>JAPTHN010000011.1:1500000-2995000 GCA_026936325.1 Platynereis dumerilii | reverse complement strand
TGCAGATGGCTTACTGCTCTATCAAAATGTGAATTACTTGGAGATTTATCTGATTATCTCTTAGTTTATATTCAATTCTATTAAAACATTTTCTTGATATTTTCACTTTTCCTATACCAGGTACAATAATATATTTGTTCACCTTATAAAATAAATTGTCTTTGCTTTGTGGCAGGCTGATATCTATTATCTAATGATCTTTTAACTTGTTTTTTTTTGTATGTTTTTTTTTTTCATGCAAGTGGAGTCCAACCAATTATTATGGTTACAATCAAGGCTGCAGTAATGTGGCACCTTCTTTGTTACACTCTGATACCTTTTCCATATTGTTACACTGACAGACACAAGTTGGTGTATCTTGTTGAGGTCCAAAATCCAGCATGTGCATTGTGGCTACATAGATATCTGAGTGCAGAATTGTACAACTCAAGAGATACAACCATCTTTAAAGCATGCAGTGCAATCATCATTATTATCATCCCAAACAAAAAGAGCATTTAACATAACGTGCACAAGGCACTTTAAAGCAGACCTCGTGGCATGCAGTGAGAATTTGCTATTATATCATTAATATGTGATAATAGTGAGAAACTAAGTTATATGTTCCCCCATCGCCCAAAATGTAAATGGGAAATGCATACGGGATTTTTTTTGTTGTAATCTGTTGATTGTTATTTGCTAGAGATACCCTTTTTTCTGTACAATTTCATTTGAAAACTCTTTCTTTATTTTGTAATGAATTGCTCAATTAAAATAACGAGGTGTCAACCAATTAACGCCACATCTTTGCAGAACAATGATATAACTTGTTCATACCTGCAAAGCTTGCTTTATTATAATCAGATCATTCATCCGTGTCACTGTAATTCTCAAATAAGAAAGTCACAAAACAGAAATATGAAGTTATTGGTCCCTAATTGGTAAACAATCAGCAGCAATGCACAGGTCATAGTTGACTGCACACTTGCTCAGATTGATGCCTTGTATGGGGAACCCCCTTGGAGATAAGGGGGGGATGCATATGATGTCATTCATTGCTACAGCATTGGGTTGAATGGATTTCCCTTGCCAGACTGTTTATTATGGGATTAACATGTACCAAAAGTTGATCACTTCACAAGGAGGCCTGTCACATGATACATGGTAAATGGCATAATGATTGAAGAAGGCAGGCATCAGAAACTTGACCCACAAGATATGGCAGAATTTCAATCTCATACGCAGCTCCTCTACGAGGTCTGCCAATAAGAGTGATAACTTCAGAGTAGAGGGTCTGAGCGGTACTTTGTACCTGCAATGTAATGCATCTCAGTCTCATGTGCAGTTTCCTCTTGCAAACCGCTGTGCCACAGGGGCATAGAATGGGATTTTTTCTACCACCTTACTGTATTTGTATGTGCATTTGCAATGATGTTACAAAGCAATTTGTTGTGAAATTAAAACAACTGTCAACTGCAGACCTTTGTCTCAAGTAAGGAGGTTGTCGAGATTTGGAGAATGAGCTTGCGTATAGGCCTACCAATGGTTTTGTCGCTCATCGAGTAAGAACACATTTTAATGAAAAAAAACATGGATTGTTTTGATCCTTTGATGACTAATAATAGCAGTGGCAAATTGAAGGCAGTCTTAACTCAAGGCATCAAAACACATGTACTTCCACGTGTATGTGACTTATGTATTACAGACACAGAATTAGGTCATATACCTTGTTCTTTCATAATATTTGGCACGTCTGCCAGGTGCATCCAGGCAGTTGGAATGTTGGCCCACATTGAGCCTGCCAGCCTCCACCCCAGGCCTCCTCCCCCACCTTCAGAATGTGCCAAGAAACCCAACCTCAGCAGCCTCAGCCTAGCCCAACTCTGCTCCTGGGTCTCCTCAGTCTCTGCTGGTCTCTTCTGACTCTTCAGTGTTTATATATATATACTACAGTCTTAGGCAGTCTAGGGGAAAGTCCTGACTTAATATATATATACAACAATGCCCCAGGATCTGGCACTGTTCCCTGTGCAACGCTAACAATTGCATCATCTTATATGACTAACAATCGTGTTAATTTTAATAGTCACCTATTGATCTACCGGGTTGATCCATCAGTTCTGGGGCATTGGGGAAATTTAAATCTGACACTGGAGTGAGCCAGCCCACCAATAAAATGTTTAGTTCTATTCAGAACTTCTTAATTATTCCAAAATACTTATAAAGTGTGTTGACTTATTGAATTTTAATCAATTGAAAGGTGACGTTTCCTTTAAGCAACTCCAGGGAACAGCTCTTTAGTCTCTGAAGGGACATACCCCATCATGTACATGTATGCAGCCTGAGCACCCCTCTTCTAGTCCAGCTTGGTGAAAATGTACATTGTATACAAATTAAGTTTTAGTTAAATAATTGTTTAAAGATTAACTTATGTTTGTATCACTACATCATCGTCTGCATGTTTTTTTAACACACCTCCTGCACCTCATCTCTGATTGGCCAGCCACTGCCACACCCCCTCCCTTGGCCTCCACAACAGAAACATGCATCCACGTGAAACTTCATTATTGAGTCCTTTTAAATGCAGAAACATGAATGAGAATTTGCTGGAAAATGCTTAAATTTGGAATTTCCCGAAGGTTCATGTCGTTGTCTCTGATGACATTGCAGAAAAAAGGCACTTTTAGAAGGTTCATGCTATCCTGCATGTATGCTTATTATGCTCTTCACAAAACTGGATCAGTCCGGATCCTTAAAAGGTCTATGTTAATGTTGTTCTTTTTGGGTGTTTGGAACCACACAGAAAAATGTTTATACCTCTTGTGGCAAACAAATACAATTTATAGAAGGTTGGGTGTATGTCAGGGTACTAACTGACTGTAGGTGTGCCATGAGAATTGGCAACTTTTAAAAAGTAATTAAGTGATATCATTGACAATCAAATGTGTGAAAGGTCCTTACCTCCACAAAGACCAGCCACAAAGTCTCGGAGTGGTTCAGTGGCCATTCTGGGCCCGTGCAGCGCTGTGTCTCAGTTCCTTCCGATCAGCTGTTGGGAGATCCTTCCTGACTCTTGGCTGTTCCGGAGGCAAGTGGCCGAAGTAAGGGGCTAGCTGCAGCAGCTTTGCATCAGTAGAACTGCATCACTCTCAGCTGAGCTGCTGAGCATCACTAGCTGGCTTACACAGCATCCCTAGCTTCAGCAGCTCCTTCAGCTTTTGCTGCTGCAACTGATGACGCACAAGCCTCTGCTGCCCAGCTATTCTCTTGTTTGCTCTGCTTGCATCCTTGTCTCCCTCAAGTTGCCCCAACATTGCTGGTTCAGCAACCCCTGCAACAGTGGCGGATACAGGGGGGGGGCCTAGGGGGCCCGGGCCCCCCCTAGACCACCAAGATTAATATTAGCATTTTGAAGAAAAATTGAGATAACGGGCACACACGAATGACGAAACACGTCCTGTGCCCCCCCCCCCAGACTATCGTGTCTGGATCCGCCACTGTGCAACCTCCCTGCCTTGTGGGTGAAGTTAGTTAGAAAGGTTGGGAATTTGGAGGGGAAAGTTCAGAAGACAGACACTTTGACAGTCTTTAGAGCTTCCTTGTTACTTTTCTTTTTTGTAAGGATTACATATTTAATTGCATAGACTGTTCTTTAGCAGTAATGACAATTGAATTGAACATGGAATTGGAAATTATTGGACATTCTTTGATGAAGAGAGTAGGCTACTACAATATATGAAACTTCCTTGAAATTGTTTCTTACATGTATTGCTCCTCAAGTAAGCTAAGCTATTCAAAAGCCATTGTTCGTAAATATTATTAACTCTGTCCAGCTACTCTATTGTTGTTACCCTGGGATTTTAACCCTGACTGATATAATTGTACAAGTTTCCCAATGGAAGGCTCCTCAAGGCTCTTTCCTTTCAGCTGCTTTTATGTTTTCTTGCACATCAGCTATTATGCAAAAGCTTTGACAATTGTGTTTGTTATGGGAGATGAATCCAACAGCTGATGGGGTGTGTAATACTGTGTATTGTTTCTGTTGTTTGTGTATTCTGGGAGGGAAGGCCAAGGTTTTCTTTGATTATTTACTTTGCCCGATTAAGATTGTTCTGTAATTTCCATAATTGACATTAACCGTTCATTACATTGCATGGCTCCCTGACTCCTACACTGTACAAGTAGATCATCAGCCTCCTAAACCTACCTGTCTCCTTGCAGGCTTGTAGCATGGTATTGTGTACAGCGGCTTTTTTCAGACGGGAAAGCTTGTTATTTCGATATGATATGTCATTGGGACTTGCATCTATCTGATTGACTAGAGGAGAATGTGTAGTTTTCAGAAATATATGGTTTGCTATGTGTTGGTTGATTCGCCTATCACTACAAATCAAAATTCTGCTCAAAAAACACATTTTTTGCCTTGTTTATAGCTCATTCACAAATAGTATTGCTTGTAAAGGGTGATGCTTTCGATATTTTAACAATTTTCAAAATTAAATAATTGGTTCAGTATCACAGACTGAAACACAAAGAACATATTTAGTTAAAAAAATTATGGTTTTACAGTGTTAGCGTTCACCAAGAGAATTTTTTACATGAAGATGCCACATAGTTTGAAAACAATTAATTTTCTTACATGCACTTTTGACCTCTCCTGGAATATATATGCTTTATATATGGAATGTTGCTAATGGCTGCATGGAAGCTCCATAGTATCCCTCTTCTAGACCAACACTTCTTCAGTTCCTGAGACCATTACAAGGGCACATTTAGGATACTTTCGCATTGCTTAGGTATGTTACAAAACACAGAATTAGGTGTGAAATTTTTTTCCCTTGTCACTTGTGTGAGCAGTTGTGCTACTCTTGGACGGTACTCCTACAAAAACATGATTTTACAGTTATTTTTATGGATTTGACCTAGTGTTTTGATTGTATAAGATAGAGATAATCCCAGTCTGTTGATCTATGATATTTTTTTATTCACACCTCAGTGATTTCATATGCTAACACCTTCACAAAGTGGAGACTCAAGTTTAACACCTTTAGTTTCATTGAAAATTGTACCAGGATTTTCTGAAAAGTATCCAGGATTCGAGAAAAACATCTCAACTTCAATTTTGTGAAGTTTTAAGAAAATCTATAGATGCAGAAATGAGTTACAGGTTGCACCATTTCTGACATGAAGATAAAGGATGTCTTGAGAGTAAATTCACCGATTAATAAAACCATCGTCTATGGGTCTTTTGTAAATATATTGCATTTCTAAGGATACTTGAGTTAGTATTATCAGAAAAATATCTTAGTAGGGGCAGTGGGAGCCCATTGGGACATGGAGTGGATTGGGACGATGGCCAAATTTCAATTACTCTTTCGCATAGGATTTCTGTCACACTTCAGCTTTAGTTAGAGTAAACCCATCCTATTTAATATAAGCTTGACCTGATAATCTGCTGATTAACTGCAGAAGAAAGGTCTTATAAATGGGACATGAATATCTTTAGTCTGAAAAAGAAAATTTAGTTGTACATTTTGGTGGAATCTCCAGAAAAATATGATTTTGATGATCTTAGAACTTCATTTTTTGACCTGATGTGATGATTATAATAGGACAGGGATAATCCCAAGCTGTTGATCTATCATATTTTTTTGTCCATGCCTCATTGGTTCCGAGACACTCTCACAAAGTGGAGGCTCAAGTTCAACACCTTTAATTTCACATTTAATTGAACCAGGATTCTTTGCAAAGTAATCAGGATTGGAGAGAAACCATCCTAAGCAGTTGTTGTGTTTAAATGTGGTATTGTATCAGTTAGGTTATCTGAAATGATGCCTTATTTTGCCCCAATCCACAGATGCACCACTTTTTTGTGGGGATGGGGGTCGGGGTTAAGGGCTTGCAAGATTGAAAGTGGCTAACAATGCTACTTCTACAAAAAAAAATACAATGAAAGTTTCCACAAATTTAGTAGTTGCCATCAGGTATATTGATTGAAAATTTCACATCTGTGTGTGCAAAACTTTGTTGTCTAATTAAATCGTCATGGCTACTGTCGAAAATGCAAGTTACAAAATTCAAGATTCTGTGATGATAAGTTTCAATGATCAGGCTACTAATTCCACTTTTTTTTATGAGCCTGGAAGGTTTACCATTTTACATGCTTAATTGGATGGAAGACAGGTATGTTTGACTCAACAAAAATTAAAGAAGATGAAATTAATAAAATTTAAGTGCCCATGCTGACCTGCCCCCTACACCCCATGGGCACATCGATGTTGCAGCAACGTTGCAACGACGTCACACTTTTCGTCGAATGACGTAGAGTTGTATGGTTGAAATTATGTTGTCACAACGTTGTGAAGCAACGTCAAAGATATGACATTAGCATGCAACGTTGTGGCGACGTTTTACAACATTGTGAGGCAATGTCAGGAGTTCGACGTTAGCTTGCGACGTTGTGGCAATGTTGTAAAAAAACCCCGACGTCGTGTTCACGTTGGGGCGACATAATCTCCACCATACATATCTACGTGACCAACAGACCAGCCCTTCACCAATTAGCGACGTCGGGGTTCACGTCGTGTGCCCACTGGGCAGGTAGTTTTTATAAAAAAATCTTCAAAAAAGGTGCTTTCATGCAGATTTTTGAGAGTGATAGTATTTAAAGAAGGTCTATGTTTGTTCATGGGACATTTTTGGAATCTATGAGGATGCTATGTAAAATTTTCATAAGACTAATCCAATTTATATTGTGTTACAAAACGAATATTTGCATTGGTGTGTTTTCCAGGGAAGTGCTGTGTGTAAATGGAAGTTTAAACATAGGCTGCGCGGCAGCATACCCTCGGCTACTCAGCGGCTATTCTCCAGACAGTGGGATACATTGAGGCAGGACCCCACTGGGTACTCTAATATCCTCATGAACATGAAATTCCCGTTGAAAAACTTTCATTGAATGGCCAAGAGCTGTGAGCAAAATAATATAAATGTTTCCTGTCTGCCTTTTGTATTGGCGGGAATTCAAAATCCACATGCAATCAGCTTGCAGGATGGGTCCCCCCCAGAAAAAGAGGGGAAACAGTTAAAATTTGGGCAAGGAGTCAAAAAGTGTGGCACAAGATCAAATGAACTGAAAATCAATGGTTAGCAATTAGCAAGACGTTACATTGTACTGTTGAAGTGGTATAATTTGGTATAATCTGGATAATGAAATTCAGGCAAGTATTCCACTATGCCTATTGGTGGCCTGTGGCAAAATCTGTGCCTTTTTGTGAACGAGCAATTTGAGAAATAAAATTTTAAAAAAATGAAGTCAAGAAGATGACTGGTTTCGGTGACAATATTAAGAACAATATTATCCGGCATGGATTACCCACAGTAATTCGTTCCCTCTTCCACTACCATTTTAGAAAGTTGGTGTTTTATCAAACTTATTTTTGTCTGAATGTAATATACAGTGGTGACAGACAGGAAAATAAAGCAATGCAGTGCACAATAGACAGGTAATGACCATTAAAAAGACAGCTAGAAAAGGACAACAACTGAGATAAAGACAGTCAGAAAACGATCAGGACATGTAGGGGACTGTTTAGATAGATAGATAGATAGATGGATATATAGATAGATAGATAGATAGATAGATAGATAGATAGATAGATAGATAGATAGATAGATTTTTGGTAGTTTGATCAATCCAACTATCAGTTTTTCTATTAAGATGTGTCATAATTCCTGCAGAAAAGATAAAATTACTATTTCATTTAAACTGCATAAAACTGAATTGCAATAAGGGTAGCTATTGTTTGAACAAAAATTAGATATCTATCAGTTCAATAAATTTCTGTCTGTAAATCTTATATCTAATCAAACAGTGTCATTGACTTCAGTTCTACATCATCTTGATCCTGGATCCATTTTAGAATGTAGCCATGTAAATTGTTGGATGTTGTAACAATTTCAGTTAAATTACATTATCCTTGCAGACATTCCCCTTAAAGGGGTTAAAGGGGCTTCCTTAGTCCCCCTCCTCAGCTGCTAAACACCCATATCAATTGGCTATTGTCTGCTGTACCCCAATCTTTTAATCACCTTATGCAATGCCATTATGTAACCTGACAAAAGAATGGAGGGTGGCATACTTCACACACCTCAGAAGTGTGCCACTGTGATGAGGGGGGGGGGGGGGTCCAATGAAACATCACTGAAAGTCAATGGTTACCAAGAGATTAAACTTGAAATGATATATCTTCTAGTCAAAATGAAATCTGGATCATGTGATTCAGGCAAGTAGGCCTATGGCTGATTTTGTGCTTTTTGTAAAAAGAGATTAAATTGAGAAAATAGAATAATTCCAGTTGATGATTGGATTTTGTGATATATCCATGTATAGGAATCTTGAATCATTGTAAAGCTTTAGAAATTGTACAGGATTAAAATTACTCTAATAATCTATCCATCTATGTATGCATCTATCAATCTATCTATCTATCTATATATATATCTATCTATCTACATGTGTCTATCTATCTATCTATCTACCTATCTATCTATCTATCTATCTATCTATCTATCTATCTATCTATCTATCTATCTATCTATCTATCTATCTCTATCCTTCTATATTTCTATCTTTCTATCTATCTATCTATCAATCTACCTATCTATCTATCTATCTATCTATCTATCTATCTATCTATCTATATCATCTATCTATCTATCTATCTATCTATCTATCTATCTATCTATCTATCTATCTATCTATCTATCTATCTATCTATCTATCTATCTATCTATCTATCTATCTATCTATCTATCTATCTATCTATCTATCTATCTATCTATCTATCTATCTATCTATCTATCTATCTATCTATCCATCCATCTATCTAGTCTATCTAGTCTTAGCTATTCTTATCATAAATTACAAATATGGAATATGGGTCTAAAAACATAAATTATAGATAAGATGTCTCCAACCAAAACCATTGTAAATAGCAACACTAAAACAAGGTTTATGCCAGTATATATATATCTTTTAAGACTAAGCAAGTTGCTAGTTAATACAAAGGTTAAATGCTGGTCAAACTTTGGAGAATAACAATAGCTGTAAAGAAAAACAAAACAAGAGAAAGATGTCCCAACTCTGTGTACAGCCTGTATGGGCTACAAAAAGTCATATCTCAGCTTCTAGTTGGCCTAAATATTTTATTAAAATTGGAAATTTCTTTATTTGTTCAATATAAGACTACTAAGTTGGTGTCAATGCAGTTTGGACATATTTCTAAGAAAAAAGAAAATTTGTTAAAAAGTTGAGGGTGCTGTGCACTGCTTTTGTGCTCCTTTGTTCCCAGCTTTGGTCACTGGACAGGATTAGTGACACAATGTTACATAACATGAATGGCTGGAGGGGAGGGGTACAATGAAGCACAGACATACTGTCTCCAGGCCCATTCACAAAAAAACTGGACCCCTTCCAATGATGACACTTTTACCCCCTAAACAATATTTCTTTAAAATGCTAAAAATACAATTGGAGTGAGTTTTAAAATGAATTAAAAGACAGATTTATCCAATAATGTCTTGAAATGTAAAATTACACACTGAAATTTTCAGAAATTGGATTTGCATGCCAAGTAATTTTCTTTGATAACCCTCTATATATACATAGCGGTCTTATTGCCAGTCTGTCTTATATGTTTTTCATTAAAGACCAAGATAAAAGTAAGCTGACAGTACTTTATATGTTAAAATGTACATAACTGATGTTAGATTTAAACCATTAAGAACTTTACAATTGAGAGTTTAAGATTTCTTGTCAAAGGATTAGCAGGGAAGACAATTACCCTGTGACATAACATTACATAATCAAGACTTCTCCAGTGCTCCATTCAACAAAAGCCAATCTGTCTGATTCAATCACATTTAATTTTCATGCAAACAACTAAATATAATATATAAAAGGGGCTGACATTTATTCATCTTCTAAAAATTTACATCACTGAGTTTAGATATTAACCATAAAGTTATAATAATTGGCAGTTTTAAAAAGATTTAGTGTCAACATTTTAAAATATTAACACACAAATGCATGTTTTTGAATATACTTAATTAATGCTTTGAAAGTCCACATAATTATACATATATACAATTTATATATTTCTTATTGATAATATTTCATGAGGAGAGGTAGAAAAAGTCAAATTTAGACATAATTGTGGCAAAATTTGATTGACCAGGGCCAATATTTACTGATATATGATTATCTGAAAATCCTTAATATTTATCTAATTTTGTTAATATTGACCTATGCTGCCAATAAAAGTTTTCATATTGTTCAAAATCAGCATGATGATGATGTGAAACATGTCAGGTTTATTTTGACAAAAAAAATGTCAACGACTGGTATGACATCAGAAGGAAATGGAGAGTAAATAGACATTTTAATGATTTTTTGCCTTTTTTCAATCATACATTTCAATGGAAAAAATTGCAACAACTCATGCAATGGCTGTGAATATTAGTCAATAGTGTGTCTAACTACAATAAGACCTAAAGTTAACTAACTTACCCATTACCATTTGGCTTTTCATGCAGAAATATTGGAAAATTGGCATTTTTTCGAATTTTTGGGTTTTTATAAAAATTCATAGGACCAACATTCCAACTGATTAGAGATGTTTAAAGAGGCATAAGTTAGACACCTAAGTGGAAAATTTCATAGATTTAACTTCAAAATTGACTGAATTATACAAGTTTAAAATAATAGTATTTTTTCATATTTTTGGTAAATTGTCGTCCGTTCAACTTTCTCAGAGCATTTAGACCCACAAAAAACACATCTTGGGTATTTAATACATACAATATGCCAATTTCAGTGTCAAAAGTACTGCAGTTTTTTAGCTCTGTCACAGAAACAAAAAATAAACAATTTTTCACATTTTTCAATGATTGTGAGAAAAGTATTAATGTCATGGGGATTAGACCTATGAAAGGCTCAACTGGGATAAAAGATACAATATTTACCCAAAAATGATGAATATGCATGCCATAGTTTTGGCTTGACACCCAATACACAAAAAAATATTTTTTCACATTTTTCAATAATTGTGAGAAAAGTATTAATCTCATGTGGATTAAACCTCTAATAGGTACAACTAGGATAAAAGATATAATAATGTCCCAAAAATAAAAAGTATACATTCCATAGTTTTGGCATTACTCCCAATACACAAGTGGGACGCCCGTTATCCGGACGCCCGCCCGCCCGTCCGCCCGCCCGCCCGCCCGCCCGCCCGCCCGCCCGCCGGACGGACAAATTTTCCCAAAGTAACTACAATACCCGTCGGCAATGTATACATTGCCGAGGGTAAAAATTACTAACTAAAATGAGCAACAGTTTAGTAGAAAGTGAATAATTTTGCAATTACTAATGTTTCTTCCAATATCATACTTGAGGTCTATGCCAGACTTGATGATTATTGAATAATGAAGCTTAGAAATGTGTATTATTGGCAGTAAAACGACAAATACCAATATATCTGTCTTTTTCCCCAATATTACTTTAAAATGAAAACAAAACATAAGCAGACCCACAAATTTTCTCTCCTAATCATTCAGAGTGATCCATTGTGTTGTGGGAGGTCCAGTTGCGGCTCAATGTTTAAAGAAATTGTGCTCTATTTGCAAAAAACGAGGGCGCTTTGAAAGTTTGTGATAATTAAGATTTTAAAATCAATCAACATATCAAGTGAAATTATCATTTTGACACATGGTTTTGGTTTTCCACTTACTTGCGAGTCTCTATTGCAATATATTCTAAAATCTGTCCAAATTTCATGCAATTATCTCCGAAAATAAAGAAGTTATTCACATTTTTTTCAAGAAATGCAGTATCTCAGGTCACAACTTATATGCATTTAGCATAGGAATCCAAGGGAAAATTGTACGTGTTTTTTGCAACACAAAACTTGCAATATCTCCCTTATTTCTCAATCGATTTGAGCAATCTTTGTACCATTGTCTTAGTTATGCTAAGATCTATCTGTTAAGTTGGGGCTCGGATCTTTAGCAAAATTTTAAAATTTTTTGTAACATACCTACATTGCTTATGCAAATGTTCACAAGTACGTCGCGTTTTACAAATTCGTACCTTTAGGTGTCAAACTTTTAGAGGCAAGGTTGACCTTTTTTTACAGATATTTATGCATCAAACTGCAATACTGGACAAAATATCAAGTCTCTAACTACCATATTGAACTTGTTAGAGCTGATCTTAGTGCGTTCACAAGTACGTCGCGTTTTATGAAACCGACACTTCCTGCTGCTAAATCACCATGGTCATGCCAATAGCATGGATACTTGTGAGTAATCATTAGCAAATATATTTAAGAAGCAAAAACCATATTTTTGAGAGCAATCTGAACTCAATTATGCCCAAAATTAGCATATTTTTAAAAATATGATAAATGAGAGAAAATTGTCAAAAACCACATTTTGCTTCTAATTATGCAATGGACAGGTAATTCTGGATTAAATCCAATATCAACTAGTATAACTGATATTGCCGTACGGCAATATCGGATAATCCCCCGCGCCCCCCCTGTCTCCCCTTGCCTGCTTACTCCCTCCTTCCGGTTCATGTCCTACATGATGAATTCTTAAAACCATACATGTATGAACGTAGTAAACTTGTTGATGGATATGCCTATGAAATGTCCTGGAAGCCAGACACGCATGTGGTGGCCAAGTGTACCACCCTGCAGGCAATGTATGTTGAGTAAACCCTGACCGTAATGGCTTGTTGCAGGCATAGCAGAGGAGTTGCGAGGTTGTGCACATTAACTTAGTAGGTGTAATTCAGTATATGAAAGCATACATGTAAAATAGGTTATTAGTATCAGGAGTAGGGCCTTGTAGAGCAGAGAAGGTCGTAATTTTTCTCAGCTGCTTGTGTTAATTTCATAAAATTCGTATCAGTAGAAGCCGAGCAATATAAAGTTGAAATGTGAAATTTTAAAAAATTCTCTAGGAAAAGGAATTGGATGTAGGCAAATTTCCTTTGAGGACAGTATGTAGGCCTAACCAGGGTATAAGGAAAAAATTATTCATGGAAATCCGAGAAGAACTTCATTGATTTTTTAGGCAAAAACGTTTTGATAGGCGCAAAAAGTGACATGAAATTTTCAATGTCTGACGCGATTCTACGCCGCGCGTCTGAGACTAATATGCTATACACCATTGGAAAGCTAACAAACAGACCTTTCTTGTGATATGTCATACTTTGCTGTAGCTCAAATAGGGACCGAGATATGGCCACTTGAAAATTGGTTTTTTGGACGTCCGTAGCGCCGAGACCGTTTGTGCGAGCGGTCCGTAACTTTGTGAAGTTTGTACACTAGGGTACATCTGTAAGTGTACCCATTCTCAGCTTTCTACGAGCATTCCTTCCCTGTTTTCCAGAAAAATATTAGAAAATTTTCATGACATCCAATTTTGAAAAATTCATATCTTTAAACATATTGATGAAATTTCCATGAGACGCCTTTCTGCACTGGAAACTTTGTCAAGGTATCTTACAAAAAATCAGGAAAGCTCAATTTGCCTTTGTTCTCCTGGAAACGTTGCCAGAAATTTATTTTTTATTTTCTCAATAACGCATTAGTGTCATGAAATTTGATCAAGAAATTTCACAGGAAGGAGCACGCAACGGAGACACATACTGTCTTTCAGGTTTCAGGACATTATCTTTAATAGTTTTGTTATAATCACAGTTTTCCTGAGCTCCATAATAATAAGAATAAGAAGAAGAAGAATAATAAAAGGTAATCGTAGAATATCAATATAATCCCCCGCCGCTTCGCGAGCGGGGGATTATAATAATGCCAATTTGGATTATTTTCTTCAATGGGCCATGCATTTATATTCAAATGACAATTACTTGGGATATTTTGGGGAGAGTCCAAAATCTGCTATTAACTTGGAACAGAACCCAAGATCCAACATCCATAATCAAATACTATGTCTAATAATCTGGTTCCCTAGAACTATTTCTAACTGATTTTGAACCAAATTTCCTTATTTTGATACCTTCATCACAATATCATATCACATGATTTCTTGTTAATTTCCAGGAATTTACTGCTATCGTGATATATAGTGTTTAATCATCATTTCCCAATTTTAAGAGGTTAAATGATTTTCCACTATGTTTTAACCATGTTAATTATTCATTTCATATTACTTGACCCCCAATTTCGCTTTTTGTGCATTTACCAATCATTTACTTTCATCCAAAAATAACACTAAAATTGACTTTGGCTTGGTTTTGTTGAGCATAGTCAACGCTGTTATGGCTATGGTTACATTTTTTTCCAGAGTTGGTCAACTCTATATCGTGAACTTTTCCTGGTGGTTTGGTGGCTTTAACACTTATACTTTTTGTGGCGCAAGTGTTTTGACCAACTGTGGATAATTCAATTTTTGCAGGGCGGAGCTCAAGGCGCAGCCCCTCACTGCCTGCAGTTAGAAATGTAAAACCCCTGCAAAATGTACTCCAGTATGTGTATTATAAGTGTTCCAAAAATTAACTTCCTGGATTAAGTGGAAGTAGTTATTTTTTTGAAGAAATAAACCATATTCTGGTTCTGTCATGATTCACCCCAGTGTACCGATTCACCCCATATTATGGAACAACGAAAGCTCATTAAGCTCAATCCTTCTGGATTTAGTTTCCCTAATATATTAGCTATCAAAATATAAGAAGTAGTTAATTGTGCTACAACTTTCATTTTTCATCATCGGTGGCCAAAATGTGTACACAATAGTGTGCTACAAGCCTGCAGACAGCTGCATGCTTGGTCATCTGAGACATCCTTCACATCAGCTGTCCCATCAGGGCCCACTACCATGGGAGAACATTTTGGTCCCTAAGGGGGCCACCATTTAATCTCAAGAGGGGCTTCTGAGTTTTTAAAAAATAAATAATTTCTTGCTCAGTTTTGGTGAAATAAATAGATAATTTGTGGGCTGTGTTGAAATAAATAATTTCTGGTTGTGGTATTTCTTAACAGAGTGATGCTTGATATAGAAAGGAATAATTCGCGATGTCACAGGCACAAAATAAATAATTACTGTACCCGTTACCGTGAAATAAATAATTGCCCGCTGAGGAAAACTCCAAGCCCCCCCCCCCAATTATTTGATGGTCTCCCCCTTATGGAACCCCATGCCAAGTTGCCAACCCTCTAGTTATATGTGGAACCTTCAAGAACATTTCTTCTTCTTTTTTAAAGTAGGCCTATACAATTTTTGATACCTCCTGAACTTTTGGCTCAGAAGAGAGTGTTTAGCATGTCTGACATGTGCACAGCGGATGCAGGCTCAAACCCCGCTCCGTCCATGTCCCGAGGTTGTCACTATGATGATTGGTATGATTGCCATTCGTTATGGTGAGTTACATAGGGAAGATTTAAGTTATACTTGTAATATAATTTTGATGTTTTTGACATACGGGATTCAAAAGGAATTTAATAAAATCTTTGTCTGAAAGTAGGCCTACCTATTGAACACTAACAGCGAATTCAGTTTAAACGAACAACAAGAAAAAAAAAATGTACTCGAGATGATAAAATATGTGCATTCTGATACGAAGGCCTACTTACCCAGCATGTTTACAAGAGCTAAAATAGGTATCCCATTCAAGGACAAACATATTGACACAAATTAAACAAGGAAGGAAGGCTGTTGGTATAAAAGCAGCCTGTCAACAACCTACTAAGTCTTGCAAGATCTTGCTCACAAGGTCCGCCCATGATATGTAGGCTATAATCCACAAATTGAATACAGAAAGTCTGTGGCATTTTGGCTTCAAGCCATATCATAAAATGCTACTGGCTCTTAAAATATGTTGTGTGAGATAACTGAACTACCTTATCTGAAGTTGGACAGTTCAGACAGCTTTCACATTGTGATCAACTGCATGCTCATCTATTGCCATTGTGCCAAAATAAATAGTTCACAATTGCTCTGTCAAGTTTTGGGACTGTGTCCCAAGGAGAATGACTGTTTCATTGTCATTCTGTTATTTATAAGACCTGGCCATGGTTTTTTAGCCTGGGTATTACCCATGGTAATGGAAAAGAAAGAGGAAAATATCAGGCTAAAATAATCAGCTGCGGAGGCTTGCGTCAATATAGCTGGGAGAGTTGACATACTACAAATCTTGAAGACTTCAACTGGTTGGGTGCTGCAACCTGCAACTATTGTGATTACGCAAAAAGTTGAGCAAAATGTCAAGGTGGGCTACATAAGAAAGGGTGATTTTACAGTGGAGATATCCATCTGACAGCTGCTTTCTATTAAAAGAATCAGTCAAAAGAGTTGGATTCTCTTATGTTTATAATTTGAACATTAGCGCAGGAAAAGTGACCTTAAAGACAAACAAGGCAGTTATGCCTAACTGTGGTCATACCTCGTTGAGTATGGTCCATGGATCAGTTGCCTTAATACCAGACTAAAATGTTTGGCTGCTATTCATCATTGAAATAACATTACTTTTGAGAGCAGCATACCCAGCAGAGAAGCTTTATCATTCACTAAAAAAGGCAACTCAAATTGAACTTTTTGTCTGTAGATGAGTATAAACAGTGACCATCCAGTTAAGCACATGCATAGAACGAGTCATTCCAGACTCAAAATCTCATACCTGCATTGAGACATCCCAAATTCGAAATGAACGTAAGCTAACGTAGGAGCCCAGGTTTTGAATCTTTAGATTCTTGTTTGTTGTTTTTTTACTATGGTCAAGCCATTTATGTGGTGAGATGGATCAGCCCAAGATAAGATATATGTGATTCAGCCTGAACCTGTTCTTATCTTTCTGTCCAAATAACTATGAAGGAAAAAAGAAAGAGCATAGTTGTAAACCCACTTACTGAGAGTATTGCGTCACCAGTGCATTCATGAATACCTGTGGGGCCTAGGTGGCTGACTGATATTTGTTTGACTGTATTGCATAACCATGCACTCCCTTCTCTTCAGGTTGGCACGTAGCTCATTCAAGAAGTCAGCCACAGACATGTCTGAGTGCAGTATGACTGACCCACATACTGATAAATCATCTGATTATTTCCATCAGCTGTTTTTTAAAATATACCTCAAGAGAAAACCTAATCGGAGACAGTTGTTGGCCTTCTTGGAGCACCAACCCAGCCTGAGCATATATATCTTAAAATACCCAAATTCCCAGGCCCAAACCTTTCTGGTGATATTTGCTTCTACTGACTCTATGTATAGGCCTACCCCACCAAACCCAAGGGGCACACAAAGTTAACACTATGTTGCTAAATGGTGGTGGGTTCGTCTTGTCTGCTAGAAATTTATGGCAGAAATGATGTTGACACAACATGAACACAATGTTGTGATCTTTTCGCAACTTTGTGAAAACGTACCACAATGCTGCATGCTAACGTCATATTGGTGTTGCTTCACAATGTTGTGACAATGTCATTTCTATACCATACAATTCTACATAATTTAAACCAACATTGCGAAATGGTCACAACATTGTGGCAACGTAGAATTGCCCATTCAGAAGGTTCCTGGTTCCATTCTCCATTTGTACATTTTTAGTTGCCTAATTTTTTCTTGTAAAACTCGCAATCATGTATAACGAGAAGGTAGCTCTCATCAGAGTGCATAGTACTTCCCACCATTTTTTTTTCTTATTTGAGGAATCTCCAATAAAAATCTGGTGGAGCCACAGCCCTCAAAATTGTAATGGAGACGATCTCTAGATGAGGTTTGTGTCTTAGACAGCGGGCCCCTTCGCTTGAAGTTCAATGCCTTCAAAAGACAAATGAATATATATATATAGCATTGACCCGTGATAAAGGATAACACAAATGGCAGTCAAGCAGGTTTATGGCAGTCTGGAGAATGAGGCTCACAAAATGTGAGAGAGAGGGAAAATATATGGACAGTAAACAGCATTTTCATTGTATGTTGGGGTGGGGGGGGGGCGACTATTTACCATTTTGATTCTGTGTTAAAGAAATAACTTGCTGGCTAGTTTTGATGAAACAAAAGAAATAGTTTTGGGCAGTCATAAAAAAAAGATTTGTAACATGGTTTTGTTTGATTTAGAAATGAATAAGTGAGGACGTCAGACACCCAAAATAAATAATGACTGTCGGCGTCACTGTGAAAGAAATGCTTTCCCGTGGAAGAAAACTCCCAAGTCCCCCCTAACCCCCCAAGAAGGGGGAACTGAATGATATACAGCTGAAGCGAGATGTAGGTGAAGTATTGTTCATGTTCCCAACCAATACCCGCAGGCCAATAGCTGTACCAAATTTCATAACTGTAAGCAGAATATGAGGGTCACAGCAGACAGTTGACAAAATAGCCAACACAAAATGGCAGCCATCTTGGATTTCTTGACAAATTCCCAACTAAGACCCACACGTTAATACCTGAATCAAATTTCGTAACTCTAAGCGAAATATTAAGGTCACAGCGGGCAGTTCATGAGTGACAAAAGATGGCTGGCAAAATGGCCTGCACACAATGGCTGCCATGTTGGATTTCACAACACGTTCCCAATCCATATCCACAGGCCAATACTTGCACCAAATTTCATAACGGTAAGCGAAATATTAAGGTCACAGTGGGCAGTTCAAGAATGAAGAAAGATGGTCGCCACAAAATGGCAGCCATCTTGGATTTCTTGACATGTTCCCAACCAATACCCACAGGCTAATAGCTGTAGCAAATTTCATAACTGTAAGCGGAATATTAAGGTCAGAGTGGCTAGTTCAAGAATGGCTGCCAAAATGGCCGCCACAAAATGGCAGCCAGCTTGGATTTCTCCACATACTCCCAACCATACCCACAGGCCAATATCTGTACTAAATTTCATAACTCTAAGTGAAATACTAAGGTCACAAATGGACACTTACAGAATTAACCAGGATAGCAGTGTCACCACATGGCGATTTCAACGAATTAATTGTAATTAGCAAAACTAATGAGAGTTGAGGTAAATCGTTGCATGGTTGAAATCCTCATGTGAATTCAGGAGTTTGGAGGTGGGATTCATAGTGTTATTAGTGGACAGGAAAAAGCCTTATGGTTGAGATGATATAGTTTCTTCACAAATATAGGATATATAGGATGAACTTTTAATGACAAACAGAATATAACATACTCAGTATCAATTTACATGCTTTATTTTCTCACAATTTTACAAACATCAATGTATTTGTGGACACAGTAGCCTGGGTGTCTTGACTTTTTATTTTATTTGATCACCCATGCATTTGTACAGGACCGGCTACTCGGGATTATCCGACAAATATAATACAGTTTATCATATCTTTGGATTTATTTTTTACAAATTACAAATGTTCTTATGATTTGATCTCACTACTTCCTTATCATAACTTATTAGTCAAGTCTACAAAATGGTTTATAAATAAATATTTTGTAATGTATTCATCAGTAGAATTCAATATATATTTACAACATTTGTAGTAGAATTCAACACAACATTTGTGTATGAAGTTAAGTGAAAGGAGAAAATACCCGTATCTCTTCACAGATCAGTTAATCTATACAAAGTAACAATCTTCTTGCACAAAAATATCAAATAAGTAAAAAATATATATATATATACACAAGTAAATTTAACAACATCATACAATAACAGGTATACCCGTCTTCGAATGAAGATCTTTAAAGCAGATTTTTCTCATTGTTTGAAACATCAGAATGTGTTGAGCCATTGGCTTGAACTCTGTAGTGTAATCATTAGATCATAGCAATTCAATAAACATTAACTTTGAATAACACAATCTACCCAAATATTAGCAGTATGATGCCTGTATCTTTATCATAGATATATCACAAATAAATCACAAATATGAAAATAAGAATCATCCCACTCTTCTATCACAGATTTCTTCACCAGGTTTTTAATCAATGACTTTCACCGAATTCTAAATACTCAACTTGTCCCCATTGCGGTTACATTATCACAAACAATTGTCTATAAATCTATCAATAAGTGAACAGCTCATTTTTAGACCATCAGTGCTGTAGTTTTATCTTTATAGTATCTTTACATGAAGAGTGTACTCACTTTACAAAAAAAAATCATTCTAATTTAATTTTTCTTACATAATTTGACCTTGGCTTGTTCACAAAGATTGTAAATTTGAAGAGCCATTAAATAATTGAGATAACAAAATTACATAAAAATTAAAAGTGATGCAAGATATATGTCATAAACCTTCTTCTAACACTGATAAGAATATTAACACACTAACAGTAACAAAATTAGATTTTTAGCCACATAGCTCTTGAAGTTGAAATTGCTGTCAGCTCCCCACTCAAAAATTTGAAAGCAGCCATTTCAAAAGTTGATATAAAACGTTGCTGTCAGATAACATTAATAGATAAACAAATAGAATTCTAAGCATCGCTGAGCAAACATATCCATCAGATATTTATTTTACTTATGCAAGCTAACATTCATGTATCACACTCGGAAAATCACTGCGTTTTCACGTGACCATCATCACGATTACAGCATTCTTTTGCTCAATTACTTGTGAAGCATTCTTTTCAAACAATAAACCTACCTGTCTCATTGTTTAAAAATTCATTGTTCCTCTCTTGAGATTTATAGATCCAAATAAAATCAATAAAATAGCAACAGATTTAAACAATTCATTTAAAAAAGCTCCACCCTAAAGTACAAATCCACCTTTGCAGATCCAGAATAAAACAGTCTCATAACCTCACACATCTCTGTTCTGGCCAATTTCAAATTATATGGTAACAACAGCGTAACAACTTGTCATGGAATATAAAACATGTAAACAATTAACAAAATATAGCTTATAATATCATACAAAACATTTTGGTACCCGTCTTCGAAATTGAAGATCTTTGTTTAAATAATATTCAGATTACAAAAATTTTAACAACACAAGTTCTGTATAATTCAGTGAAATTCTTCCTTTGAAATACCCGTATTCGAATTGAGAATCTTCACTTGATAAATTGTTTTGAGTCTCTTGACTGCCAGTGTTCATATTATTTTGATTTGCATCCTCTACTCTAGATTGTCTTGTCATTTACAGCAGTCGTCTCAGTCCTTAAGTAACTAATTAATTGTCTGAGTCAGTTGTAGTCTTCTTTAATAGTCAGTTGTAGTCATCATAGTCTGTTGCAGTTAGTCATTGAAACTGTTTTAGTCATAGTTTAGTCAAAGTAGTCGTATCCCGCATTCTCATTATCCTTGGCGTGGGCCCTCATGAGCTGTAACATCTTGGTATAAACAGCGAAAGTGACGGCGTTGGTCGGAAATGCTCTGAGGCATGAGACGGGAAGTCCTCTCCAGAAGATACGCCAACCATCTGCTCGGTAGCTCTTGACGGCACAGTCGATGAATCCCGAGTACTTGGGTCTTGCCAGGTCGTCCGCTTGGAGGCGACTCTTCACGATGTCAATGGGGATGTTGACCGTCCAAGACATCACCCCAGCGATTCCTCCGGCCAATAGCAGGACAGGAATGGAACAGTCCTCCCCGTCCTTCGCCATTGTCTCGCACATGAAATGGTAGCTGGTTATGTAGACCGAGAAACCTGGGATCTCTCTCATTATGGTGGCGTTCAGACCTCGGAATGTCCCTCTTATTCCGTGCTGCCTGTAGATGCCCTTGAGGCACTTGATTGGTCCTAAAGTCTTCTTGCCTGTAAAATTTGATTTGGAATAATTGAGTGAAAATAAATCTTCGAGCAATTTGAGACATATTTGTCTTCAAGGAAGGTTCACAGATAAGTGAACATGGACATTTGAGCATTAGTTATGAAGATAGTATCTTCAAGATACTGACCTTGGTGCGTTTGTAGCTTGACCTTGACGAGTTCAATGGGGCATGCTGGGATAGCCTGCACTGCACCGGCGATTCCTCCTGCCATGAGGATTGCACCATAGGTTGGTTCCTCTCCGTCTTTAGAGAGCATCCGGAGGGAATTCCCATAAACGCCAAAAAAGACGCTGTTGAGGAATCCCACAGCACCCAGTGGAAAGGCCATTCCACGGAAGAAGCCTTTTATCTGTAATCAATTAGATAAAGAAAATGTAAACATGTCTTGCTAAAATTATTCATTTGACAAGAATATGTTATCGTGTGAATGGCAAATGAGAAACTCGAAGAAATTTGAAAGGTTAGCTGTCTGATCTTGTTCTCATTTCAGCATGCTGATATACTACGTATTGTATTTTTTTCGCGCCTGCACACTAAATGTCAATGTAATATCAGGCCATCACTAAATATTCAGATATTTAGAAGGAGTGTCAATGAAGAATTAAATCATAAAATGGTGGAAATAACTCTCACATACCCCATCCTTGGCCAAGGTGTCTCTGATGCAGTGCGTCACATTCAGCTTCTGAGATGTCTGTTGGCGAACCTGCAAGCAAAAACAATGTTGATGAGCACATTGCTAAAAAAAACTTGACATACATCTACAAGAAAGTTTAATTATTAAAAAGCTGCATAACAAAGTGGAAAAAAGTAGTAATTGTGGTATACCCTCCACTCTCAGCTCCCTATTCAGTCTACCTTCCTGCCTTTATCTACTGAAATTATCTCCAGCTTCCCCATATTCATAAATCATATATGCTTGAATAGAAACCCAGTTGTCTATTTTATTACTGCAGACAGGGAAATTGTTCCATGTTGGCTGTTGGCCTGGTCATTTTAGGAATCAAATTATGCAAAAGCATGTGGTCAAAGAAGTTTATGATTTCAAAATTTGATTGATCATTTCATGAGATCAATATTGAAGTCTCTTGTGATGAGGATGTTATTGATTTCTTTCTTGATTTTGTCCACATGTGAAGTGAGTGGAAATTGCTATTATCGAATTGTGTTGTGGTGACCTGTATAGCACACAGAGAACCAAGTTTTTATCACCATTTTCTCAGATATTAGTTTTATGAACAAAAATTTATCAAATCATCCAAATCATCATCATTTTGCCACTCCACTTTCAAATTAACTGACTCCAGTTATAAAAGTAACTGGATGGCATGCAAGTATAGACAAATTGATGGTGATTCATTGCTGGTGTCCCAGCCTGATATTTAGACCTGCATACATGTATCAATTTCATGAAGGTGCATGGATTGTAGTGTTTCCAAAGACGCATCTACGAGTCCATCAAAATCGGATCAATTCATATCTGCGATACTAAAGTTCGGAGTCACAAGTTCGGAGATTACTTGAGAAACGTGAGCAATACTAAATTAAAAGCATCTGTCTATGACCTCGGGTGTACTGTACACACGTGAGCTGCCTGATTAATACACATAAGCTGCCTGATTAATATAATAACCAGTGAAAAATAGATCCTGAAGATAACCTGCACAATTGAGTTATAGTTAAAAAGAAAAAATAAGTAAATGTATTTGTGTATATTATAGTTCATTTTAGTGGCAATAGTATGGCAATAGTTTGGAAATGATTTTGACTTTTAAGTGTCACTCAAGGTGAAGGAATTAGTGTGAAGGAAAGATGTTAAAACAGTTCATGGCATCCTATTAAAAATCTAGCAATATTTCTGAAATGGAGGTTCTAATTAAAATTAGTCTGTACCATTACCACTCAGAAAAAGTATTCTCAGAGTGACCAATACTGACCATGGCATGCAGATAACAAATTTGGCCTCTAAAGTCACCAGGTAGCTGAGGTCATCTACATAACTTAACTCTTTTAATTTTGTTGTAACATTTATTTTTAGAAAATGCGCACTTTCTGCTTGTGAAATGATTAACCCATATCAAATTGTTTACTTAACCATAAATCAAGGAGAAGTTTTTCTATTTTGGTTGCTACTTGGGGTTCCAATTGACCGAATTCTTGTTTCACTTGAAGAATTCAGTCACTTCCAGAGGTCATTCACCTCTCTGCACCAAAGCATTCAGATAACTTTCTATTAAAACCATTGATTCACTTTGAGTCATGTCAAAATAAAATGCTGTCTTTGAATCGGTATTTATTGACGTTCACATAATACACAATCTCTGATCATCCTGGTGCCTCATGCACTAAGAAATGCCTCCATCTGGACTGCCCTTCAGCCTTCAGGTCTGTCCTTCGGGATTTTCCTTGGGGACTGCCCTGCAGGATTGTCTCATTCACTAAGAAATACCTCCCTTCTGGACTGCCCTTCTGTACTGCCCTTTTAAATAGAACTGCCATTCAGTAGTTTCCTTTTGGACTGTTCTTCAGGATTGTTCCATGATGAATGGCCTCAAACAGGAGATCATTGTCTGGTCATGGCCCTGTGGCTTGTGAACAATGAGGTCGTTCATTGCACATCTGATGCATTTTGGCTTATCATTTGTGACATTACATTATCAAATAGTATCACATAGAAGCTTACCTTAATCGTATCAAAGGGATGTCCAAAGGCCAATCCAGCACAGCCTGAAACAAGTTAAGATTAGGTCACTTCATGGTCATGCTATGGTAAATTTTGAAATATAATGGCACAACAGACGATCATTAACCTTTCTGACAAGATATTAATTAGTGGCAAATCAGGTAATAGCATGTGATGATCTGATCTGTTGAGAATTTTGAAATTGATTTGAGAGAGGCTGTCGAGTCCAGTCATGTTTTAATTTGTAATGACGAAGATTCTTTTCATATTGGAGAACCATTTTGAAGATGTTTGTTTATTTGTCTAATCCATTCTTTAAAAACATGCAACATAGCAAGTTGAGGTCTCCAGAAAAGCATTGCTTTTACAGATTGGACCTTCCTAGGCCTAATATATTGTAACTTTCAGGAGATTTGATTCAAATGCAAATTCTCACGAATAAAAATTATGAAATTTAACAGATATGACATCTGTAACATAGGGAAGAGTTCCTCAAACAGTTCCTTACCTCCCATCAGACCAGCCCAGAAGTCAGCGGATGACTCGGACAGGAACCTCGGTCGGTGGTGGAGATGGTACTGGGCGTCCACAATCACATTCCCGTAAGGCTCGCTGTACATCATCTTGAGGTTGATTTGTAATATCTCCACAAAGTAATGAGTCTGGTTGGAACAGTGGCTTGCACTTATAAATTTAGCTGAATAGCTGTGTGTGTGAGACCAGATATATATGGGAAGTTGCACCTCAGTGCCCACAAGTTCACCGCACCTCTGATTAGGCTTGAATGAGCAAGGATGAATAAATTGAACAGTTTTATCACTCCAACCATCGGCACATCCCAGAAAAAAAAGTTCATGCAAAGATAAGACAGGCATGTTTAGAAAGCTATCTTATCAATGTCCTAGTATAAAGGTAACATTATTGAATACATGTGAAGTGCAAATGAATGGAAGGACTTTATGAGCTTCAGCGAAGGAGTAATTTTCCATTTTCTAAAAAAGTATGCGACTCAAAGGAATAATGAGGGATGTTTCCAGGGGAGTGAAAATTAAAAATGTTCTGTTTCTATCTGGGCCTGTCTATGTAGATCAGTGCATTTATTTATCATTTATTTATTTTTCAAACTCTTTTTGAAACTACTAGTTCACTTTGCAGTACGGGTAAGGTGCCAGTTCAGTTGTACGAGGAATGTTGCTGGTTAACACCAGGGCAATGTGTACAATATATGCTGCTTCTGGTGGCTATCGACAATATGATATACAGAACTTCCATTGGACTCTGAAGAAGATGTTATTGAGGCTTTGGATGGGGGGTTATGGGGGACAGGGAATTCAAAAGTAATATGGCCAAGGGACAGGGAATTCCAAAGTAAAATAGCCAAGGGACATGGGGAACACAAAACCCTTTCTGGAGCTGAGGGACAGGGAATTCAAAATTCAATTAGAAAGAATTCCTGTAGAAGTAGGCCTACTATATAATTCTTGGAGAAGTACAATAGAAATCTTGCAGAAGTACTACAGAATTTGTGCAGATGTGCTGTAGAATTCTTGGAGAAGTACAATATTCTAACAGAGGTATATCGCATAGGCCTGACAGAATTCTCTCAGAAGTACTATAGAATCCTTACAGAAGTACTACAGAATTCTTTGCAGATGTACTAATTATTCTTGCAGAATTACTATATAATCTTGCAGATGTACTTTTAAATTCTTGCAGAAGTAAAATGGAATTCTTGCAGAGGTACTACTCATAGGCCTAGTACTCAATTTGTGCACAAGTAGGCCTACTGTAGAATCCTGCAGAAGCATTTTAAATTCATGCTAAAGTACAAAATAGTTCTTGTAAAAGTACTAGGCCTATAGAATTCTTTGAGAAGTACAATAGAGAAATCCTGCAGAGTGCAGAAGTACTACAGAATTCTATCAGATGTCCTGTAAAATTCTTGCAGAAGTAATCCCTCCCAAAACACAGCATAGCACCAATTCTAATCTCTGTAGATGTTGCTCAAAGTCCGAACTGAAGACAATCAAATCATCCAAATTTTGTAGGCAAATTCAAGATTTGAAGGTCCCATCACACTGATCACAGTTACATCACTCACTGAAACGTAGCAGTAGAACTTGATAGTCCCATGGGTAGTCTTACCCATTCATAGAATCCTAGACAACCAGCTGTAAAGGCAGTGTATTTTCTGTCTTCTGGCTTCATGTGCACCTTCCAGTATCCTTACGATTGCTTGTGGGCACACTTTCACCACCGTGCGAATTTCTCAATACTTCTCCTTAGAACGTAGTGAATCAATCCTGTCCAACTGCGACATTTAATCCTGCCCAAAACACCAAAACACATGATGAAGTGAATAATAGCTGTATATAAGAAACCAGTGTTAAGTGTCTTAGTCAATTACAAGCTGCGTGCTTATATTTATTGTTTTTAACCATATATATACTGAGGTAAAATGAAATTTAACTATACTTCATGATTGTGAAATCAACATCAAGGAACTTCAGTCTTTGTCTAGCGTTCTTACAATAGAATTCTTGGAGAAGTACGAAAGAAATCCTTTAGAAGTACTTTAGAATTTTTGCCAATGTCCTGTAGAATTCTTGCAAATGTGCCACAAAATTCCTGCAGAAGTACAACACTCAGATGTACAACAGAATTATTTTAGAAGTACTACAGAATTCTCAAAGAAGTACAGTACTATAGAATTCTTGCAGAAGTACTATAGAATTCTTGTAAAACGTACTAGAAATCCTGCTGAATTACTATAAAATTCTTACAGAAGTACTATTGAAAACTTTCAGAATTACTCTGGAATTTTGCGGAACTATCACAGAATTGTTGCAAAAGTACTTTAGAATTCTTGCAGGAGTATTATAGTGATCCTGCAGAAGTACTATAGAATTATTGCTGAGATACTAGAGAATTCATGCAGATATACTATAGAATTCTTGCAGATATACTATAGAATTCTTGCAGATATACTATAGAATTCTTGCAGATATACTATTGAATTATTGCAGATATACTATAGAATTATTGCTGAGATACTAGAGAATTCATGCAGAAGCTAAAGAGAATTCTTGCAGATATGTATACTAGAGAATTCTTGCAGATGCGCGGAATTGTATATGGTCGCTTTGGTGCGCATGGGTCGCAACCGGATGGAATCTGATGGTTGTCTTCTGTGAATAGCCGCTGGCCCCAAACACTGAAGTAGAAGAACCCAGGAATTCTTGCAGATATACTTTGTGTGAAAGGACAACACCGACCACAATTTTGGAAATTAAAAATGTTATAATAATTAATAATATTAATACAAAACTGAGGTAATTTAAACCATCCCAGAATATGATTTTTAGAGTCCACACATTAAATAAATGTAAATGTAAATGTTCACGATTGGAAGTGACGTAACAGAAAATCCCATTAGGTGGGTTATGACTAGGGCAGATGATTTTTCCATACCAGGACTTGAGATCCGAGTCTTCTTGGCGGGAAACGAAGAGACCACCCAACAACCAAGTGAGGTCAGGACCGGCTTGGTTGCGCCAAGGAGACAGGGAAGGGAGGAGATAGATAGATAGATATAGATAGATAGATAGATATGGTAAGAGCAGCCCTCTGAGCCCAGTTCTGGGTGCTCACAAGGGTTGATTGGTGAGATGGACGAGAGAGCGGGAGTCCTCAACATGTTACACATTTACCCCATGTGAGGGATCTTTTACTTGCCCAGCATAGACACTGATACAAGGGGCCGCCAATTTAACGTCTCATCCGAACGACATCCAGCTGGGATTTTGCTCATGAAGGTACACTGAAAATTTTGGGTTCTCCACCCGGGGTTCGAACCCGTGCAGGCAAAGACCTGCAGGGGAGCAGGCGGGAACCTTAACCACTTGGCCACCCAGCTGCCCGGAGTAGTAAAACGAATCCGTGGAAAAAAGCCTGCCGGGCAGTAGAGGGTAGTTAGAATGGCTAGGCCTTGGTTTCGACTATCCGCACTCAAACCACATAACCCGCACTCAAACCACATAAGATAACACTCCAGGCTTGAGATTTATAATAGACCAGATATGAATCCCCGCTACAAGCTGTGACTTTTTCTGACGTCAACTCTACCAGGGTAATAGTGAAACGACTCCGTTGAACATGGAATGCTGGGCTGAAGGGCGATGTTAGGTTGGCCAGGCAGGCTCCGGTTGCAACTTTCCGCCGCCAACCCTGATAAGATAGCGCTCAAGGCATGAGAGTTGTACTCGACCAGATGTGAATCCCCGGCCCAAGCTGAGACTTTCCGACGTCATCTAGACCAGAGGGCATTTTAAGGTAGGGAGTATTGGCATGTTCTGGAGTCGGAAGTTACAAAACTACCAATGGTCTGATATATTTCAAGTAGGCACTAGACAACCACCTTCCTGCTTGTCTGATATAGGGATCGCTTGAGCCAGCGAGTGCGAGATCAGTAGTGCGGCCAATCCTGAAGCTGTGGGTGTTGATCTTCATGTGACTGAATGATGAACGTGCCACCAGCCTGTTCAGCCATATAACAACAAATTGCCTTGCGACAGGTTGACCATCCTCACCGCAGATGAGGTAGCTCGTAACCGGTCGGATGGATTGAAATTTGAAGAGTAGATTTATCGGACAAGTCCTTGGGTCCTTGGTTGCCAGTAGTTTAAGTTTTGCTGTTTTTGTAGAATGCTTGAACGTTCGGAAGTGGAGTGTCACCGATTTTGGTTTGCCAGTAGGAAACGCAAACTGAAACTTGGCCTGTCTGCCATGTAGGGCATGGTCTGCTTTTCCAGCCCTACCAAGTTCGCTTATTCTCATGCAGCCATGGTAGAGTAAAGCGAACAACGCCTTTAGCAGTACTTTATTGAAGTGTGAAGCTTCTGATGAGTCCACCAATTCTAACAATTCTTCCTACATTGGCTGAGTTACTGGTTGCAGTGGTCTGCCCGAATGTGATTTTCGCTTAATACCAATCATGAATTTCTTCAACAGGAAGGAGTCATTAGGATCCTGATGGCCTCTTACGTTATGGGCAAACAAAATTGCAGACAAGTGGCCTCGGATTGTACCGGAGAGATAGCCTTTCTCCATTAGCGTGACCAGAAAAGACGTGATGTTGTAGATACTCTGTGAGTATAAAAATGCAGGTGCTCTTGACTTGGAAAGTATGAGACCATATCAGTGTCCTCACATTTGCTATGGTAAGTACTTCTGAGATATATCTCTCCTGGACGCTCCCGCCAATACCAATCTTTTGGTTTTTCAAGACAGCCCAAATGACATAATCTATGCTTACCCTTCCCAAGTTTCTCACACACTTACAGTACATTTTTGAAAACCCCCCTCCTGTTTTTTGTCACCTCCTACTGTATTTTTCCAGGGGCGGGTGGTTATGCCCCATATTGGGGTAAAACATTCACTACCCCTATCATCACTCATGACATGATTTAATGACAGTTAAATCGATTTTAAGAATTAGTCAGAATATGAACCAACACAATGCCTATCACTGATACCTTTTTTTTTTTTTTTTTTTTTTTGAATGACATGGTCTTTATTTTTCCAAATAACATTTACATCTCAAAAAAATATGTGATATTGGAGGCCATCGAACCCACAAAGAGTTATGTGAGGGCTCACCAAATTAAAATGGATGAAAATGAGATGAATGAGATGAGGGACGATATCTTCAAATAAACTTTAAAAGAAATGCTCTCTGTTCTCGTATTATATAAAGACAAAAATTCCTTATTTGATGAAAGTCACAGGGTAATGGAAGGAAAACCTCCAAACCGCGTTTCACATCTTAGGACACAACCACAAACTCAAATCCCCAGAAAACACAGTTTTTTTGATGAGAATCACAGGGTTCTGGAATTAATTCCAAACCGCCTTTCAGATGGTAGTAAATCTCTGAACCAAACCAAGTACAACCCAAATCAAACAAAAACAATCTTTCAAAGTCAGAAGGACAAAAAGCAGCAAAAATAAAGCGCAGAGACAATATTTGAGAAGAAATAATTCATACTCTTCTTTTCTTCTTTCTTACTTTTTTTTAAAGGTTGTCAATTGGATTATTTATAAGAAAACTCTTTAGATTCTGTTTAAATGTGTGGTAGCTGCTATTCCATACAATGGAATTCTTGAGTAAATTACTCAATTTCACTCATGTATATTGTAATAGAGACTTGCCTGGTTCTTACAGGTCCTCTATATTTTATATACTTTAAATACCTCCTAAATATGTATGTGAAAATGTAATGTTAATTCTGATCTTCTTCTTCTTCTTCTTCTTCTAAGATGACGGTGAAATACCACTTGTGCAATTGACAGATACTGAACCGATCTAAGTTTGATTATGCAACACATATTACAAACAAGTTAGTTTAAACTTAAGCAATGATTTATTCACTAAGATGTTAACACGAATATTCCAAAGTCAAACACTACATGTAAAGTGTTCTAATTATTAAATGTCAGATAACTCCAATGTGATAAACCCATATACTACTCCCAAGTGTACTGTCACCCACAGAGACATCCAGCTAATAGCATAACATAACTAAATCAATATCATAATGCTGAGACACCATCATACTCCGATGGATTCTTCAATCAACATCCCAAATCACTGCTAGGGCATTCTCCAGGAATCGTTTTCACCTTTCCGACATGCCACCTAGTATACTTCCTGATTAAATACTTGGGTAATATATTAAATATGATAAATATGTACAACACATAAAACTATAACATAGCCTACCTTGCTTTTTGTCTCTGTTGGTGAAAATACCCTAAAGGAGCAGTATCGGTTGCAATAATGGTTAGTTCATGTGATGACGGAATCTGCGGCTGCTGATCCAGCAACAACTACAATTGCTTTCTGTTACTGCATTGCATAAATCTTCGGCCCTCTCTGCATCCCGATCATATTATCTATGTATCTTATCCAGCTTTTATATGTGCAGCAAACAGTCACATGTTGCATATCTGCCAATGAGAGACAGACACATCCCTTGATCATCATGACGATTTCAGGATGTGTCCCTCTTGTCTGAACAAGCTGTTGTTTCTTTTATGCACACCCGAATACAATTCAATAGTTTTTTTTATATAACAGTTCACAAATAAGGCATTGATCAAGTTTCATAAACCTGAAACTTATCCGTAAACAGTGCTATTGCAATGTCTCACAAATGTCGATGCATACTACACTACAATATCTTATGCGCCGTTGGGAAAGGGCTGTGTTGCACTGAGGTATTTTCAGTGTGAATTGACTCCTGGTCTGATATTCATGCTGCGGTAATTCAAAGAAGCTTTTAAATACACATGGCAGCATTCCTTTTCTATACTTAAAGACAAAAAGGCTGCTACAGAAATAGTACAGTTGTTGGAAAGGCAAGATTTTTGTTTCTTTGAAAGCATAATGCAAATCAGCAGTAAACGAAAGTGAAAGAATGATACGCAAAGCTTTGCGCTGAATTTTAGCAATAGGTGTAAGATAAGTTCTGCAAGCACATCCCCAGACTTCGACACAGTAAATCAGGTAGGGATAGATGAAACTGTAATAGAGAGATGTCAATGTCGAGGAGTTCAAATACTTCCTGGCTTTAGCAATTATTCCTATTCCTTTTGCCATCTTCATTTTTATATGATTAATATGCGGTATCCAAGACAAAGTCTCATCTAGAATCACACCAAGAAATTTTGCCGTGACAACCCGAGTAATTTCTGTACCATTAAAGTTACTCAGAATGATAGATGGGATTGGAAAAAAAATATCTCTAATTTTTACAGAATCTTGTGTAGCATGCTTGTCTCGTCCAGCGTGTAAAATTTCTTTACTGTAGAATTATTTTTTCTTACTGAAATGACCCAACAAATGCACTAAATGACCCCTAGATTTATTTCGGGTACGCACGGAAATAAATCAGCAGTGTTGCTTGCTATCTGCTTTGTGACGTCATCACCATTGTGTGAATTTGTTAGCTTGTAACAATACACTGGTAACAATGGTCATTGTGACGTCATCTATAATGGGTGTGCTGGAGGTGGGAGGCACTATCAAGAAAAAGAAAAGGAAATAACTAAATAATTAGTGTATTCAAAGAGTTGCTGATTCATTTAATTAATAAATTCTCCTATTAAACTCTGAAATTAATTTTGTGTCCTTTGCCATGTAATTCCATTTGTTTTTAACAGTTCTCAAACTTGTTTCATTTGTGTGTTTTCCTTTGTGTCATTTTTCCTTTGTGTCCCTTTTGTGTGTGTTTCACACTTTGGGGTTTGTAACTGTAAAAGTGTGCATTGTATTTTTTCAACATTTCCTGAATAAAAGTCACTTTCAGACTTTCACTCTCAGGAGTAAGATGTATTCTTTTCTGCATATGACCAAAAGAATTGTGAGTACTTATTTAATATTTATTGTTAATTAAATTGTGATTTGATTGTTAGAATATTCTTATAAATTGTTCAGATTGATCATTATCATTGCTTGTATAGCATTATGTGTTTAGCTTATTTATTTAGTGGGATTTTTATATCAATTTGAAGGTGTTTTTGAACATTATGAATTTGAAATGATTTACAACTGTCATTTACTGTGTACAGTACTTGTAACTCAAATAATGGTAGTTCTAATTATCAATGGATATCAATACCTGTCATTTAGTTATTTCTGACTTAGTTATTTCTCAGTTATTTCTTATTTCTTCATGATTATGATATGATTGTTTAGCCTTTTTCTCTTGATTTATTGTGTAGTTTAGCCATATTGTGAACTTGGTAAATATTAAGCATTTTAGTAATATTTCCTTTTTTGTATTTATTGCAGTTAACCAGCTCAGCTCAGCTCTGTCTGCAACATGAATAAATATTCTGAAAGTCACACGCTGCGTTAATCTTCCTATATGCAGAGATGATCCAAAACAGTTAAAATTCTTGGACTTTGGAAAATTCAGTTCTTTTGACTTGGACAAGAATTAACCTAGAAGATGAGTGACACCGAGGAAACTCAGGAACTTGAGTCCGACAAATTGAAAGCTAGTCGGTCAAGCTTTGGTGGATGGTGGACGAGGACAATTAACCAAGCTGCCAAACTGGAGCCTGGAACTGCCCCTGCAGTTATAGAAGCCTTCCAGAAGAGAGTGTCAAGCCAGCTGCAGAGGCTACAGGCCGCCCACGAGAAATACCTGGATGCCTTAGAAGATCACTCCCAGTTGGAAGATGTAGAAAGCTGGATGGAGGGATACTTTAACCAAGCTACAGCCTGCCTTCAAGAGCTCAGTAACAAGCTCCTGTCATCACGCCGCTCTGTCGCTGGTGAACTGCAAGAGGAGCTTGGATCTTCAGAGGTCAATGACCTTCCTCCGACAAGTGGAACTCAGCCTCCCCCAGTCATGTCACAACCTGAAGTCAGTCAGCCAAATCCTCCTGCTCAAGTTGGTCCATCGCCCGGTTCATCCGAGTCTCCTGCAGATCAACAACCTCAAGTCAGTGAGTCAAGTTCAACTTTTCAAGTTAGTCCACCGCCCGGTTCATCCCAGTCTCCTACAGTTGAAGAACCTGCAGTTAGTCAGTCGAGTCCTCCTGTCCAAGTTGGTGCATCATCCAGTTCATTACAGTCTCCTACTGTTAGACAATCTGAAGGTGTGCAAAGTCTTTCAGTTCAAGATGGTTCAGTTGTCAGTTCATCGCAGTCTGCTGCAACGGTGGTCCAACAGATGTATCCATCTCCGATTCCTAGCACTCTCAGTCCAGTGCAACCATCAAGTGGTCGAAGTTCCGCGCAGTTGTCAATGGATCCTCCTCCTGGCATTGATGATTGGATTGACAGTCTGGTTGATGGTGTCGAAACCCAAGGAACGTCAATGTCGTCTCCAGCAGATTTGTCACACTTGATGGCGCGTTTGGAAGTGGATCGTGACTTACCCAAAGTGGAGCTACCAGTGTTTGATGGTTCAGCGATCATGTGGCCAAGGTTTATTGAGCAGTTTTTTGTTCAAGTTCACTCTCGACCCGGATTGACAGATGCACGACGCATGGACTTGCTGCAGTCGCATGTCAAGGGTGATGCTAAACGTTTGATACAAGGTCTTGGCTACTCCGGAAGAAACTATGCTCAAACACTGAAGGAGTTGAAGTTTGCTTTTGGGCATCGGATTCGAGTCGCTCGTGCCTTCATCAATGCTGTAACTTCAGGAAATGTGATCAACAATGGTGACTCTGAAGGTCTGAGATGTTTTTACATTTCAGTTCGTGACTGTATCACTACATTGAAGCAGCTTAATTATTGTGGTGAACTTCAGAGTTGTGATACCCTGCAGCGTGCGGTGCATAGAATTCCTCATGACAAGCGAAGCCGATGGAATGAGCACGTGTGTACCATTAGCCGAACACGGGAGCCTACTCTACTTGATCTTCAAGGATGGTTGAAGCATCGCATCGAAGCAGAATTCAGTCCGTATGCAGTGTCAGTTAAACCCTTGAAGTCCAGTACTCTGACATCTTCAGCCTCTACAAGTTCCGTGAATGTTCGTGGACACAGCTACACGACACTGAACTCAGCGACGCCTCAACAAGCGACACAAGTTGATTTGAAAACCTGCCCTGCATGCGAAGGCAGTCATCACTTATCAAGATGTGAACAGTACACAAGTAAGACTGTCAGTGAGAGGTATGAATTTGTTAAATCCAAAAGACTCTGTTTTAATTGCTTGTATCCAAAACATCGTGTTGGTGACTGTACCTCAACTGTGTCATGCAAGGTCCGTGGTTGTGTGAAGCGACATCACACTTCCTTACATCGTTCAGACAATCGTCCAGCTAATGCTACTCCTGTGGCAGCTCGAGTCAATAACTTTCAAACCAAGAACTTCACAGTTTATTTTCAAATCTTACCTGTTGTTGTTAGAAGTCAAAATGGACGTTGTATTAAGACATTTGCACTCTTAGATTCAGCCAGTGACATTTCCTTGATTAATGCTGAACTTGCTAAAGATCTTGGTATTTGTGGTAGACCTAAACACTTGACTGTTAACACTTTAAGTTCACCTGTTACTTTGAAGTCAAATTGTGTTAGCTTTTTTGTGAAAGGTTGTGATGATCTTGATGTTGAGTCTTTGTGTGTTAGGGAGGCCTGGACCCTGGATGGATCCTTCAGTTGTCCACCGGTACGCACAGCTTCGATTCGCCACATGGAACACCTGCAAGGTCTCAACTTAGCGGATGTGGAACCTCAAGATGTGAAGATCCTGATTGGTGCTAACATCCCGAAAGCTCATCTGCAGTTAGAGATCCGAGAAGGCCAAAGCTCAGAACCTGTTGCCATCAAGACATCTTTAGGCTGGTGCATTATGGGAACGTCAAGTCAAGAGTCTTCTTCAGCTCATGTGAACCTCACTACTATGACATCTGAAGATCTTTCACATCAGATTGAGAAGTTTTGGCAAACCGAGGCATTTGGAGTGTCTGTCAACCTGAAGGAGTCAAGGTCTGTTGAAGATGTCAGAGCATTGAAGGTTTTGGAAGATCAAACAACATTTGTTGATGGTCAGTATCAGGTACCCATGCTTTGGAAAAATGTTGATGTTCAACTTCCTGATAATTGTGCCATGGCCATGATGCGCTTCAAATCCATTCAACGTCGTCTTCTGGCTGATGATCAGCTCAAGGAACGTTACGTCTCGGCAATGCAAGGTTACATCGACAAGGGTTATGCGGTGAAGGTGCCTTCAAAAGAAGATACTGGTCAGTGGTACCTACCTCATCATGCAGTTACAAATTCTCGGAAGCCAGGAAAAGTGAGGGTAGTGTTTGATGCTGCTGCCAAGTACGATGGAATTTCCCTCAACTCCGCCTTGGTTACTGGACCTGATCTTCTCAATAGCCTGTTCGGAGTTCTTCAAAGATTTAGAATGCATTCAGTGGCTATCGTCGCGGACATAGCTGATATGTTCTACCAGGTGCGGGTTCCTCCAAAGGATTCTCAATTTCTGCAGTTCTTGTGGAAAGATGACATCAGCTCCTCTTCTTCCCCAGATGTGTATAGGATGAGAGTTCACATCTTCGGAGCCAAGGATTCGCCCTGTTGTGCAAATTATGCTCTCAAGAGAGTCGCCCTGGATGAAGAACCTGATTCCCTCATTGGAGAAGCCATCTTGAAGAACTTCTACATGGATGACTTGTTGAAATCTGTGGATGATGTGGAAACTGCCAAATTTCTTGCTGCTAATCTACGAGAGAAGTTGTCTGCAAGAGGATTCAAACTTACCAAGTGGATGAGTTCATCTAAGGAAGTCTTGGCATCGATTCCAGAGGCGGACAGAATGAGGCCTGACATCAACTTAGAATTCAGTGACCTTCCTGTTGAAAGAGCACTTGGGATCCAATGGGATGTGGAAGCTGATTGTTTTGTCTTCAGGCCAGTGTTGAAAGATAGCACCAACCGTCCAACCAAGCGGAACATCGTGAGTGTGGTTACATCAATCTTTGACCCATGTGGGTTTCTTGCCCCATTCACTTTTGTTGCCAAGTGTCTCATTCAAGATTTGTGGAGGGAGAAGACGGATTGGGATGAAGTTGTCAGCGATCAACACCAGTGCAAGTGGAAGGAATGGTTAGCGGATGTTCCTCATCTTGAAGGTCTGCAAATTCCAAGATATCATGGTTGCGTTCCTGGAATGGACAGTCTGCAGCTACATGTTTTCTGTGATGCATCTGAAGCCGGATTTGCTGCAGTTGCTTACCTGCGTCTGGTGGGGAGTCCTATTCGCTGGTCCTTTGTCGCCTCCAAGTCTCATGTAGCTCCAGTTAAATCAACATTGACCATCCCAAAACTTGAACTCCAAGGTGCAGTTATGGCAGTCAGACTTGCTGAAGCTTTGGTCCGAGAGATTGATGTCAGCTCAGTTGTCTACTGGACAGATGCGATGACAGTCCTGCGGTACATCTTCAATGAATCTCGTCGCTGGAAAATCTTTGTGGCGAACAGGGTGACTGAAATTAGAGAAAAGTCGGAGCCATCACAGTGGAGATACATCAACACAGCCCTGAATCCTGCTGACCTTGCAACTCGAGGAATGTCGGCAGTGGATTTGAAGTTGGATGGGATGTGGTTTCGTGGTCCTGCTTTCTTGCTCCTTGATGATCATCAGTGGCCTGAACAGCCAGAGATAGGAGCGCCACCTGATGATGATGACAATCTCCGGAAGACTGTCTTTCTTACAAGCACTGGAACACCTTGGCAGCAACTTGTAGCTAGAAGCAACTTACCTGATTTGGTGGATCCTCTGAAGTTCTCATCTTGGTTCAAGTTGAAGCGGCAAACTGCATGGTGTCTTCGTGCTCTTCGAAACTTTGCTTCAAAGTGTCCTCGTTTCAAGCTTGCAGCTATTGAATCTTCCACTCTGACTGTATCCGAGATGCAGGAAGCTGAGATGTTTCTGATCAGACAAGCGCAGCAAGAAGTGTTTCCGAAGGATTTTGTGGCTTTGAAGAATGGAGAAGAAATCCCAGAGAAGAGCCATCTGCGCCCACTCAGCCCATTCTTTGATTCTTCTGGTGGTGTTATGCGTGTGGGAGGTCGCTTGAAGCATTCGCATAACAATTTTGAAGCCAAACATCAGTTGCTGTTGCCTGCAGATCATCACATCTCCAAGTTGATTGCTACTTCTGAACATCTGACTTCAGCCCATGCTGGACCCGAGCAAGTGATTTCAGCCATTCGCATGAAGTTTTGGCCTATTAAGTGTAGATCATTGGTCAAGCATTGTATTCATGCATGTTTCGAGTGTAAGCGACGTTCTGCCAAGAGCAAGATTCCTTTTATGGCTGATCTACCTGTGCAGCGAGTTAAGGGATACACAAGGCCTTTTGAATACACAGGTATTGACTACTTCGGCCCATTGACAGTGAAGAGAGCTCGTTCCCGCCTCAAGAGATGGGGGTGCCTGTTTACTTGCCTGGTCACGAGGGCCATTCATCTCGAGTTAGCCGATTCACTTGAGACAGATGATTTCATTCTTGTTCTGCGCAACTTCATCGGACGTCGTGGAAAGCCTACAGAGATCTTCAGTGATAATGGCAAGAATTTTGTAGGTGCGACAAATGAACTTCAAGACTGCCTACTGAAGCTGGATCAACATGAAGATGTGCACAACTTCCTGCTCAAGTCATCAATTAAATGGCATTTCATCCCCCCGAATGCCCCTCACTTCGGCGGTGCATGGGAGAGATTAGTGAGATCAACCAAGCTGGCCTTGAAGAATGTGCTTCAAGAGCAATGTGTGACTGAGTCGGTGCTTAGGACTGTTTTCATTGAAGTGGAGGATGTCATCAACAGTCGACCGCTTACTCACAACAGTACTGATCCAGGTGATTATACTGCTCTGACACCCAACCATTTCCTTCGCGGTGATCCTAACCCTCACGTTCCTCCTGATTCTTTTCATGCCTCGGAGAGAGACAGCCGGCGGAGGTGGAGACAAGCTCAGGTCTTGGCCGACCACCTTTGGAGAAGATGGCTTAGGGAATATCTGCCCACCCTGACTGTCAGAAAGAAGTGGAAGAAGGAGGAGAGAGATTTGCAAGTCAACGATTTGATTCTTTTGATGGAAGATAACAAGCCTCGAGGACAGTGGTCTCTGGGACGTGTGGTGGAAGTTTTCCCCAGTGAAGATGGAAGGATTCGCTCCATGAAAATCAAGACTGCGACCGGAGCAACTTATGTGAGACCAGCAGCCAAAGTTTGTCTACTTGAGGAAGCTTGTGATTAGTTGAGGACAACCCTGAAAGTCCTCAAGGGGTGATGTTACTGATTCATTTAATTAATAAATTCTCCTATTAAACTCTGAAATTAATTTTGTGTCCTTTGCCATGTAATTCCATTTGTGTTTAACAGTTCTCAAACTTGTTTCATTTGTGTGTTTTCCTTTGTGTCATTTTTCCTTTGTGTCCCTTTTGTGTGTGTTTCACACTTTGGGGTTTGTAACTGTAAAAGTGTGCATTGTATTTTTTCAACATTTCCTGAATAAAAGTCACTTTCAGACTTTCACTCTCAGGAGTAAGATGTATTCTTTTCTGCATATGACCAAAAGAATTGTGAGTACTTATTTAATATTTATTGTTAATTAAATTGTGATTTGATTGTTAGAATATTCTTATAAATTGTTCAGATTGATCATTATCATTGCTTGTATAGCATTATGTGTTTAGCTTATTTATTTAGTGGGATTTTTATATCAATTTGAAGGTGTTTTTGAACATTATGAATTTGAAATGATTTACAACTGTCATTTACTGTGTACAGTACTTGTAACTCAAATAATGGTAGTTCTAATTATCAATGGATATCAATACCTGTCATTTAGTTATTTCTGACTTAGTTATTTCTCAGTTATTTCTTATTTCTTCATGATTATGATATGATTGTTTAGCCTTTTTCTCTTGATTTATTGTGTAGTTTAGCCATATTGTGAACTTGGTAAATATTAAGCATTTTAGTAATATTTCCTTTTTTGTATTTATTGCAGTTAACCAGCTCAGCTCAGCTCTGTCTGCAACATGAATAAATATTCTGAAAGTCACACGCTGCGTTAATCTTCCTATATGCAGAGATGATCCAAAACACAAAGAAATACTTAAAAAAATTATTCAGAAATAATTTGGATCACAAGTTCATATTATAATACAGAGAAATTTGCCCGAATTTAGAGATAGATTTTATCATTCAGGGCAACTTTAAGGTACAATTTGTTAGTATTTTCTTCAATTTTTGCTCTTTGACTCCTGAATATCATGTAGTTTGTTATTTCAATATTAACTGATAATTTGTTGGAATTCATCCAGGTCATGTACTTGTGCAATTCATTATTTAAAGAATTTATTAGATCACCCAAATTGTTACCCGAGATGAACAGATTAGTGTCATCGGCATACCTTACATCTACTTTATGTAGAATGCCATCACAAATACCGTCACATGTAAAAATAAGATGAAGCGGCTTAAAAAAGCTAAAAAACTAAACAAACTGAGCTGGTCAGTTTGGATCTGCCTTTTGCTTGCACCCCCTTCTTTTAAAAAGTTGTCTTTCACAAGTAAAATCACCTGCACTAACAATATTTCCACTATGTGGAACCAATCACCTGGAACCACTGGGTGGGTGGTTATGCCCTGGGGGTGGTTATGCCCCACTCTCCCCTATGGTCTAGTTGTGCCTTTTGATGGTCTCATGGATGGATACTTTGTACTTTTTGAAATATTGAGAAAAATATAAAAAAATAATTTTTTTCATTTGCGGGCTAGAACTCAGCCCCTGTTACATTTACATGGATGAAGTTTTTTACACATATAGCCTATATATTGATTTACCCTACCTGACTCTATGGTCTAGTTGTGCCTTTTCAATTTTCATAGTCTGATTGATTGACATTCTGTACTTTTTGAAATATTGAGAACAATTAATTAATTTTTTTTTTTTTCAATTTGGGCTCACCCAGAGAATCGCTGAAGTGTTTGGGCTAAAACTTGACCACAATTACAAAATTGTACATGGATGAAATTTGTCACACATGTCACCTATATGATTAATTTGTTCCTTTTGTGGGTGTGATTCATGGATATTCATACATCTTGAAATATTGACAAAAAAATAGCCCAGAATTAATGTCCGGCCTACCTTAATTATAAACCTTATAAAGTTCGCCAGTCGTCGGGCTAGCCTAAACATGCCTTCTTATATTGTGCCTCCTTTTTATAGTGATGCAGACCGGACCGCCTTGGACCGGTCCGGTCCGCGGTCCAGCCCTGGACCGCCAAAATACCGGACCACCTACAAAAAACCGGTCCAGTGTTGGACCGGACCGGTCAAGTGCTGGTCCGGACCAGTCCAGTGATTTTTCATGTCATGAAGGGTATCGCATGAATTTTGTCATCTCTAAAAATGAAATTTATGTCATATTGCATTTTTTAACCCTCATTTTATCATAATTTTTTTAATGCCGATGGACCGCTTCTGGACCGGTCCAGTAACAAAATCGGACCACCTCATCCTGGACCAGACCAGGACCGGACTACTTTTGTAAATACCGGACCACCCTCTAAAAGGTGGTCCGGTCTGCATCACTACTCCTTTTTTATTTTTGTTTATTGAATGAAACATAAATTTGTTAAATTTGCCTTTAAACATGCAGTGCCATGCACACAATTTAAGGGAAACTGGATTTTCCATAACGAAATGCTCCCTTCATGTTGGCCCACTGGGTTTCTCCCAATCCGATCAGTTTTGGTCCCCCTTGTGTCTATCTCAAGTCCGTGCGTGTTTCCAGTCTGGAGAAGTCACATGTGCCGGTTTGTAAACACAAAACAGGTAAATTTACAGGTGAACCCTCAAGGTATTATCGCATGATTAGGCACAGACATCAACAATAACAGTTCTAGATACAATCTGCAACACACTGGACACCTGTAAGCGAATTGTAGTGGCTGTAGGGCTGTGTAGGCCTGCAAAAACGTGATCACTTTTGTCACAGAAGTTATGGCTGATTCCATTCACCATTTTCAATTCAATTCAATTTATTCCAAATGTAAACAGGATACATGTATGTATTGAAACAATAAAAATAACAGTTACATCTGGGGGCAGATGTCCGGTGGACATATTTTGCCCAATTACAATACATAAATTGATTATACAATTAAGGATAAAATTGAATTGACTGCAGTCTTTATTTTGTACTACAGTACACGGTACAGTGTGTTTTAATCAAATCTACAGGGCAATTGTAGGCTGAAAAATAATCAGATAAGATTCTGATTGATCTGGAGCACTGCTGCCGCCTGTCCAATGTGCACTGTGTTGAGTCCACCAGAGCCAGGTCCACAGAGGCTTGCAGTTGGAGGTGGTCTATTTTTAGGTAATTTTGCAAAACTCAACAAGAGGAGATAATTATCCTTATCACATCTTTGTCATAAACCTGATATATTTTGCACTTTTTGCAACTTTATCAGTTAATTAATTGATACTGGTAAAATTCTAAAATTACCCAGTACTTCAAAAGCTACTCTCGTTTGGAGAAATGTTGCTTCTTTGACGTTGCAGCCTGTATGATAATAGAGACACTGGATTAAGCCTTCATAGTGATAATAGAGAGGTTCTGTTACACATTCATTTATGCCGTATAGGCTAGATGTACGGGTGCTGTCTAATTACATTGTTGTCATGCCAACTTTTGCGTTCTCGGGACCCGTAAATGTGTAGCAAAACCTCTCTAATTACAAATCAAATACGTGCCAGGCGTCGTGCCTTGATAAATATCTGGGACTACATTGGATCATACTTGTTTTACTTCCAGAATTGTGATATTTAATTTGTGGACTGCCATGATTCATTTGGTAAGGACGAAGGAAGCTTGAGGATGGCATTATATTTGGTGAGTCTATTCTGCTATGTGGTAGCCTGGTAGTCCTATGCTATAATACCATAGGCGTATTTCGCGGGGGTCAGGGCAAATCCTGATCAGTCAGGGCAGATCCACTGGCCTGGTCACATCCGTGCCATGTTAAAATTTCAGGGCAAAATAGCGACAGCCCCCCGCGAAACGTCTGTCCCGTACGCCTATATATAGATGTATAATGCTGTCATCTGTTTCTCTATTTAGATTTCAGTGACTACCCCTACATCTAGACATGGAAAGAGAATGAGCAATGCCCTGACAAATTCCATGGCACAAGACAATCTTACTGTGTCCCTCTTCCCCATGTCAAATCTTTCTGCAGACGAAACCCGGGATACCCTGACATCCACCCCTCTGGCCTCTACTCCATTTTCCCGTCTGCCATCGAACCCGGACATTCCTACAGAAACCCCCCCTTCAGCACATGCGACTCAAACAGAGCCCCGGCAGATGACTGAAAAATACTCCCAAACAGTCTCTGGTCAAGTATTGGAACAATGCTCCCAAACAAACCCTCAGGAAGTGAAGAGTCAGTGCTCCCAAACTAGTCGCCCCACAGACTCTCCAAAAAGTGACATTCCTAATATCGCACTCTTCCGCTCAAATGGAAATTTATCAACTCTATCAAATTTCCATCAAACCAGACTGTCATACGGAGGCCTCCAGTTCAGAAGCGCAGAACACGCCTATCAACACCGTATGGCAGTTTTCCACGGTCGCCATGATATTGCCCGCAAGATAATGTCTTCCCGTTTCCCAGGTGGTGCGAAGAAACTCTCCCATGATGTTGTTAAAATTGAACAATGGCATGAGGCAAAGACCACTATCATGGCAGAAATCCTTCGACTGAAAGCTGAACAATGCCCTGCTTTCAAACGAACTCTGTTGAGCACAAAATCAAAACGTCTTGTCCACAACATAGACACAGACAGCTACTGGGGATGTGGCCCGGACCTTTGTGGTCAAAACATGATGGGTGTGCTCCTGCAGGAGCTTCGAGAAAACCTCAGAACAGAAGCTGACTGTCCCCCCTCTGTGAATCCCCCTGCCCCGGCTACAATCACTGACCTTACAACTGACACCAAACAGACTGAAACTGTTAGACAACCAGCTACCAAGTCTGTGACTTCTTCGTCACGAAATGTGCCGGTCACATCAGGTGCCAAACATTCATCTGTGCCCGAATCGCCCCCAGTGTTAATCATTGGAAATTCAAATGTTCGCCAGATGGCCAGTGTTCTCCGGGAAAACTCAATTAATGCCACTTCAATTTTCTACCCCGGCGGCACGATTGACTTTATCTGCTCACGCATCCGACACACGACTGGAGGGGCTGATCCTAGCCACGTCGTATTAATGGCAGGTGACATTGAAGCGGCCAATGGCATTAATCCAGATCTTCTTAACTGCAAGTTTGAAACACTGGTAAAAGAAACCAGACGAGTGTACCCTTTTAGCCGCCTTATACTCGTTGGCCTGACGGCTACAGGAAATGCACGTCAACGAAACACCATCCACCGAGTGAATGCGCTCATGAAACATATCGCTTCAAATGAGAGACGGATCTCCTTCACAGACAATAATCACTCCAGACTGAAGGATCGCATTCACTTGACGTATCGTTCCAAAGTCATGCTCGCAAAACGAATCGTAACGATCATCGAAAAACCTTATCTGGATGCGATCCGGAGATTTCGATGAACAGGTCCCAGTTCCTCCCCCGTCCAATGCCCCCAAAGACACTGCCATCGACGGCAACAACCCTGCTCCTTGTGGGGAGGCGCACACTAACTCCTTATGTATAGATGATGTAACTAATGAAACTAGAAGTAACTTAGCCATCTCTGTTCATGATACATGTAATAATACAATTTTATGTGATACTCAAGAAGATTTGTTTAACAACTGTGAACATTACATTAAAGTAGCTTTTTGGAATATACAAGGAATAGGTAGTAAGCTAGAACTTGAAAGTATAAATAATCTTTTCTCTCACTTTGACATAGTATTTCTATTTGAGACTATGAAGCGGGACTCATTTAATCCCTCACTAACAAACTATCATTTCATCCATTGTCAACGTAAATATCAACACCCTCGTGCAAGGAGACCATCTGGTGGCATTGGTGCCTTAATTAAAAATACAATAAAACATTTAGTTAAAGTTGAAAAGCTCAATGAACATGTTATCTGGTTAAGCATTAAACAAAAACAGCAACCTCCTCTGATAATTGGAGGTACTTATATTCCACCAGCTGGATCTAAAATATATCTAAACTACAGAATAAATGACATCTTCCAAGCGCTCCAAGAAGACATAGCTCACTTCCTTGAGTCCACTCCTTACGTAGCTCTCTGTGGTGATTTCAACAGCCGCACAGGTGGCCTGAGCGATATAAATTCACATATAAGTGGTAAAGACAATGACTTAATGGTTAATCCTAATTGCATAATAAATGATTCTGATTGTGTGCAAAACACAGATTGGCAAACAAAACATAGGCAAATGAAAGATAAAGGCCAAAATAATTTTGGAAAAGAACTAACCCAATTGTGCATAAACAGTAACATGCGAATTATGAATGGCTTTTTAAATGCTAATAGTACTGATGATTTCACATGTCATGCCCCACTCGGTAAAAGCACTGTTGACTATCTCCTTAGTACATACAGATTTTTTAATATAATAAGTAACTTCGAGATATCCCCCAAACTAGTCGAGTCAGATCACGTACCAATTAGTTTCTCAGTGACTTGTAAAACTCAAAGGACAAGGGCTCATCTTACCAAAACTAACAATGTAACTTATGAAAAACGTTTTCGCTATGTATTTGACAAAGACAGGATTCTGCTTTATAAAGAGAACCTAAGGAGTGAGCCAGCGCAAGAGAAACTCCTTAACATAACTTCTAATTTCAGCAATGAAACTGAGGTGGACTCTCTTATTAAATCCACCTATAACTATATAGAGAGTAGCATTGAGGCTACATTCCGTAAAAAGCATTCTAAAGCGCACACTAATACCTTCCCTGTGAATTCATGGTACGATGATGAATGCAAATTAGCCAGGAAAAAGGCAAATGATTATGCCAAAACACATGACTTAAATGTTCAAGCTTTTAATCTGACATATAAAACTTTGCATAAACAGTACAAATATACTATTCAACGCAAGAAAAGACTACACCAACAAAAAAATAGGAATGAGTTGGATAATTTGAAAACTACAAATCAAACAGAGTGCTGGAAACTCTGGAACAAGCTAACAAATAAACAAACAAAAATACCTAATCAACCAAACTTAGATGCTTTTCATCAGTATTTCACTGAACAAGCGCACCCACCAGTATGTCCTCACTTTGATCAGGAGCACATGACCGAGATTAACAATTTAATAAACCAAATAAAAACTAATACATTAATAGTCCCGATAAACATTAGCACTACTATATGTGATACCCATATCACAGAAAAGGAAGTGCATCTAAGTTTAAGGAGACTTAAAAATAATAAGGCTGCTGGAATAGATGGAATAACTGGAGAATTCTATAAATATATAGCTGATGAGCTAACAGCACCTTTCTGTGCAATTTTCAATCACATACTTGATAAGGGTGAATACCCAACACAGTGGGCAGAAGGGCTCATAAATGCACTTCATAAAAAGGGAGACTACTGTAACCCAGATAACTATAGAAAGACTATAACAGTGGCTATGGCCAAGGTATTTGACTCTATCCTGAATGCTAGGCTTTACTTTAAAAATGATGCCATGTCCCTAGATGACCCATTTCAATTTGGTTTTACACCCTCTAGAGGCACAGCTGACTGTGTTTTTGTACTGGACACAATTGTCAACCACCAGCTGTTAAAAAAGAAACCCGTGTACCTTTGTTTTGTAGACTTCACTAAGGCTTTTGACTACATTAACAGGGATGCCCTCTATTATAAGCTATATAAAAAGGGAATGGGTATTAAGATGCTAAGAATTCTCATGAGTATGTTCGATAAGGCCCAGGCCAAAGTCCACCAACTTGGTAAACTAAGTGCCCCAATTGATAGTATCTTTGGAGTCCTGCAGGGGGGTATCGTAAGCCCAAAACTGTTTAATGAATTTCTCTCAGATCTCCCGGAATATCTAAATGCGACAGATGGTATTAGAATAGATGGTACATTATTTACCCATCTTTTATATGCGGACGACATAGTTCTTATTTCGGAATCAGCTGAAGGTCTGCAAAATAGCATAGACTCTCTTCATAAATTTTGTGCCAAATGGCATCTAATCGTAAACACATCAAAGACTAAAGTTATGCAAATTGGGGTAAAAAGTCAAAAGCATTTCCAGTATAACAGTGAGCAAATCGAAAATGTCGAAGTATTTAAATACTTAGGACATACAATTTGTAATCAAAGAAACATACATAAAAAGATGGCAGATTACATAGCGACGCAAGCCCAAAAAGCACTCTTTACACTGTATGGGCGTATAAAACCTTCCCTAGGCCACATATCCCCGTCACTTGCTTTAAAAATGTTTGATAGTTATGTACTTCCAATCCTTGAATATAATAGCGCCTTTTGGTCTGGCGCGGCAGAAATCCCCCAAATCGAGAAGATACAAATTAGCTTTCTTAAACATGTTCTCAATGTGAGACGGCAAACCCCAACACTAGCTGTGTATGCAGAAACAGGAAGATTTCCCCTTAAGATAAGGCAACAACTAACTGGAGTAAGCTACTGGGCTAAAATTAAAAATCTCCCAAATGATGATATCTTACATAAATGCCTAAATATACAGATAATTAATCACAATGCTGGTCAGAAAAATTGGTACACTAAGATAGCAAAAATAATGACAAATGCTAACATTGCCTGGCAAACCAATGAGCCTGGCAAAATTTTAAAGGAAATCAAACTTAAACTATATTCAGAGGAACAGTCCAGAATTTTGAATGAGATTAATAACTCGGATAAATTTCCCAAATTGCGCACATATAAAATGTTTAAGACAAATTATTGTCTAGAACCGTATCTAAATCTAAACCTCTCAAAGAAAACATACAGCAACATTGCCAGATTCAGAGTAAGCTCTCATAATCTAAAAATTGAAACAGGTAGACATAACATACCCAAAATTCCGATAGAAGAGAGAAAATGTGACAAATGTAATACTGACGATATAGAAGACGAGATTCATTGCCTCTTAATTTGTACTAATAACGATGCCCCCAGATCAGAGCTTTTTGAAAGAGTTAGTAGCCTTATGCCCAACTTAAGTAGTCTTGATGAAAGTGAAAAATTCATTGCACTGATGTCAGATAAAAGACCGGATGTAATACAGGCTATAGGCTCTTACCTAAACAAAGTAATGTAAGTGTTGCTAAAAAATTAATGATAACTCAATACCCTACTGTGTATTTTTAGCTGTCTAGCTGCGCCTCCCTATAGTGAGTAGTAATTTTCCGAACCCAATTTTGGACAACTGACTCTTCATTCCAAGTTAAAGTTTGCAAAATGAATCTCTGTACTAAATATATGTTTGAATGCTAGATATGTGTGGGAATTTTCTTCAGAGTATATATATTAAATTTTTACTAACAGTTGTATACCTTATTATAATGTGTGAATGATATATATGTTGCTAACTAGATGTAGTTTTTGTTTAGGAATATCAACAGCACTCATTTCTATGTTGGAGGGCCTTTAAGCAGTTGCTGCTGGTCCATCCGATATATTTTTGTATAATGTTTTAAGGACTTTATTATATTAAATTTATATTGACATTTTAAAAATTATCTTTTACTTGAAAATCTAAACTGATATTGGACACTCTTTAAAAACATCGGACATTTACAAGTTTAATCACTAGAACTGGGACCAGTATTGTAATAATAACATTATACTTAACCTTGTTTTTAGCTTTCTGTAGATTAGTGTAGACTTTGATTTTGCTTTGTATTTTGATATTGATGACACATGTATCTTTTTTGATATTCGGTTTGTCATAATAAAAGTTTATATATATATATCTATTGCATGCTTTCTATAATGACACCCTGAAATTTCTCGGAATGACAAATATTGAACTGCTGTTTTGCGGAATCCTGGTATCTCATATTTTATTTATGTTATCTGGTTAATGTTGTAGCAACACATGTTATAATCCCACAGGTGTGCCAAATTTGCAGAAATGTCTTTAAATAGCACATTTGACAAAATGTTAATGACTCGGTGGTATAAAAGTTGATAAGGTGCTGCAGAGGCGTAAAACACACACTATAAAGGTTGATATGCCATATTATTTATCACCAGACCATGAAGAGCTACAACATCTTTCAACTGTCTTTGTACGTTCAGCAGAGCAGACGAGGACTGTAACCACTGAGCCACCCATGTTGATTTTGTCTTAAGTTTACCAGTTTTTCAGCATCTTGACTTTTCTTTTTATCCAGACGACAGCTGCTCCACCTACCATGCCACTGCAGTCTCCGCCAAGACTCCTAAGCCCGAGAGGTCGGCGTGCTCCTACATTTCCCAAGGAGCGCAGTTTTGAATTCCTGAAGTTCTTGGAAGATGAAGGTCTGAAAAGGCCTTGTGACAAGGAAGAGTTGAGGGAAGTCTATTACCAAAGGTTCAAACCTCTTTGCCAGGCCCAAAACCTTGAGACCAGGGGTGCGAGTTTCAGCGCCATCTTTAAAGTTTGGGTCCACCATGGATTGGTGAAGAATTCTGGAAATTCTGCAAATGTGTCTTTCTCAACCAGCACCGATCCTAATGTGACTACCAGAAAGAGAAGACCAAGAAAGAAAAAGGGAAAAAATCAAAATCAGAATAATGTTGCTGGAAGGACCCCCTCTCAATCACCGTCACCAGCCCCCGTCAGTGCCTCCTCTGCGAAAATCTCTCCGAAAGCTTCTGCGAAAGCTTCTGCTTCTCGTGCGTCCGCATCCTCATCACTAGCATCTCAACTGACAAGTGACGACTCCATTCCACTTTGGATTAAGATCAGTTCTGATAAAGTCACCTGCAAAGTGTGTGGGGAAACCCTTTTGACCAAAGCGGACCTTCCTAAACATTCCACTTCACGGAACCATCGCGTCCAGGGGTTAATCTTGGCATTGAAGGAAAACAAGTAAGTCTCAAATGTCATAAAAGTTTTATAAATCGATTCTTAAGTTGTCAACTTGTTTGTGTGTCTGTTCATATTTGTTGTTTCAAATACTATGTTCTTTGGAATTATCTGCTTTGAAAACTAAAGGCTATCTCCTTGTGCTAAAAATTAGCAAAATTTAGGCTTTTCTGAGGAAAAATGTATAGGTTATACAACGAGTTTGAGGTGTATAACTAACATTTCAGGTGGCTATTTACCAAGGGCCCTGAATGTTAGTTTTCCGCCGAAAATGAGTTGTATAAGCGACATATACTCCATATATGACTCCTGAAGGATTTGTAACTGAATTTTGTGACATTGTTGTCATCTTTAGGTGCGTTGTTTGCTGAAGAACTAGTAGAACAGGCCAACTTAATCCCCAACAGTGTTATAATTAACAAATCTGTTGGTTATACCACGGCAAAAGACAATAGAAAACTGTCTCGTGGAGTATAAGGGCTTTTCTGGACTATTCATAGGATGAGATAGAACCTTCTATTTCAATACAGCTAAATGTGGCTTCTTGAATTTTTCAGGTCTCATTTAGTGAAAAACAAAGGGGGAATTGTGATATCATGTCCGAATGATGGTGATCAAGGGTCAGTCCACTTTGAGGTGCAGGAGAAGCAGGAAGTTATGATTCGGTTTGAAATCAGGAATGAGTCGGAGGAGACCATCGTATTCAAGAAATGTGAATTGCTTAAGAAGGTTGGAGTGTTCAGTCTTTCTGATTCCAAAAACGTTACGGTGAACGCCTCGGTCAAGATAGCACCAGGTAATCCATTAGAATTTTAATTTTTCCAAACTTCAGTGTTTTATTAAGTTGAAAAAATTCAGTTTATTGGACCATAAATTATGTATATACAATTGACTGGCTGACACCAGGTGGTATTTGCCACTTGCGCCAAACAGACGTGAGATAAATTTCAAAACTTCTCCACTGCTATTACCCTCCCAATTGTAGTGTTATTGGTATTTAGTCATGAATCTACATAATGCCATTCTTTCTTGCAGGGGGCATCTACACCGTTAATTTAGCCGCCTTTGCCGACAATGTGGGAAGATACCGAACGTGGCTCTCCTTCATGTTTGCAAGTGCGGACCAACCGGACAAAAACATCAACATCATCCGTGTATTGTCCTGCAGATGCAAGGACTCGGTTGTGGAAGACGCCCAGCCTACCAGCCCCTACAACCCCGTCCGCAAATCCTACTACCCACCAAGGGTGGACATCGTGGAGGGAAGTCCCCCTGACCTGTGAGTGAAATGATATATAGGTTTCTGGCTTTCCTGGAATATTGCTACAGATTTAATCCCAAAAAAAACTTGTCCATGGTTTCAATTTAATTGCAATAAATTAATCAAGTATTCAATCACATGGTTTACTATTAGCTGATTAGATGTTCTCACTGAAAAGAAATTGACATACATGGTATAAAAGGGAGATTCCGCATCCAATGATCCCAGGAGTTTATCAATTATATCAGACTGACTGAATGCACAACAAACCATTTGGCATAACTGCTGGAAAAGGTCTTTCATTGAAATATTCCAGATATTCAATAAATTACCATCAAGTATTAACCTGAATTCAGTTTGTATTCTTGTCACTCAGAGAGAGTTCTTCGCGTCTGGAGACAGAGATTCCCCTGAAGCAGTTCCGTATTCCAAATCCATTGCGGGATGTTCTACAGCACCGGATGGAGGCCAAAGGATTGTCAGGCCAAAGCTTGGATTGCTTGGATGACATCAAGTGAGTACTGGATGCTTGGACATTTATCAAAATATATTGTAAATCAAAATTGTGTTGATGAGTAGTATGAGGCCAATAGAAGATGCAACATTTGTCTATTGGTATACACACTCATGCTATCACACTTTTGTGAATGTTTTCACTGGAAAGAAGTTCAGGATATGAAGTATAGTAGAGTTTATGCTGCATTTTAAAATGAAATAAAAGACTGCTCTGTATTTTACTACTATTAATGTATGTATCTTATGCTTACAGGCCTGTTTTGGATAACAGTCTCAGTTGGCCAACCTACACAAAACGCTTCTCGACCTTGCTTCATGCTGAAGAGATCCAAATGGAACTGGACATCCGAAACTACGACCTTGAGGGGGCAACCATGAACAAGGCTGGCAACTTGCTCACCTTGAAGGTGCGTCCATTTAGAAATAACTTCTGTGAAAATTCTGAGATTAAAGTTATTGGTTCCCGTACTCAGTTCAGTGCTTCAGGCCTGGTAGTCCCTTTGATATGCTGAGACTGTCTGAGACAGGTTGAAGGCCCTACATGGGACTCGTAGCCTTATAATATATTTATAATATATTCTCATCATGCTTTAATGGATTCATGTATATTAAATATGATCTTTATTGACAAGATAGTAGGGACCCAGCAGTAAGACTCGATGGCCGCTTCTCGATTGCCCGGGGCTAGTCAAATATTAGTTTCACTTACTGCGCACTAAGCCGTACTTGCAAAGTGAAATGTCCAATATTTACCAGGAGTAGCCCTAAAATTTGAAAATGTGTGATAGATAATAATATATGACTTTTGAAATGTCTGTTGTAAAAAAATTCCAGCATGGACGTGTTTCGAGAAGCCTGGTGGTGCATGAAAATTTGTTGAGAAATCTGGTAGTACTATTGATTCGAATGAAGGTTTCAAAGATAGTGTGGTTAATTATAGGTGCCTGGTCTCGCTGAAAACCGTCCATCAGTCCTGCGTGGGGATGTTCTGTTCGCCACCAAAATATTGGCAGACGGCTCAAAGGAGAACAGGGAATACAAGGGATATGTCCATGAAGTTTATCAAGACGAAGTCGGCATTGGATTTAATAAAAAGTAAGTAGGCCTATCTGTATCTTCAGTTAACTTAGTAAACAACACCATTTCTCAATAATTAAGGTATATATATGCATATATAACGTACGGTGATATTTTTAGACGTCCTTATTCCATGGGCACTTTTACCTCATAGTCAGTACACACACATCAGTTTGTCTATAATATTCTAGCATTGTAGCCTTCGGGTACTTGACTACCCTGCTTAATTGATTCAATTTGTGTCTCTGTAATTTCAAGGCTCCATGAGGAATTTGTGAAGAACATGAAGTTTGCAGTGCGATTTACGTTCAATCGGTTCGGCCAGCGGTTGATGCATCGCTCCGTTGTCTTGGCCGATGAGAATTCTTTGGAGAAGATGTTGTGTCCCGCCCCTGAAACTGCTTGTGCCTTTCAGAATATAGTGCCTGCTTCCACCAATATGAGGTATGTGTCAATTTTGATCTATAAGATTGTCATTTTGCAAATGAGTCTAAGGAGGAGGAAAGCATTACAGGATATATAGTCGTATATCTGATTAATTTGATCTTGTTTATTATCTTTTCGTGTTTCAGGTTGGTGAACAGCCAATTGGAAAAGAACACTGAGCAGCGTCAAGCAATTAAATATATCTTAATGGGAACATCCAGGCCTGCTCCGTATTTGATCTTTGGCCCTCCAGGCACCGGCAAGACTGTGACTCTGGTGGAAGCTATCCAGCAGGTAGGAATGACAAGATAGAAGACTCGAAGACCCATTCCCATTCTGGCATGAGACTGCTACTCTACTGTTGTAATTATGAATCATTCATAAAAGTGATTTATAATTTGATTTCATCTTCAGGTTCTCATCCACATCCCTGGTGCTTGCGTCCTTGCCTGTGCTCCATCCAACAGTGCTGCCGACCTGATTGCCGAGCGACTGATAAACGGCAAAGTGGAAAAGGGAAGCATCTACAGGATGTGTGCAGTCAGCAGGTCTTACGCAACCGTCCCCGAGAAGATCAAGGTGAGGCTGAAGTGAAAATTGATTCATTATGTCACTTAGGGCTATTCCATTTAAAAACCTGGAGGGGGGGTGGTCAGGTTACATTTTTGACCCCCTCCATGCATCTAAAGTGAATTATTTACGATCCCCCCATTAGGGATGGGACGATAATGGTTTTTTGATATCACGATATCTTGTGAGGCTGATATCACGATAACACGATATATCGCGGGTGTCGTAGAATCAATAAATGAGAAGAAAAAAGCAAGACATCTGCCCGTAAATGGCGGACAAGAATGATGCAAATTCAGAATTTTGCGGGTTTGAACAAAAAAGACACAATATGTCACGATATATCATGATATATCACGATATTGTTGATATCGCGATATCTATCGCCATGATATCACGATATTTAATGGTGGAAGATATCGCGATACCACGATATATCGTTTATCGTCCCAACCCTACCCCCCATGCATTAAATGCAAATTTTTTACCCACCCCACATGCATCAAATAAAAATTTTATTATTACAATGCGTAAGCCTTCATGGAGCGATAATGCCCCCCCCCCCCCGTACATCTAAAGCGATTTCTTTTGCATCCCTCCATACATCTGAAGCGAATTTCCGTCGATCCCTACATCCATCTTACGAAAAATAAATCAACCTGACCACCCCCCTCCCAGGTTTTTAAATGGAATAGCCCTTACTTGGCTGCTACTAGTAGCCGTTGAATCTTTCATAATGTCACACGTATGTTTTAAACAGTCATTGTGCATTGTAGCTTATTTTCTTTTCAACGTTTACAGGACATCTGCAATTATGATAAATTTACGAAGCGGTTCCATTACCCTTGTAAACAAGACCTGCTGAAGTACAAAGTCATTGTCACAACACTAGTGACGTCCGGAAGGTAATTGCATGTTGACTTTCTTGCAATATGCGTAGATTCTAATATGAATTCATTAAAGATAAATAATGCTAATTTGAGTAAGGTATTCAAACAGTTTATCAAGTGTAAAATCAGGTTCTTTGTCAAATTAGATTATTGATGACAAATTGAAATAAGCCTACTTAATTGACTTTAATTAACAAGGTGAGAAATTCTAATTTAAATTGTCATATATGTTTCTGTTGCGATTAGGATTGCCACTGCAAATTTCCCACCTGGACACTTCAGCCATGTGTTTGTTGATGAGGCGGGACATGCGGCTGAGCCTGAAGCCGTGATCGCCCTCGCTGGCATCATTGAGCCAGAGGTGAACACCAAGAATGGCAGCCAGGTCGTCCTTGCAGGAGACCCAGAACAGTTGGGACCCATTCTCAGGTCTCCCATTGCCGTCAAGTATGGATTGGGTATGTATATTAAATTATTCATTAAAATTGTAATCGTACTTTGCCTGATCATGAAAGACCATTTTACAACTGGAGAACTCCAGAGGCATCTTGTTTAATGGGGACCACTGTATAATGTTAGGATATTGAGTTTTCTCTCAGGTGAATGACCTTTGTAGAATTAGAGGAATTCTGAGTCCTTTCATTTCTTGTTGAACATTTTGTCTGTTTGAAATCAGAAAGTGCATAATTCAGCCTTTCACCATCCTTTCCTTTTCATCCAGGCACCTCGCTTCTTGAGCGTCTCATGAAGACTTGCAGCGTCTACTCCAGGAAAGAGAACGACGCCAAGAGGGAAGTGTATGACGTCAGAGTCGTCACAAAATTGCTCCAGAATTACCGTTCCCATCCATCCATACTTGATCTGCCCAACAAGTTGTTCTACCACAGTGAACTGGTGGCCTGTGCTGACAAAATGAAAAGGTGTGATGCTCCAACTCTCTGCAATAGATTGCTTAACTTATCTTTGAATCACTGCTGTGATTGCATGAGAATTTGGTTAAGTGACATGTGATAATTGGACAGTAATACGTCAAAGTGCAATTTTGAGATTTCTCCTTCGATTACTGCAGGGAATGCCTATGCACCTGGAAGGAGCTACCCAAGAAAGGCTTTCCCCTGATATTCCATGGAGTTGCTGGACAGGACACTCGGGAGGCGAAGAGCCCTTCCTTCTTCAACCCTGAGGAGGTGGCCAAAGTGGTCGAGTATATTCAAAAGCTGATGGAAGTGAAGTCGCCCAAGCTGCAGCCTTCGGATATTGGCGTCATCTCGCCCTACCGCAGACAGGTAGGTGTACAGTCATTTTCTGTGGCCAGGACCCCATACAAGTTGTTTCTTCTGCACCGACTAGGGGGAGAGCTAGTCTATTTGTAACCTGTTTCCAATCGCTTGGTCCGGGGTTTGAATCCAGCTCTTGCCGGATCACCTTGGCATATGTCAATCATCCTTCCCCTCGGCATATGTCAATCATCCTTCGCCTCATTGCTGTGTCCTCTAGTCCTAATTAGCCTACTAGGTGTATAAATGCAGGACGTAAAGCCCCAATCATCCATCCACCCATCCATCTTCTGCACTGACTTACCATTCTCCCATGAGAGACCTCCACCTGTCCATGGCTGCTGAAGGGGGTTCCTTGTCATAGACACTCCAAGATATTGTAGAATTTCCGACCTTCCTCTGCGTGCGTCTATTCAAATTTCCCATTATCAGCCCATTGCATATTGCACATATAGGTTTTTTGAATATTTCTGGAAATGGTGATATTCTGTTTGTCCGACAGGTCCAGAAGTTGCAAGCCGCCTTGAAGAAGAAGAACATGAAGGATATCAAGGTCGGATCAGTCGAGGAGTTCCAGGGCCAGGAGAGAATGGTGATCGTCATTTCCACAGTGAGGAGCAATCCCGACTACCTGAGTGTCGATGCCGAGTACAAAATTGGATTCTTGGCAAATCCAAAGGTATTCCCATAAATTCATGATTATTTCATTATTGTCAACTTTAATCCAAACAAAAAGAGTATCTAGTACTATGGAGTTGGGATGAACTATTACTGTTTAATGTGACTACTTAATTAATATTTTGTATGTCATTGATCAGATATCCACTCCTTCATCACACTAATAGTAACCATTGTGCATGTGCTGACTGTCATCCTGTCGTTATCCTTTTAAATCATTTCAAAATATTTGCAAATATTTTATTTAAATTGATAATTGAATTTTACTGAGATGATGCAATTACTCTTTCAGCGATTCAATGTTGCTATCACGCGTGCCAAGGCCTTGCTGATTGTGATAGGAAATCCCGCCACTCTTGCCAGAGATGCTCATTGGGAAAAGTAAGTTAAAATTATGGTGCTGTTTCGATGAACTGCAGAGATTCCAAGAGAAATGTACTGTATAATTATCTGGACGGAGTCCAGATACTGTTTGGCTACACTACTACTTCTGTCAGCCTTGACTTCCTGTCAACTATGCCAGCATTAAACATGACATATAGTGGTTTACTCCACTCAGCTCCTATTTCACCCTCCACCTCTGCACACATGCCATCCTAATGCGTCAGAGTGATGCAGCAGATAGATTAGGGCTAGATCTATCTGTAACAACTGTAGATAGATGCATACAGCGCCGAGAATAGGCAGAAATCACTAAATCTGATGCATTTGACTGCTATCTGGCTCACCTGTCTGTAGCTTAGGAGGGACCAGTCCATCGATACATAGAATCAGAGCCTATACATTAGCTCTGATAGAGTAGCTGGTTGCCTTTGGAATGAAGCGATGTGATTGGCTGATGTCGTCTGGCTGGTTCCCGCCATCTTTGTTGCTGTGAACAAGTAGTTCTTGGGCAAAATGCGTACCAGCGCCATTGGATATGTATGCTGTGCTAGGATGGTGCATGGAATGGTGTTGGGTTTGCCATGGTTGTCCCGAGTTGTGATTACAACAATTTAGTCATATAAAGGGGCGCACCTCGGGGGCACACCTCAATCAGCACTCAAAAATGCATCATGATATTACTCTACATAACTCAAGCCCTGCAAATTTTCATCTCTCCCAATTCAACATAAGTATCAATCAAAACACTTTTGTGCATTGCCCCATGTAGATGTAGATGTAGATGGTTGGGGACGAAACCTTCCGGTTGTTATCCCATCAGTTTTGACTCTTGCGTCGGTGGGCTCTCCTCTCGGTAGACCACCTTTCTTTCTTTTAGGAGAAAAACAAATAAATAAATAAATTACATAAATAGAATTAAAATAGCTTGATAAATAAATATAGATTAAAACACGTAAATAGGCAAATAAATAAATAAATACTGGTAAAACTGAACAAAAATATAGTATGACTGCTAATACTGACAGTAACTCCTACCACCCAGTAAAAAAAGTAAAACAAACAACGAACACCTTTTTTTTTCTTTTTTTTTTTGCCAAACAGTTGGGCATACGCCCCTCTCTCGTCGTCAAAAATTTTTTTTGCACAATATTGCGCTGTTTTCTTAAAGGGATCAAGGGTAGGGTCCGAGAGACCACTGAGACCGATGTTTATTTATTTATTTTTTTATGTTTTACAGCTTTCCCTGGGTCCAAGAGACCACAAGGTATAGGTATCAAGTTGACGCCGAGAGAGGACCCATATGATTATTTTTTTTTTTTGTTTAACGCTGAGATCTTGTGCCCCCCAAAATAACAAGGTGCAGCACTCAAAGGAGGTGGTTTGTGCGTTGATGCGAGTGTAAAAACAAATTTAAACATGAAAACCCCATATTCGGGTCTATAGCGACCACAAAGGGTGACAAAACAATAAAGTAATAATACCAGTAGTTATCTTTTCCTCCGGGTCTGTAGCGACCACAAAGGATAACAAGCTATTGATATCATTAGATAATCAGTTTTGGTTTTCTGGGTCTGTAGCAAAATATGCATTTCTCCCTCTCAAGGGCACTTAGGGTTAACATCCTCATAAAATGGGACCCCTGCTACTACAATTCAGCATACCAAACGACTAGCCCTAGCTTGTTTTACAATGGTCAGGTCGATTATCACCGTCCAGATATGCAAATTCCAATTTGCCTTCTAGTTAATTATGATGGGTTAGTCCAGATATTTTAAAAATATTTACTGCCTTTGAAGTAACGTAAGATTCTGCAGGATTGGGGATGTCCGATTGATCAGAGAGAATACATACATGTAATTTTTTTCTTCCTTAACAATTTGTAAATCGCACAATATCTTTTGCAACTTTCCCCTTATTTCAGACTGCTCGATTTCTGTGTTGCAAATTCGGCCTACAAAGGTTGCTACTATAGCACTGCTGAGGACGAGTTTGAAGACATCGCTCAAAGAATATCCGCCATGAAACTTGATGATATTGGTAAGTCCATTGCACACGTATACTTTAATCTCAATGGTTGTAAACATGCATAAATCAAGCAGGATAATAATTTACTGTAATCTACTAATCTTACAATGTGGGTGCTAGTCATACTTTCCTATGTTTCCAAAGAACACCACATCTCAATTTTAATAGATCAACATTCCGATTAAAGTTTGAAATTATCTTTTTAGGTCAAGCTGCGCAAGCAGAAGACTTGCCATGGAGGAACGACCCTTAGCTTTCCTGCTGTTTTCCGTATGTGATCGTATTGGTTGCTATCAGAACTAAAAGATCTCATATTACGATAATTTGTCTCGTGAATGAGCAATTGGAAATTTTTTATTAAGAACACCTTTGTTCTGTTATTGGATTCAACTTGATATCAAATGGGCCAAATTGTTGATTAAACCAAAGTTTTAGTTAGTATTTTTGTTTACAAATGTTGATCATAGTAATCGCACAATTGCTTGGTAGTTGATTTGTATTCCTTTGCCAAAAGGTGTCTCTCTGTTATGATTCACAACCGAGTTGTGTACTAATTTCTGTTATACTCGTAACTGTGAGCATTTGCATAACAATTGGCCAGTTGCTATAAATATCCGTGTACTCCTGCAGATTTTTTGTTTTAGTTGATTTTAGGTAGTTTTGTGCAGAAAGAGATGCTTGCTTTTAAAGTATACATTCATCATCTAATCATAATTAACGACTCCTGTTCCGCTGCTTCCGCATACCAGTGACTCAGTGAGTAAACGTGAATGATTTTTAACATGTTTTTACATTATTTGTATTATGAAGACTGCTTTCCTTCTTACTTAATTATTTTAGTCATATTTGTGATACATATGTCCTGGTAGAATTCCGTTATCTGGTCAGGGCTATTCCATTTAAAACTGGGGGGGGGGGGGCAGTCGGGCCCGTTTATTTTTCGTATGATGTATGTACCGGTGAGCGATAATACGAAGTAGATGCTAGGGGGGCACTCGCGGAAATCACTTTAGATGTATTGGGGGGACTATCGCTCTATTCAGGTCTACGCAATGAAATAATGAAAATTTTTATTTATGTATGTACGGGGGGTGAAAAAATTGAAGTTAATGAATGGGGGGGGTAAAAAAAATCGTTTTAGATGCATGGGGGGGTCAAAATCGTCGCCCCCCCCCCAGACTTTTAAATGGAATAGCCCTCAGTATATTTAGAAATAAATAATACCATTCTGTGGAAGTCAAATTATTTTATGAATATATTGTTGTCCTAAATTTTTGTAATATTCATTCAATGATCTATGTTTTTATTATTGTGCCTGTTGCTTTTAGCGTTTATTTGCATGACTTTTATAAATTCCTCACAAATGTACAAGAAAGGAGTCTCAGTAAACGACATCTATTGCATGAAATGGTAGTTTCCTAATTGGATGGGCTTTTATTTTTATACATGTATACACTGTGCATTGAAAGTTATTTTAATGGAAATAAACTTTTCAAAAGTCTTTGGAAAGAAGTTTTAGTTTGTTATCAATATTATGTATTGGTGGCCGCAGCGCCATATTGTTAAGTGACAAATGTCTCGTCCTGTTGACCTGGTGCAGGATGTTAAGTTTTCTTCTTCGTGGAAATTCTTCCTTTTTCTTCAGGAAAACCGGTGTAACAGTCATTAAATAAACATGGTTGAATACATGAAATGTCGTAGGCCAAGCCTACTGGCGCAAATTACCAAATCAAGGTCCTGGATGACCTTTGACCTATTGTTCCAAACACTGAAATTTGGGAAGTCATACTTAGGGCACTTTGACCTCTCAGATGAGTGCGACCTTAGATGAGTGAGTCAAGATGACCTTTTACCAACTTTCAAGTTGGCCAAAATACTGGTGAAAACCTTGAATGTTTAACCTCGGATAACCTTGATCATTTCAAGGCCAACTTGAAAGGCGCAAAGACAGGGATACATTGTGGCCAAGATACCTCATGAATGCCTGAAGTTAAAAATTTCATACATGTAGGTTACTGACATCATTTCTCACAATACCCATCTCTCAGATGAGTTCAACTTCAGATGACCTTCAACTTCAGATGACCTTGACCTAGGCCTATTATCCAAGGTCAAAAGGCAAAATACTGGCTAACCTTGCGTGAAAGCCTAATAACTCATGAATGCCTGTTGGGAATACCACTTGGAGAGTGAATGACCTTGACAGATTTTTTCAAGGTCACAAGGCCCCCGTGGTACGTACACTGGGAAACCCCATGAATTACTGATATTAGAAAATCCATATAGACAGGGATTATTCCAAGACCTCTAGATGAGTTATTAAAATTTAAAAGATCAATGACAACTTAAACACCGTATTATTATTTTTAAATAACCAGCATTTATTTCACGTAGGTCCAGGTAACAAGCAATACTCCCTGCTTGAATTTAGTTAAAAATACAATTTGTCAAAATGACGAGTCTATCCTGGTATATCAAATATGAGTACAGGATATATTAAGTGCCAGATAGAAAACTGACACTATTAAATATGGTTTCCTTTGATCTGACAGGCCACTTCATGTCATTTATATATAGTTTTCGTTAAGTTAACTCCAGTTGTGCTGAATATACCATATATATATCCATAGGATATATTGTTCTGAACAGGCCCAGCATGCATTTGCTGTATATAATTAATTCAAAAGTTTTAGTACTGTAGTCTATTTGTAGTCTGTAGTCGTAGTCAATATGTAGCTGTGTATTTGTTGTCACTGTAATGACTTATGGGTCAATACTGACCTCTTTCTGTCAATAAAATATATTCATTCATTCTTACAGGGATCAGTTGTTCATAAAATGTATACACATATAAATTTCAACTTAAACATAGCCTAATAGTCAACATTACCATTTGATCACTTACTTTGTATTTGAGGAAAAACCTCAAAGGCGAAAAAACATGTAAAAACAAATTAGTTCATTTCTCTCCTGAGCAAATACTATAGTCACATTTACATATTAACAAGCTGAATAGTTAAACTGTGACCACATTCGACTCTAGTAATATTTGTTAAAATAAACAAGAATGCAGCCGGGGTAAAAATTACATAGCCATGGTACAAACTAAAAGGTAAACATAAAGGGCACCCGTTAATTATGAGCATCTGTCAAAATTGCAAACTTGCACAATAAAATGAAAAATTTTAAATCAAAAGCAGTATTGTCCACTGTCCACCTCCAAAATTATGACATCGGAGCTCACCCATTTATGGCACAGTCTTTGAAATAATGACAGCTCCTTGGTGACCACATTAACGAAGCTTTTCTAGTTTTCTTTTCTGTTGCTTTAATGTCCGTATGCACAATAAACAAGCGAGTCCAGTGTCATCCGGTTCCAAGCTAACATGTTTAACCAGATTATTTTCTATTAACATGACATATCTGAAATAGGTAAAAGCAAAGGCATCAGACAAATGAACTTGAAACGAAAAGGCCACTGGGTTACTGGTTTATGCTTTTAAGAGTATGCTTGAAATTGACTCAAAATCCCAATAACCATTCACTCGATTGCCCTAATTTGTGGTGCTACCAAAATTAACATTTAATGATACAGAAATTTATACTCTTGAATCAATAGTCTTGACATTAACTGAAACAGGACTCCGATGCTGAGATTTGTTTTACCTTTTAGACCTAATATCTCCCAGTAACTTGCGACAATCCAGCTCCATATCAATAGCCTTCGTAAACTCCCTCTTCATATCTGCTATCATCAGCACCTGAAATTGCAAAACATTGAAAAATATTGAGTTTTAGAGGAACATAATATTTTTTGTTGTTTTTCTGACTGACTGATGATATGCTTGTATAATTGGCATTTAAACCAACCTTCCCATCAGCCTTCAGTTCTTCACCCCACGCCTGCATTACAAAGGGGTCGTTGACAGATACACAGGCAATCACGTCGTAGCCTTCCTCCTGGAAAAGAGATACTAGTTCTAAATGAATACCATTTAAGCAATATTATTATTTATTTTTAAATCAGTATTCTTTATCTCTAATCAGTATTACTACCATGATTGTTTTGTATGTTTTATATTTTACACTTGTTGACTCGCACTGTATAAACCAAAAAGAGTTTCTCTTTTTGAGACTAAAATAAAGTATATCGTTATCGTTAAAGCGATCCCCCGAGCAGTGCACGCGAAAGCAAATTGCCCTTGGTCAGACATTTTGTCTGATGGAGAAAAAGCTCTGGTCAGACAATTTTCACTTTGGTCAGACAAACACGGAACCATTCTTCCTGGTATACAAAAATATATATATGCAGACTTTATTTGTTGACAGTGACAACCAAGATGTTACAGGAGCAACCAATTTAAAGCATGCAATAGTTTATTATTCATATTTTTTATTTCATATCTGTCTGCGTTGCTTGAAGTAAACGAATAAACAACCTAATTTAATAATGTAGTGAAAATTGAAAAATTAACTGCTAAAAGCATAAAACAGTAAAATAAGTGATAAGTCAATTCCATTCCTATCCAGCTAATTAAAAGGTGCGTATTTTTGTTGTAAATGACAACATTGTCAGAATAATCACAGGCTTAAATTATTGACTCTGAACCTGCCATGCAAGTTAACTTTTTGTTCAATCATAAAACTTCTGATTTGAGTTAATCATATAAAATCAAGTACATTTGTGGAGTAGATACATACATGTTGGCATCAAATAAACTGACAACACAGGACTATATGTATATAAGAGAATAAAGAAAATAGTTGATTGTAATTAGTCTTGACACCTGGTTATTAAATTGCAATTCACTTAGCATCAAATTGTGACTGTCCCACTTGAAACAGCAGTAATTGCTATCTGAACCAGAATGAGGGGCTTTCTGATTGTCCATCTGATTGCTGTGAATCCTGTGATGTCTAAATCAGTTTTCTGTCGGCTTTTTTGACTGACCGGAGCAAGAGAATGGTCGGACAATCGCAAAAACTATCGGCAAAAGCCGATTGTCCGACGGTTTTTGCGCGCACTGCCCCCGAGTCTTCTGCACACACTTGTGTCACCAAAATTATTTGGCAATTGGCTTACCTTAAACTTCAACTCATTTTGAAGATACTCCGGTAAATGAGCCTGAAAAATAAAACACCCGATTAATACTAATATAGTCAGGACTTAAAACTTACATTCTGAACAATTATGCATTCATATACATTGCCCCATGGGGATTAAAGATCGCATGCATGAACAGAACTCTGTGGAAAAATTATATAGCTCTCAAACATTGATAAAAATGCAGATGGAAATCATGGAATACATACCTTAGAACACCCGGGTGTGAATGCCCCTGGCACCGAAAATAAAATCCCCTTTCTGTCCTTAAATAAATCTTGGATGTCGAAGGAATCGCTAGGGTCTTTACCGAACACGGTGGCACTTGGAAGCGAATCACCAACCTGAAATGACCAAGTACACATTTTAGACATGTATGACTTCAACATTGCAGAACTTCAGAAGTCAAGAATATTTATATAGGGATTCACCAATACTGTAGTATAGTGGGTTGGGTATAATAGGTTGCTCCTAAGCACTTGGTTTGGGGGCCAGCCCTTTAGCTAAACTGGTTTGATAGCAGACCTTTAAAGTTACTCCGAATGATAGCCAGGTTTCAATCCCAAGATTTTCTAATTTCTACATTATCAGGTGCGACTTGGCGTTATTGATTCACACACAAAATTTCTTTGATGTAGGATTATTTTTTCTGCCTGGAATTAGCCCTCAAATGTCCTAAATGACCCCTGGATTTATTTCGGGTACGCACGGAAAAAAATCATCCAGTTGAGTGCAATCAACATTGTGACGTCATCAGCATTGTTAGAATTAGTTACTTGATAACAACATATATTGAACAATGGTCATTGTGACGTCATCAACAATGAATGTGCTGGAGGTGGGAGGCACTATCAAGAAAATCTTAAGGAAATAACTGAATAATTTATTTTTAAAAGAAAAACTTCAAGAAGTTAGTCAAAAATATTATTGATCACAAGTTTATATAATACTACACTCCAAACCACCATTATTTGTCAAAGAATTGTATCATTCAGGGCAACTTTAAGGGGAAAGTATTATATGGTGCATTGGCCTAAGCTGCTAAGGCTGACTCAAGAGATAGTCGGTTCGAATCGCGCTCGTGGTGGCAGGTGGCATTGCAGTGATAGAGTGTGTCAAAATCTCAGGGCAGTTGAGTTTGGGATGTAGTATTGTGGGTTGGGTATAATAGGTTGCTCCTATTATATAAGCACTTGGCTGGGGTCCGGCCCTTTAACTCAACTGGTTTGATACATTTTTTCACTTCCAATCCGGTACTGGTATTTTGTCGCCGAAACCACCGATACTGGTATTGGACCATCCCTAAATTACTATGAAGCTTTATGGAATGACAGAGAATGAATCATCATAATCTGATAATAGGGACTGGGTGAATGTTGTATGACACTTCACTGACACTGCATGACTTCAGTCTTCATTGTCTTCAATTTTTACTTAAATATTATAAATATTATCAGTCTTTTGAAGCACACAAATAATTACATGATACTACACAAATACTACTGTTTCCCCACACCTTTATAGGAGCTGCAGGAATCCTGGATGTGCTAATAAACCTGCGAAAATGACCACAAAGAGAAATTGTGGCATTTCTTGCAAGTGCCATGATGTGTTTTTACTCCCGACAGGGGCGCGGCAGTCAAATTGCCAGAGGTGGCAGCACTTTTAGCTTCGGCGGATTGGTGAAACAGTTCTTTCTGATATGGTGAGTTATTTGGTAAAGTATACCATTAAATTCCTCATTTGAAGTTTAATTTAGCAGGTAAAGGTGATATGTACTGTGGTGACTTGTGTGAAGTGCTGTCACTATGATAAAACGAGCAAAAAACTTGGTCTAAAAGTTGAAGTGAGCGATAATGGAAGTATTTCTTCCAACAGTTAAGCTCCATGGATACACAGCTTTCACAATTTCTCTAGTCTAGAAGCTGGTTAGGCTTGGCAAAAAATGGAAAGCATGTCCACGGTGAAACGAAATGAAGGTTACGCCAAAGAAGTAGAAGATTACAAAAACAATGTGAAGAAAGAGGCTGAACATTTAATTCAATATGTTTTCCCGAAGAAAATTTCGGAGCTGAATACACTTTTGAACGATGAAAGGCTGGCGCTTCACCGGATGCACAAAGTCTGCCAAGATGTCAACATTCCCATCCCAGGCCCAGCGGCGCTTGCTGCAGACTCCGATGAAAGAGACAATAACGATGATGAGCCAGCAGCGAAGAAAATGAGAGCAGAAAATGTTGCTGATATCGGCAATAAGAAAGTTCTCTTTCCTAATGGCCTTGTCAAGTCAAATGTGAACATAAAGGAACTGCATGATTTGGTGAAGCCGCACACTATTGATCTCATTGAGCATTCAAACCATATCAAGATGTGGATAACCTACCTGATGCCGAAAATTGAAGATGGCAATAATTTTGGGGTTGAAATCCAGGAAGAAGCATTGGCTGAGAGTGTATTGATCGAATCAACGGCAACTACACATCTGAATTCTTCTTTGGCTTACTTCATCACAAGAGGAAAAATTGTCAGGAAAATAGCTAAATATCCCCATGTTGAAGATGAAAGGAAAACACTGTGCGAATTGGATGAGAAAGAATTTTTGAGGACTCGAACTGTGTGCTGTGATTTGCGTAACCATTATGCCAACCTCCATGATTTAATCATAAAGAACTTTGATAAAATCAGGAAACCAAAGTCCTCACACACCCTCGCCTTGTATTAAATTTATTTTAAAGACGTAAGACAATCATTTTACGTTTATGTTTAAACTGTCATTTATTAATTTTATTGTGGATGTTCATTATTAGCCATTATTGTATAACGTGAAGAATCAAAATTAGGCCTATGTAAAAAAAAAATTAAAATAAAATTGTCCTTGTAGCCAGATTTGTAAGAGACTGTGACAAAATTTCCTTGTATCTGTTGACCAAATATTTGCTTGGAAATAAATTGTTGATATAAATCAAACAACTGCGCCTTATTATGTTTTTGGGTCCCTAGACTCCCTACACATATAGGCCTATGACTTTGAGGTAAGATAAGATTCAGTACTGAACTTTGAATGCACTTTGAATGCATTTAAAATATTGACAAGTGGATCATGCTCAGGTCACAGGCCCAAGCCTAAAGACTAGTCTTACTTGTCACTGGTATATTCAAAGGTAGACCTCTTATGTTCTGACTGAGCCCGCTAACTCCTTCTCGACAGAAATGGGTTACTTTTGAAATCAGGCACTGAGAGATTTCTTCAGTCTGAGCTTGGTGCCTTTGAATATACCAGTGAAAAGTATACAGACAAGACTCAATTAGGCTTGGGGTTGTGTGCTTTAGAAAGCAGTTATTATTTGTATGTAATGGCAAGAAACTAAATTGGTCAAACTGGTCATAGAATTTAGTTCACATTAAGGACCAGACCACATCTGTGGAAATTTGTTTTGATTTTTTTTTTCTTCGTCATCCTAAACAAAATATCAAACTGTCACCCAAAATTCTAGCAGATTGTGAAAGGTAAAAAGTTGTTTAGATCATGCATCATAATGAGGGGTACATGGATCTCTATATTTGAACGATTCCCTTGTCTTATAGTCAGTTTTCAAAAAATTAGGACTTCGATTTCACGAAGATCCCATGCGCTTGGTACTGGTAAGATAATATACTGTTCGATTTGCTGCGCAGCTCTGGTCTTTTGCTCTGTTTCAGAGTGCAAGGAGAGCGCTGTAAATTATTTGAGTGGCAGTGTAAACAATTATTAGCCAAAAATTTTTTTTTTCAAAATAAATTTTTTTGTACCAAAATTTTTTTCTTCTTCAAAATTGTATTTCTGATTTTTTTTCTCTCCAAAATTTTTTAATCAACTTTTTTTTTCGCAATTAAACTTCCACCCCATCAAAACTTTACGAAAATGTTTCCCTCTAAATTTCTTTGGGGGGGGGGGAGTGTTTGTCCGGTGGTAGCGTGCTTGGCTGCCAATCACTGGGTTCAGGGTTCAAAATCCAGCTCTTGCGCAGTCACCTGGGCCTATTATACTGGACAGCTATTTCAGTCATCCTGCCCCCATTGCGTTGTCCCTGTCCTGTCCTTATTTGTCTACCAAGTGCATAAATACAGAATATAAAGCCCCAATCATCCATCCATCCTCAAAATTTTATGTATAAAAATTTTCAACAAAGAAAATTTCCCACTCTTTTTTTCACAATTAAAATTTTTTTCTCCACAATATGAAATGTAAATAAAGAATATCAAATATAAATCAGCCTCTTGGTTATGACATACAGATTCAGAATCAAGCTGTAAATTTTCATACATTTTAAGGTTTCAGACTTTCAGGCATTTTGTCAAAATAATCACAAAGTGGCTTTGCTGCCAAATTAAATGGCTTAACTTATGGATTTAAAAGTGGCCTCATTTATGGAGAATATGACAAAATTTTATATTGGATGAAAAGTGTTATATTAATTCCTCGCATGTGCCTCGTCCTTGACTCGATGACTTTAGTGTTTACAGAGAACAACTTGCTGCAGAAAGATTATGAAGATTTTTCTTCTGTTTCAGGTCACAAAATGGAGACTTCAGATGGAGACTCAACTCTGCTGGTGCGCCACCTGCCGGCAATTTTGTCGGTTGCCGAGAGAGAGGAGTTGCTCCAACACTTTGGAGCGGAGTCAGTGCGGTGCATGGCTGACAAGGGAAAGCTGAGGTATGCTGCCTTTGCCAGGTTTCCAGACGCGCAAGCTGCCTCTGATGCTTTGAAAAGGTTGCATCAGCTGGAAGTCTTGGGGTCGACTTTGGTGGTGGAATTCTCCAAGACGTCGCAGCACAAAAAGCACCATCCACCCCACTTGCAAGAGCCTGGTGTTAAGAAAGACACTTCTGAAAAACTGTTGCCCAAAGAAGAGAAACAGGACCTGGAAAGGTCATCGGCGGACAATGTGAACGCTTTGTCTAGCAGACTTGGTGTCACATATCCGTTGAATCCAAAGTTTCATTACGCCTACCCTTTACCAAACGTCTCCACTTTGACCAACATAGCAAATGCTCTAGCGTCGGTGCCAAAGTTCTATGTGCAAGTGCTGCACCTTATGAATAAGATGAACTTGCCGGCCCCTTTTGGCGTCGTCACCCCCAGCCCCCCTCTTTCTGAGGGGCAAGTTCCGTCCTCTTTGACTAATGCTCTCAAGAAAGACCAGTCCACCAACACGCACGAGCAGGACTTCCTTGAAATGGACTCGGATGAGTCTGAAATCATGAGTGAGGATGAAGGGCCCCAGATTCCAGTGGAGAAGGCTCCAGTGAAAAGACAACTGAAGCAGGTGGAAAGAAAGAGGAAGAAGCCGAAGATATCTCAGTTGATCCAACCCGCGGTGGCAGCCCCTAAGACAGCCCCTGCTGTTGTTCCTGAGGAGATCTTTGAAATGGCGCAGAATGCAGTGCCCTCCTCTAAACCCATCGAATTCAAACTTGCTCCCGACAAAGTTGCAGCAGAGTCACCCGTGTCGAACACTGAACAGGAGAATCCTCCAGTTGCTCAACCTCCCGTTTCAGCGCCGCCCTTGCCACCTGGCCCACCTCCGGAGGTGGGTAGTTTTGGGAAGCTGGAACCGGTCGCAAGGACGTTGACCGATGACCAGGAGGAAGACGAAGAGGAGGAGTTTGGAGAGGGAGAATTTGTGTCGTCCTCTCAACTCAGAAAGGGTCGTCTCAGTTCATCCCAAATGAAGGACTTTAATGTGTTCAAGAGCTACTCCTCGGGAGAACCCTCCACTCGCCTTTATATCAAGAACCTTTCAAAACAAACCGCGGAGAAAGACCTTCATTATGTCTACGGACGTTACGTGGACTGGTCGAATGAGCAGGAGAAACTCATGTTCGACATACGCCTCATGAAAGAGGGTCGGATGAAGGGTCAAGCGTTTGTCACTCTGCCTGGAGAGAAAGCTGCCAAAAAAGCCGTCAGAGACACTAATGCTTTTGTCTTGAACACTAAACCTATGGTTGTGCAGTTTGCAAGATCAGCTAAACCCAAAGATGACCAGGCTAAGTCATGACAGAACAGTCCACAGTCTTGAACTGTGTGTAGTCTGAATGAAATTGCACCATAAATTTCCCGGTCTGTAAGTATGGCTTCTTGAGGTGAATTACGATCAATCGAAAAATTTTTATAAAATGACAATTTATTCAATAAGACATAGAAATATGTACAAATCTAATAAATATACTGTACAATAAAACCATTGTGTATATCATGTATATAAATTAACTAGTAGTTTAATTCTGTATGAGTGTCTCCTGTGTAGTCGCAAATTGAGTCGAAGTCTATCTGCAGCACCTCATCTCGGTCGGGTAATACTTGAATTGTTGCTATGTAGTTTGTCTTGTCTTTTCCTACTAGTTCTCCCAGCTGAAAAGACAAACAGTTAAAGATATATAAATACACAATCTTTAAGAAATACTGAAATACTGCATAGAAATATTGTGTAAATTGTTTGTTAATAATGAAGATATCTGCAGGAAATTTACAACACCAACCTTAGTTTTATGGGGCCCACTGACGACCATAACAATGGCTGGTACAGATTTAGGGATCACAGTTTCCAACATATCTTGTGTTAATCCTGCAATGAAAGAAATACCAAATTAGTTATATAAAATTAAATGTTAAAGAACAGTTTGAATATATTGATTCGATTCTTTGGATGGGAGGAGTTACAGTATTGACACCCCAAATAAGTGACAAAATAGTTCCGAACTTAGAGGCCTGCTTGCGAGTTCTACTGCCTCTTATATTCAGTTGAATTTCATCCTGAGTGAAGAAGGTTATATTGATGATTGGGGATTTTATGTCCTCTATGATATTTACGCATTTCTGTTGGTAATTTAAAGTTAGGATAGGTAAAGAAAACATTTGAAAAATATTCCTAATTAAATACATGTTTAGTGAGTCTGTAACCAACCTTCTAAGAGTTTTCCGTCACCCGTCCTGCAGATGCACTCTTTGCCGCTAATGACATCCTCTACCACGACCTGAATCAAGAATTAAAATCAAAAATTAGATTATTGCGATAATACTACAATACAACGTAATGCAACAGCAATTTTTGTAAAAGACTGAATCAGTCTATAGGTGCAGCTGAGATTGCTGCTTCAAATTTCGTATCAATTTCTGGAAAGTTTCACATTTTCATCATTTCGTTTTTGACACCTACCTTCTCTTTGTAGTATTTCCCTTTCTTGTATTTCTCTTCAATGACCCGCACTCTCAGATTAGGTCGCAGCCAGATTCTTGATTTGTGAGAGTCGTTATGACTTGATTTGTGTTTTGCACCATTTTCTCTGTCATGTTTGGAGCTGCCTCTGTCTTCTTTGCTTGAGTGTCTATCTTTGTGTTTGCTTGACTTTCTCTCTGTGTCTCTGTCTTCGTTGTCACTTCTGTCGCTGTCTCGTTTGCGTGACTTTCTGTCCCTGTGTCTGTCTCTTTCGTCTTCTCTGTCTTGGTCCTTGTGTTTATGTTTGTGCTTCCGGCTCCTGTTCTCTTCCTCGTATTTCTCCATCAGTTTCCGTTCCGTCTCTTTGTGGTATTCGTCTGCCTTGCTCTTATCTGAAATGGATTTAAAATATAATTGTGTTTTCATGTAACCAATATCACAATCGATACATTATTGACTCGAGCAGAGGTCTAATTTGAAAGAAAAATGTACAACTTGACAACTATTATTCACTTATCAAGTAGCATGCCAATAAACCTCTGGTCTCAAAATAAGATACAGAAACATAATTGTAAAGCAAGATCTATGCCAAAGAAATATAGATATTACACATACTTATATATTTTGAATTCTTCTTGTAGTCCTCAGATGTCACTAACTGTAACTTGGGCTGGCTGACATTCACTTTTTCTCCGGTGATGGTGATTTTGACGAATGCTCTGTTGTTGTCCTCATCCAAACCTTGAACCTGAAATTCACATTGAAATTTAATTTTTACAAAAAATATTGTTTTGTCAATGTAGCCTATTGTAGGTTCTCACAATGATATTAGACTAAATCTGACATAAATTTAGTTCACCATGTATCTGATTGTAATCATCGATATGCATGGTCATTATTTTAAAGGGTGACTGGAGTTGAATGATCGTGATTGAATGATTCAGTACAGTCATTTACCTGTCCGTAGTAATTCTCGTGCTTGCCACTGGTGATGACGCAATAAGCTCCCGTTTTCATCTCTAACTTCTCCTGTTTTCCGTTTGATTTTCCTGATTTCTGGGCCTTGAGTTGCTCCACCACGCTCCTGTCCGCTCCCAAGCCCATTCCCTTAGGTCTGAGCACGGCGTTAACAGGATTCACCAATTCTCCGTTCTTCCCTATTCCTTTGCCCTCCTTCCACCCCATGCCTCTCAGCATCGCTTTGCCAAATGACTCCACTGGCACTGTGTCATAGTTCGCATCAGAGGCCTGCAAAATTGTATTAATATTTTCAATAGAAGTTCAGTGATGACAAGTTTGACAACCAAATAGACTGTAATGTGCAGTTGACCTGGTCTAGACAATATGCACTGAACAGACTTCTGTTGTCTTTTTACATTTAACTTACAACATAATTTACATCAAAGCAACAAATTGAACAAGCAGTTACAGCTGTTTTCTTGGATACTTACTGCACAGCATTCTAGCTTTATCTGATGGTTTGTAACAGTTCATGAACCAATCGGATTAAGCTAAAATACTAAGTTGTAAGTAGCCCAGAAACTCGTGCTTATTAAAATTCTGTAACCTAAATCTTGTTATTTTCCATTAAGTAATTGTCGAATGTTGGCCATCGTTGCAAATAAGACCTTTTTCATCGTTTCAGTTTCAATCAAAAGGATCTTAACCAAATTAACTTACACCATCTGGACGAAGAGACACGTCTAACTTGTCATCCGTTTCGAATCCCTCGGGGACTTTGTTTCTCATGAGAATGGGGATGGTCATGTCTGGGGCTTTGGTGCCGTCTCTTGTATCCCAGTCTTCATTCATCATCTTTGCCTCTGGAGGAAATAAAATTAAAACATAATTTATTAAACACCAGTAGATTGCAATATTTATTTCTTTTGGCTAGCGAATCATATTTGAGGTCTTAAGATTTATTTTTCACCTTCCATCAATTCTTTGGCTGCAGCGGCGTCATCTCCTTCGAGTTCAACTTCAGGTCCATCTCTCCGGGGTTTCTTTTTGGCACTCTCTTCACTGCTCTTGCTTTCTTCATTTGGTCGCTTTTGTCGCCACAAGTTATTTTCAATGAGTGGTATGACAAGCTCCTCAGCTTTGGGCCTGTGTATAAAAAAATAGATCTTAGAAGTATGACTTGATTGCAATTTACAATACAGATCAATACACATTTTGACATTTAAAAGTTAAAACTGACCCAATTTATGTCTCAGCTATTTTAGGCTTGGGGTATTCTGCCAACTTTGTGTCATTACTTAGACTAAGTTAGTGATTGAATGATTATCCAAAATGATTTTTGAAATGTATCGATGCCTCCAGATTTGTCGTAAAATTTGACAGCTGACACATTACATGGCTGAGTGATATTCAACTGCGCAGCTTGGTACCTGATTGCCAATTTATTGAGAACTTAGAACAGGAGACTTGAGGCTAACTATTGAGTAGGTTAGCTTGTCTGTATAGAAATTTTAGTCTTTTGACTGCCATGTCACCTCAAACACACTGTCAGTCACATTTTGAGAAGTGAAACTTGTGAAAATGAATCTTGAATGAAGCCTGTGGGCGATAATTGGCACTTTGTCTTTCTCACCTTTTGCCAGTGTTTTCATCGTAGGACGTCAATGAGTCTCTCTCATCTCCTTCTTTCTTTTCTGGGTCAGCTATGACAGAAGTCTGCAAGACCTTCTGCTCTTTCTTTTTGGTGAAACCGAATGAAACTCCACTCATTTTCTCTGGCTTGTGATTTCTTTTCTGTTTACGTCTAGATGACGTCTGCTCGCCAGGTGTCGCCTCGTTTCATAAATCGCTCCTTGCGCCACCACCATCTTCACAATGATTGACTGGATGCATTCTTTCTTGCATTGTTTACACAAACATTGCCAGAACCAAAACATACTCTGACACTGACTGCAAGTTTTTCTAACTGCAGTGTCCAAAACAGGGTGAGAATTTTTTTTATTTCCACACAATAAAAAAAGTATGTGAAAATTTCCAATAATTCTAAAAGGCAGAAAAAAAACTAAAGCCATTTTGGAAGTTTTCCGAAATATAATTACCAGGCAATTACATGCCCGATTCCCTACTTTTGCCATGCTGGGAAGCATGCACACGTCCATATGCGATGTACCAATCAATATAAATTATATGGTCCATCTGCAGCTGATAGGTCTATATTATAAATTTCTAATGATATGAGATAATTTTCTCCTCTGCGAAATAACATATATATCCTCTGGCCTAACATTCAATTATCTCGCAGAGTATGACTAATGACTCAAATTGAGTGATCTGAAGACGAAAAAATAAGAAAAACTTCTTTTCAATTTGTTTATTTGGTGAAATAAAAATGTATTTTATTTACAGCTTGATTTTCTCTTTATACAAATTAATTTGAGACAAATTCCAGAGATTTTATTGGTGATTGATTACAAACTGCAGGGAATGAGAAAGACTAGTGGACTAGAAAATACATGTTAAATGTCAAAGAATAAGTTCATTTCTGTCATCTCTTGGTATTGCTGTTGTCTTCATTTATTGATGGAGTTTCTTTCTTCAATCCACATTTGTCGGTTGTGCATTCCCTCCTCGTTAGCCATAATCTGTTCTTGGCAAACCAGTCGTACGCTCTGTCAGACACTTTGGTGAAAATTGGCCAATTATAAAAGCCCCACACCCAGGCCAGTCCAACTGCTGCGTACATTTCTTGCATTGCAGCTACTCCTGTGTGTATCTGAAAAAGAGAAAAATGTGATAGGTTGATAAATAATGAAATTTAATTCCTTTCATATTATTTTAAAACCTTCCTTACTAGTGCAGTGTATGCACACTAACAGTGGATCTATAATAATAGACCTGTATTGGTACAAAATTGCAATCCACAAGATGTGTATTCAGATAATCGCAATGCTTTACTGAAAAATAAGTGAATTCTTAAAAGAAAAACATTACCTTGTCAGTAGTTATTTTTTTATGAAATCATATCACCATTAGGCCTAACAAAATATTGTTTGAAAAATAACTTTAAAATACCTTCCCATCTTTGCCTATGACATGCATTTCTTCCATGGCTTTGTCATAGGAAATCCCGCTGTACTGCTTTCCATCATATCCAGCCTTGCTTATGTCCACAAATGAAATATTTTTGTCTCGTTTGTCTTTCCACATCAGGAATTTGATCTCAGACATGCACAGGGGGCATTCGCCATCGTACAGAACCTGCAACAAAAAAATGGTTTTAAAAGACTCAATGTCTCCATTGGATCATTTTTCTTGGAGGATCGTTCTTTGCTCCAATAGAATCAAAATTGCTCCAGAGGATCATATTTGTCTGGGTGTGCTGCGTGTGATAAATTATAGGTAGTGGCTATAGGCAGAGCCGGGCTCTGCATATAGACAGCTGTCTATTGGCAGAGCCGGGCTCTGCCAATAGACAGGAATGGCTATGCACAGAGCCCGGCTCTGCCAATTGACATGTCTGCCTATTCACAGAGCCCGGCTCTGCAAATAGACGGTTGGCTATTGGCAGAGCCCGGCTCTGTGAATAGACAGAAATGGCTATATGCAGAGCCCGGCTCTGCCAATAGATAGCTCAGCCTATTCACAGAGCCAGCCGGCTCTGCCAATAGACTGACCTCACTATTCACAGAGCCGGGCTCTGCATATATCCTTGGTCTAAATTATATATTAGATAGATATAAACGAAAGGGTTCAATTTCTGAGAGATTGGTTTTAGGTAACATACTGGTGTGTCCTACTGCTCATGCCATATATATATAATTATTGGGATTGTTCATTTATGCAATAGAACATTGAAATGATTATGTCAAAACACAGGACTGGTCTTGTAATTCAAGCAGTAAAGGCCAACATAGTACTCACCTTGACTTGCTGGGAGTGTGCATGGCTTAAGAATCTCTGCTGATAGATCAGAGTCTTTAATAATCTGTGGCATTTGAAGCTTTGCATCATGTCCAGTCCCCAATAGAGCTCTATAGGTCCTTTCTATCAAAGACTGTGGTCCTGTGCTGTATGTTTTCTTATGTTATGCAAGTATCACTTGTGGTCCTACGGTACACCGCTAGGGGTGCCACTGGTCCTCTGCTACTTATGTAAACTCTGGCACAGATGAGGGAGAGAGGAGAAAGTAAGGATATTCTGGGTTTAGAGAACGACATTGAGCTAAATAAGAGCTGGTATAAGTTCTAGGGTATCTGCTGAATTGTTTCTGGGAGGTTTCTGGCAGGAATTATTCAATGGTTCATCAAAATAGCCTTTGTAAAGTTTGTTTACATTGGGTGTTGTGGTGCTGTATTATCACCCACCTTCCTTAAGTTAATGTTGGCTATTGCAAGAGTCAAGAGTTGTTTATGATATCATCAATGATATGAATGAACCATCCTTTCATTCTTTGCTTGATTTCAAAACTTGGCATGCACTGGCAGGCAACAGTTTGGCAGTGCATGCATGATGCCTCATTGCCAGTGCAGTCAGTGGTAAATTTATACAACACTGCAATCCACAACATCTGTGTTCTGACATATATGAGTGTTTTCGGAAACACTTACATGGGTAACATGAGTAACGCGTGTTGTTTTCGAAATTCGAACATGCACGAGGGTAGCTCAGAACCAGACGAGGAAGAGCTGCACATGAGCATAAACCAGTTTGTCACGTGGTGCAAAAAAATCTGACCCTCGTATCCCCAAATGTTAAAGAGGTTTTGCTACACATATAAGAGACCTGTGAACATGTGGGTTATTAGATAGCACTTGTACACGTACACATCATGCGTAACGTGTAGCAATACCACTGGGAGTAGCCGGAAACACTGTGAGAATTGATGTTGGCACCTCCAGGAAACACGAGGGTGACCCAGGGACGGACGGGGGGGGGATACATCTCCCCCCACCACTCCAAAATGTATATATTTTTACATTTTACATGTTAGTTCTATCAGCAGGCAGTCACGTTATGTCGCAAGCTAGGCGTTTCGCGACGCGATAGCCCCCCACCAGAATTTTCTGGATCCCCCCCCCCCCTGCGAGTCGGAGGGTCGAGTCTGGCATGTTCAGAAACAAATCTTTGATAAGAATTGCATGAACAAAAATTATTTTGTGATAATGGTTATGCCCCTATACCAGCACTATCACCATGACAACGGTATAATATGTATGTTCAATAGGCCTAATTGATTGGCTAACATGCAGCTTATGATTTGTTTCCAGATGGTTTGCCGCTTATGATCTTTTAACTGGTGGTCCTTCCCTGATCTAAGCCACCATGCTCCGTCGTCTCAGCATCACACAGTCCCGCTGCTCATTCTCAAAGTCAAGAGCTTTGTGGAAGTCTAGTCAAAAATGTCATCCAGAGGCATTCCCAATTTTCCGCAGAAGGTTTGTGTTCTTTCGTAAATTGTTTACCATTTAACCAGGCAAAGTCATTCTATAATTGTTTATTTCATAGTCAGACGATTGAAAGTAATTTCAGGATATTAAAACTTTAAGTTGCATTGTCCATAGATTTGTGTCCAATCAATTAGATCAGCAGAGCAAGGTTGAAGACTCCGTATCCATGAAATCTTTTCTTGAGGAACTATTACATCGAAGAAGCATCATCTTCTAACAAGTATCAATATTTAGGAAATTTATATTCGTACATTTTTTATCGTCCACCTCATCGATTTCTTTTATAGATTGGCGACAGTGACAGCATGGCAGTTTAAGAATCATTATGAAGTATTAGGTTTGACGAAAGATGCCTCTGCCAGTGAAATCAAGGATGCTTTCCTCAAGCTTTCCAAAGAGGTAAGCTGAAACTTTCCAATAATTGTATTATGTGTGCCAAATAGTCCAACAAAATCTGACTCAGAACAAAGGTGGCTGCTCGAATTACGACAGAATTTTTTGGTCTATGTACTACATACATATTACACTGAATCCTTATTTTCCCAACCTGTTCTTACGGGAAAAATCTATTTTCATATACTTTTAGAATTTGAGATATTTGTAAAATCTGCCTACAATACAGATTTTAATGTTGGATCTTCTCTTCCTCTTTGTATTTCTTCAGTATCACCCTGATCTCAATCGGTCGGACCCCAACAGCCAAGAGAAGTTTGTGAAACTGAACACAGCTTACCAAACATTGAGCAAACCCCAAAGCAGAAAGGAGTACGACATGAGTATGTCACAAGTCTTTCACTTCCAGCAGAACATGGCAAGACACGGATACACGTCCCACTACCCGAGTGATATGCCGGGCCGGATGGGTTCCCAAGGGGGTCCAACGTATCAAGGGTAAGCATTTACTGAGCGAGACTCGTCTCAGGAGTTGAAAACTTATTTGTATTGATTCGGTTGAAGTGGAATTTGATTTTCAACATGTTTTTCATTTGCCGATTGTGATATTTATTAGTCACGGTCTGTTCTGTCTATTCATGAGTGTGACAATATTAGGGGATTTTGAGTTTGACTTCTTTTAAAATTGTCTGAAAAGAAAATGCATTCAGCTCTCTAACTTTCATGTAGTTCCTTCTCACTGACGTTACTTTTAGGTGAAAATTTGCATGATTATAACCAAAATTCACAATTTTTCTAAGTGAAGACTAATTGTGTAACTATCTTCTTGAATTCTGAATTTTCTCGTTTTCAGTGGAGATGCAGAAAACAAGCAGTTCTGGGATGAAACAATTTATAACATGAGAAACAGGTCAAAAGAGGACTATTACCCAGAGGACCAGTTTTATGGCATTAAGGGGGTCAAGAGGCAGTCCAATAAAGTTGTGCTCTTCGGATGTTTGGTCCTCATTAGTGTAGGAGCATTACTGCATCTTTGTGCTGTCAGGTAAATATAGACTCAAAAGGCCGGACATATTTATTTTTAGCTTCTCGAATCGACTGTCCCAACAGATTTTGTGCATATGGAAAACAAATTTACTTACTCACAAATTGTATTAAACTGATATTATAAAAAATTTAGATTATAGGTTTTATTTCTCGTTCTACTGACCAACCCTAAATAAAGAAGAGAAGATCCGAGAATCTAAATATCGATTCCTCGAGAAGATCCGAGAATCTAAAGATCGATTATGTCTGGCCTAACTTGTAATTGCTATTAGGGATTATGACCAAATCAACGAAAAATGAAGGAAGTCCAATCCTATGATGGATTATATTATTTATTCTTTGTAGTGCTCCTTGTCAAAATGCCATCAATTCTTTCATGATTTCAGGTATTCTCAAAATTTCACTCGAGAAGTATTGGACAAAAAGGACCGGGTCAACCTTGCGTTGTTGAAAGAGTCTCGTGCCAGAGCAAAGTGAGAATAATATATTACTTTTGCCTTCCTTGAGGTTTGCGAAATTGAAATGGATTATTTGCTAAATGTAATTGGTTTGAGTTTAACTTTCACCTGCTGTAAATTGCAAAGTATGTACATGACAGAGTGGAAAGCCAGAACTGGTATCAGTCTAGTTATCAAAACAGGTATGGGCCAAATTTATCAGCTGTTATTTGAAATCCCAGACCTAAGTTCATTAAATACTAATTAAAATAATTTTCAAATGTAAAGAGTCTGCTGGTCCGTGCAAAAATCTCGGGAGCTGATCTTTTTTCACACAGACTCTCTGCAATTTTGGACCGAACATAAATTGCATTTTTGTTTTAAAAATAAATGTCTATTTTTCACAGGTTGTATGGAAATGAACACCAACTCCAAGAACTAAAAGCGAAACTCGTGGCAGCAGATAGAAAAAGAGCAGCGAAGCAAATTTCTGAGTCTGAATCCCCTTCATAGCAGTGAGGGATGTTTTAGGATTTTATAATATTGCGTAAAAGGCTTTTATGAGTGTATTGTGGTCGGATGAAGGACATGGGACATTCACATCAGGATTATACTGAACTGTAATTGCCTATAGACTGTGATACAGACATATAGACCTGGGTTTACGATTGGTCATTTCATTCACTGGACAATGTGTTACAGTATTATATTGAATATTACCAAGAGTTAAATAATTATCTTGGAACCAATTGCCTTGAAAAACATTTTATTTTCAGAAAAGGATACGTGGTTGGGGATTTTTAATAGAATTTGTGCATTTTTAAAAAGTAGTTCAATTATAGTTTCAAAATTATTTAAAACATCAAAAGTGTTTTTGGCTGCATGCAGCAGGAAATTTATATGGAACTTTCACTTGTAATTGACTATTGTCCTTTGTGAGTTATTGTTGATATGATGGAGTGCATGTTTATTAAAATTGACATTTTAATAGAAACAATTAACTGACACATCAATACTTCATTTGTTCTGGGAGAGTCAGAATTTTTGATTTACAGAGAGGAACAGTTCAAGAACTAAGTGGTCTATTGGTTAAGACTCTTGGGAATGGTCGGAGTTTGTTCCTGTGCCCAATGCAAACCCAGGCTTTGAATCCGTGGATTCTTGCTCTTGAAACTTTCTAGCTCTTTTACCATTCCCAATCTTTCAGGCAGGCTGTTTTAGTTCCACCGTTTCTGTTCAACATGTATGTGAGAACGCTCTGTCTTCAAATTTTTGTTTGTGGCATGAATTGGGTTTTGCTTCTCAGATTACAGTCTTGTTGGGGTTTGACTTTTATAAGTTCTTGAATGTAACCTGGTTATTGAATGTTCACTGCTTTCCAAGTCATTTGTCATAAATTTGAATTGAATTCTTGTTGGATTTGGCAGCCGGTAAAGCTATTTTCTGCTGTTGCGGAGACTGTGACAAGTAATTTTAGTCGCACTATTAATCGAGCTGCTGAGTTTTTGGGAGACTTGGAGCTTGTCAGCAAACTACTAGTTGTGCCATACTGTAGTCCATTTCCATTGTCATTAAAATTGCTTGGTAAAGGCAAAACTTGCATAAATGCCAGTTAGTAATTTGGAGACCAAAATGTCACAAACTATCAAAACTGCTAGCTCTGCTCATTATGTACATAAATGCCTGTTTACCTAATATTTGTTTATCAAAAGTTTTATACTGTGATGATAATGTGCAGAAGTGTTGAGAAGACCTTCACCCATTCAAGTTTAACAAATTAGATCGGTTAGCAATTAGCAGACAAAAAGGTCATAAAACTAGCAAAACTGCTATTTCTAAACAAAACTTGTTTAAATACTAGTTTGCCAATTTTTTTTTAAATCAAAAGTTTAACATCTGCCATCCTCCTATGAGCTCAGCCGACGTTTACAATTACATCCTTGACAGTCCTGATCAAGCTTAAATCTTTCTCAGCTCCCTGGGGAGCATCACAACTGCCTTACACCAAGTACCCATTCGCACAAATAGAGCAAAAGTGTCAAGGACATCAATTCAGTAACTAATTTAGATTGGCTATCAATTGACGAAAAAAGGCCATAAAACTAGGAAAATTGCTAGTTCTCTTGCATAAATACCAGTTACCAAATATTTGTTTCTCAAAAGTTTCTTGATGTGAAAATAATGTGCAAAAGCATCAAATATTTGTATACATCCATACGTATATCAAAAGTTTTTTTGGCGTGAAAATAATGTGCAAAAGAGAAGGTAGAGCAAAAATGTCAAGGACATCAATTCAGTCACAAATTTAGATTGGTGAGCTAGCCATAAAAAAATAGCAAAATTGCTAGTTCTGCTCGGAACTTGCATGAAAGCTAGTTTGCCAAATGTCTGTTATATATATCAAAAGTTTCTTGACTTGAAAATAACTTGACACTTTTGAGCTTTCATTGCTTTTGCACATTTTCTCCACCTCCAAAAACTTTTGAGAAACAAATATTTGGCAAACTGGCATTTATACAAGTTCCGGACAAAACTAGCAATTTTTCTACTTTTAAGAACTTTTTTTCTGCCAATTGCTCACCAATCTAAATTTGTGACTGAATTGATGTCCTTGATTCTTTTGCCCTATCCTTCTCTTTTGCACATTAATTTCACAGGAAACTTTTAATAAACAAACATTAGGTAAACTAGAATTCATGCAAGTAATGAGAACTAGCAATTTTTCTAGCTTTATGCCCTTTTTTCTGCCAATTGCTACCCAATCTAAATAAGTTACTGAATTGGTGTCCTTGACTGTTTTGCTCTATCCTTCTCTTTTGCACATTATTTTCACAAGAAACTTTTGAGAAACAAATATTTGGTAAACTAGCATTTATGCAAGTTGTGAGAACTAGCAATTTTGCAAATTTTTCATGACCATTTTGTCTGTCAATCGCTCACCAATCTAAATGTGTGACTGAATTCATGTCCTTGACACTTTTGCGCTATCATTGCTTTGGCACATTATCTTCACGTCAAAAAAGTTTTGAGAAACAAATATCTGGCAAACTAGCATTCACGCAAGTTCCGAGCAGAATAAGCAATTGTGTTAGTTTTTTGGCATTTTTTTCTGCCAATTGCTCACCAATCTAAATTTGTGACTGAATTGATGTCCTTGATGCTTTTGCGCTATCATTGCTTTTGCACATTATCTTCACTTCAAAAAACTCTCGAGAAACAAATACATGGCAAACTGGCATTCAGATAGTTCCAAGCAGAACCAGCAATTTTGCTAGTTTTTATGGCCTTTTGTCTGCCAATTACTCACCAATCTAAATTTTATGAGCAGAACTAGCCTTTTTGCTAGTTTTTTGGAATTTTTTTCTGCCAATTGCTGCCCAATCTAAATTTGTGACTGGATAGATTTCCTTGATTCTTTTGCTCCGTCATTGCTTTTGCACATCATTGCCAAAAAACTTTTGATAAACAAACATTTGGTAAACTAGAACTCACGCAAGTTATGAGCAGAACTAGCATTTTTTCTAGTTTCATGGCCATTTGGTCTGCCAATTGCAATTGAATTGGTTTCCTTGACACTTTTTAGTCATCATTGCTTTTGCACATTATCTTCACTTCAAAAAACTTCTGAGAAACCAATATTTGGCAAAATACCATTCGTACAAGTTCCGAGCAGAACTAGCAATTTTTCTGCTTTTACAAACTTTTTCTGCCAATTGCTCAACAATCTAAATTTGTGATTGAATTGATGTCCTTGACGCCTTTGCTCTATCCTTCTCTTTTGCACATTATTTCCAACCAAAAATCGATGTATCAACAAATATTTGGTATAGTCAGAAGTAGCACTTTTACTAGTTTTTTGGCATTTTTTCTGCAAATTTCTCGCCAATCTAAATTTGTTACTGAATTGTGTCCTTGAAATTTTGCTCTATCCTTCTCTTTTGCACATTACTTTCAACCAAAAATCTTTGTACAAACAAATATGTGGTTGGTTAACTACCATTTATGCAAGTTGTGGTCAGGACCAGCACTTTTACTAGTTTTTTGGCATTTTTTTCTGCCAATTGCTCATCAATCCAAATTAGTTACTGAATTGATGTCCTTGAAACTTTTGCTCTGTCTCCACTTTTGCACATTATTTTCAACCAAAAATCTATGTACAAACAAATATTCGGTTGGTTAACTTACTTCACTAGCATTTATGCAAGTTATGGTCAGAAATAGCACTTTTACTAGTTTTTTTGGCATTTTTTCTGCCAATTGCTCAACAATCTAAATTTCTTACTGAATTGATGTCCTTGACGCTTTTGCGCTATCATTGCTTTTGCACATTATCTTCTTGTCAAAAAAGTTTTGAGAAACAAATATTTGGCAAACTAGCATTCAAAAAGTTCCGAGCTGAACTAGCAATTTTGCTAGTTTTTTATGGCCTTTTTTCTGCTAATTGCTCACCAATCTAAATGTGTGACTGAATTGATGTCCTTGACGCCTTTGCTCTATCCTTCTCTTTTGCACATTATTTTCAACCAAAAATCGATGTATCAACAAATATTTGGTATGGTCAGAAGTAGCACTTTTACTAGTTTTTTGCCATTTTTTCTGCTAATTTCTCGCCAATCTAAATTTGTTACTGAATTGTGTCCTTGAAACTTTTGCTCTATCCTTCTCTTTTGCACATTACTTTCAACCAAAAATCTTTGTACAAACAAATATGTTGTTGGTTAACTAGCATTTATGCAAGTTGTGGTCAGGACTAGCACTTTTACTAGTTTTTTGGCATTTTTTCTGCCAATTTCTCGCCAATCTAAATTTGTTACTGAATTGTGTCCTTGAAACTTTTGCTCTATCCTTCTCTTTTGCACATTACTTTCAACCAAAAATCTTTGTACAAACAAATATGTGGTTGGTTAACTAGCATTTATGCAAGTTGTGGTCAGGACTAGCACTTTTACTAGTTTTTTGGCATTTTTTCTGCCAATTTCTCGCCAATCTAAATTTGTTACTGAATTGTGTCCTTGAAACTTTTGCTCTATCCTTCTCTTTTGCACATTACTTTCAACCAAAAATCTTTGTACAAACAAATATGTGGTTGGTTAACTAGCATTTATGCAAGTTGTGGTCAGGACTAGCACTTTTACTAGTTTTTTGGCATTTTTTCTGCCAATTTCTCGCCAATCTAAATTTGTTACTGAATTGTGTCCTTGAAACTTTTGCTCTATCCTTCTCTTTTGCACATTACTTTCAACCAAAAATCTTTGTACAAACAAATATGTGGTTGGTTAACTAGCATTTATGCAAGTTGTGGTCAGGACTAGCACTTTTACTAGTTTATTGGCATTTTTTCTGCCAATTTCTCGCCAATCTAAATTTGTTACTGAATTGTGTCCTTGAAACTTTTGCTCTATCCTTCTCTTTTGCACATTACTTTCAACCAAAAATCTTTGTACAAACAAATATGTGGTTGGTTAACTAGCATTTATGCAAGTTGTGGTCAGGACTAGCACTTTTACTAGTTTATTGGCATTTTTTCTGCCAATTTCTCGCCAATCTAAATTTGTTACTGAATTGTGTCCTTGAAACTTTTGCTCTATCCTTCTCTTTTGCACATTACTTTCAACCAAAAATCTTTGTACAAACAAATATGTGGTTGGTTAACTACCATTTATGCAAGTTGTGGTCAGGACTAGCACTTTTACTAGTTTTTTGGCATTTTTTTCTGCCAATTGCTCACCAATCTAAATTTGTGACTGAATTGATGTCCTTGATTCTTTTGCCCTATCCTTCTCTTTTGCACATTAATTTCACAGGAAACTTTTAATAAACAAACATTAGGTAAACTAGAATTCATGCAAGTAATGAGAACTAGCAATTTTTCTAGCTTTATGCCCTTTTTTCTGCCAACTGCTACCCAATCTAAATAATTTACTGAATTGGTGTCCTTAACTGTTTTGCTCTATCCTTCTCTTTTGCACATTATTTTCACAAGAAACTTTTGAGAAACAAATATTTGGTAAACTAGCATTTATGCAAGTTGTGAGAACTAGCAATTTTGCAAATTTTTCATGACCATTTTGTCTGTCAATCGCTCACCAATCTAAATGTGTGACTGAATTCATGTCCTTGACACTTTTGCGCTATCATTGCTTTGGCACATTATCTTTACGTCAAAAAAGTTTTGAGAAACAAATATCTGGCAAACTAGCATTCATACAAGTTCCGAGCAGAATAAGCAATTGTGTTAGTTTTTTGGCATTTTTTTCTGCCAATTGCTCACCAATCTAAATTTGTGACTGAATTGATGTCCTTGATGCTTTTGCGCTATCATTGCTTTTGCACATTATCTTCACTTCAAAAAACTCTCGAGAAACAAATACATGGCAAACTGGCATTCAGATAGTTCCAAGCAGAACCAGCAATTTTGCTAGTTTTTATGGCCTTTTGTCTGCCAATTACTCACCAATCTAAATTTTATGAGCAGAACTAGCCTTTTTGCTAGTTTTTTGGAATTTTTTTCTGCCAATTGCTGCCCAATCTAAATTTGTGACTGGATAGATTTCCTTGATTCTTTTGCTCCGTCATTGCTTTTGCACATCATTGCCAAAAAACTTTTGATAAACAAACATTTGGTAAACTAGAACTCACGCAAGTTATGAGCAGAACTAGCATTTTTTCTAGTTTCATGGCCATTTGGTCTGCCAATTGCAATTGAATTGGTTTCCTTGACACTTTGTGAGTCATCATTGCTTTTGCACATTATCTTCACTTCAAAAAACTTCTGAGAAACCAATATTTGGCAAAATACCATTCGTACAAGTTCCGAGCAGAACTAGCAATTTTTCTGCTTTTACAAACTTTTTCTGCTAATTGCTCACCAATCTAAATTTGTGACTGATTTGATGTGCTTGACGCCTTTGCTCTATCCTTCTCTTTTGCACATTATTTCCAACCAAAAATCGATGTATCAACAAATATTTGGTATAGTCAGAAGTAGCACTTTTACTAGTTTTTTGGCATTTTTTCTGCAAATTTCTCGCCAATCTAAATTTGTTACTGAATTGTGTCCTTGAAATTTTGCTCTATCCTTCTCTTTTGCACATTACTTTCAACCAAAAATCTTTGTACAAACAAATATGTGGTTGGTTAACTACCATTTATGCAAGTTGTGGTCAGGACCAGCACTTTTACTAGTTTTTTGGCATTTTTTTCTGCCAATTGCTCATCAATCCAAATTAGTTACTGAATTGATGTCCTTGAAACTTTTGCTCTGTCTCCACTTTTGCACATTATTTTCAACCAAAAATCTATGTACAAACAAATATTCGGTTGGTTAACTTACTTCACTAGCATTTATGCAAGTTATGGTCAGAAATAGCACTTTTACTAGTTTTTTTGGCATTTTTTCTGCCAATTGCTCAACAATCTAAATTTCTTACTGAATTGATGTCCTTGACGCTTTTGCGCTATCATTGCTTTTGCACATTATCTTCTTGTCAAAAAAGTTTTGAGAAACAAATATAATTATGGCAAACTAGCATTCAAAAAGTTCCGAGCTGAACTAGCAATTTTGCTAGTTTTTTATGGCCTTTTTTCTGCCAATTGCTCACCAATCTAAATGTGTGACTGAATTCATGTCCTTGACGCCTTTGCTCTATCCTTCTCTTTTGCACATTATTTTCAACCAAAAATCGATGTATCAACAAATATTTGGTATGGTCAGAAGTAGCACTTTTACTAGTTTTTTGCCATTTTTTCTGCTAATTTCTCGCCAATCTAAATTTGTTACTGAATTGTGTCCTTGAAACTTTTGCTCTATCCTTCTCTTTTGCACATTACTTTCAACCAAAAATCTTTGTACAAACAAATATTTGGTTGGTTAATTAGCATTTATGCAAGTTCTATGGTCAGAACTAGCACTTTTCCTAGTTTTTTTGGCATTTTTTCTGCCAATCTCTCGCCAATCTAAATTTTTTACTGAACTGATGTCCTTGACACTTTTGCTCTATCCTTCTCTTTTGCACATTACTTTCAACCAAAAATCTTTGTACAAACAAATATGTGGTTGGTTAACTAGCATTTATGCAAGTTGTGGTCAGGACTAGCACTTTTACTAGTTTTTTGGCATTTTTTCTGCCAATTTCTCGCCAATCTAAATTTGTTACTGAATTGTGTCCTTGAAACTTTTGCTCTATCCTTCTCTTTTGCACATTACTTTCAACCAAAAATCTTTGTACAAACAAATATGTGGTTGGTTAACTAGCATTTATGCAAGTTGTGGTCAGGACTAGCACTTTTACTAGTTTTTTGGCATTTTTTCTGCCAATTTCTCGCCAATCTAAATTTGTTACTGAATTGTGTCCTTGAAACTTTTGCTCTATCCTTCTCTTTTGCACATTACTTTCAACCAAAAATCTTTGTACAAACAAATATGTGGTTGGTTAACTAGCATTTATGCAAGTTGTGGTCAGGACTAGCACTTTTACTAGTTTTTTGGCATTTTTTCTGCCAATTTCTCGCCAATCTAAATTTGTTACTGAATTGTGACCTTGAAACTTTTGCTCTATCCTTCTCTTTTGCACATTACTTTCAACCAAAAATCTTTGTACAAACAAATATGTGGTTGGTTAACTAGCATTTATGCAAGTTGTGGTCAGGACTAGCACTTTTACTAGTTTTTTGGAATTTTTTCTGCCAATTTCTCGCCAATCTAAATTTGTTACTGAATTGTGTCCTTGAAACTTTTGCTCTATCCTTCTCTTTTGCACATTACTTTCAACCAAAAATCTTTGTACAAACAAATATGTGGTTGGTTAACTACCATTTATGCAAGTTGTGGTCAGGACTAGCACTTTTACTAGTTTTTTGGCATTTTTTCTGCCAATTTCTCGCCAATCTAAATTTGTTACTGAATTGTGTCCTTGAAACTTTTGCTCTATCCTTCTCTTTTGCACATTACTTTCAACCAAAAATCGATGTATCAACAAATATTCGGTTGGTTAACTTACTTCACTAGCATTTATGCAAGTTATGGTCAGAAATAGCACTTTTACTAGTTTTTTTGGCATTTTTTCTGCCAATTGCTCAACAATCTAAATTTCTTACTGAATTGATGTCCTTGACGCTTTTGCGCTATCATTGCTTTTGCACATTATCTTCTTGTCAAAAAAGTTTTGAGAAACAAATATAATTATGGCAAACTAGCATTCAAAAAGTTCCGAGCTGAACTAGCAATTTTGCTAGTTTTTTATGGCCTTTTTTCTGCCAATTGCTGCCCAATCTAAATTTGTGACTGATTTGATGTGCTTGACGCCTTTGCTCTATCCTTCTCTTTTGCACATTATTTCCAACCAAAAATCGATGTATCGACCAGTGATGTAGTCGAGGCCGGGACATCCGAGGCCAAGACCGAGACCGAGGCATGAACCTCCGAGGCCAAGGCGAGGCCGAGGCCATCAAAATATGGCCTCGAGGCCGGCCTCGAGGACGAGGCCGGTCCCGAGGCCACCATCACTCAACCAAAGACACCCGAGACCGAGGCAAGGCCAAGGATTTGGCATCCGAGACCGAGCCAAGGCCGAGGCCATCAAAATAAGGCACCGAGGCCTCGAGACCTCCAACACTGGTATCGACAAATATTTGGTATTGTCAGAAGTAGCATTTTTGCTAGTTTTTTGGCATTTTTTCTGCCAATTTCTCGCCAATCTAAATTTGTTACTGAATTGTGTCCTTGAAACTTTTGCTCTATCCTTCTCTTTTGCACATTACTTTCAACCAAAAATCTTTGTACAAACAAATATGTGGTTGGTTAACTACCATTTATGCAAGTTGTGGTCAGGACTAGCACTTTTACTTGTTTTTTGGCATTTTTTCTGCCAATTTCTCGCCAATCTAAATTTGTTACTGAATTGATGTCCTTGACGCCTTTGCTCTATCCTTCTCTTTTGCACATTACTTTCAACCAAAAATCTTTGTACAAACAAATATGTGGTTGGTTAACTACCATTTATGCAAGTTGTGGTCAGGACAAGCACTTTTACTAGTTTATTGGCATTTTTTCTGCCAATTTCTCGCCAATCTAAATTTGTTACTGAATTGTGTCCTTGAAACTTTTGCTCTATCCTTCTCTTTTGCACTTTACTTTCAACCAAAAATCTTTGTACAAACAAATATGTGGTTGGTTAACTACCATTTATGCAAGTTGTGGTCAGGACTAGCACTTTTACTAGTTTTTTGGCATTTTTTCTGCCAATTTCTCGCCAATCTAAATTTGTTACTGAATTGTGTCCTTGAAACTTTTGCTCTATCCTTCTCTTTTGCACATTACTTTCAACCAAAAATCTTTGTACAAACAAATATTCGGTTGGTTAACTACCATTTATGCAAGTTGTGGTCAGGACTAGCACTTTTACTAGTTTTTTGGAATTTTTTCTGCCAATTTCTCGCCAATCTAAATTTGTTACTGAATTGTGTCCTTGAAACTTTTGCTCTATCCTTCTCTTTTGCACATTACTTTCAACCAAAAATCTTTGTACAAACAAATATGTGGTTGGTTAACTAGCATTTATGCAAGTTGTGGTCAGGACTAGCACTTTTACTAGTTTTTTGGCATTTTTTCTGCCAATTTCTCGCCAATCTAAATTTGTTACTGAATTGTGTCCTTGAAACTTTTGCTCTATCCTTCTCTTTTGCACATTACTTTCAACCAAAAATCTTTGTACAAACAAATATGTGGTTGGTTAACTAGCATTTATGCAAGTTGTGTTCAGGACTAGCACTTTTGCTAGTTTTTTTGGCATTTTAGCTGACAATTGCTTGCCAATCTAAATTTGTTACTGAATTGATGTCCTTGACGCCTTTGCTCTATCCTTCTCTTTTGCACATTACTTTCAACCAAAAATCTTTGTACAAACAAATATGTGGTTGGTTAACTAGCATTTATGCAAGTTGTGGTCAGGACTAGCACTTTTACTAGTTTTTTGGAATTTTTTCTGCCAATTTCTCGCCAATCTAAATTTGTTACTGAATTGTGTCCTTGAAACTTTTGCTCTATCCTTCTCTTTTGCACATTACATTCAACCAAAAATCTTTGTACAAACAAATATGTGGTTGGTTAACTAGCATTTATGCAAGTTGTGGTCAGGACTAGCACTTTTACTAGTTTTTTGGCATTTTTTCTGCCAATTTCTCGCCAATCTAAATTTGTTACTGAATTGTGTCCTTGAAACTTTTGCTCTATCCTTCTCTTTTGCACATTACTTTCAACCAAAAATCTTTGTACAAACAAATATGTGGTTGGTTAACTAGCATTTATGCAAGTTGTGTTCAGGACTAGCACTTTTGCTAGTTTTTTTGGCATTTTAGCTGACAATTGCTTGCCAATCTAAATTTGTTACTGAATTGATGTCCTTGACGCCTTTGCTCTATCCTTCTCTTTTGCACATTACTTTCAACCATAAATCGATGTATCAACAAATATTCGGTTGGTTAACTTACTTCACTAGCATTTATGCAAGTTGTGGTCAGGACTAGCACTTTTACTAGTTTTTTGGCATTTTTTTCTGCCAATTGCTCATCAATCCAAATTAGTTACTGAATTGGTGTTCTTGACGCCTTTGCTCTATCCTTCTCTTTTGCACATTATTTTCAGCCAAAAATCGATGTATTAACAAATATTTGGTTTGTAAACTTACTTAGCTACCATTTATGTAAGTTGTGGTCAGGACTAGCACTTTTACTAGTTTTTTGGCATTTTTTTCTGCCACACTGTTAAAAATTTTGCGTAGAGATACAGAAAATTCTGTTAGACTACAGAAAAACTTGTTGCATATCTGCAACTTCAGTAATGCTTACAGACTCTTCTCTGTTGGCACATTGCCAACAGATCATTTCTGTAGTGAGCTTAATTACATGTAAATCTGTACATGTACTGGCTTAACAAGTATATGTACAGATATGTGAAATGCCTCATCCATTGTTAATGAGGTGTTGTTGTATCACAATTTAATAATCTCTGTGACAGTTTTTCCAAGCACACCACTGAATAGTAACACAAAAAAGGATCATAAAATCAATATTGGAGGAACTCATTTGTACTTAACAATCTAAACAGCTGAGAACAGTGAAAGGTAAGAGACAATTTCTTTATTTTAGGTAAAGATGCATGTAATGCAAATGTAGTATTTTAGAAGTGTTTTAGATTCACCTAATTATCATGCAAGTGCTAATTTGTGGGTGCAGGTGCTTAAATGAAGCTTTGAAAAATGATATGAACAACATTATAAAAGCTGGTAAATAATTACTAAATATTATACTGCAAAAAGCTCCATTTAAAAATTTACTTTATTGTTGAAAACTTGATGTGCTGCGAAGTGAGGATCACTACTAATATTTATCATTTGCACAATATATAATGATTAACACTGTCAAGTATGTATGTATGTATGTATCTTTATTGAGACCAGGAAAGCAATGCTTATCTGGCTGGCCTATCGAAAAGAAAACAAAAATTTACAAATATTAACAGAAAATCATTTCACAGTTAAGAAAAGTTGCTACATACTATTATCCAAAATAAAATACAACACATGGGGACCTAATTTAATCACAAAGGTAGGGCTATAATGTATATATACATATATATATAAATTAAGTGTTACATTTAATGATTATATATAAACCCGTCTCATAATAGAATATGTTCAATACACTTCCAATACAGTAAAATTATGGTGATGTTAAATGTACAATTTACACAAACATAGCAATATCAAACCAACCCTACCCTTAGAACAAGCAATAGAGTTCAATTTTACAACATTTCCAAGTTATGCCGTTCTGGCTCATTGTTGATAGCATAGGCCTATCTGAAATTTTGTGTTGTCAAATTTAATCTAGGATTTTTGGCATGATTTTAGTGTCAGCTTATTTAGTAATATATATAGATATTTTTCTCACAATATTTTTGCTGACTGCTATGACTTGCCTTAGGCATGATGTGAAATGAGTGAGACTAAAATGAACTTGAGTCAAATGTATTATTAAACATTCCAAAAAACTCATAATTCTAGTGTCTACCACATTTGATTTAATTGTTTGTACGTGTAGTAATATATCAGCTTATAAAAGAAACATTATACAATTGATGGCCTGATTGGTATAAATTAACTGGTACAATGCAAGGTTTTTGTCTTAATAAACTGGGTGGAACAACTTGCCAATGATGTGGCACATTTTAACCCACCTCATGACAAGTTGTGAAACAATCAGAACTATTAATGCATGATTAGGGCTATTGCAATGTCCCTTGCTCTTGATTACTTCTAATTTACTTTACATATTTAGACAATGCTGTAATGGTGGCAGTATGGTGAAAATATTAAAAATGGAACAAGACCTCAATCTCTGAAATCCATAGGTGTAGGAGGTCATTTAATTTTGGGGTGCTGCCCCAAAAATATTGCCTAAATTGTCAAAAAATAAAAACTCCCAAATTTTCTACTTAAAACTGCACAAAAAATCGACTCCCTCCTATGGCTATGCCCCAATCCAAGAAGCAAAAATGATGACCTGAGAAACAATGAAAGTTTGAGTTATAATGTCTGAAAACAGAGTTAATTGTAACTTTCCTACATACTGTTGCCCAACAAAAAAATCTTCGCATTGAAATAACAATTGTTATTACTGGTTTTCTCTTCTATGATTGACTAATAGCAAATTTTGGTATATAATGAAGTTTTCTCATATGCAAATAGACTTTGTGATTGATATCTTGGAAAAGCAGAAGCAATTATTGAGCAAGGAAAAACATTCACTTGTTAATTTGTTAACTACTTTGTAACAATATAATTATTTATTGTCCTAGTGGACTATCAAATTGTGTTAATACCAAAACTGTTAAGTATGATTTTTATCACAGTGAAAGAATGCCTATTTCAAGTGATTGGGTTGGTTGATGAGAAAACAAAAACAGTTACCACAAAAATCATTATGTAGTTATAATTTACAATTTCTCTTTTCAGAGATACACCAGAAGTACCACAACAACGTTGGAATAAGGTATAGGAACATTGAAACTGCTGGCCAACATAGATCCAGGTGAACCAGCCGGTATGTGAATCAAACCCAGGACCCAGTGTTTGGCAACTGACCGCACAACTGACTGACCTAACTCGTCCTCTTCCCAGACTCAGAAATGGCTACACAGCAAAAGAAACTGACAGATGATATATATGATAATGCTGTCCCAAGTTTCTTGCAGGTTCTATCAATGTCATGCAATTGATGATTTGTACATTGTGTGATTATTGAGAGTGACTATGCGCACTGTGCAGTGCTTTTTAGAGAGTATTTAAAAATGTTGATTTTGAACAGAAGCTGTATAAAAAACCTGATTTCATATTCACTTGCCTGAATTATTTTTCAATAAAGTCTTACAAAGTATTTTTACATGACATGATATTGTGTGCTTCCACATTTGGGGGTATATGTCATAAAGGTTTAAACATGTTTATCTTGCTGAAAGATGAATGTCCAAAGCATGTGAGTCTCATCGAAGGTTGTGTATGTCAGTACTGTCAGAAATTTGTCTTCTAGAGTCATAAACATGTGAAGTTCCAATAATCATCAATTTTTCATCAGAAGAATGGCAAGGTTGATGTCACATTGTCACTACTGGTGCCTGAAGAATGGAAAGGCAGATTGATAATTAGCATACATCTGAGAATTTTTCGAAGCCATGTGTGCACAAATTTATGATTGATGACTCTATTTATTATTCTCCTTATCCATCGGACGGGCTCCTCCTCATCAACATCTGTTAAACAGAGTTGGAATACATGTGAATTAACTACTTTTGGCAATAAATATGCTATTTATGCCTAGTAGACATTACGTTTTTATGGGTTCTACCATTAATTTTTGCTTGATAATGAACAAGCTAATCTACCAGAACTTGCAATTTGTTGCTTAACTTCCTGGGAACTGATTAAACAGTTAGTTTTGCAAAGTTGGTTGACTGAGTGGTTACAGTCCCTTGCTCCACTGTTAGTCCTGAAAGTCTGTTAAGGTTTATAAATATTGTTAAAATCAAAACAATCTATTCACCACCATAAGTAAAAGTTAACAAATGGCTATTGAGGCCTACAGCATATTATTTATAAAACTGGAGTCAAAGGGAGATCCAGCAATATTTGAGATGCAGTTCATGCAAAATATGCTGTCATGAAACAAAAGTCCCAGGGGTCGCGGCCAACAACTATAAATTTCCCCCTGGTTGTCCCATTACATATTTATGGGGTTCAAGCCCAAAACTAACATGGATAAGTTGCTAATCATCCTGGATGTGAAAAAATCCCAACAATTTTTAAAATTGTTTCAATTTCTTAAACCATAGAACTGCTTGCAAACCATCGTTTGTATAGCAAAGTACAGCAACCTTCTGCCCTCCATGAATGGTTGAGCTTTAGGTTGTGTATTTATGCTTGGTAGGCTAATAAGGATTATGATGTGATACAGGGACACAGCCATGAGGTGAATGGTGGTTGAAACTGCTGTCCACAATATGTACTGGTGATTCAACAGAAAAGGAATCAAACCTGGGACCAGTAGGGGCGGGGGGTGAAGAAAATTCTTGTTGTAATAATACTGTCCTGTCACCCATGCAAAATTAATGGTATTTTTAGTGTGACTGAACTTTTCTGTCCACCCCATGACTACTTACAGTGGTTTTTTAAATGGCATACAAAGTTCCATCACTTTCCATTTGGTTTAGTACTGGATAATTCATTTGAAGGGAAATGTGTATCTACATTTAAAAATAACATTTTAAAACATCTAAAAAAAATTCTTCTGGTGGTGGGGGGATGCAGGGAGATGCAATTGCAAAATATTTTCTTTTCGTTTGTTTGTAAGCTTTATTTGCTTCTTTTAGTAAATGACAAATTTCATTAGTATTATCAACTATTGGACCTATGTATTAAAAGTAAATATTAATAATTCATTGAAGAATGCCAGAAAGATGAATTGAAAGCAGGGTCTCCTTTCTATTTTTTTTTCTTGCCTCAGTGGATATTGTTTAATGTCCCAGAGTGTTTTGTAATGAAAAGTATAATATAAAGCCTTTTAACTTCAACAAGCAGATTAATGTTTGATTTCATGGTGAACTGAAGCACAAACTAAACTGTCAATCTCAGTTTTGGTATTTGTGACACCTATCACAAGTCATTGATGTATGACTGATTTTTCTGTAATCCTACAGAAAATTCACTACAGACACTGCCTGAGTGATCACAGAAATATCCAGTAGACACACAAATGGTTTTCTGTAACCTTACTGAGACCTCTGGAAAAAAAATTTCCCGAAATATCTGTAATCTGACAATTATTTTATAACAGTGCAATTGCTCACCAATCTAAATTTGTGATTGAATTGGTGTTCTTGACGCCTTTGCTCTATCCTTCTCTTTTGCACATTACTTTCAACCAAAAATCTTTGTACAAACAAATATGTGGTTGGTTAACTACCATTTATGCAAGTTGTGGTCAGGACTAGCACTTTTACTAGTTTTTTGGCATTTTTTTCTGCCAATTGCTCATCAATCCAAATTAGTGATTGAATTGGTGTTCTTGACGCCTTTGCTCTATCCTTCTCTTTTGCACATTATTTCCAACCAAAAATCGATGTATCAACAAATATTTGGTATGGTCAGAAGTAGCACTTTTACTAGTTTATTGGCATTTTTTCTGCCAATTTCTCGCCAATCTAAATTTGTTACTGAATTGTGTCCTTGAAACTTTTGCTCTATCCTTCTCTTTTGCACATTACTTTCAACCAAAAATCTTTGTACAAACAAATATGTGGTTGGTTAACTAGCATTTATGCAAGTTGTGGTCAGGACTAGCACTTTTACTGGTTTTTTGGCATTTTTTCTGCCAATTTCTCGCCAATCTAAATTTGTTACTGAATTGTGTCCTTGAAACTTTTGCTCTATCCTTCTCTTTTGCACATTACTTTCAACCAAAAATCTTTGTACAAACAAATATGTGGTTGGTTAACTAGCATTTATGCAAGTTGTGGTCAGGACTAGCACTTTTACTAGTTTTTTGGCATTTTTTCTGCCAATTTCTCGCCAATCTAAATTTGTTACTGAATTGTGTCCTTGAAACTTTTGCTCTATCCTTCTCTTTTGCACATTACTTTCAACCAAAAATCTTTGTACAAACAAATATGTGGTATGGTCAGAAGTAGCACTTTTACTAGTTTTTTGGCATTTTTTCTGCCAATTTCTCGCCAATCTAAATTTGTGATTGAATTGGTGTTCTTGACGCCTTTGCTCTATCCTTCTCTTTTGCACATTACTTTCAACCAAAAATCTTTGTACAAACAAATATGTGGTTGGTTAACTACCATTTATGCAAGTTGTGGTCAGGACTAGCACTTTTACTAGTTTTTTGGCATTTTTTTCTGCCAATTGCTCATCAATCCAAATTTGTGATTGAATTGGTGTTCTTGACGCCTTTGCTCTATCCTTCTCTTTTGCACATTATTTTCAGCCAAAAATCGATGTATTAACAAATATTTGGTTTGTAAACTTACTTAGCTACCATTTATGCAAGTTGTGGTCAGGACTAGCACTTTTACTAGTTTTTTGGCATTTTTTTCTGCCAATTGCTCATCAATCCAAATTTGTGACTGAATTGATGTTCTTGACGCCTTTGCTCTATCCTTCTCTTTTGCACATTATTTCCAACCAAAAATCGATGTATCAACAAATATTTGGTATGGTCAGAAGTAGCACTTTTACTAGTTTATTGGCATTTTTTCTGCCAATTTCTCGCCAATCTAAATTTGTTACTGAATTGTGTCCTTGAAACTTTTGCTCTATCCTTCTCTTTTGCACATTACTTTCAACCAAAAATCTGTGTACAAACAAATATGTGGTTGGTTAAATACCATTTATGCAAGTTGTGGTCTGGACTAGCACTTTTACTAGTTTTTTGGCATTTTTTCTGCCAATTTCTCGCCAATCTAAATTTGTTACTGAATTGTGTCCTTGAAACTTTTGCTCTATCCTTCTCTTTTGCACATTACTTTCAACCAAAAATCTGTGTACAAACAAATATGTGGTTGGTTAAATACCATTTATGCAAGTTGTGGTCTGGACTAGCACTTTTACTAGTTTTTTGGCATTTTTTCTGCCAATTTCTCGCCAATCTAAATTTGTTACTGAATTGTGTCCTTGAAACTTTTGCTCTATCCTTCTCTTTTGCACATTACTTTCAACCAAAAATCTTTGTACAAACAAATATGTGGTTGGTTAACTAGCATTTATGCAAGTTGTGGTCAGGACTAGCACTTTTACTAGTTTTTTGGCATTTTTTCTGCCAATTTCTCGCCAATCTAAATTTGTTACTGAATTGTGTCCTTGAAACTTTTGCTCTATCCTTCTCTTTTGCACATTACTTTCAACCAAAAATCTTTGTACAAACAAATATGTGGTTGGTTAACTAGCATTTATGCAAGTTGTGGTCAGGACTAGCACTTTTACTTGTTTTTTGGCATTTTTTCTGCCAATTTCTCGCCAATCCAAATTTCTTACTGAATTGTGTCCTTGAAACTTTTGCTCTATCCTTCTCTTTTGCACATTACTTTCAACCAAAAATCTTTGTACAAACAAATATTTGGTTGGTTAATTAGCATTTATGCAAGTTCTATGGTCAGAACTAGCACTTTTCCTAGTTTTTTTGGCATTTTTTCTGCCAATCTCTCGCCAATCTAAATTTTTTACTGAACTGATGTCCTTGACACTTTAGAGCCATCATTGCTTTTTGCACATTATCTTCATGTCAAAAAACTTTTGAGATACAAATATTTGGCAAACTAGCATTTATTCTAGTTCTGAGCTGAACTAGCAGTTTTTCTAGTTTTTTATGGCCTTTTTTTCTGCCAATGGCTCAGCAATTTAAATTTGTGACTGAATTGATTTCCTTGATTCTTTTGCTCTATCAGTACCTTTGCACATTATAGCCAAAAAGCTTTTGATGAACAAGCATTTGGTAAAGTAGAACTCATGCAAGTTATGAGCAGAACTAGCATTTTTGCTAGTTTCATGGCCATTTTGTCTGGCAACCGAGTGGATGTGTAGCACCCAGTTGGCCCTCTGGTCAGTTGGATCAGAGAAAACCCAAATGTTCCTCATGACTGTGGGTTCACTCAGCCATGAGGATTATTACTAACAGTTTAACTTTGTTTTCTATACTAACCTCTTGGAAAATTTCATTCCACTGCAAGTGTTCAGAGAGAACACAAACTGTTATATGCTTGCTATTTGTGACCAAATAAGCCCAATCAGGTTAAGTTGTAAAATTTATGTATATTCTTTACAAGCTACTATTAATTCATTGAGAATTTATTGCGCTTTACAGAGATAATGCTATGTGCATACTAGGGCGGGACTGGCGCCCCACATTTTGGAAATCTCAGGCAGATCAAACCTGACTTTTTTTTGCAGGTGAGGTTGGTATATGAGAGTATGTGTGTAAAATTTCAGCTCAATGTATTAATATTTAGAGGTGGCACATTTCACTTGAAGTTTATAATGTAAATCCCCATTGGCAAGCCCTGAAAAAAGCATGATTTTCCAAAAATGAGACTTAGAATCAATATTTTTCGAATGTTATTTTTACTATCCTTCTCGTTTGCATGTTAATTTCACCGGAAACATTTGAGAAATGTGGTAAACTAGCATTTATACAAGTTATGAGAACTGGTAACTTTGCTAGTTTTTAACGCCATTTTGAATGCCGACTGCTCACCAGTCCAAATTTGTGAATGAATTGATGTTCTTGACACTTTTGCTCTGTCATTGCTTTTGCATTTTATTGCCAACAAACATTTAATAAATAAATATTTGGTAAAGTAGAATTTATGAAAGTTACGAGCAGAACTAGCATTTTTGATGGTTTCATGGCTACTTTGTCTGCTATTGCAATTGAAATGTTGTCCTTGACCAATCTAAGTTTTTTGAGTAGAACCAGCACTTTTGTTAGTTTTTTGGCATTTTTTTCTGGCAATTGCTGCCCAATCTAAATTTGTGACTGAATAGATTTCCTTGATTCTTTTGCCCCGTCATTGCTTTTGCACATTATTGCCAAAAAACTTTTGATAAACAAACATTTGGTAAACTAGAACTCATGCAAGTTATGAGCAGGACTAGCATTTTTGCTAGTTTTGTCTGGCAATTGCAATCGAATTGGTGTCCTTGACATTTTGAGCTATCATATTGCTTTAGCACATTATATTCAGCCCAAAAAACTTTTGAGAAACCAATATTTGGTAAACTACCATTCGTACAAGTTTCGAGCAGAACTAGCAATTTTTCTGCTTTTACTAACTTTTTTTTCGGTCAATTGCTCACCAATCTTAATTTGCAACTGAATTAATGTTCATGTTGCTTTTGTTCTATCCTTCTCTTTTGCAAATTATTTTCAACCAAAAATATATGTACAAACAAATATTTGGTTGGTTAACTGGAATTTATGCCAGTTATGGTCAGAACTAGCACTTTCGCTATTTTTTTGGCATTCCTCTGTCAATCGCTCACCAATCTAAATTTTTTACTGAACTTGTGTCCTTGACACTTTTTCTGCCAATTACTCACCAATCTAAATTTTATGTGCAGAACTAGCACTTTTGCCAGTTTTTTGACATTTTTCTCTGCCAATGGCTACCCTATCTAAATTTGTGACTGAATTGATTTCCTTGATTTTTTTACTCCATCATTGCTTTTGCCCTTTATTGCCCAAAAACTTTTGACAAACAAACATTTGGTAAACTAGAACTCATGCAAGTTATGAGTAGAACTAGCATTTTTGCTTGTTTCATGGCCATTTTGTCCGGCAATTGCAATCAAATTGGTGTCCTTGACATTATGAGCTATCATATTGCTTTTGCACATTATAATGTGCTTTTGCACATTATCTTCATGCCGAAAAACTAACTTTTACTAACATTTTTTCTGTCAATTGCTCACCAATCTAAATTTGTAACTGAATTAATGTCCTTGATGCTTTTGTTCTATCCTTCTCTTTTGCACATTATTTTCAACCAAAAATCTATGTACAAACATTTGGTTGGTTAACTAGCATTTATGCAAGTTATGGTCAGAACTAGCACTCTTGCTAGTTTTTTGGCATTTTTTTTGCCAATCGCTCACCGATCTTAATTTGTTACTGAATTGTGTCCTTGACACATTTGAGCCATCATTGCTTTTTGCATATTATCTTCACATCAAAAAACTTTTGAGAAACAAATATTTGGCAAACTAGCATTTATTCTAGTTCCGAGCTGAACTAGCAATTTTGCTAGTTTTTTATGGCCAGGGTCATTCAACAGTAACTGAGCTTTTTGTGTCACTCAAGCAGTTTTCAGCAAAATCATAAAATTATGATTTTCTTTCTGATCATATGCCTTCCACCTCTTTTAAGGAAGTTACTTTCATAAAATGGAAATTATCAGTAGGTGCTTGTATTGTGAAACGTTAACAATATTCGAAATATACTTAACTTCTGTCCTTGACTATTTTGAGCCATCATTGCTTTTTGCATATTATCTTCGCGTCAAAAAACTTTTGAGAAACAAATATTTGGCAAACTAGCATTTATTCTAGTTCTGAGCTGATCTAGCAATTTTGCTAGTTTTTATTGCCTTTTTTCTGCCAATGGCTCACCAATTTAAATTAGTGACTGAATTGATGTCCTTGATGCTTTTGCTCTATCCTTCTCTTTTGCACTTTAATTTCACAGGAAACTTTTGAGAAACAATATTTGGTAAACTAGCATTTATACAAGTAGTAATATGAGAATATGGCAATTTTGCTACCAATCCAAATTTGCGAATGAAATGATGTTCTTGACACTTTTGCTTTATCATTGCTTTTGCATATCATTGCCAAAAAAACTTTTGATAAACAAATATTTGGTAAAGTAGAATTTATGAAAGTTATGAGCAGAACTAGCATTTTTGCTAGTTTCATGGCTACTTTGTCTCCTTATTGCAATTGAAATATTGTCCTTGACACTTCTGCGCTATCATTGCTTTTGCACATTATTTTCACGTCAAAAAAGTTTTGAGAAACAAATATATGGCAAACTAGCATTCATAAAGTTCCAAGCAGAACTAGCAATTTTGCTAGTATTTTATGGCCTTTTTTCTGCCAATTGCTCACAAATCTAAATTTTATGAGCAGCACTAGCACTTTTGCTAGTTTTTTGGCATTTTTCTCTGCCAATTGCCTCTGGCAATTGCTACCCAATCTAAATTTGTGACTGAATTGATTTCCTTGATTCTTTTGCTCCATCACTGCTTTTGCCCTTTATTGCAAAAAAACTTTTGATAAACAAACATTTGGTAAAGTAGAACTCATGCAAGTTATGAGCAGAACTAGCATTTTTGCTAGTTTCATGGCCATTTTGTCTGGCAACCGAGTGGATGTGTAGCACCCAGTTGGCCCTCTGGTCAGTTGGATCAGAGAAAACCCAATTGTTCCTGATGACTGTGGGTTCTCTCAGCCATGAGGATTATTACTAACAGTTTAACTTTGTTTTCTTTACTAATCTCTGGGAAGTTTTCATTCCACTGTAAGAGTTCAGAGAGAACACACACTGTTATATGCTTGCTATTTGTGACCAAATTAGCCCAATCGGGGTAAGTTGTAAACTTTATGAGCTACTATTAATTCATTGTGAATTTATTGTGCTTTACATCAGAGATAATGCTATGTGCATACTCATATCATTCATTTGTACATATATGTCATATAACCATGTTTCATATGTGTCATATTCTTACAAATATTGTTTTATTTTATTGTAGGCTAAAATGTCTAAAAGGTTTGAATGGTCTAAATGGTTTATATTGTCTAAATAGTTTGAATGGTATCGTTGAAATAAAGCCATTTTAAAGAAAAGAGAAGTCTTTCTCCATGTATACACGGTTACAGATGTCCTTGACATTTTGAGCTATCTTATCACTTTTGCACATTATCTTCATGCCGAAAAACATTTGAGAATCTAATATTTGGTAAACTACCATTCGTACAAGTTCCGAGCAGAAGTAGCAATTTTGCTGCTTTTACTAAATTTTCTGTCAATTACTCACCAATCTAAATTTGTGACTGAATTGATGTCCTTGACGCTTTTGCTCTATCCTTCTCTTTTGCACAATATTTTCAACCAAAAATCTATTTACAAACAAACATTTGGTTGGTAACTAGCATTTATGTAAGTTATGAACAGAACTGGCACTTTCGCAAGTTTTTTGCCATTCCTCTGCCAATCGCTCACCAATCTAAATTTGTTACTGAACTTGTGTCCTCAATAGGGCCCATCCCGTCAAGTTGAATCCCGCTCCCGTCACAAATTTGACATGGGACTCCCCAAATCTCAGTCCCGTTTCAGTCCCGTACGGTATAATGGTATCTTAATTGATTAAAATTATATTCTGAACATAACACAGTTGCTCATTCAGACAAATGGCTTAGTAATGTTGTCTATTCACATTTGTACTTTGCAATTTATTGAAGCTGATTTATCAAAAGACTAACTAGTCAACTAGATAAGTGAAACATTTGAATAAATAAGCGAAAAGACTATTATGAAATTATCATAATTATAGATAACTAAATTAGTGGAATGACTATAATGTAAATTAGTGAAATGACCTACAAAATCACTCATTTTGAGTTTAGACTTGCTATTAACTAGTAAGAGACAATTTCAGTGTTAAAAAAATTTGATTATTTGGACTTACAAAGGTTTATCTCTGAGTTCAGATTATCATTTGAGTATTTGCTAGTTGTAAAATAGCTTTTTTTTTTTTTTTTTTTTACTACGACAACGAAAATGTCACATCTGACACATTTGTCAAAACAGAAAATAACAATATAGTAATACAAACATACAATAAATGGTTCAAGTTTAAAAAGACATAATCAATTTCAATCTTACAAAATATCTATACAATTTAAGGTTCCAGCCAATTAAATAAATGTTAATTCTAAGACATGACAAATCAGTAAATTAAATCACAATGGGCTATATATATATATATATACATTTAAAATGAAATGCAAAACGCCAGACTATATCATTAAACATCAATACTAACAAGAAATTTACCTATAGCTTTTAATAATTGGGGTTCTCGTGATGTCATAATGGCTAAAAATTTTTCAAAATTATCGAGTTGATCAAAGTTGCATATTATATTAGATGATATAGTAATAAGATTTTCCCTGTCTAATCCATGACTAGGACATAACAATAAACAACGTATTTCATTTTCAACTTCATTTAAATCGCACTTATTACAAATTCTGTTTTCTACAGGCAACTTAGGGCTTTCATGTCTTCCAGTTTCAATTCGAAGGTTGTGAGAGCTAGTGCGAAATCTCGCAATTTTAGTGTATAATTTCCTGTTAATATTATGTAGTAAATAAGGTTCTATTCTGAAATCAGTCTTCATTAATTTATAAGTTCTAAGTTTTGGTTGTTTAGTCGAGTCATTCATTTCTTGGAAAAAATCATTTTGATACTTTTGGTATAGTTTCTCTTTAAACATCTTAGAGAACGTTTCATTTATTAGGTCTGTCTCATTAATTTCTCCAAACTGTATATTGTTGTTCTCTAGTACCTGTTTTATTTTGCTGAACCAGCATGTTCGTGAAGGTATATTTTTCTGAAAATTCAAACATTTTTTAAGAACATTATCATCTGGTCTTTTCTCAAGTTTAAGCCAATAATTGATCATTCTCATTTGTTGTCTAAGATGCAAAGGAAACTTCCCTGTCTCGCCATAAACTGTAAGTGTGGAAGTTTGCTTTCTTACACCTAACATATGTTTTAGGTAACCGAGTTGTACTTTCTCTATTTCATTTATAGGTTTTGATTTTGTCCATAATTCACAATTGTATTCCAGTATTGGCAAAATATAAGTATCGAACATTTTCATAGACAATTGCGGAGTAATGTAACCAAGAGATTGTTTAGTGTCACCTTGCAGTGCAAAAATAGCTTTGTGAGCCTGTGTCACAAGATAGTCTGTCATTTCATTGTGAATATTGTAATTATTTGTAAGCACATGACCAAGATATTTAAAATTTACAACCTCTTCAATTTGCTGTCCATAATAGTAGACAGAAAAATCAGTAGATCGGTTTCCAATCTTCATTACTTTAGTTTTATTTACATTCACAATAAGATGCCATTTACTGCAAAAATTATGGAAATTATTTACACATGACTGCAACTGTTCAGCTGAATTGGCCAGTAACACTATATCATCTGCATAAGCAATATGAGTTATATTGAAAGTGTCAATGGTAATACCGTCTTTTTTCTGTAAGTATCCGGGCAGATCTGAAAGATATTCATTAAATAATTTAGGGCTCAAGATACCGCCCTGCAATACACCACATTTACTGTCAAATGTATCACCCATAATGCCTGACTGACAAACCCTAGCTTTAGCTTTATCATACATACTCATTATCATTTTAAGCATCTTTTCACCAATATTTTGATTAATCAATTTATAATAGAGAGCACTTCGATTAATATAATCGAAAGCCTTAGTAAAATCTACAAAACAAAGATAAATAGGTTTACGCTTAAATTGTTGAGATTTGATAACAGTGTCTATAACAAATACAGAATCTGTAGTGCTGGCATTTGGTGTAAATCCAAATTGAAAAGGATCATCTATTCCTAAGGCTTCATTTTTAAAATATAGTCTACTGTTAAGAAAAAATAGGGTAATTAAATAATGATGTAAACTTGATAAAGGTAAAATAATATTAACTTTATACAGATGCTATGTGTCTAATTAATGCTAAGACAATAGTACCCCCATATATGCAATGCATCATTGCTCACAATAATACAATAGGGGCCTGTGTTTGAATAGCAATTTAAGACAATGGCTGGTGTCAGAGTAGCAACTAACATTCAAAATGGGTGATAATTGTCATGAATGAATATGAGCTATTTTATATTATTAGACCAATATCACATGATATAAACATGTAACTATTAGATGTATATGTAATTATTTTTGTCAAAAGAAGCATATTAGGCCTTGTATGTAGGTAAATGTGTACACACATACTTACTACTTCAAGTGAATGTGTATTAAATCAATTAAAGACAAATATTTGAATACTAAATTTTCATTTTATTCTGACTTCCCATGCAGAGCATATATTTAATTTGTATCTTGTGTTACTCAACAATTTTCTTAAAAATTGGAATTTTAGGTGTGACAAAATCTGAGTTGTATTTCACATTTGAAGTCCATTGCAACTTGGTTCTTTGAATTGCTAAGAATAATAGGGTAAAAAAACTGAAGATACAGATGGTGCCAAATGTTTTTAATTTCATTTTGGAGGTAATGTAGTGCAGACAGTGTTAAAATTTTGCTAAATACAATTAATGAAATATTTGAAAGAAATCAACTCATTTGAAATGTCAATTTAAAGAGAACAACCATAATGGGGCTTTCTGCCAGTTTTGTGTTTCTTGTTAATGAAATCTGGCAAGGCTAATATGAATGTTTAAGGGCTACTGATGGGACTGCAACGGGAGTGACTCTTGACAGTCAGAACCACTCCCGTCCCGCTCCCGGGCCTAATGGATGAAGAGGATCCCACTCCCGTCCCATCCCGCCATCTCTGATCCCGGTCCCGTCCCTCCCGGTGCCAAAACAGTTAGGGACTCCCGTGGGTCCCATGGGAGGCAGGACCCATAGTCCCGTGACTCCCGTCCCATCCCGTGCAGGGCCCTAGTCCTCAACTCTTTTGAGCCATCATTGCTTTTGCACATTATCTTCACGTCAAAAAACTTTTGAGAAACAAATATTTGGCAAACTAGCATTTATTCTAGTTCTGAGCTGAACTAGCAATTTTGCTAGTTTTTATTGCCTTTTTTCTGCCAATGGCTCACAAATTTAAATTTGTGACTGAATTGATGTCCTTGATGCTTTTGCTCTATCCTGCTCTTTTGCACGTTAATTTCCCAGGAAACATTTGAGAAACAATATTTGGTAAACTAGCATTTATACAAGTTATGAGAACTGGCAACTTTGCTAGTTTTTAACGCCATTTTGCCAATTGCTCAACCAATCCAAATTTGTGAATGAATTGATGTTCTTGACACTTTTGCTTTATCATTGCTTTTGCATATCATTGCCAAAAAACTTTTAATAAACAAATATTTGGTAAAGTAGAATTTATGAAAGTTATGAGCAGGACTAGCATTTTTGCTAGTTTCATGGCTACTTTGTCTGCCAATTGAAATATTGTCCTTGACACTTCTGCGCTATCATTGCTTTTGCACATTATTTTCACGTCAAAAAACTTTTGAGAAACAAATATATGGCAAACTAGCATTCATAAAGTTCCAAGCAGAACTAGCAATTTCGCTAGTATTTTATGGCCTTTTTTCTGCCAGTTGCTCAACAATCTAAATTTTATGAGCAGAACCAGCACTTTTGCTAGTTTTTTGGCATTTTTCTCTGCCAGTTGCTACACAATCTAAATTTGTGACTGAATTGATTTCCTTGATTCGTTTGCTCCATCATTGCTTTTGCCCTTTATTGCAAAAAAGCTTTTGATAAACAAACATTTGGTAAACTAGAACTCATGCAAGTTATGAGTAGAACTAGCATTTCTGCTAGTTTCATGGCCATTTTGTCTGGCAACCGAGTGGATGTGTAGCACCCAGTTGGCCCTCTGGTCAGTTGGATCAGAGAAAACCCAAATGTTCCTCATGACTGTGGGTTCACTCAGCCATGAAGATTATTACTAACAGTTTAACCAGTGGCGTAGCCAGGATTTTTTCCAGGGGGGGCAAACCACCAAGGCATTTCCCTAAAATTATAATCGCTAACAAGTTAGCCAAGGCAACAGCTTTTCGCATGTCGCGCATTGTAACACAATGTTTAAAAATTATTTCAGAAACTCATTACTGTAGTGGTTGTCCCTTAATTATTAATGATAACTGGATAATATCGTGAAAATGCTAAAAATGTTTAAAATAACAGTTTGGTTTTTTTTTAAATTGGCAAATTTAAGGGAAATAAGTTGCAAATTGCAAAATGTCTAATCAGAAAACTGGAAATCCTGCAAATTTTGTTCAATACATATTTTGATAAAAAATATTTGCAAATACCTTAGGCCTAGCATTTTGAATATTTTTATGGAAGATGCATATCATTCTGGGTCAGAAAAATGGGGAAAATATGAAGAAAAAATGGGGAAATTGTGTGGAAAAAAATGGGGAAATCTGATAAAACTCTTCGTATAAATTCCCTTTTCCTTCACTTTCTTTTTATCTATTTCCCAATTGTTTTTCTACCATTTCCCTCAATTCTGATCATTTCCCCATTTTGCTTAACATTTCCCCATTTTGCTTATCATTTCCCCATTTTTCTTACTATTTCCCCAGTTTTCTTCCTATTTTGGGCAATATATCTGCAAAAATTTCCCCAAAATCTTTTCAGGGGGGGCAAGTTGCCCCCCCTGCCCCCCCGCTGGCTACGCTACTGAGTTTAACTTTGTTTTGTAATAGATAACACCCTCGTTTGTGACAATATGCAATATATCCGAGGGCTTTAGCCCGAGGATTATTGCATATTGTCACAAACAGGGGTGTTATCTAACTTATACCACTAAGTACAAAACAAATTGATTTAAATCCCTTTGTTTGCCTTCAATCCTTCTTGTTTGACAACATTTCATTGTATTTGTTGCACATTCCTGTTCCTCAGTTCATTTGAAGGTTCTCAGGAAATAATACAATACATTAATTTTGTAGATAGAAAGATAGATGGAAAGATAGATAGAAATATTGATAGATAGATATAAATAACACAATACTTTATAATTTCACAGATCAATTTTTTAGATAGATAGATAGATAGATAGATCAACAGTGCAGCCCTCTCAGCCAAGGTCTCTTTGGTGAGGCTGATTATTTAAGAGAGAAAATTTAAATTTGAAGTTACGAAATAGATAAAAAAAAGATTAGAAAGCAATGAGCAGGGGTTCGGGGGCTGCAGCCCCCGAAATAAGAAGAAGCAGGGGTTCGGGAAACAAGAAAAAAAATTCTTTGTGCTTGCCAAATGGGGCCTAAATTGTTGGTCTGCTGCTCCGCTATTTTTTGTTGCGGCTTGCCTATCCAAAATGAACTATTTTATCAAGTGACCTTAATTTTGATCATTATTTCAGATATTCATATAAAAAGTGTGAATACAGCCTTTTTATTGAGACCAGTTACACTTGATACAATCTTCCTGCTTGTTTACTGTCTGTGTCGTTCAGTTTTAATCCTTTGTTGGTCAGTTTTGTTTCCGTGTTTCCTTCAATTTTGTCAACTTGTAGTCAGCCAAGCATGCAATATCATGGTCAGGTGTATGAGCTGTGATAAGCATTATATCAGAGCGAAATCCTGCCTTCTGATTGGCTAGAAAAAGCAAACAGTGGTATAACTATACTAATCTCTGGGAAGTTTTCATTCCACTGCAAGAGTTCAGAGAGAACACACATTGTTATATGCTTGCTATTTGTGACCAAATAAGCCCAATCAGGTTAAGTTGTAAAATTTATGTATATTCTTTACAAGCTACTATTAATTCATTGAGAATTTATTGCGCTTTACAGAGATAATGCTATGTGCATACTCATATCACTCATTTGAACATATAACCATGTTTCATATGTGTCATATTCTTACAAGTATTGTTTTTTTTTATTGAAAGCCAATTCGTCTAAATGGTTTAAATTGTCTAAATGGTTTAAATCATCTAAATAGTTTGAATGGTAACGTTGAAATAAAGCCATTTTAAAGAAAAGAGAAGTCTTTCTCCATGTATACACGGTTACAGATGTCCTTGACATTGTGAGCTATCTTATCACTTTTGCACATTATCTTCATGCCAAAAAACATTTGAGAAACCAATATTTGGTAAACTACCATTCGTACAAGTTCTGAGCAGAACTAGCAATTTTGCTGCTTTTACTAACTTTTTTCTGCCAGTTGCTCACCAATCTAAATTTGTGACTGAATTAATGTCCTTGATGCTTTTGCTCTATCCTTCTCTTTTGCACATTATTTTCAACCAAAAATCTATGTATAAACAAATATTTGGTTGGTAACTAGCATTTATGTAAGTTATGGTCAGAACTGGCACTTTCGCAAGTTTTTTGCAATTCCTCTGCCAATCGCTCACCAATCTTAATTTGTTACTGAACTTGTGTCCTCAACTCTTTTGAGCCATCATTGCTTTTGCACATTAACTTCACGTCAAAAAAAAATTTGAGAAACAAATATTTGGCAAACTAGCATTTATTCTAGTTCAAGACTGAACTAGCAATTTTGCTAGTTTTTATGGCCTTTTTTTAGCCAATGGCTCACCAATTTAAATTTTTGGCATTTTTCTCTGCCAATTGCTACCCAATCTAAATTTGTGACTGAATTGATTTCCTTGATTCTTTTGCTCCATCACTGCTTTTGCCCTTTATTGCCAAAAAACTTTTGATAAACAAACATTTGGTAAACTAGAACTCATGCAAGATATGTGAACTAGCATTTTTGCTAGTTTCATGGCCATTTTGTCTGGCAATTGCAATCGAATTGGTGTCCTTGACACTTTTGAGCTATCATATTGCTTTAGCACATTTTCTTCACTTCAATAAACTTCTTCACTTCAAAAAACTTCTGAGAAACCAATGTTTAGTAAACTACCATTAGTACAAGTTCAGAGCAGAACTAGCAATTTCGCTGCTTTTACAACTTTTTTCTGCCAATCGCTCACCAATCTAAATGTGTGACTGAATTCATGTCCTTGATGCTTTTGCTCTGTCCTTCTCTTTTGCACATTTGTTTCAACCAAAAATCTATGTACAAACATTTGGTTGGTTAACTAGCATTTATGCAAGTTATGGTCAGAACTAGCACTTTTGCTAGTTTTTTGGAATTTTTTCTGCCAATCGCTCACCGATCTTAATTTGTTACTGAACTTGTGTCTTTTGAGCCATCATTGCTTTTTGCACATTATCTTAACGTCAAAAAACTTTTGAAAAACAAATATTTGGCAAACTAGCATTAATCTAGTTCTGAGTCTTTGCCTGCATGGGTTCGAACCCCGGGTGGGGAACCCAAAATTTTCAGTATACCTTCATGAGCAAAATCCCAGCTGGATGTCGTTCGGATGAGACGTTAAATTGGCGGCCCCTTGTATCAGTGTCTGTGCTGGGCAAGTAAAAGATCCCTCACATGGGGTAAATGTGTAACATGTTGAGGACTCTCGCTCTCTCTCTCATCTCATTAATCAACCCTCGTGAGCGCCCAGAACTGGGCTTAGAGGGCTGCACTTACCATATCTATCTATCTATCTATGAGCTGAACTAGCAATTGTGCTAGTTTTTATGGCCTTTTTTCAGCCGATGGCTCACCAATCTAAATTTGTGACTGAACTGTTGTCCTTGATGCTTTTGCTCCGTCCTTCTCTTTTGCACGTTAATTTCACAGAAAACGTTTTAGAAACAATATTTAGTAAACTAGCATTTATACAAGTTATGAGAACTGGCAATTTTGCTAGTTTTTAATGCCATTTTGAATGCCAACTGCTCACCAATCCAAATTTGTGAATGATTTGATGTTCTTGACACTTTTGCTTTATCATTGGTTTTGCATACTATTGCCAAGAAACTTTTAATAAACAAATATTTGGTAAAGTACAATTTATGTAAGTTATGAGCAGAACTATCATTTTTGCTATTTTCATGGCCACTCTGTCTGCCTATTGATATTGAATGGTGCCCTTGACACTTTTGTACTGTCATTGCTTTTGCACATCATTTTCACATCAAAAAAAATTTAAGAAAGAAATATATAGCAAAGTAGCGTTCGTAAAGTTACTAGCAGAACTAGCAATTTTGCTAGTTTTTTATGGCCTTTTTTTGGGTCAATTGCTCACCAATTAAAATTTTATGAGCAGAACTAGCACTTATGCTTGTTTTTTGGCAATATTCTCTGCCAATTGGTACCCACTCCAAATTTGTGACTGAATTGATTTCCTTGATTCTTTTGCTCTATCATTGCTTTTGCCCTTTATTGCCAAAAAACTTTTGATAAACATTTGGTAAACTAGAACACATGCAAGTTATGAGTAGAACTAGCATTTTTGCTAGTTTCATGGCCATTTTGTCCGGCATTTGCAATCGAATTGGTGTCCTTGATATTTTGAGCTATCATATTGCTTTAGCACACTATCTTCACTTCAAAAAACTTCTTCACTTCAAAAAACTTGGATAACTAGCATTTATGCAAGTAATGGTCAGAACTAGCACTTTTGCTAGTTTTTTTGGCATTTTTCTCTGCCAATTGCCACCCAATCTAAATTTGTGACTGAATTGATTTCCTTGATTCTTTTGCTCAATCACTGCTTTTGCCCTTTATTGCCCAAAAACTTTTGATAAACAAAACATTTGGTAAACTAGAACTCATGCAAGTTATGTGTAGAACTAGCATTTTTGCTAGTTTCTTGGCCATTTTGTCTGGCATTTGCAATCGAATTGGTGTCCTTGATATTTTGAGCTATCATATTGCTTTAGCACACTATCTTCACTTCAAAAAACTTCTTCACTTCAAAAAACTTCTGAGAAACCAATGTTTAGTAAACTACCATTAGTACAAGTTCCGAGCAGAACTAGCAATTTCGCTGCTTTTAAAACTTTTTTCTGCCAATCGCTCACCAATCTAAATGTGTGACTGAATTCATGTCCTTGATGCTTTTGCTCTGTCCTTCTCTTTTGCACATTTGTTTCAACCAAAAATCTATGTACAAACAAATATTTTGTTGGTTAACTAGCAGTTATGCAAGTAATGGTCAGAACTAGCACTTTGCTAGTTTTTTGGCATTTTTCTCTGCCAATTGCCACCCAATCTAAATTTGTGACTGAATTGATTTCCTTGATTCTTTTGCTCAATCACTGCTTTTGCCCTTTATTGCCCAAAAACTTTTGATAAACAAACATTTGGTAAACTAGAACTCCTGCAAGTTGAGTAGAAGTAGCATTTTTGCTAGTTTCATGGCCATTTTGCCTGGCAATTGCAATCGAATTGGTGTCCTTGACATTTTGAGCTATCATATTGCTTTAGCACATTATAATGTGCTTTTGCACATTATCTTCATGCCGAAAAACTAACTTTTACTAACATTTTTTCTGTCAATTGCTCACCAATCTAAATTTGTAACTGAATTAATGTCCTTGATGCTTTTGTTCTATCCTTCTCTTTTGCACATTATTTTCAACCAAAAATCTATGTACAAACATTTGGTTGGTTAACTAGCATTTATGCAAGTTATGGTCAGAACTAGCACTTTTGCTAGTTTTTTGGAATTTTTTCTGCCAATCGCTCACCGATCTTAATTTGTTACTGAATTGTGTCCTTGACACTTTTGAGCCATCATTGCTTTTTGCATATTATCTTCACATCAAAAAACTTTTGAGAAACAAATACATGGCAAACTAGCATTCATAAAGTTCCAAGCAGAACTAGCAATTTTGCTAGTTTTTCATGGCCTTCTTTCTGCCAATTGCTCACCAATCTGAATTTGTGACTGAATTGCTTTCCTTAATACTTTTGATCCGTCATTGCTTTTGCACATTGCCAAAAAACTTTTGATAAACAAACATTTGGTAAACTACAACTCCTGCAAGATATGAGCAGAACTAGAATATTTGCTAGTTTCATGGCCATTTTTTCCGGCAATTGTAATCGAATTGGTGTCCTTGATATTTTGAGCTATCATATTGCTTTAGCACATTATCTTCTCTTCAAAAAACCTTCTGAGAAACCAATATTTAGTAAACTACCATTAGTACAAGTTCCGAGCAGAACTAGCAATTTTGCTGCTTTTACGAACTTTTTTCTGCGAAATGCTCACCAATCAAAATTTGTGACTGAATTGATGTCCTTGACGCTTTTTCTCTATCCTTCTCTTTTGCACATTACTTTCAACCAAAAAGCTATGTACAAACAAATATTTGGTTGGTTAACTTGCATTTATGCAAGTTATGGTCAGAACTAGCACTTTTGCTAGTTTTTTGGAATTTTTTGTGCCAATCGCTCACCGATCTCAATTTGTTACTGAACTTGTGTCTTTTGAGCCATCATTGCTTTTTGCACATTATCTTCACGTCAAAAAACTTTTGAAAAACAAATATTTGGCAAACTAGCATTAATCTAGTTCTGAGCTGAACTAGCAATTGTGCTAGTTTTTATGGCCTTTTTTCAGCCGATGGCTCACCAATCTAAATTTGTGACTGAACTGTTGTCCTTGATGCTTTTGCTCCGTCCTTCTCTTTTGCACGTTAATTTAACAGAAAATGTTTTAGAAACAATATTTAGTAAACTAGCATTTATACAAGTTATGAGAACTGGCAATTTTGCTAGTTTTTAATGCCATTTTGAATGCCAACTGCTCACCAATCCAAATTTGTGAATGATTTGATGTTCTTGACACTTTTGCTTTATCATTGGTTTTGCATACTATTGCCAAGAAACTTTTAATAAACAAATATTTGGTAAAGTACAATTTATGTAAGTTATGAGCAGAACTATCATTTTTGCTATTTTCATGGCCACTCTGTCTGCCTATTGATATTGAATGGTGCCCTTGACACTTTTGCACTGTCATTGCTTTTGCACATCATTTTCACATCAAAAAAAATTTAAGAAAGAAATATATAGCAAAGTAGCGTTCGTAAAGTTACTAGCAGAACTAGCAATTTTGCTAGTTTTTTATGGCCTTCTTTTGGGTCAATTGCTCACCAATTAAAATTTTATGAGCAGAACTAGCACTTATGCTTGTTTTTTGGCAATATTCTCTGCCAATTGGTACCCACTCTAAATTTGTGACTGAATTGATTTCCTTGATTCTTTTGCTCTATCATTGCTTTTGCCCTTTATTGCCAAAAAACTTTTGATAAACATTTGGTAAACTAGAAGACATGCAAGTTATGAGTAGAACTAGCATTTTTGCTAGTTTCTTGGCCATTTTGTCTGGAAATTGCAATAGAATTTCAGCTATCATATTGCTTTTGCACATTATCTTCACGCCGAAAAACTACTGAGAAACCAATATTTGGTAAACTACCATTCATACAAGTTCCGAGCAGAACTAGCAATTTTGCTGCTTTTACTAACATTTTTTCTGTCAATTGCTCACCAATCTAAATTTGTGACTGAATTGATGTCCTTGACGCTTTTGCTCTATCCTTCTCTTTTGCACATTATTTTCAACCAAAAATCTATGTACAAACAAATATTTGGTTGGTTAACTAGCATTTATGCAAGTTATGGTCTTAACTAGCACTTTTGCTAGTTTTTTGGCATTTTACTGCCAATCGCTCACCAATCTAAACTTGTTACTGAACTTGTGTCCTCGACTCTTTTGAGCCATCATTGCTTTTGCACATTATTTTCACGTCAAAAAACTTTTGAGAAACAAATATTTGGCAAACTAGCATTTATTCTAGTTCTGGACTGAACTAGCAATTTTGCTAGTTTTTATGGCCTTTTTTAGCCAATGGCTCACCAATTTAAATTTTTGACATTTTTCTCTGCCAATTGCTACCCAATCTAAATTGGTGACTGAATTGATTTCCTTGATTCTTTTGCTCCATCACTGCTTTTGCCCTTTATTGCCCAAAAACTTTTGATAAACAAACATTTGGTAAACTAGAACTCATGCAAGTTATGAGTAGAAGTAGCATTTTTGCTAGTTTCATGGCCATTTTGTCTGGCAATTGCAATCGAATTGGTGTCCTTGACATTTTGAGCTATCATATTGCTTTAGCACATTATCTTCTCTTCAAAAAACTTCTTCACTTCAAAAAACTTCTGAGAAACCAATGTTTAGTAAACTACCATTAGTACAAGTTCCGAGCAGAACTAGCAATTTCGCTGCTTTTACACCTTTTTTCTGCCAATCGCTCACCAATCTAAATTTCTGACTGAATTGATGTCCCTGATGCTTTTGCTCTGTCCTTCTCTTTTGCACATTATTTTCAACCAAAAATCTATGTACAAACAAATATTTGGTTGGTTAACTAGCATTTATGCAAGTTATGGTCAGAACTAGCGCTTTTGCTAATTTTTATGGCCTTTTTTCTACCAATTGCTACCCAATCTAAATTTGTGACTGAATTGATTTTCTTGATTCCTTTGCTCCATCATTGCTTTTGCTCTTTATTGCCCAACAACTTTTTGATAAACAAACATTTGGTAAACTAGAACTCATGCAAGTTATGAGTAGAACTAGCATTTTTGCTAGTTTCATGGCCATTTTGTCTGGCAATTGCAATCGAGTTGATGTGTAGCACCCAGTTGGTCCTCTGGTCAGTTGGATCAGAGAAAACCTAAATGTTCCTCATGACTGTGGGTTCACTCAGCCATGAGGATTATTACTAACAGTTTAACTTTGTTTTCTATACTAATCTCTGGGAAGTTTTCATTCCACTGCAAGAGTTCAGAGAGAACACACACTGTTATATGCTTGCTATTTGTGACCAAATTAGCCCAATCAGGGTAAGTTGTAAACTTTATGAGCTACTATTAATTCATTGTGAATTTATTGTGCTTTACATCAGAGATAATGCTATGTGCATACTCATATCACTCATTTGAACATATAACCATGTTTCATATGTGTCATATTCTTACAAGTATTGTTTAATTTTATTGTAGGCTAAATCGTCTAAATGGTTTAAATCATCTAAATGGTTTGAATGGTAACCATCATTGCTTTTGCACATTATCTTCACTTCAAAAAACTTCAGAGAAACCAACATTTGGCAAACTAGCATTCATAAAATTCCGATCAGAACCAGCAATTTTGTTAGTGTTTTTAAGGCCTTTTTTCTGCCAGTTGCTCACCTAAATTTGCGACTTAATTGATGTCCTTGACACTTTTGCTCTATCCTTCTCTTTTGCACATTATTTTCAACCAAATATCTATGTACAAAAAAATATTTGGTTAATTAGCATTTCTGCAAGTTATGGTCAGTTCTAGCACTATACGTAATACACATAATTTTAGGAGAAGCAAATTAATATATTTGCGCTCTACCAGAACAACTAGTTATGGGACTTTTACTTTCACATTTGTTGGTGCTAAGATCTGGAATAGCCTTCCTGACCATGTAAAAAACATTGAGACTCTAGATGATTTTAAACGTTACATAGATGATTTTGATTTGTTGGACAACGTATGGTCGTATGTTTTAACTTAATTATTTTATGATTGTAAATAGTTTTTAATCTCTAAATTCATTTGTTTTATTTCTTGTTGTCTTGTCACATAAAAGCTTTTAGCTAGTGTTTTCTTGTTTTATCCTTCTGTGACGTTAAATAAACATTTGTTATTGTTATTGTTATTTTGCTAGATTTTTGGCATTTTTTGCCAATCGCTCACCAATCTAGATTTGTTACTGAATTGTGTCCTCGACTCTTTTGAGCCATCATTGCTTTATGCATATTATCTTCACATTAAAAAACTTTTGAGAAACAAATATTTGGCAAACTAGCATTTATTTTAGTTCTGAGCTGAACTAGCAGTTATGAGAACTGGCAATTTTGCCAGTTTTTAATGCCATTTTGAATGCCGACTGCTCACCAGTCCAAATTTGTGAATGAATTGATGTTCTTGACACTTTTGCTCTGTCATTGCTTTTGCATTTTATTGCCAACACACTTTTAATATAGGCAAACAAACATTAGGTAAACCAGAACTCATGAAAGTTATGAGCAGACTTAGCAGTTTTGCTAGTTTTTTGGCTTTTTTTTTCCTGCCAATTGCCACCCCATATAAATTTGTGACTGAATTGATTTCCTTGATTCTTTTGCTCCGTCATAGCTTTTGCGCATTGTTAACAAAAAACTGTTGATAAACATTTTCGCTATTTTTTTGGTATTCCTCTGCCAATCGCTCACCAATCTAAATTTTTTACTGAACTTGTGTCCTTGACACTTTTTCTGCCAATTACTCACCAATCTAAATTTTATGTGCAGAACTAGCACTTTTGCCAGTTTTTTGGCATTTTTCTCTGCCAATGGCTACCCTATCTAAATTTGTGACTGAATTGATTTCCTTGATTTTTTTACTCCATCTTTGCTTTTGCCCTTTATTGCAAAAGAACTTTTGATAAACAAACATTTGGTAAACTAGAACTCATGCAAGTTATGAGTAGAAGTAGCATTTTTGCCAGTTTCATGGCCATTTTGTCTGGCAATTGCAATAGAATTGGTGTCCTTGACATTCTGAGCTATCATATCGCTTTTGCACATTATCTTCACACCGAAAAACTACTGAGAAACCAATATTTGGTAAACTACCATTCGTACAAGTTCCGAGCAGAACTAGCAAATTTGCTGCTTTTACAAACTTTTTTCTGCCAATCACTCACCAATCTAAATTTCTGACTGAATTGATGTCCTTGACGCTTTTTCTCTATCCTTCTCTTTTGCACATTATTTTCAACCAAAAATCTATTTACAAACAAATATTTTGTTGGTTAACTAGCATTTATGCAAGTAATGGTGCGAACTAGCACTTTTGCTAGTTTTTTGGCATTTTTTCTGCCAATCTCTCGCCAATCTAAATTTGTTACTGAATTGTGTCCTTGACACTTTTGAGCCATCATTGCTTTTTGCACATTATCTTCACATTCAAAAAACTTTTGAGAAACAAATATATGGAAACTAGCATTTATTCTAGTTCCGAGCTGAACCAGCAATTTTGCTAGTTTTTATTGCCTTTTTTCTGCCAATGGCTCACCAATTTAAATTTGTGACTGAATTGATGTCCTTGATTCTTTTGCTCTATCCTTCTCGTTTGCATGTTAATTTCACCGGAAACATTTGAGAAATGTGGTAAACTAGCATTTATACAAGTTATGAGAACTGGTAACTTTGCTAGTTTTTAACGCCATTTTGCCAATTGCTCACCAGTCCAAATTTGTGAATGAATTGATGTTCTTGACACTTTTGCTTTATCATTGCTTTTGCATTTTATTGCAAAAAACTTTTAATAAACAAATATTTCGTAAAGTAGAATTTATGAAAGTTGTGAGCAGAACTAGCATTTTTGCTAGTTTTACTACATTTTTGCTAGTTTTATAGCTACTTTGTGTGAATTACGCTCTGAAGACAAGTGATGGAGTTAAATTGTTTATTATAATTGATAATGAATTAATTTGGCAAATATGTACATGGAACAAATATTTAGGAACAATAGAAATAGATATAATGTGAACATGTTGAGTATACGAGGTAATAATTAGATAGGAGTCATAATATATACACATGGTGGTAAAAGTCCGAAAATCCTCACTTCTTGGGGAAGAACGTAGTGATAGGCCACAGTACACATAGAGATCTTTATTCGAGGTTGTACAACACATCCTGTAATATTACACTATCAGGAGTGATGAAAATTATTGGAAGGGTTGGCGGTGAAGGAGTGGATGGTGGGATCAGAAAAATTTTTAAGAATGGAAACGAGGCACGGCGGCAGTGCAGGAGTGGGTAAAACGCGGATCCAGCGGACTGAGGGCATTGAAGGCTGCAAATAATACTTCTTCGCTTTCCACACAAAAGATTTCCCCTTCGGTCAAACTTGTCTTTGTCTGCCGATTGAAATATTTTCCTTGACACTTCTGTGCTATCATTGCTTTTGCACATTATTTTCACGTCAAAAAACTTTTGAGAAACAAATATTTGGCAAACTAGCATTCATAAAGTTCCAAGCTGAACTAGCAATTTTGCTAGTATTTTATGGCCTTTTTTCTGCCAATTGCTCACCAATCTAAATTTTATGAGCAGAACTAGCACTTTTGCTAGTTTTTTGGCATTTTTCTCTGCCAATTGCTACCCAATCTAAATTTGTGACTGAATTGATTTCCTTGATTCTTTTGCTCCATCATTGCTTTGCCCTTTATTGCCCAAAAACTTTTGATAAACAAAACATTTGGTAAACTAGAACTCATGCAAGTTATGAGTAGAACTAGTATTTTTGCTAGTTGCATGGCCATTTTGTCTGGCAATTGCAATAGAATTGGTGTCCTTGACATTCTGAGCTTTCGTATTGCTTTTGCACATTATCTTCACACCGAAAAACTACTGAGAAACCAATATTTGGTAAACTACCATTCATACAAGTTCCGAGCAGAACTAGCAATTTTGCTGCTTTTACTAACATTTTTTCTGTCAATTGCTCACCAATCTAAATTTGTAACTGAATTAATGTCCTTGATGCTTTTGTTCTATCCTTCTCTTTTGCACATTACTTTCAACCAAAAATCTATGTACAAACATTTGGTTGGTTAACTAGCATTTATGCAAGTTATGGTCAGAACTAGCACTTTTGCTAGTTTTTTGGAATTTTTTCTGCCTATCGCTCACCGATCTTAATTTGTTACTGAATTGTGTCCTTGACACTTTTGAGCCATCATTGCTTTTTCCATATTATCTTCACATCAAAAAACTTTTGAGAAACAAATACATGGCAAACTAGCATTCATAAAGTTCCAAGCAGAACTAGCAATTTTGCTAGTTTTTCATGGCCTTCTTTCTGCCAATTGCTCACCAATCTGAATTTGTGACTGAATTGCTTTCCTTAATACTTTTGCTCCGTCATTGCTTTTGGACATTGCCAAAAAACTTTTGATAAACAAACATTTGGTAAACTACAACTCCTGCAAGATATGAGAACTAGAATTTTTGCTAGTTTCATGGCCATTTTGTCCGGCAATTGTAATCGAATTGGTGTCCTTGATAGTTTGAGCTATCATATTGCTTTAGCACATTATCTTCTCTTCAAAAAACTTCTGTTAAACAATTATTTAGTAAACTACCATTCATACAAGTTCCGAGCAGAACTAGCAATTTTGCTGCTTTTACGAACTTTTTTCTGCAAATTGCTCACCAATCTAAATTTGTGACTGAATTGATGTCCTTGACGCTTTTTCTCTATCCTTCTCTTTCGCACATTATTTTCAACAAAAAATCTATTTACAAAAAAACATTTGGTTGGTTAACTAGCATTTATGCAAGTTATTGTCAGAACTAGCACTTTTGCTAGTTTTCTGGAATTTTTTCTGCCAATCGCTCACCGATCTTAATTTGTTACTGAACTTGTGTCTTTTGAGCCATCATTGCTTTTTGCACATTATCTTCACGTCAAAAAACTTTTGAAAAACAAATATTTGGCAAACTAGCATTAATCTAGTTCTGAGCTGAACTAGCAATTGTGCTAGTTTTTATGGCCTTTTCACAGCCGATGGCTGACCAATCTAAATTTGTGACTGAACTGTTGTCCTTGATGCTTTTGCTCCGTCCTTCTCTTTTGCACGTTAATTTCACAGAAAACGTTTTAGAAACGATATTCAGGAAACTAGCATTTATACAAGTTATGAGAACTGGCAATTTTGCTAGTTTTTAATGCCATTTTGAATGCCAACTGCTCACCAATCCAAATTTGTGAATGATTTGATGTTCTTGACACTTTTGCTTTATCATTGGTTTTGCATACTATTGCCAAGAAACTTTTAATAAACAAATATTTGGTAAAGTACAATTTATGTAAGTTATGAGCAGAACTATCATTTTTGCTATTTTCATGGCCACTCTGTCTGCCTATTGATATTGAATGGTGCCCTGCCCCTGAGGGGACCTCTCCTGCCCCTGCGGGGACCTCTCCTGCCCCTGCGGGGACCTCTCCTGCCCCTGCGGGATATTTTTACTTCCCCTGTGGGACATTTGCAGCCTCGCCGGCAGTTTTTGACATCCCGCCGACGGTCTTTTGACATCCCGCCGACGATTTTTAACATCCCACAGGCATTTAGATCTTGCCCCCCCAGGCATTTAGATCTTTCCCACAGGGATATGATCTTATCCCGCCGATTTACGATCTTATCCCGCCGTGATATGCTTTTAATTAATTATATAATCGTTTTATAAACATTGTATGTCGCCGGGATGGTCATTTTTTTCCTAGAATTCATCTCAAGCTATCCCTCAGCGGTAAAAAGTTCTCCGTAACGTGCCGTGAGACTGTAGCATTAGGTTAAGTACCCATTTACACACGGGTGGAGTAGAGCAAAGAGTTATGGAGAAACTGCTCAGGCTATGGCAGGGACTCGAACCTGCAATGTCTCAGTTTGCAGGCAAACACCATATCAACTAGCCCTTGACACTTTTGCACTGTCATTGCTTTTGCACATCATTTTCACATCAAAAAAAATTTAAGAAAGAAATATATAGCAAAGTAGCGTTCGTAAAGTTACTAGCAGAACTAGCAATTTTGCTAGTTTAATGGCCTTTTTTTCTGCCAATTGCTCACCAATTTAAATTTTATGAGCAGAACTAGCACTTATGCTTGTTTTTTGGCAATATTCTCTGCCAATTGGTACCCACTCTAAATTTGTGACTGAATTGATTTTCTTGATTCCTTTGCTCCATCATTGCTTTTGCTCTTTATTGCACAAAAACTTTTGATAAACATTTGGTAAACTAGAACTCATGCAAGTTATGAGTAGAACTAGCATTTTTGCTAGTTTCTTGGCCATTTTGTCTGGAAATTGCAATAGAATTTCAGCTATCATATTGCTTTTGCACATTATCTTCACGCCGAAAAACTACTGAGAAACCAATATTTGGTAAACTACCATTCATACAAGTTCCGAGCAGAACTAGCAATTTTGCTGCTTTTACTAACTCTTTTCTGCCAATCACTCACCAATCTAAATTTCTGACTGAATTGATTTCCTTGACGCTTTTGCTCTATCCTTCTCTTTTGCACATTACTTTCAACCAAAAAGCTATGTACAAACAAATATTTTGTTGGTTAACTAGCATTTATGCAAGTTATGGTCAGAACTAGCACTTTTGCAAATTTTTTGGCATGTTTTCTGGCAATCGCTCACCAATCTAGATTTGTTACTGAACTTGTGTCCTCAACTCTTTTGAGCCATCATTGCTTTTGCACATTAAGCTCACGTCAGAAAACTTTTGAGAAACAAATATTTGGCAAACTAGCATTTATTCTAGTTCTGGACTGAACTAGCAATTTTGCTAGTTTTTATGGCCTTTTTTTAGCCAATGGCTCACCAATTTAAATTTTTGACATTTTTCTCTGCCAATTGCTCACCAATCTAAATTTGCGACTGAATTGATTTCCTTGATTCTTTTGCTCCATCACTGCTTTTGCCCTTTATTGCCCAAAAACTTTTGATAAACAAACATTTGGTAAACTAGAACTCATGCAAGTTATGAGTAGAACTAGCATTTTTGCTAGTTTCTTGGCCATTTTGTCTGGAAATTGCAATCGAATTGGTGTCCTTGATATTTTGAGCTATCATATTGCTTTAGCACATTATCTTCACTTCAAAAAACTTCTTCACTTCAAAAAACTTCTGAGAAACCAATGTTTAGTAAACTACCATTAGTACAAGTTCCGAGCAGAACTAGCAATTTCGCTGCTTTTACACCTTTTTTCTGCCAATCGCTCACCAATCTAAATTTCTGACTGAATTGATGTCCCTGATGCTTTTGCTCTGTCCTTCTCTTTTGCACATTTTTTTCAACCAAAAATCTATGTACAAACAAATATTTTGTTGGTTAACTAGCATTTATGCAAGTAATGGTCAGAACTAGCACTTTTGCTAGTTTTTTGGCATTTTTCTCTGCCAATTGCCACCCAATCTAAAATTGGTGACTGAATTGATTTCCTTGATTCTTTTGCTCAATCACTGCTTTTGCCCTTTATTGCCCAAAAACTTTTGATAGACAAACATTTGGTAAACTAGAACTCATGCAAGTTATGTGTAGAACTAGCATTTTTGCTAGTTTCATGGCCATTTTGTCTGGCAATTGCAATCAAATTGGTGTCTTTGATATTTTGAGCTATCATATTGCTTTAGCACATTATCTTCACTTCAAAAAACTTCTTCACTTCAAAAAACTTCTGAGAAACCAATGTTTAGTAAACTACCATTAGTACAAGTTCCGAGCAGAACTAGCAATTTCGCTGCTTTTACACCTTTTTTCTGCCAATCGCTCACCAATCTAAATTTCTGACTGAATTGATGTCCCTGATGCTTTTGCTCTGTCCTTCTCTTTTGCACATTTTTTTCAACCAAAAATCTATGTACAAACAAATATTTTGTTGGTTAACTAGCATTTATGCAAGTAATGGTCAGAACTAGCACTTTTGTAGTTTTTTGGCATTTTTCTCTGCCAATTGCTACCCAATCTAAATTTGTGACTGAATTGATTTCCTTGATTCTTTTGCTCCATCACTGCTTTTGCCCTTTATTGCCCAAAAACTTTTGATAAACAAACATTTGGTAAACTAGAACTCATGCAAGTTATGAGTAGAACTAGCATTTTTGCTAGTTTCATGGCCATTTTGTCTGGCAATTGCAATCGAGTAGATGTGTAGCACCCAGTTGGACCTCTGGTCAGTTGGATCAGAGAAAACCTAAATGTTCCTCATGACTGTGGGTTCACTCAGCCATGAGGATTAGTACTGACAGTTTAACTTTGTTTTCTATACTAATCTCTGGAAAGTTTTCATTCCACTGCAAGAGTTCAGAGAGAACACACACTGTTATATGCTTGCTATGTGACCAAATTAGCCCAATCGGGGTAAGTTGTAAACTTTATGAGCTACTATTAATTCATTGTGAATTTATTGTGCTTTACATCAGAGATAATGCTATGTGCATACTCATATCACTCATTTGAACATATAACCATGTTTCATATGTGTCATATTCTTACAAGTATTGTTTAATTTTATTGTAGGCTAAATCGTCTAAATGGTTTAAATCATCTAAATGGTTTGAATGGTAACCATCATTGCTTTTGCACATTATCTTCACTTCAAAAAACTTCTGAGAAACCAATATTTGGCAAACTAGCATTCATAAAATTCCGATCAGAACCAGCAATTTTGTTAGTGTTTTTAAGGCCTTTTTTCTGCCAGTTGCTCACCTAAATTTGCGACTTAATTGATGTCCTTGACACTTTTGCTCTATCCTTCTCTTTTGCACATTATTTTCAACCAAATATCTATGTACAAAAAAATATTTGGTTAATTAGCATTTCGGCAAGTTATGGTCAGTACTAGCACTATACGTAATACACATAATTTTAGGAGAAGCAAATTAATATATTTGCGCTCTACCAGAACAACTAGTTATGGGACTTTTACTTTCACATTTGTTGGTGCTAAGATCTGGAATAGCCTTCCTGACCATGTAAAAAACATTGAGACTCTAGATGATTTTAAACGTTACATAGATGATTTTGATTTGTTGGACAACGTATGGTCGTATGTTTTAACTTAATTATTTTATGATTGTAAATAGTTTTTAATCTCTAAATTTATTTGTTTTATTTCTTGTTGTCTTGTCACATAAAAGCTTTTAGCTAGTGTTTTCTTGTTTTATCCTTCTGTGACGTTAAATAAACATTTGTTATTGTTATTGTTATTTTGCTAGATTTTTGGCATTTTTTGCCAATCGCTCACCAATCTAGATTTGTTACTGAATTGTGTCCTCGACTCTTTTGAGCCATCATTGCTTTATGCATATTATCTTCACATTAAAAAACTTTTGAGAAACAAATATTTGGCAAACTAGCATTTATTTTAGTTCTGAGCTGAACTAGCAGTTATGAGAACTGGCAATTTTGCCAGTTTTTAAAGCCGTTTTGAATGCCAACTGCTCACCAGTCCAAATTTGTGAATGAATTGATGTTCTTGACACTTTTGCTCTGTCATTGCTCTTGCATATTATTGCCAAAACACTTTTAATATAGGCAAACAAACATTAGGTAAACTAGAACTCATGAAAGTTATGAGCAGACTTAGCAGTTTTGCTAGTTTTTTGGCTTTTTTTTCCCTGCCAATTGCCACCCCATATAAATTTGTGACTGAATTGATTTCCTTGATTCTTTTGCTCCATCATAGCTTTTGCGCATTGTTAACAAAAAACTGTTGATAAACATTTTCGCTATTTTTTTGGTATTCCTCTGCCAATCGCTCACCAATCTAAATTTTTTACTGAACTTGTGTCCAGTGTCCTTGACACCTTTTCTGCCAATTACTCACCAATCTAAATTTTATGTGCAGAACTAGCACTTTTGCCAGTTTTTTGGCATTTTTCTCTGCCAATGGCTACCCTATCTAAATTTGTGACTGAATTGATTTCCTTGATTTTTTTACTCCATCTTTGCTTTTGCCCTTTATTGCCAAAAAACTTTTGATAAACAAACATTTGGTAAACTAGAACGCATGCAAGTTATGAGTAGAACTAGCATTTTTGCTAGTTTTGTCTGGCAATTGTAATCGAATTGGTGTCCTTGACATTTTGAGCTATCATATTGCTTTTGCACATTATCTTCACACCGAAAAACTACTGAGAAACCAATATTTGGTAAACTACCATTCGTACAAGTTCCGAGCAGAACTAGCAATTTTGCTGCTTTTACAAACTTTTTTCTGCCAATCACTCACCAATCTAAATTTCTGACTGAATTAATGTCCTTGACGCTTTTGCTCTATCCTTCTCTTTTGCACATTATTTTCAACCAAAAATCTATGTACAAACAAATATTTGGTTGGTTAACTAGCATTTATGCAAGTTATGGTCAGAACTAGCACTTTTGCTAGTTTTTTGGCATTTTTTCTGCCAATCGCTCACCAATCTAGATTTGTTACTGAATTGTGTCCTTGACACTTTTGAGCCATCATTGCTTTTTGCACATTATCTTCACATTCAAAAAACTTTTGAGAAACAAATATATGGAAACTAGCATTTATTCTAGTTCCGAGCTGAACTAGCGATTTTGCTAGTTTTATGGCCTTTGTTCAGCCAATGGTTCACCAATCTAAATTTGTGACTGAATTGCTTTTGCTCTATCCTTCTCTTTTGCACGTTAATTTCCCAGGAAACATTTGAGAAACAATATTTGGTAAACTAGCATTTATACAAGTTATGAGAACTGTCAATTTTGCTAGTTTTTAACGCCATTTTGCCAATTGCTCACCAGTCCAAATTTGTGAATGAATTGATGTTCTTGACACTTTTGCTCTGTCATTGCTTTTGCATTTTATTGCCAACAAACATTTAATAAATAAATATTTGGTAAAGTAGAATTTATGAAAGTTACGAGCAGAACTAGCATTTTTGATGGTTTCATGGCTACTTTGTCTGCTATTGCAATTGAAATGTTGTCCTTGACCAATCTAAGTTTTATGAGCAGAACCAGCACTTTTGCTAGTTTTTTGGCATTTTTTTCTGCCAATTGCTGCCCAATCTAAATTTGTGACTGAATAGATTTCCTTGATTCTTTTGCCCCGTCATTGCTTTTGCACATTATTGCCAAAAAACTTTTGATAAACAAACATTTGGTAAACTAGAACTCATGCAAGTTACGAGCAGAACTAGCATTTTTGCTAGTTTCATGGCCATTTTTCTGGCAATTGCAATCGAATTGGTGTCCTTGACATTTTGATCTTATCGCTTTAGCACATTATATTCAGCCCAAAAAACTTTTGAGAAACCAATATTTGGTAAACTACCATTCGTACAAGTTTCGAGCAGAACTAGCAATTTTTCTGCTTTTACTAACTTTTTTTTCTGTCAATTGCTCACCAATCTAAATTTGTAACTGAATTAATGTCCTTGATGCTTTTGTTCTATCCTTCTCTTTTGCACATTATTTTCAACCAAAAATCTATGTACAAACATTTGGTTGGTTAACTAGCATTTATGCAAGTTAATGTAAGAAGTAGCACTTTCGCTAGTTTTTTGCCATTCCTCTGCCAATCGCTCACCAATCTAAATTTGTTGCTGAATTGTGTACTTGACATATTTGAGCAACCTGCTCAAGTTAAGTATCCAACTATTAGTGACCTCCCTCGACTGAATAAGTTGCAGGATTGACTGAAAATATGTGAACAACTGCGAATAAGCCAATCCTGTGGCTTATTCAGTCCAGGGAGGTCACCAACAGTTGGATACTTAACTTGAGCCGAGCAACCAATGCTTTCACACATTAATTTCACGTCAAAAAATTTTTGAGAAACAAATATTTGGCAAACTAGCATTTATTCTAGTTCCAAGCTGAACTAGCAATTTTGCTAGTTTTTTATGGCTTTTTTCTGCCAATTGCTCAACAATCTAGATTTTATGAGCAGAACTAGCCTTTTTGCTCGTTTTTTGGCATTTTTTTCTGCGAATGGCTACCCAATCGAAATATGTGACTGAATTGATTTCCGTGATTCTTTTGCTCCATCATTGCTTTCGCACTTTATTGCCAAAAAACTTTTGATAAACAAACATTTGGTAAACTAGAACTCATGCAAGTTATGAGCAGAACTAGCATTTTTGCTAGTTTCATGGCCATTTTGTCTGCCAATTGCAATCGAATTGATGTGTAGCACCCAGTTGGCCCTCTGGTCAGTTGGATCAGAGAAAACCCAATTGTGACTGTTGACTGTGGGTTCACTCAGCCATGAGGATTATTACTAACAGTTTAACCTTGTTTTGTAATAGATAACACCCGCGTTTGTGACAATATGCAATATGTCCGAGGGCTTTAGCCCGAGGATTATTGCATATTGTCACAAACAGGGGTGTTATCTAACTTATACCACTAAGTACAAAACAAATTAATTTAAATCCCTTTGTTTGCCTTCAATCCTTCTTGTTCGACAACATTTCATTGTATTTGTTGCTCATTCCTGTTCCTCAGTTCATTTGAAGGTTGGCAGCCCTGAAGGCAACAGGTCAGAATTCTTTCTTCTCAGGAAATAATACAATACATTAATTTTGTAGATAGAAAGATAGATGGAAAGATAGATAGAAAGATTGATAGATAGATATAAATAACACAATACGTTAATTTCATAGATCAATTTTTTAGATAGATAGATAGACGGATAGATAGATGGGTAGGTCGATAGTGCAGCCCTCTCAGCCAAGGTCTCTTTGGTGAGGCTGATTATTTAAGAGAGAAAATTTTAATTTGAAGTTACGAAATAGATTAAAAAAAGAATAGAAAGCAATGAGCAGGGGTTCGGGGGCGGCAGCCCCCGAAATAAGAAGAAGCAGGGGTTCGGGAAACAAGAAAAAAAATTCTTCGTGCAACAAGAAAAAAAATTCTTTGTGCTTGCCAAATGGGGCCTAAATTGTTGGTCTGCTGCTCCGCTATTTTTTGTTGCGGCTTGCCTATCCAAAATGAACTATTTTATCAAGTGACCTTAATTTTGATCATTATTTCAGATATTCGTATAAAAAGTGTGAATACAGCCTTTTTATTGAGACCAGTTACACTTGATACAATCTTCCTCCTTGTTTACTGTCTGTGTTGTTCAGTTTTAATCCTTTGTTGGTCAGTTTTGTTTCCGTGTTTCCTTCAATTTTGTCAACTTGTAGTCAGCCAAGCATGCAATATCATGATCAGGTGTATGAGCTGTGATAAGCATTATATCAGAGCGAAATCCTGCCTTCTGATTGGCTAGAAAAAGCAAACAGTGGTATAACTATACTAATCTCTGGGAAGTTTTCATTCCACTGCAAGAGTTCAGAGAGAACACACACTGTTATGCTTGCTATTTGTGACCAAATTAGCCCAATCAGGGTAAGTTGTAAACTGAATGTATATTCTTTATGAGCTACTACTAATTGATTGTGAATTTATTGTGCTTTACATCAGAGATAATGCTATGTGCATACTCATATCACTCATTTGTACATATAACCATGTTTCATATGTGTCATATTCTTACAAGTATTGTTTTATTTTATTGAAACCTAATTCGTCTAAATGGTTTAAATCGTCTAAATGGTTTATATCATCTAAATAGTTTGAATGGTAACGTTGAATAAAGCCATTTTAAAGAAAAGAGAATTCTTTGTCCATGTATACACGGTTACAGATGTCCTCTTTTCATACAGAAGTAACATGATTATTACTCACCTAAATGTGAATAGCTTAGGCTTGAAGTTTAAAGAGGTATCAAACCTGTTTGTCAGAAGCAAATTTGAGGTAACTGTGTTGAGTGTAACAAAATTAGATGAATCGCACCGTAACGCACTCTATGAGATAGAAAACTATAGCATGTATAGGCAAGATAAAAAATCCAACAGTGGGGGATTAATGATCTACGTGTCGAAAAACATACCCTCGACTCTAGGCCGTGTCAAAGAATTCAATGATGAAGTTGAATGTATGTCTGTTGAAATAACTTGCAATGAAACCAAAATATTGGTACTAGGAATGTACAAAAAATTCAAAAACTAATCCAAACACATTCAAACACTACTTTGAAAAAACATGTGAAGAAGTCCTGTAATCATAATAGGCGATCTAAACTTCAATATGCTGCAAAATAACTTGCTTTCTCAAGTCTGTCCAACGTTTAATCTAACTAACATTATCAATGAACCAACTTGCTTCAAGTCAAACAATGCAACCTTAATAGATGTAATGTTAGTCACAAAACGTAGAAAATTCTTAAAAGGATTCTCCTTAGATACAGGAATAAGCGATTTCCATAATCTTATCGACGGGGTAATGAAGCAACATGCACCGATACCTGCTAAAAAGACTATATCTTATCGAAAACTAAAAGAAATTGACTACGACAGAGTCAATCAGGATCTACGCAACATGAATCTTGATAGAGATATTACTGAAAATGATGCAAATTCAGCCTTTAACAAACTGCACCAAAATCTAGTATCCGTGCTTGAGAAGCATGCACCTAAAAAGACTAAAACAGTGAGAAAAAATAACGTGCAAGCACTTTAACAGCTGCTTGTAGATATATAAGTAAAAGTATCAATCAATCCAATCAATCCATCTATCTATCTATCCTATCCATCCTTCTATCCATCGATTCCATCTATTCCATCTCTTCCATCTATCTAATCTATTCATCTATCTGATCTATCCTTTCCATCTATCTAATCTATCTATTCCATCTATGTAATATATCTAGTCCTTCTATCTTATTTATCTATTCCATCTGTCTAATCTATCTATTTCATCTATCTAATCCATATATTCCATCTATGTAATTCATCTATGTAATCCATCTATGTAATCCATCTATCCCATCCATCCATTCCATCCATCCAATCCATCCATCCATCCATCCATCCTTCCTTCCCTCTTTCCTCCCTTCCTTCCTTAAATTTCCTTCCTTATTTCCTTCCTTCCTTTACTTCCTTCCTTCCTATACTTCCTTCCTATCTTTACTTCCTTCCTTCCTATACATTTGTGAACACTAGCTCTGCCTGGCATTGAGCTGCCGCTGATGCTGCCACTTTTAGTGCAGCAGCACACTCTGTAGGCCTACAATCATTTAAATTTCGCGGGAAAAACTAGCTTTTTAGTTGAGAAAAAAAAAATTTGTTGTCACAGAAGTTTACCAAAAGTTGATGGAAGCAAGATAATATTCTATTCAGACTGCATGCCAAGTTTTAATGACATAGGTGAAACAGCACTATCTATCTATCTATCTATCTATCTATCTATCTATCTCCCCCATCCCTTTTTTCCTTCCCATATTTTCCTTCCTATACTTTCCTTCCTATACTTTCCTTTTTTCTTCCTTGTTTCCTTCCTTTTTTCCTGCCTTTTTTCCTTCCTTCATTCCTTCCTTCATTCTTTCTTTTGAATCTGCAAAGACTGGATTTGGCTGCAGCTGTTGCTGCTGGTTTCACTGCAGCTGATCATTTGAAACTCCCGCCAAAAACGAACATTTTAGTTTCGTAAATAAAAATTTTAATGTCACAGAAGTTTACCAAAAGTTGATGGAAGCAAGATAAAATTATATTTAGGCTGCAAGCAAAGTTTTAATGACATAGGTGAAACAACACGACCAGGGGAGTTGTCATAAGTTTTCTTGGAACTCCTCCGGTAATACAGGCTGCAAGCAGCTGTAAAAATGATTTCCACTGCATGAGAAAGAGACTTAAGAAGGCTATTCTTGTAAGAAACCAAATGCGCAATACATTTTTTAAGTATAGGACTGATCACTACACAGTACAGAAAGCAAAGGAATGCGGTGACTTTAATAAAACATGAAGAAATCAAAAAGTATTTTGAAGAAAAATGTAAAGGGAGCACCAAGAACAAAGATTTTTGGAAAGCTATCAAGCCTATCTTCTCAAAAACCAAAACTAAGTCGGATAATATCCCTCTCAGGGTAAATGGTGAAATTATAAGTGATTGCAATAAAGTCTGTGAGATATTTAATACATTCTTTAGTGAAATAGGATCTGACATAGGTCAACCTGAAAATAACCATAAATCAATTGAGGAAATAATAGCAGGATATGCAAATCACTCGAGTGTGATTCTAATAAAGAGCAAAATAAAACTTGATCAAAATGAAATAGGTCTTTGTGAGGTAACTGAGCGCGACATACGTAAAATGATATCAAAATTATCCGCAAAGAAAGCGGCAGGGTATGATGAAATTCCGGTAAAATTCATAAAGATGACAAGCGGGTCGCTTGTAAAGCCTCTTACTAAATTAGCAAATAAATGCATTCACCAGAATGTCTTTCCTGAAGGAATGAAACAGGCAAATATTACTCCACTGTACAAGAAAAAAGACAAATTGAACAAGGATAACTACAGATCAGTTAATTTACTAATTGCTTTATCGAAAGTCCTGGAAAAAGTCCTGTCAAATCAAATCTATGATTACATGCAACCTTCATTTCATGAATATCTATCGGGTTTTAGAAAAGGGCATGGATGTCATGACATCTTAACAAGACTAACGGAAGATTGGCGACAAGCATTAGACAATGGTAACACTGTAGGAGTAGTCGCTATCGATCTTTCAAAGGCATTTGACTGCATGCCGCATGGTTTACTAATAGCTAAACTGCATGCCTATGGATTTAGTCTCAATGTATGTCAAATGCTTAAATCATACTTAGTGGATAGGAAGCAAAGAGTTAAAATAGGTGAAATGAAGTCTGAATGGAAAACTAATACAAAAGGAGTTCCACAGGGATCTATTCTGGGGCCTTTGCTCTTCAACATCTTTATAAATGATTTTTTATTCCATGCCTTAAATTCTAAATCTATAACTATGCAGATGACAACACCCTATGCTGTATTGATAAAAATATCCAAGAAATACAATCAAAGTTGCAAATGGATTGTACAACAGCTATGCGCTGGTTTCACTCTAATAACATGAAAGCCAATGCGGACAAGTTCCAGTTAATGTTTCTCAGTCGTCAAAATTCTTACTCAGATTATACACTGACAATTGCATTGACTCTAATGAAATAAAAGCATCAGCTAAGATAATAATCTTAGGAATCGAATTTGATAATAAACTTAGTTTTGAAAGTCACATAAATGAGATATGCAATCAAACAAGTAAACAAATAAATGCTTTAAAGAGAATGAAACACTTCCTTGATAGAGACTGTAGAAAGGTAGTGTATAATAGCTATGTAAGTAGTAATTTCAACTACTGTCCGATAGTATGGATGTTCACTGGAAAAATGGACATGGAAAAGCTAGAGAAAACTAACAAAAGAGCATTACGATATGTCGTTAATAACAATGATGCGGATTATAATGAGATATGCCGATATGAAAAACTCCTAAACATCCATAGACGATGTATAAAAGTGGTAGCAACTCAAATGTATGAGATTAAAAACCAAACGGCACCAATGTATATAACAGAACTCTTCATACGAAGAGAATCGTACTATGAAATAAGAGATAATGACTTGTTCAATATACCCCGCTTTAAAACTGTAAGTCATGGGAAGAAAAGTTTCAGATATTATGGGGCAAAATTGTGGGCTAACATACCGAAAGAAATTAAAGATAGAACTTCACTTGTGGGCTTCAAGGAGGCTCTGACAACCTGGTTACTGAATGTTGATAATATAACAAATATAGATTTTCAATAGTTGTGCTAAATTTTTGTATCTTGCATTGTTCCTATATACTGGTGCCCTATACCTTGTGTGCGATACATATTGGTGCTGAAATATGAATGTTATTATGCTGTGATAAGCTATTGTTGTAAACCTATCTGATATTCTTTCGTGTTGTTAATAGTTGCAGCTTTTACAATCGAGTACTTAGCTGTTTTTAGTCTGTCGTACAGAGTTGTGCTTAAATCCATATATTGTTTCATTGTGATATATGTGATTTGATTTAAAAGGTCAATAGATAAAATTTACCTACCTACCTACCTTATCACTTTTGCACATTATCTTCATGCCGAAAAACATTTGAGAAACCAATATTTGGTAAACTACCATTCGTACAAGTTCCGAGCAGAACTAGCAATTTTCCTGCTTTTACTAACTTTTTTCTGTCAATTACTCACCAATCTAAATTTGTGACTGAATTAATGTCCTTGATGCTTTTGCTCTATCCTTCTCTTTTGCACATTATTTTTTAACAAAAATCGATGTATAAACAAACATTTGGTTGGTTAACTAGCATTCATGTAAGTTATGGTCAGAACTAGCACTTTTGCCAGTTTTTTGCCATTCCTCTGCCAATCGCTCACCAATCTAAATTTGTTACTGAACTTGTGTCCTCGACTCTTTTGAGCCATCATTGCTTTTGCACATTATTTTCACTTCAAAAAACTTTTGAGAAACAAATATTTGGCAAACTAGCATTTATTCTAGTTCTGAGCTGAACTAGCAATTTTGCTAGTTTTTTACGGCCTTTTTTTAGCCAATGGCTCACCAATCTAAATTTGTGACTGAATTGATGTCCTTGATGCTTTTGCTCTATCCTTCTCTTTTGCATGTTAATTTCACAGGAAACATTTGAGAAACATTATTTGGTAAACTAGCATTTATACAAGTTATGAGAACTGGCAACTTTGCTAGTTTTTAACGCCATTTTGCCAATTGCTCAACCAATCCAAATTTGTGAATGAATTGATGTTCTTGACACTTTTGCTTTATCATTGCTTTTGCATATTATTGCCAAAAAACTTTTAATAAACAAATATTTAGTAAAGTAGAATTTATGAAAGTTATGAGCAGAACTAGCATTTTTACTAGTTTCATGGCTACTTTGTCTGCCAATTGAAATATTGTCCTTGACACTTCTGCGCTATCATTGCTTTTGCACATTATTTTCACATCAAAAAAGTTTTGAGAAACAAATATATGGCAAACTAGCATTCATAAAGTTCCAAGCAGAACTAGCAATTTTGCTAGTATTTTATGGCCTCTGTTTCTGCCAGTTGCTTCACCAATCTAAATTTTACGAGCAGAACTAGCACTTTTGCTAGTTTTTTGGCATTTTTCTCTGCCAATTGCTACCCAATCTAAATTTGTGACTGAATTGATTTCCTTGATTCTTTTGCTCCATCATTGCTTTTGCCCTTTATTGCAAAAAAACTTTTGATAAACAAACATTTGGTAAACTAGAACTCATGCAAGTTATGAGTAGAAGTAGCATTTTTGCTAGTTTCATGGCCATTTTGTCTGGCAATTGCAATCGAGTTGATGTGTAGCACCCAGTTGGTCCTCTGGTCAGTTGGATCAGAGAAAACCCAAATGTTCCTCATGACTGTGGGTTCACTCAGCCATGAGGATTATTACTAATGTGGTGTTCACACCTTCAAGGATGCATCCAAGGATACTCACGGATGAAGAAGGCTCACTCATCCTTGACATCCTTGTTAGCTCTTGTTACATCCTTGTTACATCCTTGTTGCATCCTTGTTGGGTCCGGGCCATCCTTGACCATCCTGGAGCATCCTTCATCTCCACCACGGATCACAACAAAAAATTGAACATGTTCAATTTTTGTTGCCGGATGAACAGGATGGATAAATGGCTACATTGTCCTTAGTGAATCCTTGGCTATCCTTGGTGGATCCTGGGCTATCCTTAGTGGATCCTGCTCCACCTTGTTACTTCCCTGATGACCCTGTGGGCACCAGGATGCATCCTGGAGGGTCCTTGGCTCATCCTTACCTATCCTTGGCTCATCCTTACTCATCCTTGGCTCATCCTTAGCCATCCTTGCACATCCTTGATTGGCAGGAGGACATGAACAAGCTAATTTGTGCACTTTATGATGGTAAGAATGTGGACAATGCACACAGTTAAAACCCAAGCTTCATACCAGTTTAATATTGTCACAGTTGAGTTTATTCTTTTTCTTGTTTGATAATAATGATCTTTTGACCTCCTGGCAGCAGCCTGGCTTCAGATTTTTTTCCTGGCGTACCACTCATAGCTCTGTTTATGTAAAAAGTTGTGAGAAGTTCTCTGCATATGAGCAATAAATACAGTATCCTCCTTTTTTGTCATCCTAAAAAAATATTACAGCAATTTCACTATTCAATTTTGAATTTCCATGGTTTTCTTAAATACCTCAATACAGGCTATTTTTCCTTTCAATCTTCCATTGTTTTCCACTCTGAAATAAACAATAGCTGTATGCTATCCGTGTAATTTTTATTTTATCAAGGGCAAATTAGGTGTCATTGCCATAGACAGTGTCTGCAGGCATCGACACAACTTGAGTCTTGAGAGACCTCAGTTTTGCACTATCCTTGTTCAATCCTGCAGTATCCTTGTTCAATCCTGCAGTATCCTTGTTTTATCCTGCATTGTCCTTGTTCAATCCTGCTGTATCCTTGTTCAGTCCTGCTGCATCCTTGTTCAGTCCTGCTGTATCCTTGTTCAATCCTGCAGTATCCTTGTTCAGTCCTTCAAGACCATAGTAGGTCCTTGCTCAGTCCTCACTGATACCATAGTGCATCCTGCTTCAAAATGTAACATTAGGCATTGTTACATTGTAGCAATTATTTGAATGCCGGATGGAGCAGGATGAAGAATTTCCTTCATCCTAGGCCATCCTTGGTGATCCTTGAAGGCATCCTTGTAGGTGTGAAAGGGGCATAACAGTTTAACTTTGTTTTCTTTACTAATCTCTGGGAAGTTTTCATTCCACTGCAAGAGTTCAGAGAGAACACACACTGACACTGTTATATGCTCGCTATTTGTGACCTAATCAGCTCAATCAGGGTAAGTTGTAAACTTTATGTATATTCTTCATGAGCTACTACTAATTCATTGTGAATTTATTGTGCTTTACATCAGAGATAATGCTATGTGCATACTCATATCATTCATTTGTACATATAATCATGTTTCATATGTGTCATATTCTTACAAGTACTGTTTTATTTTATTGAAAGCCAATTCGTCTAAATGGTTTAAATCGTCTAAATGGTTTAAATCGTCTAAATGGTTTAAATGGTAACGTTGAATAAAGCCATTTTAAAGAAAAGAGAAGTCTTTGTCCATGTATACACGGTTACAGACGTCCATGACATTGTGAGCTATCTTATCACTTTTGCACATTATCTTCAAGCCGAAAAAAATTTGAGAAACCAATATTTAGTAAACTACCATTCGTACAAGTTCTGAGCAGAACTAGCAATTTTGCTGCTTTTACAACTTTTTTCTGCGAAATGCTCACCAATCTAAATTTGTGACTGAATTGATGTCCTTGATGCTTTTGCTCTATCCTTCTCTTTTGCACATTATTTTCAACCAAAAATCTATGTACAAACAAATATTTTGTTGGTTAATTAGCATTTATGCAAGTAATGGTCAGAACTAGCACTTTTGCTAGTTTTTTGGCATTTTTTCTGCCAATCTCTCGCCAATCTAAATTTTTTACTGAACTGATGTCCTCAACACTTTAGAGCCATCATTGCTTTTTGCACATTATCTTCATGTCAAAAAACTTTTGAGAAACAAATATTTGGCAAACTAGCATTTATTCTAGTTCCAAGCAGAACTAGCAATTTTGCTAGTATTTTATGGCCTTTTTTCTGCCAATTGCTCACCAATCTAAATTTTATGAGCAGAACTAGCACTTTTGCTAGTTTTTTGGCATTTTTCTCTGCCAATTATTACACAATCTAAATTTGTGACTGAATTGATTTCCTTGATTCTTTTGCTCCATCATTGCTTTTGCCCTTTATTGCAAAAAAGCTTTTGATAAACAAACATTTGGTAAACTAGAACTCATGCAAGTTATGAGTAGAACTAGCATTTCTGCTAGTTTCATGGCCATTTTGTCTGGCAATTGCAATCGAGTTGATGTGTAGCACCCAGTTCATATATATTTTTATCCAAAAATGACACATCCACGCATGGCAGTGAGCGCAGGTACACGTGCGTGTGCGTGTAATTGCGCGCACATTCACGCGTGTATATGTGTTCACGATCACCTGTGGATATGTAATCCAGCGCATGCTTGGATATGCCATCCAGCGCAGGCTTGGACATGCCATCCAGCGCAAGCTTGGACATGCCATCCAGCGCAGTTTTTTATCAGATCACAGGAGCCCCTCCAGCAGTGGCGTAGCCATGGGAGGTTGAGGAGGGGTCTTATTATGATTCAGTGGCGTCAGTTTCTTGTGAAAGTATACATGTTTCTGAATTTAAAAAATATCATTTTTCCCTGACATCTTCCACAAGCAGACCCCGGCTACGCCACTGCCTCTTGGTTGTGTCCTCTCACCAATTTGGAGGTGCGCTGTAAAGCATGTCCACTCATGCGCTGTATGGCATGTCCACTCATGCGCTGTATAGCATGTCCACTCATGCGCTGTAAAGCATGTACACGCATCCAAAAGCTACACGCGCGTGTATGTGTCAAATCTTGCACATCCACGCGTCCCAAAAGCGTGTATGTGCGCTCTGGAGCATGCGTGGGTATGCCAGATTTGGATAAAAATATACCTCCCCAGTTGGTCCTCTGGTCAATTGGATCAGAGAAAACCCAATTGTTCCTGATGACTGTGGGTTCACTCAGCCATGAGGATTATTACTAACAGTTTAACCTTGTTTTCTATACTAATCTCTGGGAAGTTTTCATTCCACTGCAAGAGTTCAGAGAGAACACACACTGACACTGTTATATGCTCGCTATTTGTGACCTAATCAGCTCAATCAGGGTAAGTTGTAAAATTTATGTATATTCTTTATGAGCTACTATTAATTCATTGTGAATTTATTGTGCTTTACATCAGAGATAATGCTATGTGCATACTCATATCATTCATTTGTACATATAACCATGTTTCATATGTGTCATATTCTTACAAGTATTGTTTTATTTTATTGAAAGCCAATTCGTCTAAATGGTTTAAATCGTCTAAATGGTTTAAATCGTCTAAATGGTTTAAATGGTTACGTTGAATAAAGCCATTTTAAAGAAAAGAGAAGTCTTTGTCCATGTATACACGGTTACAGACGTCCATGACATTGTGAGCTATCTTATCACTTTTGCACATTATCTTCAAGCCGAAAAACATTTGAGAAACCAATATTTGGTAAACTACCATTCATACAAGTTCCGAGCAGAACTAGCAATTTTGCTGCTTTTACTAAATTTTCTGTCAATTACTCACCAATCTAAATTTGTGACTGAATTAATGTCCTAGACACTTTTGCTCTATCCTTCTCTTTTTTTACATTATTTTCAACCGAAAATCTATGTATAAACAAATATTTGGTTGGTTAACTAGAATTTATGCAAGTTATGGTCAGAACTAGCACTTTTGCCAGTTTTTTGCCATTCCTCTGCCAATAACTCACAAATCTAAATTTGTTACTGAACTTGTGCCCTTGACATTTTAGAGCCATCATTGCTTTTTGCACATTATCTTCACGTCAAAAAACTTTTGAGAAACAAATATTTAGCAAACTGGCATTTATTTTAGTTCTGAGCTGAACTAGCAATTTTGCTAGTTTTTCATGGCCTTTTTTCAGCCAATGGCTGGCCAATCTAAATTTGTGAATGAATATTGCTTTTGCACATACTTTTCACGTCAAAAACATTTGAGAAAGAAATATATGGAAAACTAGCATTCAAAAAGTTCCAATTTTGCTAGTTTTTTATGGCCTTTTTTCTGCCAATTGCTCACCAATCTAAATTTTATGAGCAGAACTAGCACTTTTGCTAGTTTTTTGGCATTTTTTTCCTGCCAATTGACACCCAATATAAATTTGTGACCAAATTGATTTCCTTGATTCTTTTGCTCCATCACAGCTTTTGCACATTGTTGCCAAAAAACTGTTGATAAACATTTGGTAAAGTAGAACTCATGCAAGTTATGAGCAGAACTAGCATTTTTGCTAGTTTCATGGATACTTTGTCTGCCTATTGCAATTGAAATATTGTCCTTGACACTTCTGCGCTATCATTACTTTTGCACATTATTTTCACATCAAAAAAGTTTTGAGAAACAAATATATGGCAAACTAGCATTCATAAAGTTCCAAGCAGAACTAGCAATTTTGCTAGTATTTGATGGTTTTTTTTCTGCCAATTGCTGGCACAATATAGTTGGCTGTGTTGTCAGAGAAGAATTCCCGATTGTTATTCCTAGTAAAATATTGTATAGGTCTTACAAAAACTTTGATGAAAATGTTTTCAAGTCAGATGTAAGTAAAATTCAAACAAATGTATGTAGCATATTTGAGGATGTAAGTGATCAATTTTGGGCATTTAATCTGATGTATAAGGAGGTGCTAGAACATCATGCCCCAATGAAAAGCAGAATTGTAAAAAGTGACAAAATCCCATATATGCATTCAAATTTAATGAAAGCGATGTATAAACGTAACAAGTACAAAAACGATTTCTTTAAAAGGAAAAATGCTTCAAATTGGGAAACGTACAAGAGGCTAAGAAACCAGGTAACAGCAATGAGAAAAAGGCTATAAAATCGTATTTTACTAAAAGATGCAAAAATGGGGCATAGTCACCCAAAGAGTTTTGGAACTGTGTCAAGCCTTTTTTGTCTGAGAAAAATAGCAAAAACAATGGATGTATAATACTTAAAGAAAAAGACATTATTGTTAATGAGAGTATGGATGTAGCTCATGTATTCAACGAATACTTTGTGGACATTGCAAAAGAAATCAGAAATACTCAATTGAATAGTGAAAGCCAGCCTGCTAATTTAGATCTTGACACCATTCTCAATTATCATGTCAACCATTCTAGTGTATTACAAATAAAAGAGAAAATTCGAATGGATAATGAGCAGTTTGGTTTTAGTAGTGTAAGTCAGGAAATGATGTTCAAAAAACTCAGATCAATCAAAACAAGTAAGGCAGCTGGTTATGACTGTATAAACCCGACTGGTGTCAAAATATGTGCAGGTGATATAGCCAGGTCAATGACCTCCATTGTGAACCATGCATTTCGATCTAATACATTTCCAAGTGATATGAAAAAATCAGAGATAACACCAATTTACAAAAAGAAAGATCACATGAACAAAGAAAACTACAGGCCAGTAAATCTTATTACAATATTTGCAAAAGTTTTTGAATCAATTATAGCTGAACAAATTAATAAATTCATGACAGATCAGTTTAGCAAGAAGCTTGGTGCTTACAGAAAAGGACACGGTTGTAGTCAGGTACTAACTTTAGCTGTAGACAGTTGGAAATGGTCATTAGATAAAAATGAATGTGTTGGTGCCTTGTTGATGGATTTGTCTAAGGCATTTGATTCTATCCCACATGATTTATTGATATGCAAAATGTATGTTTATGGTTTTTCAAAGAATGCCTGTGAATTTATGTTGAGCTACCTCTCACAACGCATGCAACGTGTTAAAGTAAGGAGTGCACGAAGTGAATGGAAAATTATGAAGAGGGGTATCCCCCAAGGCTCATGTCTTGGACCTCTGCTGTTTAATTTATTTCTAAATGACATTTTCTTCTCTGTAAGACATTGCGAGTTATTCAATTATGCAGACGATAACACTCTAAGCACAAGTAATTGTAACATAAATGAATTACTAGAAAATCTCTTGATAGACACAAATATAATGACTGAATGGTTCAGCAATAACTTCATGAAAGTCAACCCCGATAAGTTTCAGTTAATGCTAATGAAACCCCAGGGTAGAAACGTGGAACTCCCTAGTGAGATAATAGTCCAAGATAATGTCATTAAGGCCAGTAAATGTGTAAGACTGCTTGGAATTGATATTGACTGCAATTTAAATTTTCACAATCATGTAAAGGCACTATGCAGTAAAGCTAGTAGACAACTTAAAGTTCTGTACAGATTCAAAAGCATTTTAGGCCCAAAAGAAAAGCATATTCTGTTCAGATCTTTTATTTTGTCAACCTTTAATTTCTGCCCGGTAGTATGGTCATTTTGTGGAGTAAGTAGTATAAGAAAAATTGAAAAAGTACAAGAAAGGGCTCTCCGATTTTTAACAAATGATTCCAAAAGTAGTTATGATGATTTGATGATGAAGACAAATCAGACAACCATGTTGCTTTCACGTTTGAGAGTTATAGTAACAGAAGTTTATAAATGTCTGCATGAACTAAATCCCAAGCCACTTAATGATTTGTTTAAAGTAAAGGAAAGTCATTATAATCTCAGAGATCCCTGCTCTATTGTTATGCCTAGTTTCAACAAAGTTAAGTATGGAAAGAACTCATTCACTTATTATGGATCTCACCTATGGAATAACTTACCACATGAATATAAAAACGGCCTAGAATACAAGAGTTTCATAAATATGATTTCCAAGTGGGAGGGGCCCAAATGCTCGTGTAACCTCTGCGCAATTTTGACTGTGATATGAATGTGATAATTGTGATATGTACAGTCAGACCAAGAATTATTCAGACGCTTGCTGTTTTGTTATTATCTTAAGGAATTACCAAGTAAACCAATGAAACATGCGATCAAAAACATCCTTGGCATTGCATATAACCGACACAAAACAAATTTATAGCAAATTGACAAGAAATGTGGTGAAAAAAGCTACTTTTGTTAACTCAATGCACCAAAAATTATTCAGACACTTCAACAATGTTGTAGAAAGTGAACTATTTATTATTATTTGTTAGCATTTATATCAAAAATAATGTTCTAATACTACCTAGGGTCCATTATGACTGCATAGAATGACAGGTGTGACCATCAATTGAGAAAATTAGTATAAATATTGGAGATAAACATTACATCCAGTTTATCACATTTTCATGCACCAATTAACCTCAAACATTCCTTGTCTTGATTCAAATTGCTTTAGTTTACCTTAGAATTGTATTCTTAAAACTTTGAGTCTCAATGTGAAACACTGGGGGCCGCATACTAAGTTCAGTGCACTTTTGTATTTATTTGTCCAATTTTACCAAAACAAAAAAATGTCCATGTGGCACCAAAATCTAACAAATTTTCGGAAAGCGAGATTCATTATCTATTTCAAGCTATATTTCATGCATGGTCCGAACAGCAACTCAATGGGGCACTTTAAACTTCATTTGGGAAGGGGGCAAAAATGTGGTTCTTCTGCCTCAATGCTATTCCAATGCTATTCCAATGGATACTGCTCCATGAAAGCGCACTATAGTTTTAGTATGGCATATCACTTGTAAACAACTGGTGTAAATGGGCTATCCTGTATACGCAATATAGTGAACAACCTTAGGAACTTCATGCAACTTTATTTTAAGTGATTTGATGGATTGCAGTGGCTCAATGGACAAGGATTCAGATTGCAATTAGAACCAGAAACTAAAGGAAAATACCAAAGTTTATAACATTTTTCAAGTAAGCCTGTATTTCAATTTTATTTTGATAGAACAGTTAACAATTGTCATTTTATGATATTCTGAAATATTTCCAATTGATATCTAACAGATTAGAGTCACATTAGTCAAGAAAATGTGATAAACTGAATGAGATGTTTATCTCACATATTCATGAACATTTTCTTAACTGATGATCACACCTGTCAGCCATGTCCACAATGATCACATGGTAGTTTATTGGCAATATTTGAGATAAATATCAGTAAATATTTAACTTTCTACATTTATGTAGAAGTGTCTGAATAATTTCTGGTTCCTGATATCAACAAAAGTAACTATTTTCATCTGATTTTGTGACAGTTTGCAATAAATTTGTATTGGACAGGTTTCACTTAATACCAAAGATGATTTTGACTGCATGTTTCATTGCTTACTTTGTAATTCCTTCAAAATAATAACAAAACCACAAGCGTCTGAATAATTCTTGGTCTGACTGTATGGCTATGTATGATTTTAAATAACTTTACTGTACATTTTATCTATATATATGTTTTAATTCTGTGCTATACTAGCCCAAGTTTTATCGTTTTTATCATCATTACTTTTATTTGTCTATTGTTTTGTTTCTGTTCATATTTTTGTCGCTTAATAGCTTTTAGCTAATGTTTACTGTTCCAAATGCGACTGAAAATAAAGATTTATCAATCTATCTATCTATCTATCACCAATCTAAATTTTATGAGCAGGACTAGCACTTTAGCTAGTTTTTTGTCATTTTTCTCTGCCAATTGCTACCCAATCTAAATTTGTGACTGAATTGATTTCCTTGATTCTTTTGCTCCATCATTGCTTTTGCCCTTTATTGCAAAAAAGCTTTTGATAAACAAACATTTGGTAAACTAGAACTCATGCAAGTTATGAGCAGAACTAGCATTTTTGCTAGTTTCATGGATACTTTGTCTGCCAATTGCAATTGAAATATTGTCCTTGGCACTTCTGTGCTATCATTGCTTTTGCAAATTATTTTCTTGTCAAAAAGCTTTTGAGAAACAAATATAATTATGGCAAACTAGCATTCATGAAGTTCCGAGCTGAACTAGCAATTTTGCTGGTTTTTTATGGCCTTTTTTCTGCCAATTGTTCACCAATCTAAATTTTACGAGCAGAACTAGCACTTTTGCTAATTTTTATGGCCTTTTTTCTGCCAATTGCTACCCAATCTAAATTTGTGACTGAATTGATTTTCTTGATTCCTTTGCTCCATCATTGCTTTTGCTCTTTATTGCACAAAAACTTTTGATAAACATTTGGTAAACTAGAACTCATGCAAGTTATGAGTAGAACTAGCATTTTTGCTAGTTTCATAGCCATTTTGTCTGGCAATTGCAATTGAGTTGATGTGTAGTACCCAGTTGGACCTCTGGTCAATTGGATCAGAGAAAACCCAATTGTTCCTGATGACTGTGAGTTCACTCAGCCATGAGGATTATTACTATCAGTTTAACTTTGTTTTCTATACTAATCTCTGGGAAGTTTTCATTCCACTGCAAGAGTTCAGAGAGAACACACTGTTATATGCTTGCTATTTGTGACCAAATTAGCCCAATCAGGGTAAGTTGTAAACTTTATGTATATTCTTTACAAGCTACTATTAATTCATTGAGAATTTATTGCGCTTTACAGAGATAATGCTATGTGCATACTCATATCATTCATTTGTACATATAACCATGTTTCATATGTGTCATATTCTTACAAGTGTTGTTTTATTTTATTGAAAGCTAATTCGTCTAAATGGTTTAAATCGTCTAAATGGTTTATATCGTCTAAATAGTTTGAATGGTATCGTTGAATAAAGCCATTTTAAAGAAAAGAGAAGTCTTTGTCCATGTATACACGGTTTCAGATGTCCTTGACATTTTGAGCTATCTTATCACTTTTGCACATTATCTTCACGCCGAAAAACATTTGAGAAACCAATATTTGGTAAACTACCATTCGTACAAGTTCCGAGCAGAACTAGCAATTTTGCTGCTTTTACTAACTTTTTTCTGCCAATTGCTCACCAATCTAAATTTGTGACTGAATTAATGTCCTTGATGCTTTTGCTCTATCCTTCTCTTTTGCACATTATTTTCAACCAAAAATCTATGTATAAACAAATATTTGGTTGGTTAACTAGCATTTATGCAAGTTATGGTCAGAACTAGCACTTTTGCTAATTTTTTGCCATTCCTCTGCCAATCGCTCTCCAATCTAAACTTGTTGCTGAATTGTGTCCTTGACACTTTTGAGCCATCATTGATTTTGCACATTATCTTCACATCAAAAAACTTTTGAGAAACAAATATTTGGCAAACTAGCATTTATTCTAGTTCTGAGCTGAACTAGCAATTTTGCTAGTTTTTCATGGCCTTTTTTCAGCCAATGGCTCACCAATCTAAATTTGTGAATGAATATTGCTTTTGCACATACTTTTCACGTCAAAAACATTTGAGAAAGAAATATATGGAAAACTAGCATTCAAAAAGTTCCAATTTTGCTAGTTTTTTATGGCCTTTTTTCTGCCAAATGCTCACCAATCTAAATTTTATGAGCAGAACTAGTAGTTTTGCTAGTTTTTTGCCATTTTTTTCCTGCCAATTGACACCCAATATAAATTTGTGACCAAATTGATTTCCTTGATTCTTTTGCTCCATCATTGCTTTTGCACATTGTTGCCAAAAAACTGTTGATAAACATTTGGTAAAGTAGAACTCATGCAAGTTATGAGCAGAACTAGCATTTTTGCTAGTTTCACAGCCATTTTGTCTGGCAATTGCAATAGAATTGGTGTCCTTGACATTCTGAGCTTTCGTATTGCTTTTGCACATTATCTTCACACCTAAAAACATTTGAGAAACCAATATTTAGCAAAGTTCCGAGCAGAACTAGCAATTTTGCTGCTTTTACAAACTCTTTTCTGTCAATTGCTCACCAATCTAGATTTGTGACTGGATTAATGTCCTTGATGCTTTTGTTCTATCCTTCTATCCTTCTCTTTTGCACATTATTTTCAACCAAAAATCTAGATTTGTGACTGAATTGATGTCCTTGATGCTTTTGCTCTATCCTTCTCTTTTGCACGTTAATTTCACAGGAAACTTTTTACAGACAATATTTGGTAAACTAGCATTTATAAAAGTTATGAGAACTGGCAATTTTGCTAGTTTTTAACGCCATTTTGCCAATTGCTCAACCAATCCAAATTTGTGAATGAATTGATGTTCTTGACACTTTTGCTCTATCATTGCATTTGCATATTATTGCCAAAAAAGTTTTAATATACAAGCATTAGGTAAACTAGAATTCATGCAAGATATGTGCAGAACTAGCATTTTTGCTAGGTTCATGGCCATATTGTCTGCCATTGCAATCGAATTGATGTCCTTGACGCTTTTGCGCCATCATTGCTTTTGCACATTATCTTCTTGTCAAAAAAGTTTTGAGAAACAAATTTATGGCAAACTAGCATTCAAAAAGTTCCAAGCAGAACTAGCAATTTTGCTAGTTTTTTATGGCCTTTTTTCTGCCAATTGCTCACCAATCTAAATTTTATGAGCAGAACTAGCACTTTTGCTGCTTTTACAAACTCTTTTCTGTCAATTGCTCACCAATCTAGATTTGTGACTGGATTCTTTCTCGTTCATACTTACCTGACCCCCCCCTTTATTAACATTGAGATATCCCCAGCAACCTCCGACAATCACTGCCCCAAAAAAGTGGACTCGTCCGCCACTATAATAGCGTGGGCCCTCGCCCCGCTCTCCAGTTCCTTTTAAGCATGCGTGGAGAACGCATGTGGACGACCTTCGCACGATCTTTTAATCATGTTTTTGATAGATATTATGGTTGGAAATGAGTGTATTTCTACAAATACACACTGGATTTTCATTTCTTACGCGCTGGACGCGTTCGGGAGGCGTTTTTACGTCGTTATTTATGTTTTCACGGCGCTGGTTTTGTGTTGTCAATGTTGGCGGGGGCCGCCATCATGGCCGCCGGTGAAATTGCTTTGTCAAATAAGGCTAAGCAAAGTCAAATAACGCTCAGGGTAAGCGTATTTACACTACTATTTTGATTTCTAATGATTTTTATGTGTCTGTGTGGTTGTTGGCGACCGTTTGGCGCCGTTTTTGGCCGTTTTCCGCCGCGGAATTGTCTTTGACAGCTCCCGAAATGGCGGGCGATAATTGGGGTTTTTGGCGTAATGTCACTTCGGCTCCATATAATGAGTTTCAGACACACTTTCAACTGCATTTTAACTGATTTCATTGCTGTTTTCACTGTTTATGCAGGTATTTTGTATATTTTGCAGTTCTGCCTCTGAAATGGGATGTCATCTATCATTGGCAGGCCAAACACATGTCCAAGTCTACCCTTCCTGGTCAAGGGTATTATTTGGGCTATCTGTTCCATTGCTAACTGGAATCTACTATGGACAGTCTTGGGCAAACCCACTTTGAGGATGGAAGTTGAACTGGTGGACTTAAGAAGTCTGATGCTGGTGAAGCCACAGTGCTGGGGGCTGTTACTTTGCTGTAATAAGTGGACAGTGATGTGTGTCCTCTTATATTTCAGGTATGATATTTACCTTGTCGAGCTTTTCACTACCCAACAGTCAGGGCCAGTGAGCTCAGATGTCAGGGGATCGGTTCATAGGTGGAACCGTGTTACCCAATGACTTTCTGTTGTACAAGGACCAATCTCGGAGCATTTTCACTACCCAACAGTCAGGGTCAGTGAGCTCTTATGTCATGGGGCCGGTTCTGTGGTTGAACCGTGTTACCCAATGGCTTTCTGTTGTGCAAAGACCCAGCTCTGAGCATATTACTACCCAACAGTCAGGGAAGTAAGCTCTTAAGGTCACGGTCCAGTTCTAGGAAACGAACTGGGTTACCTGATGACTTGTGGGTGTACACAGATCTGATTCTTGAGTTTTCACTACCCATCAGCCAGCAGAGCCAGGGAGTGAGCTTCTATGTGTAATTGTGTCACAGGCCAGTTTCTGAGGTTTGAACTGCATCACCTGATGACTTACAGGGGCATGTATGTCTGGTTCTTGGAGTCGTCACTACCCATGGGTTAGGGAGTGAGCTCTCTTGATATGGGTCAGTTCTAGGAAGGGACTGTGCAACCCAATGACTTGTGGACGTATACAGGACCTGATTACTGAATTTTCACTACCCACTGGTGAGGGAGTGAGTTTTCTTGTCAAGGGTCAGTTCTAGGGAATGAACTGTTACCTGGTGGTTGGCGGACATCCGCATATGTGATTGAGTCCTCACTGCCCATTGGCTAGGGAGTGAGCTCTTTATTGCTGTTAGGCCTGGGGCCAGTCCTGTGAAAGGACTGTTGTTACCTGTTATTTATCCATCTTCGCTGGATAGTGGAAGCCATGACCTCTGGTGAAAGACCAGAGAGGTCACATGGCTTGCATAAAACTTGGGTGTCAATTGCAAGATACCGGCCTAGGAATGGGTGCCGGTTCTTTTTGGTGACTAGTTTCTGCTGCTGACACCTGAGGCACCCGTCCAATTGATATGACCGATATCAAATTACAAAGGGTGAACTTTTGGTGGTTATAAGTTTATGACGGAATACCGTCTTAAGTGATATATTTCTTTTCTATCCTTCTGGTTTTGACCGAGATAGAATGGAGTTCCATTGGTGAAATAGGTGAGGTTGGTCACCTGCCATTATTTTCTGAAGTTAGCCTGATGAGGGCAACTGGCGTGCTAAGCTGCTCTACGAGTAGCATGGCCTTTGTAGAGGTGCTTTTTAATGGGCATCCTAGAAAGCAGATGCTCAGCTGGCTTATGCCTTTCGCATCGGAGCATATACTTGTTTCCAAATCTAAAGTTGTAGTACGTAAAGATTTTTGGAATTACTGAATTGGTTATTGAATAAGCTACCCAAGAGACCCTAGCAGGGTTCAGGGCAGTGGCACTGTTTGTGATATACACTTCGTTTTGTCGGCATAAATGGTCACTTTTGACCAGAATGCCAGATACAGTTATATGGAGAGGTATATATACGTGAGGTTGGGGCTTTCAGTTGAATGGCATTTTTGGCTAATGCCTGTTCTCTTGGGGAATGAACCAACTTCCCATTGGCTATGGCACGTATGCATGATGCGTCAATTACTTTAAGTTCCATGGCAAGATTAGACACAGTGTTGTAAGTTGCCGAGTGTGGCACCCTCTATGTCTGCCTGTTGCTACATGATGAGGTATTCATTCAAATATGTCTCTATATATTTAAATTAAATTATGAAAAAATAAGTAATGCATTATTGAGGTTTAAGCCCCCAGGGGGATAATGCCTACAGACTGCATGGTTATACCGTCTGCTGTACAGAGTATCGGGCAGTATTTGACAAGTTCTGAATGTCCATTTAAGGGCTCGGAAGGTATGCGCTCTTTTAAGTGGAAACTTGCTCTGCTAAAGCCCCCCATTAATGGGCATATATGCCATAATAGGAGCAATTGCCTGTAAAGGATATTCTGTTTAGTGCCCCCTCTGCTGGAACAGCACAGAGGGGGCAGGGCGTATGTGAAAGACAGCTCTGCAAGACCATGTTACAAGCCCTTCCATAGGAGTGGACATGGTCAGGAGTGTTTAATAAGCTGACACTTACGCTTCCGTTAGTATTCGGAATGGGGTAATCAGACGGAGCCTTGGGGCTCAGCTGATGTTAGCTTTGTAATGACATTTTGCTTATGTTCAGACAGGTATGTTAATTGTGCATTAGTTTCTGTCTTACTGGATGAGCGGAAACGTGACATGGATGGCATTTGTTTGCCTCATTTACATTTGTCCATGTTACTGGACACTTGAGTCCCACCAGGAGTGGGGAATATGGACCCAAAGTGAGTTCGCGCAAGACATGACTCCACTCACATTGTTGGGAGTAGGTTAAAAGTAAGGTCCTGCAAGGTGGTCTAGAAGACCCTAAATGTTCGGGACGTATTTGCAAGTAAGTCCTCATAACCACTTGGTTAGTGAGGCCACATGGTTGCAGGAGGAAGACACTTCTAATATGGTCATGACTGGGGCAGCCACGATGGCCTATTCCAGACTATGGTGTGACGCGAGAACAAAGTTTGTTCCCAAATATACCTAATATATATATATTGTACAGATATTCTAAGAATCATCTGATGTACAAGCCGATTTCGGTCTGAGCTAGACTAGCTCGCAAGTACGACGAGGTGGCTTCCGGGGCCACAGGTTTGGGAGTGTATGATGGCAGACCCTTCTGGGTCGAAACTCCTTCAGTTAAAAATAAATATTTTGTTACCCAAATAATTACAAGACATACTATGTTATGTATTCCGACCAAAGTACTCCAGTCTCATCTGGCTAAGAGTAATTGGGCCAAATTTGGGGGTAATGTTGATTGATGCTGGTATATTCTGCATGAGATTGCAATCTGAATGAGATCGCTATCTCCTAAAAGTTGCTTTATGACCCTGTGTTGGAGCCCCTCTTATTGTACAGGTTGCTTCAGCCAAAACAGTTGATGTTCAGCTCCCCTGCTTAGGCCATTGAGGCTATGGGCAGGGTAATGGGCTGCTGTTTTGTTATTAAAAGGGGTTTACCCGACGGTAAAGTCGGACTGGCCTTATAGGATTTATATAGATGCTTGCTGGATAAAGGCACATAGGAATGTCAGGACCCAGTCAGCAAACCAGTTTGAAACTGTTGCTTTATATCATGCCAACCGCTGGAGGCAATTACCGGATGCGATATACCCTTAGAGGTATCGGCATCAGTCGGGCACAGGCCCTTCGGCAACCCTGCGGTGCCATTGTCTGGCTCTGCGCCACAAGGGGCTGCATGATGAGAGCTGGGTGAGAGGTGAATGTTTCTCTCTTATTGACTATTGGTCGACAGGTAACACATCACGCAAGCTGATCTATCCTTGATGAGGCAACTTTTCTGGCCTGAGCAGAATAAATTGTCCCACTTGGCTCAGCAACAGATTCCCTCTATTGCTTATGCACGAGGTTATGATAAAGAGAGCAAAGTCTGCAGGTTTTGGACATGTGTGCTCCAGGTGACTATGGCACTGTGTGGCATATTGATGCTTCGTCAATAGGCCTTTGACATTCGATGGAAGTCTCGGGGCTGGCAATGTTGCCATCTCTGGCTGAATGTAACTCAGGAAATCTAGAGATTTGGTGAGATTATATATGCGGTTAAACCAATATATTTCGCAGTATTTCAGTGACCTACTGCAACAGTAACGGCCACATCAAATAAATAGCAACTGGTAGGGCCAGTTGAGAATTCACCCATCGGGCAATCCCAAGCAGAACCTTGCTGTGCACTGCACTTGCAGGTTTGGGGGTATGTATAAGCTGCCCGGGCATCCCGAGGTGAACAACTCAGGGTTGAGCAAGCCATCTCCACCATCATAGTGGTGATTTTGCAGATAGATAAGGTTGAGTACTAATGTCTGCCTTGCAGTCCCTACTTGCCCGGGGTTTCGTAAGTCACAAGTGCTGCTAAATAAGCTGGGCAATCTTATCCGCCTTCGGGGCATCAGCATGACTTGGTCTGAATGGTTCAGACACCAATGTCCTTGGTTTAAACCAACAAAGTTTAAATGAACCTGATTTGGTTTTATGACACTAAAGATGTGATGGTTGGCTGCCACTGTTCAGCCAACTCTATGCAAATTAAGGCAAAGGAGTTTGGGTGACTCTAACTTTGCATTGACCAGTAATGAGGATGTGAAATCCCTTCTAAGCAGTGGGGTGAGGAACACTAAAATTTCTGAAATTTTGGAGGGCCCATCAAGTTGATGGCCATATTGATACTAGTATGGTGTGACACCCACCCACCTCCCTGGGGTGAGGAACACTAAAATTAGTGGTGATTTAAAAGTGGTTTATGAATTGATCACTTATCCAGGCTAATGTAGCCATCCCACCACAAGGATAGGCTCTGGTAGTCTATCTCAATGTTAATAAAGGGGGGGGGTCAGGTAAGTATGAACGAGAAAGAATTCAAGGTTACCCGGTAGCCGGGATTCTTGAAGTGAAATACTTACCTGACCCCCCATACTGTCCCCACCCTTCCACCCTAGGTTAGCCTGGGAGAGCGAAGGTAATGGTACGTTTTGCTTAATGCGGAACTGGAGAGCGGGGCGAGGGCCCACGCTATTATAGTGGCGGACGAGTCCACTTTTTTGGGGCAGTGATTGTCGGAGGTTGCTGGGGATATCTCAATGTTAATAAAGGGGGGGGGTCAGGTAAGTATTTCACTTCAAGAATCCCGGCTACCGGGTAACCTTGAATTAATGTCCTTGATGCTTTTGTTCTATCCTTCTATCCTTCTCTTTTGCACGTTATTTTCAACCAAAAATCTAAATTTGTGACTGAATTGATGTCCTTGATGCTTTTGCTCTATCCTTCTCTTTTGCACTTTAATTTCACAGGAAACTTTTGAGAAACAATATTTTGTAAACTAGCATTTATGCAAGTTATGAGAACTGGCAATTTTGCCAGTTTTTAATGCCATTTTGAATGCCGACTGCTCACCAGTCCAAATTTGTGAATGAATTGATGTTCTTGACACTTTTGCTTCATCATTGCGTTTGCATACTATTGCCAAAGAACTTTTAATAAACAAATATTTGGTAAAGTAGAATTTATGCAAGTTATGAGCAGAACTAGCTTTTTTGCTAGTTTCATGGCCAATCTGTCTGCCTATTGATATTGAAATGATGTCCTTGACGCTTTTGCGCTATCATTGCTTTTGCACATTATCTTCTTGTCAAAAAAGTTTTGAGAAACAAATATAATTATGGCAAACTAGCATTCAAAAAGTTCCGAGCTGAACTAGCAATTTTGCTAATTTTTTATGGCCTTTTTTCTGCCAATTGCTCACCAATCTGAATTTGTGACTGAATGGATTTCCTTGATAGTTTTGCTCCGTCATTGCTTTTGCACATTATTGCCAAAAAAACTTTGGTTGAACAAACATTTGGTAAACTAGAACTCATGCAAGTTATGAGCAGAACTAGCATTTTTGCTAGTTTCATGGCAATATTGTCCAGCAATTGAAATCAAAGTGGTGTCCTTGACATTTTGAGCTATCATATTGCTTTTTTGCACATTATCTTCACGCCGAAAAACTATTGAGAAACCAATATTTGGTAAACTACCATTCGTACAAGTTCCGAGCAGAACTAGCTATTTTGCTACTTTTACGAACTCTTTTCTGTCAATTGCTCACCAATCTAAATTTGCTCTATCCTTCTCTTTTGCACATTATTTTCAACCAAAAATCTATGAACAAACACACCAATCTAGATTTGTTACTGAATTTTGTCCATGACACATTTGAGCCATCATTGCGTTTTGCACATTATCTTCATGTCAAAAAAACTTTTGAGAAACAAATATTTGGCAAACTGGCATTTATTCTAGTTCCGAGCTGAACTAGCAATTTTGCTAGTTTTTTATGGCCAATGGCTCACCAATCCAAATTTGTGAATGAATTGATGTTCTTGATGCTTTTGCTCTATCCTTCTCTTTTGCACGTTCATTTCACAGGATACTTTTTACAGACAATATTTGGTAAACTAGCATTTATAAAAGTTATGAGAACTGGCAATTTTGCTAGTTTTTAATGCCATTTTGCCAATTGCTCAACCAATCCAAATTTGTGAATGAATTGATGTTCTTGACACTTTTGCTCTATCATTGCGTTTGCATATTATTGCCAAAAAACTTTTAATATACAAGCATTAGGTAAACTAGAACTCATGAAAGTTATGAGCAGAACTGGCATTTTTGCTAGTTTCATACTTTGTCTGCCAATTGCAATTGAAATAATGTCCTTGACACTTCTGTGCTATCATTGCTTTTGCAAATCATTTTCACGTCAAAAAGCTTTTGAGAAACAAATATACGAGGGGTTTTCCATAAGTTCTGTCCAACTAGTCATAACTTTTGCTAGATTTGATGTAGAAACATGATATTCGGGTCAGATAATACTGAAGTAATTCTAAAATAACACCCAAAACATCAGATCATATAGATAAAAGTAAATGCTTATTTTGTTGCCATGGAAAACAGAATTCATGAAATGCGGCCCAGATTTTATAGTGCTCACTTAAAAAGAATAGAATACCTGCTTACATAACTGTGTTTTGACTAACTGAATTAAGGTATATTCATAATTTCTTTCATGAAATACAATCAGTTATTTGTAAAATCATTAATTACAATGGAAATTGGTGTTATCGTCACATCTCAGTTACTTTACCATTTACCATTTTCTAATTGTTTTACGAGATGAGCATTTTTTTGGATATGGATGACACCATATATACCTGTTATATTTCTTCAATTTAATTGGATAAAAACTGCCAGAGAGAGTAAGAACCTTCTATCATGCATACAAGGAAGACAGTATGAGTGATAGAACCAAATAAAGATTGTACAACCTTTTTCTGAATGAAGAAAACACACGCTGGAAGACCTAAGAAAAGAAGACTGGACAAAGCCAAAAAAGACCTTAACATGATGACTGAAGTATCTTATTTAGACATGGTTAGAACGTATGAGAAAAAGTATTTACAGGGTTGCAGTCATTAGTTTAGGAAGTTGTGAAATGGCTATGTATATTTTGAATATATTCTGTTCTATATCTCTTGTAATAATTACATATTTGACAAGATATATCAAGTATGTGTCAGTTAACAAGATCTCGGTCGTATTTCATGACTTTTGGTTTCCATAGCAACAAATCAACAATTTATTTTTACTTCTATGATCTGATTTTTTGGGGATCATTTGCAAATTACCTCTATATCAACTGAATCTAATATCATTTTTCTGCAGATAATCCAGTGAAAGTTGTGACAGGTTGGACAGAACTTATGGAAAACCCATTGTAAAGCACAAAAAGTCTCAGAAACACCAACAGTGATCTCAATATGAGGACAATGAGGCATTGACTTTTTAAGGGATATATAAAGTTAGAGGAAAAGTACTAAGTGTCAAGTTTATTATTTTAAGAATTTGTGAAATGTTAGGGATTATTTTAATACATTTCTTGTCCTGAATCCCTGGTAAAAAATGACTTTTTAACAAGATATAATGAATCTTGTGCATCTAAAAGTGCCCTGGGCCGCATTTCACGACTTTTGGTTTCCATGGTAACAAATGAACCATTTATTTTCATTTCTATGATCTAATTTTTTGGGGATCATTTGGAAATTACTTCAACATTATTTGACCAAAATATCATGCTCCTGTATTAAATATTGCAAAAGTTATGGCAAGTTGGACAGAACTTATGGAAAACCCCTCGTATGGCAAAACTAGCATTCCTGAAGTTCCAAGCTGAACTAGCAATTTTGCTGGTATTTTATGGCCTTTTTTCTGCCAATTGCTCACCAATCTAAATTTTATGAGCAGGACTAGCACTTTTGCTAGTTTTTTGGCAATTTTCTCTGCCAATTGCTACCCACTCTAAATTTGTGACTGAATTGATTTCCTTGATTCTTTTGCTCCGTCATTCCTTTTGCCCTTTATTGCCAAAAAACTTTTGATAAACTAGAACTCATGCAAGTTATGAGCAGAACTAGCATTTTTGCTAGTTTCACAGCCATTTTGTCTGGCAATTGCAATAGAATTGGTGTCCTTGACATTCTGAGCTTTCGTATTGCTTTTGCACATTATCTTCATGCCAAAAAACTTTTGAGAAACCAATATTTGGCAAACTACCATTCAGACAAGTTCTGAGCAGAACCAGCAATTTTGCTGCTCTTACAAACTTTTTTCTGTCAATTGCTCACCAATCTAAATTTGTGACAGAATATGTCCTTGATGCTTTTGCTCTATCCTTCTCTTTCGCACATTATTTTCAACCAAAAATCTATTTACAAACAAATATTTGGTTGGTTAACTAGCATTTATACAAGCTATGGTCAGAACTAGCACTTTTGCTAATTTTTTGGCATTTTTTTCTGCCGATTGCTCACCAATCGAAATTTGTTACTTGTGTCCTCGACACTTTTGAGCCATCATTGCTTTTTGCACATTATTTTCACATCAAACTTTTGAGAAACAAATATATAGCAAACTAGCATTTGTAAAGTTATAAGCAGAACTAGCAATTTTGCTATTTTTTCATGGCCTTCTTTCTGCCAATTGCTCACCAATCTAAATTCTATGAGTAGCATTTTTTTTCCTGCCAATTGCCACCCAATATAAATTTGTGACTGAATTGATTTCCTTGATTCTTTTGCTCCATCATTGCTTTTGCACATTGTTGCCAAAAAACTGTTGATAAACATTTGGTAAAGTAGAACTCATGCAAGTTATGAGCAGAACTAGCATTTTTACTATTTTCATGGCCATTTTGTCTGACAATTGCAATCGAATTGGTGTCCTTGACATTTTGAGCTATCTTATCACTTTTGCACATTATCTTCACGCCGAAAAACATTTGAGAAACCAATATTTGGTAAACTACCATTCGTACAAGTTCCGAGCAGAACTAGCAATTTTGCTGCTTTTACTAACTTTTTTCTGTCAATTGCTCACCAATCTAAATTTGTGACTGAATTAATGTCCTTGACGCTTTTGCTCTATCTTTCTCTTTTGCACATTATTTTCAACCAAAAATCTATGTACAAACAAATATTTGGTTGGTTAACTAGCATTTATGCCAGTTATGGTCAGAACTAGCACTTTCGCTATTTTTTTGGCATTCCTCTGCCAATCGCTCACCAATCTAAATTTTTTACTGAACTTCTGTCCTTGACACTTTTTCTGCCAATTACTCACCAATCTAAATTTTATGTGCAGAACTAGCACTTTTGCCAATTTTTTGGCATTTTTCTCTGCCAATGGCTACCCTATCTAAATTTGTGACTGAATTGATTTCCTTGATTTTTTTACTCCATCATTGCTTTTGCCCTTTATTGCCAAAAAACGTTTGACAAACAAACATTTGGTAAACTAGAACTCATGCAAAAAGTTCCAAGCAGAACTAGCAATTTTGCTAGTTTTTATGGCCTTTTTGCTTCCAATTGCTACCAAATCTAAATTTGTGACTGAATTGATTTCCTTGACGCTTTTGCTCCGTCATTGTTTTTGCTCTTTATTGCCAAAACCTTTTGATAAACAAACATTTGGTAAACTAGAACTCATGCAAGTTATGAGCAGGACTAGCATTTTTGCTAGTTTTGTCTGGCAATTGCAATCGAATTGGTGTCCTTGACATTTTGAGCTATCATATTGCTTTAGCACATTATCTTCTCTTCAAAAAACCTTCTGAGAAACCAATATTTAGTAAACTACCATTCGTACAAGTTCTGAGCAGAACTAGCAATTTTGCTGCTTTTACTAACTTTTTTCTGCCAATTGCTCACCAATCTAAATTTGTGACTGAATTGATGTCCTTGACGTTTTTTGCTCTATCCTTCTCTTTTGCACATTATTTTCAACCAAAATAACTGGCATTTATGCAAGTTATGGTCAGAACTAGCACTTTTGCTAGATTTTTGGCATTTTTTGCCAATCGCTCACCGATCTTAATTTGTTACTGAACTTGTGTCTTTTGAGCCATCATTGCTTTTTGCACATTATCTTCACGTCAAAAAACTTTTGAAAAACAAATATTTGGCAAACTAGCATTAATCTAGTTCTGAGCTGAACAGCCTGAACTAGCAATTGTGCTAGTTTTTATGGCCTTTTTTCAGCCGATGGCTCACCAATCTAAATTTGTGACTGAACTGTTGTCCTTGATGCTTTTGCTCCGTCCTTCTCTTTTGCACTTTAATTTCACAGGAAACTTTTGAGAAACAATATTTTGTAAACTAGCATTTATGCAAGTTATGAGAACTGGCAATTTTGCCAGTTTTTAATGCCATTTTGAATGCCGACTGCTCACCAATCCAAATTTGTGAATGATTTGATGTTCTTGACACTTTTGCTTTATCATTGGTTTTGCATACTATTGCCAAGAAACTTTTAATAAACAAATATTTGGTAAAGTACAATTTATGTAAGTTATGAGCAGAACTATCATTTTTGCTATTTTCATGGCCACTCTGTCTGCCTATTGATATTGAATGGTGCCCTTGACACTTTTGCACTGTCATTGCTTTTGCACATCATTTTCACATCAAAAAAAATTTAAGAAAGAAATATATAGCAAAGTAGCGTTCGTAAAGTTACTAGCAGAACTAGCAATTTTGCTAGTTTTTTATGGCCTTTTTTTGGGTCAATTGCTCACCAATTTAAATTTTATGAGCAGAACTAGCACTTATGCTTGTTTTTTTGGCAATATTCTCTACCAATTGCTATCCAATCTAAATTTGTGACTGAATTGATTTCCTAGATTCTTTTGCTCCATCATTGCTTTTGCCCTTTATTGCCAAAAAACTTAAGATAAACATTTGGTAAAATAGAACTCATGCGAGTTATGAGTAGAACTAGCATTTTTGCTAGTTTCATGGCCATTTTGTCTGGCAATTGCAATCGAGTTGATGTGTAGTACCCAGTTGGACCTCTGGTCAATTGGATCAGAGAAAACCCAATTGTTCCTGATGACTGTGAGTTCACTCAGCCATGAGGATTATTACTATCAGTTTAACTTTGTTTTCTATACTAATCTCTGGGAAGTTTTCATTCCACTGCAAGAGTTCAGAGAGAACACACACTGTTATATGCTTGCTATTTGTGACCAAATTAGCCCAATCAGGGTAAGTTGTAAACTTTATGTATATTCTTTATGAGCTACTACTAATTCATTGTGAATTTATTTTGCTTTACATCAGAGATAATGCTATACTCATATCATTCATTTGTACATAAATTTATAACCATGTTTCATATGTGTTATATTCTTACAAGTATTGTTTTATTTTATTGAAAGCCAATTCGTCTAAATGGTTTAAATCATCTAAATGGTTTAAGTTGTCTAAATAGTTTGAATGGTAACGTTGAATAAAGCCATTTTAAAGAAAAGAGAAGTCTTTGTCCATGTATACACGGTTACAGATGTCCTTGACATTGTGAGCTATCTTATAACTTTTGCACATTATCTTCATGCCGAAAAAAATTTGAGAAACCAATATTTGGTAAACTACCATTCGTACAAGTTCCGAGCAGAACTAGCAATTTTGCTGCTTTTACTAACTTTTTTCTGTCAATTGCTCACCAATCTAAATTTGTGACTGAATTAATGTCCTTGATGCTTTTGCTCTATCCTTCTCTTTTGCACATTATTTTCAACCAAAAATCTATGTATAAACAAACATTTGGTTGGTTAACTAGCATTTATGTAAGTTATGGTCAGAACTAGCACTTTTGCTAGTTTTTTGCCATTCCTCTGCCAATCGCTCACCAATCTAAATTTGTTACTGAATTGTGTCCTTGACACATTTGAGCCACCATTGCTTTTGCATATTATCTTCACACCAAAAAACTTTTGAGAAACAAATATTTGGCAAACTAGCATTTATTCTAGTTCTGAGCTGAACTAGCAATTTTGCTAGTTTTTCATGGCCTTTTTTCAGCCAATGGCTCATCAATCCAAATTTGTGACTGAATTGATGTCCTTGATGCTTTTGCTGTATCCTTCTCTTGTACGTTAATTTCACAGGAAACATATGAGAAACAATATTTGGTAAACTAGCATGTATACAAGTTATGAGAACTGGCAACTTTGCTAGTTTTTAATGCCATTTTGAATGCCGATTGCTCACCAATCCAGATTTGTGAATGAATTGATGTTCTTGACACTTTTGCTTTATCATTGCTTTTGCATACTATTGCCCAAAAACTTTTAATAAACAAATATTTGGTAAATTAGTATTTATGAAAGTTATGAGCAGCACTAGCATTTTTCATGGTTTCATGGATAGCTTACTTATACTTATGATCGCATTATACCAATTTCATACAAATTTATCACTTTTATGGTGTAGCTGTGTCTTTTAAAGATGTCTTTCGCTGATGTGCAGCCTATGTTTTATATTGCCTAAATAGCCCATGATTTGTAGTTCTATAATTCACCAACCAGGCCAAATTTCAAATAGTGTGTGGACGCAACTGACATCAATAAGTCGAACAAGAGACAAAAAAGGAAGACGGCAGTGTTGGATAGAGAATCAACTGTTATTTACATACAATCTATGTACAACATCACAAACAAGATTTATATATCATTGGACAAATAACATTAATTACACTAATTTGTACAAATAATAGGCAATAATCTGTGCCACACAAAACCATTTTCATTCATGGCAAAATTTATCAAACAATATAAATAGCAGTATCAAATTGTTTCTGAAAATATCCATAAATATCCAGAAGATGCATAACTTGAGATCACTTTACAGTGTATCTATGCGTATATATGACAAGAGAGCAACTAAATATTCCTCTAGTTATTGCATTACATACTGTTATCTTCTTGCAAGTGTCAGGCGTGTGCATTATGCAGTGAACTATGCAGCGATGAATGAAAATGACGTAACCGGCTAATTACATTCAAATATATATATAAAACAAATTTACAAAATATTCACATCATAGGCAATAAAATAAATTGAAAGTTCATATCACTAGGCGTTTGTTGCATAAATTCATCTATCAGGTTTCATGGCGGACTAGCTTTCAAGTATTTACTGAATGGATTTGGACCTCGTCGCTTGGGATTTCTCGGCAGGTTCCGCTGTTGATCTAAAAATCAAATAAGTATTTGTCCTTTTAAAAATAATGAATATGTACCCAGGTTGAAAATGTACTTCAATTCAAAATAAAAGTTAACTAACAATTCATTTCATCCATTTGTTGATAAACTTTGAATTTTTGACAACAAATTGTACATCTATGAAAATAACTGATACATAGGCGTACGGCGCACGCGATTTTTGGGGGGGCGAGCGACATCTGCCCGAATTTCAAGATCTAAATTTAATACCATTTCAAATAAAATTGGCCGGAAATCATTAATTTTCAATAGTGTTTATTTAATCATCTGCCCAAATTTTTTAGCCTTTTTGCCCGAATCTTACTGTTTCCCAAACTTTTGGGGGGGCGATCGCCCCCCCTGCCCCCCTCCGATACGCCTATGAACTGATACATTTTAAAGTAAAGTAAAATACTGAACGCAGGCTTCTGCAGAAGCCTCTATGTTCAGATCTATGCTAGAAGTTAGTGCTGCGGTAATAACTAGGTAATTGTAAAGTGTGAAGAAATTATCCAGATCTACAGAGTGAACAACACCGATAAATTGACCATTAAGGAAAAAATTAAAATTTTTGACAAGAGTCTCATAATTTCGTCTTTGTCAATTGCATTGGAAAAGGGACTTTTATCATACAAGATCATAAACCACTGTTAAGAGGTATGACATACATGTACAAAAATCGTATTTTTTTAATGTTTCAATATGCAAGTAAATAATCATGAGATGCTTTTACCAGGCGCATTGACTCCCATGCATTCAATCCACTCTGCTATAGTAATTTTTCTGTCATCATTAACATCACAATATCGCAAGAAGTTTCTCCCACATTTCCGCATTCCCTTTTTCCGCCGAATTTCCTTTTTGAAAACTTTCCATTCTCGTCTTTCTAATTGCTGAAAAAGAACATTCAGATTTTTTTCAACAATCATACATGTTCTGGTAAATTTGTAATTTTCTTATCTATACAAAAAACACCAAAATTGTGTCATTAATTGTGATTTTTAAAAAGTAGTGGATAATAATTCTGATACTTTTATCAACAGAAGAAAATTAAGTGCATCTGAGGGTATATTTTTGCTTAATTTATGACCCTAACCGGATTTCAACATATCCATACCTGATTGTTGTTTAAATCTAACAACTTGAGTTTCCATCTGACAGCCTGTTCTTCTAAACTCTGATCGGGGTTAGGCTCTGGTATAGACCTGATACAAAAATTAGCAGTGTTTTTAGGTAAAATGATTTATAATTACAAAAAGACACATAATTAATCTAAGAATTTCTCTTGGTCATTTATAAGATATTTTGATGCATCTCATACATAATTAGGATTACAAAACTTCACCGAGTAGTCACAGTTTTACATATCAATTCTTATCAGATTAATCGCAGGTTTAAAAAAATATTTTCATTAATACAATTATTTGAAAATACCCACTTTTTAACAGAAGCATTCTGTGCATATTCCATCATCTCTGTGGTCAGCTGATCAAGCAGATCAACCAAAAACTTTTTCTTCTTGTGGTATGGACAGCCTGCAAAGTGAAAAGACCAGTTCAAGATGCCCTCAATCAACCATGCACTTGAAATTCAGGCTTAAATAATCTTAAGCTTGAAATTAAATTTGCAATACAAAAAGTAGTGAACGTCTAAGCAAAGAAAATGGCCGTTTTAAATACGCAAGGTATTTAATACAGGATGGGCATGCTTTGGAAAAAGAACAACCACTAACCAGGAAAACAGGAATTTTAGTATCAAATCAACTCAAAATGCTCTTTATCAATCTCCAAATGTCCAACGAGTTGCAACTCAACATTTTGTGAGTGCAAATCTAAGAATTTGCACAATTTTTGTCAAAAAAATATTTTCGATTGATGACTGCCACCGGAACAATGAAAACTCAACTCAACACCAAAAGCCACATGTGAAACAAGAGTGAAGTAGTGCAGCAAATATACAATGTGAATATCTTGAATTGCAGCAAATCAAAAATGACAAGAAGAATACTGAAAAAGTAGCTTCTGTTCTCATCTGTGATGGTGCCCATGCATCCAAAGCTGTGCAAAGTCACACTCAAGGAAGGATCCGTCGTGATACTCGGTACCGGACTATGACAGAAAACCACTACAGTTCTTCCCAGAGAATACTACAACCAGGGTACAGGGAGGACAGTGCCAGTGTGTCGCTAGAGATCAGAAATCAGGAAAGATAAAAAGACATAAACAGCAGCAGCAACAAAAATCCACTGAAGGAAACGACTAGTGCAACTAATTAGGGTGCTTGAGGGTGAGAGACATGCCCAAGGAAGTCAAAGGACTTAACTTGCAATTGGGATGAACTTGAGGAGAAGGGCTCGGGGAGCGCACCTTTGAACTCGCTGGATCTGATATTGGAACAGTCAGGGACAACATTGTGGGTGGAAGTGCCAGGGATTGGTTTGCCAGTCTGACTGTCCACACACCAGCAATATCCTGTGGAGTTGTGGCACTGCTCGGCTCGATAGCGACCTTCTCCAATGCACTCGGGAATGAATATGCGACCCTCAGGGTCATTCCGGTCCATGTCTTCCGCCAGCCTCCTCTCTTCGTCACAGTTACGTTTCTCAGAGGATGAACCAGCTGAAAATAGATCAAACAATTGTTAGGTTGACAATTGATGACATCATTATATTACAAACAAATAAGAAACAACATCTGAGGTTCTCCCATGTTCAGTATACTCACAGTTATCCTGGTTCTTCTCTTTCAAACGACTGCCACCAGAGGGAGTGAGGCGAGGCTTCGGTCGGCCACTGTTTAACGGACTAGTTTGTTTATGGTACAGAGTGGCTCCACCTGGTGGATCTGCCTCACCTGCAAGAAGAACGTTTTGTTAAAGGAAGCACACTTTTTGGTAACTTTTTAAAAAGATTAGACAAATATTGAGAGATACATTCTATTATTAATGGAGAAGTCCAATAATAAGCTTGCTACTATATTATTAGGAAACGTTACTTCTTTTGAGCATTAATTTAGCAATAAGTACAACAAAGCGTTACAGCAGATTAAACTAACAGTAAAGATGCGTTCACAATCTAAACATAGGAATTTAATCTATAGAGGCAAACCAAAAGATTATTCGAAGCAAGTAATTTGATTCACTGTACACAACAGCATTGTAAATAACAGTAAACCAGGTAGCGATGCTTCAATATTTTGGTGGAGAGTAAATTAGGAAAGCAAGACCTCTCTACCTACAAGCTGCTGTAGAGCAAACTTAGATAAAGGCATTATATTATTATAGTGGTTACGGTGGATTTAAAAATGAGATGTATGAGATGTAAACTTTCCCTGAATTAGAGAAGAGACTCAGAGACAAAGAGAAGCAAAAGCTAAACCTACGAGTGTGACTAAAATAGCTAGAAGCAGACTGTAAACGCATCTTTGAGACGGATACATGTAAATGCAAGCAGTTATAACCTAATCCTTCGGCGGAAGAGCGAAGAAGTTGTGTGACGTCATAATTATGCAAGGGAATACCTCCTCCTTGTTGGCCATCGGGCGTTGGGGTTGTCCACTGTTCGTCTGAATTCAACGACAAAAATAAGCGAAAAGAAACTGCAATTACAAATCATCACAACAGGACACCATCAAAATTCATCATCAAATTTAATTCATATAATTAGCATGTCATTAGCATATCATTAGCAGCATGTTTGCTAGAATGAGGCTTAGGAAATAACAAGCAGAAGAACAAGGCTCAATTATTACTGTTATGAACTGCAAGAGGCCATAACATGCCTACTATGCGCAATTGGCAAAGCGAGTGTTTTCGCAAAGAACAAAAGAAATCATTCGATAGATTATGAGATGCTAAAAGTAAGAATTTCCTAGTTTGTACATAAAAGCTTGGAAATCTGGTTAAGATGTTGAGGAAAGACACTATGAAGTAAGAAAAATAAATGCCTAGTGTTAATCTATATTGAATACTGCTGGAGAGAATGTGTGAGTCAAAAGGAAATTACAAGCATGTTCAACGCACTAGGATGAGAGAGATTAACAACCAAAATAATGTGCCAGTGTAAATTCACATTTCTTAACCATGCGTGCTGACAAAAAAGATCATTTCTGTGCAAAGAAAATAAAACATTTAGAAAGGAATTATCATTCAAAATCACAGGCTGGTTATGGCAAAACTACTGCATCCCAATACTAAGGTTTAATCATTACATTATTTCTGTCAATAGCTTTGCAATCACTTAACAAAATGCCATTTAATCCTATTAATTTGACAATAGATCCAACCATAAAGAAAGGATGATCAAATCATGCAAAACTTTTTAAATAAACTAAACCTATGTGCACTCCAAAAAAGTCTGTGTTAATCCATAAATTTTCACAACCATCAAAATTACTGGAAACTCACTGTTAATGTCTACGCCAAGGCAGACTGACCATTCGGAACGTGTGATGGTGTTGTCCTGGTCCAGGTCGCAATACTGGTCAAATGTTTTGGCACACGCTTTTGGCTTCACTAACTTCTTGATCATCCTCTTCAATGGGCGGACCTCTCTCCGTCGCAGTTTGTTGTCCTTTTTGGTGTCTAGTTCCGAGAACTTCCACTCAATGACTCTCTTCTCCGGGGTGTCTAGTAGCGAGTCGGACTCTGATTGGATCGGTAAGCCTATTAGTAACACAGCACGGCTAGTTATTCATGCGGCTGCTGTGCTGTACTTGCAGGAGCCTGAACTTTTACTGCTATATATGTGGGCCTATTCAAAATATGTTAACATTGCAATAATGAAAATATGAGGAGACTATCCATAACGACAACTTTCGCAGCACTGACAATAACTAAGCAATGGTGATAATTGATACACATATTGTTTTATAGTTTTACTATATATATTATAAAATGTCTTGTTTTATATTCAAAGCACAGTCGTTGAGATCCTCAGACATTACCTCTTGGGGCTCCTGGATATCTGGGCGGAGTGGGTTTGGGAATCCTGGCGAATTCTTCGGAAAACAAACGGATGAGTTGCGTGTTGAACTGCGACCGTTCTGCGGGACTGCAACCTAAGGAAAAATCTCATACAAATACAATAAAGCTATTACTGTGTCAGAAGAGGAAACATATGCTTATATGCAAGTCATGACAGATTAAAATTGGATACCAAAACCAAAACAAGTGCAGTGTGAATTCACAGACAGACCGTCCATGAGGAAATCAGTGGAATTATGTAACAACAGTGCAACTAAAATCAACTACAGTACGTTATAAGAAAGAATAAACCTTAAGAGTGCAAACCTACATAACTGGTAATGCTAGACGTAGTGAATCTAGTGTGACACCTTACCTTTAATCACCTTAATTAAACAGAAACTCTACGGCAGACGGGACAGCAAGGGTAAAAGACATACCCGCTACCGACAGACAATGCAGTGATGGGTGCTTCTAACTAAACAGTGATTTGAATTTCAAAGTGAAACTAAACAGTCCGGCTGAGGCATCCAAATGGATGATCCAGATGGATCCTGAACGACCATTGCCAGAAGCAAGAACCAAACAGTGCAAGAAGTGCCTCTTAATTATATCCATTACCTGTCTGCGCCTTTTTATTCTTCCTGCCTCTAGACTTGCCTAAGGAGAAAAGTGGCCTTGATTGAATGTTTGTGGTTAAATACAGGCATTGTGAAGCAATCTCGGGCATTTTTCAGGTGGCGATGAAATAATATGGCAGAATTGGCATATCAAGTTATCAATCATTACAGTATAATGATGTAGATAGAAAAAGTCTGAGACATCCCAAGAGATCAGATGGTGTTGACTTGTCACAATGGAAACTCACCTTTAGTTCCTCTACAACTGATGTTTCTCCCCCTTACAGATGACCTTGGAATAGGTTTGCCATCGGCCGTCACACACCAGCACCACCAATACCCTGTAGCTCGATGACACTGGACGTCCGAATACGACCCGTCCGCTTCACAAAGAGGGATGTAGTTGCCCGCCCGAGGTCTGCTCTGCGTCTCTGAGGCTTGCCGTCTTTCTTCTAGACATTTACTCGTCCCTACTGCTCCGTCTCCTCCCAGATCTGAAAGTCCAAAGGTTCCCATGTTTCAACCTGGTTTATATACAAAGTGAGCAGGTAATGGCCAGGGCTGGGGTCAAGTACAGAAGATCCTGGAGTACAAGTACGTCAAAATGTGCCAAGTACCAATTAAGCTCCAAGCTTATTTGAAAATTCAATGTTCTATCAATGTGTTGTCGTTCACTTTTCAATGGTATAAAATATTTCTTTTGTTCATTACTGGATGTTGAAGAGGAACGATAACATTTCTTGACTAAATCATACAAAACATTGAGTAGGAGGAACAATTTTACTCTCGATTTCGCTATCTTTTTAAGAAAGTTTGAGGTAAGAGAAAGTATTTGGGATGGGAACTAACAGACACTAAAGTAATGTGGCTACATATTTTAATGGCATTCAAGATATTTCCAGAATAGAAGTATTCAAAAGCTGAAGAAAACAGTCAGGTGTGGCAAACACAGCCAGGTGTGGCAAAAACAGCCAGGTGTGGCAAAAACAGCCAGGTAGTGTACCTAGTCACTCTTTGAGCCGGCAGATAGTGATATCAGAGCAAGCTGTTTGTTGCTATCAACTAGCCTTTAAAAGCCCACCCACAATAACAACACAAATATCCCACATTTCTGTGTGTCAGTTACATGCCTGCAGTGCAAAGGTTAACTCTTTGTTACTAAGAGGTAGTGTAATGTAAATTGGTATCACAGATAGGGCTACATTAGTCATTACCAGATCAATGGCTCTGCACTACAAATCTTCACCTTCAGCTAGCCCATGTTATCTGGAAACTGTTCTCAAATTCTTGGTGAGAAAGCACATTGTGTAATTGTTTACAGACATCAAAATGTTTCCCTAAAAGAGGCTCTAGATATTGGCACATGATAATGACTGGATTGCCAAAAAGAGAACCCATGTCTTGGAATATTTCATCTTCGGCTTTCTGACGCATAATTGAAATACAAATAAAAAGTAATTATTTCACCTATATGTACCGATCAGTATATTTCTCCCATTGTAATATGAGTGTTCTGCTGGAAATGGACTTTATTTGGTAACGTTGGGTGGGAGGAACTTGCGCAATGCGCATCTTTCGAAAGCTTCGCCTTGTAAGAGACCTAAGATCAGGCAGTTTGGTTCCTGGTCAGCAATGCTGACTCAGCATCGCCTATTTGCAAATTATCATGAGCCCCAAGGCAAGAAACATGAGATTACATCACAAACTAGAATTATGTACTGAAGAACAAGATAGAAACTGAATTGGAAAATGAGGCCACCATTGCCCAGTCCCATAGGCAGGTTCAGGTATTTAAAAGGTTGGTATCTGTCAGTGTCAGGCTTGAAGCATCAGATTTAGGACACACAAGTGATGTTAAAACTTTACTGAGAGGAAAACAGGAGTTCAGAGACTGTAATCCCAAGAAAGAACTCTTACTGTGACATCTTAACGCCTATTCTGCACATGCATTATTTGGCAATGACCATTTTGCCAGGTAAAAATCAGTTTCGAATTTCAGCCGAACATGATCAAGAAATGACAAATGGAGATTCTGGACGTACCTCTACACTGTCCTTTGGCCACCACCCTGATCTTCTTCTTCTCACACTTCCTGATCCTCCTGATGGCACACTTGTGTTGGTACGTATGTCCGTCAGAGGCACAGACCGGTCTCACCCTGGCATTCGTGCAGTTCACTTTACATGACCCTACTTCCCGTTCGTTCCTGTATGAGAATTGTCTCTGTAAAACATAAAGGCAAATAACGGTTAGTCAATACTCGGATTGAAGATGAAAAAAAACTAAAACAGTCTTGAATTATTGGCATTCACATGGACATAGAATATTTTCAGAGAAAAACAATCATAGGTACAAGCGACAAAAAGTCTCTGAATTTCCCAATGAATAAGGAGTTATGTCAGACATATCTAGAAAACAATATCTAGAAAACAATTATCTATACAGAAATACAACCATCATGACTAGATGATTACTCCATGGACTAAGTAACATTCTGAAACATGTGTGCACATAATCACCAAAACAACAGTTTTGTACCAAAAGCCACGTCAGAGGAGCAGTACGTAGTGGATGATCCTCAACCAATAGCTGATGTGGTTTATGATGATTAGCAACAAACTCGTGCAAAGGAACTTCACCAACTCGCTAAGCCAAATTGTTACAACACTAATGATGGATTTAGCACCGGTCTGAGTTCCATCACATCTTCATTTGTTGCAACAGCAATGCAGAAGCAATGCAGGAGGTATTCCAAACCTGCACCGGGGCATGTCGAACAGGGGTGTTGCAGGGTTGCCGGGCCAGACTGGGGTGCAGAGAGAAGCCCTGCTGCCACATAGCCCAGCACATAGCCCAGGCATAATTTGTGTTTGTGGTGCTATCACAACACTCTACACAGGCTCAATTGATATGTAAGTGAGGCACGTGGCCAGCCAGTTCAACTGTTCATGGGTAGGCATGTGAAGCAGTGTTATGTAACAACTCCTGTGAAGTTCTCAGCATCCAGCCGCCCCTAAAACAGTTCCCAGCAGCAACCAACCATCTCAGCCAGACTTGTTTACAGGGCCCTCCATAGCTGAGACCTTCCCATGGAGTGAAAGTCAACCAAATGTTTTCATTGTGAGAATGGTAGCAGGGGAGGCCTGCTCATCATCCCAGCTTCTAATGAGACCCAGACACAACTAGGCATTTATTTGAAAAGTGGGGCCAATACTAAAATGACCACTGCATAAAAGTGAATCATCCAATTTCCATGGTTTTTGTATTTTCTGAAAGAACTGTGATAGGGCTATCAGAAAAAAATATAATGATACTTTTAATCACAGTTTCCACTGTAAAAGGCTAAAAAAAGACCAAAAATTGAGTTTCAAAAGGTCCCCAGATTTTAGACTCTATTTTGGAAGGCTGGCATTTTTGTCCAGAACATCCCACAGCAAGAATCAATATTTCACACCATCTCTCATGCCTTGAGGTACAATAAAAAAATATCAGATGATTTTTGAAAAATATTCCACTATTGGTTTTGAGGGGGCAAAGATCCGAAAGCGGACTGTCACACCTTGGTGTGACTATTGAAAAAGTCACCTAAGTGTATTTTGTCACCCCTAAAACCACATTCAGTTGAGCAAATATATTTTATTTTTGTAGTACCAGGTCCCATCTTTCTCATAAAACTTAAATTCCAGTGCTGCTGCCATTACCAGCTTAGCAGTGAGGCTTCAAAGTGGTGTAACGACCGGGATAGTTCGTGTAACGTACCTCACGCTGGTAGAAAACTGTCCAAAATGACTAAGTCCAGCCTCCAAGAAAATCACAGTGATCATTGTGACCTTTCTCTGTGACTGTCGTGACTGTACAGTGACTGTCATGCTTCTGTCTACTTTGTCTATATATATAATGTATACCTATTATATTTGTTATGTATAGGTTACATGTAATTAAGAAAAAAAATAAAATTATCTATTATGGATAGTGCCTCCCCCCTCCTCAAACATTCCGGCCAACTTTCCCTTGGTCAGCCTGGTTACGCGGTACCAGGGGGGTCACTCCCAATAATTCACAGCCTATGCATGAAAAACAATGTTCATGTGTTGATAGCCGGTACAAAAAATACATGTGACAAAATGCATTATCCAGTGATTTAAATAAAAAAAATAATATTCTAAATCCAATACCACATACATGTGTCTGTTTGACAAATATAGATTGTCAATTTTGAAACTGTCTCACACACAGCCACCAGCTAACAATTTATCTTTCTGTCAGATAGCTCAGCTAACTTAATAACGGAACTTTGAATACAATTTGTGAGCTAAAGATAATATTAATGGAGATATTAGAGTAATAGTGATCATTGTGACTGTATTATTCACAATATTGTGGCTATAATATATATATATTACAATGACAGACTACGCATGTCTGTATGTATTGCAGTAGCGGATCCAGAGGGGGGGTGTAGGGGGCTCAACCCCCCTCCAGGGCTGTAGCTTTTAATGTAAAAAAAAACTAACTTAAATTCCCATATCTTTTATGTAACCCCCCCCCCCCCCTGTATGACATTTTCTTGATCTGCCCCTGTATAGTACTTGTTTATTTAATGTTGTGTCATCAGGCCTACACACAAGTAACTTTCTGTGTGTATCCAAGGGTATTTTTCAGATACCCAGTCAGCTCCCATCTTAAACCCTCACAACAGTAACAAAAACAGTCTTATTGACAATAGTTTTCATCTATAATTCTAGATGTGTGAAATTTCAGTAAATAAATGAATATGTACTTTTCAAATCACCAGATCTTTCTCAGTCCAACAGAGTGATTTACTTGGCGGATTTTTCTATTTCCAGGGATGTATCTAGAAATGACCTGAGGGGGGGGGGGCATTACATGGGGTGAATACAGGGTGCTCTGCGGCTTTTCCTATCTCTTCCATGTTAATTTTGGGCCTGAGGGGGGAAGCCATGGCCCTGTGGCACCCCTAAATATGCCACTGTTTCAACCAGGTGAAATAGAATTAAGCAGAGGGGGGTGGCAGCACTTTCCTGGAGGGGCCCTTGATGTACTTACTGTATATTTCAACCAAGACTCTTTAAGTTCCATATCAGAGGCACCGAGTGTTGGGGCAGGGGGAACATATACAATATATGGGGGTATGTGCCCCCATACCCCCACCCACACTAATGTCTATTGTGAACCTCCCGTTATACCAAAGTCAACTACAATAAATGTTGGCTTTCTTTTCTGTGACTTTGGTGACTAAATATTGCCTTGTCGACAAGGCAACTGTCAGTGTTGTGAATGTGGCTGATTCTAAACCTATAGTCAATGCAATGCCACATATGACTACATGTAGTATTGTGACTCTGGTGATACATGTAACTCGTCTAGCTTTTTAGAAAATTATTTTGAGAATGTTACTGATTTCAAACCCACACACATGATATATATCGCCTTGTGATATTTACATTAACTATGTCTTTGATGGCAACCCAACACACCATATAATTCAACTTTCTTTATTGTGACTATGATGACTAATAATATTATCACTTCCAACTCTCAAATGTTTAGAATTTTGCTGGTACCAAACATATATTAGGCCTACTGTGACTAAAGGATCACTTGCCTTTTACTATATATATATGTGATCGATTGTAATCCAAAAGACCATGTATTTCAGCTCCTTTATTGAGACTATGATGACTGATTATATCATCACTTCCGACACCCAAATTTTCAGAATTTTGCTGGTACAAAATATATATTAGGCCTACCATGACTATGGTGACTAAAGGATCACTTGCCTTTTACTATATATATCAACTATGTGATCGATTGTAATCCAACAGAACATGTATTTCAGCTCCTTTATTGAGACTATGATGACTGATTATATCATCACTTCCGACACCCAAATATTCAGAATTTTGCTGGTACAAAACATATATTAGGCCTACTGTGACTATGGTTACTAAAGGATTACTTGCCTTTTACTATATATATCAACTATGTGATTGATTGTAATCCAACAGACCATGTATTTCAGCTCTTTTATTGAGACTATGATGACTGATTATATCATCACTTCCGACACCCAAATATTCAGAATTTTGCTGGTACCGAACATATATTAGGCCTACCGTGACTATGGTTACTAAAGGATTACTTGCCTTTTACTATATATATCAACTATGTGATTGATTGTAATCCAACAGACCATGTATTTCAGCTCTTTTATTGAGACTATGATGACTGATTATATCATCACTTCCGACACCCAAATATTCAGAATTTTGCTGGTACAAAACATATATTAGGCCTACCATGACTATGGTGACTAAAGGATCACTTGCCTTTTACTATATATATCAACTATGTGATCGATTGTAATCCAACAGAACATGTATTTCAGCTCCTTTATTGAGACTATGATGACTGATTATATCATCACTTCCGACACCCAAATATTCAGAATTTTGCTGGTACAAAACATATATTAGGCCTACCGTGACTATGGTTACTAAAGGATTACTTGCCTTTTACAATATATATCAACTATGTGATTGATTGTAATCTAACAGACCATGTATTTCAGCTCTTTTATTGAGACTATGATGACTGATTATATCATCACTTCCGACACCCAAATATTCAGAATTTTGCTGGTACCGAACATATATTAGGCCTACCGTGACTATGGTTACTAAAGGATTACTTGCCTTTTACTATATATATCAAATATGTGATTGATTGTAATCCAACAGACCATGTATTTCAGCTCTTTTATTGAGACTATGATGACTGATTATATCATCACTTCCGACACCCAAATATTCAGAATTTTGCTGGTACAAAACATATATTAGGCCTACCATGACTATGGTGACTAAAGGATCACTTGCCTTTTACTTTATATATCAACTATGTGATCGATTGTATTCCAACAGACCATGTATTTCAGCTCTTTTATTGAGACTATGATGACAGATTATAGCATCTCTGACACCCAAATTTTAGAATTTTGCTGGTACAAAACATATATTAGGCCTACCGTGACTATGGTTACTAAAGGATTACTTGCCTTTTACTATATATATCAACTATGTGATTGATTGTAATCCAACAGACCATGTATTTCAGCTCTTTTATTGAGACTATGATGACTGATTATATCATCACTTCTGACAATCAAATTTTTAGAATTTTGCTTGTACCGAACATATATTAGGCCTACTGTGACTATGGTGACTAAAGGATCACTTGCCTTTTACTATATATATCAACTATGTGATCGATTGTAATCCAACAGACCATGTATTTCAGCTCTTTTATTGAGACTATGATGACAGATTATATCATCACTTCCGACACCCAAATATTCAGAATTTTGCTGGTACCGAACATATATTAGGCCTACCGTGACTATGGTTACTAAAGGATTACTTGCCTTTTACTATATATATCAACTATGTGATTGATTGTAATCCAACAGACCATGTATTTCAGCTCTTTTATTGAGACTATGATGACTGATTATATCATCACTTCTGACAATCAAATTTTTAGAATTTTGCTGGTACCGAACATATATTAGGCCTACTGTGACTATGGTGACTAAAGGATCACTTGCCTTTTACTATATATATCAACTATGTGATCGATTGTAATCCAACAGACCATGTATTTCAGCTCTTTTATTGAGACTATGATGACTGATTATATCATCACTTCTGACAATCAAATTTTCAGAATTTTGCTTGTACCTAACATATATAAGGCCTACTGTGACTATGGTGACTAAAGGATCACTTGCCTTTTACTATATATATCAACTATGTGATATATTGTAATCCAACAGACCATGTATTTCAGCTCCTTTATTGAGACTATGATGACTGATAATATCATCACTTCAGACACCCAAATATTCAGAATTTTGCTGGTAAAAAACATATATTAGGCCTACCATGACTATGGTGACTAAAGGATCATTTGCCTTTTACTATATATATCAACTATGTGATTGATTGTAATCCAACAGACCATGTATTTCAGCTCTTTTATTGAGACTATGATGACTGATTATATCATCACTTCCGACACCCAAATTTTCAGAATTTTGCTGGTACAAAACATATATTAGGCCTACTGTGACTATGGTGACTAAAGGATCACTTGCCTTTTACTTTATATATCAACTATGTGATCGATTGTATTCCAACAGACCATGTATTTCAGCTCTTTTATTGAGACTATGATGACTGATTATAGCATCTCTGACACCCAAATTTTTAGAATTTTGCTGGTACCAAACATATATTAGGCCTGCTGTAACTATGTTGACTAAAAATATCACTTGCCTTTTATTATTTACATAAACTATGTGATCGATTGTAACCCAACAGACCCTGTAATTCCACTCTTTAATGTGACTACAATTACTGATAATATCACTTCAGACACCCAAATTTTTAGAATTTTAATGGTACCAAACATAAATTAGGCCGACTGTGACTATGGTGACTAAAATATCAGTAACCATTAACTATTTACATTAACTATTTGATTGATTGTAACCCAACAGACCATGTAATTGAACCATTTAATTGTGACTATAATCACTGATGATATCATCACTTCCAACACCCATATTTTTAGAATTTTGCTGGTACCAAACATATATTAGGCCTACTGTGACTATGGTGCCTAAAATATCATTTGCCTTTACTATTTACATAAACTATGTGACCGATTTTAATCCAACAAACCATGTAATTCAGCTCTTTTACTGTGACTATGATGACTGATAATATCAACACTTCCGACACCCAAATTTATAGAATTTTACTGGTACCAAACATATATTAGGCCTACCGTGACTATGGTGACTAAAAGATCACTTTTTTTTTACTGTTTACATTGACTATGTGATCGTTTGTAACCCATCAGACCATGTATTTCAGCTCTTTTATTGAGACTATGATGACTGATTATATCATCACTTCCGACACCCAAATTTTAGAATTTTACTGGTACAAAACATATATTAGGCCTACCATGACTATGGTGACTAAAGGATCACTTGCCTTTTACTTTATATATCAACTATGTGATCGATTGTATTCCAACAGACCATGTATTTCAGCTCTTTTATTGAGACTATGATGACTGATTATAGCATCTCTGACACCCAAATTTTTAGAATTTTGCTGGTACAAAACATATATTAGGCCTACCGTGACTATGGTTACTAAAGGATTACTTGCCTTTTACTATATATATCAACTATGTGATTGATTGTAATCCAACAGACCATGTATTTCAGCTCTTTTATTGAGACTATGATGACTGATTATATCATCACTTCTGACAATCAAATTTTTAGAATTTTGCTTGTACCGAACATATATTAGGCCTACTGTGACTATGGTGACTAAAGGATCACTTGCCTTTTACTATATATATCAACTATGTGATTGATTGTAATCCAACAGACCATGTATTTCAGCTCTTTTATTGAGACTATGATGACTGATTATATCATCACTTCCGACACCCAAATTTTCAGAATTTTGCTGGTACAAAACATATATTAGGCCTACCATGACTATGGTGACTAAAGGATCACTTGCCTTTTACTTTATATATCAACTATGTGATCGATTGTATTCCAACAGACCATGTATTTCAGCTCTTTTATTGAGACTATGATGACTGATTATAGCATCTCTGACACCCAAATTTTTAGAATTTTACTGGTACCAAACATGTAGTATGCCTACTGTGACTATGGTGACTAAAATATCACTTGCCTTTACTATTTAAATAAACTATGTGATCGATTGTAATCCAACAAACCATGTAATTCAGCTCTTTTATTGTGACTATGATGACTGATAATATCATCACATCCGACACCCAAATTTTTAGAATTTTAATGGTACCAAACATAAATTAGGCCGACTGTGACTATGGTGACTAAAATATCAGTAACCATTAACTATTTACATTAACTATTTGATTGATTGTAACCCAACAGACCATGTAATTGAACCATTTAATTGTGACTATAATCACTGATGATATCATCACTTCCAACACCCATATTTTTAGAATTTTGCTGGTACCAAACATATATTAGGCCTACTGTGACTATGGTGCCTAAAATATCATTTGCCTTTACTATTTACATAAACTATGTGACCGATTTTAATCCAACAAACCATGTAATTCAGCTCTTTTACTGTGACTATGATGACTGATAATATCAACACTTCCGACACCCAAATTTATAGAATTTTACTGGTACCAAACATATATTAGGCCTACCGTGACTATGGTGACTAAAAGATCACTTTTTTTTACTGTTTACATTGACTATGTGATCGTTTGTAACCCATCAGACCATGTATTTCAGCTCTTTTATTGAGACTATGATGACGGATTATAGCATCACTTCTGACAACCAAATTTTTAGAATTTTGCTGGTACCAAACATATATTAGGCCTACTGTGACTATGGTGACTTAAGGATCACTTGCCTTTTACTATATATATCAACTATGTGATCAATTGTATTCCAACAGACCATGTATTTCAGCTCTTTTATTGTGACTATGATGACTGATAATATCATCACTTCCGACACCCAAATTTTTATAATTTTACTGGTACCAAACATATAGTATGCCTACTGTAACTATGGTGACTAATACATCAGTAACCATTAACTATTTACATTAACTATTTGATTGATTGTAACCCAACAGACCATCTCATTCAACCCTTTAATTGTGACTATAATCACTGATAATATCATCACTTCCAACACCCATATTTTTAGAATTTTGCTGGTACCAAACATATATTAGGCCTACTGTGACTATGGTGACTAAAATATCATTTGCCTTTATTATTTACATAAACTATGTGATCGATTTTAATCCAACAAACCATGTAATTCAGCTCTTTTATTGTGACTTTGATGACTGATAATATCATCACTTCCGACACCCAAATTTATAGAATTTTACTGGTACCAAACATATATTAGGCAGACTGTGACTATGGTGTGAAATACACCAGTAACCATTTACCATTTACATTAACTATTTGATTGATTGAAACCCAACAGACCATGAATTGTGACTATAATCACTGATAATATCATCACTTCTGACACCCAAATTTTTAGCATTTTGCTGGTACCAAACATGTATTTGGCCTACCGTGACTATGGTGACTAAAAGATCACTTTTTTTTTTACTGTTAACATTGACTATGTGATCGTTTGTAACCCATCAGACCATGTATTTCAGCTCTTTTATTGAGACTATGATGACTGATTATAGCATCACTTCTGACACCCATATTTTCAGAATTGTGCTGGTACATAACATATATTAGGCATACTGTGACTATGGTGACTAAATGATCACTTGCCTTTTACTGTATATATCAACTATGTGATCGATTGTAATCCAACAGACCACGTATTTCAGCTCTTTTATTGAGACTATGATGACTGATTATAGCATCACTTCTGAAACCCACATCTTTAGAATTTTGCTGGTACCGAACATATATTAGGCCTACTGTGACTATGGTGACTAAATAAAACTTGCCTTTACTATTTACATAAACTATGTGATCGATTGTAATCCAAAAAACCATGTAATTCAGTTCTTTATTGTGACTATGATGACTGATAATATCATCACTTCCGACACCAAGATTTTTAGAACTTTGCAGATACCAAACATATATTAGGCTGACTGTGACTGTGGTGACTAAAACATCACTAGCCTTTTACTATTTACATTAACTATTTGATCAATTGTAATCCAACAGACAATGTCATTCAACTCTTTTATTGTGACTATGATGACAGACTATAGCATCTCTTCCGACGCCAAAATTTCTAGAATTTTGCTGGTACCGACCATATATTAGGCCTACTGTGACTATGGTGACTAAAAGTTCACTTGCCTTTTACTATTTACATTAACTATGTCATCGATTGTAACCCAACAGACCATGTCATTCAACTCTTTTATATTGATCATGATGACTGATTATATCATCACTTCTGATGCCCAAATTTTCAGGGTTTTGCTGGTACCAAACATATATTAGGCCGCCTGTGACTACCCGGGTATGGTGACTAAAAAAACATTTGCCTTTTGCTATGTCCATCAACTATGTCATTTATTGCAACCCAACCGACCATGTAATTCAACTTTCTTTATTGTGACTATGACTCTATGATGACTATGATGACTTGATAATTACTTCCTTTCTGACACCCAAATTTTCAAATTATAATTGAGCCAAACATACGCCCCAACAGACCTTGTAATGTGATATTCATTCCTGTGACCATGGTGACTAAAAATGACTTGCCTTTTGATATTTACATTAACTATGTGATTGATTGCAACCCAAGAAACCATGTGATGCAACTTTCTTTATTGTGACAATGATAAATAATAATGTCTTCCCTTCTGACATCCATATTTTAGAATTGTACAGACCCTGTAATGTGATACTCATTTGTGTGACCGTGATGACTATTTTATAATTTTGCTGGTTCCAAACATACAATTCTACAGACTTTTTAATGTGACATTCATTAATGTGACTATGGTGACTAAAAAATGACTTGCCTTTTATATATTATGTATGGAAACAGTTAATTTTATAATTTTGCGGGTTACAAACATACAATTCTACAGACTTTTTAATGTGACATTCATTAATATGACTATGGGGACTAAAAAATGACCTGCTTTTATAGTATGTTTGCAAATAATTCCAACCCAACAGATCATGTAATGCAACTTTCTTTATTGTGACTAAGGTAACTTACAATCATGCCTTGCCCTCTGACAACCAAGTTTTAGAATTTATTGGTGCAACAGATACACTTCTAAAGACTTTTTTATAGTAAATTCATTGCTGTGACTATGGCAATGTCTTGCCTTGTGCCAGCGATATTAAGAGTAAATTGTTTCGGCATTTTTCTCGGATGCGTTTGGCATGCTACAATGTAAGATGGACAGGTATACCAAGGCTAATATGTTGTCAACTTGTCAATGCATTCTGGAGAAAATGAAGAAAGAAATAATGATTATTCCTGAAAAATAACCATGATGGACTATGAACTCATCACTATCTCACCTATACTGACTGATGGACATAGCCCTAAAGGTAACTGTCGTGACTGTTCATGCAGCACATTTTAGTCAAAATAATACTGAAGTGACTGTTTTCAGTGACTGTTGTGATGGTTTTTTAGCGTGACTGTTGTGACTATTGCGTGACCAATTTACTAATTTTTCAGTGATTTTTCATGAAAAAACCAGTGACCTGTTGACCCCAAAATGACTTTTTCCATAACAGGGACCACTTGGACAAAACATTTGCCGTATCAGATTAAAGAAATTCAGAGATTCACTTTTTTGCTCCTGGGGACCTTTTTGGCCCCACTTTTCAAATAAATGCCTAACTGAGTTCAACTGACAAGCATGGACCTCCAGTCTGTGTCTGCTGAGCTCTGCTCCCTGTCACTCAAACACCCTCCACAGCCATTCATCAGACTGAGGCTGGTCAGGCCAGACTGCCAACTGAGAAGCAATGCTCCTTCCTGCCTTCAATAATACATTGCTGTACTTAACCTTCTTCTCATGTCCTCCAACAAAGGGAACATTGATGATTCTCCGAAAGGTAATTCAGATAAAGCTATGAGGTGAATGATTTGGAAAGGACCATCAAACTAAAGTGAAGAGCTGGAATAGACTCTAGGACTTGATTGATTTATAACCGAAGGTGTATCTTATACTACCTTTAATTAAAAATAACTTTCTTTCGGCATTCAGTCATTACTACAATCGAGAACCGAGGTCATATTGATGAAAACTGGTGACAAAATGGTGAGTACTATTTTACGAACTTGGACATGCCTGCACAGCATCAAGGCAAAGTGCAAGATTGCAGGTTCACACTCTCCTTAGTCAAGCATTGCACAATTGCCATCATTGCCTCTAGCAAAGTACTCATTTGCACCTTAGTTGAGAAAAAATGAGAAATATATAAATTCAACATGCGCATGCACCCAAATGCGTGCATGTGGGTGCATGCCTAAAACATGCTGACATGCCAAAAGCATGCTGACATGCCTAAAACATGCCAACATGCTGAAAACATGCTAACATGCCTAAACATGCTGAAAACATGCAAACATGCCTAAAACATGCTGAAAACAAACAGACATGCTGAAAAGATGCAGACATGCAAAAATGCAGGCCATGCATTCAGAAATGCAAGATTGTGCAAACATTCTGGAACATGCAGGGACCCCTCCGGCTCCATTACCGTAAAATAAATAATTTCCCACTGAGGAAAACTCCAAGCCCCCCCCCCCACTGGGAAATTAAATGCCAAAAGCATGCAGACATGCCGAAAACATGCAGACATGCCAAAAGCATGCAGACATGCCGCTGACATGCTGACATGCTGAATGCATGCAGACATGCCGAAAGCATGCTGACATGCTGAAAACATGCTGACATGCTGAATGCATGCAGACATGCTGAAAGCATGCAGACATGCTGAAAGCATGCTGGAAACATGGTGACATGCTGAATGCATGCTGACATGCTGAAAACATGCAGACATGCCATAAACATATAGACATGCCAAAAACATGCAGGGGCATGCATTCAGAAATGCAGGAATGTGAAAACATGCTGGAACATGAAGGCTCACACATGTGTTCAGGGGATGTCGGGATGCATCCTAGGCTAGGATGAGTTTGGGGGGATGATCATATGATTATCCAAGAATCTCAAATCATTAATTGGTCTTGAAAATTATTAGATACATTTAGCTGTTTTTGCCATAATACTTGTTGGATGTTAGGACCCCCTCCCCCCTCCCCGGAATCAGCATGTTGGCCCATGTTCAGCAGAATTTGCTGTTCAGCCTATTCTATGAAATTGCAATGAAATGAATTGGTTAATTAATAATCAGGCTTCGAGTTTTCCTCAGCGGGAAATTATTTATTTCACGGTGCCGGTGGCCGTAATTATTTATTTCAACCACGTGAAGTCCCCGAATATTCATTCCTATAATCAAGCATCGCCTTCTTAAGAAAAACCCAAACTGGCGGAAATTATTTGTAAATTTCAAGACTGCCCAAAAAGATTTTATTTATATATATCACCAAAACTGAGCATGAAATTATTTATTTTTAAAAAAAAGTAGATAATTTTGGGGTCGCCTTAGGGTCCAGAAGCAAAATATTTTACATTATTGGAAGGTACATTCTGAGCAACCTGACGGATGTCTTTTCGGCATAGCACTGCCTGGTCCTACAGTCTGTGGAAAGCATGCTGAATTGATCATCCCTCAGCATGACCAGGCAAGATAAAGGTAGCATAGACTACTAAGACTAGGCACTATGGCAGCTGTGATGTTGAATGTGTTGATTTGGCTTTATTATGAAAAAAATAGGCTCACAAGTCATGACTTGTGAGCCAGGCTTGTGAGCCCACACCAGTTCAGTTCAGTTCAGTAGCCTTTCTGGAATCAGGTCCTTGAACCTGTATGTCCAGATCAGTAAAATATATAACTGTAATTTAAATGTTAAAATAGAATAAATGAAATATTCAGAAATGACAGTAGAGTTAGTTATTTTTGGACGGCATTAATGATCCATTTTGCGATGAAAAAACATATTTTTCCCCCTTTTTAGTTTTGTCCTTTTTGTTGATCCTAGATTAAAAACAATCTATAAGTAAGACCATGTCTTAAAAACATATTATATACACATATATGTAGAGCTACATATTTACAGTCTGCACTTTCTCTGGCCTGACGTCGTCAAAAATCTGACAAAAAAAGTACCAAAACATCACAAAAATGTGATAAATAAATTACAAATTTTCTGTTCTATCCGTGAGTATTCGTATTTCTACAGTGTGACTTGTAGATGCTGAGCAATCTGGCCAAACACCAGTTCGCATGCTGTGAACCGTCTGGATGCTTGGAAACGTGCATGCACATTCCTCGCATACCATGCAACGACAGGTCGTCGTGCTCACATTCCAACCCCGTGCCCAGCGCATGCCCCCGTGCCCAGCGCTAGGTCTGGATGCTCTGCTGATCTAGCCCAGCGCATGCCCCCATGCCCATGCTGGGATGAAAGTTCAACAATTCTGTGCAGAGGTCATTGCTGTTGACAGAATCTGAGACTTGTGCCCTCTTGTGGATAGGGGAAGCGAGCTTCAGCCCTTTTGGGGGTTGGTCCTTCATTCAGTAAGCCCAACAAATAGATGATGAAGTTAATTTTAAAGAAGCCAAACCAAAACTGCACATAGTGCATGTGCACATTGTCCTGCTATATCTGCATCTTGCATTTTTGCATGTCACCTGAATGGGCATGCTTCCTGCATGTACATTCTTCAAGCATGTCCTCTGCTTCCAGCATGTCTGCATGCTTCCAGCATGTCCTCTGCATGTGCATGCTTCCAGCATGTCTGCATGCTTCCAGCATGTCTGCATGCTTCCAGCATGTCTGCATGCTTCCAGCATGTCTGCATGCTTCCAGCATGTCTGCATGCCCAGTGCATGCTCTGTGCATGTGTGCATGACCCATGCATGTGTGCATATTCCTATTTGGGGGTGGGTGCATGTGCATGTGTGGGGGCATGTGCATGCTGCATTTTGAATTTATACCCTGTTGGAAAAAATGGTTTAAGAAGGTTCTGCTTAGTTAATCCGCCGTGATTGGGATTCGAACCCGCAACTATGCGCGTAGCAGTCAAACACCTCAACCACTTGGCCAGAACACCCGCCAAACATGTATAATAAGGCTAAGGTACTAGTATCATTATCATTACTGTTTTGTACAAACATACCTAACTTTAATATTAATATTATTATTATTCTACAAAGCCAGTCATCAGTCATTGCCACTTTTTTTGGTCACAGGTCAGGTGTGCATGATGTGGCAAACCAATTGAAATCACACTTTTCACACCCATGATCTCGTTACTTTAAAATATAATGCAACAGTCCTTTTTTTTCCCAAGTTGCTTACAGCGTAGAAGTTTCAAATCTTAAACTAAATTTACAGGCTTCAATCAACAGTTGTCAAATAAGGTGAGGAGGACCGTGTAGTGGTAAACAATTTGCAATTCTTGTTTGCAAAGTCATTCCTATTGCTGGTAGTATATTGTAGATTTATAAAGTTATATCCAACCAAACACACAAGACAAAGAGAGAGAAAGACGAGGCAATGGTAGACAGACAGACAATAACATTTTTATTAATGATAAGATCAAGCTAATTGTGTGTCTGCTTAGCTTAGGTTGTGGTTTGACCTCAGTTATGCTACATTCTCACGGCGGCTCCCGGAGAACTATTTAAATCAGCGTCGAAGTATTTCCTGGTAATTTGGATGAATTTGGGTGATCCGCCGTCGACTTTTCACATCCCCCCAGGGGAAGTTTTTGTTCCCCTCAGCGGTTCCTAGAAATGGAAAAACTGCGCCGTGGATGTCAAAAAAGATTCAACAGGTACAAACTTTTTTTTCATGACGGCGGAACAGAACCAAAATTTTTTTGATTTTTGGATGTCCGGCGTGGATTTTTTCAGTGAGAACGCCTCAAAAACATCTCCGGCGGGATATTAGGACATCCCCTGCCCCTGAGGGGACCTCTCCTGCCCCCGCGGGGACCTTTCCTGCCCCCACGGGGACCTTTCCTGCCCCTGGAGGGACATTTGAAGCCTCGCCGGCAGTTTTTGACATCCCGCCGCGGTGAAATAGGTTCACTGAGGGGCAGTTATAGGTTCCCTGAGGGGTACTTTTTTTGTCAGCCCTGATAGCTCAGTCAGTAGAACGCTTGCCTCACAAGCGAGGGACCCGGGTTCAATCCCCAGGCTGGCCATCATGTCATTCCACGACATCGTCATTCGCATCAGACGTAAATTGGAGGCGCCGTGGGCCCAACTGGAAACAAGTCATTGACTTAGCTTGGCTACCCACGTTAAATAAAAGTACCTATACCTATACCTATCTCGGGGCGATATAAAAGTATCCCTCAGGAGGAGGAAATTCCTTTCCCCTGGCGAACTTTTGGGGACGGCGTACAACTTTTCTTCCCCGCAGTGAACAAAAAGAACCCCGCCGTGATATGCTTTTAATTAATTATGTAATGGTTTTATAAACATTGTACGTCGCCGGGATAGTCATTTTTTTCCTAGAATTCAACTCAAGCTACCCCTCAGTGGCAAAAAAGTTCTCCGTAACGTGCCGTGAGAACTGGGCATTACTCGGATCATCGACCCAATCACAAGTCCCACAAGCCACTAAATTAAGAGAGCAGGAAACTTGAAGGGAGCACTTCTGGGCCACTACTAGCTACTACTGTGGTTAACCTGCAAGAGTCACTTGGAGTGAGAAGGAGTGTGTAAACTCAGGAGGGAAGTTGTTGAACTAATGTTGCAGCTTTTAAGTCCTTCAAGTGTGGAAAGTTTGCTCCAAACAAGACTAACCAAGGGCTGCCACAAGCATCTCAAAAACAGTTCGCCAAAGGATCACCAAGCACTTGACTTGGCTGTCAATGCCCACTTTTTACCAAAGACAATCAGTAGACAACAGTTGCAGTGAAGAGTCAAGTTACTCTCATTTGGGGTCAGATGAATAAGACTGAAGAATTTGAAAGTGAAATAAACGTTCTTGAAAACTGGAATGTTCATTCGATCTGCTGGTAACTGTGTGATTGCTTTGTTTCACGAATCATTGATTTTTTGCTAATTGCAATTGTTTTTCACACTTGACACATTTCACACTTGATTGTTGTATCCAATTTATTGTCTAAACTGTGACTTGTGATACTGTTCAGTTGCAGATTTGAATCCTAACTGTTAGGATGTACATTTGACTTCTGAAGGTTCAAACAGTGCAAGTGAATTTGTCATAATGCAGAGAATACTAAATTGTGAGTACTACCTTTTGTAATTTATATGTCTCTTCAAGACCTTTCTCCAGTTTCCATACCCTTATGCATGTTTGGATTGTTGCAGTTTTAAACAATTCAATTAAGAAACCTGGACTGGGGATAGAACATTTGAAGGTTTCAAAGAGATCCTTTCAACGAGGAACCTTTTATCAAAAATTGCTGTCGCAGACAAAAACTTTTAGTTGCCTCCTTATCAAGCTTACAATCAACAACCCTTCAGTTTTACACAAGGAGGTTATTCCAGGCCTTTCACAGAAATTGATACAGCAAATTATAATTATGCTTAAAATGGAAAAGCTGCAATGTTTGAATTTGGCCTGCAATCTTTGAGTGTCAACAAAAAAAGGAAAGCAAATTGATAGAAAGAGGTCAAATCATTCTTAGTGTCACCTTAATGGTCCAGTAATAGTTAACAACAAATATTAGTCAGATGATCGGATGACGTCAAAAACGCATGACGTCAAGAAATGACGCAAGAAATCATTCGTGATATCAAATAATTTTATCAAGCTGTCTAACATCAAATAGTCCTGACAAACACTGTTCATTTTAGACCATTTCACTGATGGTTGCCATACAACTCATAAATGTGTGGATTTGGCCTTGATTAGTTATACCAACGAAACAAAAAACTTGTAAATTTTTGTTTGCGCTGTCAATACATCAAACATCTCATTAAGATGAGCTACAATCGTCTATCTTGCTCTCCCAATGACCATGAAGCCAGACCTGCCTCTGCTCAGCAGGTTGAAATGCAAGGAGCTGGGATAGCCCCACAGCTTTTTGTCAGCTGATGTTGTAAGGCCATTTGTAAGGCAGCCAAGCCTAGCCAGCAGCAGACTGTATCAATTTCTGGTCCCGGGTTCAATTCCCTGCAAATTATGAGAGGAATGGGAAGCAGGCCCAGCAGGCTCCTCCACATCCGCGTTTTGTCAGAAACAGAAGAGGATGACTAAGAATGAGGCAGACCTGACAAGGTGATATGATGCTAATTCAATCAACCATCACCAAGGTAACTCCCTTATCTATGTTGGCATTTTCCTCAGTGCAATAGCCAATAGGTTCTCAGAAAGAGGAAATTAACTGGAAAATCAACAACATAGACAGTACAAGTCCATTCATAATTGGCCCTTAAGATGTGGGTTCGTCAGCCCAGCACAAACTTCTGAAATAATGATTGTTGCTCCCCCTATATAAAAATAATCTTTTCAGAGAAATTACATCATTGACCAGATATTTGATTAGTTAAACTCTTCTTTGTAAGTAGCAGTATCCCTTTTCTTGGAAGTATGTAATTGCTTATTATGTGATACAAACACCCAGACACAGCAGTTCCTTGAAGAACTCCCTTCACTTCACATAAATCTGATTCCAGACAATCTAACTCGGTATTGACTGTTTCAATTTGTCTGGCACTGGGGAGACTGGGGTAAGTTTCAAATGAAGTGGGTTGCTATAGATCGAATAAAGTAGAGTACAAAACTGCAGGCAAACTTGTTTCCTGGCAAGAGATAGGGTTAGTTAGTCATCCTGCCCTATCAGTGATGCACCTGGGAAGCTGTAGCAGCCAGGAGATGGAGAGGAGGAGGCAAAGGAGGATGAGGAGGCAAAGAGATGCAGCGAGGGCTTGATGATCAACTCGGAGGGGAACTTGACACTTGCAGTGATAGCAAAGACATATCGGGATGAAAGATGGACTTCGGCATTCTGATCATGACAGCGCTCAAATTGAAAACCCCGGAGAATCGTGTGGATAAAGCCAAGCCAACAAGAGCGAAGTAGGCAACTCACAATATGCACAACCAAAGGCAGCTAGATTACTAAAATCTATATGACTTATTCGTGTTCAAGAAAATTTGCACACAATGTCAAACTCAGGGTTTGGAAACGTAATTATCAAAATCGGTTATAAAGCGGATGAATTGTCTTGGGACAAAGATTTATCCATATAGGTGTATCGAAGGAAGGCGCGAGTCCCCCCACCCCCCAAAAAAATTAGGGAATTATTAAAAATCTATGGTTTTTTATCTTAAATATGAAATTTATTTTAAATATGAAATTTATTTTAAATATGAAATTGTGATCAGGAAATTCGAGCAAACTTTGCTCACTTCTAACTTTGCTAGCTCTCCCAAAAAATCTGCATGCAATAGCCTATGCATATGCTCACCTCTCAAATTACCTCTGAAATCTTTAATTGATGACACCACTTGGTCATTCTCCAGGTGTTAGCTGAAGCCTCCAAGTAACTTACAAACTTCCATCAGTTCTATGCTTTGTACCAATAATCAACCAAGGAAATTTAATCCACTGAAGGGAATACTTCGACCTTGGACTATTGTAAGCTTGATGCAGTTTCATCCTCTCCGCCACAGCCCACAGGATGAAAACCAAAGGTTGTGCTATTTATGAAACAAGTACATGTAGCGGAAATGATGTATGCGATGTACCTGCCATTGAAAGTTTCAATTATCCATGTGCTAAAGTATCTGACTGTTGCGATTTGCAAACATAAACCATGTTCAGTATGGGCTTCAGTGGGCATTTAAATTTGTAACTGATGTGGTTTGCAGTGAAATTTCTAACAGCTTACTTGTGTGTAAATCTGCAGAGAAGTGTGACAGAAAAAGCCTCAAAAAGGGCAAAAAAAAGTATTCTTAGTCAGGGAGACTGAGAAGACCATGGAAGTGGAGGGGGCAATTGGTAGAAAAGAGGATGAACGTAGACCTCTCAAGGTGATGGCCTTGATAGATGCCCTACCCCCCCTTTCACCAGACGGCCATCTGCACCAGACGAACATGTTAAGCAGTTAAGCATGGCTAGAAAAAGCACGTGGGAGATTGTCAGTCAAGCCTTTGAAGTGGAGGGCCCTCAGCTTTTTATTGCGGCTTCCGTCTGAGCATTTCACTGATTTCAGCATTTGGGCTGCAAAGGGATCTGTCAAGAAGCTCATGCCCCGTATATGCACTGGTGTTGGTGATTCACAGTGATTGAGAGAATAGTCAAATACACATGTATACCAGCCTCTAATAATATTGACAACTGTTGGCACTTGAAATTGATATAAAGAAAAAGAAACACAAATTAATGCTCTGAAACATGTCATAAGAAGCCAACCACTGATCATTGACCCAAACTGTGACATCAAGCTCAAACAAGCTGAGGGCATGACCCTGCATTTAATGTCACAAAGAGCCAGTCGCCGATCAGTGGCCCAATTCAAATGTGACATCGATCTCAGACGACTGAAAGCATGACACATTTGATGTCACAAAAAGCCAGTCACCAACCAGTGGCCCAAATCAAATGTGACACCAAGCTCAGACACACTGAAAGCATGACACATTTGATGTCACAAAAAGCCAGTCACCAACCAGTGGCCCAAATCAAATGTGACACCAAGCTCAGACACACTGAAAGCATGACACATTTGATGTCACAAAAAGCCAGTCACCAACCAGTGGCCCAAATCAAATGTGACATCAAGCTCAGACACACTGAAAGCATGACACATTTGATGTCACAAAAAGCCAGTCACCAACCAGTGGCCCAAATCAAATGTGACATCAAGCTCAGACACACTGAAAGCATGACACATTTGATGTCACAAAAAGCCAGTCATCAACCAGTGGCCCAAATCAAATGTGACATCAAGCTCAGACACACTGAAAGCATGACACATTTGATGTCACAAAAAGCCAGTCACCAACCAGTGGCCCAAATCAAATGTGACATCAAGCTCAGACACACTGAAAGCATGACACATTTGATGTCACAAAAAGCCAGTCATCAACCAGTGGCCCAAATCAAATGTGACACCAAGCTCAGACACACTGAAAGCATGACACATTTGATGTCACAAAAAGCCAGTCATCAACCAGTGGCCCAAATCAAATGTGACACCAAGCTCAGACACACTGAAAGCATGACACATTTGATGTCACAAAAAGCCAGTCATCAACCAGTGGCCCAAATCAAATGTGACACCAAGCTCAGACACACTGAAAGCATGACACATTTGATGTCACAAAAAGCCAGTCACCAACCAGTGGCCCAAATCAAATGTGACATCAAGCTCAGACACACTGAAAGCATGACACATTTGATGTCACAAAAAGCCAGTCATCAACCAGTGGCCCAAATCAAATGTGACACCAAGCTCAGACACACTGAAAGCATGACACATTTGATGGACAGACTGAAAGCATAACACTACAGGTCGGTGAAGTAAACCATAATGGCGAGGCATGTGGTCATTGACTCAATAACTTCCATAATATTGAAAGCCATTATGGAGCAATATGGACTACTTTCTATTCTTGAAATTTAAAAATTCTAATTTTTCGATTAGGTTTCCTGTTCTTGTAAAAATGCTTCACAACCTGCTACTGACAACCACCCTGCCACTTAGCCATATTATAAGCATAGATTACCAATTGATAATTCAGGCCTCTAAATTAATCATAGCAACTACAACTCACATCATTGCCACACACAGCCACAACAATATGCATCCAGACCAGCAGACCAATGAGCCAGGTGTGCATTGTATTGCATTATAACAACCACGACATGAAGCATGTACCATTGTACCTAGCCAGAAAAAAGGAGATAATGGCAATAATTTGTCAGTAGACCCCCCCCCCCTCCCCCAAGGGGTGCTGCTAGTCTGCATGAAACTTGAGAGGGAATTGCACGTGTGTCAATAGACAGAAAGCAAGTTATCAAGCAATAAAACAGCATTCACGGAGGCCAGCATTCCATATTGGCATATTGCAGCTATTTGCAGCATGTTTTCTCTCGGTTTTCTTCTTCCACTGGATTCCAGCTCCTGATTCCTGAGCAGTGAGTTCATGGAGCACATCCTGAAGCCAGACTTCATTCTCTGCAGGCTCAGAGCTCTGGGGGCTCAGCTGAGGGCTCAAGGTGCCACAGCAGTGTACCACAACACTGTGCTGCAGGTCCCAGGGAAATAGCACTCCATTGGAAATAATAAATAGAGGTATTTACCCACGTGCAGGCTGGACAAACAAATATACACTTGACAGGGTGATTCGTTTGGTAAAGTCAAACACAAACCGTGAGCAACCTGATCCTTCCTCTGGCACCTGCCAAAATACCAACTCTCATCTGGCCCCCAGGGATGTGACGTCTCATCAGCTCTTTTGTGAAGAAACCATTCCAGGCTCACCTTTCACTGCTCTGCCTTTTCTCACTCTGCCTTTTCTCACCCCTTTGATATTCATAACTCTCTTCATACAACTCAATACAATACTCCAAACCTCCCAGGATGTGTACAAGTCTGTGTGAGGAGCAATAGTTTTCAGAATTGACGAATATTGGATCTGTTCAGCTGTAACATTATGTTATGCCAAAACAAACATTGAGGCTAAACATCGACAATTCAATCAGTCTCAGCTTATTTCTTACACCATGGAGGTAAGACATATGACATGCCAATAACCATGCATATAGTGGGGGACATAAAAGTACACAAACCCATTGCTATTCCAATGGACTGGATGATGTACTTGATTTTGCAAGATAATTAATGACCCCATATCGAGCAGAAAGAGTTAAAGACCTCTCACACAAATCCAATGCCCATGCTATAGATGTAGGAAGCGACACGAATGGTATGATGCAAGCATCGTATCAATGACATAATTATGCAACATCGGTGATGTTAGCATTTGACAGTCATTACATGGAATTCACTGGCAAATCGTTCAAGGGTACACTACTTTTGAGAGCAACTGTATTATGTACAGTGACTAAAATGGCATATATTCTTAATTTATTGGTTCTATTTCATTGTCATTCTCTCATTTGGAGGTCATTGCTGAATGCTGACATTGCAACAACTTTCCACCAAGAGAGATGTATGATGCCCTTGTACATGCACATTAAACCTCTGGCCTCTCCTGTCCTCCTCAGTGGCCAGAGTCAAGCAAACAGTAGCCTGGAAGTGTGTCTGGTCCGGTCTGGTGTGGAGGAGTGAGCAGAGACAATGGGGCCAGCCAGCCTGAGCCAGGAGGAGGCTTTGTGTGGCCATAGTCTGGATTTGTATGTACAAAGTATTGATTTGCATTTGCACACAAAATGATATGTTCCTGACAATTCAAGATGTGCCATGTCACAAGAACCACCATGCCTCTCTGCTCCAACATGTTGATTCTATCACACTGTTGTGTAATTTTCAGAAACCTGAGAACACCTGTGAATTCGCCAGTTGCCAAACATATAAGATCCAGAGTTGACGTACCTTCCCTGCTGCCCTTTAAAAACTTCATTGGAATGCCGAATATAATGGTGCCACGACCTCATATAGAAAATACTACCAGCCTATAAAGTGGTAGCTCACAGGGACCAAACGTAGACCACTCAAAGTGAGACTTGCCAGGGAGTTTATACCTCGCAATAATTGTACGTTAGACTTTTCAGAATACTTTTTTGGAAACTAATGACAGTATGTGATTAAACAAATGTCCCCAAATTACAGAGGACTCCAGTATAAGCTAAATAACACCAAGCATGACACTCCTGGGGAGAGAAAAACTCAGCCTTAAATAGAGTCCTCCTCAGAGTGAATCGAGGAAATTCGATGAGACATGAAGCAATTAAGTATTTGAGGGACTCCGCCTGACTTGAGTTTGTGAGACAACCACAAAAATGCAGCAATGACAAAAGTTGACGTTCATGCTGTTCATTATTGCCACAGGAGTGAAGTGACCCGGGCTAATTGGCAAGAAAGGTGACTAGACTTGAGGGGTGACAAAATGCTTGTAAGATTGAAGCAAACACTTTTTGTCACACAAAATTGATTTAAAAACATTTAGCATTGGATGTCTGGCATGGTCTTGCAGAGCCAGTGGCAGGCCCATGACACAGACTCGTCTGTGGCGAATTGTGGTTTACAAGCAAAGCAGTGTTCATTAAGGGAGAGGCAGGCATCCTGCTGAGAGGGGACTTTAACACAAGTCAAGAGGCATCGTGGCCATGAGCAATGCAGCCCCCCACTGGGCAGACGTACCACGGCGAGACAGGTAAACTGATCCGAAGCCCATCACAGCCCATCATCCTTTGCCCCTGCTTGCTATACCTGCGCTCTGCTTTCCCATCAGCTGCCTAGCTTCCTTTAAACTGCCTCTGGGCCCCCATCAACTTTTTCTATTGACTTGTCTTTGTGAAACCGTAAAACCTGGCCAATGCACAGCCACATGGCGCAATTGCTGTGTAATTCCCAGCATAACAGATTGGCAATGGACTAAACGGGGGCGATTTCACAGCACGCCGGTGACTTGATCCCCCCTTGGAATGTGGCGCAGGCCTGCAATTTTAGGCATAAGCACAAAAAGTGTTAAAATGACAGATTTGCTAGCAAAACATTAAGTGGATCTTTTCAGGAGCAGTGGTCTCCTGAGGTTTGAACTGAGCTTGATATCAAGGTTAGAGCAGGAGCTAGCAGGAGACAGACTGCTGGGCCAGGAATTCCCAGCTGAAGCACTGACAAGCAGCTCAAGCAGGTGGACACATATTGCCAGTGTATTCACTGTACTTATTCACTGTATTGCCAGCATATTTATTGCACATGGTCTACAGTTCTCATGTAGCTAGACAGATAACTCCATGGCTCCTGGTGACCTATGACATTCTCAAGGTATGCCAGCTCAGCTGAGGCAGGTTCACTTTGCAGCAAGAAATCTGGCCCAGCCTGAAGCAGTCAGATGCAGCCAGTGGGCCAGCCATGGAGGAGTGAGCCTGCAATTTGCTGCCCCTGAAGCTCCCTGAAGCCTGGTTGCAGGGCAGTGTTGCTCTGTGTGCTGAGCAGAAAAGACACAGCGAGACACTGATTGTGGGATCATCTTACAATTACAGGTGTGAGTTTCCCAGAGACGACAATGTGACTAGCCAAGAAGACGGGGCCGCTTGATTGAAGGGGACGGCCCGACACACTTGTCACCTCGCCCGGCCCTTTTTGTCACCTCGCCCGGCCCTTTTTGTCACCTCGCCCGGCCCTTTTTTGTCTCCCCCAGAGATCGTATCAGCGAACCACTTGCTCAGGGTAATATGATAATTGTCAAGGTTGTTTTATGAGGGGCCTATCGCTTCAATTCCCGTTATTAGTCCCGAGCCTCTCCACCGAATTAACAATGCACTGATATGTAACGAGCCTTATCTCCTAATTGCATTTAATTTGAGGGTGTAGTTGAGGCGACCTACAACCCTTTACCAAAACATGCACAAATTTGCCAGCAATGTATGGGAACAATTTAATGCAGAAAAACTAATAATAACACAATATTGCCTGGAGAAAATGCGTGAGAACAGGGCAGACATTGTAATGCTGCAGACAAATGCATTGTAATATACGAGGGTTTTTGCAACCAGACCTTGGTGAGTTCATGTCATATTTTTTGCAGCAGCTTTCTTGGGCAGAGGATGACTAGACTACACAGGGAGACAAGAGCAGGGGGAGCTGGGGAGGGGCGCGTGGCCACCCCCAGGAGCCAAGGGCGCAGACTGCCCGGGGCCCTCCCCCCGAAAGGTGAGAAAAGTCCTGGCCTGTGCGTGTGCAGTCCCCTGACAATCGTCGTGGGACCTTGAGCTACCTTGGGAAAGAAAACGGAAAAAGTGAAGAACAGAAAGGAGACAGACAAACTGACGACACGACTGTCTCCCCATTGCCCATTAATGGCCATGCAATTCACCCTGACTCAAGCTGGCTCCCCTCCTACGGCTCACCCTCCCTCTATGGATCACCCTCCTAGGCTCACCCTACAAGGCTCACCTGCATGACCACCACTTGCTCTGGCTGCTTCTAGCTGCCTCTAGCTGCAGGGCTACTCCTTAATGGCCACACAGACTCATAATCGTCGTGACAATGGCTACAGCCCACACAGACAACTGCCACACAGGCAACTGCCCTGAGCCTCCTGCCAGACAGGCCATTACAATCCAGTTAAGCACTCACAGCCAATTGACAGATGGCAAGTCTCCAAAAACTGGGCTTCTCCAAGCAAGACCAGCCATTGGTAAGCAATGGCCACCAATAGCTTTCTAAGTCTCTATATATTGGATTACTTTTCACTAAGATTAGTTCATCAAGTGGCAAAAGTAAGTCCAGCACATCAGAGAAACCAACAAAAAAGTTATTTTTTAACGGAGTCGATTTTCCTGCAGCTCACCTTCCCTCCATGGATCACCCTCCTGGGCTCACCTGCATAACCATTGACCACCACTTGCCCTGGCAGCTTCTATCTGATTCTAGCTACAGCCCCTTTAATACCAGACCGGCCATAGCAACAGGAGTTAAGCACTCATAGCCAATTGACAGATGACATATCACCAAAAATAACGTGCAAGCACTTTAAGAGATGCTCGAAGATAGACTGCCCATGATAGTATCTACCCCTTTGCCTGTCACCTGCACAAGGGTATCTAGCATAGTTGGCATGTGAGACCTGCACAAGGGTATATGTCAGTTAGACCTGCTGGAGGGTATCTGGCCTGTGACCTACTTTTGGTGATTGACCTTTGTCCTGCAGAAACTCAGCCTGTTTGTTTTCTTTATTAATTTCTTCAACTCAGAAAGACACTAAAAGTTTATCAACGTAAGATAAAATTCTATTGAGACTGCGTGCAAAGTTTTAATGACAGAGATGAAACAACATGACCAAGGAAGTTGTCATAAGTTTCAGAGCCTTCTTTCCACAATAGAGATGCCGCTTGCAAGCAAGCAAGCATCTCTATACAAAGTGGGCTTCACAAAGCAAGACCGACCAAGCAATGGCCACCAATAGCTTCCTGAGTCTCTATACTTTGGATTACTTTTCACTAAGTTCAATAAGCAAGAAATCAGCAAAAGCAGCAATATAATCCGATAAATATGAGAAACCTAACGAAAAAGTTCCTCTTGACTGAATTGATTTTAAATTGACTTTTATGCATGGAGGGTGGTGGAAATGCTCCTGGCCTCCTGTAGGTTTCCTGCAGCTGATACTGATATGAGACCAGCATGAGGGCAGGTCCAGAGGCAGGACTCAGGGCAGACTGCAGGCTCAAATGGCTGATCCAGTGTTCCTCTGTTGTGTTGGAATTCCAATTTGATTCTCTTTATCACCAAGAACGAAACTTTATAGCACAGGAATTTAAAAATGATGATAACTTAATCGCTGTCAAAAAGGTTCATATTTTCTCCCACACTCTGCTCTGAGATTCTGCTGAGAATTCACAAGGCATGGCTGCCGGGGCACTGACTCCAATGAGGCAGAGAAGTGAAAAAATAAATTGATGAATCGCATATAGCAGGCTTGAGATAAATCCACATAACCAGGAGGCATTCTGGAGTGGTTGGTAGAATGTGGAATTCAGTTGGTAGAGTGGTAGTCCTTGATCCTGGGCATCTGCAGCCAAGAGTCAGGGATGAGACATGGAGCAACAGACTGCACTGTTGTGGAGCCAGGCAATCTCCCTGATATTCACTGACCCTCCACCACTTGGTACATTGTACATTTACTCATTTACTTGCCATTTTGGTCAATTTCAATCCATATTTCCAATGAAATGTCATTAGTTTTTGTGCATAGTTAATAACACATATCAGACAGATTTTGGCGATGTCTGCAGTGTATTAAAGTTGACATAAACCAGAATAGAAATGAGATTGATGGAAAATATTAAATGGCTATGTTCACGTTGCCACATCCAGTTGGGCTGATGCTCTGATAGGCGGGCATTCTGGGCCAGGCAACCCAGTGGGACTGTAGATACACTATCAGTGGGTTGTACTTTTTCCCTTTTCACTTTTTTGGGCTAATCTGCATCCATGGGGGTTTATCTGCAGCTGATGTCGGTTGCAAAGGCTCGTGGGGAGAGGTCTTGTCAGATGAAATAAGCAAAGTAATTTGCCAATATATTTTTTCTGATAGCCAAAAAATGCAACATGAAATACGAGTCATTTATCTAAACTCCCTCCATGGGAAATCTGAAGACCCAATAACAAACTTACACTTCAGCATGATTAGGAACATTCATACATAATAAGGCATGGCTATTGATTGATGGGCAAGCTGATGATCTTATATCACAATATAATAAAGCAAAGCACTGCCATTCTCATCAAGTTTACTTTTATTTCAGTGGTTGGCCAGCCATCCTCTATGGAATAGAAGACAATAATTCATCTGCCCAGTACTTTTATAATGTCCTTTCATGAGGCACCCAAAAGATAATAGCTTTCTGCAGCATGAAAATGAGTACTAGTGACCCGCAGTCCTGCACTGCCCTGCTAAGCAAACACAAGACTAGGAGGATAGAGAGTTGCACTGGGTGCAACAGGGTGCACTACCAGATCACAAGATTTATCAGTAGTCGATAATCCCCTGCAGTAGCCATCATGTTGTGCTATCATAGCTTCCCTGATTCATGGCCCAAGTCATTTCCATCATCCTGGCTTTATCAGAAAACCACAAGCAGCAATCACAAAATGACTGTCAACAGTCAGTACAGTCTCCACAGTTATAGCCCCCTTTTCAGCATCTCTGTTTAGTAGTGTACTTGTCCTAGAGACCTATACTAAAAACACCACTTCAATGTGGGTTACATACTACTAAATATACTCAATAATTAACCAAAATGGTCAAATGATTAGTGGTAACCTTCGGCCTTTTGTTTTAAGTTGGAAATATTTCTAAAGCTGATTTTCATACCGACCGATTGAAATTTAAATCAAGATGAAAGGTATGCAACCAAAAGAGATTATGTCCAATTGTGCAATTGAGCAAACAGAAAGAGAGGAGCATTGCAAACAGAGTATACCTCACACACAGCAGCAATGCAGCAGCATGCCTGACAAGAAACACTTAATGCGAATAAAAATGCAAAAGAAATATGAAGAGTGGCATTTTTAATTTGCGTTGTAAATCCTGTTTGAATTGCCCCAGGAGGGCACAAGCCAGAATGTCACTTGTGAGGCCCTTGTGGCTGGGAGACTAATAATTGTGCTCGCATTATGTTTGCTTATTTGTCTTGGAACTAACTTCTGTATTGAAATATGTCAGGGTGCCTTTGCCGACTGACTTGGGCCCCTCAAAACGAGACATGACAGGTTGTGTGATGTGGTGGAAAAAAGGGCCCCAGGACCTAGAGGGTGTGAAAGGAGACGGGGGCTTTGTTTGGCGACGACCAAGCATTATTCAACAAGTGTGAATCGTCCTTGCTCCCTCTCCCCCTCCCTCCCCCACGTATCCTGTATTGGCCTGAGTTTTGCCAGCATTCTGCCCAGGCTCAGTTTGTCCAGCCTACACGGCCCTGCCACTTGAAACCCGATGCTTGTTTTCAAACATTTCAGCTCTCCATTCAAACTGCCTCTGATATGCTATACCCAAAAAGCAAACGCAAAGTCATTTTTAAACTGTCGGCTGTGCTGAACAGACACTGTGCTCCACTGGTGACTGAGGTCTCAGTGAGGTGTGTGTAGGGGGCACAGGGATTGCTGGGGTTGTGTCGCTTGTCAAGAGTTGTAATCATAACAATAATGAAATGCTGAAAAGTGCTGAATGGAGAGCCAGCCCACGTGCAACTCACAGGAGCATAAAGAAATGGTTGAGTCTCTTGGTGACTTCATCTCCAGAAATGAGGAATACTTATTCACCAGGTCATAGTGATTATCTCAACAAGTTTCCCCAAGTGACGTGGGCACAGAATACTGCACATTAATAAGACTGATTCCACGATTCCAGGATGTCTCTGGCACATCATGTGCAAGTTGCTTCATGGCACCAGTCTATAGATGGGCTTCTGTGGAGGCTCCTACAATGTATGCTCCCACGTAATTCCACTTTCTGAGGACCTCTCTGTCTCGAGCCCTCCAACCTCTCCAGATTACAACACAAAGCCATTACCTGTAGTCACTGACTAGTCTGTGTAGAGTGACTACTAAGTAACCACTAATAAGTCTTCCTGCTCAAGACTCCCAAGGAATGACATACCCCCAAACATCCAAGTACTTTGGCCTGGAGCAGAGTGTAGGTGCATTCATAAGGATACCAAGAATACCACCTGGAAGGCCCAGAACATTTCCTTGATTCAATTATGTCCAATTCAACATTTCGTTTATGCACCAGATCAAAGCTTGTGATTACCCAATAATATATCCAAGGTTCGTTTACAAGTACAATTGTTCAATGTCCAAAATAATGTCATCCAAGCTGTCAAACAGTCCATCCAAATGGCAAGGGTCACCCCCAACCATTTGACATTTTGCTGCATGAGTATATAGTGTGGAAGACCAGGATCACTGTACACCACTGCATGTATTTTTCACCAAGAAGAAAAAACAATTTGTGGCAGGACAAAACATCTAGCAGGTAAACTGACTTCCATTATATTGATGATCCATTGCTACTGCATGTACACACTCCACCTAATTGGCCTGTGAGCTGAAAATGTCCTTGTCAGCAATTGTGTATTGACCTGGCTGTCAAGGTCCTGCAGGCAAGGCAAGGCATAGCTAAGACAGGCAAAGCAATACAGGGAAATGTGATGGGTAACGCATATATATAGTAGAAGAAGCAAGACATTCAAATAAGCAAAAAAGGCAAAGTATGTAAAGTAGGCAAAGTAACCAAGGCAGCTAATTCATGCAAGAAGTAAGTGTATCAAAACATGAAGAGCAATGCAGGCAAAACAAGGGACAAAGCATTGCAGGAAAAGTAAGATAGGTAAACCAAAACATGTAGAGCAATGCATGTAGAGCAATGCAGGCAAAGCAATGCAGGCAGAGCAAGGTAGGCAAATCAAATAACTTGCTTTTAAAAAGCAATACAGGTAAACAAGCAATTAGGCAAAGCAATGTAGGTAAAGCAAGATAGGCAAAGCAATCAGGTGAAGCAAGGTAAGTAAATCAATGCAGGTGAAGCAAGATAAGTAAAGCAATGCAGGCAATGCAAGTTAAGTAAAGCAATACAGGTAAAGCAAGATAGGCAAAGCAATCAGGTGAAGCAATGTAAGTAAATCAATGCAGGTGAAGCAAGATAAGTAAAGCAATGCAGGCAATGCAAGTTAAGTAAAGCAATACCTGTGGTAAAGCAAGATAGGCAAAGCAATCAGGTGAAGCAAGTTAAGTAAATCAATGCAGGTAAAGCAAGGCAAGTAAAGCAATGCAGGTAATGCAAGTTAAGTAAAGCAATGCAGGTAAATCAAGATAAGTAAATCAAGGCAGGTAAAGCAACATGCGTAAAGAAAGGTAAAGGTAAAGCAAGGTGAGTAAAGCAATGCAGGTAAAGCAAGGTGAGTAAATCAAGGTAGGTAAAGCAAGGTATAGTCCAGTCTATTTGTGAAAAATAACCCCTCAACCCCCAAAAAATTGCTACAAAAGGTTTTTCAACGGATTCTGTTAGGTACAGGTGTACTTTTTAACATACTAAAAGTTTACCAAAATCGGACCATCGGAAATGTGTTTTTTTCAAGATGGCGTCCAAGATGGCCGACAAAACCTTCAAATGGCAATAACTCAGGAACTATCCACTCAAATTTGATGATCTTTGCATCTAAACCTAGGTTTTTGGGGTTAAGGAACACATTGAGAGCATCAAAAATAACATTGGACCATTATTTAACATGTATAATGCTAATATAGTGTAAAATATGGTTGCCGACACCTCGATAAAGTCAACCATTCACTTAGATTTGACAATCGTTGTATCAATTGCCACTCAAAAGAATGCAGCTGCTTTAGTTGTCATTAAGTGAAACAGAGAAATGATTCATTGCATCATTTTTCAATTTAGTTAACAGCAATTGGCCATGAATGACCATTAACTTTGAGAACGCCTTTGTTTATAAAGTCAATTTACACTGTTCTGAAGTCATCACTTGTCCACCATTCTTTGTCTTAAGTGTTGTTGGCTTTATCAAAGTTCTTCAGTTTGGCATTGATTATATACAGCAGTGGGCCCACAAGAAAGTCAAATTCGGTGATCTTTGCATTCAAACGAAGGTTTTTGGGGGCAAGAACACATTGAGACATTGTACAATTATGGAGCTCCAATATGGCCAAAAATCTTATATTTAGACAATTTTTCCACTGAAATTTGAACCATTCTCTTCCCTGTAAGGACATCTTGGAACTAGCATCAGAAAACATGACAAAATCTCCTATCTTAGAATAGAGGTTTGCAAAGTATCCTTGAAACAGGGTATTCTTTAAGGAATTTCTGATTTTTATTTTACTATGACTGCAGGAGAGTTCCCCCGTGGCCTAATTACCGGCCATGCATCCTATGCATAGGCCGGTAATGCAGTGATATCCATCACTTGTGAGTCACGAGGCTCCAGGCCAAACCAGATCATTTTAAGGGTTTATTTTATATGTAATTCTCAGTTATAACATCGTAGATTCTGCCAATTTTGTCTTTTTTTGGTTAAATGCAATAATATTAGTTATAAACATCCCCTGTAATGGCTAGCGCTGGCTAGATCAGACTGATTTGCGCCGCCATTTTCTTGTGTATTGGGGCTGTCACTGCACCGTGTGCTATATGAGATGTCACTGAACTTAAGGGGGTGTTGATATCTTTTATTGTATTTGCTCCTTTCCAATCAATAATTGCTGTTCAATGCTGAATTACTCTTCAAGACTTCACCATTTAGGCCTAAAGTGCAATTCATTTTCACACCTCCCTGTCATCTGTCAGCTTAATTGTACTCATACCCAATATTTTCAATCAGCTTCATAATTTAATTCCAATTTAAACACCATGCATAAAATTATATTATTATTGGGAAACATTAAAGTATTGGAATATCTTACAAAATAAACATCATTTCAAGGAAAAACTAGCCTGTGAATATTTATGCATAGAATATTAAAACAAATTTGTAGCTGAAATTGGAGGCAAAAGGAAAAGAAACAGTTTTATTGAACAAGTCATTACTGATATTAATTGAAGATACAGCCACGTCCAGCAGGTAATCGAAAAATAAAATAATAAATTCCATATATTTTTATTTTTCTCATCCACCATACATATATATATATCGATTCCACTGATAAAGCATGTGCAGCATGGCCGGTGCTGTGCTCTAAGAGTGCTTGTTGGTAAGTGCGCTTGTCAACTGGCTTTGAGGGCGTGGGTTCAAATCTCACCCCGGGAACTCACTTTAGTCTGAGCCCACGGGACATTAAATGGAGGCGGGTTGTATCCAGTATTCTATGCTGGGGCAACTGAAAGACCCTGGGCATCCCTGAATTAATAGGGTATGTGCCAGACTCACAGTCTTCTCATCTCATCATCATACGGCGATCGCCTGCGTCGATATAGCCCCCTAAGGTGCTGCAGAGGCATAAAACACAAACAAACAAACAAACAAACAACTATGACTGCAGGATGGTATATTTTTTGGAGATATCCCTTGGCTTCAGACAGGTAACACCAAATTTGCATCATTTATCAGGACAGATACATGTAGCATCCTTAAATAGATAGATGTTTTAGGTCAAGAGGGTTGATTGATGCGATCCGAATCTGGATGAGATGCCAACAGGCCTCCATAATTCTGCATGAGTTTAAATGTTTGCGGGAGAGGTGTGGTGCTATTAGTATTATTGATCAGATTGGAGACTGCTCAACATCTTACTCGTTTACCTAATGTAAGTGATGTGATCTTTTACTTGCCCAGCATAGATAATGACACAAGGGGGCCACTATTTGATGTCCCATCTGAATGACATCCACGCAGGATTTTGCTTATGATTGACCACTGCAGATTCTGGGTTCTCCAACCAAGGTGTGAACCCATGCAGGCAAAGACCTTCAGCAGAGCAGATGGGAACCATTTTAAAACAACTCAGCCATCCAGCTGGTCAAATCCTGGACAATCCTCAGTTGCATTCTTCTCGCCCATGATAAATATGCACTCAGGATACAACGGTTGCTTTTTGTCCATATTAGACTTCGTAACCTCTTGATGAAGCAAAAGCTTCCTACTATCGTAAATTTTGACCAGCCCTTGACTTGGAAAGCACCTGAAATTGTTATTGATGCACCACAAAATAAGAATTGTTATATTGTTAGGGGGTTTCCATAATAGTATGAACTTCCTGAGTACTATTGGGACAATGACAGAGGGAACAGGAATGGATAAAATGTGTGAAACCATCTGATTTGCCTGAATTATCAGAAATGGTTGACATGGCTGATAATCAAGGCAATTGTATTGGGTTGGTTCCTGCATTTGCAGGGATTTCAGATTGCTTACTTGCATGTACATTTGCCACAGCAGGTCATTTCAACCACTTGAGGTGTGCTCATTACTGACTGCAAGGAATGAGCAACCTTGAGAATATACATCTTGATGTTAACCCGTTACAGGGGAGTTTCTAACTGTTCCTTCTCTTCACGGTTGTTGACAAAGCAAACAATGCTGGGGACTGTGGGTAGGACTAAATAGCAACCTTGTAACAAAAGAAATTTTAATGAGGTTTTTAAAGAGCACTAGTTGTCCAACTGGAAGCAGTGGGATGGCTGAGGACCTGCGAAACCTTTGGACATAATCATGATAATCTGCACCTTCTGAATTGTGCAACAGTGCAATACAAGATTCCGCAAACCAGACCTATTATATATGTTTTAAGTCCAAAACACGCTGATACATTGGAAGCATGCATCAAAAGTCTTACTTTGGGTACTACCCTGAGAAATATTGTGAAAAGACTATTAGCTTGACAGATGTGACTGTGCATGACCTCAAAGGGATTGGGAAAGAGATCATAGAAGATATTGTAGGAAGTTAACATTTACCAAAAAATCGGAAACACGAGGCAAAAACTTTTTAGAATATCTCTGCCTTGTAGACTGCTCCTGTCTGTGCCATTGATCCTGCACTTGTCTTTCTAAAGTTCCTTGGTGTGTCAAGATAAGGAAATCTGATATATTTTAAGTTATTAACTGATGCCCTATCATAAACTTCGTAACTGAAACAGAGTTTTCAGACAAAAGGAAAGACCTCTTGTCTCTTGACAAGAACAAGGCACACATGATTGCTCTTATCAGCACTGCACCAACAGAGGATATATACCACATCATCAATTCACCTGGCGATGCAGATGTTGATATTGTCAAGGCACTTTTTGGCATGTCTGTCCTTGCACCAAAACTTTGGCAAAGATACCGATTTGCTGAACTTGTTCCTATACTCAGTACAGCAAAATTTATAATTAGGCTGTCTATTTCTGTTCTGACAACAATTAACATTCAAAAGAACGCAGAGCTTGTTACATTAATTTTACTTGTTGAAACAAATATCAGGAGATGATGTACACAGTGAGTTTCCCTTCATCCATGCTTACTTGGGCTGTGATTCATGCTCCAGAGTAATTGGCATCAAAAAACTTGTCTTTCCTTAAATTAGTGAAATCTGATCTTGTCATGAAGTGCTGTGCAGGTACATTCGTATGTTCAAATAAATCTGAAGAGATTATGATGGCAGAATTGGGCAAAGGTATGATGATTGCTGTCTTGGTGGCAAGTCCAAGAATAAACTTTCATTACTGTGTCACAACATTTTCACCAAGAAGGTGGCATCTGCCAAGGCATCTGTAACCCTAAAGGACTTCCTTCCAACTTCCCCGCCACATTATTGTGTAGCCTGGCATGTTCTACCAAATTAGGGTGTGGTTGGACATGGCATGCAAATAACATGAACTCTACAGATTATGGATAGAAGGACGGATCCATATTAGTTAATATCTGTCATGAAGGAGAAGAAATCGGCTCTGGACAAACATATGAAAGTTATTTGTTATAACTGTTCATCGGGATGCAAATCCTCCCAATGAAGCTGTAGACATAGTGGACTTTCTAGTAGCCTACTGCAGCATGTGGTCAATACCAAACTGAAAACTATGACAGTCCAACCAAGACTCAAGAGATCGATATGGATGACAACTTCGGACAATCAGCAAGATGGCGCCAGACAATTGAACAATGTAAACAGACTCCGTTGACAGAGGTATTAGTGGTGATTTATATATAGTTGATTGTTAGAAACTAAATTGAAAAATTATGCAATGAGCCATTTGTCAACAATTCAATGATATCTAAAAATGTGTGTTCCTAATTGGCAATGGACCTAAAGATGGCCATATCTGAGTGAACAGTCTGCTGAATTGAGGCGTCGGCAGCCATGTTATGCACCATATTAGGGTTTTGTATATTAAATATTAGTCCAATGTCATTTTTGATGCTCTCAATGTGTTCCTTGACCCCAAAAACCTAGGTTTAGATGCAAAAATCATCAAATTTGAGTGGATAGTTCCAGAGTTATTGCCATTTGAAGGTTTCGTCGGCCATCTTGGACGCCATCTTGAAAAAAACACATATCCGATGGTCCGATTTTGGTAAACTTTTAGTATGTTAAAAAGTGCACCTAAACCTATAAGAATCAGTTGAAAAACCTTTTGTAGCAATTTTTTGGGGGTTAAACTGTATATAGACTGGACTAGTAAGTAATGAAATGAAGATGAGGCAAGGTAAGTAAACCAAGGGAGGGAAATCAATGTATGTAAAGCATGGAAATGGATCAGATTTGTGCTCATGGACTTGCCAAGGGCAATCAAGTAACAATCTCGATCCCCTTGGGAGGCCTCAACTGCGCAATTTTGCAAATATTTATCCAGTTCAGGGACACCTGTAATAACTATATATTCCCTGTACTGAGCTCTTTCAAGTTTGCCTCTCATAAAAAAGCAATATCTACTCTAATGGGTTCTGTGAGATTCACCCATTGCCCATTCTGAAGAACACACCGAAGCAGTAAAGTTGCACAGGTGTTTTAATTCAACAGAGAAGGAACTAACATACACAGGCACTCACAGGGCTGCAAAAGAACAGCAATACAACAGGAATAGACCCATACAGAAGCTACACACAGCTACTCTGAACATTTTGCAATTGATTAGATTGAATGGAATGCATGTGAAGTGACTGACAGATGCAGAAAAGGTGACCCAAGGGGGGGGGGGTTTAAGAAGCAACTCTGAAGACACCTGTTGGTGTTATTTTGACTGCACGATCCCAAAAATCACGTCTCCTCCCACAGACATTATCTGGAAACCCAAGTCCAAACAAGTTCCAGTCTCAGACGAATACCAGATAAAACTAATCTCAGTGTTGAGACAACCACTGGCAATAACGCGAGCCCAGTTCAATCTGTGAATGCTTAAACTCACTCTCAAGTTCTCAACCATCACAGAAACAATCAGCAACCTTCTTCATGGACAGAAGTGCCTATTGCAAGGAAGCGCCTATTGCAAGGAAGCATCAGTAAGCAATGACTCTGCAATATGCACACATTGGAATTAACAGAATAACAACCAGCTTCAATACCAACAAGTTGAATTAAATAGTGATTGACATGCCACTTGAGGTGCAGAGAGAAGTCATTGGTTGGATCTAGAAGCAGGTCCATGTTTGGTTTAAGCATAGCTTTTGCTGGAGCATGGACCAGAGGTACCTACAAAATTGTTTAAGATAAAGATAAATTCATAAATAATATTGAAAATAGAACAGAGCAGAGATGCAAATACAATTCAAATTTTCTGATAATTTTTCCAACTGCATTGCACAAAGCATGTTGAAGACTAATTTTAATGACAGGATGTCTGGTGACAGTTAAGACTAATAATTTTGTGTTTGCGGGTTATTGTATTACGTCAAACTTCTTATTAGCATTGCTCAAGGGAAGCAACGTTATGTGAATATTTAATTATAATTTACAGTGAGAACATGAAGATGTGAAGATTTATATTGCAGTCCTTGGTTGGTTCAGGTATGCGATCAGTCTGAACTGGACATTATCACTTGCACTGCAATAAGGAACTTTGGCTCAATGGCTCATAAAGGTCTGTAATAACTTCACATACAAAATTGAACATGACTAGGGCATTGATTGAGTCTTTATAATCTAAACAGCACTTGTCATGTCCTCATGATCCCAGAGTACCTATAATTGCTCCCAGAGTACCTATAATTGCTAAGTCTTGATCTCTACCAATGTTGAGCTGGTACCAGGTCTAGCTGGATCTCCTGATGAAAATGTTCATACTATAGCTCCCCAGTACTGCCTGAGATGGTGGCAGACTACACTGGCAGTATATCTTGCAGGAATTGGTGTAAAAACTCCACAGCAGCTGTACACATGTGTGGGGTTACCTTTGAATTTCTGTTTGAGACTCCACAAATTTGAATCCAAGGAAGCCAAAACAAACATTCCTGAGATGTGCTAACAACATGGGAAGTTCTCATTGACGTGTAAATAAGCAGGCTGTTCTCGGACGAGTGTGTGGTAGTACTGTGGTACCCTCTGCGTGGTCTCTAACAGCTGAGCAATGCACGTCCAGCAAGGTGGGGTAATATTGCTACTCAAGTGGAAACAAAAAGTGAAAAAACTCAATTGGTAAAACTAAAATGGTCTGCAGGAAACAAAGTGGAAGTGCCACTGTGATACCCTCCTGAACTTCCATTCATGTTTGGAACCATAAATGAAGAAGTGCAGAAGGTCTCTTCTTATTTGTCTTCAATAGAAATGTATAACTAATCCAAGTCTCCCAAATATACATACAAATATGAATACTTTTAAAAGGAACAAATAACCGTCCATCCTATCTCCCTCTCTTGGCCTGGTTGGAGCAATCAGGTACGGAAACAACTCGAGCATTTGAAGTGGCTGTTTGATGCAATTGTTATGTTCCCTTTCGACAGATTTGAGCTCTTTCTGACTTATAAATTGTCCACCAAAGAATTATAGAGTTCCAGAAGAGCCAGATTTGCACTACAAGACCCAGCTAGACTTGGGGTGGGGTTGGTAGATCAGAGTTGTGCAACACATGGAGGGGCTGGCCAGACCCTGTGATAAACCTCAAGTGGCCACTAGAAAGCAATACCAGCCTATAGTGAAGGGCAGGAGGGGCAGCCAACATGACTTACTATGAAAATACTGCACACCAAGTATTAATGTACGCCCTTCACTCCCCCCATATATCTCCACATTAAAAGCACACCGCCAGTACACCACAGCTTACTTCGTCCACAGCTGCACATGGCGTGTAGGAATTTGCAGATCCAAAGAAATACCAATAAAAGCAGGCAATATACATTTGCTTAAGTTGCCTCAAAAGAAGCTAAAAGAGCATCGCAGGTGTCATTGTGAGGCTCTGCTAGCAATTTTTCACCCCGTTGGTGGTCAATGGGCAGGCTCACAAAAGCCCAGTGGGAAAGTTTGACCAGCTTTACCAACAGACATACACAGTGTATACTTAGACAGCTGGGTCCCATATAATAACAGGGATAATGATAAATGATTCAACTTCAATCCAAGTGAAGGTAGTGATCAGTAATGCACAGCCTCACCTATCTATTGTGCATTACGCAATAAGCTAACAACAACACAAAGAAAGTTAATTAAGGAGGATCGGTTGTTTTGACAAGCATGACTAACGAACACAAATAATTGGGAGAAGAGACTGAAGCAATAAGGCAGGACTACATAGCAGAGCATACTTGTCTGGGGCAAATGAATGGAGCAAAGTGAATGAGGCGCACATGGCTGTCAGACATCAACATTGTGTTATCTACTCCAGAGATTGCACAGGTGCTAGTGATGTGCTAGTGATGGCCAGTGGCCAAGACAATCAGAGGGAGCAAAACAAGTGAGGAGGGGGCAGAGTAACCCTGTAAAAAGGCTTTCCAATTGGTGTTTGTTGTTGAGCTATTGTTGAACTTACTTGATAGAGATCAGCTGCGGTGTCTGTGGATTCCCCGACTTGTATGAAGGAAATTAAGAGAAGTGCACAGGCCAAGAAACAGGCTCCCCAGGCCTGCACACCAGTCATATCTGTCTGTGAAGGTAAGCTCCTTGGCGTGAGGGGTGTGAGGATATATCACAATGGATGCATGGTGCCAGGAAACAAGGGCCTGTCACTGGCACCCATTCCCACACGGGGAGTCCCACAGGGGAGGACAGGCTTCCCTTGATCCCCCTTTGATCCTCCAATTGCACTACACAGGCTGCACAGGTACAAGATCCTCCTCTCCAGTGCTCTCCAGTGCTGGGTTGTCTGTCAGCAGGTATATGATGTTCTCCTCTTGAGCTGGTGAGCTCCTACTGGCCCAGACTGCTGCTGCTGTGTGGTTAGCTTAGGTGTAAATCTCCACTACATGGCCCTCTGCGTTTCATTGCACAGCTCTCTCTCTCACTCTCTACCCTGTCAGCTCCGTGAGCTTGTGAGTTAGTTGCTTGGCTCCTGAACTGCTCACTCTTGCCCTGCTCACTGTGCCCTGCTACTGGCTGCCAGGTGCCACGGACCAATCAGCAACAGCCTGCCAGCCACCCCATGCAGTCACACTGCCTTGCCATTGCTGCTCAGTGACTACTCAGCTACTCAATTGCTGGCTGACAGGATGGTTGGTGTCAGAATGAGCTCATACAACAACTAAGCAACAAATCCAGAACTGAAAGTTAGGCATTTCACACCTCTGAGCAGTTCCAGAGATCTGCTACAGAATGCTCTCAGCCAAAATAATGCTGGACAATTAAAGTTGCAATTCAATTTCGATCATCTGTCCCAAAGTGTCAAACTGAGCAAGTGAGTAGTTTGCCACCATCACCGAAAGTTAATTTCAAGAAAAATTCTATCAAGTCTCATGAAAATGCAGTTATAAGACAAGTAAGTTACTCAGAAGGAATTTAAAATCACTTTTTTTTTTACTTTTTCATTTTAATAAAAGTGGCTTACACAATTTAATAAATTGTGGAGCAGGGAAGAGAATACACGCGTCACATTCTACAACTTTTCCCAAGCAGCACATTGGCAAAGAGTTGCAAGGCAGACCTGTGTGGACCTGGCAGTGTGGTAGAGCAGAGCTTGTCTTCCTTTGTTGAAAGGCACACCTGTGAAAATACGCAGAAACAAGGCGAGCAAACAAGAACATCAGTGGTGGCCACTTGAGGCCTCTCACAAAACCTTCCGTTCTCAACCCAACCTGTCTTCGCCACTTTCAGTTGAGATTTATAGCTTCATTCAGAGCTTCATTCAGAGCTATTCAGCCCTTCATTCATCCAACCTTCTCAGATACAAGTCACACCAGTTCACACTACAGCCTTTTTGCTATTTACATGCATTGCTAATTTCCACACCTGCCCGTTCAAGGCCTGTCCTGCACGGTCGTCTACAAAATCACAATCGCAATGAAATGGAATTAATTCAGCATGAGGAGTCCTCTTTGGACCTGCACAATTGCAATTAGCCACTTGGCCACTTGTCATCAGCCATGTGGCAACTGGAGGGCCACCAGGACAGACACCTGCACAGGTAAATGCTCATCTCCTAAGAGAGGACATTGCTTCCCTTTGATGGCCATCACCTGTTTAACTTTATTTATTAGAATTTATTAGAATCAGCAATGACAACTGATGCAGAAGTGATTTCTTTTTTGCATGATTTTAGATCCTGAACAGGTTGAGTGTCACTGGGCGAGCAGACAACCAAGGAAATTAATTATGCAAGAAAAACAACTGAATTCTGTGAACTATTTTCCCAATACTAATATCACAGAGCATACCAGTAATACCTAACACGTTTCTGTTATCACTGTTTCGTCTGCAGCAGCGAAAGTTGCAGTAAAGGCATTTTACACACACTGCAATGAACCATTTGTACCTCGTTACAGTGAGATTTATTTCATTGTTTGGGAATTGTTGGTGGAAAAGTGTAAAGCGTTTTATCACAGAGAGATATGAGTGTTGAAGGACAGGAAAGGGAAGGACTGGTGGCAGAGAAACACCACACCTAGGCACTAGTTAGTAGCTTTGATCCACAAGCATGTGGGGGCAAACTATGAAGCAAGTGATACCAAGTATTGAGGGGAGTTGCAATGCAAGGGGTTGGGGGCATGTCTGGTGGCTTCTTGACTTGCCTTTAACTTGACTGCTTTTAACCTTACAACTTAGCTTTGCTTCTGGTTGCACTTACAAACGCTCAGTGTGATATGATTTTACGCAGGGAGAACACAGACACATGTTGTGGTGAAGGCAGCCTTAGGAAGGGCGACAGTGATCTGTTGCCCGGGGGCAATGGGTCCGCCCCCTGTTTAGTGCCTGTCGCCGTCCCATAATACCCCCCTCCCTCCAGGCCTCAAGGCTCATAACAATCCTGTATCTCATCATTGGTTGTGCTGCAAGGGGAAGCCTGCTTAATTCTTTGATTTGCAGAACCAAGTATTACACGTTTTCTATTCGTGAAATTGATAAGATGATGAAGACTTCTTAAAAATGTCAATGCATGCATGCATTTCATCAAGGATGATAAGAAAATTAACGTCAGACGCAGCACAGTCTTTTAAAGTCTTGAGTCATGGTAACTAATACAGGCCATGGAACTGTAGGCCTACCTGGCAAAGGCTACTACGCAGTCAACCTGGATCAAAGAAAATTCAATAAAAATCAGGGTAAAATTTCACGAAAAAGAAGAAGACCAAAATGGAATAACTTCAAAAAGGGCCACTAAATAAGAAAAGGTCGAGGGGAGGACCCTAATGTTATTCATGGATTTCACGGACAGGAAACTGGTAACAAAGCAAGAATGGAGGGAGCTGTGGAGGCATGCAGCACACCTGTGAATGTCAACGACGTTGGTTAACCATGACTGACACTTGATCACCCCAGGGCCCCCAAGACAAAACGTCCCACAACTTCTCATGCTTTTTACGCTGCGTCATGCAAATAAGGCCGTTAACAGCTCATCAAAGGGACATTCATCATCACCACACAAAAATAGTTTTTCTGGTACTTCAGCTAACCTCTGTAACCTCAGGAGGGATTGGTTGAAGCAGACTGACACCTTTTTACATTGAGGCATACCATCAAAGGAAAACGAAGATTGCACTGCAGCAAAGAGTGTTTGTGCAACCACAGGCTCATGAGGGTGTGGGTTTGAATCCACCCCGGGAACTCTATTCTGTCAATTGCATATGACGCTAAGCCAGAGGGCGCCTTTTCTCAGTGTTCTATGCTGAGGCTAGTAAAAGACCCCGCCCTTGGGGACAGGCAGTTGGCCTACCTTGGTATGGACTCAGTCTTATCTCATCATTATGTCTGCGGGGACAGTCTGCCTATGGTAAATGAAATAACTTCAGAGCCAGAAACGTATATGTTAAAACTGCAGCCTTCTAAGTCCACTTCTGGGCACTCACAGCTACTCACGAGTGTTGATTGATGAGATGAGAGAGAGAGTGGGAGTCCTCAACATGTTACACATTTACCCCATGTGAGGGATCTTTTACTTGCCCAGCACAGACACTGATACAAGTGGCTGCCAATTTAACGTCTCATCCAAATGACATCCAACTGGGTTCAAACTTACACAGGAAAAAATCTTCAGTGGAGCAGGTGGGAACCTTTTTTAAAAAAAGCACTCTGCCACCCAGCGGCCAGAAGTATTGAAACATTGAATTAAACCATTGGCACTGAAATACGTGTCATGCGAAAATGAAGTCATGCTTCAGACAGGAGCATATTTTGCGCAATTTCTCTGAAAGTAAGCACTGGCTAGCCCAAGAAAATATTATGCCCAACAGGCACAAGTGATTGAAGCAAGAACCCATCGGTTGCCCAACACAAATGGCTAAAAATATAGGGGGAAGGAATTTTCAACATGAAACTGGACAATTGAATTTCAAGTAATAAGCAGATTATTCGTGAATAAGAACAACCAACTTTACCTGGGCCAAATTGCATCATGATGTCACTGTAATAACAGCCAAACAATGTGGAATTCATGATGCAATTGAAAGAACAACCAACTTCACTTGGACCACAATGACATCATGATTTTATTGTGATAACAACCAACAAATGTGGCCATAATGATGGATTAGAGCAACCAACTTCACTTAGACCAAATTTACATCATGATGTCATTGTAATAAAAATCAACAGATGGGGACATCATGATGGGATACTAACTTAGACCATCACACTGACATCATGATGCCACTGTAATACCAACCAATTGATGTGGACATTGTGATGCCAATGAAAGAACCAACTTCACTTAGACCACACTGACATCAAGATGTCACTGCAATAACAACCACCCAATGTGGACAATGTGATGCCAATGAAAGAACCAACTTCACTTGGACCACACTGACATCAAGATGTCACTGCAATAACAACCACCCAATGTGGACAATGTGATGCCAATGAAAGAACCAACTTTACTTAGACCACACTGACATCAAGATGTCACAGCAATAACAACCACCCAATGTGGACAATGTGATGCCAATGAAAGAGCCAACTTCACTTGGACCACACTGACATCATGATGTCACTGCAATAACAACCACCCAATGTGGACAATGTGATGCCAATGAAAGAACCAACTTCACTTGGACCACACTGACATCATGATGTCACTGCAATAACAACCACCCAATGTGGACAATGTGATGCCAATGAAAGAACCAACTTCACTTGGACCACACTGACATCATGATGTCACTGCGATAACAACCACCAAATGTGGACAATGTGATGCCAATGAAAGAACCAACTTTACTTAGACCACACTGACATCAAGATGTCACAGCAATAACAACCACCCAATGTGGACAATGTGATGCCAATGAAAGAGCCAACTTCACTTGGACCACACTGACATCAAGATGTCACTGCAATAACAACCACCCAATGTGGACAATGTGATGCCAATGAAAGAACCAACTTCACTTGGACCACACTGACATCATGATGTCACTGCAATAACAACCACCCAATGTGGACAATGTGATGCCAATGAAAGAACCAACTTCACTTGGACCACACTGACATCATGATGTCACTGCAATAACAACCACCCAATGTGGACAATGTGATGCCAATGAAAGAACCAACTTCACTTAGACCACATTGACATCATGATGTTATTGCAATAACAACCAACCAATGTGGATGTCATGATGCCATTGAAAGAACAACCAACTTCACTTGGGCCACATTGAAATCATGATGTCACTGTAATAACAATCAACCAATGTGGACATTGTGATGCCAATGAAAGAACCAACTTCACTTGGACCACACTGACATCATGATGTCACTGCAATAACAACCACTCAATGTGGACAATGTGATGCCAATGAAAGAACCAACTTCACTTGGACCACACTGACATCATGATGTCACTGCAATAACAACCACTCAATGTGGACATTGTGATGCCAATGAAAGAACCAACTTCACTTGGACCACACTGACATCATGATGTCACTGCAATAACAACCAGCCAATGTGGACAATGTGATGCCAATGAAAGAACCAACTTCACTTGGACCACACTGACATCAAGATGTCACTGCAATAACAACCACCCAATGTGGACAATGTGATGCCAATGAAAGAACCAACTTCACTTGGACAACACTGACATCATGATGTCACTGCAATAACAACCACCCAATGCGGACACAATTCTTATATTAAATATTCCACTGGAGTGGAAAACTTCCATGACAGACTTTTGGACTGAGGAAGGCAGTCATCCAACAACTGATACAACACGAAACAAGGTAAGAAAGAAGGTTGGATACAAGAAGTACCTGGAGCACAACAGGCATGTTAGTATGAAATCATATTGTGAGGTATTTGATGATTTAGAGCAAAATATCCTGAGGTTTTGGTAAGTGAAGCCTCCTTTCGCCGATGTAAACCTTACTTTGTGCGACCCGCGACACAGAGAGATCTAGAACTGAGTTGCTGCCAACACTGTGTCACTGTCCGAAAAATATTCCAAGCTCTAACAAACTTTAGGCGACAGAAAAATCTTGAACCTGTGTTCTCTGATGTGTATGAAATGATTAAATCCACTCTTTGTGCAAGGGAAGAAGGAAACGAATTTCACAAACTGTCCTGTCTAAAGCAGCAATATGAAGATTGTGGTTTAAAATTACTTTTAATCAATGACATTGAAAGAGATTAAAATGAGTTGGTGTCTGTGTGTGTTTGTGCTTACGTCTCATCAGCACCTTGTTGGGCTATTTAGAGACATCCTTGGTGTGTATCTAGGGAGTTGATAATTCAGTTGGATTGGTGTTTGGTCATCATTTTGTTGTTCCTGTCTTTGTCTTTGTGTTTGTTTGTCTTTGTATTTGTTCTTGTATCACTTTCAAAGCAACCGACAAAAAATCATGTTGAATCAAAACAATAAGGGCTCCATAAAAATCGTCTGTGAAATCATGCTGAGTGACTAGATCAAGTACATCTTTTTTTGTTGCAGAGGTGTCTGGTGGCCAACTGTACATCTTTTGATAGTTCGCTCAGTCAGTTTGGCAGACAAAAATGAGTTGGTGACATGGTTCAAATTTGGCAAGGTGGACATTGTTACTAGAAAGGGTAAAGCTGTCCGCAACCTTGACATCATAAAGATGTCTACTCCACCTACAGAATTAGTGAATCATTTGTAGAAGTCCCTTGAGAATTTCCTGTACCATCTGTTCACTTCTCGTTGCAGAGAAAACAATGGAATCGTTAATTGAAAACATACCCATCGATCACTGTGCCATTGAAATGGATTTCAGTGGGAATTACAGTGTTATTCACCAAGAGGAAATTCAGAGCCTTCACTGGGTCAAAACGCAAGTCACCGTTCATTCGATGGTTGTCACTCAACCTTCAGTTCCTGACGATGGTGTGGAAGAGACCCACGTAAAGGAAAATTGGATAGTTATTTCAAACTCTATATTGCTTGTACTACATAAAGTATAAATATCAGAGCCACCAAAATTACAGCAAACTATAAAATCAGTCCAATTTGGTTATAGGGGAACCACAGTTAAAGACTGGATATGGGATTGTGTATGTTTGGTCCTGGGTGCAGATCCAGGTCAATGGCAAATTTTCCGGATTAACAACAATAACCATACTAATTTTCATTTGAGTGTAGTGACGTGGCTTTTGGATGAATGATATTGAACGTGGCATCATTTGAGGTAAAGTTAGTCCAGAATTATAAATAACTAGAAAAATTTGAAGAAAACTGCAGTTTTTAACAGTTTTTTCAACTTTTTTGTCATTTATCACATTTTTTAAAATCTGCATATTATCAGTGAAATTGATTTCAGATTTTCCTCAATTTTTTTTCTGGCATGTTGAACATGTTTTCTAATATTTATTCACAAGGAGCAATCACTCAAAGTAGGTAGGGAGCATTGATAGTGGAAATAATGGAGTGTCCCGATTCACCCCATAGTATGGGGTGAATTGGGACAGTGGTTTTCTGGGCCTAGAGCATTGGGAATTTAAGATGTCACTTCAAGCTTCTAGGGGTACTTAGACCTTGTGCCCAGACACAATTTGACACCAAATTTTGATTTCTAGGTTGATTTTTGTCCATGCTATGACAGAAAAACGGCCATTTCTGTCCCGATTCACCCCATATTACGGTACTTCATCAACGAACTGATGGATGTGCAAGTCAACATAAGAGCGCCAATTGTTTTGGGGACATTTCTCGAAGCGAACATGACCTTGGTGTTAAAGTTGTTCGAAGTTATTCTGAAAGCGGTCATGGAAGGGGCGAAGTAGACGCTGCTGCCGGTTTTTTCAAAACTGAAGCGAAAAGAGCTGTCATTCGGGATACTGACATAATCAATCATAATGCCCGTGATCTGTACAACTTTGCAGAGACCAACTTGTCCGGAACAAATCAGCAATTGGCAAAAATTCAGCACTGCATAGTAGAAAATACTTCTATGTTGACGAATCAAAATATTAGCTTAAAGCGTATGCACAATTATTGTTAATTTTCACGTTTGACCCTTTTAAACTGAGATGAAGCAAATTAATTTGGCTTCATCTTATAGCCCTAAATGTTATCATCAATTTAAAATAAACCACAGTGAATTTGATTGAATATTGGCCTGGCAATGGTAGTTTTTGTAAAAAAAGTTTCATTTTGAGAAAAACACGTTTTTTGTTCAGTATTTTAGTGCATTTCTTCGTTAATTCATATAATAGCACAATAAAAAGAGATGGTGATGTTATGTTTGCTGTATTTGATGTGTTTTAAAGTCTGCAATAAGCTATGGGATTATTGAAAAATGGCCCATTTTGACCATGTCACACATTTTTGGCCCACCTTATGACATGCAAACTTTGAGTTTTTCTTGGCCGGAAAATAATTATTTCATTGTTAGGGCCACATTAATTATTTATTTTGAGTGTGTAAAATTGTTGAATATCGATTCCTAAATCAAGCGACATTTTGTTAAGAAATACCCATACCAGAAATTATTTTATTTCAAGACTGGCCAAAAAATTATTTTTTTGGGCCAAAACTGAACAAGGAATTATTTACTTAAAGAAAACTCCAAACCCCTGCCCCCTCAATATTAAATGGTTGCCCCCTCCCCCTCCTACCAATTCAGTTACTTTTTGAAATAATAATAAAAAAGTATTGCTTTATGCTTGTAGTTACAGGTGTATAGTTAGTATTTTGGTTTTAAAAAGTATTGTGTTGGTAGGCCTATGTTGTTTTGGTGTATATTTAGTATCTTGGTTTTAAAAAGTATTGTGTTGGTAGGCCTATGTTGTTTTGGAGTATATTTAGTATTTTGTTGTAAAAAATATTGTGTTGGTAGGCATTTGTTGTTTTGGTGTATATTTAGTATTTTGGTTTTAAAAAGTATTGTGTTGGTAGGCCTATGTTGTTTTGGTGTATGAATTGGTAGTAGTATCAGTGCTTTTGAAACTTGACATGCACTGGCAAAATCAGAGTGTGATGGGCTTTTAAAAATGATACATGCCTAACTAAAGTTAAATAACAGAGAGGTACTTAATAGTTATGACAATCTTTAAGACATTGTTTTATTGTTGTTCAATATTCTTTATGAATACTATTTCAGATCTTCAAACGTTGTCGAAGCTTTAGTATCACACCGCAAGGTCACAAAGCCATCGAAAATTTCAAGGACCCGCCGGTCGTGCCCATCAAAGAGGCTAGAAAAGGGAAGAAGAGAACAAGACTCTCCCTTGAGGGGACTGTTGTGTCCGTAAGTATTGATTTTGTTTAGTGCTTCAACCTATTGTCGGAACGGCCTTTTGAAAAATTTGCTTGCAATAGCAAGAGAAATTTGAAGTTTGTTGAATCATATTAGAGGTTTCGGGATCTGAGCGAGTTTGTCTTTACGCCTCATCAGCACCGGAGTGGGCTATTTAGAGGCAACATTGGTTTGATAGATTATCTTGTAACGAATTTCTCATAATTTGTAGAAATAGTCATTGTCTCTGTGGTTTTGTGATCTGAAATTCATTCTGGGTCATTATGTGTAATTCTTTGGGACTAAACTTTATATACTGGCAAAGTGATGTTGTTAAAAATGAATGGAAGACTTAGCTTGAGAAAGCTGGTTGTTCGAAAAGTGTTAAGTTCGGGATAATGATTGAACTTGTTGGAGTTTTGACATACTTAATGTGACTTAATACATATATTTTGCTTTGAAAGATTATAATATTAATACATATATTTTGCTTTGAAAGATTATAATATAATTACTATAGTGTTGGAAAAAATATCTCAATGAAAAGAAATTTTTTAATGGTTTTGTTCAAATGATGAATGTAATTCATGTCAAAATTGATTGTATTTTGCATTTCTTATTAAAGATGGTTAAAAATGTCAAGACTGCAAAATATTATTGTTTTATTTCCCAATTTAGGCTGTCATGCTGAGAATTTGATTTTGTTTACAGACGGAGGAAAAAGGAGGAGATGACAAAGTTCGACAAATAGTAAAATTAAGAAATGACGACAATAATGAATTGAGTGTGACACTGTGGGGTGACGGACTGAGATGTGAAGTCGAGAGCCAGGTCACCATAACAGCTGTGGAAACATATTTATTCAATGATAAAGTGTGCCATGTGAATATTTTACACCGCGAGTGAACATTTTACCCCACCCGGTTCCAGTCACCTTTTCAGCTTAGTACAGGCCCTGTTCTGGAATAAGGGCCTATTTAGTGGTGCAGGTGTACCCTGCCTGCCAAAAAAATTCCAATGCCACAATGCATTTCCATGAACACATATAAAACCAGTCTGGTGTCTGAAGTTGTCAAAAGTGGTGCAAATTTCTGCTACGGCAGGTAACATGAGGCACCCTGAGAGATCGCATTTTGTCCATTTTTATGCGTTCATGAGACCATAAACGCATTTCTGAGCATGAGAAACTCACAAAATTTACCATATAGACGATTTCTTGTATTTTGAATTCAATCATTGCATTTTCAGTCAAGTCCTGTGAATGATGCATTTGTTATTCAAGATGGTGGCCAATATGGCCGCCAATGTTGAGATTCGCCTTCTTACTGATGCATGTGCAAAAAAAGATACACTGTTACATTTTGATGCCACTGGTGTACGCTTGAAGAAGCCATATGATCTGGAGAAAAGGCTTTACTTGTATGTGTTGCTTCTCAGCACAAGTAAAAAAGGCATCATCACCAAATTTGTATCGGTGAAATGATAACAAATGACCATTCAGAACTTAGAATTGCTGACTTCTTGAAATGCATTCAAAGAGAGATGTGTGCTACAAGGATCTACAGGGCTCCTCAAAAAGTGAAGACAGATTTAAGCTTTGCCCTTATCCAAGCATTGCTTGATGCATTTGCTGCCAAAGATCTAGATGTACTTTTATTAAAAGTATGTTACGACTTATTTATTTATGCTCTGCCCATGTGCTGAATCTGCTACGAAAGGTTGTTGCAAGATTTGCTGCCAGGGGTACCAAATCTTTCTGGACTTTCATTTTTGCAAGGCTAATGATCTTTTGAAATTATATATGTGCTAGTTATATCCCGCGTTTGAGGGAATATGTGATATATACCGAGGCGTAAGCCGAGGTGTATATCACATATTCACGAAAACAAGGGATATAACTAACTTATACCCAAACACAATAAAACATAAACAAAGAGATTTAAAAAATAAAATAAAACAAGAAGGATTTGACTGAAATAGAAAAAAAACAGCTACAAACAATTTGCCAAGTGGGATTAATTAAATAACATGAAAGCATCAGTTGAAGAAAAAAATCCAAAAGGCAACAGGTTGACATATGAAATGAAATTCTTACTTCTTTTGAGAATTTTCTGGGACATACAACTCAAATGCATGTGAAAGGTCTTGTAAATTATCAATCAAATGTATACGAAAAAGCTAAAGAGATTTCCCATACATATTTTTTAGAATCTGATTATAGAAGCAATTGTGATTTCAATACTTAGCATAGGCAATTATTAGGCATATAAGCGTCCCAATTACCCACTTCAATACATATATATGCTCAGATAATATAATAAGGTAATAAGTAGCTATAGTAGCAAAATTATTAGAAAAAATATTTGGAACAAAATTGTAAAAAGTGGAAAATGAAACCTGTCGAATATTGAACAAATATTTGGGGGAAAAATTATCTGGAAAAAAAAAATTGAAAAGAAAAATTTGGAAAAACTATGAGGGCAAAAAAAATCAGGGCAAAAGAAGTTTGTGAAAAAAAAAAAAATTTGAAAAAAGAAATTTTGGGTGAATTTTTTTTATTAATTAATAGGGTAAAGAATTAGGAGGGGGGTTGGAAAAAATATGTATAAAGGGGGAGAGGGGCTTGGAGTTTTAAATTTAATGGTAACAGTAAAAGACCTATTTATTTCGAGTGCGTTTTTATCAAATATCCCCACCATCAGTAATTATTTATTTTAACATTGCTCAAAAGAAATTTATTTATTTTACCAAAACTTAATAATTTTTTATTTAAAATAAACTGCAAGCCTTCTCCCCCTCCCGGATATCTAATATGGTTGAACCCTTACTCTTAAGTAGTCATGATATTTGCATTAAAAATCCAGATTGGGCTGAAATTAAAGGATTTATGGATTTGTCAAAAGCTTTAGGTTTTATAATACTTTTGTTTATTTTTGTTTTCTTGTTGGAAATTCTCTGTTTGGTGCAGTTTTGCTGTTTGTGTTGTGAGATTTGTAAAACAGTGAGGCTTTATATACTCCCATGGGCGTATAAGTGAACAACAAAGAATATAGGATATATACCAGCCAAATACAGGCTTCTGATTGGCTGATGGGTCATAGGTATGGTATAAGCCTTTGTATCCCCTCTGGGGATAACAATACCTTCTTCGAACTTCGTTCGCTGAAGGTAAAAACCAAGACCGGCACTTCTGTCATGAACTACTTATGAATGTAGTTGATAGACAAACACAACACCAATTTTAGGATACACATGATATTCTGACAAAGCATTTTCCTTATGATTCCAATGATGTGCTCAACTAGATGATCGCTTTGAATTGATCCCCTCCCCCAGTTTCACCAAAATGAACGAAGTCAGGAGACAGACATGCCACCTATTATGAGATTCACATGCTATTCAGGCAAAGCATTTTCCTTAGGATTCGAATGATGTGCTCAACTAGATATTGACTTCGAATTGATCCCTTCCCCCATACCAAGTTTCACCAAAACGAACAAAGGAAGTTGGGAGACAAACATGCCACCAATTATGAGATTCACATGCTATTCTGACAAAGCATTTTCCTTAGGATTCCAATGATGTGCTCAACTAGATAATTGCTTCGAATTGACCCCTTCCCCCGTACCAAGTTTCACCAAAATGAACGAAGAAGTCAGGAGACAGACATGCCACCTATTATGAGATTCACATGCTATTCCGGCGAAGCATTTTCCTTAGGATTCCAATGATGTGCTCAACTAGATGATCGCTTTGAATTGATCCCCTCCCCTCATACCAAGTTTCACCAAAATGAACAAAGAAGTCAGGAGACAGACATGCCACCTATTATGAGATTCACATGACATTCCAGCGAAGCATTTTCCTTAGGATTCCGATGATGTGCTCAACTAGATAATCGCTTTGAATTGATCCCTTCCCCCGTACCAAGTTTCACCAAAACGAACAAAGGAAGTTGGGAGACAAACATGCCACCGATCATGAGATTCACATGCCATTCCGGCGAAGCATTTTCCTTAGGATTCCAATGTGCTCAACTAGATAATCGCTTTGAATTGATCCCTTCCCCCATACCAAGTTTCACAAAAACGAACAAAGGCAGTTGGGAGACAAACATGCCACCAATTATGAGATTCACATGCTATTCTGACAAAGCATTTTCCTCGATTCCAATGATGTGCTCAACTAGATAATCGCTTTGAATTGATCCCCTCATCCATGCCAACTTTCACCAAAACAAACGAAGGATGTTGGGAGACAAATATTCCACCAATTATGAGATTCACATGCTATTCTGACAAACCATTTTTCTCGATTCCAATGATGTGCTCAACTAGATAATCATTTTGAATTGATCCCCTCCCCTCAGTTTCACCAAAATGAACGAAGAAGTCAGGAGACAGACATGCCACCTATTATGAGATTCACATGCTATTCCGGCAAAGCATTTTCCTTAGGATTCGAATGATGTGCTCAACTAGATATTGGCTTCGAATTGATCCCTTCCCCCATACCAAGTTTCACCAAAACGAACAAAGGCAGTTGGGAGACAAACATGCCACTGATTATGAGATTCACATGCCATTCCGGCGAAGCATTTTCCTTAGGATTCCAATGATGTGCTCAAATAGATAATCGCTTTGAATTGATCCCTTCCCCCGTACCAAGTTTCACCAAAACGAACAAAGGAAGTTTGGAGACAAACATGCCACCGATCATGAGATTCACATGCCATTCCGGCGAAGCATTTTCCTTAGGATTCCAATGTGCTCAACTAGATAATCGCTTTGAATTGATCCCTTCCCCCATACCAAGTTTCACCAAAACGAACAAAGGAAGTTGGGAGACAAACATGCCACCGATTATGAGATTCACATGCCATTCCAGCGAAGCATTTTCCTTAGGATTCGAATGATGTGCTCAACTAGATAATCGCTTTGAATTGATCCCCTCCCCCAGTTTCACCAAAATGAACGAAGAAGTCAGGAGACAGACATGCCACCTATTATGAGATTCACATGCTATTCCGGTAAAGCATTTTCCTTAGGATTCCAATGACGTGCTCAACTAGACAATCGCCTTGAATTGATCCCCTCCCCCGTACCAAGTTTCACCAAAATGAACGAAGAAGTCAGGAGACAAACATGCCACCTATTATGAGATTCACATGCTATTCTGACAAAGCATTTTCCTTATGATTCCAATGATGTGCTCAACTAGATAATCGCCTTGAATTGATCCCCCCGTAGTTAATAGTTCTGTAATGATCTCCATTGCCATTACGTTTTACCGAGACAAAAACAATGAACGTAGGGCTGTAAAGGTTGAATGTGAAGGCGGCCCACTAAGACGAACAGCAATGCATGATTCAGGGAGAGCGAGAAGTAGTTGTACAGAGAAGGACTTGAGGCCAATGGGAATGAACACAGCAAGGTGATCATCTGGACCTTCGCCAAGGTGACCTGATCCAGGCTTTGACAAGGTCAGGAGACAGACATGCCACCTATTATGAGATTCGTAGGGCTCTGCTGAAGGTCTTTGTCTGCATGGGTTCGAGTCCCGGTTGGGGAACCCGAAATTTTCAGTGTACCTTTATGAGCAAAATCCCAGCTGGATGTCGTTCGGATGAGGCGTGAAATTGGCGGCCCCTTGTATCCGTGTCTGTGCTGGGCAAGTAAAAGATCCCTCACATGGGGTAAATGTGTAACATGTTGAGGACTCCTGCTCTCTCTCTCATCTCATCAATCAACCCTCGTGAGCGCCCAGAACTGGGCTTAGAGGGCTGCACTTACCATATCTATCTATCTATCTATGTCCTTCCCCAGGAAAACAAACAGGCAAGGTCAGAATTGGAGACTTCAATGAGACCAAAGTCAAGAGAACCACCACATGGGCCATGTGTGATGCCAAGACAGCCGCTAAAGGACCCAGAAATAGCAAATGATCAAAGTAGCCGTGGAGCAGGATGCCACGGTTCCAGAGGTGGGCAACCACCACCTCTAACACCTCCTTAAGACCGCTTTCTAATGAAATTCACAAATTCCCTTCATTAAAAGATTAAGAATTGTTTGATTGTGTTGAATTCAACCCAATGAGCCACAAAAACCATTATACAAGTGTGATAAAGTCGGAACACAATGACGCACTTTTCAGTTCATATTCAATCTTGAGAAATCAAGGAACACTACAACCTGTTGTGGGAGTCAAATTTTCCAAGCTTTTACGATTCCCCCCTCGCCCCAACAACCTTCTGAAGAAATTCACAAATTCTGAAGAGAATAATTTGAGAATCATTTCATAATGAAAGGGCTGGCGTGAACACCACAAGAGTACAGATACAACCGCATAAAAACATTTAGACCAATCCAACCACTTTTCAAGTCATCTTTTAAGCACAAGAAACCAATACACACCACTAACTTTAATGAAATTCACAAATCTTGTGTAACATGATTTTTTCCTCGTTGCTGTTTAAAAAGCACCATCTGATGACATTCACAAACTCCCCATAAAAAATTGGGAATTGTTTGATATTTGACAATGGTGACTTCAAAAAATTGTTCCTTTTGTCAACAGCCATGGACCTGTCTTTACAAATAATTTTCTTTCCAAAATTAAAAACTTAACCTTGATTGTAGTCACACAAATACCAAAAAGCATAGATCATTTATTCAAAATGTACAAGATAATAAAATATTATTTACAAGTTGCACAGCCATCATCAATAAGGATGCTATTTACATGGTGACAATAAATCTGCGATGACTTCAAATAAATTTGAGGAATAAATTAATCTTTTCTATGAGCTATGAGCTATGTACATATTAAAATCATTTCGCTGTATGTTTGCGGTAATGGGAAGCATGACTGAATGATATCCTTTCTTTTACGTTTTAATTATATTTTTCGTGATGGTTGAACAAACGCTGTCTCAAATTTTTAAGACTTTGTCTCACTGATTATAATGGTAAAACTGAGTCTGACTCAGTCTGAATGTAGACTTAAACAAAGATTCTGCATAAATAGCCTTGGCAATGAATTTCCAATGAATCTGAATAAATAGGAAAAAGCAACTTTGGTATAAAATAAATACCAAAATGAATCCGGTTTTCAGTTGGTCACATCACCTATGAAGCAGTTTCTTCACATAGCCACTGATTGTATGTTTTGAGATTTTGTTGGGGTCGGCTGATGGTTGGAACTCTATCACTTGGACACCCGGTCCCCAGGCCCAGGCAAGACGGCTCTCTAGGCAAGACCTGAAAAGAACAACAAACCACCTTGACTTCTTCAACTTATCTTTTCAAACATGGGGCGTTTTCGGAAAGATTCACACGGAACATGCTCGAGGCCCAGTCGAGAGTCTCCCGGAACCAGAACTGGAGAGCTTTACTCGAGCAGGAACCAGTTTGTCACGTGGTACAAAACTCGAGACCCTGGTACTCCCCACATGCTGGGGAGTGGCTGGAAACACTACCTTCGAGAATTGACGTTGGCAGCTTCCGAGCATCTTCCGGGAAACACGAGGGTCGAGTCTGGCGTGTTCTGAAACAAATCCTCGTAACTCGTGTCACTCGAGTTAGGCCTACTCCTGTAACCTTTCCGAAAACGCCCAGTGAGACAAACAGACCAGACTCAATATAGAGGGCAGCACTTACAAAATCAAGATGTCTGAAACGGCCATGAAGGCAATGTTATCAACCACAGTATGGCATAATGTGACAAATGAATAAGCCAATGAGTAAGATTAAGCAAAATTATTTGGAGCTCTAAAGTAAGAGAACAAACTCTTACCTATAGTTGGCAACAGCATCCTTAGGCGTCGACATCACAGACTGGCCATTTTTTGTGTTGAAGAAGTATTTCCTATTTTGAGATTTGCTGAATGCCATCATCCAGGGCTCTGAAAGAAATGAAACATCTCACATTCGTCATGAAACTTGCAAAGATTACATATTCATCACAAGAAATCTGGCTTTTTATCAAAATGTTTTTAAATACATTAATATTGTCAAAAGTTTGATTGCTACCTTGTGTAGTTTTAATGAAAGTAAGGCCGGCAGGTAGAAAGGTATCCCCAGATTCCGTCGTGTAGCAAAGTCTGTGCATGCCGCTATTGCCCTTCATTATCTTCATAGTCAACCTGGCAAAACAAAATTATTAATTTCGCTGTCAAAATAATCCACAAATAGGCAATTTATGTCTAAATGCATTAATCCAAAATTTTTATCAGAGTTTACAGCATTCCCCAGAGATAGCTTATTAATAAATTCATACTTGTCGAATATCTGATCAATGAGCTCCAGCTTGAAAATGTCCTTGATCTTAATTGGCGCTAGATTTGACCGAGTCGGACGATGGATTGCTTTGAGAAACTTCTTCATTTTTTCATGTCTGCAAAGAATATGTTAAACAATTTATCAAGTGATCGTGAAAAATTGACAAATCAGCTTTGAGATTAGAGGAAAATCAAAGTACCGTACTGCATGGTGCAGTAAACTTATAAAGTGCTATAATCACCTTTCGTTGAAATGCAGATCTCGGATGTCGTCTCCACAAAGAAACAGACCATCTATCACATGGACGCTCATTACACGCCTTTGCCCTTTCCCCTGAAATGCACAATAAATGCTTATGTTTCATTAAAGACTTCCAAGACTTGGAGACATGGTAAGCATCGATCTGAACCTTCAGAAATAAGAAACAAAATTTCTGAGAGATGTTATTATGTATTGAAATCAGACTCACCTCTCCCTTGAAGGTCTGGACAAATTCCACTTCTAAAACGGTATCCCTTGGCAACTCGAGGACAACGTCTTCGACTCGCACCCATTTGCTGTTAGGCTTGCCGTTCCATTTGAAAACAGTTGACTTCTACAAACACAAACATATGCAATCATCAGTAATTTATGTTTTATTGAGACCATATAAGAATAACATTTTAAATATACATATATATGAAACATGTAAACGTACCCATGGACTGAAGACGTACCACCGCTCAGTAGCACCACTAACATAGCACCGATAGTCAAAAGCCGACTTCATTGCCAAAAGACTATCAGGAACATCAAGGACTTTTGGGGTGCAGTGTAACCAAGCTAAGTTGTTTTCCTGCAAATGGAAACGGCATTGGAATCAGTGGAGGAATGGATTATGAAAATTTAATTAGTTGATTGATGAGAAAATGTCCAACATTTACCTGTATCAACTTCTGAAATTTCTTGTAAGGATTTTCTGACTTGTTGGGGTCCGTCCGTACCTCATCAGGGATCTGAAATCAAGAATCACCACACAAATTGATAGAATAAAGTTGACTTGAATCTAGACACACTGTCAAACGCATGTATACTGTCAAATGCGTGTTTTACGCCTCTGCACAGCACCCTAGTGGGCTATATCGAAGCAGGCGATCGCCATATGATGATGAGTTGAGAAGACTGCGAGTCTGGCACATACCCTATTAATTTATTAATTCAGGGATGCCCAGGGGCTTTCAGTTGCCCCAACATAGAATACTTAATACAATCCGCCTTATTTAAAGTCCCATGGGCTCAGACTAAAGTGAGTTCCCGGGGTGAGATTTGAACCAAGATTAAGTGATCACACATGTTGATTTTTATGTTCATGTTACTTGCATTTCGCAAATTTAGCAGTTGATATTGTGACGGGAAACAAGAGAGTGAAAAGAGTCAAAATAACAATTAGGATCAAACTAATTTATACTGATTATATTGAGGAATATAGTACCTCCCAATTTTCGAGGCATTGCTGCCGGACAGAAGACTGCCTCATTTCATGAAGTGTGCTGAAAGAACAAACATTAACTTCGTCATCAGTTGATTGGATCCAAGTGAAAGGTATGCATGAATTTTTTAAGAAATAAATATATGTGAAACTTACGTGTTTTGAGCAAAGGCTTGGATTTTAGCTAAAGCTATGGACTGTTTGTTGCCGAGACTGAAATTGGAATCGATCAATATGGATTTTAAAGGAAAATGATTTTTCTGGTAAAATCAAGAAAGGCCAAACAAACAGTAAGTTATCAAGCGGGATAGGAGATTGTGAGAAATACTAGATGGGAGCAATGAATTAAATCCAACTTACGTCTCATTTGACTCCACAATATAATTGTAAAATTTCTCATCAGCTTTAATGACTTCCAAGGGAACAATCTGATTGATGTCCTTTTCAGAAGACGGTCCCCAGATCTCCTCAAATCTTTCGTTGACTTCGAACATGTAGTCATGGACATTTTCAGTCTCAGGCAGCTTCCATTTACACACAATGTACCTGCAAAGATTCATAAATTACCACATCCACTTTTTATAAAAGAGAGCTGTAAGAACAGAATTGTTAATCCATTAACAAAATATATATTAGACATCTTTTTACTTCACATCTTTGTATTTTCACAGTCATTCCCACCTGCTTCCCTCCACCAATCTCAATCTTCGGGAGGTCTCTTTTTTCCATAAATTTAGAAATTCATACTAATAAGAAATTGTGACTCTATTTTTGGGACAATAAAGCAGAGTCTGAGTTCCAAGTCAAAAGATGCGACTACCTTTCTGAATTGGCTGGACGACTAGTAACAGGTTTGAAGATGGAGACTTGTTTGAAAGCACGGTACATCAAGTAGATTAGTCCAATGCTAAATAGCGTGAAGACATCAAACAACTTGCAGACAAAATGTCCATCTGGAGAAAAGAAATCACAGATATAACATCAGTCTTGGTGGGGCCTCATAGTTTATGACTTAGCAATTAAATAAGGATATTGAATTATCACAGAAAGGACAAAATTCAAACCTGTTCTAAGTATGGACAAAGCACACAGCGCCTGACAAAGGTAAAGTCTCTTCGATAAAACTTCTTGTAAATTTTCTTGTCCCTCCACTGAAAAGCCCTGAATAAATTGACAAGATCAACATGATGTACAAACGTTTCATTGAGATCATTCGTAATTGAACACATAACATGCATTACATACTAGAGAAATGGCCAAATCAGCAAGTACTCCAAAAAGAGTAAAACTTACCCCATCAGCCATCACAAAATGTACACCTCTTCCATCCGTGCTTTCCATGACAAATTTGCGAAATTCTCGAAGATTGTCCGGTTTATATACATCACCATCTCCATCTACACCTTTGACCCCTGTAATTTCAGAAACAAGTCACTAAATAAAATAAATTCTCGATACCCAACAGCGACCCAGTATCATACTCTTCCATGAATTGCATTATAAAACGTGTACTAATTATTTTTTCAGCAATTAATTATCAATTTTCTCACCATAATGAGGCTCAAATAGTTCACTAGGGGCAGCATAGAAGTCCTCCAATTTGAAGTCATTATTTCCTCGAAGGGTAAACCCAAACCCTTTGACGTCGTATTTTCTTCGCCACAGAACGTATTCACTGAAGCCCCCTGGACCAGCACACACATCAGCAAAATACAGGAGATCATTTCCAGCCACTAGAGCTCGCTGAAAGAAAATGATATAAAGGTACAAGTCACACAAAAATACAAAAATATTTTTAAAATCAAAACAGTCAGTAACGACAACAAATTGAATTTACGTAATTTTATATGATCATTATTAAACTCCTGAGCCCTCAGACTCTCACCAGTGCCTTAAAATACACAAATTCACCAATCACTCTGAAGGACTTTAATTTGCTTATTTTATACAGAAACACCAGGATGACAAATCAGTCAAATTCACGAGAGACACAGGTCTCTATCATACAGAAGTACACACAATCCAGAGATACAGTTTTTTCTGGGACTCCTTTCCTCAAAATTTATCATTTCAAAATAGATTAAATAAGGACTTACCCCATCCTCATCCTTGGGATTCGTGAACATGAAATCAAGCACTGCATCCATGTTGGCCATTTTCATGGCTGCCCTGTTAGTAATGAACAACATAAAAGATTAGACCTGCACCAAATGATAATTGCAATTAATTACATTTTCTATGAAAGATAATCAATTGCAACGAGTCATCTTACCTGTTCAGGAAGAAAACTCCTCGGATGCTTTCATAAGGATTAGACCTCGTCCGGGCTTGTCTCATTTCCTCACCTTCCAAGTCATCAAAGACAGTCTGTAAGAAGTACAAAGAGGTGAATATTCATTCTGTAGCTTAGCTTGTCTGATATCTAGACAACGGCAGAATTATAGCCTGTTAACACTTACTTTGCACGATATAACATCCTGCAGAGTCTGTTCGCTGACGAACAACGTCTCACCACTAATGTCCATCTTTCTCTGTATTATAATGCGTGAAGAAAATATTTCAGTAAAGATACATATGCCAAGTAACTAAACATTGAACAAGATTTCAAAGCTCTCTGCCGAAGACAAATTACATGAAATATTTGAGAGATCAAAACTTTAAGGAGGTACACAGTACTACACACCTTTCCTTCAGCCATCCACGGCCTCATTTCTTCTAAGGAAGGGACTTCTTCAATGCCGGACACCATCCATTCAACTGTTTCATCAACATGGACCTAAATAAATCACAAAACATTCATATAGGCCATTATAAATCATGAAATTCAACTTCAGAGATACCATGAATTTATGAGCTTAGTATTTCAGCACACTTACCTCCTCTTTCTCGGCGTCCCACTGCACGTCAGACGCTTCAAAGTTCTTCACTCTCATACCGAGACCTCTTTTTCCTTTCTGTTTCGAGGCTTCTACGATCTCCACTCGTCCCTGGCCATGCCTACCCAGACCTGATCCCTCTTTGTAACCCATTTTTGCCTGTAATTGTCAAACAAGATGTGCAATCAATTCTCATTACCAATTTGTGACTTGTCACTAAAATTTTCAAAATGAGAAACAAAATTTAACGTTGTACAATTCAGAAGCACTTTCATACCATCATCTTGTTGGCAAAATTGCTGTAGTTAGGAGCTTGCTTGGAAGCAGGACGCAGAAATTCTTTGGCGACGCTGCTGCCTGGTTTATCCATTGCATCCTCTTCATCTTCAGAGTCTGACAACTGGCTCACTACCCCTGAAAAAGAAACTCAACATATAGATCGGTGTCTACGTTATACGCCTATCAATGAAATCCAGATTTTGTGTTGCACCAAACAGTTTTAGAACATCAAACGTACGAAGCACTTAAAATAATTGTCCTTACCAACTCCAGCAACACTGGACGCTCCAGCAAGCTTGGGTTTCTTGTAGGGTGGGGAGTACACGGGGCCATCTTCATCACTTTGTGAACCTGCATTTTAGAAAAATATTGTGAGGTTACCGTTTATATAATACATCGAACGCTTGGAATTGAAGCCTTCTTAGAGCAGGAAAATCACTGCATGTACAGTGAAAATATGTTAGAATTAGAAATTGGCAATAAATTAAATTTTGCATAAAAGTTCAGGAGTTAAAAATTTCATCTTTTCCATTTTCTAGTTTTAATTTGATTCCACATTTTCATGCTTGTAACCACTTTAATAGGCCTAACCTCAGTAACCTGGTCGACCAATGAAAGAGCAGTACTTCGACAGGTACTGGCACACCGACAATGCTTAAGTTTCGCAATAGGTGAAACGTAGCAAGGTCATGACTCGAAAGTGTGAATAACTGATCTGAAGACTGTGATACAGCTAAAACACATCCAGGGATGCCCAGCGCCCATGGCCAGGGGTAGGCGAAACAAAACGGCAGTCACCCAACAACTACAACATTACGGAAATAATGCTGGGGCACGTTCGCAGTGAACTACTGGTAGTAAACTTGCAAAACAGACTATGCAGACCTACCATGCTGTGGGCAGCTCTATTTTCATTGACAGAGCCTCAAACTCCAAGGACAGATTTTTCACTGGAATGATAATTTGATTCAAATAGGACCTACAATTATTCCATCAAGCCAGGACCTACAATTATTCCATCAAGCCTAGTCCAGATACTATATATATAAACTTTTATTATGACAAACCGAATATCAAAAAAGATACATGTGTCATCAATATCGCAATACAAAGCAAAATCAAAGTCTACACTAATCTACCGAAAGCTAAAAACAAGGTTAAGTATAATGTTATTATTACAATACTGGTCCCAGTTCTAGTGATTAAACTTGTAAATGTCCGATGTTTTTAAAGAGTGTCCAATATCAGTTTAGATTTTCAAGTAAAAGATAATTTTAAAAATGTCAATATAAATTTAATTTTAAAAATGTCAATATAAATTTAATATAATAAAGTCCTTAAAACATTATACAAAAATATATCGGATGGACCAGCAGCAACTGCTTAAAGGCCCTCCAACATAGAAATGAGTGCTGTTGATATTCCTAAACAAAAACTACATCTAGTTAGCAACTTACATATCATTCACACATTATAATAAGGTATACAACTGTTAGTAAAAATTTAATATATATACTCTGAAGAAAATTCCCACACATATCTAGCATTCAAACATATATTTAGTACAGAGATTCATTTTGCAAACTTTCACATAACAGCACAGAGACCCTCTATATTGTAGAATGAAGAGTCAGTTGTCCAAAATTGGGTTCGGAAAATTACTACTCACTGTAGGGAAGCGCAGCTAGACAGCTAAAAATACACAGTAGGGTATTGAGTTATCATTAATTTTTTAGCAACACTTACATTACTTTGTTTAGGTAAGAGCCTATAGATACTATACCATCATTCTCACCATGAGGATGATATTCCATGAAGCCACCTCAGATTCCTACAGTACATATATTTTCAGCCAAGCCTCACACATAATACATACACAAACTTTGGTCTATGATCAGTTATTGACTGAAAGAGAGTGAAAGTACTTGAACATGATGAAGGCCAAACAAGCAAAGTTGATAACTTTAATGTCCTGAAACTCTTCATTCCAGGAGGTAAGGGCATTGACAATGCGATTTATTTATTCCCTGATCTTACCAGATTCACTTAATGAAGCCATTATGAAGTACACGGCTACTAATTCTTAGTAAATCGCAATATAATGAAGCTTGGTCAACAGCATGTCAGCCTGAAACGGCCTCCATGTTTTCTGGGAAATCAACATTCAAGCAGATGGCGCCACTGAATTTTAAGGCATGGCCCCCTAGTGTCAGATCAACCAATTGTCCCTAATCAGCTGCAGGACCTTTAAAAACTGATATTTATATAATTAATTAATCAAATAGTAATAAGTATAAAGTTATTATAATCTAACTTTGCTGTAAATAGTGTGAACAGGCCATCATTTACATTTGATGTATGCATCGAGGTTCTTAACCCGCGAAGGGTTCGTATAAATTTATATATATTTTTTTCTATTTGAAATTAACAAGAAAATGGGAGTTGCACAATTAACAAGATTAGCAGAACTTGGTCACTTGCCCATGCCTGAAGCAACAAAAAAAAAAGAAAGAAGCAAATTATAAAGAGATTTCACAAACATTTCATTATACATCTAAAAGTTAAGAATAAAGAGACAGGATTTTTAGTGATTCTTTATTGAATTGAGAATATCAACAGTGTTAATATATATTCATACATTCCACAGGTGTTACAACTAAGATTTTTCTTATGGCGTGTGGAAGCTTGCCAACAGAATGTATCGTAAAAGCTCGTAAAAATGACTACATTCTAATTAAAGAATCTCACTTACGACAATTGATCACAAAAATTTCAGAAATGTACGAAATAAAGCTCCATAATCATCATGATAATCTCTCATAGAGCTAGAATTTTAAGACATATGATCGATCCATGCAACATTCAATTATGAGTCTTTATGACACAATAATATATAATTGGTAACAAATAATCAACACAATAAAAGACAAAATACAATTTCTTAATTTTAGCACCTCACATTAAAGATAATCTAAAAATGAACAATATAAAGGCAAGAAGAATTATCGAATCATACTGTCAATCGCAATCAAAATTGAACATTATTGCTGGCACATTTATTACGTACACCACGCAGGTCTACTTAATTGGCCTACAAGCCTACAATCACTGATTGCGTAATCATGCACATGTCATGCCTAATTGAAAGACCATTAAACAGAAAATGCACAATATCAATTATTTTGGCTAAGTTCTGACAAAAAATATTCACATTTAACTCCCAATCTATAACTCTGTGAATTACAAGATAAAACATTTTTGGAATGTTCCTCTAACAGAAGCTAAATTTATCTATCAGCAAAAATATCTCGATCCATCACTATATGATATTATATTCATATCGCAATACTTTGTGTACATCCCTATAATTTGAGAGGGGTAGGCCTATCTGCTACAATTCACTGCTATCTAGTCCACTGCTTCTACACTGTTCATATACGAAAACAACAAAATATTACCTAGACTTGGCACGTTACGAGAATGTATGAAATTGAGGAAAGTGGTCATTCAATATTTAAACAGCACTGTACATACACGCAATAGTTCATGGGACATCAGCGTCAATAATGGAGAATATCATAAATTTCAGTGAATACAGGCACAAGATGTTTTATCAACTTGAGTAGAATCCAACAAAGTACATTTCTGTTGGCAGCTCTAGTAGGTCCATATATACAGTAATATGTACAACAAGTTATTACATACTACCAATTAAATGGCAAATTGCAAAATATACCAACACTGCAGAACTCTTAAAATACCATCTACCTGGGAGACATATCTATAATACATCATGGCAAAGGAAGCTTTGTTATTACAATTGGTCCGCATATATCATGAACAAAATATTTATTAAATTAAAAGACCAACCTCCGTTTTTTGAGGTGCCACAGTTTGTACTATTTCTGGCAGGCCAAAACATCGAGAAAAACTTTGTGCCAAAGTTACCTTTTTTTAACATCTAACTACAGATTGGCAGCCATTGAACTTAGATTTGTAAATTTAAATCAACAGTATTTGATACATGCAGATCCATATTCTAGATTGTTACTGAACATTGTGCTCTCATGAGCGTAATTAGCGAATCATTACAAATTCTTCAAATACATGTAGAACCGCATAATAATGACAATAGTATGACAGATGTACAAAATTAATAAGTTATGTAAATATCAATGCATGGTTATAATTTGCAAATTTTTAAAGCTTGTCCTACAATTACTGAATGAAAAATTTACCAAGTATTATTGGAACATAAATAGTTGAAGTATAAATTTGCTGTAAAGGTACAATGACAGTTACAAATTGAGCCACATTACCTTAACATTCACTACTTATAATAGGCCTAACCATATGTGTAACCATCCATTAATACAGAACGACAGTTCCATCTTTTAAGCAGATAGTAAATGGTTATTCACATAATAGCTGTCATCCATTATGATTTTTGTCCTTCATAAATATGAGCTTCACCGTACATTGTTTAAAAAGTAAGGGTTATACTGTAGCACATAAATCTACAAATTATTATGCAGTAATAATCGGAGAATATTAAACGGAATCACAATAGTACCATTTGACACATTGAGTAAATTAGCAGATCTATAGAAATAAATCAATCATGCATTATAACATTTACACAGATTGTATTCTAAGGAACACAAATTGATTAATAATACTATAGCACATCAGCATTAGATAATTTTGATAATTCTGTGTCGGCTGACAAACTCATTCATATTTGTATTTACAGCAATTGAAGTAACAGTAATTTTATGACACTTGCTAATATTCACATAAATTCATACAGATCATTTGTGGCACATCACTGGAAAGTCAGCTTGAAACAGTTAATTTCCATAGGAGACAGATTTTGCGTTTCATTCAGATTGGTTTTTCTCAAATCATGGAGCACCGACAAGCTGGACTCCATGACCGAGTGGACTTTTGCGTTGGGGAAAATGGTGGCGAGCTGCACTTGACCCTTTCGCAGCTCGCAGGTGGCATCCGGTGGGGAGGGGAGGTTACAGTCCATGCTGTTTCTGTGCAGGAGAACTGCAATGTCTTGGTGGGAGGTGCTTGTCCCTATCAAGGGGCGCAGATTGACTAAGTGCACATCGCAAGGGAGGCTGTCTTTCATGGGGGCAAAGAACACAGGGGGCAGGGGCACGGTGCCATTGCCACTCATTAGAGTGAACACAGGGTACTGCAAATGGTGGCTTAACGTGCTTACTACAAGCGATGAATGTGACGTAATCTGAGCTTTATTGAGACCGGCCACCCTCTGGTTGGGGTGCTCCACAGTAAGATAGAACCTGCTAGGGGTGGGCTTATTGTCCATGATGCCCTCCCCTAAGCCACGTTCATCGTCATTTAACAGTCTACGATCCAGCATCACTTCAATGATGCCTTTACCCCTCTCGATAGCACTCACCCCCAATGGTTGGGCGGTGAGGAGGGACACCCTCGTACCACTGTCTTGGATATAGGCCATCGCTCCCATTGGGTAATAGTTCGCTTGGACTGGGAAATTAGAGTGCAGTTTGCGATGAACATTGTGCAAACTGTTCAAGTCAGTATAAAAACTAGAATTAGTGTCTTGTACATCAGTCGATAATCTCATCACCATCTCCTTATCGTTCATGGACCGCATGTCCACCACATTGTCTATTTCTATCGCTGACGCCATTGGACCACTCGTGCTGTGAAGTTTAACAGTGTGCTGTACTAGTTTCTGGATCATGTGAACTTCTGAAACAATCGGGCCCCTTATGACTCTTATGATGGGCCTGTTAGACAACTCGTTGTCTACTGCTGGGCCCATGGGGTAAAATATGTACGCTCCACTCCCTCGAGACATGTACATGAGGAACTGTAGGTTCACTTGAGTGGTCATGATCTTTGATTTGGTGGTGACCGAGTGCATGAGTCCCGTACGAGGAGAAAACCGAATTCGATATTTTGAATTCTCCAGAACGATCTTTTCGTGTCCAGGAGGAAGGACCTGGAAACGTATTCCTCTAGGACTGATGTAATTGTCAGCGTTGTACATAGTGACGGAGGCAGCAGTGTTCCCACTCTCATCCATCACAGCCATGGGCCGTATGGTGTACGATCTCATTCCCAGGGGAGGTAAAATGACCACAAACGCAAGTTCAAATCTCTTCCCGTTAATCGTAGTGGTATCACTCAAGAACACAGGATTCAACTGGCTGGGGACCACCTTTCCTTCATGGTCTAGAACTCCCACTTTATCATTGTCAATCATGATCTGCACAGTCTGAATGCGTTTCTGAGCAAGAGGATTATAAAAGATGACTTGCGATCCACTTTCTCCAATTGTCAGATGCTTCCTCTTAGAAACCACAGGTCTCAGACTGAATGGATCATCCATATCGAACTTCATTTTGGGAACAGTTTGCCCATTTGGAGCAAGGATGAACTCAGCAGATTTCTTCATGATAGTTTGAGCAGATTCAATGGCATCGATCAGCCTGTCTTCGTAGTCAATGGCAACGTAACTACGAGCAGTGCCCGTGATGGCGTCGTGATGCTGGAACAGTCCCAGACTGCGATGTGCTTCTTGCAGAACTAAAAGACTCGCAGCTGAGTCTGGTAGACGCATTCCTTTCCTTGAGGCCTCGGCAGCTGCCAGGGAGAACATAATATTAGCTCCTCTGAGATGAGACTCAAGTTCGCGACCCAGGTTCTTGTCAAACGGGCGAGTCGTGAAATATCCAGACCAGTACTCGTTGTTCTGATCTGTGTAAGGGTAGAAGTCTCCAGTCATCACGGGGAACTCCTTGCTGCTAATCTCCTTCTGGACCTCATTAAAGTAATCCTGCAGGGTGCCAAATCTCGCATGGACATTCCACTCCGGTTTGTTGTTCATGTAGTCAAAGAGCATCATGTAGTTCTGATATTGCTGATCCCATTCTATCACTCTGTCATAACGGAAATCATCCCCAAGCGGGATCAAGACCACATTGTGCTTAAACAGAGCTGCTTTCTTCTGGTACTGGGTCAACAGCAACTTCGACAGTCTCTCGACATTTCTGGCAGTAACAGGCTCCGAACGTGACTCGCTCATTTCACCGGGAATTCTCCGGAAATCAAACAGGAGACAAATATGTGTGTCAGGACCACATGAATGCTTGATATTGTACAACTTATAGGGCATCATCTGCGTGAATATGTCTGTGGTGCCCTTCTTGTCCCAGTGCTGCCGCCAGAAGAACTCGTTTGCTTGCTTCTCCTCCAGGCGGCGCTTGACGTGTTCATTCACCCTCAGGATCACCATATTCTTGTAACCAGCTCGTTTGTAGAGATAGGGCATCGTGGAAGAGTAGCCGAATGGATCTAAGCTCCAAGTGTTGTTTGGCTTGACGCCCACCTCATTGACCAGCCATTGGTGTCCCTCGATCATCTGATCAACCAGAGCAAAGTAGTGCGAGTTGGCTTCATCTGGGACTGTCCAACTGCCAATGACGATCTCCAGCTGGCCCCTCTTGATCAATTCACGCACCTGCAAGCAAGCAAGTGATAAAATACAGTTAATTAAATAGTAATAGCGAGTTTATTGCATTTTTTGTTGTGAAAATAAAAAAAACACAACAAAAAAATGTATCTTGTCATAAGAAATCTATCTTCTCATAACTTAAAGGCTACATAGTCCATTCATTAAATCAACAACAGAACAGGATTTTAAAAAGTAATAAATATTGATTTTTTTAAATCTCTAAAATTTCAATTTTTTCAACATCTAAGCTGAGAGAGGTAGTATTACCAGAATAGGGAGCTTTATGCATTTTGAAAGTTTAAATACATGTTCCTTTCTTATTTTTCTCATGGTCTATGACACAATTATTGACACACACACTATGTCAAATAGCAGCTACCAGCATATCTCATACAGCCTTTTATGTATCATTTAACCCGAACAAAACATGCACAGCAGTGAGTTATCAAAATTAATGACATAAATTTCAAATAGAAAAGCAGGTCAGCTGGTAACAAACCAGGACGTGTGTCAGCAACATATGCCAGTTTGCAAATAGTGTGGTGAAAGCAGAGAAACAGAATTCGCAAACTCAATAGCCACAATCTGATAATACTCATGAAAGGGAGACAAATGTGACCGACATATTTTTCACATAAACAAGACCATTAACATCAATGCTGACTGTTCGTTGAAAAAGCCTATCAACAGTGCATTCAGAAACCTAAAAATAACATCATATAAGAAAAGAAAGCCTATTTTGGTCACAGAGGTTTTGGACATGGAGGTCAGCCATCATCCCCAGATCCCAGATGGTAGCCAAAAGATCATACTTGATTTAACAACCAATAAACAAATAAAGCAAACAGTACAATAGCCAATCAAATGATGAATAAATCAGTCAATCCATCAATCTATCTATCAATCAGTCAATCAACCATCAGTGCAATCAGCCAAATCAATCAGTCAAACAATTGATGAATTCATCAAAACAATAAATCGGTCAATAAATCCATCATTGTCACCCAGCCAGCCAACCAATCAATCAGTCAACCATCTCACAAATTAATCAGTCAACCATCTCACAAATTGATCTTTCAACCATCTCACAAATCAATCAATCAAACATTCTATTTAGTCAATCAATCAACTAACTCACAAATCAACCAGTCAACCATGTAACAACAAAATTAGTCAACCACCTCAAATCAATCAGTCAACCATATCACAAATCAATCAGTCAATCATCTCACAAATCAATCAGTCAACCACCTCACAAATCAATCAGTCAACCATCTAACAAATCAATCAGTCAACCACTTCACAAATCAATCAGTCAACCACCTCACAAATCAATCAGTCAACCATCTCACAAATCAATCAGTCAACCACCTCACAAATCAATCAGTCAAACAACTCACAAATCAATCAGTCAACCACCTCACAAATCAATCAGTCAACCACTTCACAAATCAATCAGTCAACCACCTCACAAATCAATCAGTCAACCATCCCACAAATCAATCAGTCAACCACTTCACAAATCAATCAGTCAAACAACTCACAAATCAATCAGTCAACCATCTCACAAATCAATCAGTCAACCATCTCACAAATCAATCAGTCAACCACCTCACAAATCAATCAGTCAACCACCTCACAAATCAATCAGTCAACCACTTCACAAATCAATCAGTCAACCACCTCACAAATCAATCAGTCAAACAACTCACAAATCAATCAGTCAACCATCTCATAAATCAATCCGTCAACCATCTCACAAATCAATCAGTCAACCACTTCACAAATCAATCAGTCAACCATCTCATAAATCAATCAGTTAACCATTTAACAAATCAATCAGTCGACCGTCTCGCAAATCAATCAATCAACCATGAATCAGTCAACCAGTCAACCATCTCACAAATCAATCAGTCATCCAACATGTCAATCTATCAACCCCATCACAAATAAACCAGCACCCTATCTCACAAATCAATCTGTCAACCACATCACAAATCAATCTGCCAAAAATCTAAACAAGAATCCGCGGATTCAAAACCGACCTAGCGCAATGAAATTGAAGGTGCCATTGCTTAAACCACTGAGCAACCGATATTGGAAGATAGGAGAAATGGTTGATTGGAAGATGCTAGACTATCAGTATAGAATCAATGCAGTTTGAAAAGATTTCTAAAAAAAAAGAAAGATGGCTGTTAAATGGCTGCCATCTTGGATTTATCAACATGTTCCCGTCTGATACCCACAGCCCCATACCTGTACCAAATTTCGTAACTCTTAAGTGAAATATTGAGGTCACAATGGGCAGTTCAAGAAATGAAGAAAGATGGCTGCCCAAATGGCCGCCATCTTGGATTTCTCAATATGTCCCTGATCCATACCCACAGGCCCATACTTGTAACAATTTCATAACTGTAAGTGAAATATTATGGTCACAATGGGCAGTTCAAGAATGAAGAAAGATCGGCAGCCAAAATTGCCACCCCAAAATGGCCACCATTTTGGATTTCTCGACATGTTCCCAATCCATACCCGGAGTCCCATACCTGTACCAAATTTCATAACTGCAGGTGAAATATTAAGGTCACAATGGGCAGTTCAAGAATGAAGAAAGATTGCCGCCAAAATGGCCACCACAAAATGGCCACCATCTTGGATTTTTCGACATGTTCCCAATCCATACCCAGAGTACCATACCTGTATCAAATTTCACAACTGTAAGTGAAATATTATAGTCACAATGGGCAGTTCAAGAATGAAGAAAGATGGCTGCCAAAATGGCCACCACAAAATGGCCGCCGTCTTGGATTTCTCGACATGTTCCCAATCCATACCCAGAGGCCCATACATGTACCAAATTTCATAACTGTAAGTGAAATATTATGGTCACAATGGGCAGTTCAAGAATGAAGAAAGATGGCTGCCGAAATGGCCGCCACAAAATGGCAGCCATCTTGAATTTCTCGACATATCTCCAATCCTTACCCAGAGTCCCATACCTGTACCAAATTTCATAACTGTAAGTGAAATATTAAGGTGACAATGGGCAGTTCAAGAATGAAGAAAGATGGCTGCCAAAATGGCCACCACAAAATGGCAGCCATCTTGGATTTCTCGACATGTTCCCAATCCATACCCAGAGTCCCATACCTGTACCAAATTTCATAAGTGTAAGTGAAATATTAAGATCACAATGGGCAGTTCAAAAATGAAGAAAGATGGTAGCCAAAATGGCCGCCACAAAACGGCAGCCATCTTGGATTTCTCGACATGTTCCCAATCCATACCCAGAGTCCCATACCTGTACCAAATTTCATAACTGCAAGTGAAATATTAAGGTCACAATGGGCAGTTCAAGAATGAAGAAAGATGGCTGCCAAAATGGCCGCCACAAAACGGCAGCCATCTTGGATTTCTCGACATGTCTCCAATCCATACCCAGAGTCCCATACCTGTACCAAATTTCATAACTGTAAGTGAAATATTAAGGTCACAATGGGGAAAAACCCAAACGTGGTTTACATCTGCTTTGTGGTTGCAGTTTATGCCTACTGTTTATGGTTTCACCTGATCCATTTACAGCTCCTGTATTAACCGGCCCCCGCTGCTAGGCCGGTTAAAAATCAATCAGTCAACCATCTCACCAATCAATCAGTCGACCATCTCGCAAATCAATTAGTCAATAATCTCACAAATCTATCTGTCAACCAAAAAATCAATCTGTCAAGCCCATCTCACAAATCAATGTCAACCACCTCACAAATCAATCAGTCAACCACCTCACAAATAAATCGGTCAACCATATCACAAATCAATCTGTCAACCATCTCACAAATCAATCTGTCAACCACTTCACAAATCAATCAGTGAACCAACCAATAGGTCAATCCATCATATACATGATATACAATCCATACCTTGTTTCTCATGTCATCCGTTGCTTCTTGCCACCACAGATGCAGGAAGACGCTCTCGGCCCAAATGAAGGTCATCTTGGGGTACTTGGTCAGTTTGTGCACCATGTTGTCCAGCGTGGGCCTCGTCTGGTCCTCCATGTAGCCACTGAGGGTCTTGAGCCATCCAGGGTCATTGTGAGAGTGTGGAACAAGAATCACCTGGGAAAACAAAGGACAAAGTTTAATAGAAAAGGAAATACTACCAGGACAAACAATTCAACCATATTAAGTCAATATACAATACCAACGCAGCGCTGTATTTGAGTGAAGACTAAGTTTCCAAAATAGAATAGAATTACATCAAATCATCCTATAGCCAAATTGGCAGATACTCATTGATCAATGCTGAAAATGTGAAGCTCATACATATCAATTCCATGGGTTTGCATTATCAAAACTTTCTCAAGTCGCCAATTAACCCTATTGGTAAAAGTCAGTGGGTACTGATTCATCTGATCAAGAAGCCACCTCCTTAAATACATTTAAATAATTACCTTTAAAGGTCCGTCTTTCTTCTTGCCATCCTTCTTCAAGCCGGGAAGTTCACTCAGCTTCTCGTCATTCACACCTGACACATGGACGCGCATTCCTTCATTGGGATCTTTCTGTCTTTTGCCGATATCTTCATTCACCAAATCGAGAATGTCAAACGTCCTGATGTCGGCCTGAGCGTCTCCCAATCGACCAAACTCACATGCCTCATCCAAGGATCTGGTTGACATCTGGAAATATCAGGGCACATTAAAAGATAGATTCATGAGTCTATTTTGTATAACAGCTTCTTAGCAATCAAGATGTGCTCCAGATGTACCAATTTATAATAGTAGGTCAACTCACCATTGCTTCGCAACTCACCATTGTTTGGCAACTTTTTGACTTTACAGTACAATAATTTTGCATTGAAGCATGCCAATGCATGTTTAATTGATCAGAAATGTGAAGTGAATAGTTTTCAACATCTTTCATTGCTTCATCATTGTTATTCTGTTATGGTGATGTTACAATGGATGGTCAATTGGTCATGTGACCAAAAATGGGATTTTTAAGGGGAGGTATGTGTGAGAAATTACCCGAATTTTAGTAAGGTACACAAATTCATTTTGTTTCATATATTCGACCTACATGAACTTGGGCACCCAGTGCAAACTTCAATTATATCAAAATATGTCTCTTTTATCACTTAAAACAATGTCATTTACAAAATCATCAACACACTTTAGAAGTGAACGAGCAGCGATGTGTCATTTCAAAGGTGTACACACAACAAAGCAGTTGCCATGGCAGCACAGTATTAACCAGTGCGCGCAAAAGACGTCGGACAATCGGCTTTTGCCGACATTTTTCATGAATGTCCGACCTGTCTCTGGCCCAGGTCAGACAAAAAATCCGACAGGGACTGCTTTGGATACCTAGGGACTCAATTGGGCAATCAGCAAGTCTTTTAATGGCAGTTCAGAAGGCAATTTTCAGGTGTTTGAAGTGATCCTAATTGTAGTTAATCAAATTGCAATTCTACCATTTATGAGCTTCTTTTGACCCTCAATTGACCTAATTGCAATTTTGGATTGGTGTCAGTGTTCTTGACAATACAGGTGTCAGAGCTAACTTATCTTCACTCTTTCAAAGTCTCATGATGCCCTTTTCTTCATGAATGCAACTTTTACATCAATGAGGCAAGTACCATAATAGTACATTTCAAAGATACAAATTTACATAAATATCTAGCTGAAGTCTGCTTCCTCTTCAAGAAAGTTGTCTATTATATTAAAAATAAATTAATCTCACATGTGTGGAAATAAGTTGGGAAAAAATCATTTGGCAAAATGTAATTTTGGTTCAAAATATAGGCCCACTTCTGCGAAACACTAATTACATGTATGCAAAACTCAAAGCAGCTTTGTGCATGAACATTGAATTGATAATACCGTCACAACTCATAAGTTAGATAGAAGATACAAGATAGATACAAAGTTTTATTTAACATCGGTTGGCCCTCATCCTTTCTGACAGTGACCTTGATGAGTTGGACAGATCACAGCGCTCCCTACTTCGACAGATACAAGGTCTGCCTGACTCTACAGCATCACCAGCTCTGTACCTACTACTGGGAGTTCTGCCATGGTCTGCGCAAGTCCACCAGAAGATCCTCACCCTCTTCGTTAACATTGCCTCAAGGGAAGACTCCACTGAGCGTAATATCCTCTACAGACAACTATGCATGAAGGACCTCTCATCTCGCAGTTGGACAACGCAACTCAGGAAAGTCCTATACCTTTACAATCTCCCTTCTCCACTGCAAATAATCGAGAACACCCCAACAAAGGAAGAGTGGAAAAGATCAGTGAAGAAGGCCATCAAAGGCCACTGGAATGAGAAGCTAATAGCATCGGCCAAGGAATTTAAATCCCTGCATCTTCTAAATGTGGACACCTGCAGAATTGACAAACTGCACCCTCTCTGGAAATGTGGAAGTGACCCACTGCAAGTGCACATGGCAACTGTCAAGGCGCAGCTAGTCACAGGAAGATACCCCCTCGCCACAAGCAAGTGCGCAGGAAAATATCAAACAGAAGAATGCCCACTGTGTCGAAGACAACCGGAAACTCTCGAACACTTTCTTCTGGATTGCCCAGAACTCACTGAACAACGAAAGGGTCAACTGGGGAAGCTGGAGCCGACTTTTAGCAACTACAATGACAATGTCAACAACCGAGCGAAGTTCATCAAACTGCTGCTGGACCCGTCTCATTTCATAAAAACTGATGAGGAGCTTCTCACAGCCGAAAACCTGACCAGAAGATACTGTTTCAAGCTACATAATCAGAGAGCCACCATACTTGGAATAAACAGAGCAATTAGAGTGTTAAGAGGCGTTCAAGAAAGTCAATATCCATATTTTGCTACCATTATTATAGTACTGGCTACCTTCGCCCGAAGGGTTCTCCTGTCACAGAGGAGGAATTTACTACAGAAGAAGAAGAAGAAGAAGAAGGTACAAACAAAAAACCTTAGCTCGCAGAGCTATTGTGACGGATTTTAGTATTATCATTAATTACTTCTACAGGAAGAGAAATTATTGTCTGACAAAAATGAAAATTGTCTGACCAGAACTCAATCTCTGTCAGACAGAATGTCTGACCAAAGCCAATTTGCTTTTGCGTGCACTGGTATTAACTTTGGTGAAACATGACAATGATTACTGAATCTTTGCAAAATATCATGCCTGTAGCTTCATTAGTTTTGGAGAAATAGCCACTGATAGGCCTCTTTGTTTTCATTGATAAATTGCCTATAATGACGTTACGTCACAATTTTGCCATTTTCCGCTATGTGCAAAAAACCGCTTTTACCCTGCACTGGATGTGAAAAATCTTGACCACTGTTCAACCTAGGAACTCATGGGATACATCAACGGAATCCTTAAAAAAATGTCTTCATATTTACAAAACAAATTTTGAAATTTTTTGTTGTGTAACAAAATTATTTGATATTGCAGCCATAAAAACTAGCATTTTTTCCACCAAAAATGACTTTTGTCTACTTTACCCCAATTCCTGACACTATCAAAAAGGATATCAAAAATCCGCTCTGTAAATATGTTCATTTGGCTTTTCTTCTTTCATCAATTTTTTCAAAAAAAATTTACCATGCCTGTAACTTCAGAAATTTCACATCCCGTGAGCAGTAAAAATCAGCCTTTTTTCGCCTTTTAAACTGGTTACCATGGCAACCATTCATCACAAAAATGCAAAATTACCTGAAATTATCTAATTTAGTTAAAACCTATCTTTTGATACCAAATATGAACCAGTATTCTAAAAATTGCAAAAAAAGTGCCCTTGTCACCCATACCTCCCGTTAAAGTTTTTGTCATTTTCTTGACTTTGAAAAATGAAAAGCATGTTTTTGGCGCATAATTTTAAAACAACTAGAAAAAATTAACCAGGAACCTTCACAAAGGTTCAAATGACTTGACTGGCTATTTGATTTAGCCAGACAGTGATTAATTGTGGGCTGAATTCACTTTTTATAAGAAAAGTTGCCAAACATGGTGACCCCAAAAAAGGGCAGGATTTTGCAACAAATCAGCTCCTGAAGGATAACCATTGCACATATTTTTTTTCAAATTGCATGCAAAAGTTGATGATTTGGTAGAGTCAGTTTATGCAAAGACATCTGACCTGGTGCATTTGCCCAGTTTCTTAATATTGTCAAATAACTGCACCAAACTTGCGAAGCAATGGTGAGTTGACCTAGGGAGGATAGATACTCCACGAGTCTCCATCTACATTGTGCCAAATAACATCTTCTTGTACAACCTAAAAGGATAGGGTTGTGGATCTAGTCTGGGGCATTGTAAAATTATTTCTAGCTTTACAAAAAAAAAGTATATCCAAAATTTAACAAAATTGCTGTACCTGCAAAGCAGAGGCATCGTTCCACTCAGACTGGACAGCGGTGTTTCTAGAGTTGAACTCCCAGTCTGCGACACTGCTCTTTTCAAGGGACTGGCCAACCAAGCCCAATTTCTGCCAACTGTAATGCAGCACGACGATTGTGATGACCACGGCTGAGATGATCAGCACCCGATAGCTGAACTTCATCATCGGAGAGTTTCTGCCTCAAAGGTAGGCTAATTCCAAGACTAAATTCCACGTCAGCTGTGCTGAAAATGAAACAAATCACGATTATGAACGTAACAGTGACAACTTTTGATCATGACTTGCCACCCAATTGGATAACTGGTCAAGCTATATACATTGCTGTAATTGTGGGCCTGTTAAATTATTGTATTGCAGTGAACACATCAATAGGTCACATGACCAGTTAATTTGAAAAGGGTTTGATAAGAAGGGTGACAACCTTTGGGTCAGCCCTGTCCATAGAAATACATAGAAGGGACATGAGGCTCTGGCAGATGAAGCAACCAAATCCACCATCTTGGTACTGCCTGGCAGCCTGGCATTTGGTAACTGTGGCGTCACCAACAATAGTGACATCACTAGTAACAATGGCATTATGTCACATCACAATCAGCCAAACACAACATCTTGTTGCTCCTGCTGTGACGTCACAATGACGTCATGTCTCAGGGCAGTTCCAATATGGCAGATTTGGTGACCTCATCTCGAAGTGGCGTCATACAGCCTCATGTCCGTTCTCTGTATTTCTATGGCCCTGTCAGACCTTGTACTTCTAGTTAAGCCCATGGTCAGACTAGCAAACAAATATGGTCATAAATCGCAGCAAGTTCAAAGCATGTTGTCATAGGCCTAATCATGTGGCCACAAGACTTATCACAATGCACAAACTGGGTTTCCCCCGAAAACATGACCATTGACGGTGAAATATGCCGAATCAAGCCTTTGAGCGCTTGTTATTGCTGCAAATCTGTTAACCCAGAAAAGATATTGAGTTTCTACAGTGCTCAGTATTGAGACACATGTGACTGTCCTTTCAAATGGCAATCGAGACTTAGGGTATTCCAGGCAATGAGAGAGCCAAATCCACTCCTTTTTCCAGCCATGGCAAAGTGTTACTCCTGTGATGCATCTTGAAGCACTCATAATTTCAAGCATATTGACACATATTCAATAACCTCTGTGGCCTATCAAAAATTATTTTCATCTTAATTTTTTGTAAAATAAAATATGCAAGTCGTCAAACATAGGTTGATTTCCAGAAAATAAAAATTTCCTTATTATGTGAGAACTGTTAAAGTACAATACAGAAATTCTAACCTAACCGAACAGGCAATTTATGTACCTATTCTAAAAGAAAGTCTCTGTACGTATCGTACAAAAGGCATGTTACCTTGTAAGGCTAAAGACACCAGCACACCAGCTTGCCTGACATTTATGTTCTACATTCAATATCACTTTTCAATATCACTTTCCAGCAATTAGTCTATAAAGAAAGTTCAACCTGCTCAATGTAACCACAGGATACAACAATAACAACAATTTTCGTACCAGCAGCTGGATCACCATGACTGCATTGTAAAAAAAATTAATACTACAAAACATTCAAAATGGCAAAGAGGGAGAAAAAACTTCTTAAGTGCAGTGTTCATTTTACGATGCACAACAATGTACATGATGTAGTATCGGCCATAAAATCAAAATACTGGTATATATATATATACATACTGTCTTTGTTAAGTAGTATCACCTGGCAACACAATTAAAAATAACCTCACAATAATTAAAAAACATCAAATTGCATTATCGATGAAGACATAGCCATTTAAATAAACGTGATTAAACCACACCTTAATTTACAATGCAATTAAAAAACTGAACAGAGGAAAGCACAGCGAGCCTGAACCATCTTTGGGGTTAAAAAAATGGCCCAGCATAACCATAGGCGCCATTGCGTAGCTTAAGACCAGACGAACATGCAGATGTAAAGAACAAAAAAATCTGTTGGGAATTTTTTGATATATTGCAGTTTTTCAATTTCTTGTTTGTCACATTCCTTTTTGCTGGCGATATTCCTTCAAACCGGGGTGCATGTTACAATTTCAAATGATTGAATATGAAGAAATATATATTTCTGCCTTTTAGCAAACAATTGAAATACAGAATGTATAATTATTAGGAAAAGTCGCATTTTGATGTTGTGTGTGATAAACTTCATTTGCATATTTATAAGAAGTATGTCACAACACTACAGCATTGCTGGCTTTACCTTTGACTTTGTGAAGGAAATAACATAATTTCTAGATTAACAAATAAGTGAAAACCGTTTTATAGTTTTTTCTTGGAAAAAAAAAAGAAGAAAAGACGAGTTATAGACATATCCAGATCCAGAATGTCTCTATCTTTTTATCATTCTTTATGGCATACCCCTTTTTTTTTTTTAGGTTGTCCGTGATGTATGTGTGTGACTGTGTGTGTCTGCCTTTCACAGAAGGTATTAAAGGAGAAGTAAGCAACTGGTTTTATAACTTTTAAATATTAGTTTTAATCAGTTATTTTCACTCTAATTTCATGAAGGAATAAGAATATTTTCAAGGAATAAGAATATTTTCAAGTTGGATAAATGGATTTGATGTCAGGCAATGCACAGGATTGCAACTTCAAATAGAAATAAGCCGTTAATAATGTTGTTGTGTATTTGTTATTTTAATCTTGTACTGATCAAGTTGCAGCTAATGACAGTAGGCCTACACCATACTTGTTCATCCACTTTAAACCCTATTATTATTCAAATGGATTTGAGTCAAACAGTATGTTACATATATCAAGTATGTTTAGATTATTTAACTAACAGCGTTGTTTGTTATCATAAAATCACAATAATATGTTTTCCACATGTATACCTTCATAATTGACACAACAAGAATTGATTATAAAAGTACAAAAGTTCCGTCAAACATGTATGCACCTACATGTATGTTTGGTAAGATTTCTTAGTATAGGCTATAGCCCATGGAATGAGTGAGCGTGTTAATTTTTGCAATTCTTATGAAATATTTACAATGTACTTGAAAATTAATGCATTTATGAGTTTGTCACACATGCCTGATATTAAATGCAACTGCATGAATTTTTATTTTCATAGAAAGGATGATTATTTCTTCTAAATTATATTTTTTATTCTTCAAACAGCTTTTGCAAAGCCGGTGCTCATTTAGAAGATTTTCAACATAACTTGTGATGCTAAAAATTGGGTGTGATAAGTAAGAAAGTTAAAAAATGTGATATCCCAAAAAATTGCCAACAGATTTTTTTGTTCTTTACATCTGCTTGTTCGTCTTATCTTAAGCTACGTAACGGCGCCTATGGTTATGCTGGGCCATTTTTTTAACCCCAAAGATGGTTCGGGCTCACTGTGAAAGAGTTTGTTTGCATTATGTCTGGTATAGTGTATAAAACAAAGATAGCAAAGTATAAAAAAAATAATTCATAAAATACAAAATCCAGGTAACACAAACACATCTGCCATTTTGTTGAAACAAGTTTGGTCAGTATTTTTAATACCATTGTAATTCAGATAACGACTTGAGACCTAATCAGCTTATGACAATCCTATCTTTTACTTAGGACATCCCCATATCATTCTATAGCATGATGCATCAAATAGAATCTAATAAGTACAATGTACTAGATTATATGTAGATAGGCGTAGACCATAATATGGGACACATGGTAAGGTGGTAAGAAATAACATATCTAACAAATTGATAAATGTATCTATGATTACAAGTGTGAATATATAAATGATAATTACTTATTAATTAGACACACTTACTGCTAGGAAGGCATTAAAGCAGGGCATGTCAGTCAGGTCGCATACCAAGGCACACATCAGGCGTCATAAATTATTCATCTGGAGACTGGATCATTCACTTGATGAGGAGTGCTCACAATTTATGGAGTGATTCAATCTGGAAAATATAATATTGACAAATCTGATTGACAAATCTGTAAATGGGGAAAACAAACAATGACATAATCAATCTAAAACAATAATCTAGGACGCTTACAAATCTTAGATATAGCGCAAAAGGCTAATAGCCGAGTCACTTTGTGCATTGTTACCCCTGATATTTAAGATGAGGAAATAGTTATAACACTTTGAATCAACATTTTAAAACCCACAATATCAGCTGAATATCATTGAGAAACTATACATATCACATCACGTTGAACACGTTGAAGTATAATTGTAAAATTGGCAAAATCTATCTTGAGCAATTATGTTCTTCTGTAGCCTACAAATTAGTTTCAGTACTTAACTTGAAAACCTTTTCAATTTTTGCTGCACACGGCAACTGATGAGCGCCAGTTCCATTAAACCAAAATTTTGCTATCAAGATAACTATTTTCTTCAAAGCAAAAGCATACCTCTTTTCAAATGAATCATTAACATGTATGATTAACGAAAACAAACAGTGATCACATAATCTAAAATATGATACTACAAGCAAGTAAATTTATTAACCTAAATATCCCAAAACCATACATCACACACTAACAGACAGCAACATCTGCACAATGTATTTGTTGTACCTGCATCATGCATGTAGTCTGTCAACAGCCCAATATTCGCAAATATTTGTTTTATGTAATGACTAAGAGTGATGTTCAAACTCCTCATCTGTCAAACATTGAATAACATGACTTAAACATTGTTTTCTTTACATCGATTTTGTAAAATATCAATTCGGATCAAATTTTCAAAACATGAAACTTAAATAAACATTGAATAATCAATCGAACAGTTTTCAACTCATTAGCATTATCAATTGAATAACCATGAATATCATATACTGCTCAACATGCTCTGAATGAACTAATTGATCAAAATATCAATACTACACAGTCATAAATTGACTCGCAATGAAGTGAAGAAAAACTGTGCAACTTAATCAATTGGACCAGCAATAAAATATTCATGGCTGACCCAGGATGAGATCTCCTTCCCCATGAATCAGCATCACACACATATCACAAAGTTATGTGGCACATTAAACAAGTTATGACAGAAAGTTATTACTTATTATAGAATAAACTGGTCCAGCAGACAGATATCCTTTTCTCAGTGCGTTCTTTTGTGTAATGTCACTTGTTTTACAGTAAATGATCCTTTATAAAGATCATAAACTGTTTATTATCTCAAAGCACTTCTTTTCTGACTTAATTCATTCAGACAATATTTTTACGCACAATGTCATATATTGAGAGGCATCTCTTATCAGCCAACATAAACTGGATTTTATCTACCAACAAACAATGCAAAATCGCACTTAGGCATTGAACTATGACAAAGTATAAATATTATCCACCACAGGAATTCCCCCAAAATGATTGACACTGAATGTCTCAAAAACCCCCTTCAAGCACTGACCTTTCACATGTACATGATGTAGGATGTACTAGAAATGACCATTTCAGCACAACAGCAGTCTTTGCATACAAGTGAATCTCTAGCTTTTGAGGGGGTGGACTCAGTCTTGTCATCGCATAATTATGTCTGCCTCAGACACCGGAGGGTGGGGGTACTTACTAAGAGGGGGTATATTGATTTCTTTGGTTAATTTGGTTCCCTTTTTGCCACCAACACGATTTTGGTATCGTTAGAATCGGCTTGAAAAGACAATTCCAATTGTATCAAAATCACAAGCTGTAATAGCTTCAGAATACGTAGCATTGAGAAACAGGCATGACATACACAAAACGGTATCCCCCAGATTAGCCCTCAGGGGCAGGATGCAAGACTTCGGAAAGGGGGTTAAAAGTGGATGAAAGAACATATTTGCGCATAGGGGGCCTATTCCAGGTTATCACCACAAGGGGCTATGTATGGAGTTACATATATATACATTTTTGCAATGGGGGGGGGGGGGATTTTGACACGGTTCTGGACCCCACCCCTGGATCCACCCCTGGGCATATACACAACTTTGCAGCCTGCACAGACATCGGTCCTGAATCCTGACTGGTAAACATCAGTACAGCACATCCCAGATACAGTACAGGTTGTCACAAATAAACCCAAATCCACACTGCAATCACAGTGACAGACATGTCAGTGACTGGATCCTGAGATTTGGACTCCAATTTGGAGCAGTCAATATGCCTGTGCCTCTTGATTCCCTGGCACACAGCAGCATCACACATCAATGCCAACTTGGCTTCCAAGTTTTCTACAATCTGTGACGTCCAATTGAACCATCAAAACACACGAACCCACAAATGAACCATAAAATACGGCTATTTACCATCGATTGATCACAAGTCACAAACAGCAGAATGCAAATCGTCCCAGAACACGTTCCACATGCAGCTCCCAGCCCACTCTTCAACCTATTCTGGTGCTGCCTAGTGGCGCCCCCGGTGTAATAGCTCCCCCCCCCCCCCAATGGCCCAATAGAAAATTCCTTCCATGGTTCAGACTGGGCTTGATTACATGGAATTACTTCTAAGTTATAAATGATTCATGTAGGCCCATCTGATACCTCCTCAAATCTTAATGCTCTTTTTTGTGCTTACCTCTATCTAGGTCTGGATACCTCTTATCTCATTTCTGACACGAAGATTAGAGTAAAAGAGGAGCACAAATCCCTCCCTGACCCCTACTTTTCCCTTTTTGGAGCACTTTGGCATGGATATTAGCCATACTTTCTCTGGGTATCGATTTCTAAGATATTCCATTGTTGTCCTAACCAATGGACCACACAAGAGAATTAGTACTGCCAGTATTTGAAGCACTTGTCTGACACTAAAAACAATTTATAGCATCAAGGATTATTTCAAATTCATGATTTTTATTCATTAAAAATACAATGAAATTGATTCATGGTTTAACATAATTTAACATAATTCAACAAAGTATTATAGCATCAACATAAATATAATTTTTAGGCCTAGTAAAGCCAAAATTGCCAATGATGTGAAATTGTGAATCTCATTCTTAAAACCATTCAAACCCCGGCTGGGGGCACGGATAACAATTTATACCTAGAGCTCCATTTAACAACCTTTTAAAATGTATGTGGGACATTGTAGATCAATCCTCACAAACATATTTAACTCACTGAAATTGTTTATAAATGTTAGGCTCCTCTCAGTCCTCTGTGCCATTCAATGAATGTGCTGTTAAACTAACATTTAGTTGCAGGTTTATACTTCCACAGTCCTTACAACTGTACAGGAGATACTGTACAAAGAACATAATAAGGTACCGCACATGGCACGGCAAATTGTGCATTTCAACAACCAATTAATCAACAACCTTTCAGTCCATATCATCATCGTACATCTCCAAGTCATCATCATCATCTGCAATAAAAACCCATAGCACAATCAAATTGAATTAATTACTATTCATCCTTCCCCTAAATTTAAGAAATATAATGTAACATTAATAGCACATATAATTGACTTGATTAAAATGAGAAGAGTACAATTACAGACCAGTGATAAGCAGTCACTGCACCATTAATAAACTCAAATTGCAGACACAATACACACAATATTGATTTGATAATATATTTCCTTAACCTTTAAAATTAAAAGACATTTATCTCTGATTTTAAAACATTCTCCACCCACCATGCACCTGGCCCATCAGAGCAGCTGCACTCATGTGTTGTTCCTCCTCCTCATCCTCATCTATTTCTTCTTCTTCTTCCTCTGCAAAATTTAAATATGTTTCAACATAGCAACACTTGTCAAATAATTAATAATAATTAACATTTCCAATATCCATCCTCAGATGACCCTGAGGGGAGATTAAGGAGTCAGTGGAGCGATGAATGAGCCATCGCTAATATTATTACACTGTCAGTTGGTTTACAGTTTAAACATGTTTATTTCCTTTCTTTACGAGCAATGGGCTCAATTACAAGCTCAGGTGTTAGTCAGTTTACAGTGTGGTTTTACATGTTTTAGCAGTGTATGTATTTTGGTTCTTTAATTTTCAGAAATTTTTAATTTAAAAAGAGCAACATCAATTGGTTTACAAACTCTTACTAATTACTATCAAGCACATCTATAATGAAAGAGAGTAAAATAAAATTGAGGTTCAGCATGCTAAGTAACCAATCATCTCAGCACTACATGCGACCTACCTGCAGCATAGACAACTGGTCCTGATTCCACAACTAAATCCGGTTCTAACTTCAGTTTCTTTGCTGGTGAGGCATGCTGCAATAAAACAACACAATTAATAACTCAAGATTTATCATTTAAAGTAAATCTGCAGTCATGAATTCCAAATATTTTCTTAAACAACTTTACCTACAGATAAACAAGAAATTAATTTGCAATCACTATATCGATACTCAGTTGGCAATAAACATACATGTAAAGACAATGAAAAAATTAAGAAGTGAAGGTAATATTTACGCCTATAAGGACACACATAATTGATTCTTAGCTTTGTGGACCCGCCGACACAATAGATTTTCTGCGATGGAAAAAAAATTTTTTTTTTGACATTATAAAAAAAAAATTTTCACCTTTTTTTTTGTCCTATCGGACTACCTTAGAAAAAGTGCCTTGAGAAGATCCGAGAAGCTAAAGATCAATTATGTGTGGCCTATTTTGGTATAGCTGAATAATTCTATAAGCTGAGCAGAACTTTCTTGCTTTAAATTTATTTTGTCTTATTGCACAACTTACCTCCTCCTTTGGCTCAATTTTGACGTTTTTGGGCGTAGGTTTTTTTAATCTGAAAATATACAGTGCAACTCAATGAGAGGACTATGAAACATTTTTGAAGGCTACAAACAAGAAAAGAGTGGTTGAAAGACATCTGAGCTGCAAGCAATGATGAAATGGAAGTAATGAAGACTGAACATAGATCTGTGAAATAACTTTTTGAAAAGTTCAGGTGAAATATTTCAGAACACATTGAACATACTTAGACTGTGGTGTTGTTCTTGGGGCAAACGCCATTTTGGATGATGAGGTAAATGCCATTTTTGATGAGGTAGAGTTCAGTTGCACAGGTTCAACAGTGATGGACCCAGACCCAAGCAGAGGCAGAATACCAGACCCAGCCTCCTCAGCTGCAGGTTTCTTTTCCACTTGGTTCAGATTTTTTAACACGTCATAGTTGATTTTATTTGAGATCTTCTTTTCCTGTAACATTTTGTGAATGGCTTCTCGGGCGTTGACATACTCCTTGGCTTCAGTCTTTCTTTTCGTCTTTTTCCGCTGGAAATGAGAGATCGAAAATTGCAAATCAGAAACGCCACTTCCGTCTAAACACCATAAATCTGCAGTCCACATGGAATGTTATAAGTAAGATTTGTTCTATGATCTCGTTAGCAATGCATGATTCATGAAATTACATTGCAAGAAAGACAGTATCAGTCAGGAAGTAATTTCTATTGACAAGTCAGAGTTCCGGCAACTCTTCATAAACTCCATTATGTCATTAAAATGAGGGCAACCAACTCACCTTTTTCGTGTCACCTTGTTCTTTTTCTAATTGGGCCTTCTTTTCAGCTTTTTCTGAAAAATAAAATACAACAATTTGATACTTTTTCTTAATAAACATTACTAGACTGAAACAAGAAGACTACAAAGGCAGAAACATCAAAGGGATAGCTGGAGGCAAAGAGTATATTCAACGTTCACAGATGGCAGCAGAATATCACAAACAAACAACTTCAGTTAAATTGTGCACTTACCTCTCATTTCTTTCAAGAATTCTCCATTCAGATCCATCCAAAGTCTTGTTTTGATTTTCACTTCGTCATCAGAGAGAATATACTGTGAAATTGAGAGAGATATGAATCAAAACCACGGCGCCAAGACAAAATTGTTACTGAAATAATAATGGCAACAAATTCTAAATTTAATTTTATTAACAATATATTTTCAACAAAGATTTATAAACTTACTTTTTCTAATTCGTCATCTTCAATGCCAGTGAGATCCAGCTCACCGGATTGTTCCACTATTTCTGAAGGCGAAAGAAATCAAGGAATCGGAATTAAACCTATGATAACAATTAGAGTGACAAGAGCAATTTGTTGGAATCTTTTGGTACAAAAGGTTAGTAATCAGTAAATCACATAATGACTGATTCAGAGCAATGACACACTTTTTCAGAGAGATATTAAAGTTCAGATGAAACATTTAAAAACAAACCTGTTTCTTCGACTGGCCTCATACACTCTTCTATGGAGTCTTTCAACCCCAGACTGGCAGCGGTGGGTCGTGGGCCGAGTTGTGATGTCGACGTCTGACTTTGAGAAACTTCACCTAACGTCAAAGAACCATCAGATTTTTGGCTCTGAACTTTTAAAATACCTTCGACTAATTTTTCAGATTGGCTGTCCTCATCTAATGCGTATTTCAATGTCTCTTTGGCAAGGAATTCCTGTCCTTGTTCATTTAATTCCTCATCACAAGGAATAACAGGAGTCAAGGGTTCTCCCTCCTTGTTCTTTGAAGGAGTTTTACTACTCGCTTTAGCACCAAATTTCTTGGCCTTTTTCTCAATAGCTTCGTCTAAAGCAGTGTCTATTTCTTTTTGCAATTCTCCTATTTCTTCAGTAAGTTCTGGTATCATTCCTTGTTCTTCCAGCTGCAAAATACAAATTTTTCATTGGTCATTTTTAATAATGTCCCGAAATAATTTCTTCAGAAGTTGAATCAGAATAATCACTAATGACCAAAGTTTCTTACATAGAGCAAATCATACTACGGTCATAGGTTAATATAAAGACAAAATATTGACTTCAACCGACCTGTTGTAACCGAGCCTTCCTTTTTCCTTCCGTAAAACATGGAGGGTCCATCTCCTCTTCCAGATCGATTTTGTGGAACTCGTCAATTGTCAACATACTAGAAGGTGTCTGCTCAAATTCAAGGAGCCTGAAAAGTATGATTTATGCTTGAATACTTGGAAGAGAAAGGTTGATGTCAACATGCAAAAATCGTTCATGTTAAATATTTGATTTTCAACCTCCTTTGAGCCATTTTTTAAAAGTTAATAAGAAGTAACAATGGGAATCAGATCAATGTATATTTTTACCTTTTTCTAACAGTACCCTGTCCGATTTTTACAACTTTCATGATATCTTTTGTCGTTCTGTTGAAGTCATGTATCCTGGCAGCCACTAACAATCCTGCAATAAATAGCACAATGAATAAGCAATTAACAAGGTAAAAGACATTGAAAATATTCCAAATATTCTAAAAATATTTTAATAATCCAATCGAACATCTACCTGCTCCACAAATACCAGACGGACGGCGTCCCTGGGACATCCAATCTCGCTTCATTCTGGACACGAGTCGTAGAGCAGTCATCGACACATCATGAGTCTTGTCCCCGAACTCCAATTTATGAGCAAATCGGTCAATAAATAAACAAGGATCTGAAATCATGAAACGGAAAAGAATTTAGTGTCAGATAAGAGAAGTATACCTACACCTGAATTAAATTGAGTGAAGCAGTTCAGAGTATAATTTTTAGCCGTTTCCTACAAGCATTTCTAGTAAAATCAATGCAATAGAAATATACCACAATATGAATTTTTATTATTTATTAATAAGGGAATATTTCTGATTGTGTGTATTACTGTATTACAAGCATTTTAAGTACACATAACATGTATACCCTATAGAGCATGCAGGCACCAGCACAGACAGTAGTGTATACCCCAGTTGCCAGGTGGCAGCACCTGTCAGTGAGCCAGCTGCAATGCATTGTGGGAATCCTCTCAGTCAACAAAAACATGGCTTCCACATCTGTCAAAATGTGGATTAGAACTTTAGAAGTTGTATATTGCTGCTAGTAATAAACATGGCAGGTTGTCGTGGGTTTTAAAGCAAGCCCAAATAGATTGTGACTGGAATTAGCTAATTGCCAGGTGAGATGTTATCACAATGTCAGTCTTATCAAGTCATTACACCAAGTGACAGTGCAGTGACATGTTCATGATGTTTTGACAGCTGGTCAGCTCAGTGAGGGACTGCCATGACATTATTATCAAGTTTGTGCAAAAAGGAGCCTATAATATATTCTACCATCAAGACAGAATACATAAGACATCTGCATTACTTTTTGTAACACCACTGCAGCAAGGGGCCAGCAGTCAGTCAAAGACAAGCACACATATTGAACAGCTTTTCCTGTTTCATATGCTAAAACATCATCTTTAAACTTTAAATGGCCTATTGTTTCGATGATTAGTGTGGTACATTATAGATAGGCTGAAAAAAAGTAATTTGGACATTAATGTACACTTGGTCAGGCACACAATTAAATACTTCTAAGTAGTAACAAAGATGAAATAATAAAGATTTTCCATTTCAGAAGACAATGCTGCGCAGCTCACAGATAGACCAAGTGGAAGAGGAGGTGAACCAGGAGGTTCCCTATGAGAACAGCATCGTGCAACGATTCGCTAAACTGACCACCCGACCCAGTGCCTTGGGGAGCATCGACGAAGCTTTCTGCATGAGGTCACCAGGGGCCAGCAGCTACTCTCTGGCTGCTTCAGACCACACAGGCCACACCTCGCAGACGTCTCTAGCATCCTCCCTCTCCTCCTCCTCCCTGTCTCCTCAGCAGCAGCAGCAGCTGGACCACAACTGGCAAGCCGGCAAGTCCTCAGTCAGAGAACGCAATGCCGTCATGTTCAACAATGACCTCATGAGTGACGTTCACTTCCTGGTGGGTCACTCGGGTCAACTACGCATCCCAGCTCACAAGTACGTCCTAGCAACGGGCAGTTCTGTGTTCTACGCTATGTTTTATGGAGGTCTGGCTGACACTAGCAAAGATATCACCATTCCTGATGTGGAGCCTGCTGCATTCCTCAATTTGCTCAAGTAAGTAGGAAAGACGCTATGTCATATTTTATACATGTTTTCCTCAAAATAACAAATTGCTCAGTCTGCTTGTTTTTATATTGGACTGCAGTTAAACATATTCATCTGCTTCATTTTGATAGAGAATCTTTCCCATCTTCCACATATAGGCCTGTAACTTACAGTAACTTACTGGGTATACTTTTCCCTTGCAGGTACCTCTACTGTGACACAATAGACCTGGAGGCGGACACAGTGTTGGCCACTCTGTATGCCGCAAAGAAGTACATCGTACCTCACCTTGCAAGAGAATGTGTCAGGTTTCTAGAAACGAGCTTGAGTGCAAAGAACGCTTGTGTTCTGTTGAGTCAAAGTCGGTTGTTTGAGGAGGAGGAGTTGATGCAGAGATGCTGGGAGGTGATAGACGCACAAGCCGAAGAATCTCTCAATTCTGACGGCTTCACTGAAATAGACTACAAGACCCTGGAGAGCATACTGGCCAGGGAGACCCTGAACGCCAAGGAAGTTTCCGTCTTCCAAGCAGCCATCAGCTGGGCTAAAGCCGAATGCACTCGCCAGGGACTGGAAGTGTCGTCAGAAAACCAAAGAAGAGTGTTAGGAAGAGCGCTCTACCAGATTCGTATTCCTTCAATGAAGCTTGAAGAGTTTGCAAACGGAGCGGCTCAATCAGGCGTCCTCACTCTTAATGAAACTAACGACATTTTCCTCTACTTCACCGCCAAGCACCGACCCCTGGTTCCCTTTCCCAACAGGGAGCGCCGCGGTCTGCTTCCAAGGATTTGTCACAGGTTCCAGTCATCAGCATATCGCAGCAACCAATGGCGCTATAGGGGGCGCTGTGATAGTATACAATTCTCAGTTGATAGGCGTATCTTTATAGCAGGATTTGGACTGTATGGCTCCAGCAATGGTGCGGCTGAATATCACGTCAAAGTTGAGCTCAAACGAAATGGTGTCACTCTAGGTCAAGATCATGTTACGTTCTTTTCTGACGGATCTAGCAACACCTTCCCGGTGTACTTTGCTAATCCCATTCAAGTTGACCCTGAGGCTTTCTACACAGCCAGTGCCATTCTGGAGGGATCAGAGTTGAGCTTTTTCGGACAAGAAGGCATGGCTGAGGTTACAGCAGGGTCTGTCACTTTCCAGTTTCAATGTTCATCGGACAGCACAAATGGCACAGGGGTCCAGGGTGGACAAATTCCTGAACTAATATTTTACTGTTGATTTAGTCACTGCACCTATTCTGCTACATTAGTACAATGCATTTAGTAGCATCATCACAGTATAATATTGTTATTACAGTTATTTCAGTCATTCATACAGCTGGGTACAGTTTTAAAATGACCAGTAGCAAATGTGTTTCGCTATACCGGTTGCATTTCTACACATATCAGTGGGATATGAGGATTTATTGAAAAATGTTACACATTGTAATAAGTCAATGCATTTGTTGTTTTGAATTGTTGAATGTTGAATTTACTTAGGAAATGTTGAAAAATTTATATGGAAAATATAAAAGATACTCAATGAATACAAAATTATTTTCTTGTGTTTTTACGAACAACGAAGCACAGACATCATATCGTTTTGGTATCTGCGTCCAGCCAGATAGTAGCAACTTGCTGGATCCAAAACAGTAACTGGTAACCGAATACTTTCTGCAATAAAGCTCCTAGCACTAATTTGAACAGATTTAAATGTCAAGAAACCTAGTGACAGATATTCCAAAAAGATTTTTTACTAAGATATCAATCAACGCTCAGCGAACCTAACAGCGTTAGAATATTTTGATCAGTTTCTTCAGAATCATCAGGTGTGAGTTCATCAAAAACACAATATGAGACAAATCTTTCCAAGGAATGCAGGCAATTAATACACAGGCTATCACCTTCACAGGCTATCAACTCCATGCTTTACAATTATATCCACCATAATATCAAAGGCTGGATATCCAGTATTTTGGATCTTGACTAAGCCTATAAACAGAAATGGCAATCACATAAAAGAAACTCCACTCACCTAATGCTGGAATGTTGATACACAAAGCCTTAGAAAGTTGAAGATAGGTCCTTCCTAGGGCATAAACATTTACCTGAAATTACGGAAAACCAATTATCTGATTAGGAAATTTCATATCTCATTAGTCATTACAGAAATTGACAAATTAAGATAATCTATAAAAATTTATAACCAAGAATATACTTACTTGTAATACATCGGCAAAGTCCAACAACATGTCTCAGTCTGTTAAGGAATATGTCTGATATTAATTATTGGGTAAATTTCCATTGCGGTTAGTAAAACACAGAAAACCTATTTGACTTTGTGTGACTGGCTATGTGTTAGTTTGTGACAATGACAAATAAGAACATAATATGAGTATAAAAGTTTAAATATTGATACATAAAAAAACATTTTGCATCCACCATGCTTTACAATTTTCAGTTATACAATTAATGGCAATAGAGCAAGCTTCTAACAACCACCGGTTTACCCCAAGACAACAAATTCTGAAAGGATACGTGACGTGCCCTCAGTTCGGCAAACCATGTAGAGACAAGCAGCAATCACATGAGCTGTTTTGCGACCATGTGTCAGCCTTCTGCTGACGGCCATTTTGAAGAAGTTGTAGGCCGTGTCCACGCAATGCTGACTCAGTCTCAATTGATCTCCCAGGTTCTGTATGCGACGTCGACCTGAAATTCAATCACATACAAGATCAGTATTCTGCGTAAGACTTACTTTCAAAGTAATCTGAAATTCAATAACTGAATTTTTCACAATAACTCACCATTTTGTAATGTTATAGCTCTGGACTCTCTTCCAAGACCGTGCTGAAAACCACTTCCCATGCTGTAGGATTTTATACCTGTAACAAAGAAGATCACATATATATATAAGGAGCATTTAATTGAATACGAAAAATAAAAGCATGTAAATTATCAATCATCAAAGTATTCTTTATTTTTATATGAAAATGAAACACACCTTCTGCACCAACATACTGGCCCAGGACGGAGCATCCTCCCATGGCATTTTCCTGGAACTGGACCTCAGACACAATGATCTGGTCTTCCAGGACAGATCCACACCCAGTACAAACGGCATCTCCTCTCGCTGGATCTTTGTCGATGTCACTGCAGCCGCAATGGCTGCACACGCCGCTCGACATGGTTGCTGTTATTCAGCCTGCAAATGAAATGGCAAACTGTTAATGTTTCACTCAATTTTCATACACAAATAACAACTTAACAATTAAGAATTTACTGGATGCTTCCACACTCACACTCTTCATAATTATTATATGCAGCATACAAAGTTTTCAGGTGTTTGGGCCCCGTGACCTTGAAAAATATGTCAAGGTCGTGCAGATTGCACTCAATTCAGTGCTTTTCCTGGCCATTGCAACTATCCCTACCAGTTTGATATATTCCTAACTTAAGTTCAGGCATTCATGCGTTGTGTTGTAAATCTTATACATTACACAAGCTTTTTCACCATTTGGGCCCAGTGACCTTGAAAAATAGACAGGTCACCCAAGACCAGACTCACCAGAGATCAATGTGTTGAAAAATCTCTGCCAATATTACTATAAGTCTAACGTCAGAAATTCATTCACAAGTTATCTTTTCGCATGATTGGCCAATACTTTGTCCTGTGACCTTTAAAAGTAGGTCAAGATCACCGAAGGTCGAACTTGTCTCAGACAATGACCTGTTTAATAACCCCTATCAACATGGCATTCAGAATTCCAAAGTTGTCCAATAGACCTGTACACTAGCTGTTTTTGGTGCCATAAATGTGTTGTTCCGTTTTTGTTTTTGGGTGCTGTGGCTGTTCTGGTTCTGTTTTTGATGCCTGTGCTGATTGCTGGTCTGGTTCTGGAACTGTTTCAATACCAGTGCAGTTCTGGTGATGCTGTTGGTGCATGTATTGTTTTGTGTTGCTCTGGTGCTGAACAGTTTTGTGCTGTTCTGGTGATCCATTGGCGTCACAGCTGCTCTGGCCCTGTTTTTGGTTCCATACTTGTTGTGTGCCTTTTTTGAGCGTTGTAGCTCTTCTGGTGCCTGTACTGTTTTGTGCTGTTCTGGTGCTGTTTTCATGCCAGTGCTGTTCTGGAGGTGTTATTGGTGTCACAGCTGTTTTTGGCGCAATACTTGTTCTGTGCCATTTTCTGGTGCTGTAGTTGTACTAGTTCGCTTTTTGGTGTGTGTACTGTTTTGCGCTGTGCTGTTACGGTTCTGTTCTGGTGATGCTTTTGGTGCATGTATTGTTTTGTGTTGCTCTGGCGCTGTTTTGAGACCAGTGCTGTTCTGGTGATGTTATTGGTGCCACAGCTATTCTGGTCCTGTTTATGGTGCCATACTTGTTGTGAGACGTTTTTGGGTGCTGCAGCTCTTCTATTGCTGTTTTTGGTGCATGCACTGTTTTGTGCTGCTCTGGTGCTGTTTTGATGCCAGTGCTGTTCTGGTGATGTTATTGCTGCCACAGCTGTTCCGGTCCTGTTTATGGTGCCATACTTGTTGTGTGCTGTTTTTGGGTGCTGCAGCTCTTCTGGTGCTGTTTTTGGTGCCTGTACTGTTTTGTGCTCTTCTGGTGCTGTTTTGATACCAGTGCTGTTCTGGTGATGTTATTGCTGCCACAGCTGTTCCAGTCCTGTTTATGGTGCCATACTTGTTGTGTGCTGTTTTTGGGTGCTGCAGCTCTTCTGGTGCTGTTTTTGGTGCCTGTACTGTTTTGTGCTCTTCTGGTGCTGTTTTGATACCAGTGCTGTTCTGGTGATGTTATTGCTGCCACAGCTGTTCCGGTCCTGTTTATGGTGCCATACTTGTTGTGTGCTGTTTTTGGGTGCTGCAGCTCTTCTGGTGCCTGTACTGTCTTGTGCTGTTCTGGTTCTGTTTTGATACCAGTGCTGTTATGGTGATGTTATTGGTGGCACAGCGGTTCTGGTGCTGTTTCTGGTGCCATACTTCTTTTGTCTTGTTTTTGGGTGCTACAGCTCTTCTGGTGCTGTTTTTGGTGCCTGTACTGTTTTGTGCTGTTCTGGTGCTGTTTTGATACCAGTGCTGTTCTGGTGATGTTACTGCTGCCACAGCTGTTCCGGTCCTGTTTACGGTGCCATACTTGTTGTGTGCTGTTTTTGGGTGCTGCAGCTCTTCTGGTGTTTTTGTTGGTGCCTACAGGTACTGTTTTGTGCTGTTCTGGCATTGTTTTGGTATGCGCTCTTCTGATGCTGTTATTGGTGTCACAGCAGTTCTGGTCCTGTTTTTGGTGCCATACTTGTTTTGTGTTGTTGGGTGCTGTAGCTCTCTAGGTGCTGTTTTTTGTGCCTGTTCTGTTTTCTGCTGTTCTGGTTCTGGCACTGCATAGAAATACAGAAGCGTTGGTTCCGTCTAGACCTGCTTACCGCTTTTAGTTATCTGAGTTGCCAAATTGCATAATTACTACATCAGTTTTCCCCCTAACTTGGCCCAAGAATTGACCAATCATAATTCTGCGTCACTCTGTGTCTGCTCCAAGTTCCAGAGTTGGTACGGACTGCCCATATATATTTTCTTCATTTAATATGCAATTTATGGTCATTAAACGTGACACTCAAGAAACAACACCCAATTAGTCAATTTATGAACCATGTGCTGTCCCTGATCAAATGTGGATTCAACATTACATTGCAAGGGTCGGACATTCAATCACATTGTAATCTCCAGTGCTGTTTTTGGTGCCTGTACTGTTTTGTGCTCTTCTGGTGCTGTTTTGATACCAGTGCTGTTCTGGTGATGTTATTGCTGCCACAGCTGTTCCGGTCCTGTTTATGGTGCCATACTTGTTGTGTGCTGTTTTTGGGTGCTGCAGCTCTTCTGGTGCTGTTTTTGGTGCCTGTACTGTTTTGTGCTGCTCTGGTGCTGTTTTGATACCAGTGCTGTTCTGGTGATGTTATTGCTGCCACAGCTGTCCCGGTCCTGTTTATGGTGCCATACTTCTTTTGTCTTGTTTTTGGGTGCTACAGCTCTTCTGGTGCTGTTTTTGGTGCCTGTACTGTTTTGTGCTGTTCTGGTGCTGTTTTGATACCAGTGCTGTTCTGGTGATGTTACTGCTGCCACAGCTGTTCCGGTCCTGTTTACGGTGCCATACTTGTTGTGTGCTGTTTTTGGGTGCTGCAGCTCTTCTGGTGTTTTTGTTGGTGCCTACAGGTACTGTTTTGTGCTGTTCTGGCATTGTTTTGGTATGCGCTCTTCTGATGCTGTTATTGGTGTAACAGCAGTTCTGGTCCTGTTTTTGGTGCCATACTTGTTTTGTGTTGTTGGGTGCTGTAGCTCTCTAGGACTAGGTGCTGTTTTTTGTGCCTGTTCTGTTTTCTGCTGTTCTGGTTCTGGCACTGCATAGAAATACAGAAGCGTTGGTTCCGTCTAGACCTGCTTACCGCTTTTAGTTATCTGGCTTGCCAAATTACATAATTACTACATCAGTTTTCCCCCTAACTTGGCCCAAGACTTGACCAATCATAATTCTGCGTCACTCTGTGTCTGCTCCAAGTTCCAGAGTTGGTACGGACTGCCCATATATATTTTCTTCATTATGCAATTTATGGTCATTAAACGTGACACTCAAGAAACAACACCCAATTAGTCAATTTATGAACCATGTGCTGTCCCTGATCAAATGTGGATTCAACATTACATTGCAAGGGTTGGACATTCAATCACATTGTAATCTCCAGTCTGATGACTGTTTTAACCCCTTTAACACTGCTATTTAAATGAAGAATCGATTAAATATTACTTTGAAAACTATCAAGCATTAAAAACACGCATAAAATAGAATAATCAATCAGATCTTACCCCTCTTTTCCGAGTTTGATTGCAAAATTCACATCTGTTTTGCAAATTTCAGAATATCTGAGCGATAATGGGGAGTCTTGCCTACGCAACAATCTGCATCTTACTTTTAATCGTTTTTCAATCCTAATTGGCTTTTCGTCCTTGATTTTGTCCAGAAAATAATCGTATTTCGCCATCGGATATTTAATTGGACGGATTTTCCGTCTAGAAGAATAATTTCAGCCAAAGCGTCTGCCGATTGTCGCATTGTTGCTCATGCGCTTGACGTCATTTAATCCTAGCAAATGGCTGAGATGGTGGAAATGAATGTTAGTTGAAGTTAAAAGATCGCTGTGGCACCGCGGCGTGTTACATTTTGATTTTGTTATCCTTTTATGTAAGTATTGAATTTCTGCTTTAACGTGAGGGGTAGGAGCTGGGGTGCGTCGTCGCGATGTATTCATGATAAGCGTCGTCTTTTCGTCATCTGCTTGAACAAGTTTTGTCACTTCGTCTTGCGTAGCATAGGTTGACAAAGCTGCTGAAAAATGCCGATTTGCAACTATGTTGACAGAAAATGATACTGACATACCAAAGTTCGCTTGTGGACATCTTAAATGATGCGGCCGTGTTTTAATCTGACATTGAACACGGTTTTTCTGTGACCTGTCAAATTCTGACATATTGCCATTGGCTCTTGCTGGGCAGTGGCTTCCCTGTGCTTCACTCAAGTCTCAGACTGTCTAGTTGAGTCACAGAGTAATTTCTGAGTCACAATTTTCCCTAATTTAGTCTTTAATAGCTCTTAACAGGTGACATGAATTTCCAAATAGTTGTTTTTTCTCAAATGATGTTGTACTATTTGTTGAACCAATGTCAATCATAGTTTGTATACCATCCATGACTGATGACACTGATGCTTTGATACCAATCACTAATACTTGTAAATTTTTCCTTTCAGGTTCATTTTAGTTTGTTTTTATGTTGGGCACGGCGTGGTACGCGGGGTAAATGTTTCAAGAAAGTGGGGCGAAGCGGCGCAGAACGGACTCAAGTGGCAGCATGGCTGAGACTGAGGACGCGCCTGTCGCCGGACACCGTGTCCAGGAAAGTCCAGAGCATGGCATGAAGGTCCTCCGAGGTCTCAACCATCTCAAAACCGAGAAAGTCCTGTGTGATGTCTCTCTAATTGCTGAAGGTTCGTTCTTTTCTTCACTTCATTCTCAATTTAAGTCTTGTCTTGCCTTGATGTAACGAATATGATCCTTCATCTTAATTGACCTAATTACGTTGCTTTCGTTTTTCAGGCAAGAAATTTGAGGTGCACAAGGTCATCCTGGTCTCATGTTCCGACTACTTTCGCTCAATGTTCACAAGTGGCATGAAGGAGTGCAATCAAAAGGAAATAGAACTGAAAGGCGTCACCAGCAAAGGTCTCGAGAAGGTTCTGGAAGTGCTTTACACATCCACCACAACACTTGAAGGCGACGACATATTCGATGTGATAGCTGCTGCTACTCATTTGCAAGTCACTCCTGTCATAGAATTCTGTGAGAGAAACTTCCTGAGTGGCATGAACACCAGCAATTTCTATGACTTCATCAACACTGCCAAGTTGTATAGCATGAATAACGCTTTGCGGCAGATAGACAACTTTATTGCCCAAAACCTGCTCCAGATTGCCAGTGAAGGGACCTTACATCTGCTCACGTACGAGCAAATGCAGAACTGTCTTAAGTGCAACTCTTTAAAATTACGAGAAATAGACATATTCCAAGTTGCGTGGGAGTGGTTGAAACAGGATCCCACACTAGAACAATATGCTGTACCTCTAGTTAGTAGTATTCGATTTCCACTTATAAACCCAGCGGACTTGGTAGGCAGAGTGCAAAGCATCGAAGCCATGATGACAAGACCGGAACTTCGTGAAATGGTCCTGTCAGCACTTAATTATCATGTGGTACCTCATTCTCAGCCCGTTAAGAATTCAATCAATACCCAAATGCGCTGCTTTGTGGAGAGACTCGTGTCGGTGGGTGGGCGTCAGATTCACCCACATCCCGGCTTACATGATGAGGTGTACGTATTCGAGGAGAAAATAACTGCCAACAGCCTTTTAAATAGGAAAGAGCTGACTTCCCTGCCCAATGCACTTAGCCATATGCAAGTGGTTGTCTTCAACAACTTCCTTTATGTATTAGGGGGCTGCACGACACAGTGCGCTCACGGTGAATCTGCAGTGAATTCAGTGCTTCGATACGACCCTCGGTTCAACCTGTGGTACCAAGTGGCTCCCATGATCAACAAGAGAGCCTACTTCTTCGCTGGGGTATTATCCAACAAGATCTATGCCATCGGAGGTAAATTTAAAGAAGGCAGTCTTGCTACAGGGGAGCGTTATGACCCAGAGACAAATAAGTGGGACTCAATCCCATCCATGCCTTCAGCATATCACGCCCATGCTGGAGCCGTGTATGGAGGTCACATCTACATCTCCGGTGGCTACAGCAATAACCACTTCACCCCAGATCTACAGCGCTACGACCCCACCACTCACCAATGGGAGGACATGACGCCCATGCTGTCACCGCGCGGCTGGCACGTCATGTGTGTGGTGCAGGACAAGCTCCTTGTGTTCGGTGGCTGTACACTCAATGCCAACCAGCAGGCTTTACCAGTGCTACAGTCAGAGTGTTATGACCCTGCCACTGACCAGTGGTGCATTATCTCCCCTCTGTCCATCTCTCACAAGGAGGCCTCCTGTGTTGTGTACCAAGACCACGTGTACGTTCTGGGCGGATACAACGTGCAGACAAAGACTGGACAGAAAATGGTGTCTCGTTACGACCCCCTAACAGGCACCTGGGAGACTGTCGGGGCTCTGCCCCAGAGCAAGACCGGTGTGGGCTATTGTGTTCTCAAGCTGCCTGCGTACAGCATAGACATTAGTGATGACTGACGTTTATTTATGGAATGTACTCAATGTTGAATAGGAATTGGGCCCAATCGCCCTGATTCATCAATTATGTGTCTCCACCAATGGATTCATGAATCGTATGAAATGCAACGGCTTCAGATTTTATCTGTATTAAGGTTGAATGAGCTAGCAGGATAAATGGTTCCTAAGGGATCAAGGGTGTCAAAATTTATGAATCTTTAGAATTATGCCTTGTACAGATTAAGATGATAATGGATTGTCAAAATTTTTGTGATGATAAACTAAATTGTTTTCCATTTAAAGCACTCACAGTATCAGCTTGCAGTATCTATTTTCAATGCTTTAACGGCAGAGTGATTGCCCATCGATAGCATTGTAGACATGTGTAAGTTTGAATTATCCCTCCAACCACCTTGAAGCACATTAATCCTTCTCTAAGTCATGTAGCCTTAATTTGCAATAGTGTATGTTGTTCTTGTAATAAGGGAAAATGCTGTGATGGAATATGTGTAGGATTAATGTGACACAGCTTCCAATTTCTTCACGATTAGACAAACCCTCTTCAAAAATGGCACAAATTCCTTTTCCGTCGACAGTGATAATTTCAAAAGTATGACACAGATCATGTATTTTGTTTGTTTGGTGCTGTTCCCGTTTCAACATTTCTGTTGTGGTTTTAGAGTCAGGTGCTGGAACAGCTACTTGGAAGGAGAAATAGTAATCTTTTTTGTTGTGATATTTTTTACATGCATGTTAAATGCATGGTTTTTTTGACTTTGTTAAATGAAGAAAATACGAATTGTGTATACTGTATAGGCAATGCAATTAAATTGTGTGAAGTCATTTTTCTCTTGAAAAGGTGAAAAACGCAAAGAATTTATAAATCCCTCAATTTGGAGTTAACTGGTGTAACTTCATGTTTGTAAAATTGTAATACTTTGTATATTTGAAGTAGGAATTGCTAAGTTCTCTCTTATTTCTGTTTATTTATTTCTTATCGCAAGGTGGGCTTGGACCACAGGGTCAAACTGTATTAAAGAAAGGGAGAAACGATATGACAATAGAGGGAAATCAACTTACAGATCAGTGTAACTTAAAATGTGTACTTAAGCCAAATCTCATGGTTCTGTGTTTCGTCTTAGTGGGACTTCAATGTGATTGCCATCTGGTCAGGTGGGCGTAAGTGTTACTACACTTTAAACGTGGCTACATCTCTGAATGTAGTACAGTGTTTGGATGAAAATTTTTATTTCGATTTCTCATTGGATAATTCAGCATAACTTGTAATATTCATTGTAACCGACAATAATAATAATCTCAGAGCTGTCAATAGCTGTAAGTCTGTATTCCACACATATTAGCAATTAAAGCATGCTGTACATACAGTGTATATGTACAAAGGCTTCGTGTGCTTATTGCGTTATTCATTGAGCAACTTGGTTTAATATCAATCAGTTATTAGGTTTCATCTTTCACTAATTAATGCGTTGGTATTAAATTACATTGAATCATGATTAGACTTGCATTTGCAACGGCGTAATTCTTCACACTCATTGAAAATGATTGAATCCATAAAGACCTGGATCTGAAAACTAGAATGGTGTGCATGAGATGCACAAACAGAGCTCTGCTACCAGTACATGACACCATGCTAAGTGGGGCAGCCGAGGAGGTTGGGCAATGTCGCGGGGGTAAGTCCCCATGTCCACGGGGGTAAGTCCCCATGTCTGCGAGGGTAAGTCCCCATGTCCACGGGGGTAAGTCCCCATGTCCACGGTAGTCCCCATGTCCGAGGGAGTAAGTCCCAATGTCCGCGGGGGTAAGTCCCCATGTCCGAGGGGGTAAGTCCCCATGTCCGCAGGGGTAAGTCCCCATGTCCGCGGGGGTAAGTCCCCATGTCCGAGGGGGTAAGTCCCCATGTCCGAGGGGGTAAGTCCCCATGTCCGAGGGGGTAAGTCCCCATGTCCGTGGGGGTAAGTCCCCATGTCCACGGGGGGTAAGTCCCCATGTCCGCGGGGGGTAAGTCCCCATGTCAGCGGGGGTAAGTCCCCATGTCCGCGGGGGTAAGTCCCCATGTCCGCGGGGGTAAGTCCCCATGTCCGAGGGGGTAAGTCCCCATGTCCGAGGGGGTAAGTCCCCATGTCCGTGGGGGTAAGTCCCCATGTCCGCGGGGGGTAAGTCCCCATGTCCGCGGGGGTAAGTCCCCATGTCCATGGGAGGTAAGTCCCCATGTCCTCGAGGGTAAGTCCCCATGTCCGCGGGGGTAATTCCCCATGTCCGAGGGGGTAAGTCCCCATGTCCGAGGGGGTAAGTCCCAATGTCCGCGGGGGTAAGTCCCAATGTCCGCGGGGGTAAGTCCCCATGTCCGAGGGGGTAAGTCCCCATGTCCGAGGGGTAAGTCCCCATGTCCGCGGGGGTAAGTCCCCATGTCCGCGGGGGTAAGTCCCCATGTCCGCGGGGGTAAGTCCCCATGTCCGCGGGGGTAAGTCCCCATGTCCGCGGGGGTAAGTCCCCATGTCCGCAGGGGTAAGTCCCCATGTCCGAGGGAGTAAGTCCCCATGTCCGCGGGGGGTAAGTCCCCATGTCTGCGGGGGGTAAGTCCCATGTCCGCGGGGGTAAGTCCCATGTCCAAGGGGGTAAGTCCCCATGTCCAAGGGGGTAAGTCCCCATGTCCGCGGGGGTAAGTCCCCATGTCCGCGGGGGTAAGTCCCCCTGTCCACGGGGGTAAGACCCCATGTCCGCGGGGGTAAGTCCCCATGTCCGCGGGGGTAAGTCCCCATGTCCGAGGGGGTAAGTCCCCATGTCCGAGGGGGTAAGTCCCCATGTCCGCGGGGGTAAGTCCCATGTCTGCGGGGGTAAGTCCCCATGTCCGCGGGGGGTATGTCCCCATGTCCGCGGGGGTAAGTCCCCATGTCCACGGGGGTAAGTCCCCATGTCCGCGGGGGTAAGTCCCCATGTCCGCGGGGGTAAGTCTCCATGTCCCCGGGAGTATGTCCCCATGTCCCCCGGGGGCCGTTTCCCCATGTCCCCGGATATTAAATGGTTGCCCCCTTATTCTTAGTAGTATTAAATGGTCGCCCCCTCCTTAGTAGATATTAAATGGTCGCCCCCTTATCCTATCTATCTATCTATGTATCTATCTATGTATCTATCTATGTATCTATGTATCTGTGTATCTGTGTATCTATGTATCTGTTTATCTGTGTATCTGTGTATCTGTGTATCTATGTATCTATGTATCTATCTATCTATCTTAGCACCTATCTATCTATCATCATGATTGGCATAATTGATTGGCATAATTGATAGGCATAATTGATAGGCATAATTGATTGCCATCATTGATTGCCATCATTGATTGCCATCATTGATTGCCATCTTTGATTGCCATCATCGATTGCCATCATTGATTGCCATCATTGATTGCCATCATTGATTGCCATCATTGATTGCCATCATTGATTGCCATCATTGATTGCCATCATTGATTGCCATCCAGTGGCATGATATGGCGCGAAATGGACAGCAGCGCCGCTAGCGGCCACTTTATGTACTAGTCTTAGTGCCTGCTGACACGGGACACGCATCTGGGGCAGCCAGGATCAACAAAAGCTATGCTACTCTCGTAGCAGAGCTAATAACAGCTTAACAGGGCACAGCTCCTAACTGCTAATCATGGAGCTCGCTCTTAAAGATGCTCCAACCAAAGCCACTATTGTCAGTATTGAACTCCCATTAAATTTGGTCAGAGTACTCACCACTTCAGCACAGATTCTCCAGGTGGTTCTCATGTGACACCATGTGCATGATTGAGAATAGAGCTTAAGGTGCTCTTAATTTGAAGAATGTGACCAGCGCCAGACAAATGTGCCACTGTTAATCTAGCATTGATATTGGTCATCTTACAAGTGTGTATAACATCCTTTAATGTTTTTCTCAAGGTGCGTTGTGGATTACTAGATATACTGGCCTTTATTACTTGGGGATCGAATCATATCACAGAGAGCTCTGAATAGCTTGTGGTTTTGGGTATTCTGGAAGGAAGCTTTCACTCTCCTCCCCTAGTGGCTCTTGGGAGTTTCCTTAAGTAGTTTAGTAACTCAATAGGAGGCTAAACTAGGAGCATTCCAGTTCCAATAATTTGTTGTCTCCTTGCTTAGAAGGGGGCGGTCTGTTAGGCTCCCTCGTCCCCACATGAGCCAGGCCTATCGGCAGATAATCATTGCCGCAGATGCCTTGGCATCATAGCCCCATTCCTGCACAGGGCCTCGAGCAGTTTGACAGTGCATGAGGAACTTGTTTCACCTTTTCAAATTCTTGGGGCTGACAGGGCAGAAGGTGCAATGGATGGCCCAACGCCCTTGTTTATGTGAAACAATTTCAAGCTATGTCACATGAATGACCCTGGGTTGTCATGTGACCAACTGAGCATGTCAAAATCTGATGAAGCTCATTAGAAATGGTCATAGCTTATAAGTCAAGTTGTGCTGGACCAGATTGCCCATGACGGGAATTGAACCCCAGGCCCATTCCAAATCCTTGGCAAGGAGATTATTTTTATAGACAACTCAACAACAAGTGGTCTTTTGATGCAGAATCCAAAATATTAACAGATGTGTCTGCAGTCGGGACCATCCCGTCTCACTGCCACCTTTCGCAAGAGTAAACCGTACTGAAGCTAACCTTGCAGAACTGTCGAAGCATGGCACTAGAGTCAACAAAAGAGATGCAGAGAATCATTACAATTGAATGATATACATTGTACATTGAAAGGGCCGGATGCGTACAGGTTTGCTGATGGGGTTTTACATCCTGTATTTATGCAGGCAGGGACCACAGTAACAACATAATGTGAACTCTTGGAAAAGTTCATCCCCTGAAGTGTGGGCCAGGAGGCACACAAACATGGACATGAACTGAAAGAAAGAGGAGAGAGCTATGGCTATTGGATCTTGAACCTGTGACCCATTGATCAGCCGAATGCCTTTACCACTAGGCAACATGAGGTACTCTGAAGAATAGAGTTGATGCACAATTCCACAAATCAAGTTAGCCTGCAAATTGCAGGATCCTGTAAAAATTGATAACTCAGATTCAAGCTGAACTGGAGCAATTTTGAGCTTGACAAACACTGGTGTAAAATGGTGAAAATACCGAATTTCCCTGATTACCAGATCAGAAACTCAATCCCATTTCATTTCAACATTTCGTACACCTGAATTTCAGCTCCACTTTCAGCCAGGACTCTCCTGATTCGCTTTCGGAGATTGCTCAGCGCATGACAATTGTTATTTAATTTACATCTGGAACAATTCTTACAAAAAATTTCCAAGACACCATAATACAAGCTTGAAAAGTTTTATTAAAAAGCTAAGTGTTCTGAACACAAATTTTTTTTTCTTCACGAAAGTATGACGCGTTCTGAAATAAGCGTGTTTAACTTAGAAAGCAAATGAGACAATAGTGCTATGGGGACCGGTATTGCAAAAATAAAAGGTTATTACAACCTGGTTGTGAACAATTCAATCAGAAACCAGGTAGTGAAACCAGACCTGACATCTAAATGTTCTCAAATTAGTCGTAATGCAAAAATTCACTTCCTCCTATCAAAACTTCTTGTACTGTAACATGGAAGACAATATCACTACAAACATTTGAAGACTAAAATCAACGATCAATGCCAATATGCAAGTCCCATTCACCTGGATATGAATGATGAATGAATGTTGGAAATATTCTGAAATATATACGCAAGTCAATGATGATGTAATAATTAAGTGAGTATCAATTAACCGTAGTCCGCACCAGTCATTCACCTGTCATCCACCGACACAAATCACACAAAAGCAGAAAAATAACAGGAACAGTAAAATCATAAACTTCAATTAAAAATATAACAATCTGGTATCTCTGTATAATACATTGGAAATGCAAAGCTTTGATTAAATACTACATATAAAACCAAATACTTCAAAAGTGGAATGGTAAATATTTAAAGACAACAGTAAATGCGGGTTAAAATTAACGACTTACCTGTATATATATATCTATGTACATGTTATCACCATTCTCACAAGACATTTTTCACTTTTACTCCGTATACAAATCACAAGTTCACTGGCTTTTTATAATACATCTTTAAATACAGGGTCAACTCTGTCTTACAATGTTCAGCAAAAAGCAATGAGTGCATCATAATTTATAATATCATTTTTAACATAATTTTTAAGTTCATGCTGAAGTGCAAATTGTGAAGAATTCCGATATGCCTAACAAAGTAGTAATGATATATCTGGATACAGAAATGCATTTTCATATTAATATTTCCTATTAAACCGGGACAGAGAGGACCCTGAAATGCAAATAGATTCCTAACTTCATTATTTAAATTAAACTACGTTCTTGGTGGTTTTCTCTTCCTCAGATCTTTATTGTCGTTATCAGACTCGGGCGTCGCTTCTTGGTCATCCTCTATGATATCTGAATGCTGTGGGCGAAAAGAAAAGAACCGTCAAAACAATTTCCTTCAGAATAGACTTCAGCGCAAATTTTAAGTTGGACAAAACACCTCAGAAATATGGAAATTGAATTCTTGAAAATACAATTAATGTCAGAATTATAAATTTTGTTACGCGAAGCCAACAAACCTTATCATCGTCATCAAGTCTAGTAGGTTTAATTGCGCTGTAGTATCTGGGATCTCGTGGAGGTGGCAAAGGTCGTGGAGGAAAGATGGCATCACACAGGAACACGATAAACTGAAAGATGGAAGAAATAAGTTGCTCGTCCAGAGAGAAAATGCAAAGACGATTTCAGTTTGAAAATCTAATTCTGCAGTCCCATGACCAATTAGGAAGGAAAATGCAACTGTTATGACGGACGGGATGACTGTATTGTATAGCAACTCCTTGAATTTATAGGTCCGTCAGAACGGCTTTCAGGACCAGGATTAGAAGAATAATCTCTTACTAAAGATTGCAAACCAGCATACTAAATGTGGACCAATTAGCCTCCAAAAATGCAAACTCCTTCCTAATTTATCAATTTATATACTATATTTACCAATCCAAGAAGTAATCCCAAGAATATTGTAGACAAAGCAAACAAGACATAAGATCCCCAGATTGGAACTCCATACTCTTCGGTTATTGTAGTGTGTAGAGACTGAAATACAATAGACAATCATCAGGATTCTATCGATAACAAATTTACCCAATGTTACGTCAAAAGTAAATTTAGTAATCTGAAGAAATTTATCTTGAAACATACTCTAATAGCCATCGACAACTTGAAGAACAACCCGAGTGCTCCCATACTGAAAAGGAACAAAAGAAAAAAAGGTTAAATTATTATTCAGGAATCGTGATTCATCCCATAGATCATTCAATCACTGCATGAATCATTTGATGCGTAATTTCAAATACTTTAATTGCACTGCTCAGACCTCTTCTGCACTTACTGGACAGATGTTGGAGATTTCCACCAGGGCAAAGGATCTGTACTTTTCCATTCTTTGTCATCGACGTATGCAATGATGGCATTTTCTTCTCTTGAATTCCTGTACGTTCTGAACTCCCCATTCTTCACGCTTGGTGAAAAAAAGAGAAGAGTGAACTAAAGCAAAAGTCTTACTTTTAATCCTTCATCTAACTAACTACATTACAAGTCATAATATTAATTGATATAGAACTTCAGACACATTGATCTGTGTTGACTTAATCTACAGCTAAATCAACCTCAAGTCAATATTACAAATTTAGAGCAAAGGTCTGACATTATATAGAGTAAAGGTTTAGATTAATTAGTGTAAACAATGGACGGAACAAAGTAAGGGAAAGCAAGATAAATAACAGATCCTCAAGATAAGAATGATAAGAGATTTTTAACCTTAACCTGTTGATTATTGAAGTTTATACTCTAATTTATCAAAATAGAGGAAAAAAAAAAGATACCAATAACTTACTGCATAATTGTAGGTAAAGCCATCACCAAAAATCTTCCACTGAGACCTAAAACGGAGAGCGGATAATCATTTATCAGACAGCATTTGACAGGTCAAGAAACAGCCAAATTTATACAAGTGGTGCCTCTTGAACGATTTTATTACAATGTAAATGTCGATTTCCTTGGCAACAACAGTAATGGGAAGGAAGAAATTACAGCTTCAAAATTTTCATACCAGGATTTTCAGTAACATCAATCTTTGCAACTTTGAAATCCAAATCTTCTGCCCATCCTGCGACCTTCTCCCAAACTGGTTCTAAGCCTTTGCATGCCGGACACCAGGGTGCATAACTGTCACAAAAAAAAGAGCCATCAATGACAAGTCCATCATAAACGACAATTAAAAAAAAAAAAAATACATAGAAGATGACATGAGCCAAAATTGTTAGACAGCGTCACACGCCCACAACACATTGCCACCAAGTATATTTACATATCACAACATTTGTCAATATTCACATGCCTTGCAGTATTACTGTTAGTGTTATGTCCAAAGAAAATATGGATATAATAGGCTGGGAGTGCATGCAGTTACACATGTAGGCCTACAGTGCAGTGAAAAGGCAACCCCCCCCCCTGGGCCACTTTTGATTGTTCAGTTTTCTGTCTGGCAGGTGCCTAAGACTTAAATGGTGGTTGTTTGGCAAACTTTGGCATATTTGCCATTTCGACCAAATTGACTCACAGTACAGCTACATTACATACCAGAGACGTCAAAATACCCGACATGTAGGACTTTCACTACATACAAATAGTATCACTTTTTGCCAAATTTTGCCATCAAAAAATTGAAGAATCACAGGCGCCAGACTTATGTCATGGCCTGGGAACGGCAATACTTACAATTTGACCATCCATTCTCCCTGCAAAATGTCTGTCCAGTTGTTCTCTGTCAATACAACAGGTTTTGGTACGGATTTACTAGCTACAAAGTGCAATACACAAAGTATTAACACGGAAGACCAAACCAAAACCACCGAGCCGGCCATTTCTATTTCGTGCGTATTTCTCGCCAGATGGCATCGCAAAAATTAAGACAGCGTCCCTTGCGGCAATCATTAGAACTATGATGGGTGGCTTCCAGGGGCGGAAAAATGTAATGGGGGGGGGGGGAGGAGCAATGACGTTAATTGCAGAAAAAGTGAAGATGACTTGCAAAATTTTTTTATAACGTGATGATGAATTGCAATGCCACAGTCGCAATGGCACTGAGGATCGAGGAGGGGCAGTGGCGTAACTAGGCGGTCTCGAGCAGGGGGCACCTGGGGGAATGCGATTCTCTGGGGGGGGGGGGGCACCCTTAATACATGTTAATTTTATCAACACATCTTCTCATCTTGGTCAATGTAGAATCAGAATCAAGATTTAGGAGAAAAGTAAAAAAATTCAACAAGAATCCGCGGATTCAAAGCCTGGCTCAAGAGGCAATGATGACGGCAAAATATGTAGCAATGCTGGTGAAATAGTTAAGTCTACTTTATGGTTTGGAAATGGCAGAGAAAGGTGGTTCTGAATTGCGGCAAGTGAAGTGTTGTTATTGTAGTTGTTCCATGTACAATAACCACGAAAAGAATTTGTACGATTTTTTCAAATCTGGAAGTTGCCCGATTTCCTCCTTTGAAAAAATTGGCGAAATTTAAAAAAATTTGGAAAAAATTGTTTTTTTTTAATGTAGGAAAACAATTTTTTTCTTTTTTCTTAATTTAGGAAAAAAATTGTAAATCTTGGAACAAAAAATGTTTAAATTTGAAAAACAGAAGTTGTCCGATTTCCTCTTATTGAAAAAAAAAAAATTAGTCTAATTGAAAAAAAGTTGAAATTTTTTTTTTCAAATCTTGGAAAAAAAAAATTGGGAAAAAAATTTTTTTGAAATTGAAAAAAAAAAAGTAATTTCCATACATCTAGCTACCCTAACAAACCAATAAAACACAAAAACAGATATATTGAACCTATAGTTATTGAACAGTAGAGTTGACAGACAATATTTTCAGACAATTACTCCTGAATTAGCCTGGTGAGCCAGGCTAAAAATCACTGTTCCGAGTAAATTTGTGCAGAAATCTTGCTTTTTTTCTTCTCTCGCTATAGTGAAGGATGATTCAGAGTAACTTAGTATATGGATAAGGTGTGTGAAAAGAGTTATTTATGAGCCATCAAAGATGACCTAGGTTAACCTGTGGTCCAGAGACCTGCTGTTTTCTGACATAATCGGGTGGATGGGTTTGTTGATACAGCAGATTGGTTAGGTTTTGTAGGCTAGCCTGGTCAAAATAACAACCCTGACCTATTAGTACAATCATAATGCTAGGTGTCACTCAGTAGTTAACATGAAAAAGCTCTATAGATGAATCTTAGGTTGAACTAATCATGAGATCTCCCCCTCCCAACAGGTCGACCATCAGATCCGACTCACAATGGTAGCAGATGTGCATCCATGGGAACAGAAAGCAGATCGATGAAGGCGTATGGTTTTATAGTATCCTACCAAGGCAGAATTATGTGACTTTTTCTTTGCATTGTCCATCAGGGTTTGGTGTATCAACTAACCTGCCTGGGTGTATCAACTAACCTTACCAGGTGGGTTAGTTGATACGTTTGACATGACCTACTTTGACGCCATCTGGGGTAAAAACTATCCAACAGAGAGAGTCAAGTTTCCCCATATATTTGAACAATGTATTTCCCCATGCACATGACTATTCGTCATTCCAATATCATCGTCCGTTTAGCTTGGAGGCGAGATTTCCTGAAAAACGTCTCAACTAACCTGCCTCTCCCCTACAACCCGCCTCCATTTAATGTCTCATGGGCTCGGACTAAATTGAGTTCCGGGGTGGGATTCGAACCCACGCCCTCAGAGCCAGTGGTTGTGCAAACAAGCACTCTTAACCAGGCTTACTCTAGAGATATAAAATTGTAAGTTTGCCATATTGCTTATCTCTCCACAAGCATGTGGTACTGTAATATTCAGAAGTAAATAACATGGGATCTAGGTTACTAGGTAGCCTGATGGATTTGAACTTTGACTGCAATGAATGCCTGAAGTGAGAGATAAAAATTGTTTATCATTGCAACTGCACACCAGTGTCTGTCCAAACTCTGCATTACTTGCACCTCAATTCGGATATCAAAAGTTACTCTCAAATTTTCTACAATGGCTTCAGAGTTTAAAAGGACAGTGGTTTTGCCAATTGATGGAAGCAAAATGTCAGAAGAGGCAGTTGAATGTAAGTTACAATCAAGTCATTAAATTGTAATTATTGTGAAACAGAATAGACCTGACCTTGGCACAGAATTTGGACAAATTGACAGCAGCAAGAGCTGATGAGAAATGATAATTTTTTCTAAAAAGTCCATATCATGGAGATAATCCATGGTCCATATCAAACTCCCTACTGCACCCTAAGATGGGAGGAGTCTGTAGGTATACATGCTATTAGCTAAAATGCTTCTCTGAAAATTATAGAAAATTATTGTGAACGTTCTCTCGATCACCAGCTAATATAATTGACCATTTATATTGATAGAAAAACTGATGAATGTATACCAATTTATAAGCCAGAAAAAGATAGCTATTTCACAGCTTCACTGGAATTAAAATTACTTGATCCACATCATTAAGTGTAATACATACATCTGGCTTAATGATGCCTGATTATTCTGACAATATCACTCAATTACATTCAACAGCTAGTGCAAAGGTTGACACAACTTGACGGGAAACAAGATACATTAATTTTGTTTTATATTTCAGGGTATGCAAAGTATTTGCACAGAGCAGAGAACAAAATAGTCCTAGTGCACGCTCCAGAAGGGCCAACACTAGCCATGTCACGTAAGCTATTGTTTTTGTGACATTTTGTCCTACTTATGTGACTTCTAGTTCAACTGAAAACTATGCTAACAAACCTAAGTGTCAAGTATTCAATTTTATTTCTGGTAGTGCAAATATACCGGACGCCAAAGGGAATATATTAAGATAATACATTAAGATAAGCTAGGATTACCAAATACATAGAAATGAATTGAGATATTCTCGGAGTTTCTCCCATTATCTATTTCAATGTAATACCCTTGCAGAAGGACAACATCTAAACGAAGGAGAAATACAGAAGATGATCAAACGTGAGAAAGAAGAAACATCCGTTATGCAGAAGAAATACGATGAAAAACTTAAAGTTCATAATGTAAGTTGCCTGGCTGATAAATTGAAGAGATAACCACACATCTCATTACACTTTCCAAATTCATTCCGCATTAGATAAACTTACATTAAGTGGTGATAAGAAATCACAAATGAAGATACCAAATTGATGCACAGTTTGGGGAAAGAAAGCTTTAAAAGACCTCACAAACTTCGATAAATTTGATGACCCAAAAACACTCCAATCATTAAGCTCAATCAGCCAAGGACAAAGCAATTAGCTTTCATTATTTCAGAAATAAAGTGGCTAAAATGAGTTAGGCCTCCCGACTTCATTTTTGGTCTACATCCATACAATTAAACACTTTTTTTTTTCTGACAGCTACAAGCAGTATACAAGACAGTCTACGGTAAACCAGGAGAGGCAATAGTAGCGGCAGCTTTGGAATTGGCAGCTGACATGGTCGTCATGGGAACCAGAGGCCTCGGAACATTGCGAAGAACTATTATGGGTTCTACTTCAGATTACGTTGTCCACCACGCTCACTGCCCAGTCATAGTGTGCAGGAAATGATCATCAGAAATATGAACTCTTATTGAAATTGCTGAGCAAAAATCCAAAGCTCCTAATACTTCTCAGCAAACAGCTTTGATGACATACGAGAGACTTTACATTGCATTATTATTACTCTTTATTGCACAAAATACACAAATCTTTGAATTGACGATTGATTTTCATGATTTATATATTAACATTGTAACATATAGAACCTTTTATGTGGTACTTGACTTAATAAACATACTGTTATACAGCTGAGACCAAGGCATTTCATTCATTTACTAATTTCAAACCAAAAATAATCTCAATAGTATATTCTCGACAGCAAAAGGAAGTTATACAATCATGGCTGTTGAACATTTAGTGTTTTATAGCTTTATTTTGCTGCACAGTATATATTTTAAATAGTTAGCATTATAAAGGAATAAACTTCCTTGAAGAACTGAGCATCAAGATAAACATAAGTAAACAACTATACTTGACCTTGGTCGGTCTGATTGTCTACCTTCTAGTGAGTTAAATGCACTTAAGAAAACTGTTGATACAGTTCTCCGGTCTAAAACTGAAGCCTGCTATCTTATACCAACTAATTGTGGTGCCCAAATCTAGAACTGTTACTTCTGTCATCGTACCATAAAAGTGAGCAAGCCTTAAATTGCAAATTAGCTATAGTACATACTCAATGTGACTGTGAAATTTAATTACAATGACATGTACAGATTTACATAATTTATGTTACATAATTTAATTACATTTTATTTAAAATAATTAGCAACATATTAAACTGCATAGTGCCCACTTGCAAGTTATATTCATGATTCTACTAATCTACTTGATCCTAAAAATTTGCAATCATCACAAGATCAGTTTGACTAGACATAATTAGCACATACACTCCTAGTGTTTTCTTCAACACCAGATCTCGAGAAACAACAATCTCAGACTTGAACAAATGACTTGTAAAAACATTATAAAATCAACATCATATACATGTATATAAATAAATGTAAATTATATTAGTCTGAACTGAACAAAAGAATTAAATTTAAATACATTTAATGAACACATACTGAACTAAAATAACAGAAATCTTAAGTCTATACAATGCGTACATTGTTAGTGTCATGTTAATTGATAACAAAACGAGAAATGGACCTTTTTAAAGTACTTACAATTCTTGATCTAAGTGGATATGATCCCTGAAGAAAATCAAGAGTGCCTCGTCTGTTCATACTACAAACTGCGACTACAGTTGAACTACTGTTAAAGTTCTTTGAATTCTCTTGGTTGAAGCAAACAAACCCTGCTACAATGTCTCTGCACCAGACGCTGATGCATCAAGCCAGTAGTCTTATGCTGCCATTGTCCGTTCCCAGCAGAAGCAGTTTATTCATCGGCAAGACGGACATCGTGGTGAGGACTCCTCTTAAAACTTCAGTGCGGAGTTTGCTGCTGCTGAATGACGCCTGCAAAAATACAAAACAGATACTTTAATATTAGGCCCATGACTAAACACACGGAACATGTTTATATTTCCTCAAAACGAGCATCAGTCCATCCCATGATTCCCATCCTCCACCTCAATCTTCTGTGTATCATCCTTCCATCATTACAAGCTGCCTCCTCCCCCAGAAGTTCTGCCTTGTCTCCCTCCATAGACCATACTACCATGTCTCCTTCCTCGATAGTCTCCTACCATGTCTCCTCTTTCTCAATCTCCTCTTTCCCTTCCCTTCCCTGTTTTTATCCTCTTTTTATAACCCTTTCATTACAAGCCATCTCCTTCCCACAAGTTCCTCCCTCCAAAACCCTCCTACCATGTTTATTTCCTTGATACAGTCTCCTGCCATGTCTCCTCTTTCCCAGCCTCCTCTTTCCCTGTCTCCTTCCCTGCCTCTATCCTTTGCAACACTCCTCCATTTCATGCCGACTCCTTCCTACAAGTTCCTATTCTCCCTTCATTGAGTTCCTACCATGTCTCTTCCCTCCATACAGTCTCCTACCATGTCTCCTCTTTCCCAGCCTCCTCTTTCCCTGTCTCCTTCCCTGCCTCTATCCTCTTTGCAACACTTCTCCATTTCATGCCGAATCCTTCCTACATGTTCCTATTCTCCCTTCATTGAGTTCCTACCATGTCTCTTCATTCCATACAGTCTCCTACCATGTCTCCTCTTTCCCAGCCTCCTCTTTCCCTGTCTCCTTCCCTGCCTCTATCCTCTTTGCAACACTTCTCCATTTCATGCCGACTCCTTCCTACAAGTTCCTATTCTCCCTCCATTGAGCCTCCTACCATGTCTCTTCCCTCCATACAGTCTCCTACCATGTCTCCTCTTTCCCATCTCCTTTCCCTGTCTCTTCCCTGCCTCTATCCGCTTTTCAACACTCCTCCATTTCATGCCGACTCCTTCCTACAAGTTCGTATTCTCCCTTCATTGAGTTCCTACCATGTCTCTTTCCTCCATCGAGTCTCCTACCATGTCCCCTCTTTCCCTACCTCCTCTTTCCCCGTCTCCTTTCCCTGCCTCTATCCTCTTTGCAACACTCCTCCATTTGATGCCGACTCCTTCCTACAAGTTCCTATTCTCCCTCCATTGAGCCTCATACCATGTCTCTTCCCTCCATACAGTCTCCTGCCATGTCTCCTCTTTCCCAACCTCCTCTTTCCCTGTCTCCTTCCCTGCCTCTATCCTCTTTGCAACACTCCTCCATTTCATGCCGACTCCTTCCTAAAAGTTCCTATTCTCCCTCCATTGAGCCTCATACCATGTCTCTTCCCTCCATACAGTCTCCTACCATGTCTCCTCTTTCCCAACCTCCTCTTTCCCTGTCTCCTTCCCTGCCTCTATCCTCTTTGCAACACTTCTCCATTTCATGCCGACTCCTTCCTACAAGTTCCTATTCTCCCTTCATTGAGCCTCCTACCATGTCTCTTCCCTCCATACAGTCTCCTACCATGTCTCCTCTTTCACAGCCTCCTTCCCTGCCTCTATCCTTTGCAACACTCCTCCATTTCATGCTGATTACTTCCTACAAGTTCCTATTCTCCCTCCATCGAGCCTCAAACCATGTCTCTTCCCTCCATACAGTCTCCTGCCATGTCTCCTCTTTTCCAACCTCCTCTTTCCCTGTCTCCTTCCCTGCCTCTATCCTCTTTGCAACACTCCTCCATTTCATGCCGACTCCTTCCTACAAGTTCCTATTCTCCCTCCATTGAGTTCCTACCATGTCTCTTCCCTCCATACAGTCTCCTACCATGTCTCCTCTTTCCCAGCCTCCTCTTTCCCTGTCTCCTTCCATGCCTCTATCCTCTTTTCAACACTCCTCCATTTCATGCCGACTACTTCCTACAAGTTCCTATTCTCCCTTCATTGAGCCTCCTACCATGTCTCTTCCCTCCATACAGTCTCCTACCATGTCTCCTCTTTCCCAACCTCCTCTTTCCCTGTCTCCTTCCCTGCCTCTATCCTCTTTGCAACACTCCTCCATTTCATGCCGACTCCTTCCTACAAGTTCCTATTCTCCCTTCATTGAGTTCCTACCATGTCTCTTCCCTCCATACAGTCTCCTACCATGTCTCCTCTTTCCCAGCCTCCTCTTTCCCTGTCTCCTTTCTCTGCCTTTATCCTCTTTGCAACACTCCTCCATTTCATGCCGACTCCTTCCTACAAGTTCCTATTCTCCCTCCATTGAGCCTCCTACCATGTCTCTTCCCTCCATACAGTCTCCTACCATGTCTCCTCTTTCCCAACCTCCTCTTTCCCTGTCTCCTTCCCTGCCTCTATCCTCTTTGCAACACTCCTCCATTTCATGCCGACTCCTTCCTACAAGTTCCTATTCTCCCTCCATTGAGCCTCAAACCATGTCTCTTCCCTCCATACAGTCTCCTACCATGTCTCCTCTTTCCCAACCTCCTCTTTCCCTGTCTCCTTCCATGCCTCTATCCTCTTTGCAACACTCCTCCATTTCATGCCGACTCCTTCCTACAAGTTCCTATTCTCCCTTCATTGAGTTCCTACCATGTCTCTTCCCTCCATACAGTCTCCTACCATGTCTCCTCTTTCCCAGCCTCCTCTTTCCCTGTCTCCTTTCCCTGCCTCTATCCTCTTTGCAACACTCCTCCATTTCATGCCGACTCCTTCCTACAAGCTCCTATTCTCCCTCCATTGAGCCTCATACCATGTCTCTTCCCTCCATACAGTCTCCTAAAATGTCTCCTCTTTCCCAACCTCCTCTTTCCCAACCTCCTTCCCTGCCTCTATCCTCTTTGCAACACTTCTCCATTTCATGCCGACTCCTTCCTACAAGCTCCTATTCTCCCTCCATTGAGCCTCATACCATGTCGCTTCCCTCCATACAGTCTCCTATCATGTCTCCTCTTTCCAAACCTCCTCTTTCCCTGTCTGCTTCCCTGCCTCTATCCTCTTTGCAACACTCCTCCATTTCATGCCAACTCCTTCCTACAAGTTCCTATTCTCCCTCCATTGAGCCTCATACCATGTCTCTTCCCTCCATACAGTCTCCTACCATGTCTCCTCTTTCCCAACCTCCTCTTTCCCTGTCTCCTTCCCTGCCTCTATCCTTTGCAACACTCCTCCATTTCATGCCGACTACTTCCTACAAGTTCCTATTCTCCCTCCATTGAGCCTCATACCATGTCTCTTCCCTCCATACAGTCTCCTACCATGTCTCCTCTTTCCCAACCTCCTCTTTCCCTGTCTCCTTCCATGCCTCTATCCTCTTTGCAACACTCCTCCATTTCATGCCGACTCCTTCCTACAAGTTCCTATTCTCCCTTCATTGAGTTCCTACCATGTCTCTTCCCTCCATACAGTCTCCTATCATGTCTCCTCTTTCCAAACCTCCTCTTTCCCTGTCTCCTTTCCCTGCCTCTATCATCTTTGCAACACTCCTCCATTTCATGCCAACTACTTCCTACAAGTTCCTATTCTCCCTCCATTGAGCCTCCTACCATATCTCTTCCCTCCATACAGTCTCCTATCATGTCTCCTCTTTCCAAACCTCCTCTTTCCCTGTCTCCTTCCCTGCCTCTATCCTCCTTGCAACACTCCTCCATTTCATGCCGACTCCTTCCTACAAGTTCCTATTCTCCCTCCATTGAGCCTCATACCATGTCTCTTCCCTCCATACAGTCTCCTACCATGTCTCCTCTTTCCCAACCTCCTCTTTCCCAACCTCCTTCCCTGCCTCTATCCTCTTTGCAACACTTCTCCATTTCATGCCGACTCCTTCCTACAAGTTCCTATTCTCCCTCCATTGAGCCTCCTACCATGTCTCTTTCCTCCATACAGTCTCCTACCATGTCTCCTCTTTCCCAACCTCCTCTTTCCCTGTCTCCTTCTCTGCCAATATCCTCATTGTATCACCCCTCCATTTCATGCCAACTCCTTCCTATAAGTTCTTAGTCTCCCTCCATTGAGCCTCCTACCATGTCTCCTCTTTCCCAGCCTCCTCTTTCCCTGTCTCCTTCCATGCCCTCTATCCTTTGCAACACTCCTCCATTTCATGCCGACTCCTTCCTACAAGTTCCTATTCTCCCTTCATTGAGTTCCTACCATGTCTCTTCATTCCATACAGTCTCCTGCCATGTCTTCTCTTTCCCAACCCCCTCTTTCCCTGTCTCCTTCCCTGCCTCTATCCCTTTTGCAACATTCCTCCATTTCATGCCGACTCCTTCACACAAGTTCCTATTCTCCCTTCATTGAGTTCCTACCATGTCTCTTCCCTCCATACAGTCTCCTACCATGTCTCCTCTTTCCCAACCTCCTCTTTCCCTGTCTCCTTCCCTGCCTCTATCCTTTGCAACACTCCTCCATTTCATGCCGACTACTTCCTACAAGTTCCTATTCTCCCTTCATTGAGCCTCATACCATGTCTCTTCCCTCCATACAGTCTCCTACCATGTCTCCTCTTTCCCAACCTCCTCTTTCCCTGTCTCCTTCCATGCCTCTATCCTCTTTGCAACACTTCTCCATTTCATGCCGACTCCTTCCTACAAGTTCCTATTCTCCCTTCATTGAGTTCCTACCATGTCTCTTCCCTCCATACAGTCTCCTACCATGTCTCCTCTTTCCCAGCCTCCTCTTTCCCTGTCTCCTTTCCCTGCCTCTATCCTCTTTGCAACACTCCTCCATTTCATGCCGACTCCTTCCTACAAGCTCCTATTCTCCCTCCATTGAGCCTCATACCATGTCTCTTCCCTCCATACAGTCTCCTACCATGTCTCCTCTTTCCCAACCTCCTCTTTCCCAACCTCCTTCCCTGCCTCTATCCTCTTTGTAACACTTCTCCATTTCATGCCGACTCCTTCCTACAAGCTCCTATTCTCCCTCCATTGAGCCTCATACCATGTCTCTTCCCTCCATACAGTCTCCTATCATGTCTCCTCTTTCCAAACCTCCTCTTTCCCTGTCTGCTTCCCTGCCTCTATCCTCTTTGCAACACTCCTCCATTTCATGCCAACTCCTTCCTACAAGTTCCTATCCTCCCTCCATTGAGCTACATACCATGTCTCTTCCCTCCATACAGTCTCCTACCATGTCTCCTCTTTCCCAGCCTCCTCTTTCCCTGTCTCCTTCCCTGACTCTATCCTTTGCAACACTCCTCCATTTCATGCCGACTCCTTCCTACAAGTTCCTATTCTCCCTTCATTGAGTTCCTACCATGTCTCTTCCCTCCATACAGTCTCCTACCATGTCTCCTCTTTCCCAACCTCCTCTATCCCTGTCTCCTTCCCTGCCTCTATCCTCTTTGCAACACTTCTCCATTTCATGCCGAATCCTTCCTACAAGTTCCTATTCTCCCTTCATTGAGTTCCTACCATGTCTCTTCCCTCCATACAGTCTCCTACCATGTCTCCTCTTTCCCAACCTCCTCTTTCCCTGTCTCCTTCCCTGCCTCTATCCTTTGCAACACTCCTCCATTTCATGCCGACTACTTCCTACAAGTTCCCATTCTCCCTCCATTGAGCCTCATACCATGTCTCTTCCCTCCAGTCTCCTACCATGTCTCCTCTTTCCCAACCTCCTCTTTCCCTGTCTCCTTCCATGCCTCTATCCTTTGCAACACTCCTCCATTTCATGCCGACTACTTCCTACAAGTTCCTATTCTCCCTTCATTGAGCCTCATACCATGTCTCTTCCCTCCATACAGTCTCCTACCATGTCTCCTCTTTCCCAACCTCCTCTTTCCCTGTCTCCTTCCCTGCCTCTATCCTTTGCAACACTCCTCCATTTCATGCCGACTACTTCCTACAAGTTCCCATTCTCCCTCCATTGAGCCTCATACCATGTCTCTTCCCTCCAGTCTCCTACCATGTCTCCTCTTTCCCAACCTCCTCTTTCCCTGTCTCCTTCCCTGCCTCTATCCTTTGCAACACTCCTCCATTTCATGCCGACTACTTCCTACAAGTTCCTATTCTCCCTCCATTGAGCCTCATACCATGTCTCTTCCCTCCATACAGTCTCCTACCATGTCTCCTCTTTCCCAACCTCCTCTTTCCCTGTCTCCTTCCCTGCCTCTATCCTCTTTGCAACACTCCTCCATTTCATGCCGACTCCTTCCTACAAGTTCCTATTCTCCCTTCATTGAGTTCCTACCATGTCTCTTCCCTCCATACAGTCTCCTACCATGTCTCCTCTTTCCCAGCCTCCTCTTTCCCTGTCTCCTTTCCCTGCCTCTATCCTCTTTGCAACACTCCTCCATTTCATGCCGACTCCTTCCTACAAGTTCCTATTCTCCCTCCATTGAGCCTCCTACCATGTCTCTTCCCTCCATACAGTCTCCTACCATGTCTCCTCTTTCCCAACCTCCTCTTTCCCTGTCTCCTTCCCTGCCTCTATCCTCTTTGTATCACCCCTCCATTTCATGCCCCCTCCTCCCTACAAGTCCCTTGTTTCCCTCTGGAACATCCTATCATGTCTCTTTCCTCCATACAGTCTCCTACCACGTCTCCTCTTTCCAAACCTCTTTCCGCCCCCCCCCCCCCAACCTTCCCTGCCATCATCCTCCTTGTATCATCTTCCTTCCTAGTATCCTCCATGCCTTATCAAGCCTCCTACTTCATAGACTTCAACTAACAACATCATTTATCAGGCGATCCCTCTGGCCTCAGCTCTCAACAAACATCTGAAGATTCTCCTGCAGACCCTGTAGTCCACTGATGAGATACAGCATCACAAAAGCGATCAAGATCTGAGCAAGATTTGTTAAAGCTTTCTGAGGCATAAAGAGCCAGATTTTCTGTCATAAGGCTGACTTCATATAGCAATTCGTCGTTGTATTTTTTCTTCAATCAAAAATTAAAATTGTAAAATTAACTCACCTGTCTATCAAGTGACGTGTGTACCCCTATTCTGTTTCCTGTTGTGGCGGAGATAATTTCATTGTGGAAGAAGTTGAAGCAATGCACTGGTTCGGTGGGACCTAAAATAGAAACAATACATCAAAGTTTCAAATTAAATGCAATTTGCAATGCTAATAGCTAGTGTTCAACACTAACAGTGGAATGCAAGATTAATATTCATCATATTCACCTTTAAAATGGCAGACCAGCTTGGCATCCTCGATATTCCACAAAGCCATACACTGGTCAAAGGATGAAGTGACGAGACTCTTGTTGTTGAAAGCACGCATCTGAAAACACAAACCAGGTCATCAGTCACAAGGCAGGTCTACAATACAACAACTTCCAAAATACCGCGGGTACTGCTCCGAAGAGCTGCTAACTACCAAAGTAACAAATAAAATCAAAATATCTCAGCAATGTTATCAATGAGTAAAACAAACTTTAGAGAGAACATTTAAATGGATAAAGTACATTATTTTCTATTGTTCACTCACTTGTAAGATTTCCCCTTCGTGGCCCTTCCAGGACGCGAAGAGGACGCCAGTCCGAACATCCAAAAGGGAAATGACCCCCGAAGAATATCCGACGGCCACCCAGTGGTTGTCAGAGCTGCACGCTATGCACCTGATCAGTCCTGCAAGGAAGAGGTATTATAGGAGACTTACTTACATAATTCAATTGTGAAGTATAAGATGCAATGCTATAGATCATTGTGTATACAGATATTATGAAATGAGCTTACCAGCTGGTCCAGTGGTGCATTTGAATTCATGGTAGTATGACCCAGACCTCAGATCGAGGAACCTGAAAAGTACAAACAAATACAGAGATTCACTTGAAGTTAAATCATATTTATGGCATTTGAGTGATATATGTATGCATCATCTATTTTCCTTAAATGTCGCTGTCAAAGCCAGTACTCTTGAACATTAGCAAACAATAGCATTTAAAAGACAAAATTTTGAAAGCATGAATTTAATTCTATTGGGCCTACAAAGAGTGAACTGAAGACATACCTCAAAGCAGCGTCAGTAGTGGCAGTAATTAGAGTTGTGCTGGGCGCCGGCATTGGCATCATCACAGTTACAGGAATGTTTCTCGGGGATTCATACTGGCGAACGTTCATGCCAACAAATGGATCCCAAGTCTGAAACAAGACAAGTGAATGTCAAAGTTGACACAACTGACTGCTAAATAATATAGAATGTAGAGCTTTGTTGATATTCGAGAAAACCTCTGTCAAATTGACAATTTGACAGACGCATAGTAACAGATATTGATAATGCCACTTACATGAACTATACCATCACAAGAAGCTGCTACCCTGGGACCGTCCAAAAATGAAACGGCAAAAACTGACTTCTTATGTTTGTTGTAAGTCCATTGACAGCCAATTCTGTAATTGAAATCAAATATATATATATAATATTATGGTTTTATTGACAATTTACATATCAAACAGATACATTTGTCAGTAAACAACAGAAAATCGACAGCTACTCTACATCTACAGATACCTAATACAATAAGAAATATATACAGTATTTAAGTACACAATTTAAAAATTACATGAAAATTTTGGTCCCAGTCCCAGTTGTTAATTAGTTTTAAGAGTCTGTTAAATGTATGTAAATTATAAGTATAAAATGTTCTCATATTCCAGGTACCACAACATAATCATCCACTACACTTCATAGAACATGTGCAAGTCCCAATAATATAATCTCAAGGAGGAATCAAATTACCTGTTGTTGCCATCCCCACAGTTCCTCAAAGACCACAACTTGACCGTCTTGTCTTTACTCGCACTGAAGAACGAGTTCTCATTGTCCAGAACACACAGACTCCTTACACTGTTGCTGTGTCCTGAAATGGACAATGCAATGAAAGGTAAATAGACTTTCCCAGAAAAGGTCAGTTTGAAGAGAATTTTGACATTGTTCTAAACTTTTCAAGAGTCAATTTTGAAAATGAACTTACCAGCAAAAGTCTGGAGTTTAATCTGCTTGAAGTTGAATGCACTTTCTCTAACACTGAGACCTGTAACGCAACATAGAAGATATTAAATTTTCAAATATGAAGCAATATTTAGCCATAATCAGTCAGTAGACTTCTCAAAAGTGGAGAATTTTCAGCGCATAATGGCAGAAACAAATCTGGAATTGCAATTACCGATTTCATGTTCCCAGTAGGCCAGCCAATTTCCTTTTAGATGTCTCTGTTTGTTGATGTCCATTTCAGGACTGAAACAAAACAACCGCATATCATTTACATATTTAATAGGCTCTATTACCTGTATACCAATTAACCCCCTGCATTTAATATTTATGAAAGATTGTCCTTCAAATGTTCAAAACTGATTCTTGCGATAACATTGTCTCCCTCTCACCTCTTAATCCTTGAGAAGTCTATAGAAGACTCAGACTTCTGCCTGCTGACGTTATTAGAGACAGGTTTGGGGCTGAGCACGACCTCAGCATCGTCACTGTCCATGGAGTGAATCATGATCTTGTTTCCTGTCATTGAAACACTACTCCCAAAATTCCCACTGACAATGTCATCCTCCTCTTTGGAATTGGTGGAACCTGCAAGATCACCACAAATAAATTATTAGTAATATTTTGCCAATGTCTAAAACATCATCACAAAATCTTAATTGAATCTGATGATATCCAAAGAATCATAATTGTTCTCTCACCTGCTCCGTCCTTGCTACTTTTGGGAGTTGAAGAAGCTGGAAAAAATTATTCAATTTTAGAAAAAAAATCTAAAATGGCAACAACTATTAAAATACTTTAAGAGTGCTCAAATAACTAGCAAATGAAGACTTAGAATGTATCCCTTACCATTAGCCATCTTGCCCATCTGTCGCAATGACACAGCTTCATCATGCATCGCACACAATTTCCGTATCAAGTCATCGTTGATCAGATTCTGCTCCATGTGGATTCTGCAAATGGCATGAAATACTGCTTTCAATCAAATGCCTTATTTCAAGGTTAATAGCAAAAGAGGCTACAATAAAATTCAAATATTGATTTACAACCTGACCATTTTTCAGAGTTGTTGCGCCAATAAATATACACGACAGATAAACATAAGTAATTTCAACAAAGTGCAGCCAAACTCACCCGCCGGCCAATTTGCAGAATGGAATGTAAGCGTTGTGCGCCAGTTCGGGGGTAAATGTCTCCAAGAGCTCCTGGTAAATCTTCTCCTGATTCGTAGGTTCGCTGGGCGTTTCCACTTCATCAACAACTATTTTGAAAGCAAAGAAAACTCATGTGTATCAACTGCTTATGAGTACTCAAAAAAGTCCATGCATTCAAAGATTCATGAGAGTGAGTTTGGGCGAGTCTTTTACGTCCCATCAGCACTGAAGGTTCATGAGGGACAATGAGGTTCCTCCTACTAAAACTTTAATGTCAGATTTCAGACTAGACCTACCCTTCTCCTCCTGTGGAGCTAACAGACTGTACTTGTAAGTCCCAGAACCTTGGCGTTGATGTTTGGACATGGCGGGTTCAGGCATGACTGCAGTTCCAATTGTGTACTCCTTGGTCTCAGAGTCAACTCTGAACTCAAAGTACACATCTCCTTCACCTGTAGACTTGTTTTCTTTTTTACCTGCAATTCACAAATTGCACAAGTTGATACAAGCTAAAGTAAAGTATTACGGATTTTACACAGATTCTGCACGGAAAATATTTTACAGACACACCTGATAAAACACTACTTGGAAATCAGTATAAGATAGAGTTAAGTTTGAAATTACCCTGGTCAGAATTAGCAGATTTGTTATCAGTTGACTTCTGGAAACTCTCATCATAAACCTTGTTGAAAGCAGCGAAGAATTTCTGAAGGACGATAGTCATGTGTTCCCGAGTCATCTCGAATCCTATCCGCAAACTGATGATGTAGAGAATGTCGATGATCTTGTAGCTGAGGACCTTGCGAGCTAAACTGCCGCTGGGGAAGCTGATATGGTTGGCACACAGGATCTTCAGCAGGGGGAACACCAGGTCATTGAAGATGGTCTCCTGTTGAGAATGAATAACATCAAATTTCTCAGATCCAAACACAATGGAGTGACTCTTACTATGTCAATAGAATACCATGTTCATCAGAGCTTAATAAATCAACATGAGAATCTGGCAAGACAACAAAAATACATTGCATCATACTGTGATACACAATATACTTGATGATAACGAGGAGGTATGCAAAATGAAGTCTTTACCTTAAGTATATCCATAAGAGTGGTATCAGAGAGATACGGAATGATATGTGAAATGAGCGCAGCACATCCAAGCAGACTGGCCTCGGCACGATGGGTCATGCGCTTCTGGGCAAAAACAAGCTGAAAATGGACAAAAAAGTTGAAAAAACATACAACTAAAGGATACGCAATATTGTATAGATATAATTCAGCAGTAAAGTACGAAGCTTCTATCTTATTACCAATTCTCGCAGGTGCTGAAAGTAATGGAGGAGGATAATGTGTTCGCCATATAATACTGCAATGCAGGCAAGACATTCCAACACTTGACTAGCATGACTGTCGCCAACGACATATTTCTGAGTGGCACTCAGCGGCATCCAGTGATCTGCAACAGACAACACTTTATCATGCTAGGCACCACAATAACAGGCAAAAATATATTTGGTTAGTATTTTGTTGCTATGTTATAACATTAATTGTCACTTCCAGTCACATAACAGGTACAACAAATTTTCATTCCATTTTGTAGCATGAAATGTATGATGTACTTTTGAGTCTGAGACTCGAGTCGAGTATGAAATCATGCCAAAAGCGCAGATACTAAATAAATCATCAAGCAACTTAATACTAAGAAATCAATATGTATACATGATCTTAAGAGTCTAAAAAGATTTGAAGAACACAAACCTTTTCTGGATGAGGGTTCCAGTTGTTCCTCTCCCAAATAGCACAGTGCGAGCATCCGTAACAGGTTCCTTGATAAGTACTTGGCAGTGAGGACAGGCCCCAATCTGTGAGATAGCCATTTAATGGTTTCTGCAGACACATCACTGATGTTGTACTCGAGGCCAAGAGCATTGTTGATGAGGCTGGAGGTGAATTCCTCAGTTTCACTTCGCATGACGGAGGGAGTCCCAGTCGGGGTGCCATTCATCGCTTCCTCAGCAGGTTCAGCTTGCAAACTGCCAGATGACATCTGAGTCTTACTCGACGCTTGGCTCTCTTCCTCGACGCTCGCATCGGACTCTTGGTTCTTCTCGCTGTCCGAGTGGATCAGCCGAGATACGCTGTGCACAGAAAGACGTCCAACACTCCTGCTCAGCATATCTTCTGACGGCTCGGCACTCCCCGTACTAACATCATCATTCGCAACATCCTGAGCGTTACCAAAGCTATTGATGGACTGAGTATCTTCAGCTGGGAAGTCTATGCTGCTGCTATCACTGGGGGAGCGGTCTTTGTTGACCGGAGGTTTGAGATCATCTTGACCATCTAATGACATATCGTCAGGGAACACTTCTTCTCCCATTGAAGTCTGCCCACCTCCGTCATCTGCGTTGCTGTCCAATGCCTGAGATTGGCTCTCATCTTCTGTGTCAATAACAGGCTCAACGAACACTTCAGGGTATTCTCCACCAACTCCATAATCGTTGAAGAAATCGCTGTCACCGAACTGCCGGTTCTCATCAGTACCAACAAAGTTCTTGAAGCCAGCGCAAGCTTCGATGAGGAGGGTGGAGAAATGGTTGAGGAAAACGTCCATTCCCAGCCGAACGAGCAGTTGGATGACAAAGCTACGGTGGTACAGCTTCATGTGTTTCATGGTGGTGAACTCAGCGTCAAACAGGAGGGCGAGGTGGGGTAGCAACTGAATGGCAGTACAACGTGGTCCCAGTGCTTGAGATACAGGATTAAACAAAGACCACACAGCTTGGATGGAAGTCGTGGAATCCTCCAATAGGTCCACTACGTAAGGAATGAGAATTTCAAGACCCTCCTTGCCGAGGTGGTGAGCCATGCGAGGTACAAACTTTGAGAGGATGGTGATTCGATCTCGTCCGTACTGTTCAAGCAAGGATAGTCTTTCATTTGGGGTCTGTTCGGAGAGGGATAAGCAAGATATTTGGTGGTCTATGGCTTTGAGACGAGAGAGCATTGAGTAGAGAGCAGAAAAGTATGGTGGGAAGTACAAGACGCCTGACATGGGATGCAGAAGCAGCTGACAGCTAGGAGGAGGGAGACCTGAACCACTCACAGGATCGTAAATGAACAAAGGATCACAAATATCCTTTCCTGAGGACTTCCAGGGCTTCTGTAGTTGGAGAAGAACCTCCACACAAGATTTCACTGGTCTGGAATTAAATTGGGAAAAACTGTCAGGAATGATATTACCAAAAGCATAGGCTTAAAGGCTATTACAGACTGTAGTCAAAAATCTGAGAGAACAAATGCTGAAATTAGGAAATAAATCCACACACCTTGGTATTTCATCAGCTATCCAGGAGGTTATTCCTCTGATAGCAGAGTATCTTTGTTCCAAGTCTGCATTTTTGCCCAGAATGCGTAAACGAGGAGACATGAAGAGCTCGACCAACAGGCAACCAAGAATCTGCATATCACGAGCGACAAGCTCTTCCTTGATGCTCTCATTTTTATTGCACTGCAACGAATATAATGCAACAAATATTCATCAGTATGTATCACTCTAAAAGTTTATGCACTACTCTAATTTTGAATAATAAATACTGATGCAGAATGCAGAACGTCTGACATTACTATACACACCTCACTGAAAGCCGTGGCTCCGTTTGGTACCTCATAAGTAGCTCTTGTTGTGAAGCTGTAGAGACGTTCTAACTGCTCCAGGGTAGCGGTGGGGTCATATCCCTTAGGAAGAATAATTGGTCTATTTTCTGGTCTGTTGTTCAATTTCTCCAGACTGTCTTGGGACTTTGATCTGACAATAATAAATTGTTGAGTTGACAAACGTTTGTCTCACTTCACAACAATCATAGAATAATTCAACTTCAAAGAATCTTTATCTCAAAGAGATTGTGCACAATATAAGGATAATCTACAAATTTCTACAATTGTAATTAGACAATTCTAAATCTTAACCTCCGATATATCATTCAGAGTTATTGATAACTTTCAGACTGATTAAATATTTAATAACAAGAAGCAACATACTATAAATTTTCTTCAATCTCTTCATATATATTTGTGCTCATTCTGCACTCGTCAAAATTATGCATGAACAACCTCATAACCTCCTATTTTGTTCATCAACAATCTTTAACATGTGACCCCCAACTGACCTTCTATCTGGGACAGGTTCCTTCTCAACTTTCTCCGTAACTTTGTACGGCGGTCGTCTGAAGAGAGGAGGGACTCTGGTCGCAACCACAGCAAGCACTTGTCTAGGTGGATGAGGCTGATTGAAAAGTTGAACTACTCCATGATTGTAGAGTTCTGTGTGGTGGTCTACTAACTGTAAACAGACGTTCTTGGCTTTCACTGCAGCACTCCCACTAAGCTGAAACAAAGAGAGAAAAAAGAGATATAACCAAGGCATTCACTTAGTTATTAAAATAAATAGGGCATGTTTCTTGCAGTTAGAGAAGCACACACGACTGTTCTACTGCACAATGCTGCAAGTTTTAATAATGAAATAATCGCAAGAATATTTTGTATCATATTAACCTTGTAGCCAAAGGTGAGGTCAATCCACTGATGGAGCCGTGAAGAGATGTAGTCGCTCTCCAGAACGGCTTTGTGTTTCTCGATGAAGTCTTCCGCATCCTTTGCCCAGGAAGGCACCTCTAGGTCAGGAAGGTCGTCATGGATGGACTTGAAGATGCTGGAATCCGTGAAGAACTCCGGAATGCACTCATCCGGAGTCCACTCCTGCATCCGTTGCATACTGGAGGGGTACTCGTTAGGGACCCACTTCGATCTCACGTAAGTACATAATACTGATTTAGGAGTACGCCTGGCCATGTAGACGTAGTAAGTGATATCAGAGAGGACATCTGAGATATGGTGAGGAACTTGGGCATGGCGAAAGACGCTGGAGCTGTCCCCAGGGAAAGGGTGGGATGTGTCGTACGTGAGGTCCAACTGGTGGTCCCCTTTGTTCAGACGGAATTTTGATTTGCTGAGATCTCGATAGCCTCTGTCTGGTTGGTTGAAGTCGATCACCCACGGCAACACAGGATGGTGATTGGGGTCCCCGCACCTTCGGCCGGCCAGGTGATTGAGGAATATAAGATAGTCATAATTGGTTATTTCCCCTCGCACCCACTGCTGGACTAGTTCAGCTAACGAGTCTTTGCATAGTGTACCAATCGCCACTTCCTTGCAAGTCTGGCACGATGGCTCCGTGCTTACAGGTTTAACTTCTTTGCAGAGTCTGTCTAGTTTGGGGAAGTTGAGTCTAAGCCATAATCTATTGTCCAGCAAGAGATCTGACAGATTTAAGTCGCCTATTGAAAACCCCCACAAATGAGCCTGTTGAACTGCCTGGAGTAATTGATAAATCACAAATAACGGTTTAGCGAATGATCCTGATAACTTGGACGGGCTGAAGGTCACACAGTCGTGAAGACTGAAATTATGATACGGTTGTAAAACAAAGAAATTAGAGTCACTCTCAATCACACAGTAGGCTTCGTTCATGTTGGGGTGGCGGCTGCCGGATGTTCCTCCACTGTCCTCACTCGTACTATCACTGAGATGAAACAATTTGCACTGGAGTATCTTGAGTAGGACTTTCCGGACCAAGTCATTGTAATTCTGAAAAGTAATATTGTCACAATTGTCAATTTTTTTCCAATACACATAGATGATGCCACTATACGGGAGATACGCAATTTGCCTTCAAAAATGACATGTCCACTACCACATGCACACTGGCGTTTAAGGAGGTTGCCAGGTATTACATGCAAAATGGTGGTCAGGTTTATGCTTGCCTATTAGACGCATCAAAGGCATTTGACAGGATCAGGCTTGATCTTCTGTTTAAGATACTTATTACTAGAAAACTGCCAGCAGTCTTTATACGGCTACTGATGGATAGCTATGAAAGACAGAGAATACAGAGTGGTTGGCTTGGATATATGTCTGATTATTTTTCTGTTTCAAATGGTGTGAAGCAAGGGGGAGTTGCTTCCCCAGTTATGTTCACTCTTTACATGGATGTCCTTCTCTCACGACTGGAAGAAGCAGGTGTTGGATGCTTTGTTGGCCATCATTTTCTAGGAAGTTTGTGCTATGCTGATGACATTACGCTGCTGGCCCCGACAAGAACTGCTCTACAGAATATGATTACAACATGTGAAGGATTTGCCAGAGAGTATGATATCATATTTAATCCGAAGAAGACAAAATGTATATGTTTCAGCAAAAAGGAAGTACGTGACATACCCCTCTTAAGACTCAATGAGAATATTTTGAAATGGGAAACTTGTGTTGAACACCTAGGACATCATTTAATGTATAACCTAAATGAGTCGCATGAAGTCCAAATGAAGCAGAACTCTTTTGTTAAAAGTGTGAATTCTGTCATTGTTAACTGTGCAAAGGTACCACGGATGCTGGCTAGCCACATTTACCTTGGTCAGTGTCAAGCTTTTTATGGTTGTCAAACTTGGGATTTGTCAAGCCCACCACCAGAAACTTTTCATGTTACATGGAGGAAGGCAACCAGACGTGTGTTGGGACTGCCTAGTCAGACTAGATCTGCTATTCTCCCGCTTATGCTACGTGGACAAACGTTCATGGATTCAGTGTGCAGACGCATAGTTAAGCTCAAAAAGGCCGTGGAGATAGGCGCAAATGAGAGGCTAAAGTATGTCTGTGCACTTGACACAAGCTTGACGTCAAAGAACCTGTCTTTCATTCACCAAAAGTATGGCAATGATAATGATGTCAGGGCCATCAATGGGAGCTATGACTGTGAAATGTTTGACCGGGCAGGAATGCTGAATGAACTTATAGCATGTCGGGATGGCGTGGTGGATATTGGTGGTTTTTCAAGTGAAGAATTGAACTCTCTGATATATTTTGTTGCATGACATAGACAATAATTAATCTAAAAACTGTTTGATATTTCTATTTTTTCATTTCTTTGTGAACTTATCTGTACCAAGCTGTACGAATAAATAATTAATAATTAATAATAATAATAATATGCACTAGTTTATATGAAGTTTTTTTAAATTTTATCTTTATTTTTGCAAACCATTTCTCACCTTAAGTACATCTCTAGCCTTGCCAACACCAGGGGGCACATTTGCAAGTTTGTAATTGCTGCTGGCTTTTCTCCATGTCTGACAAAATGTCTCCCGGTGAATGTAGGCAAGGAGGTCCACCAAGTTGTCCGATTGAATACTCTGACATAAGGGTTCTTCAACAAGGCTGAAATAGAATTGGAATTGAAGAATACAACTAGAACACAGAAGGACCTACAAAAACAATCTGCAACTATAGCATGTAATAACTCCCAATTTATTTTCAAAATATTGTTCTTCATTTTCTGTACTTAAACTTCACAATGAAATTCTCACCTCAAAACCTCAGTGTTTCTTTTAGAGATAACTCTGATGCAGATCCTGACCCATGGCTTCGTGAGACTTGTATTTGAAGGAGCCAACAAGAGGTTGCATTCCGCTTCCGACAGGCTCGGCCAAGTAGTAGAGGAAAGGCTGCCCAGTCGACCATTGGCGATTGCTTTCAGCCAGTTCTCACTGACCTGTAAAACACAAACAACTCTGTGCCACTCTTGGTAAACAATAACACGTTGCTAATGTATATAGATCGCAATTTTAAAATAGAGCTATAATGGCAAATTAGTAAATTTTCTAGGTTGCTTTCAGGCCGTAATGAATGATGTCTTTGAGGGGTTCATAATATCGAAATAGGCCCACAATGCATTGCAGTTATAAATATTTACACCAGTAGATCTTTTATAAGCCTTCACGTGGCAATAGGCCCAAATCATAGGCGTACGAGATGTGATCTATTTTGGGGAGCAGTCCATCATTGGGTCAATGCAGCTTTCTGTCTGAATTATCCAGAAATTCACTAATTCAATGTCAATTTACAAGGCAGAGAGATTTTGGGGGATCAGCTGCCCCCCCCCCCCCCCGGCCCTGGTTTCTACGCCTATGGCAAACCAATGTGCCCTGGTAGGCCTGTATAAATTCCTGAGTGAAGGCCCAGTTTTATAACACTTTTTATGGAAAGCTCTCTGAAAGTGTCTAAATCATAAATAATCTGTACTGTAGTATTACTTCATTAAATAGGCCTGATACACATCTTGCAGTTTGTCAGTTTACAGTTTGTTATTTTTTCAATCAAGGCTTCAAGTCAAGACAACTACATTTTTGCACAGAATTCCATACTACAAGCTCATGTGATCCATGCAGCTAAAAAGTGCCATGGAGTTCAACAAGGCCACCAGGCACTGAGGCACATGATCTGTCAAAAGCAAACATTGAAATTTGCAAACAAGCTCACCAAACAAACACTCCTGCCCGCCGACACAGCTTTGCACTGTCTCCCCGGCAGCTGCAGTTCCCTCTCGATTTCTTCCATGTTTTCTACTCTCCCAGACGTGTTCCGAAACCAGACGACATATTCTGGAGAGCATCAGGAGAGGCAGGAGCACTCATTTTCACGAATTTCCTTTGATTCCAGATGCAGAATACGCCTCTCGCCATTACCCACAATGCAGCCGTCAAAACATAAACAACTCGACTTCCGGTGCACGTGGTTGTCAAAAATGTGTATCGTTGCGGCAGGGAAAACAATGCATGGGCTGATCTGGTCATGCATGCAGATGAATAGGTCAGACCTGACCTGTGTGGTCTGAGGACCTGACATTGACCCCGTCGAAAGCAATATTTAGCTGGTGCTATGACCCGTGCTCATATCTATTTTCAGGCAGCAAATTGCCAGCAATCAGAAGCAATTAATTATTACTGTGGACCAAAGGCAAAGAAAATACATTCCCTGCAGTAGTCTGTAAGCCCATGGATGGTGCAACCAGAAACCTTTGTTTCTGGTGCAACCGTGCAAGCAGCAGTTAGGGGCAACTTTTACATCTCCAAGCTTGGAGTTTTTTTTAAATTAATAATTTATTGCCCATTTTTGAGAAATAAATGATTTCTGGGCTGTCTTGAAATAAATAATTTCTGGAGGGGTATTTCTTAAGCTGGTGTTGTTTGATTTAGGATGAATATCCTGTCAGGGAAATCTTCAAAATCCCAGATCTCTAATAGTCACCCACTTATTAGAGCTGAACTGCTTTAGAAAGGCACCCACTGCAAGCAAGAAGACAAAAGACCAGCAGATATGAAGTCAGCAATGCCCACCCAGAGAAGCTGGGGTGGCTATGCCTAACCGAAGCCGAAAATACCATGCATTTTGTGGTTAAATACCCTGCATTCAAAAAAGAATATTAGAAACCAACAGCTGGAAGAACTGGCCCAACCTGCTGGGAGAGTCCCATGCCTGCAGAAAACAGGAACTGGAATTTCACCGAGTGGATCGCTCGTGAATTCATACGCAAATAGTTCTCAAAGTTTTCAGTGCATCGCGATTGGGAATCCCTTGATGGCCTAGAATCTTTACACCGCTGAATTGAGCAAGTGAAATGACTGATTTTGGCGCACATTCAGCCTTGCTGCACTCGAGAATTTCCAATGTTTGTGTGGATTAGCAAAATCTAGATCTGGCAGTTGTTCGGCCGCCATTATCAACATGTCGGCGCCATTTTGTACACTTTTGAAAATTGCTCACAAATTGGAATAAATGCATTGACAGCACCAGTGTACAGTCGGGATTTATCAGGTAAACTCGCTTCATCAATTCTGTGCTACTGAGACCTTTGGCAAATCGTTTGGTAATTTGAGACATCCAGTTGATTTTATTCACGTGTCTGTTGATCCAAAATGGCGGCCTGACCGGTAAATCCACTGCAGGAAAGGTTTTACTGATATGTCAGTGCATAACAAGTGTTGCAATTTGAAAAATATACACTCGGGAATGGTTCTGTCTTATTGACACTTTTGGCAATTTGTCAGTTAATTTGTGGCAACCAGCTGTCCTTCACGGTTTGTTTGTTTACTCAAGAATGTGCCGTGCTACTTCTGACGATCGTTAGGCCTTGACCAATCAGGTGCGAGGGCGGAGCTAAGCATTTGAACACGCCGTCGAATCAGATCTGGGGGCTCGTCTGAATTTTTAATGTGCGGGCATGAGACCACTCATGCAGTTTGGAACTGGCCAAGTGAAACCACAAATAACACAACCATTTTAACAGAAACCACCGATCGAGTGAGCTGCTAAATGGACCAAAAAGTCGACAAGAACTAAGGGTGAAGAAAATGAGATTATAGTTCTCCAAAAAAGCCACTCTATAAAAATACTATTTACCCTACCACTCAGTGGTGCTGCCTATCTCAAAGGAGGAATCTGCCGGGATAAGGCAAGGCCTACCATAGATTCGCTCATTTTGTTACACAGGTTAAAGGGAGGTCGGCATTACGCTGAAGGCCACTTAATGAAACAGGTAATTAATTATTGAACAATGCAGGCCTAATGCCAGTACACTGCAAGCACTTTTCACAAACCAAACTTTGCAGACTGGGCAGTGGCCAGAGAGAACCAGACAGTAATATTGTCTCGAAGAGATTTTGCAAACCAAATCCAGAACTGTCATACTTGGCAACATTAATTTTCAAAATATTCAACCCGTCAAGAAATCCCACATAATATGGGAAAGATAGGTGAAGGCCTGTCCTTTCAATATACATTGTATAATCAATCTGATATTACATAAACGAATCCAAATTCTTCAACCAATAAATCAGTTTGTGTTTGCAGAATAGCACCTTAACCAATAGGTGGCAGCGAACCAAATATACATGATGATGAAGCCACAAACTCACAACAAGGAAATGGCCAGAATGAACGCTCTACATATTTCATTTAATGAGGAATTTTTTTCAAAACAACGTACACACCAGACAAAAAGAAACTGTTCCAGATGAAGATCCTACATCCTGCTCTGCGGCAAGTCTGCACATTATGAATTTTAAACGTTTCAGACTCAGTCACATCACGTAGCATTAATTACACAAATTCAACAGCTTCCCCAAAAGCAGCATCTCAACAAATTCCATCAACCAAACAGAACATTAACAGTAACAAGTGTTAGATTTGAACAATTTATTGAACAATATTAGTAACAGAAACTAAACAGGAGAGTAAATACCGAGACGTTGAGTTTCATCCTCAGCTTGTTATTGCTTTCTGTGCAGGTGGTTTGATGTGATCTGGTATGGCTTTAATTTGGTGCTGAAAAAATAAACATTAGATAATTTTGAGATCATTATGGACTATGTTTCATGTACATATATTTCAAGCAATATTGTAATTGTAAACATTTTTACTTCTTGGAATGTTGGGCCATTTGTAGGAGCAAAAAAAAAAGGTTTTATTTCACTTCCAAGTCAAAAGCTTCACATCGCTTAATTAATCCAGACACCATAGAGCATAAAATAGTTCTACATTTTTTTACTTTTTCTGAAGTTTTTCCGTTGTTATTCTAGGATCCTGCATGTCTTCACTATACTGTGTGACTAGTGTGTACACTTCGTACAGTTAAAGTGCAGTGATTTGTCAAAACTATTTTGCTCAGAATTTCATTTCTAAATTGAACACTCACCTTGGTGACTTTCATTGCAACGCCCTCTGGTAGATTTCTTTGAATATACTCAAGAAATGTACTCGCTGTTGACCCCGTTACATGTTTAATCTGAAAGAGAGTCACCAAAACAATATTTTATAAATGTAGGCAGATTTCAAAGTATGACAAATTTTACTCAATACAATAAGACTTGTTGACCTATTATGACAAGTATTCTTTGTAGCCACAGGAGCCAAAATAGTCAACTTCCATTAGCCCCATGTATGGAGGATGCATTGGCAAATGCGAGTATAGCTATTAAATGGTTAACTAGGAAAACTCAAAAGCACTGATTACTTCAGGAAGCTTTGTCCGCAATCTAACACCTTAATGGTAGAAAGCTGCACCCATTCTTATCATGTGTACTTAATATTGTAACGACTTAGTGTTGGTAGCGTGCTTGTCGCTATCATACAGGAATTATGAGGAATTAATTTTTCCTCTTGAAACGCATCTCATCTTTCTTCATGGATGTCAATTTGATTTCATTGACTATTCAAACGTCCGATAAACTTAGGAATTAAATAAGAATTTTAAAGGAGACAAGTTTTTAAAGTTTGAACTTTTATTCAATTTTGGACATTTATTCATTCATTTCATAGGACATTTTCTGACTCTTAAATCAAGAATTTGTGACGCTGGATGGATTTTCATAATAATTTCCATTTAAAATAATTTACCCAGGCTGGAATTAACCATAAATAATTTCATTTGGCATAGCTGAGCTGGCCTGATACATGAGACTCAAATTGATTTGTTTTTGCCTTCATGACTATCCTTTCATAAGGTCTGCCAAGGCATTTCTCAAATCATAAAAAGAGCATTATGCTCACATCTCAATGGGTGTCAGCTTTTTGGCCATCATTTCTGGAATAGGCTAGGCCTAAATGCTCACCATCAACTATTCTGGCTAAGGTGAATTACTATTGTGTAATTTCAACTCTTGCTCAGTGAGTTTTTCAGGTGTTCCCGTGTCCGGTTCTGAGACCAGACTGATTTCAGAACCCGCCAAGCACCCTTTTATAGCCTGAAAAACCCGCCAACCCGCCAACCCGCCGATCTCTACGTTAAAACCCGCCAGAAACCCGCCAAAAACGACGTTAAAACCCGCCGAAAACTACGTTAAAACCCACCAAAAACCCGCCATCCTTCGCGTCTAAAATTCTTTCACGAAACTGACGAGTCATCGATGTTGTAAGGGGCTTCTGCATAAATCAATTGTACAACAAATACATTAAAATCTTGCAAAACATTGATGAAACTATGTTCAAATAATAAAATTACGATGTACAATCATGAATTTGACAAGTTTAAAGCTGTTAGATTTACGTAAATAAACGGTTTGTTAATGTTGCGAGGGGCGAGTTGACCTAATTTCGCCGCGAAAAATAAATATTAGAAGAAAACACAAGCACATGGCAAGAACTGATGAAATGTGAGAAATCATGAAGTAAACTGCAGGTAAATGTTGTCAAATAACAATTTAAGATGTCTAGGGAGGTATAAAGATGCGTTTTGTGTTGTTTACATGCTAAGTCATTACATTCTCCCCCACTTAGACATTCAAATGTCCTCATGAATGTCACAATATCAGTATAATTATTATTAATTACTCTTACCATACATCCAAATAACAATTTTATAAACTGTCTAGCTTAAATTAAACATTAAAACACATCAAATACATCTAAAAGTGAAATTTTAAAAATAACAATTTGAATCGGCTAGGACATCCGCGGATTCTTGTTTTAGCATTTTTAAACTGTACATACAATATCATTTAAAAAAGGTTACAGTAGCCTCAGGCTCAATCCATAAGATACAATAACATTAAAATTTAACAATTAAATCATATTCATACTCACAAATTGTTATTTATCATCATGCAATAAAATTAAATTGATAGTCATCAATGATCACTGTAGATGATAGTGGTGCCGCTTGTATCCTCGCTCCGTCTGTTGGTATCCGGCTGTTTTGTCCATGGGTTTCGAAAATCCTCAGGGTGAGCAGTTCTCTTTCACATCTTCATCTTGAATCTTGTTAATTTAACTTGAATCTTGTAATTTTCAGTGACGAAGCATCTCATCAGATTGATGAAGATGATGTTCCAATTTCAGATCATCCGAGTCCAGTACAATAGCTTCAGGGACATCAGTCATCTTGGATCTCGATCTTCTTCAGGATTGACCTTGATCTTCATCTCGATCTTCATCCTCACCATTTGGTCTTAGGTGATGTGGCCATGGTCACAGAACTTCATTCAAAACACAGTTCATCTTCCTGCTTCCCATCCTGGTGTCACTAGCGGTTCAAGGTCTTGTTTGTTGCCTTTAGTCAGCAAGGTAAGTACGTTCACCACTGTACAGTGTGCTTAGATTCCACACTGAATTTTTGGAAATTCAGAAGTCTGTTGTATTGTAAATTCAGACTTCGCTTTCCATTCAGTAATCTTCCGCATGCAATTCAGTATTTTGCAGTTCATCTTTTTCCGACTATCATGGAATAATCAAATTCCTCTGCATTTAGATACACATTTTGTTTAATAGGATTGTTGATTTAAGGAATGTATCCTTCATTCCAAAAATCCTTGCAATTAAGCGTTGAACCATTCGCCAAATATTATTGGTCGTTGGATAAAATAATTTGGGTCTCAATCGTCCGTCATCCAAGAATGGAGTCTCAAATAATTTTGGTACTCCATCATTTAGTTTAATTGTCATTCTCTGTGTTGTTTCATATGCTTTATTAGTAATCTGTGAAAACAACCAGGAAAACAACATGAAAAACTTGTTGATTCTTAATCTGATCACTATGATCAGGCAAAATAATGTCTCCATGACATTCCAAAGGCCATTGTTCACTTTGAACAATCTGTTTGATATCTCTCCATCTTCTTTATTATCCTCAAATACCGGTGGATCAAATGGATGCATCATCCGCTCCATAAGTGACTCCGGATTCATTGGATTCGTCGTACTGGCAACCACTACCAGTTTGTTGACTTCTTGAAATTTTGGACATACTTCGGTTGTCAAATCATTCAAACCATTTGCCAGTTCCACATCGTTAATAATCTCAGAATTCTCTGGGTTTGTTACGTCTGCTTCACAAACAACCTTCCTGACAGGTTGTATTATTGGATTAATACAGGGAATACTCTCATTATTCCACTTAATTGTTCCTTCACTGAACAATAAATCAAAAGGCCCTTCCTTTTGTTCCAAAAGTATGTCTGCTCCCAGCAGACAATCATCCTGTATTTCCGCCACGTCAACTTCTGTGTGCAGACTAACTGGCCCAAGCTGTAATTCCAATAGCACTCTCCCTAGTGCTTTTAATGGAGCCCCATTTGCTCCTATCAATTGCTTCTTAACTGGTCTTCTTTCCCGCACTTGCTTCGGCAACTGTTTCCACACTCTTTCCGCGAGTACGGTGACTGAGGCTCCTGTGTCCACAGTAAAATAAATTTCCTTTCCTTCAACTTGTCCTTTTATGTATACCCCTTTCCAATCAGGGGAAACTCGATTTATCTCTTCGTAAAATTCTGAAATTTCTTCATTATAAAATGGCAATTTACTCAAGAAACTGTCCTTGTCATCTTCGTTTCTATCTTGTCCGTTATTTTTAGGGGTCTTCTCTCGGCCTACAGAGTCGACCCTTGTAAGTTTGACATCTGTTGCACATCAGATTCTCTTGTCCCGCCAGGCATCTGAACCTTAGAAGTAACTTGACCTGTGGGGATGGCACTGCCACTCGAACCATTTCTCAACTGTGGTCCTTTATCGACGGGACTCGGACCCGGATAATTCGCATTTGGCTGCACAGTCATCTGCATTTGACCTGTGAGCCAGTGTGCTCGTGGACAATCATTTGCTAAATGCCCTGGCTGGTTACAGTTGAAACAAAAATATTCATTGTTTGAATTCCTTCTCTGGAAATTGTTAGTAAACTGTTGACTTGGTGTATTCCCTCTTGGTTTGTAGGAACGTCTGCTGACTTCCTCTTCAACAATAGTCATTCTGCTTCCTAAATTATTCACATCAATTTTCAGCTCCAAAAACTGCTCGGACGTGGCCATTTTCTCAGTCACTTTTGTCAGTGCATCATTAATGGTTTCTAGGGTAACCATATTACTGTTCGCACTTTCCTCATTATCATTTTGTATTCTCATAGTTTTATTTACAAAATGTTTCTCTTTATTTCCAGGTCGCGTAGACATCCGAGCAACCCATGACTCAGACTCGTCATCGTCTACTTCGTAATTGTCATCATCATCAGCAGGATGAACCAAATTTATTGAATTACGGCGCCCAGCTTTATCATTTATGTTGCGATCACTACCATTCTTGTGATGGCCTTCCAGGAAAAGAACTACTTCCATAACAGCTGCGTCTATGGTAGACGGTTCCTTGACGAACTCCACCAATTTACGGGCTTCGTCATTACACAAACCATCCATGAAATACCTCAGGAGGTCCTCCTCTCGGACTTTGTTGGAACGATCAGGGAAAGCTTTGTCGTACAGCATTTTCAATTCAGCTGCATAGTCTTCTGCTGACTCTCCACTACGTTGAACCCTTTTGGACAACTTGCTTTTAAAAGCTTTTGGAAGTTCAATGACTCGAAAACGGCTGTTCAACTCTCCTGTTAATTTGGCATAATTGCTCCTTATTCGAGGTACGAGTTGGTTGTATACAAATTCTCCAGCTGCTCCTTGCAACCTAGGAAGCAATTCATCCAGCTTTTCCTCATTTGTCCAACGCTTCCGATGGGCGCACTCTTCAAATCGCCCAAACCACACTTTCCAAGATTCTCTTCCAGTAAATGGAGGCAATTTGCAGCCCTTGAAATTGCTAGAATAACCACCATTAGCATTTAAATTTTGGGGAGCCCGCTCTCTTCGCTCGGCTTGTGTGCTCTGGTCGTCAGATTCATCGGACGACTCATCAACCGTGGTCCTTCCAGGACCTGAAACGTTTCCAGAACGACCATTTTGCGAATTTATCATATTTCGTCTTGGTCTTGAAACGCTATTCATTTGTACAATTGCTTCATGTATTGAATTAGCAATTTCTTGGAAACCATTTTTGATTTCTTCAACAATTTTATTCTGATTCTCAACAACAGTATTTTCAAAATCATGCACTGACTTGTTGTTCGCTCCATTATTTTGTATCACTCTTCCCTTTGATCTAGTAAAATAACCACTGTCGCCAAATTTCATATTTTGTGTACTGGCCGAACTTTTGTCGCCTTTGTTAAGATCGCCGCGACCAGGCGGACCAGCTACTTCTCCATCACTAGCTTCAGATACATCAATATCTCGATCAAAAGCTGACAGAACAAACGGCCCGTTGGCATGTAGCTCTGAACCAATTCCGGTATCCATTTGAAAAAAATTTGAAAAACTTTTAATTGATGAAATTGTGACAATTTAATATTGTTTGTCAGTCTGAAACTCTTAGCCGTAATTTTTCAGATCTTTATCGATCCCATTCAACTCCAGTTTGGTCAATTTTCATTTGCACGGTGATCATGAATTTTGATTAATTTCATTCATGTCAATAAATTGTCTCAAATCACTTCCTTTGTGTTGAGTATATTTCCAATAAATTCTTTGGTCAAAACTTCTGTGCGTTTAACTTTCTCTAGTTAATTTTGAAGTATTGAGAGACGCAGATTGATCTCTGGATGCTTGTGAATTTTCTACAGCATCCCACCGCTGCCACCAAAAATTTCTGTATGTAACGACTTAGTGTTGGTAGCGTGCTTGTCGCTATCATACAGGAATTATGAGGAATTAATTTTTCCTCTTGAAACGCATCTCATCTTTCTTCATGGATGTCAATTTGATTTCATTGACTATTCAAACGTCCGATAAACTTAGGAATTAAATAAGAATTTTAAAGGAGACAAGTCTTTAAAGTTTGAACTTTTATTCAATTTTGGACATTTATTCATTCATTTCATAGGACATTTTCTGACTCTTGAATCAAGAATTTGTGACGCTGGATGGATTTTCATAATAATTTCCATTTAAAATAATTTACCCAGGCTGGAATTAACCATAAATAATTTCATTTGGCATAGCTGAGCTGGCCTGATACATGAGACTCAAATTGATTTGTTTTTGCCTTCATGACTATCCTTTCATAAGGTCTGCCAAGGCATTTCTCAAATCATAAAAAGAGCATTATGCTCACATCTCAATGGGTGTCAGCTTTTTGGCCATCATTTCTGGAATAGGCTAGGCCTAAATGCTCACCATCAACTATTCTGGCTAAGGTGAATTACTATTGTGTAATTTCAACTCTTGCTCAGTGAGTTTTTCAGGTGTTCCCGTGTCCGGTTCTGAGACCAGACTGATTTCAGAACCCGCCAAGCACCCTTTTATAGCCTGAAAAACCCGCCAACCCGCCAACCCGCCAACCCGCCGATCTCTACGTTAAAACCCGCCAGAAACCCGCCAAAAACGACGTTAAAACCCGCCGAAAACTACGTTAAAACCCACCAAAAACCCGCCATCCTTCGCGTCTAAAATTCTTTCACGAAACTGACGAGTCATCGATGTTGTAAGGGGCTTCTGCATAAAATGTTCAATTGTACAACAAATACATTAAAATCTTGCAAAACATTGATGAAACTATGTTCAAATAATAAAATTACGATGTACAATCATGAATTTGACAAGTTTAAAGCTGTTAGATTTACGTAAATAAACGGTTTGTTAATGTTGCGAGGGGCGAGTTGACCTAATTTCGCCGCGAAAAATAAATATTAGAAGAAAACACAAGCACATGGCAAGAACTGATGAAATGTGAGAAATCATGAAGTAAACTGCAGGTAAATGTTGTCAAATAACAATTTAAGATGTCTAGGGAGGTATAAAGATGCGTTTTGTGTTGTTTACATGCTAAGTCATTACAATATAAGTGAAGGTTAGAAACAAATATATACAGGTGATATACAAGCTGAAAGTAGCAAATAACAGTGGAACACCATACCTCAAAACATTTGAAGTGGGTCCTCATTTCATACTGAACACGATGCTTCTTGTACACGTGGACCGACTTGAGGAGGGTTTTTCTGTGGAAATGCTTGGGTGGTGTTGTTCTAAAAACATGAAAAAAAGGTTGCAGAACTTTGACAAATTTTTAAAATTGAGAAAATATACATGTTTGTCATGGAAATAAATTATGGCAAAACTTACACATTACAAGGTAAAATTGTGTATTAAAATCAAGTGAAACTCACACATTTGGCAAGTTAATCCCAAGTTCTTTGGCAGCTGTGGTTACGTAAGTCTCATAACTCTTTAGGACCGCGGGGTCATGACCTCTCACTTCCACCTCCAGTCTCTTGTATAATTCATCTTCCACAGGGCCACTCTGAGGAAAAAACATGTATTGAAATAAGATTAGGCCTAAAATGTCACACTTAAAATTGTAAATTCCATCTTTGATCTTGTTGTCATATGAAGTGTGATTTTTACAAATCTGTACTCCTTGTCTTTTACTCACTTGACTTTCGGAGGTAGAGTAACTTCTTGGTAATAGCGAAGTTCCCGGTAAGGTGGCTTTAAAGATCTGAAAACAAAACAGAATTATTGAATTTCAAAAAAGTTATTTGGGGCCAATGTTTAGGCCACCAAGTGAACTGGGTCTCAAACGTCTCATCTGAACGACATCAAGCTAGGAGTTTGCACTGAAAATATTCCATGTTCCCCTTGCGCCTGGGGTTTGAAGTTTTTTTAACTCATCGTTACCCATGAATGAACGCAAAGAGGAGAAAAGGCCAGAACCGTAACACCCTCCGCCATCCAGCAATGTAATTAGGACTAATGAAACAAGCCACAGTAACTATAGCCCTCTTCTCAACAAACATGAACTGGAAAATAAAAGGTGGACACTGCTTCAGTTTCGGTGACGTCATAGTTACGCAAAGTCGATACTCTAATAACGTCACGAGTGAAATGGCAGGAAATCAGAAATTGCCAGATGAAATTTGTCCGATATAGCCGAAAACGGCACCGAAACCCCATGAAAGTTTGATGAACAGTAATAAACATCCACTCAAAGCATGTAGGTGAAATCTTATGATTCTAGGACTCTTGCTTGCTGTGAAATCAGTGAAAACAAGTGATCGCGGTTGATTATTCAAGAAAGAGGAAATTACAATGCTTTTTGATGCGAGATGTCATTTTCGTAATTTCCAGATCAGTGTACCACCACTTCTCAGGACAAATAGGCAGGTGGACGAGAGTTGACGGCAAAATGGGTAGACCAACTTTGACAGATGAAGCTCTGGGCCACAAAGGCAAATTTGATGATAGCAATCATGTGCTGTCGTACATTTTAATGGCACGTTTTTGATTTGTTTATTTGACATATATTGGCATACATGTACAGGATTGCACAGAAAGTCAGTGACTTATTTCCACTGTGGTCCTTTTGGATACCTCCGGTTTAATGGCGTACAGCAAGTGGTTATTGTGATAACATTATAAGAATGAAAGATTTAAATAAAAAGAGACGATTCCTTTGCAGCGGCCTGTGTTCTTAAATAGTTTTTAACACTTTTTTTGAATGATGTTTTATTACTAGATGTTTTTATAGTTGGTGGTAGGTTGTTCCACTCCTTGACTCCGACTACATTGAAATTACCTGAGGTTATGCCTTTTGAATGAGGGACTGCAAAGGAATTTTCACTTCGTCTGGTGTTATAGGCACTGCTGTTCAATTTGAATTTGTCACATAGGTAGTGAGGTGCAGTTTGATTAAATACATTGTACATATGGTGTAAGATCAGCTGCCGGGCCCGATCATTCACATTAAGAAGACCAACTTGGCACGTCAACCAGTTGTCAGTTCCTCATTGCCGAGTTGTATTTTCTCAGTGCGAGAATGCTTGTGACTCATGGGTTCAACAGGGCCAGCTCGTTGATGGCAATCGTGTGCAGCTTCTGTTGAATCAGTGTTCCAGCCAGAATTTCATTTGGGCAAGCAAGAATTCTGAAATTGAGGGCACTTTTCAGATTTGAAGGGCACTTTTCTGAAGTAAAACTAGTAAAGACCTTTATTTACTGATTATTTGGCTTTTTACCCCAAATTTGGGCATGGTGGGCAAGGAGTTGGGCATGGTGCAGATGAGGTTGGGCATGGCGTTGCGCCATGCTCATATAGCCTAGCTGCAACACTGTGAATGCAATCGGTTTGGTTACATGCAGGGCCACAACTTAACTTCAAAAGGTTAGGTACACACAGATTGCCATTCAACTAGGCGACAACAAACCAACTAGGCTACAAAGGCTACACTTGTTGGACAGCTAGGCAGATGCTACCGATACCATCTAGGTGACACATATTTAACTAAAAATACCAACTGCGCTACAGATCATTTGATCGCAAACTGCACGAGTACTAATCCAGTGTGGCAGCACATGATTGGTGTCGCCGAATCTCTCCAGCATGTCGTGGTCACCACAGGAGGGACACCTGGGAAGGGGGCACCTCGGTGAGAGGGGCACCTTGGAGGAGGGGGGCACCTGAGGGGCACCTAGAGTGGAGGGCACCTAGAGTGGAGGGCACCTAGAGTGGAGGGCACCTAGAGTGGAGGGCACCTAGAGTGGAGGGCACCTAGAGTGGAGGGCACCTAGAGTGGAGGGCACCTAGAGTGGAGGGGTCACCACAGGAGGGGCACCTGGGAATGGGGCACCTTGGAGGAGGGGGGCACCTGAGGGGAACCTTGGAGGAGGGGCACCTTTGGAGGCGGGGGCACCTTGGGGCACTGACCTCTGGGGGCACCTGGGTGCACCTTGGAGCAAGGGGGCACCTTAGGGAGGCACCGCGGGGGAGGGGAGCACCTAGGGAGAGGTTCACCACAGGAGGGGGGCACCTCAGGGGGCACCTCTCGAGGTGACCCCCCTGAGGGAAACTCAGAGGGGCACCTTGGAGGAGGGGCACCTCAGGGGGAGCCTCAGGACACCTTTGGGGCACATCGAGGCACCTCCGGGGAGCCACCCCAGGGGGGGGGGGCACCTGGGAGAGGGGGCACTGACCTCTGGGAGCACTGAGGCACCTGGGGGCACCTTGGAGGAGGGGCACCTCAGGGGGAGGCACCCCAGGGGGCAGCTGGGAGAGGGGGCACTGACCTCTGGGGGCACCTCTGGTGTACCTAGGAGCAGAAATTTGATTGTTTATAATTGTACATGATTTATGTATTTTGCTAAATAATTATTTTCCAATAAAGAACTTGAACTTGAACTTGAGGGGGCACCTTAGGAAGGGGCACCTTGGAGGGGGGGCACCTCGGGAGGGGGGAACCTATGGAGAGGTTCACCACAGGAGGGCACCTCCCGAGGTGACCCCCCTGTTAACAGGGGCCTATTGACTAACTATTCACTGATTGCCTGACACTGATTGCCTAACAATGTTCTTTTGGGTGATTCCTACAGTGGTCATATGTAGCCAGGGATTCCTTGTTTGGGGATTACCCATATGACGTCATTCGTAACTGGAGCACTCAGCTGGAATGGATTTGCCTAAGTACACAGACCTTTTAGACTGTAAGAGAGCCAGTACCGTTACTGAAATTCTCCAATACCTTGTGTAATTATCTGCTGCCTGGGGGAACTGGGAGCAAGTGGGCAGCAAGTTTTAGGCAGTAGTACATGATTGAAATTTTGGCCGTCGGCAATTGCCGATTTCGCCAATTTGCCGACGCCAACTGTGTGCATTTGGCGAAATCCTGGTGGATGCGTTTTTCGACACTTCCCCACAGGGCTTTTCAGCCAATCGAGGACAAACCGCACGCTGGAGCAGGGTGTACGGTCAACTAGGCGACAAACCAACCAGGCGACACCCATCAGTACCAACTAGGTGACAAGAAATTTGGAAATTTCTGGGGCAGACTTGACGATGCCAATAGTTCGTGTGCCACCTTATTTTCATGCTTAACAAACTTTTTTTTTTCTCCAAGTGATACTTAACCAGTTAACATTGCTAAACAAACCTTTTTTTTCACGAAAAATTCATAATTTTTGACTTTCAACCGACCCTGGCTGAAATTATTTTCAAATCATGCACTGAAAACCAAAACGCACGAGTCGAAAGCGAATTTTAGAGACGAACCATAACATGATTCACAGTTTGAATGGGTTAGCAAGATAAAAGAGACGGTTTTTACCCCACGAGCAGCGGAAAATGTGCTCGAACAGCGACGACAATATTGACTCATGGAGGCTGCCATCTTGCTGATTCGGGTGTAGATTTTCTCGCTCGCTCATTGGTCATAATGCTGTGACTCTTCATGCCGAGTTTCTGGTCCAATCAGAGCGCAGCACTTCCGCGCTCCAGTCCTGCTCGTTGCCATAACAACCTAACTCGGCGTCCATAAGATTTCCCACTTTCCTTGGAAGAGGACGTAAATCATGGTAATTTCATTGTTTCCACTTCTGAATTACAATGGCAGCTTCTCAAAAAATCACTTTCTAAATTTCTGATTCTTCTCCACAGGCTGCCAAAGGTACAACCATCAAAGAAGCTTTGCAAAAATGGGTAAGTGTGGTCAAACTTTGTATGAAAATGTAAGACGAAACCCTAAATGGCTGAGCTATGGATTATCAATTATTGGGAAAAAAAAGTTTGTCGGTCACTTTCCACAAAAAAAAGTTTGTTAACCATATGAAAATAAGTTTTCACCTGAATCCGGTAGTTATATAGGGTGCCGTAATGTGAAAATAGAGAAAAAAAAAGTTTGTTGCTCCTTCGTATGCAAAAAAAAATTCTGTCGTCGGCTTTGCGTTAAAAAAAAAGTGCCCCCCCTGGGGAAAAATCCATAGCCAACCATCGTCTGGTGTTGCCCCTTATTAAATTGTTGAAATTATCGTTTGCCATTATAATGCCCGGGTATTTTTTGATGATGTGATATTCATTGACATTGTAATGAGTAATGACGGCCTGCGGAAAAAAAATCACTTTAGCGGGCCGTGAATATGACCATATTTGGCAAGTGCAAAAACTGTGTTTCCATGGCAAATTTGGGGGATACTACCCAAAAGCCCTGTCAAATGACGTTTTAAACAATTTTGTCCTAATACTTAGATTTGCGATTTTTTGCATCACGAAAATAATCCGTTTTCAAGTGCTGATAAAGTCACATAACAAGTTTTTGCTGACGACGTCACCACGGCCCGCTTAACTGAATCAGAACCCAAGCCTACTGAGTGTGACTTTTTTTTCCCTTTTGACAGCCCGTTATACCTTTTTTTTTTACCTGGTGCCTAGTTCTAGTAGTAGCATGGGTCTTGGTTAGTTGGCAGTGTATGCCTACCCACTCCCCTACATAATTGTCTGGTCGTCCCCTAACTGAATTTTTTCAAAAACCATTTGTTTGTGCATTTTGCATCACCAAAAATGGCAAAATAAAAAGTGTCTTCATCTGATTGAAAGCACGTCAAGTAAACTTTTTGTAGTAATCTCAGTGAGATGACTTCAAGAATTTATTTTTCCAAATATGGTCAGAAAAATGAGGTAATGTCATCGATTTCGTAACAAATTTTCCCCCATAGGCTATTTGGTTTATAAAGATCAATAAGGCCTTACAACTCTTGAATCTCTGACGTGTCAAATTATCTAAGGAACTAAGTAATGCAAATTGGGATCATTCCAGGAGGCAGAAAATGGGCAAAAGGCCGCAGAATCAACTCACATAAAGCTCATTGGACAGATTCCTCCAGTAGAAAAGATGGATGCATCATTGTCTGTCTTGACATGTTGCGAGTAAGTGACATTTTACATTGTGGTTCGATATTTTGAAATGAATTACATCTTATTTAATATATAAATGAAATTTGTTCCTTTTTTCAGGCAACTTTCACTTTCAACGAACTGCATTGAGAAAATCGCAAATTTGAACAGTTTGAGTAAGTCTCATTTGGCAGCATCCGCATCTTTTGCCATTTGCATGGAATCGTGACAATTTAAATTAATATCTCATCTCTTTTTTTTTCGTAGAAAGTTTGAAGATTTTATCACTTGGGCGAAATAATATCAAAAGTTTGACAGGTTTGGTAAGTACGGTAGCCTTAATTAAACTTCAAATATCCAATTTAAACATTTCAAGTTGAATTTACAAATTAGCCTGTATTAATTAAATTGGGGCCTATTTCGTGAAATCTCTGAAATAATAACTTGAATTATTTTATTTTTTCAGGAAGCTGTTGGAGACACACTGGAAGAACTTTGGATTTCCTATAACTCAATAGAGAAACTCAAAGGCATCAACGTATGCAAAAAACTCAAGGTAGCCTTTTAAACTGCTGGCTATTACAACTTGACTAACTTGTATTCTTTTGCAAAAAACTTGCCAAAAGAGATAGGCTAGTCTATAAAATCTAATCTTTCTTGTTTTTTTTTTCAGATTCTTTACATGTCCAATAACTCAGTGAAAGATTGGGGCGAGTTTGGCAAGTTGGTAGGTCGCCTTATGATGCAGTGCCGCAATGAGCTTATGAAAATGTCATCTCAATGATCTCATATATATTTATTATTAACTAATGGTGCAGAACTCTGTGCTGCATCAAATGCTTTTAAGATTTGGCACTAACCCAACTTTTAATTTATTTGCAGGGTGATTTGGGTTGCTTGGAAGATCTCTTATTTGTTGGTAAGTGCAACTCATTTTGAACACTTCAGATAATGGTGACATGCGGTCAACTCTGCCCTATTATGTAACTAATAAATTTATCTCTCCCAATTAAGGAAATCCCCTGGAAGAGAAACATTCTGCCGAAGGGGACTGGCGGGATTTAGTGACAAATAAGCTCAAGAAGCTCAAGAAGCTGGACGGTAAGAAACCACATTTTACCCTGCTAATCACTCCAACTGTTTTTACTTTACATGCAAATGATTGTTTAGGCAGGCTCACATGATTTGATATCATATGCCAAATTTGCCAATTAAGACAATTTTTCATCACAGAACCATATTTTAAAGGCTAAACCCCACCATTGGCCAGGGATCCGTAGCTACAACATTGTTGCCGAATACATTGGACTCCGGTGTGCTCCAAAATAGTTTTTCTTTTGATAAATATGCATTCTTTGAGTAAATAGGTCTTCAAAACAGACCTAATAGTTTGTTATGCATCGCATTAGTTAGGTCTACAGTGAACAAAATAACTCATTCTCTGAAAACACTGAATTGTTGAATTAAAAAGGCGAATCAAAGCTGAGACTGATTCCAAAATAGGGCATGTCCAAAGCTAATCTATAAATTTGAAAAAACAAACATAGAGGTGACACTGAAGGAAACCATTTCTTTCACAGGCGTCCCAGTGATCAGAGAAGAGGACGACGCACAAGAAGACTGAGAATACCACATCTCACATCACTCGGTAATTGATCAGGGCGACCCGCATCATATCATATCATCATTGATCTTTCCATTTGAACAGCATCAGTCTGTTAGTTGTTAAATGTACAAAGTTTATGGTTTTGTTAAGAATAAAATTATTTGTACTTATTTATACATTACCAGAACAGGCTTTTGATTTTCAAACTATTTCCTAATATTTTAAATTAAATCTAGCAGTGCAGCACAACATAGCGTCTAATTAAGTCACATGTCCCTGTGACATGTGACTTTCATGACATTTCATGACAGTAACTTTCATTTTCCTCAGGTTGCCAAGGTTATAAGAGGAAAATGAGGATATTTAACCTTGGTGCAAGATCGCGCAAGTTTCTTTTTGTTTTATGTTGAAAGTGAAACATTGTACAATAATTTAAGATTTGAGTATAAGATTTATTGCAAGCAGTGAAATATATCGAAGTAGGTATTTACAATGGAGCAACGTATACAAAATATCACAAATTCTCGAGACGTCTGAACAAGCACAAAATATTGAGATAACATATTTCACCAGGGTAACTCATTTGACATCGCCACGACTCATTCAATTCAACATAATTACTCTGCACAATATCGTTTGCTGAGGATTGCACAAACAAGATAAACATTATGCACCAATGAAATGACAATGGACAGAACATGGCACCTGTGGGTTTGCTCTTTAAGTTCAGTTTGTTGCGGTAGTGTTTGTTTCATCATTTAATATGAACATAGAAAAATAATGTGCATTTATGAAGTTGATACAACAACACCCAATTAATTTTATTATTTAGCCCTTTCCCAATGGCATTAACTCGAGGCTGTGCCTTTAAAACGGATGTTTGGCAGACAAGGAGAATTGTAACATAAGCTTCTTGAATTTTTTGCGCCTTAAAATAAGGCTGTTACAAATATTTAGATGTATTTATGCAAGCCTTTTGACAGTTTAATTTGTTCCCTTTCAAATCCTGATTCTGAAACAATAAGTCTGCCACCAAACCAGCTCCGTAAATGGTACAGCCCATGTTGAAAATTTTAAAATATAGCCCCTCAGCTAGAATATGACTCACAAAATTTTAAAAGAAGCCTCTTTGGAAAAGTAACTGTTTGATATCTGTACAATTGACTATCACTTCATAGAATTATAATTCGAAGAATATATGGCATAGGAGGATTCTACACTTTATCATAAGGAACAACTTCCTTGACAAATGTGTGTAAAAATGTGAAAAAATATACAAGGAATTTGATGACAATATCTACAATGAACATGCAGAAAACATGAAATTTCAATGGCCTGGAGTGCAGGCATCGATCAAGCACTGAAGTATTTTACAACTTGACATAGAGATATGAAGTATTTTTAACTCGCAGAACAAGTCTTTAACATAGTTAATTAAGTACGCCCATATTAAAATGGTAATGTACGCATTCGTGAAAGATGACTTTTAAACATCAGGAAACTTGCATTCCTTGAAGCAAGCTTACATCATTTTCGTTTTAACATGGCCAACATGTGATACTGTGTCTTTACAACTGTCATAAAATGCGGAAAAAATTAAGACCACAATGGCAGTTACACTGGACACATGATATGGAGAAATTGGCCAAGTAGTGGGAACATGAACGCTTTTAAACATAACATTTGTTTCATAGTAGCTTATACTGCAATGGTGCCAGAATAGTTGTTCAAGCATGAGGTCAAGCTGGGTGACTTATAGGGGACTGTTAAAAGTTTTTGGAGTGTAGCAACTGTAACTAGAAATAATTGTTTTTTTATATTATTAATCCTATCCATGAATGTACCAGTACACAACTCAAAAGAGGCAGGTAATAATGAAAGTAACATTTGAATTTGCGTAAGATTTTTTCTAGGTGGACACAGGAGGCCTATAGCTGAACACAGTGTCACACAATGTTTAATACTCAAGGCCAGCAAATCATGAATGTAAACCATACAGGGCAGATCATATTTTTATTCGAACTCCCTGATTCTAAAATACTTGCCAAAATATAGCGACTTTATAAATTGAATGAAATTTTACACGCCACGGTATATTTATATGGCCTAGAGCTGACCAAAAGTGATACAAATTCCATATGGATGAATACTAAGTGTACAATGTCTGACAAATACACAGAAAGATTGAAACAGTCTTGATTTGCAAGTTGCGACAGTTAGCAGTTGGCACATGAATCCAAAGTTATCGGTTGAAACATTTAAGAGTTATAATTTACGAAGAGGCACACTTATCGGCTGTCACCGCTTGTCCCAAATATCCTCCATCTTCATGTCAAGTTTGTCCAGACCTGCGAGATTTCGTATACTGTCTGTGAAAAAAGCCAAGTCAGCCGACACCAGCCTGAAACAGATAACCATGCAAAATTTAGCAAAAATATCCATGTGAATGACAAATATTTGGATGAGAAGCAAATAGGGGAAGAATGATTGAAGAGAATGTGAGGATATGGAGAAGGAGGCGCAATGGAGTGGGCTCAAGGAAAAATAGGAAGCAGCAGGAGGATGGACAGAGGTGATACGAGAAGTAGGAGATCAAAAGAGGACACTATGACAGGATGAGGGGGTATGAGGAGAGGATAGAAGGGGAGTCGATAGAGGAGGGGGAGATCAGAGAACCAGAAGCAGATGACTCGGATAAAAAGGAGATTATAGGAGAACTTCTGGAGAAGAAACCAGAAAACAGGAAAGAAGATGGAGAGGAGGAGGATTGGAGTAGGAGTAATAGGAAGATAATTCAAGATATCAGAAGTGGACGATAGGAGATGACAAGAAAAGGAAAACAGGAGGAACAGAGGAGAAGGAGGAGGAGAGGAGGAGGCGATACCAGTGTTTGATGCTGGAGTGAATCACAAACGGCAATTGGCATCTAATTTTATTACAAATCATTCAAATTTATGAATAGACTTACCCGTGCTGTGGTCCCCCGTCATTGGTCACCCCTAGTTTGATTAGACTCCCTCGTAAATGAACACGGAAACTTTTGATGACTCTGTCAAACAATTGCTGTACTTGTTCTGGTGGTAGAAGTTCGTGGATAGCTTCGTGGAGTTTTCCGATCTGCTTACAAATGTTTCTGAACGAGACGGAGGGCATGGGAGCTTTGACCTCCCACTGAAACAAAATAAAGGCAGATCATGAAATTTGTATTTAATAGTAAACGAAAAATATGCTGATATTGAATAAAGCAATTGTTTAAACTAGAAAGCAAATTGCAATTTGCATATCTGGACGCTGATAATTGACCTGAACCAGAGTCCGCGAAAAGTGCCGGTTTGCCGGTCAAAACCGGCAAAAATAGCGTGTGACCGGCAAAAATAAACTGGTTACCTGCCCAGATGTCCGATGGTTATACTGAAGGGTCATGCATTAATACAGCAAGCAAAGCAATTAGCACAGGCCTTTGAAATCTCCAATGCAATTGACAAACACCAATGACTCAAATTGGTTGACAGAAGTGTCAAATGGATTGCAAGTAAGCATCAGATTGAGTGTCAATACCTCCACTGGTCAAGATTGCAATTTGCGCAGTTTTCATATGAAGGAATTACATGTATGCTCTTCCATAAGATTGGAGGTCTTGGAAGGTTGCAAGAGTTAGCAGGGGTCCTGACAGGTTTTCTACAATGTGTGGTGAATTATGCATAAACATAACATTATCATGAAAGACTGTTCAAAGACCCCAACTGATAGAATTGATTCAAATAGAAATATATACAAGCATGTCAACATGCAAGAAGTACATGTACTTATTCAGAATTACATTAGGATAGCACAGAAAGATGTTCTACTTATTTCCAGTGTGGTCCTTCCTGGTGCAATAATACCAACAAAATTTATTCCATGCCACATTTTTGAAATGTTGTGAGATTTATTATATTGTGTATTATATCATATATTTGTAATTAGGCCTATAACAAGCCTCAGCAATGAGTGGACACCGTTAATATGGGAGTCAGTTTTTATAGTACTTAAAGCGCCTTAAAAAAATTGAAGAAATGGGAATTTGGGCAGGTAAAAATTCATTCGGGCAGGTAAACTTCAGGATCTACCTGCCCGAATGTCCTGTACATCAAAAGCACTTTTCGCGGACTCTGACCTGAACATTGTAACATAATATTGGTCTGGTAGTCTGGTTGGCTGAATTATAATAGCAGTAGTCAGAAGTTATCAGGGCATAGTGGCCAATGGGCCTTAAGAGAGAGAAATAAATGTATTGCTACATAGCGATGCATGAAGTTTTTTGATTGTGTGTGATGGAGTTGTGTGTTTAACAACTTGAAATAGTTGTGTTAAGCTGACAGAGGAGATACACACCCACAGCTCATCATTGCTTTGGACACCTTAAGCTAAGGTAGATACAGCTCATCTTCATGAAGCAGACCCACTTTTATGATTTCAATATAACCTGAGATGTTCGAGAAAGATAGCAATAACATAATTTAAACAAAGTCAAAGAGCCCTGAGGCTATTGCCCTACTTCATTGCACATTGGCCTAGAAAAATGGACCAAGGGCAGAGTAAATGTATTTACCCCTTTTCACACCTCTTTCAAATTACCCAACAATCTTGCTGTATGTGTATGTGTATAGGCATATGCAGCTTACATTTACCATGACAGTTACCCTTGTAACTGTCATGCATTTACTAAAAGTACACTGTATAAAGTTTATAAACTTCAAATTAAAAGTAAAACTTTTATTTGATTATGTATACTACACTTTACTTTATTAAAACATATATGCATCATGGGAGAATTCTTTTTATTTTGTTTCTATACATTGTCAAACAAATGGACCAGTGTAGTATGCTTCCTCAAAAAGCCATTCTTTAGGTCAGAAGGAGGTGTGAATGAGGCCATGGTTGTAAAACAGTTCATCCTGTCTGAGCATAAGTCGGTCACAAGTTGGTCAATAGCTTTAGGGCTCTTTAACCCCCTTTTAAATTGTTTATGCATGCCAGTTTCAATCTTATGATCTAGTTGTTGAACACCGGCAAATCTATATAGCTCTCTCAACCAATAGCATTAGTGCATATTTTGCATGCTAGGTGGCTACCGCGTGTTGATGACGGGTGTGCGCTGAAGCATATAAGATTATGGTAGACTGGTCCCCCCCTCCCTGGTGTGCCATAGGGACAGTATATCAGTTATAATTCTAGTACATTGTCCTATTTAGAATCCAGTCAATTTTCCATGATTGCAACACAGATTTCCAGCTATTCTCGGTGTTAAGGACCAATTCACCGGGTGATATCTGTAGATCTATCCACTATCTGTTTGCTATAGTCACTTGGATCACGTGTGTGCAACATAAAGTAAGTTTGATGGGTTTACTGTGTACATCACTATGTCTTATGTTCAGCCAACAGGAAACTGAAAAACACAAGAAAAGACAGGAAGTAGGCCGTTGTGAGACAGTATCTGGACGCCAGAGGCGTCCAGATAATTAGCAAATGATTCTGCTAAGATTAAGTCTTTTACCTTGGCAATTTGCATGTCGATCATTGTCTCCATTATGGCCACAAGTTTGTTGTCTATCTCGACTATATGGTCGCTGTAGTCCTGAAAAGAAAGTAAAAATATTACAAACTCAATCTAAGTTTACACTGCTGCAATAGCCATATAAATAATCTCAATCAACAGTCTAAACTCATTTACCTTGATGACGTGATCGAAGTGCTTTAGCATGCTGCCTTGTTTGGTACTTAGGCGCACTTCAAAATGTGTTCGCACTTGCGGCAAAAAGTAGAGTACAAGTTGAAGACATCGAGATGCAAGGGCTGAAACGACAAGGAGCCAAAGACATTAAAGATACGATTCTAATTAATTTTTTAGTAAATTTAGTATTGAGTCCGTGTGAATAGCTGCAGATTCCTCATTTATTTTTGCTCAGTGCCACAATTTGTGCACAATTTGTGGGCAATGTTTACGACGCAAACCATTCTCTCACCTAAATTTTTTGTGGTTATTGTCTTGAGACCGACTAATTGAAGGGCTCCAGCACCGAGGATTAATTGGCAGGTTCTGGAATTGAACATCTGCAAGAAAACAAACAGCAATGGGTCATGAATAACTTAAATAATTTAAAATAAAGATACATTTTTAATGACCTTACAAGCACCAATTTGACATTCAAATCATCAAATTAAAGCTCATACCTTAAGTAGTTCTACCAAACGAGTGAGAATATCGGCAGTGATGCTAGGAATGTACAAGACACATTGGCAATACTCAACGACCATCTTGAGTAAGAGCAGAACCGTCCTGCAAAGAGACAAGGAGCACTTTAATACCAATTTGCTATATAATGCCAATGACCACAGACCTGTGTAGTTTATCTTTGAACAAAGTAATTCCACTTTGAATCACACAGTAGTCTTAGAGAACTTACCCTACGACAGCATGGCTCTTCCCATTGACTTGAAGGTACTCCTCAGGTTTCAAATCTGAAACACAGTCGCAGGTTTTTTTTATTTGCAATGGTCATTTTTTCATCAAAGAAGACATCAATCAAAAGGCAATCAGTATTTATATTCCGTATTTATTTAAACAACATACCTGAGCTTGGTTTAGTATCTGGTAATGTTAATTTTTCGGTTGCAACGACGTGGTTGACTAGATGCTGAAACTCCGCGGGAACATCAGCTTGTTTCCATCGTTCATTGTCGAGTATTAAACTGAAAAGAAAAATTTCAATTCAGTCCAAGTTTCACAATGTACTATTAAAGACAAATCACATGAAAATTCGAAGGCTATCCAAGCAAAGACAAATCAGTAATTCCCTTACCTTAACTTGTTTTTTCTGTCTTCATGGAATCTGTTTACAAATTTGTTAGCCTGCAAGAGGAAGCAACCAAATTAATGAGGTCATATAACTGCTTGTCCAAATGCATATTAGGCCACACATAATTGATTCTTAGCTTCGCGGACCCGCCGACACAATAGATTTGCTGCCGATAAAAAAAAAAATGGAAAAAAATATATAATTTTTTTTGACATCATAAAAAAGTTTTTTTTAACCTTTTTTTTTTGTCCTACCGACCGACCCTATAAAAAGTGCCTTGAGAGGATCCGAGAAGCTAAAGATCAATTATGTGTGGCCTTAGGCCTACACAAAAAATAAACTACAAGGTTGAAGTCTGAATGACATTTTAAACTTCTGAAGTTGCCCACCTCACTCTGCAAACAGCTCCGCAAGGACATGCTCTTCCGACCACAAATCTCCTGACAGTCGTCCACAAAATTCTCTATCATGTGAGAAAGCTGAACAAACTCAGAAGAACTCAAGCGTCCGATGAAACCATCCTGAAATGAAAAAGCAATTAATTCACTCATCAAACAAAACAAGATTAATGCATCACCAAAAGGTGTATGGATGGCGTTCAGTTGAATATGTACTGTATGCAAACTTGCAAAGCTAAAGTGACTAACACTTTCATATATGCTACAATTTAACCATCTCTAACATCTTCAATTAAACATTTTCCCATACTACATTTTCGTAATAGATAACAAGAGCAGGTATACTGCCTCCATATCCCCCATGCCCTACACATCTACCTATACCCACCAGAATTCCAATTTTAGTTATGCCAAATATTTCCACCAGGGGCACAATTGAGCATAGTAGTAGTAGTAGTATTTATTGGCCCAAAGATTGACACATGGTAAAATAATAAAAGTCTGCACAATGCACCAAACACATCGCAAATGTATGAATATCAAAAAATTTGAGAAAGTCAATCATATATTTTCATAATTTGAAAACTACATACATGTAAGAAGGTGGAGACACCTGGGGATGGAGTTTGCTTTTAAAAATAACATGGCTGCTTTTGGCAACTCAACTGAAAAAGTATTTGGGATGTGGAAATGGTTGTGATATTTATTGATTCATGGTAAGATTTGAAAAGTTTAGGGTGGTCTTTGAATGTTGGGAAAGGATGAGCATTGTGCATGGTGTGGTGTTTGAGATATTTGATGGATGCCATGACACGGAGACTAAAAGTACAATCCCCCATAGCATAGCATGGGGGATAATAATTAATGGCATTTATTCCACACCCACCTTGCTCCTAGCCACGATGAGCTTGACACATCGATCATGAGCGTGATCACAAACGAGGCAGAGCAATTCTTGCAAACCGTTCATCACTTTGTTGCTTTCCTCGGCCGTCAGCATCACTTCCATGTCATTTGATCTGCAAAGGGTACATCAAAATTGGTAAGTAATCAGCATTCATCAGTAACTAAAATTATTTACTTTGTATATTTGCAATGTAAGGCTTAATAGGACAGGCAGGGACCATAGTGACGAAGCCAGGTGCATTACAGCATTAGTGGAGCAGGACAGGCCTGGAATTGAGTCCCAGAGGTTAGTGTCCCTTGGTGGCACGACCACTAAGCCTGGGCCACAGATCTAGAGTTTCTACACACGTTTGGGATAGTTAGTGTTCAGAAACAACTTATATCTTAACTTTTGAAACTTTTAAAATTATCCTAACATCTTTTCTTAATTTTCATAAGGGATATAATCACAAAATAATGTCAGTTTTGTGTAATTTCAGTCTAACTTACACAGACACTCGGGAGGGCCGTTTCCGCCTGACGGGACTGGGACCATTACTAGTTTCAGATTCGTTTGAACTGTTGTGCTCCTCCAGATTGTTGCTGTCAGACACGTCTCCATTCGTGACCTCTGAAGGAGGGTATAACACCTCAGAATCAGGAGAACAGTCATTCGTCGGAGGCCCTGATGCAACTTGGACCACTTCCATCATCACACTGACCACATTCTGAAGGAGGAGAATTATTGGTTAAAATCAAATGGAGCCATGTAAGTACATTATAGTACAGCTATATTATTTCAGCTCTTTACTGTGTCATATTTAAGTTGAAAATAATTTATAAATTTATAAATCAATTTGTTTAGCTTAATAAGTTCATATGAATCCAGCTTAGGCCTACAATAATTTGTCATATATTTGTGGGAACATATTATTTAGCATTTAGAAAGAACTCAGATAGAGATAGGAAGACAATCTGATATAGAAAGTGCAGCCCTCTAAGCCCTAATCCAGTACTGGCTCATGAGTGTACCTTGATCCTTCTCAGAAGTACCAAAAGATTAGCGAACACCTCCGCCAACAACTTCATCCACTGGTCGTAGTTGAGCAACCTCATTTGGTCGGCTAAACTGGAAGTAAAAAAGACCATTTCCAGGAATTAAAATCAGAATACCAAAGAGACAATACAATCTAAAGAGAACAATATTTTAAGAATAATATCTTTGGCAATGTGACTGTGACATAGGTAAAGCTAATGCATACATAATTTCAATATTAATTTGGGAGATGATTAATTTTAAAATTTAAATCTCTATAGAAATAAAATGATTTCATGAACTCACCTTGCAGCATTGTTGTCGTTGGAAATATCTTCAGCCGTTGTCACAGCCTCTATCACAGTCTGAGGAAAATTTGTTAATAAATTGTAAATTTGTAAAAAAAAATGTCATTGACAGTTAGACAAGATAATTCTGAATATTAATATGAAATCAAAACAGACTTGTTGTTCATCAACTTACCTGTTTTAAAATAGCTTTTATGGCCGTGCAGGATTCTTCCTTGTACACAGTTATAAAATTGTAATGTTGTTTACGAAGCATGCCTAATATCACAGCAACAAGTCTCTCCTGTAATAGAGTATAAATATTCACAATCAATCGATGAAATTTTCAACTCAAATTGTTTCCACTTATCACTAATTATAGGCAACTACACTTGACGTAAATCAGTGTTGCACTTCCAAAATTAGGTTTAACAATTTTTGAGTTAAAACATTTACTGTTATTTAATTACTGATTAGAATAAGGCAATTTTTCAGACCCTACAGGCAAGTCTGTAGCTTGTATTGAGAAACATCAGAACCTATAGAAAGCCAGTGCAGACTGATGGGTATTCTGGTGCATGAGTACCGAAATTTGTAAGCTTTGAGAGTAATGGTTTGAATGGTGGGAGCAATCTATGGATCTAGTACAAAATATATCTTTAACTTGCATTGGTTAAAGAAAAGTTGCTAGGCCTATAACATCCAGTCAGGCCAACAAGTAAAATAAAAATGTCATTAACACAAACTGCTTGAATTAAAAATATTTCTGAAACTTTCAAAAACATTGTTTATTGAACTCCAGTTATTGACAAATTAATTATAATATAATCCAGTTGCAAGTAAAGGCTGTGATTAATAGTGTTGGGTATCGTGAAGATTTTGCGATACAATAGTTTAAACGATACTTAGTTAGCGATACAATACCTGAACGATACATACTATCAAGTGAGGAAACGATTCAATATATTGCCAACTATTGAGGTGCACGATACAATACTATTGCGATAGGTAAATTACCAGAAAAAGCTTGAAAAACATAATTTATAATGGTGTCAATTCAACATCATTGCTGTATGAACTTAGTGTTAGGAAAGTTAGGCAAAAAAATATTCTCGATTTCACAAAACTAAAGCAAAAAAACTGAAAAAAAGTTGCGATTTCCTTGGGTTTCTCACAAGATAGAGGTGTGATGCGCATAAAAGCGCACATCAGAAATTAGCGGAATTATCCTTTTAAGCAGACGATTACTATCGCGATAATCGTGATACTTTCTCCCTTTGGCAATAGTGTATCGTGATATATCATGCCTAATTTTTCCTCACGATAGTTGTATTGTGACTGCATTGGCGATTAAGTATCGCGATAGTAATAGTATCGTCCCAACACTAGTGATTAAGCCCCATCTCTTGTCAAGATGTCGTAAAAGTGAATTAACTTCAACATTCCCATATTCCCATGCATTATCCTGACTATATAAGCATGCCGTTTGATGTTTCTACTATGAACACATTAATTTATTGTCTGCCAATGGCAAAAATAAGAACGTATACAAAGCTGATATTAAACTACTGTAACTTAAATTATTGATATGATGTTAGTCTAATCTCAAGGTCATATTATCAACTTCACTCCAAATACAACCTCGCTGCACTGTCAGGAAGCACTCCTTTCTAATGGCAATTGTCAGTGGGATTAGTTGGTTAATGGCTTAATGCAGATCAGTAAATATGAGGGGTTAGTCAAATGGGTGAACCAACTGAGTACCTGTTTTTCTGTTAACATGTCCTGTGATTAAAAATAAAATCATTACAGTCAAGAGTGCTATGAACAACTTATCTTAACTTATAACTACTATATTATACAACATCAGTGTTCCATTAATTGCAATGAAAATAAATATAATTGCATTTACTTAATGTACTGTGTAATTTGTGTGTAATAAATTTAAGATGTCACCATCACCATAAATATTATATGAAATAATCAAAATTATCTTAAACCTATGTACTTAAATAAAAGAATCAAAACAAAAACAAAGTGAAGTTAAAAGTAAAACAGACCTCTTCCATGACTTTGTCCTCCTCCAAAGGTCTGTTGAGATCTGCAGCAGCATAGCGAACAAAGTCCTCCTGCATCATCGCATCTATCAACTTTTCTAACTCTGCTAATTGCGATCCTAAATGTCTGAAAATTTTAAAAACAAATGTGTTGTATCGGCTGTTTAAAGCAAACAACAATCATATGTTTCGCACGTTTGAATTGAAATTTGAAAAAAAATGTATGAAGAATTCAATAAAGTAACTCTCTAAATGTATTTATCTCATACCTAAAACAGTGAACGCCAGGTAATTCCTGAGTCAGGACTTCCCTCGTTGTGGCAATTAAGTCAAGAGCGCCAACAAATTCATTGGTCGCAAGCAGTAGCTGAATTGTAGGTTGCGTCTGATGAACTGTTCCCATCAATTTCAACTGAAAACAAATCAATACAATCACAACTGATTTATAACTTAGGGCTATTCCATTTAAAAACCTGGGGGTGGGGTGGTCAGGTTACATTTTTGACCCCGCTCATGCATCTAAAGTGAATTATTTTCGACCCCCCCATGCATTAAATGCTAATTTTTTACCCACCCCACATGCATCAAATAAAAATTTTATTATTACAATGCGTAAGCCTTCATGGAGCGATAATGCCCCCCCGTACATCTAAAGCGATTTCTTTTGCATCCCACCATACATCTGAAGCGAATTTCCGCCGATCCCTACATCCATCTTACGAAAAATAAATCAACCTGACCACCCCCCTCCCAGGTTTTTAAATGGAATAGCCCTTAGATAACTGTTATAATCTGACGGAATCAGGAGTCAAAAATCTTGCATTAAAAGAAGAGATTTCTCTATTTTCCATACCTTATTTAATACTTTCACATAGTTTGCCCTGACTTTTGCAAGCTTCATGACTTTCAAGGGTCCCTGCACGGTCTGGCTCTCAAGTTCTCGCATCTTTTCCCTAATTAACCATAAAGAAAAAACAATCAGAATTTCAATTTTTAATTCGATCAACACAACCATTAAAATTTTTTTAATTTTCAGATTTTAAAATCACAATTCAAAATCATAGCACACTGTCAGCACCTCACCTCAGATTAGTAACAGCAGTTTTCGTGTGGCCTATATTTTCAGTAATCTTGTCCTGAGAACAAACTGCTTTGAAAAATGCTTCTGACTGGAGAGAGATCTGCCTAGAAATCTGCACTTCCACCAGATCCAAATAATGACTCAACTGCAATAAGTATATTCATAGATTTAAGAAAGGTAAAAATAAACTCAATACAGTTTGAGCTTTCATGAAAAGCTTTCCAACAGATAAATAGTATATTTTTCAAGAAATAGTCGGTGTTCCAGCTAGGCCATTTGAGCATGGCACCGCGCCATGCCCGACCCTCGTCCGCCATGCCCCAAAAAAAAAAAAAAAACTATTTTTTTTTAAATTGCTCTCATTTCTAGAAAATTATTTTTGAAAGTGCCCTCATTTCTAGAAAATTGTATGCCCGAATTAAATCCTAGCTGGAACACTGAATAGAGACCACTAAATTTAGCTAATAATAAAATTCTACCTTTTCTTGTAACAACTTTGAGGAGGCATGTCTCTTCCCTCCCCCTTGGTGAGACTGCTCGATCTGGTTCCACGGAAACACAGCACTGAATGTGTCTTGGTTCTCAAGGGAGAAGTTGGACAACAGATAAATCTGAAAACAAACACTCCAGATGAAATAAATAACTGACAAAATAGTGACAATTGTGTTGAGTATCAAAAAATAAATGTAATACCTGTGGTATTGCCTCAAGCTCAGCCCTGGACCTTTCAGCAGCTAAACGAGCATGGAATGCAGGAAAGTCTATTTCATCTTTGCTGGTCTCCCGAAGAGCTTGTGTCTTTTTGTGAGTTTGTAATCTCTGAAAGGCAATCAAAATATGCATTAAAATTTTAAGTGGCAATTCTGGCCGTCAACTTTCAAAATTTTTTAAAAAGGACGTAATAATCAAAGTCATGATCCTGGGATCATGATAGACAAAAGAATCTTGCAAAGTTGCAATCCTCAACAGATGCACTTACAGTTCCGAGCTTGCGGACATATTTGTTGAAGTGATCCCTGCCAATTTCTTGCAAGTGAGGACTGGGATTGACCGCAGCTCGTTCAAATGTCTCCCCCCATGTTTTGGTGAAGATATCAGTTTCTCTACGTCCCAGGGTGGGATCATTCAGAACGGCAGGTAGATTCACTTTTGACATGAAGGGCGTCCATTTGTGCTGGTCCTGCACAATTGACGGTTCCGTAGAACTTTGCACAGGAGATGATGGACTCCTTGCCCGGTCAGAATTAACTTGACGCTTCGCACTCTTTGCCATGTCTGAAAATAGATTAAGAATGCCAACCATTTTCATTTACAGGTATGTCAAAATATCTCAACTTCTCAAGCAATTAATCATTAACGGCTTATAAATGAACAATAGTTAACATGATGTCATGTGTCAAACAAGCGCTCCTGTCAAACTTACTTGAACTGACAGCTGACAAGTGGCTTTTCAGCAAGTGCTCCTCATAGTCCCTGTTGCTCACCCCTTCAATGGGCAACTTGGGGCAAGTATGGTGAGGTCCATATCTGCAAATGAAAGATCCTCCTTCCTTGGTGCAGTGGAAGTCCCTCAAATGCCTGACAAACTCCCTGGGAGACTTGAATTTGAAGCTGTCAACACACACTTCACATTTTTGCCAAGGAATAGGTGTCTTATTTGCGGTTACCTCATTTGCCATCGATCACAGAAACTTGTCCTTTGAAAAAAGACGTGTCCTGGATTCTACCTATCCTCCGATACCATCAAATTGTCATTCTACACACCCCTAATTGATTTATTGAGGTGTTTCCATACGCCATCCTCTCCTGTCATGAGCTCGGATCACCATGTTTACCCACAATTCCAATCTCAACGTGGCAAATTAGGTCAAAAGAATTAGGTCATGACGAGTTTCATTAGGCAAGTTCTGGCAGGTGGCGTGCCAGTATGTGAGTGCCGGAAAGTGGCGCCACTCACAGGAAAATTAGGAGAAAATTTGATCCAAACTGCACTCTCCCAGCACTGGCGTATCTGGAAAGCTCTGGAAGGCCAGGAAGGGTCTGGCGAGCTATCAGTGGCGGATCTAAAAATGTCGGGGAGGGGCCAATATTGATGGTTAAAAATTGTTTGTCGACTCTTCGTGCCATATTTGTATACTTCCATGATAATAAGTGCCCTCAGCCCCCGGGGGGGGGGGGGGGGTACTCACTATGAAAGGGTGTATATAGGGGCTCCGCTGGATGGTTTTGGTTTTTTGGCCTTCCAGGATTATTAAAATGGTCTTGGTTTTTTCCAGGATTAAAATGGTCTTGGTTTTTTAGGAATTCAGACTAATTTGGTTGCCCTTTTTGCACCCCCAACATGTTAGTACCGTTAGAATCGGCTTGAAAAGACGATTAAAATGGTATAAAAATGATAAAGATTAAATTGGTTGCAGATATTTTTTTACTAAAATATTAAAATGGTTTGTGGTTTTGGCTTTGCCTTCGGATTAAAATGGTTTTGGTTTTCAAAATCGCCGTGGCGCATCCGTATGCAAAAGTCCGCAAAGTACCCCCCCCCCTCGGGCCTCAGCCTCTGTCAAACATTAGCACCCCCCGCCTTCACATGTGAAAAAATTCTTAGTCAACTCTTCGCGAACAATAAAAAGTTGGTCCCGGGGGTAAAATAATACCTTGAGAATTGACAATGTCAAGCGGCAGACTAAGCAGAGCACCTTGTGTCCTTGCCTTAGAGGCCGTCCAGACAATCTTTTTTTTGGGGGGGGGGGAGGGGTTAGCGGGGGGCTATGGATTGAAAAAGTTTGTTTCCACTTGAGAGACACTGTAAAAAAATTTTCACAAAAAAAAGTTTGTTGGTCGTCCACATGCGAAAAAATTGTTCGTCGACTCTTCGTGAACAATAAAAAGTTGGTCCCGGGGGTAAGATAGTACCCCTCCTTTTAACACATGTGAAAAATAAGTGCCCTCAGCCTCTGTCCAATATTAGCTGCCCCCCCCCCCCCCCACGCCATAAATTCTGAATGGTCCCTAGAGCTAGCCAAACCTGCTTGGACTTTGAATCATGGAAGCAACATTATAAGGCATGATATGAGAGCAATATGAACATTTATTTGCTACAGAAAATTCAATATGAATTTACGAGCGCTAATAAATTGCCATATAATGAGTGCCCTACTTGTTTTATTACATGCCAATATCATGTTTAAAAATTCTATAAACAGCAGAATAAATTAATGTACCAAAGGAAATTTACTTTAATAAATATTTGGGAAACTTTCTGAAAAATAAATTGGGAAACAGACGTTTAAAAAAAATTTTGGGAAAACAAAGTTGTGGAAATAAATTTTTGGGGGCAAAAAATTGGGAAAATGTTTTGGGGAAAAAAATGTTGGAAAAAAACTCAATGATTCTCATATTTTGGCTATATATATGAGTTGGAAAATTTTTTTTGGGAAAACAAAATTTTGGCCAAAAAAAAAAAAAAAATTGAAACATTTTTTTTTACATTTTTAATGGAGGTGAGTACATGTCCAATCATGCAGACACAATTTTGAGAATGGAAAGTTTTGGCAGGAACTTTGAAATTTGAGCAGTTTCAGAATGTCTTTTGGGTCCTGACTTGGCCATTTTGTTTGTCAAGAAATAATTATAACTTGATTATACAGCAGTCTCTGAGCATGAATCTGGCATAGGAATGAATAGCAGACATGTTGTAATTAGGAAATGTCTTCCTTTTATATCGTGCTTAGATCAACTGCAGGCGGCACACATTGTGTGTTGGGCCTGTTGGCCATTGTACCTAAACTATTGCACTTGTATACATGATATTTGGCACATAAATGGTCTTACAGCATATATGTGCCTTTTGGCATATCTATGTAATCGGTACAATTTTTGTAAGATATTCTGAACAAACACCGTCAAACTTATGGACATGAAAATCTACCATAATATATGTGTTAATTAAGTACCCTTAATGTGCCTTATGTGTGTCTAAATTCTCTTACTGTCTTACAGAAGTTAATAACAGTAATTTCAGCAAAAATGCTCCATGATTCCCGCAATTTTGGAGTTAGACCTCAGCAATTTTGCATTTAGATGTCTAAATTACGTAGGCCTCTTTAAATAACTTAAATCATTGGGAGTGCTAATCTTATAAAATTTTTATAAAAAACCAGAAAAGAAAAAATTAGGATTTCTCATATTTTTTTCAAATTTTGGATTCTCGCAAATGAATGGTAATGAATACATTTTTAAACTTTGAACAACAAATATTTTAGTTATGGAACTCGGTTTTTTCAGGGTCCATTGAATTTAATGGATGTCAGGAACTGTTATGTCTTGTGTTCCATAGACAACTAATTCTATTAGCAGATAGAGTATGTCTAAATTGCCAGTCTTCTCATCTTGTTGTCATACGCTAATCACGAAAATGAATACTTACATGAGCAGCTCCTTCCACAAAAAGGAGGTTGAGCTACCTGGCTGGTCACACACATTTCCATGCATGTATCATTTTAAAACTCTTCCAAGTTCTTTAATGAAATGAATTTTTTCCATATCACCATGACCATTTTGTAGCTTGAAAATGGATTATTTGTAAATCCTGAAATTTATCATATTTATTAACAACAGCTGAGCGCTCAGGGAAATAGTCATTATCAGGGTATATGAACTTAGGAGTTAGGACACTACACCACCTCCATTTTGAACCCCTGGGTTCTTGTTATGATCTCTAATGTGACAGATTTTGGTCAATCAGCATCGTTCTATAATAGTAGTCATGCAATAAAGTAGTTTATCAAGCAAAATTTGTATCCACTCAAAGTCAGAAAACAAAATACCCTCTCGCATATATATATATTTTAAAATGGGACGATCATAAATTATTGGGAGTAATTTGGGAGGGAGGGGCTTGGGGATTGAAATGACATATTTTACTGTAATGCCAGACATAATTGGGCAGATAGTAAATTTTTATTGAAAAAAAAATCCTCCCCAGGATATCTAATGGTTGTCCCGAGACCAGCTTGCGTGTACGACAGCGGATGGAGGTCACAAAATTGTTTGATTAACTGCATCACAACAGGCTCCCTCATCATGCGTGTATAATGCACATGGCTATTTTATTTTTAAAATTATAAATGGATATCAATCATATATTGGACCGGGGAGGGGGGGGGGTGAGTCCCTCCTCCCAGGCCTCCTCCCAAAATAAGTGTGCCCAAAATAAGTGTGCCCCTGGAACACTATCCTATGATGGATGAAGTTTTATAAAATAGCTACATCACATCAAGTGTACACATGAGTTACATGATCAGATCCATGAGATGCATGAATGGGCAAATTGGCGCCAATGAGCAAGACGCATTGGATCCCAGCGCAAGGATCAACGCATGGGCAATGACCTTCATCCGGGCACCTGCCAGGCCTATACATTCAACATGGCGGCGCAGAGTGAAGGAGGTGGCAAGGATGAGATCAAAACTCAATTTATGACCCGTGAAGGGACATACAAACTTATGCCTCTGTCTGAATATTCAAGACCGAATCGAGTAGCATACAATGGACATGCACAGGCCAATCCACCGGTGAAGGTGTCGTTTATAACTCTGAAAGAGCCGGCGGGAAGTGGCGATAGAATCTGTTTCAACGTAGGAAGAGAACTTTACTTCTACACATACAAGGGAGTGCGCAAGGTAAGACGACAGACAGGGCTGCCAGAAGGCCACAGACAAGTGCACTGCAGTGTATCGTTGCTTCAATTTGCGTGTGACGCATCAGTGTTGCCCACAGTTGTTTCAAGGGGTGTGAAACCGCGCCCTGGCAAACTTGTTGGATTAACCTGAATTGCAATTCTGAGTGTCAACCATTTGACAGCCAGAATGCATCTGACAGCTCTTGTGTGGTTTACTGGTTCCAATACACATCAGTGGCACCTATCAACTGTCATGCAATGTGCTTTAACCCCTACCCTTTCTAATCTTTGTATATCTAAGCATTTTGTATGACACACAGTCATAATAGACAAGCTGACAAAATATGGGGTGACATGACAGGAATGGTCATTCAACTCATGATATGTTTCTTGCTGCACCTGAATCTTCAACACTTCATGTCAAGTACAAGGAGTTCAATGTATGGTTGCAACCTCACATGTTGACTGAAATGTAGTATGGCTTGAGTTGAGTAACTTGAATCGATTTACAGGAATCTAACTTGGGGATTGGATCGAGTTTGCAGCATTGTTGGCTGCATTGCCATTTGGTAAACTTTCAATTTCGGGCGCTAGTTGTGTTTTTGCACAGTTGATGCTCATCGACGAAATAATGTAAACTTGAGGCTAGGGGTCAAGTGACTCCAGTCCAGTATACAGGACAAGCATCAAATATTGCATTATTATCAGTTTGTTCAACCTAGTTGGTACTCGCAGTCTCTGAGATTTTCTTGCTGCATGGGAAATATTGAAAGTTGCTTCAAATAAGAAAACCAAGCACCTTAGGCCAAATGCATGGGTACATCGACCAACACTCGCTTGCTTGGTTGGCCTGATTCAGTGATTATCTTATTTCAATGACAAGTTTTCGTCTTTTCGATGGTTTGCAGATTTTAGCACATTTAGTTCCAGCACAAACACTTGTTGATAAGTCTGTGCTCCTGTCTGATGTCACCATTGCTTTTCCAAGGACCAAAATTCCATTAGCCACAGTTGCAAATTTTGAGTGAAATGCATGCATGTGTGGCTTATTTTCTGCCAAATATGCAATTTCCGTTAGCCACACGGAGGGTGCATCACGAAAAGTGAGTGTCTCTAATGGCTAGAAAAAGCCATGGTGTCTGAGAGAAGTCGAGCGATAGGGGTGACCGTATGAGGTCACAAAGCAGAACAGACTGCTTCGTCTCTTCAAATTATTTCCTGTTTGAAAGCTAGACTATCGGTTTGTTGTGAACATTACAGCATCTATACAGTGTTCCAGCTAGGATTTGATTCGGGCATACAATTTTCTAGGAATGAGGGCACTTTAAAAAAAAAAAAAAAAATTCCAAAAATGTTTGAAAAAAAATTTTTCTTTTTTCTTTTTTTTTTTCTTTTGGGCATGGCGGACGAAGGTCGGGCATGGCGCGGCGCCATGCTCAATTGGCCTAGCTGGAACACTGCTATAGCCTAGTCAGGAAACCAATTTAATTGGGGCTTGGGGGAACTCTTAGAAAGGCAGTCCCTTGATAACTTCCCGATCAAACACTGCTAAAAAAACCAGGCACTAGAACTAATTTTGGTTGTACACTTTTGGCTGTTCCAGAACCTTTTGACCTTTGGTATGTTCAATGAAACATCCTATATTGTGTCTGACACAGCTTTCAAAAAATTGTGTTTGGTGGATTTATAAATAACTCATATAAGGATGCACTAAAGTTCAACAAACTGAACGGAAATGTGTTTTCATAGTGTCCTTGCTGATTTGCAGCTTGTGACATTCCTAGCTTTAGCTTTAGAGTTTCTGGAAGCAGGCTCTTTTGCCTCTATTTCCAGATCTTCCAGTGTTTGTAGATAATATATAAAATCCAAACATCTCTTCTTCATGACTTTCAATTCTTGAGGTGAATGATAAAGTTGCTCGTGGAGATTCCATTTTTGCTCTCCTACAAAGCTGCAACCTGTTGCGTCTTAGGATATTTGGCTATTTGGAAGTTTACATGTATGTGTTCAAATGAGCCTATTCCATCAGATAGATTGGCAAAATATCAGAAGACCTGAAGTCAACTGTCAACACGACCTCAACTTGAATTGCTTGTTTTCTTCATCTGCTCGCTCAAAAAATAGGTTTACACAGATCTTTAGACGTACATTTACAGTGATTCTGTTGCTTCTATTTTATCTTCAAGCGGAGTATAAAATTACTGGTTGTTATGATAAGGGCATATCATTGACTCATCAGTGTAAGCATTTCGAAATATTGCATTACTCTTGCTTTGGCAACACTTTGATCAGGCCACTGCCTTGATGGGAAGATTTTTAAGTGGCTTTCAAGTGGTTTGGACTGAGAAGGTCTTGCTCTCCCTTAGCTTAAAGAAACCGTAATCTTTATGAATTATAATTTAGTTTTGACTTATGAAATGATGAAAGGGACATTTCCAACTTCAGTTGGTTTTCAGCAGTAGTTAGACTAGAACATGTATAATCCACTTGCCTGAGCCCTGTTGCCCTTGCTTCATATATTTTTGAAAAAGCATTTTTGCTAGATGTGGGGCATTGTCAATTGGGCAGCAAGTAGGTCATGACTTGGCATGGTAATCACTCATGTGGCCTGGTTATTCTGGATATTGTTTATCACTACACAGAGCAGCCGAGGGTCGTTGCTTATCCTTGCTGTGTGTTGTTTCAGTTCAATTGCCAGGAAGGTTACTTTTGTATAAATTTCTAATTGTGTAGGGATCTGGTAGCTTCAGAAATTGACTCTTGTTTATAAGTGACCCAGAGGACTTTGATAAAACACTTTGCATTGTCTGGTTGTGTCAATGGTATTGTGAAAGGAGTGATAGTGCATAAGAGATCACTTACAATGTTAGCTCAGTAGTCTTTTGGTACACATATCGGCCCATGTTTGACTTGGGCATTCCATAAGTTACTTCAGAGGTAACTGATACATGGCTAATCACCAGTAATCCACTGCTATGGCACTTGACTGCATTACACAGTTTCTCTTACTCCCAGCTGCTTTCAATAAAATTATTGTCAGCTAATTAATAAAATGCATTGCCACATAATCAATATCATGACAAATTAAAATGCTGTCCAATAATATGTCCTTTAAATGCTATGGTGTGTTATAATTCATAATGGGAGTTATGAATTTGAGGAAATAAATTTTAATTGGCTATTAATTATGGATAAAATTGGTCGAGATAATTCCACAAGATAAATTAGATAATGCTTTGACATTACTTGTCATACTGTTCTTCATCAATCTGCCTCAGTTCCACTTTTAAATCATATGTTTTGAAATAGTTTTCCATGCTCGAATATTTAACCCGTAATTTTGACGTTTGCAGGCCGCTGACCTCACAAAACCAATAGACAAGCGAGTGTACAAAGGGACGTTCCCCACCTGCCATGACTTCAACACTTGGACGGCGACCGCGGACAGTGTCATGCTGCTGGTTGGATTCACTGCCGGTCAGGTCCAACTCATCGATCCCATCAAGAAGGAGCTTAGCAAATTGTACAATGAAGAGGTTTGTATATTTATACAGTTTTAGTGATGGCACTGAGAATATACGATTCAGGATGTTAAGACTCGTCTTTAAGCGTTCAGAGTCGCAGTTTGAAGAAAAAGCCCAGCTTGAAAACCAGATTGAAATTTGTACTACTCGAAAGAATATGAAATGCCGGACAACAACCAACCTTGAGGGATGGTGTGATTGATGGAGAAATTTATGTAGCTCATGAGAATAAAATTCTGACTTGAGTTGAGATTCTTTAATATGATGTAAGCCTCTTGTACTGTAATTCTCCAACCTGCAAAATGCTTTGACTTGGGCAAAGCTGTCATGGATAAATTACTGAGATTAATTGCCTCAGTTATATATAGACTTTTATTTGACAACGGAATATCACATAGATACATGACAACGGAATATCACATAGATACATGTGTCATAGTGACAAGTTTAACTGAATAGTGTTTGCATTTTCAGAGGTTGATAGACAAAGCGAAAGTGACTTGCATCAAATGGATACCAGGGTCCCCTAACCAGTTTCTCGTATCGCACGCCAGCGGCCAGATGTATGTGTACAATGAAGAGTTGCAGTGTGGCCCCACGCCTCCCCACTACCAAGTGTTCAAGCAAGGAGAGGGTTACGACGTGTTCACCTGCAAAACGAAGAGTACCCGCAACCCGCTCTACCGCTGGGTGGTGGGCGAGGGTGCCATCAACGAGTTTGCCTTCTCACCTTGCTCACACTACCTTGCAGTAGTCAGCCAGGACGGATACCTGCGCGTCTTTGACTACAATTCCATGGAATTGGTTGACTCTATGAGAAGTTACTTTGGGGGGTTGCTGTGCGTGTGCTGGTCTCCCGATGGCAAGTACGTAGTGGCCGGGGGAGAGGACGATCTAGTGACTGTTTGGTCGTTCCACGAACGCAGGGTAGTGTGTCGAGGGCAGGGCCATAAGTCCTGGGTCAACATGGTTGCCTTCGACCCCTGGTGCAGTAGCATTGGGGAGTCGGAGGGCAACATGGACTTTACGGGTAGTGATGAGGACTTCAGTAATCACACTGCTAACAGAACGAATCACAACGCACTTGACAAGTCAGTGAGGACGTCCACGCGGTCTAACACTTCTTCGACATCTAAGACTTCCTCCGACAGCAAAAACCCACTCTTAACATCGTACAGGTTTGGCTCAGTCGGTCAGGACACGCAAATGTGTCTGTGGGACTTGACGGAAGATGTGTTGCGCCAACCCCTCGGCCGAACGCGGACTAGCACTGTGATACCTTCCAATGCCCCCAACACCATAGTACCGACCCGCTGCAACAGCCTCCCCAACTCCCAGGTGAATTCAACGGGAGGGGGCAAGGGCGACCCTGCCGCGGGCGACGGAAACTTACAGTCCCACTCAACCTCCTCCGTCTCCTCCAGTTTTACCCAGAAATTTGCCACTCTCGCTCTCGGGGAGCGCAAGTCCGAAAAGAAGTCTCACTCCCGCAACTTGAGCCTGCATAGTCGAAGTAGTGAAAAAATGCCCATTTTGAAATCGAACCCTATTAAGACTGTGGATGAATCTTTAAGAATTCTAGGCACAGCGGCTTGTCCGAAACTAGATGACGTTCCCTTATTAGAACCCCTAGTTTGTAAGAAAATTGCTCATGAGAGACTTACAGCTCTAGTGTTCAGAGAAGAGTGTATAGTGACCTCCTGTCAAGAGGGATATGTGTGCACCTGGGCCCGACCGAGTAAAGTGGTGAGTATCGCAAATATTTCAGTTCAATGTCAAAAATTGTTATTTGTGACAAATATAGATGTTATTTTTCCATTGTGTCTTTTGTTTGTGTTGCTCTGAGTCATAACATTTCTGAATTACTTTTGTAGTTTTAGAACTCATGGGGTTAAACTGTGTTAAATTCTGAGAACTTGCATTCAAAAATAGTTTTCCCCTAGATACTTTTGTGTTGTTATGGTAATATATTTGTTTCTTTAAGAACCTTTCATTAACTATTTAACTATAAAAAAGTTGACAAAATCATAACATAAAAGATTCAATAATTTCCAACTTCAATATTATACCACATCACATTTTTAACCGGCCAATGGCCGGTTAATAGAGGAGGGCTTAAGGTGAAATGGGACTCTTGTCCACTTGTCCACTTGTCCATGTGTAAACTTATCCACTTGTCCACTTTTCTTGTCAACAAATTTTTAATTGCCCATTGCGACTTTAGTATTTCACTTGGATTTATGAAATTTGGTATAGGGATTCACTTTGGGGTGTCCCTCAGAAATTTTTGGAAAAATCCAAGATGGCTGCCAAAATGGCCGCCATATTTTGAATTGCCCACTGTGACTTTACTTTTTCACTTAGATTTATGAAATTTGGTATAGGGATTCACTTAGGGGTCCCCCTCAGAAATTTTTGGAAAAATCCAAGATGGCTGCCAAAATGGCCGCCATATTTTGAGTTGCCCACTGTGACCTTAGTATTTCATCTAGATTTATGAAATTTGGTACAGGGATTCACTAAGGGGTTCCCCTCAAAATTTTTTGGAAAAATCCAAGATGGCTGCCAAAATGGCCGCCATATTTTGAATTGCCCATTGTGACTTTACTATTTCACTTAGATTTATGAAATTTGGTATAGGGATTCACTTAGGGGCCCCCCTCAGAAATTTCCGGAAAAATCCAAGATGGCTGCCAAAATGGCCGCCATATTTTAAATTGCCCATTGTGACCTTAGTATTTCACTTAGATTTATGAAATTTGGTACAGGGATTCACTTAGGGGTTCCCCTCAAAAATTTTTGGAAAAATCCAAGATGGCTGCCAAAATGGCCGCCATATTTTGAATTGCCCACTGTGACTTTACTTTTTCACTTAGATTTATGAAATTTGGTATAGGGATTCACTTAGGGGTCCCCCTCAGAAATTTTGGAAAAATCCAAGATGGCTGCCAAAATGGCCGCCATATTTTGAGTTGCCCACTGTGACCTTAGTATTTCATCTAGATTTATGAAATTTGGTACAGGGATTCACTAAGGGGTTCCCCTCAAAATTTTTTGGAAAAATCCAAGATGGCTGCCAAAATGGCCGCCATATTTTGAATTGCCCATTGTGACTTTACTATTTCACTTAGATTTATGAAACTAGCATAGTACCCGTGAGAATGCGTATGGTGAGAGTAAGAATGGCAGTGAAAGAGTGAGGTTTAGGGCCTCCCTGGCTGGCTCCCTCCATTGGAGTCGAGGGAAAACAGAACAACAATCAGTCGTCCATGAGAGAAGATTGATAGTTGTGCATAAATGACTAAAAAGTGCATTGGTAATACGTAGAATACGAACAGTTTGAGAAAGCACACCCACTTATGGTTGTTGTAAGGTGTGAAACAAAGTTGCTTGCAAATTTGTAGTTGTGGGCATTGAGTAGTTTGGGAGGAGTAGCGTAAAGCATCCATGAATTAAGGGTATGATTTGGTATAGGGATTCACTTAGGGGCCCCCCTCAGAAATTTCCGGAAAAATCCAAGATGGCTGCCAAAATGGCCGCCATATTTTAAATTGCCCATTGTGACCTTAGTATTTCACTTAGATTTATGAAATTTGGTACAGGGATTCACTTAGGGGTTCCCCTCAAAAATTTTTGGAAAAATCCAAGATGGCTGCCAAAATGCCCGCCATATTTTAAAATACCCACTGTGACTTTAGTATTTCATTTAGATTTATGAAATTTGATACAGGGATTTACTTAGGGCTTCCACTCAAAAATTTTTGGAAAAATCCAAGATGGCTGCCAAAATGGACGCCATATTTTGAATTGCCCATTGTGACCTTAGTATTTCACTTAGATTCATGAAATTTGGTATAGGGATTCACTAAGGGGTTCCCCTCAAAATTTTTGGAAAAATCCAAGATGGCTGCCAAAATGGCCACCATATTTTAAATTGCCCACTGTGACTTTATTATTTCACTTAGATCTATGAAATTTGGTATAGGGATTCACTTAGGGATTCCCCTCAGAAATTTTTGGAAAAATCCAAGATGGCTGTCAAAATGGCCACCATGTTTTAAATTGCCCACTGTGACTTTAGTATTTCACTTGCAGTTCGGAAATTTGGTATAGGCATTTGCTAAGGGGTTCCCCTCAAAGTTTAATGGCATGCAGCAAACACTATCAGTCTGGCTATCACTGCTCAATACAAAACAATCCATGTAATGATATATAAATCACCCTCTTCATGATTTCAATCCCGAATATACAATTGCCAAAGGCCGGTTTTGAATCCATGGATTCTTGTTAAAGAAGTCTTGAAACACTTGCTGGAACTGTAAAAATTAAAAAATAATTTTGTAGGAACAAGTAACATTAGTTATGATCAGGAAAAAACTTTTTTAAATGACGATGATCCGTGGATGTTGATTCGAGGTTATGTTGAGAGGAAATATTTGCTATTTATAGTCACTGTAAATTTACTACGTTCTAATGTAGACGGCTAAGATCCATTGGTATGAATTGGTGTTTCAGGAAAATAGGAAGTTATAGGTATGAATAGATACATAAATATGATGTAGTTGTTAACGGAGTTTTAATTTTGTGTTCTTGTGTAGGATCAACATGTAAGACATTTCACCCTAAGTGCTGACTTGTAGGAAGTCTCGCAAGTAAGACGATTGCTTGAATGTCTTGCAGCCTGTAAAATTTGTAAATGCTCGAATTGTGAGTGATTGTGAATGGAGACAAGTTAAACTTCCCTCAAATCATTTATCAGATAAATTCCCTCGTTCTTGTCAATCTTGTGATGGTTTGGAGGCGGTCCCTTATAGTTTCTATTGCCTTGTGATCATGTGATGTATGGTGATTATGCTGAGATAAATGATTGCTGAAAATGATACCAGGTGGCGGTGTAGTTGCTTGCTCTGGTGGAGAAGCTGGGAACTAACTAGGTCCTGTAATTTGTAGGGGCCGACAACGACGACCAACCAGCAGCCGTCTGTGGGCATAGGCTGTCCTGTGAGCGGTGTTGGGGCGTTGCTGGGAGGCACCGTCGTATAGTTGGTAAACCAATAATGACTGAAATTGTGTGTGCATGCTTTTGCTCTAATTAATGACATCTATCATATATATATTAAACGATGTCCATGAAGTGGTCAAAGCTTCAATTAACGATTTATAACCAAAATTGTTAGACTTTGCAGTTTTGTAATAGCCAGCTGCCGTGCCTCACGACGTGTAATTGTTCACTTAGATGCTTTTAACATGGATCCCTTCAATGCCAAGAGAATTAATTGCACTCTTGCCAATTGCCATAGTGTATTACATATTGCTTGTGCAAATTATTTCGACCTGAAGTAAAGCCATCTTTTGGTGTATAAGAATATATTGGTATTGGCTTTTGCAATTTTTGCATGACCAGTGAATCCTACGAGTAGTGCCGTGGCCACAGATTGCTTGCTTTCACATGTAATGATAATCTGTTGAATGGCGCTATTAGTTCAAGATTGTAAATTACTCTTAATTGTATTATATTGGTAACTCAATCAAAACTTCTGACAGGGTTCGAAATTAGCGGGAGTCCGGGAGTCCGAGACTCCATTATTCTCTCACGGACTCCCTTTAGAAGAGAAGTAGGGAGTCCGTGGGACTCCCAAGCTTTTTTACAAGGGTGGTACAAGCCCACAATCTTGATTTGCGTGTCAAAGCAGCAGAGAACAATAAGCTTTTGATGCTTCAGTAATCAACCATAATCTAACCATGTTGATTGCAATCAAAGAGGTTCTGGGGGTTTCTTTCACACCTACTGGACTCAATTGAGTGAATTGAGTGAAGGAATGTGTCATGACCAATTGCAATCAGGATTCAACTCCACTGAAAATGCCACACTGTAGTTCTTGTGAAGAGAGTTTTAACCTTGTTGAGTTATCTGCTGCTACTTTGATTGCATATGAAATTACCATGTATTGTAATTTGAAACTGATTTGTTTATTGGACATTCAAACATGTTAAGAAAATATACTGCTTGAAAACACTTCCAATGCCAATTAGGCTTACTGCATGTCTCTACTGGTGGTAGGACTACACTTGCGTCCATGGGGCTTCCTTAGAAGAATTAAAGAATTTTAATAATTATATTGGGTCTATACTTGTAGACTTGTAGACTTGGTTTAGGCCGAAACCAAGGTAGTCAGGGAGTCAGCCCTATTGATCCTGTACATAAGGTGTGACATAGGGTATGATTACAGTTTTTTTGCATAGAATGGTGCATGGGGTGCCCCAGATTAAGAATCAGGCGGGTGCCGCTCCGGCACCCTTGGGCATTCCGTTTTGGCGGCCATTTTCCAAAATGGCCGCCAAAACCCTATTTTTGGCCATATATCCTCATATAATTGTCATAGGACCATGATTTTTGGGTCTAAACGTAGGTTTTCTGGTATAAGGAATTCAATGAAAGTGGTTTTTATTATGCCAGTTCAATATTCTGGCAGCCATTTTGGAAATTGGCCGCCAAAACCATATTTTTGGCCACTTCTCCTGATATAATTGTCATAGGACGATGATATTTGGGTCTAAACCTAGGTTTCCTGGAATGGGGAATTCAATGAAAGTTGTTTTGATGACATCAATGCAATAGTTTGTCCTTTAACCCTCTCCTTAATGCAAGATAGCTGCCATCAAAACTCAAACGTGGCATTACTACTTGTAACATTCTCCGCTATCTAGTCAAATTCAGTCACTTTCGTTTCTTTTTGTTGACCAGCCAATATATCATTCTTTACTGTTACAGGCATTTCTCATTAATGGAAGGTACCTATGCCTATTAGATGGTTTTTTAAAACAAAAATCCAATATTAACAGTAGTATAAATGTCCGATGGGGTTTCTACAGCGGGCCATTTTAAATTGAAGTTGACAGCAGAAAAACAATTCCTAGAAATTACTAGTTTAGTTCAGTTTAGTTATCTCAAGAAATATCAACAAATAATTAAGGTGCTAAATGAAGGCTGACATCAAGAGCCTGATGCCAGCTTTTATTTAGCTTCTTGGTTTCCTTTTAACTACAACTTGTCAACCCTCCAAAAACTAAATTAATGTTGCCATCACTATCGAAAATGTCCTTGGAAACTCAAAATTCTGCCATGTATTTTCCGTTCCACTTATCCTTATCACTGATAAATTATTTATAACCAAACAAAATTGATGTGGTTGGATAGCCCTTTATGTCAGCTTTCATTTGACACCTTCGTTTCCTTGTTACTATAACTGTCAATCTTGCAAGAGCTAAATAAATGTAGCAGTCAATGTCAAAAATCTCCTCAGAAACACAAAATCCTCTCCTGTATTTACAATTTCACCTATCCGTATCACTGAATAAATCATTCCTAACTATTCAAAATGGATATGGATGGATATCCCTTGATATCAGCTTTCATTTGGCACCTTCGTTTCCTTACTACTACAAGTGTTAATCTTCCAAAAGCTAAATTAATGTTGCTGTCATTACTGAAAAATATCCTCAGAAATACAAAATTCTCCAATGTATTTTTAATTCCACCTACCGTTATCACTATATAAATCATTCCTAACCAACCAAAATGGATGTTGTTAAATAGTTCTTTATGTCAGCTTGCATTTGACACCTTCGTTTCCTTGTTACTTCAACTGTCAATCTTGCAATAGCTAAATAAATGTTGCTGTCAGTGTCAAAAATCTCCTCGGAAACACAAAATTCTCCCCTATATTTTCAATTCCACTTATCCATATCACCAAATATATCATTCCCAAGCAATCAAAATGGATGTGGATGGATAGCCCTTGATATAAGCTTTTATTTGGTACCTTGGTTTCCTTGTTACTGCAAATGTTAATCTTCCAAAAGCTAGTGAATGTTCCTGTCCTTATTGAAAATATCCTCAGAATTACGAAATCCCCCCGTGTATTTTTAATTCCACCTATCCTTATCATTAGATAAATCATTCCTCTCCAACCAAAATTGATGTGGTTGGATAGCCCTTTATGTCAGCTTTCATTTGCCACCTTCGTTTCCTTGTTAATTCAACTGTCAATCTTGCAAGAGCTAAATAAATGTTGCTGTCAGTGTCAAAAATTTCCTCGGAAACACAAAATTCTCCCCTATATTTTCAATTCCACTTATCCATATCAGCAAATAAATCATTCCTAACAAATCAAAATGGATGTGGATGGATAGCCCTTGATATAAGCTTTTATTTGGCACCTTGGTTTCCTTGTTACTGCAAATGTTAATCTTCCTAAAGCTAGTGAATGTTCCTGTCCTTATTGAAAATATCCTCAGAAACACGAAATCCTCCCGTGTATTTTTAATATCACCCATCCTTATCACTAGATAAATCATTCCTAACGAACCAAAATGGATGTAGAGAGATAACCCTTGGTGTCAGCCTTCATTTGGCACCCAGTTTTCCTTGTTATGACCACTGTCAATCCTCCAAAAGCAAAATAAATGTTGCTGTCATTATCAAAAATATCGTCGGAAACGCAAAATTCTCCTATGTATTTTCAGTTTGACCTGTCCTTATCACTGGATAACTCACTCCTAACCAATCAGAATCCATGTGGATGGATTGCCCTTAATGGCAGCTTTCACTTGGCACCTTGGTTTCTCTTGCTATTACAATCTTCCAAGAGCTATATAAATGGGGTGCATATTGTATTACATGGGAGGCTTTTGTTTTTCCGAGGGGATTTTTGCCACTGACAGCAACATTTAATTTTTTTTTTGTAGGGTTGAAAGTTGTAGTAACAAGGAAACCAAGGTGCCAAATGAAAGCTGGTATCAAGGGCTATCCATCCACATCCATTTTTAATGGTTAGGAATGATTTATTTGGTAATACAGATAGGTGCAATTGTAAATACAGGAGAGGATTTTGTGTTTCCGAGGAGATTTTTGACATTGACAGCAACATTTATTTAGCTCTTGCAAGATTGATGGTTATAGTAACAAGGAAACGAAGTTGTCAAATGAAAGCTGACATAAAGGGCTATCCAACCACGTCAATTTTGGTTGGTGAGGAATTATTTATCTAATGATAAGGATAGGTGGAATTAAAAATACATGGGTGGAATTAAAAATACATGAGAGGATTTCGCGTTTCCGGGGATATTTTCAATAATGACAGCAACATTCATTTAGCTTTTGGAAGACTAACGGTTGTAGAAACAAGGAAACCAAGATGCCAAATGAAAGCTGACATTAAGGGCTGTCCATCCACACCCATTTTGATTGGTTAGAAGTGGGTTATCTAGTGATAAGAATAAGTGGAACTGAAAATACATGGCAGGATTTTGAGTTTCCAAGGACATTTTCGATAGTGACGGCAACATTAATTTAGTTTTTGGAGGGTTGACAAGTTGTAGTTAAAAGGAAACCAAGAAGCTAAATAAAAGCAGACATCAAGCTCTTGATGTCAGCCTTCATTTAGCACCTTAATTATTTGTTGATATTTCTTGAGATAACTAAACTGAACTAAACTAGTAATTTCTAGGAATTGTTTTTCTGCTGTCAACTTCAATTTAAAATGGCCCGCTGTAGAAACCCCATCGGACATTTATACTACTGTTAATATTGGATTGGTGTTTAAAAAACCTTCTTATAAGCATAGGTACCTTCAATTAACAAGAAATGCCTCGCACAGTATAGAATGATATATTGGCTGGTCGACTAAAAGAAACGAAAGTGACCGAATTTGACTAGATAGCGGAGAATGTCACAAGAAGTAATGCCACATTTGAGTTTTGATGGCAGCCATCTTGCATTAAGGAGAGGGTTAAAGGACAAACTATTGCAATGATGTCATCAAAACAACTTTCACTGAATTCCCCATTCCAGGAAACCTAGGTGTAGACCCAAATATCATGGTCCTATGACAATTATATCAGGAGATGCGGCCAAAAATATGGTTTTGGCGGCCAATTTCCAAAATGGCTGCCAGAATATTGAACTGGCATAATCAAAACCACTTTCATTGAATTCCTTATACCAGAAAACCTAGGTTTAGACCCAAAAATCATGGTCCTATGACAATTATATGAGGATATATGGCCAAAAATAGGGTTTTGGCAGCCATTTTGGAAAATGGCCGCCAGAATGGAATGCCCAAGGGTGCCGGAGCGGCACCGCCTGGTTCTTGTTCTGGGGTGCCCCATCCATCATAATGTGCAATAAAACTGTAATCATACCCTATGTCACACCTCCCCTCTTTGACTCCCTGACTAAGGTGGTTGTTGGCCTCTCGGGTTCTCCTCCTGGGAGTGGTAAAGTTGTTACGTCCTGGTGATATTCTGGTTGTCCCAGCAGAGGTGGTCTGAATAGTACTCCCAGTGCATAATTAAGAAAACATAGCGCAGCATGCTGATGAGTGTCGAGCGGGGTGGACAGGGTTACAGTGCACCAGAAAAACCCACATCAAATCAAGAAACATAACAATGAACTACACTGACATATTGTTAAGACGAGTGAAACCCTTGCAATAAACATTACCCGGTTGGTTGGCAAATTGATAAACAACAGTGCTAAATAAACCATTTAAATACTGATTAGGTAATGAGAAACATCTTCCAAATAAATAAAAATAAATAAATAAATACAGTACATAAATAAATAAATAGATGACAGATGAAACCCGATGCTCACATGAGGAGTAAATGAACCACTGCCAAAGATGGACCGACTTTGGGAAGGTCGCAGATGACCGTTGCCCTTAGAAGGAGCCACAGTGACATGGAATATCATGATAATAGAGATGAATTGATGAGATGGTGAAAACATATGTACATATGTACAAGTGAGCAGGAAATCCTCCTGCCTCTAAGCTTTTACTCTGTTTAAGTTGATAGCAAGCACAATGGAGCCACCAATACGCTCCTTTAGCACATGGCTAGGATGGCAACCATCCACTAACAGGTTATATTTAAAGCTACGGTTACCCTTACCCCGATTATGTTTTAGATGATTGGCAAGATCTGGGGTCGACATATTGATGCTTTTATTTAGGGAGAATATGTGGTCATTGGCTAATCCAATGTAAACCTCAAGGGTTTTCTGCATGGTTTCATAGTCTCTCTCATAGCTTAGGTAAGAGGTTTTATTTTGGCTTAATCTAGTTTGATTCCAGGATGACAGGCTAATGGGGTATAAAGTACAGAAAATGGGGATGGCATTTTCCGAGAGTGTAAATTTGTGAATATAATTCAATTCCTCTATCAATTGATCGAAAGCCAAATCGTAATTCTCTAAATCAAAGATTACTTCTTCGTACAGAGGTTTTTTTGCTCTGTACGTCATGTTACAGATACCTGCAGCGATGTAAATGTACTGTCTTGTTCATGACAAATTGACAATGGAAATATTTCAGTTTCTAAAAAGGTATCATGAATCATCAAAGATTAAAGCCCTGTATTCTAAATCTTGCCTTGAGTCTTAAGAAAACAAACATTTATCGTAGCCATTGAAAAATAATACTCTGCACGCAGTTTCTGACAAAAATATGTTGACTCCCAAATCTTCAGACGGACTCCCAAAATGTGAAACATAGGAGTCCGCCTGACTCTCATCAAATTCATGCTAATTTCGAACCCTGTCTGATATATTGAGTGTATAATACAGACTGTATAACCCTAATAAACACGATAAAGGCTTTGAAGCTTCAATTGAATATTTAACCTGCACTTGCAAATTGCAATTCAAGATTGAACATTCTAATAGCAGTGTGGCTTTTTCGCTTTTGGATTATTTAATATAATATGTAAATTTAATCAATTGGGTGATAGTAGCACATTTTGGAATAATTTAGAATAATGATGGTTAATATTTACCTAATAATAGACTAATATTGTTGTTTGACGAAAAACAAGAAAATTCTCTAACTTTAACTTTTGATGTCAACAATATCTCAAAAGTTTTTACAAATTACCGTTATGTGAAATGTATGCATTTATAGCTTTAATTCTGACGTGTGATTGTTTTGTTATTTCAGTTAACGCCAGACCAATGACTGGATGCAGCCATTCCCGTTTAATTTTGATTCTGCTGAGAATCGGCTCCTCTTCAATTTTGGAGCTTAGGACAAATAGACTGTTGCCCGACCAATTTGACTGCAATAGACTCTCACAGACTCACCGTCGTCTCTCAGTGCTCCATTTTCCTTTATAGCAAAACTATATATATAGCAAAGCTATTAATAGCACAGCTATTTATAGCACAGCTGCAACTACCCTGGATTTACCGCCATGGCTCTACAAGACTTGTACGCTTCTTCGCTCCTCCTTCCTGTCTCTGAGAACGCAATCGACATTTTCCATTTTTGCAACACACGCAGATCTACCTCGACTATCAACCAATCTAGAGTTGCATGTTGCAAACGGCCGCCAAGTTATTCAGGAATTATCTTACGTTAAAGCTATTCATATTTATGTCTTTTTTTGCAGAACTGCATAAGTTTATTCTTGTAGGGCAAAAATGACAACTTCATTAAAAAAGATTATCTGGTGTTCACTTTGGTTTGCTGTTAGATTTTGCATTCATCTGATTTATTATTTCTTTATCATTTTGAAGTTTCTTTTTATATATTTTAAGTTTTCAAAAACTTATCTTGAGTTTTAAATGATGAAATTGTTTAAACAGGGAATTTACACATGTTAATTAATCAGCATTTTGCATTAAAGAAAAATCAAAAAAGTTTGTTAAAAAAACAACAGTAGGTAATTGAGCAAACGTCTGCATGGTTCTAGCTGCTGATTCACGTCATTCTGTTATTACTTGAACTTTTTGTTGAGCGAACGTCGGATTTATTTGCAGTTTTTATAATCGAGGAGCGTTTGTAATTAGTGGAAATCAAGCTACCGTGTTAATTGGTTGACTGCTGGCTCGCGCAACTCAACACAAATTAAAGAGTTAAGTTGTCAGACTTACTGCAGGACTAGGACAGTTAATTGGAGGAATAGAGTGATTAAAGAAGGAGGGAGGTTAAGGCTATGATGTCATTGAAGGAGAAAGCACTGCACCTACTGCAAATGAAAATTGTGATTATTGTGATATAAATTGTGTAATATATGAGAAGCTGTCTGAGTCCAGAGTGTTGTTAATGGTTGATAATATGATAAATATGAAATGATCAAACTGCAAATTAACTGATAGACCAAAAAATTGGGACAAATTTTACTTATTGTATAGGTTAAAGTTATCATGGTTATTGTCAGCACCGCTAATCATGACCTGTGTCACTGAAATGTTGCACACTATTAAGAGTATCTGTTATTGTTTGAGATTAGATATTATTGTGGCAGATTATCAATGATTATGAAATTGGGGCATTTATGATACTGGAGAAATGTCATACGTGCTGCTCTAAATTGGTCAGTATCAATTCTTGTTTCTTGTGATGGCTTTGTAATTTGTTTTCCTCGCCAAAATGAGTTAATATGACACTGTGAGAGGAATCTAATTTTAGCGAATATTTTAGAATGTATTTTACTGTGATAAGATTGCTTTAATCATCATTGGGACCGTGGCACGAGACCGGTTGAGCGTTGCCGAGCCACATGGTCTCTCATTCCTTGGTTTTCATCAGTTGTTGCATTTTCAATTCCTCATTTCATTTGTTGAAATTCTAGTGAAGTGGTAAGGCACCTTATCAGTTTGCTGGAAGTCTGCTCTGGCAAGTATTCAATTACCACAAGGTTATGTCTCTAATTTATGCAAAGGTCAATTAACTGTCTCTCACTGGGGTAACATTGACATTGTGTAACCACCAGCTATTGCGCTTGCCGCTTACCGTCACCTCCGAGAGACATTGTTCATTAATGCTGAAAAATCTACTGATAAAGAATATCAAATCAATCAATTTAGGAATTTGTATTTAATGAATTAATTTATGAATTTGTATAGAATCAATAATTTAGGAATTTTACACCAAGGCTAACTATTGTATGGTACAATACAATGGAGTAATCACAATTCATCCTTGAGTTGATAATTGTCTGAATCCAGTGTGGCATGATTGTAGATTAGTATTTAAAACCAAACTAGCTATGTTAAAACCGGTGCACAGTGAAAGTACAGTGAGTAAGAACAAATACTTTAAATGCCCATAATAAATGCCGCATGCAACAACAATTTTCTTCTGACATGTCTTTCTTCAATCGACTCAAAGGCTTTGTAAAATTGAATAAAGCTTGTATTTTTATATGAAATGTGTTTGATTGTTAAGTGATGATTTTTAATGTTAGCAAATTACAGCTGTCATTACTGTCTTAGAACAAAAAAACTTTTTTATGAATTTGTACGGTTGTTTGTTAATTCTACAGTTAAGATGTCATAAATCCAAATGTGTAAGGCCAAAAAGAAATTATGAAATTGCTTACTTAAAGATAATTGCTTGCCGGCTATGTCAATTGTGAACTTGAGGAAACCAAATTAATTTCTTTCCAGAATGTTTGTCTTAGTTGTTGAAGCTAAGAATTCTGTTACATGGTCTTTCCAGTGAGGGAAAGAGCTGCATGTTGCAATAATGTATAGAAAATATGGAAATACAAAATGTTTCTGCTTACTCTGGACTCCCTTGTTTTGTCTCCATGTTATATCGAAGGAGTGTATTTCTAATCTTATTTACCTACATTTATGGTAAATAAATTCTCCTTCATTTTGCAAAACGTTGGCAAGTCCGTCTAACTTTGTGTGCTGCTGGGGGGCGGGCGAGTGGGTGCCTCTCTCAAGCCACGCCCCCTCATGGAAACTCATCGTCTTAGAGACTGAGATTAGGTCTACAGACTGGCAAAATTCAAATTATTAATAGAGTGGGTAGCGAATTTGGTTCTAGGTCACTCAGACTCAGAGGTGGCGGAGCTGGGGGAGGGGGCACTGGGGGCACGTTCCCCCCCACCCACTTAAAAATACATAAATGCCCCCTTTTCTCCTTGAAATTACCGTAGACAAGCTGCCCCGGGCCCGGTGCCCCCCAACTTTTCGAAGCGTTCCGCCACCTCTGAGGTCACTGGGGCAGTTGCCTGTCAGATCTGTTTCCTGCAGAACTCAACAGGACTGTGACTAGATTAGTATTAGTGCTAAGCTGCTTGAGAAAAGCATACATGTGTGTGCAGACGTGAAGTAGAACACCACCAGTAACATGTTGCAGCCTGCTCCCTTGCGGGCGCGACTAAGTCGGACTAACCTGCTAACCCACTAATAACTAATTGTATATTTTAGCCTTAAAGTAAAAATCTGGGAGCCTTTTAAATTGACATGGAGTTCAATTAAATTCAAATTTTTCAATTTATTGACCACTACAAAGAAATATAATACATAGCCATGGTTCATAAAACATTGTGGTAGGCTGACATCTCTCAAAAGATGTGTGTTTAGTTTGTTTACATAAAATTACAAGAGAAAAGATAACAAATTGTCTGGTGTATTATGAAGTGTTGAGATCTCAGAACCTGACCTGGCAATGGGCAGAGGAAGTAAGCAAAAACAAACCAGAGTCAGGTGCAAGCCAGGTGTGCCATTAGTTGGGGCAAGGATTTTGAAATGCTTGCTGAGAGCCCCATTCGATGGCGTCAGTGTGGGTGGGGTTGTTGGGGCTTTTTTTTTTGGCCAAAGTATATATATATATTATGTTTCTGAATCAAAAAACTTAAAACTTTTCCCCTGACATCTTCCACGAAGGTCTGACCACTAGGCTTGCTTCACCACTTTAAAAATGAAACTGACGCCCCTGGCCTCTTCTACACCTATGTGCCTAGTAAAATGTTCTGAGATACTCGGTGAATTTCCAGAAAATTCGAATACAAAGTCATTTTGGAAAGTTTTTTCAGATTTGTGGTTGAAGTCCTCTAACAGTCTAACCTAGTACCACAAATAGCAATAGGCCTATACTTTTACCTGCGTTCAGGGCCCGGGGTTCAGGGGTGTAATCACTGTCCATTACTGAATCTTGTTCAGCATTACAAAAGTTATCAAATCATGCAGTTTCAATGGCTATTTGCTTTCTTTGCTGTTCTGTATATATACGACTAGCTGGCTGTAGTTCAATGGTACCAGGGTAGGCCTCGGTAATGGTTCATTAAAGTCTGGACAGCTGTAAAGCTGATCTCAGTTTGATTTTAGAAAGTTCCAGATTATCACTGGGAGCAGCACTGCGTCGCACACAAAGAACATGAAGACACCTATTGAGAAATATTGGCATTCGAGAATTTTCTAGAAACCGGAACCTGTATCGACAGGTACCCTGAGTCACGTGGTATGCTGGCCATTCATAAAGCGTCATGAGGCCAGGCGATTTCTAGAAGCACGCGGCTTGTTCTCTTTCTTCAGTCTTTTAGCATTCGCCGGTCAGAGAAGAGGCTGCCTAGTCCAGGGGTACTGCCTATCTCAACACTTTCACAACGAACTAAACACCGAATCAAGCCTAACAAGCAAGAACAAACGTGAGTATTCATTATTCTACACTGGGAATATCATTTTCCCTGATTTCTGTTCTTTTTAGCAGAGAAACAAATTGTGAATCAGATTTTTGATTCCATGGCCATGCTCCATGGCCTGAAGTTGATGAACAGAAAAAGAAATCTGCGCATTTTCTTTGTCTGATCAATGATAGATAATGAATTCCTACTTGTAGAATTCGGAAGTAGAATATTCTTTCTCGATCTTCCTTTTTTGGGTAAATTTCCTTTGATAATTCTGGAAGCTTCCCTGATCGATCGATTCATTCATTATCAGTTGGGACGTGCGCAGTGTGTTGACGCTTTGGCCGGGACCACGTGCTCTAGCATGTCACTCGGTGCACCCATGTGTCAACATGATTTAATCAGACAATGCTTGGTTGTATCCCATTGTTTGACCTTGCTAAGTAAGAAGCACATTGGGGCATAAACCCTTGTCTTTAGTAGGTATGTGACAAAAAATTGAAATATTTTTTTGTTGCATTATCAATGAGGCATAAAGGAGGTCCTTGAAATTCTCTTTACAATGGTTTTTTAATTTTGGTTCTACACCAAAAATTAAGGAAGTTATACCAGATTTTATGTGGCGAAAATTAGCAAAATTTGTCCCATCGTTAAGCATTGATTAGCCATTGAAGCTCCTAAAAAGGTGTTACCATTTTCACAAAAGTTACATTTCAAAGTGATGTAACTTTTTGGATTCTTAATACATTCTCATGGAATAAAAAGCTTATGAAAGTACACATATTTGGCTTTAATTAGTCAAATATTTTAGTATGCTTAGCTGGTAAATTAATTAATTAACAATCAATATCTCAATAAATTATTGATTGTTTCGCGCATGAAGTGAAGGCAAAATTTTCCAATTTTTGGATTTATTATGACCTGTAACTTATTTGTTTCTATATGAATTATCATGGAACAAAAAGCACATGAAAGAGCACATATTATATTTTAAATTAAAGAAGGTAACTAATTAGGCATAAGCTGTTGAATATATTAATTAATTATAAATAAGCAATCAAGAGAACATGAAGTGTCGAAGTTTTGGTCGCAAACACTCGAGGTAATTGCAAATAATCCACTAATAAAGGATACAATTGTGACAAATCTGTCACATTATGCAAACCAATTAATAGTGGACATATGTAGGAATCTTTTAGTGTGCTAAAGGTGTGTTTAAAATATTTGTTTATCACATAGTGAGTCTGTAGATTGGAAGATACCAGGCCAGCCATGGTGGATTTTTTGCAATAATTTTGTCAAAATACAAATTGTATCAATCAAGATAACCATGTGATCATCCTCAGATCTGCATGAAATTAACAGGGAATATAGAGAAGACCCTGGCAAAACTAAAAAAACTATCCCCATAGCTATAAAAACTCATCTTCACCCTTTTTCAGCTTAATTACTTAGACATGCATTTTGACGCAGCTTTTTCAGGCCCTTAGACAAATCTCACGTGAAAAAAAAAAATACCCAGTTGAAGAAAAAATTGTGTACTACATGGTCAGTATATTCATATCTGGTATTTAAACAAGGAGAAACCATTTTCAAGAGAATCAAATAGCAGTATTATGCACGCAACACCAAAGTGAGTCACGACGTCACCAGGACACACTTTTGACTGCCAAATGACGTTATTGTCACATACCTATCTTTAGTTTTCTAGAACTTTAGCAACTCTCTTGTGCAATTGTTGGGGGGGGGGGGAGTTTGGGGAACTTTAAATTGAGTCATGCTGGGGGAGTCATAGGCCCACATTTGTCCACTTCCAGTATGATTGATCTTCCTGGTCCAAATAAGTCCTTCAATTGCTTCCTTTTAGCAGCTACTTATGCATTAAATATTCTGCACTGGCTTTAATATAAAATTTCTTATTACCTTCCAGATGACTACTGAAGAACAAACACAACAGATGGATGATGCCGAGGTTGAGACCTTCGCCTTCCAGGCTGAGATCGCTCAGTTGATGAGCTTGATTATCAACACCTTCTATTCCAACAAAGAAATCTTCCTTCGTGAGTTGATTTCCAACTGTTCCGATGCCTTGGACAAGATCCGTTATGAGTCCCTCACAGATCCATCCAAGTTGGACGCCAAGAAGGAACTTGAGATTCGTCTCATTCCCAACAAGGCTGACAACACCCTGACCATCATTGACACCGGAATTGGTATGACCAAGGCCGATATGGTCAACAACCTTGGAACCATTGCCAAGTCTGGCACCAAGGCCTTCATGGAGGCTCTGCAGGCTGGCGCTGATATCTCTATGATTGGACAGTTTGGTGTGGGTTTCTACTCCGCCTACCTGATTGCCGACAAAGTCACTGTGTACAGCAAGCACAATGACGATGAAGAGTATGTGTGGGAATCTTCCGCTGGTGGATCTTTCACCGTAAGACCAAGCACTGAAGAACCCCTCGGCCGTGGTACGAAGATCATTCTCACCATGAAAGAGGACCAGACCGAGTACTTGGAGGAAAAGAGAGTGAAGGAGGTTGTGAAGAAGCACAGTCAGTTCATTGGCTACCCCATCAAGCTGCTCGTCGAGAAGGAGAGGGACAAGGAAATCGAAGATGAGGAGGAAGAGGAGGAAAAGAAAGAGGAGACCGAGGAGGATAAGAAGGACGAGGACAAGCCAAAGATTGAAGATTTGGATGAAGACGAGGAGGAGAACAAAGACAAGAAGAAGAAAAAGACCATTAAGGAGAAGTACACTGAGGATGAAGAGTTGAACAAGACCAAACCTATCTGGACCAGAAACCCCGACGACATCTCTCAGGAAGAGTACGGCGAATTCTACAAATCTCTGACCAATGACTGGGAGGACCATTTGGCCGTCAAGCACTTCTCCGTGGAGGGCCAGCTTGAGTTCAGAGCTCTCCTGTTCGTTCCAAAACGTGCCCCCTTCGACTTGTTCGAGAACCGCAAGAAGAGGAACAACATCAAGTTGTATGTACGACGTGTGTTCATCATGGACAATTGCGAGGATTTGATCCCCGAATACCTTGGCTTCGTCAAGGGTGTTGTAGACTCTGAAGATCTTCCATTGAACATCTCTCGTGAAATGTTGCAGCAGAGTAAGATCTTGAAGGTTATCAGGAAAAACATTGTCAAGAAATGTATTGAACTGTTTGAAGAAATTGCTGAGGACAAAGATAACTACAAGAAATTCTATGAACAATTCAGCAAAAACCTCAAGGTAAACATCCTAAAAAATGTGAAAATCTGTAATATTTATCACTTCACCCAATTTCAAAGTAACGTTCTCTTGAATCTCCCCTGTAATGCATTCTTAATGATTCTCTTCTCTTTCAGCTTGGAATTCACGAGGACTCCGTAAATAGAAAGAAGATTTCTGATCTCCTTAGGTTCTACACAAGTCACAGCGGCGAAGAGCCCGTATCACTGAAGGACTACATTTCCCGTATGAAGGAGAACCAGAAGAGCATCTATTACATCACTGGAGAGAACCGTGATGCTGTTGAGAACTCTGCATTTGTTGAACGAGTCAAGAAGAGGGGATACGAGGTGATTATCTAGCTTGGTATACAAACTTCCAGCACCCTTGTTCCATAGAATAAACTGCCCAGTGGCTTCTGTCGCTGCGCGGTTTGTGACTCTTATGGTTGTGCAATGGAAGGAGAGAAACGGTCTAACGCATAATGACTTGATAGAACCGCTTTCTTAATGTTCAGAGATCAAGTTGGTGTGTGACACCCACATTCATTGTGAATCATGGCAATTCTTTCCATAATTGAGCAGGATGTATTTTTTAGCACAATTCAAACATCAATTTAAAATTTCTTCTGCAGGTTATTAGTTTTATGACTAATTTGCCATTCTAATATTTTCGTAAATCTGCACAGTAAGGTTGTGTGTTTAATCCTACACCTTCCAGCACCCTTGTTCCATGGAATAAACTGCCCCTTGGCATTCGTCATTGAGTGGTTTGTGACTCCTATGGTCGTGCAATGGAAGCAGATTGACAGCCAAGTGCATAATGACTTGGTAGAACCTCTTTCTTAATGTTCAGAGACCAAGTTGGTGTACTTCGGCTTACAGTATTAAATGATATTGTCGGACTGGTATATAATCCGTTTTTATGTCGGCCATGCTACTAAGTCCTGTCAGATTTTGCTTCATGGTTTATTCATTTCCGTTTCAGATCTTGTACCTTGTTGACCCCATTGACGAGTACGCCACCCAGCAGCTGAAGGAGTACGAAGGCAAGACCCTCGTTTCCGTGACCAAGGAAGGACTCGAGTTGCCCGAGGATGAGGAGGAGAAGAAACGCTTCGAGGAGTCCAAGGCTCAGTTCGAATCTCTCTGCAAGACCATGAAGGAAATCCTCGACAAGAAAGTTGAAAAGGTAAGGTCTATGTCTCTATATTTATAACATATTTAAAGATGATCTATGTTTCATGACTATTGAGACACTTGTACATCTTGAAGGGATGCCTTTAACAGAGTGATTGCTTTTATTCCAGGTCATGGTATCCAACCGATTAGTCTCATCCCCATGCTGTATCGTCACCTCACAGTACGGCTGGACCGCCAACATGGAGAGAATCATGAAGGCCCAGGCCCTCAGAGACAACTCCACCATGGGCTACATGGCGGCCAAGAAACAGCTCGAGATCAACCCAGAGCACAGTATTGTAAAGAGTCTGAAGGAGCGAGCGGATGCTGATAAGAACGACAAGTCTGTCAAGGATCTTGTGATGCTTCTCTACGAAACCTCCCTCCTTGCTTCCGGCTTCTCTCTGGAAGATCCCCAGATCCACGCCAACCGCATCCACCGCATGATCAAGCTTGGTCTCGGTAAGTTAGAGCCAATTTCTGACAATTCTCATTTAATCAGGCCTATCACACTCAATGTAATTGATGGTTTCTAGTAAATCTGTGTCTTAATTTCATATTTCAATTTCCGAATTCTTCACTTGCAGGAGTTGATGAGGAAGAGGCACCCGAGCCAGAAGCAGCTGCCGAGGAAATGCCACCCCTTGAGGCAGGAGACGAGGACGATGCTTCCAGAATGGAAGAGGTCGATTAAACTGTTCCATCTTTGCGTAGAACTTAAGCCTTGCAGACTGTATATTATGGTCGTTTTACTTTGCTGGACAATTGTTTTACACTTTTCTAAAAGTAGTCAATTTAAGTTACAAAAAACTTACAAAAAAAAAGCAAAACCCTTTAAAACTCCTATGTACATTGTAACAAATACCGCATGCTGATTCAGTGATTACGTTCCACGTTGTGATTGTGAATTAAATGTTGTAAAATATAAATCCTGTCTTTGCAGTTGTCATTGCTGTGAAAAAAATTAAGTCTATGTGTGGATTGTAGAGGTCGCGTGGCGATTTAGTTGATCTGGAGATTGCCCAATGGTCAGGGAATAGGTCTCCTAAATTTGAAGTCTGGTGTTTTTCTTGCCAATTTGGCAGCTTTTTCTCGGATGTGCAGCTGCAGAGACTGTCAGTTGGAAGTTAGAGAATAATTTCATTAAGCAGCAGCAGCAAAAACTTCTCAAATTTCTGTCAATATTACCCCAGGTGGGTCTTTAAAAATGTAATGATTTTCCAATGTGAGGAACTGAGCATCCATGACCTGTCTAGTCCGATAAAAGCTGACATCCCATCGAGTCTCCGGAAATGTTCAATTCTGGGAAATCTGTATTTAAAACCGGTTTGAAATGACCGGAAATCCCTGCCAATTCTGAGAAATCTGAGAAATTAGCTGCAAATTCTGGGAAATTGAGGAAGTTTTGAATCTTGAGGCTAAATTTTGAAGAATCACAAAATGGTGAACAAGGCTGCTGCTATCGAGAGTTCCACCAACCAAATTCTTCTGCTACAGCCACTGGGGTGGAGTTTTTTGCAACACAGTCACAGCTTACCCACAAGTGTTGCAACTTGATAATAATACAATGTGTTCTGTCTAGAGTTTTTAGCAAAAGCCTCTGTCAAGACTCTGGTCTCTCTGATGTACCCAGCTAAGTGGCAGCAATGCAAGCAGCAGAGGACTGGAATCAATGGATTCTTGGAAATCTTAGTGGTAGAAAATTCTCAAATCTGAGAAAAGTTAAAAAAATTTGAATTGATGAGTTACCTCCCGATCGGGAGTCACCATCTGATGGGGTGCAGAACAGTAGGACATTCCGCCCAAATTTTCGTTTGCTTTGCCTGAATTTAATGTCAAAAATAATGCTACCGTGGTGCCAGATTTTTAAGGGGACAGCTGCCCTCTGTTCATATCATCATATGCCTACCTGATATGGTGAGGCAAGTATAAATCCTGAACCTTGCAAAAAGGCTTGGTTTGGAAATAGGAAAATTGTAGATTCGGCCTTTTCATCTCATTATGAAAGAGCTTCAGAGCCATGACAAATATCTAAATTGCTGACTCATCGAAAGTATTGCTTTGATGCAACTTAGATACCATGAGACAGTGTGAACCCCGCACATTTTTGTGACAACTGACAAGGCATATTCATGTCAAAATTTTATTATAATCGCAAAAATACAGGCATTATGACAGGGCCTTTCTTCAGGTTTTCCAGAACCGGACCTTCTTAATGAACTGGAGTCCTATTATTCCTGCAACCCTGGAAACAAAAATAAAAGAAAAATAGTGTCTTTATGCCACTGTAAGTTTTTCAAGCTTGATTAATGAGAACTCTAATCATAATATTATAGTACTTTCTATAGATCTATGCCAGTTGTGACTAAGTACTAACCATTTGAAAGTGGTGGGAATATACTGCGCACAGTACGCAAACATTAAATGAGGATTCTGGGATATCCAGGCTTCATAGACCTCATTAACAATGGCCACTGTCATCAACTGGGCACATCGTTCGGTGCTCATCCGTTTTTCTGAAGGATGCATTTCTTCATTGCTGCTCTGAAAAGACAGAATTATTTCATAACCCTCCACAAGCAAATTGTAAACTTTTTGGAATGTTATTCAAGTAGTCCAATGCAACTATTAAAGTGATCAGATGTCTGTCGACCTGCTCTTCTCTTCGAGGCCTCATTATCACAAGTTGGACAGTCTCAAGCTAAAAGTATAATTTCACAGAATAAAGCCAAATATATTACAACCAATGTATACCTACTTCTAAAACTTCAGTGTATGAACTCTTTCGCAGATTTGAGAAGACTGGTCCAGGACATATCATAGTCACACGGATATTGTTTTCAGTCTGTTCAGTTCTGAGAGCATCAAACCAACCCTGCAAAAAAAAAAATTTTACAGTGACAGAAAAAAGAGATCTTGGCAATCAGTAATCTCAGAAGACCTGACCAACAATGACAAAGTTGCCTCCGGCCTACTTGTCAGGATTTTTTATCCGGGAGATCAGATGCATCATGACATGTTACATTGGCTATAGGCTCTATAGTCTATACATGTGGCTTATGGCTATGTTCATGTAAAAGAGATCCCTCGTGTGAATTTTTTTGTTGAATACATAATAGATACTCCATCTCTCATTTCATTACACAAAGTTCTGGCCTTTCGCATTTTCCGTATCTGTATCAATCACACAAATTTTCTTGCTCACCTGAAGCGCAAATTTTGTAGCTGAATAAGCTGCAGAAAAAGGCGAACCTACAAAAGCAAATTACAAATCATAATTTAAGCTCCAAAATCTTTGGCACAACAACCCGACACACTATCTTTACTGACTTTTTGGTGATAAGTGGTAGGCCAAGGAGAAGTAATTCCAACTTACCAGTTTTTCCAGCTAAACTGCTGTTGACCACAATATGGCCTCCTCCATTCCGGATCATGAAGGGCAAAACTGTCTTGGTCAAGGATGTCACAGAGAGGACGTTTATTTGCATCAAGTGCTTCTCAACTTCATTTGAGGTGTCCATAGCCATTGCTCTTTGAGACCGACCAGCATTGTTGACTAAGATATCAATCTGGAACAAATCATTTACATTTCAAATCTTGAGATTAGGCCTGAAAAGTGGAGAAGAACAATTTCTTCATTTTAAATAGACCATCTATTGAAGGCTTCCAAAATATGATTTACCTTTCCAAATCTGTCTTGGACTTTCCGAACAGCATCAAAATGAGAATTAAAATCCAAAACGTCAAGTCTCAGAACGACAACATTCTCCCTCTTCAGTCCTCCCTTTGCTGCAAAACAAGGAGTGAATCAGAGAGGGTTTTTAACAAAATTTATGCAAAATCAGGTGAATGAAACCAAATTACAATCCTCAAACTTTACATTACTGTTGCTTTACTTGTAAGAAACAAGTCACCAAAATCACAAAAATGCACTGAACACACCCAAGCAGTTATTCTTCACTCTTTCCAACTCATCAGTTCTTCTTGCACTCAACACCAGGTGACATTTGTTCTTCGCAAGTTCATACGCCAAAAATTCACCAATGCCACTCGAGGCTCCCGTGATCCACACAACTTTCCCGGCCAGTGATTCTGTTGGAAATAAAATCACAAATCAACCATCAACATCTAGCAAACTAAAAGCTCAAAATATAAATCGAAACTCAAATCATATACATACCATTTTTTGCACCATAATGCGATTTCCACAATAACAGAAGGTCACAGTCAGAAAACCATATTAAGGCCAGCAAAACCAGACATATTAGGACAAACACTGAAAAAATGGTCAGAGCCTCCATGCTGGGAAATAAATCTATTTGATGTTTGCTATCAGTTCTACTGATGTCCTATATAATAACACAGATAAAAATCAATTGTGACTGATGCCAAAATGTGGCAAACATATAGGACAACCAAAATTAAATGAATATGAAATGTTGTTAAATAGCTCAAGAAATTAGATGCAATTCCGTTTTCGTTGCTTCACTAACTTAAAATCAATTATCCTGACAATTTTTTTGCCAGGATGCCCGCGGAAGAGGTTTTTCAAAATTTTTGTTAGTTCTAATCTAATACATGCACATTTGATAGGCCTACTATAATGTTTTATATCTCAAGCAAAATGTCAAAAACATGGACTTTATGGTGATATCATTTATTAAGTATTTTCGTGCAATAGCAAATAAATATATATATGTAGACAGTAAATTTACACCCGAAATTTACGAATATTTGCAACAGTAAATACATTTTGGCAATGGTATATAAAATGATTAATACCTTAATAAATACTTATTACAATAGAATACCTTTTTACCTCCCAATATACATTGTACTTTGGCACTCAAAACGTAAGAGACAAATACTATGTTATACATGTGAGTAATTTCAATTGAAAGCCACTAAGTACTTAATAAGTAGTTGACAAGTTGAGCAGTAAGAGTAATCTGCACTGAAGAACAATACAGTTTAAGTCAACAATAATTATGTATTATTTCACTGGCTGTCATGTGCTAGTAAATGAGCTTGTGTTAGTAAAGTGATATTAATGGGGCAGTTTGCAATGCACAAATGCACGACTAATTGGTTATCAGTGTTAATAGCATCTTATCGATTATGTTAGTTTCTTAACAAAAGTAAACAGCTTCTCTAATTCAGGATCTGCAAATATGTATCCCTCTACTATTGTCCTTCTCTCAAGCGTTTAATGGTTTTCATGCCAATGCGTCCACCGACCCTAAAAATATTCATCAAGTTTTGAATTTTTTTGCAGGCATTAACATTAATTTCCTGAAGATAATTTATGAAGCAGAATAGTATGATATTCAAGCACAATATGAGTTAAATATTAATATACCTACCATCTGGCTAGAGTCGGCGAGTACTGCGACAGGTAGACGAAGAGCAGAGGCGGATTTGGTGAAATCCACACCTCATACATTTGGTTGGCAATTGCAACTGCCATCAACTCGGCACACCTCTGAGTGCTCATTCTGTTCTCCGTTGGCTTCATGTCTTTGCCGTATTTCTGAAATGAGACACTCTTCACAGTACCAAAATACCAGGCAACATCTCCTTTGAAATGCATAAATCATTACAAAACATGATCATGCAAGAGGTCACATTCATGACAAGAACCCACAGGTTGCTAAATGGAGGTGGTGTATTGTCTCAGTTTAAATCCTCTAAATCCAGGAGAAGCTTTGTCCAGCACTGCTATAACTACCTCCATTAATCAATATCCCGAAAATTTCCTCAGGGTAAAACTTCTCCTCTTTTTCCAGAATGTTGCCCTTTTTTGATCAGGGTTGCACGATTTAAATCATTTGATTTAAATCACTTGATTTAAATCATGATTTAAATCAGTGATTTTAATCAATGATTTTTATTGAAAATCACTATATGTTAGAAAACTGCAAATAGTTTGCGTATAAATGCTATAATGGATCAGTTGACACCTTCACATTTGAATTGATGTCGAATCACAGCTACAATTCGGATGTCAGGGTGGTTTTCGGCTTACTTTAATCCAGTTTAAGATGCAATCCAATATCTCCTCTATCAGGCACCAAATTCCTAATCTCATGCCAAAAGTAGCACTCACTAAACAAGAAAACAACAATAACAAACAATTGTAATTATAAAATACTGATTCTGTGGTCATCATTGGTAATTTCAATCATTCCTTTGCTCCAAAGTAACATATTCTATGGAAAATTGTGACTTTGATTAGGATCAAACCCTGTTAAGTCTCTTTTGGCAGCAAAATGAAACTTTTCCTATGTCATTGGTCATTCCTAGCAATAGTAGCTCCAAAAAGCTGACAAAATTCCACACTTTAATTAACATAAAATTCATGTTCTGAGGGCATTTGTTGCAGCTGGAAAAAGTAAAAAATATGAGCGATCTACAACTTCGAATTTCAACTTGATTGCATAACTTTTGGGCAGTGAAATAAATTTTCCCATTACAGAAGACCTATTTAAGAACAGTTTATCATTTATTATGACTTCACGTTCTTTGAAAAAAATTGTATTTGAAAAAATACGACAGCTTGATTTAAATCTGATTTAAATCAAAAAAATCTGATTTAAATCAAATAAATCCGATTTTTTTGATTTAAATCGGATTTTTTTGCAACCCTGTTTTTGGTTGGCCCTACATGGCCCCTGCGCCCTTCGGTCCTGTGTAGCATTTGTGTCTAGGCTATGGCATTGCTAAAGTCTCCAGTGGTGCAGATCTGAACCTGCAATCTCATACTAGACAGGCAAATGCCTAAATCTTGACTGCTGCTCCTAAAATTGATTAGTACGGATGATGATCCAGTTTAACATCTCTCAATTTTTATGAACACAGTGGTTGTCCCCCCAAGCTCTCACTGGAACTTCACAGAAAATTAAGTTTAAATGTAATTATCACAATATCAAAGAAGCCTACCTCTCCCGAAGCTTCGGTGAAAGCCTGACTCAGGATGTTGGAAAACACAGGGCCGGGGCAGACCATGGTCACATTGATGTTGTTCTGATACTGTTCAATCCTGAGAGCATCGAACCAGCCCTGAAATACACATTCTTATCATCAATTTACCAATTTTTATCTGAACATCAATCTAAGTAACTTAATAAATAAAATAATATACATGTATATTGAAAAGAACATTATTCCAGAAATTGCAAGCAGCCACTTACTAGTACAGGAATATAATTTGACTTACTTGCAGGGCAAACTTAGTGGCAGAGTAGGAGGCAGAGAATGGAGCACCTAAAATTTAATGTCATCATGTATCATCAGCTTTGAAACAAATGTTGTATGAATCGTTAGTGGGGAAAAAGGCAAAATGTGTTCTATCAAAGGAAAATAGTAATTTAATTTAATCTATTCATACCCATTATTTTCAAGGTCATTTTCTCTCTTGGCCAAAAAATATAGATCTAAAGAGGCCCTACGAGACACTCTGGATGACTGTTAACTTGTCAAGAATTGAGAACGGAGAATACACGCACCTAATTTCCCAGCCACACTGCTAGTCACCACAATGTGCCCTGCCTTTCTTTCTACCATGTGAGGCAGAACTTTCTTGGTCAGAGAGAATACGGACAATGCGTTCAGTTCCATCATTTCCTTCTCAACTTCGTTGGAGGTGTCCACAGCCATCCCTCTTTGTGACCGCCCGGCATTGTTCACCAAGATGTCGATCTGGGATAATTGAAATATGTAAACTTTTTACAATTTCATAAAATACACCTTACATGAATTAATCAAAGGAGTGAATAGCTTTGACAAAATTTAATTTTCCAGGACTTCCTTTTCTGCAAAATATCCAGAAAGAGGTTGGCCCTTTCAGAAACTCCACTCAAAAGCAATGAATTTATTAAATTTTTAAAATTAAAGCCTAAAATTTAACCAAATCCAGCTATGGACATAAAACAACAGTTTGCAAATCTATTTATGATCATCCTTGTTGAAAAAAGGTGATTTTTTTTTTTTAAGTTTTTCGGAAATGTATTCATAAAATATTGAAGAATGGATCCATATGCTTACTATAATAAGCAAATTTATTGGTAGCCTATGCATCTGAACTTCTATTAACTGCTAGTATACCTGTCTCTAAAAAAGGCTCTAATCCTCACAATTGATTTCCAATTTAAACTTTACAGCAAAATTTTCTCATAAACAGATAATAATCAGTGAATTTTACAATGCAAAAGGTATCATAAGCCAAAAACAGCCATTCACAACTGCAGTTTCCTACCTTTCCGAAATGACTGCGAACTTTTTCAGCTGCAACAGAATGGGAATTGAAATCCAAGACATCCAGTTTCAAAACCAAAATGTCATCTTCCTTTAATTGGCTCCTCGCTGTAATGGAAGCAACTTATTTTATGGATACATCTTTTTACATAAACAACAGAATTAACTGATCAATTTCTTCAGTCTCATCAATAAAGACTCTTCATAAGAGGCATTACAATTGCTCATGTACAGGGTCTACCCCAAGATGTAGTAAATGCGGCTTCGATGGCAGCTTTTAAAAGAAGATTGGACAAGTTCTGGAAGAATCATAGATTGATGTATACGCAAGTGTGATACCCACAGGGGTGGTAAGTGGAGTGGCAGCCTCGGCGGCCTGATGCGTACCATGCCCTGTGACTCTGTGAGTGACACCAAGCGGTAAAATTTTAAGGCCATGTGGCAGCTACGGTGGCCTAAAGGTCGACACCCGTCTGAGTCCCACAACCAGCCCCATAAGAGAAGAAAACGAAGCAATTCCAACTGACTGTATTATACACCCTCACTGCACCAGCACCAACACATCCATATCAACTCTACCACACAGAGAAAAGATCTGAGCATAGAGTCAAGGAGGGTAAATCCGTCCACTTTTGGCAAAAACCCTATTTCCCAAACAATGGGAATCGATTTAAAAAATGTAAAGTAGTCCAGTGGAAGGAGCATATTATGTGCTAACATTAACAACCAAAAAGGTAAAGAAATTCAAATAATTTTGCTGAAACTATGGCAACCAAAAATGAAGGTTGGGGCTGGTAAATCCGTCCAGGTTGCTGGTAAATCCGTCCAGCAAGGATGGTAAATCCGTCCACAGGGCATAATACAGCCCCCACCTATCATATCTTATAAATTTTTGAAATGTTGCAATTTATCAATATTCACCAAGGATTTGGGGTTGATCTAAGAATAATTGGACAATGATTACACGAGACAGAAGAATTAAATAATAGATGTCAAGTTTTATACAATCATTTCAATCGATTGCCCTAATAACAATTAAAATTTATTTACCCCAATCAAAGTGGTATCAATTGTTCCAGTCTAATTTCTGTAATCAATTATATGCCAATTATGAAAATTGCAAGTCATACAAGTACTCTGATATAGGTGGACGGATTTACAAAACACCCAATCAATCCAGTTTTAATATGAGGATGGCAATTCCGTCCACTTTCATTTCCATTGTATTTCCTTCCAAAGTGTCACAACTGAGTATTTTTTTAAAAATCCAATAAAGATAATAAATTTTCTATCTTATTCATTGATTATTACATGAAATACATTTGTCTGTTGATTTAAAAAGGCCTACAAGGCCAATCAACTAAAATTCACAAAATGGCTGATGACGTCACAGAGTTTGATTGTCTTTTATCTTTTGTTGTTAAACAGACCCAAAAAATTATTCAAAATGCTAAGAACCGCAAAATCTATTAAAACCGAATTTCTCTTGCTTTTAAAACTCACAAAACTTCAACAGATGTACTTTTATCCTCATATTAGAAGGTGGACGGATTTAGAATCCTGGACGGATTTACCATCCTTGACTCTAGAGGTTTTATAACCTGCGCTCAGTAGAAACATTACATTACATTACATTAAAAAATTACGGAACACAAAAATGGGACTTTTAAGAATCATCCATCCTTTTCCATTGTGAAAGTACAGGCCAGTGTTTAAATCCCTCAATGCCTTGATTGATTGAATGATTTTATTACCCTGGGTTCCCCCAGGGTAATTTTATCTAAAAACCAGTCTGAGAGATTTTTGGAAAAAAGTTTTCCCAGCCTTAATACAGGTGTGGATGTGGTCAAGTGGGCCATTTTGTGTTCATATAGAGGTGAACTAAAATGCGTTGTGGAATTGGGGGTGATTTGATGTGATTTTTTTTTTTTTTTTTATTTGAAAAAAAAAAAAATATTTTAATTTTTTTTTTTTTTTGTAGTTTGTTGTGTAATAGATCGTTTGAGTCTTGGGGCTGTTTTCAAGCTGACTTTGCATTATAATGTCGCCCACGTGACGATCGTCCATGCGATTCAAGGAAGGCCTATAATGCATTTGGCAATTGCTTTTTTGCAGTGCATATATTCTCAGAAGCAGTCTAACAATGCTAATTGCAATTCTGCAAGTTCTAAAGCATTTTTTTCACCCTCAGTTTACCAAATTGCCATTGAGAAACAGCACTTTAAGTCAATCTGACAGGTGTCAAAGCTGATTGCACTTCGCAGTGCAGTGCTACTATCCACGGATGTTATGCTTAATTGCTAATTCCCAACAGAACCCAGGGTTTGAATCCTCGGATTCTTGTTTAGATAGTTTCCCGTCAATACACACAAGTTGACTTGAAGACTGTGGTCTTCCAACCGACCGAGTCCAAATTATCCAATTTTTAATATAAAATTATGCTAGAAAGTTGTACTCACACATGCATTTGTTCTTCACCCTCTCCAGCTCGTCTGTTCGTCTGGCACTCAGCACAAGCCGGGCTCCTCCTTTCGCCAGTTCATAGGCCAAGAATTCTCCAATGCCACTCGATGCTCCTGTGATCCAAATGACTTTTCCAGCCACTGACCCTGCACAAAATAGCCATCCATGAACATAATCTGAACAAATACCTCATAAATTCCTATTTCACTTAAAAGAGGCACTGACCCATTTTCAAGTTCTCAAATTCATAATCAGTGCATGCCAATAATTACACCAATTTATGCAAACTGGACAGTACTCGAGAGTATGGCAGTTGTTGTACACTCAACTACACTGTAACCCCCATTCACATTTGCTTTTATAAGTCTGCAGAGAAAGAGAAACTACATGAAAAATACACTGAAGTCTCACATGAAAAACAAATTTCTCTCAACCATAAATTTTGATTCCTCTAAAAAGCCAGATTGTTTAATCATGTTAATCTATACTCACAGGTGTAGGAGGTAGGGGGGGGGGGGCTGCAGCCCCCAAACATTTTTGGAAAAGCAATTTTTTGGACAGTTTCGGGCAGAAAAAATTGTGATTTTTTAAATTTTTGTCAAATTGTGCAATACATATTTTGGACAGCCACCCAAAATTTGTTGACCTCCTGCGCCTATGTGTACACTAAATTTCTTGATGACTGGTAACTCGCTGTTCCAATCTCCTGCTGCCACTACTGGAGCAGCGTGGCTGGAAGGCGAAGGGGGAGTGGTGACATACTGCAATAACTGCATAGATGAGAAAGGTTGCCACTGGCCCAATGCATTTTACAAGGCCTATTAAGCTATTCTGTGGGGCATCTCTTATGCTTTTCCCATTTATAATTACTGATTAGTCCCGCTGCCGGACGGGATAAATATTTTCATTCTCAAGTGTCGGTCCTTCCATCTGTCTGTCAACAGGATTAAGGAAAATCTATACTAGCTAATAACCTGCACTTGGTACATAAATTATGCATCATGCGTGAGTGATCACTGAACTATATATAGGCCTATAGCAAATGGTAGAGACTTTTCTGCTGGCGGGACAAGCATAGGCATATAAACCTATGGGGACAAGCCTATGTACACTATGGACTGCAAAGCTACCACCTTCTTAAAATAGGGTTATGTGAACTTATGTCATTTAAGTTAAGCAGTTAATCATGCAACAAAATCCAAAATAATTCATTATACTTGTTAATATTCACAGCTATACATGTGCTAGAAATCTTGATGTTGGTTTAAATTAAACTAGCATTATACCCGTGAAGCCAGCTTAGCCAGGCCATGAAGTTGGTGGGGGGGCTGTTTTCAGGAGAGTATTATGATTTTGATAAGATTGAGGCACCAAAGCTGGCTAAGGACATTGTAGGCAGTTGTAAGAAGATGCTTGCAAAGTTTCATGGCTGGGAAATCAGTAGTTTGGTTGGAGTAGCGTAAGGGGTCCGTGAATTAATAGTATGATGCAGAACTTTAGCCAAAAAGCATAGAGGTTTCTCACCGTTTCTGCACCAGATATTTGTTTTATTGTTTATAACTATAATTAAAAGGGATAAATAAATTATAGGTGCAAAAACCCCTATGCCCTAAAAGTACATTTAAGGTTTAAAGTACACTGTATATGCCTACTACAGTGGTCCCTGCATTATAAGACCGCCCCTCCTGCGGTCATGAAGCGGTCTCTCGTGGGGGTGCGGTCTCTCATCAGGGTGCAAAATGCACTAAAAATACTACTTAGTGCGGGAGGAAGGCGGTCACATAAGGCAAGGCGGTCTTATAACAGGGGGTCTTATAACGCAGGGACCACTGTATATGGTATGCTTCATCCTGACTTGATGCTGCACTGCAGTGCTGGGCTAGAGTTCAGCATGTTTGAGCATGAACAGAACATGTGCCAACTTTAACTTCCTTTAAATCCCAATATAATAGAGATTAGCATACATTTAACTGGCTTGCCTCTATTAGGCTCTTAATTTAAGTAAATTGCACTGCATGTCTTTCCTTAGCTTCCTTAAACATATTACCAATTCCAGTTCCAAAGTGAGACTTCCACCAGAGAAGCAGATCACAGTCAGACATCCAAATCAAGCCAACCAAGCCAAGGAGCACTAGGACGGCCACAAAGAGGAGAGAGAGAATCTCCATGTTGTGTGGATCTGACTGCTTCTTTGCCTATTTGAAGCTTATAATATTATCATGCATGTCAAAGGTAGAAGGTCATTTACAGTTCACATTTCAGGACCTGGTTGTGACCTAGTTTCTTTTCCAACACACAAGCTCCACCTGGTGTATGGGTTCAATATTTATTGCTTGCCTGATAACCCACAATGGCAAAGGAGAACAACCACGTTTTCCTGGTTAACAAACCAGGTAAGCTTACTTGTGCTTGACATGTCTTGCGTAACATGTGCTAAGAACTTCATGGACATGATAAATAAGATAAGGTGTGGAACCAGCTGCTACCAAAAGTAATCATTAGTGTATTCTTTGTAATTTCTTGGCTCTACTATCTGTAGATAGATCAGATAGCCTACCTGGTAGATGCTCAATGATTCAATGTACCATATTGAATTTACCAAGGATCTTCACTTTGTTCTATTCCAGGGGTGAATGGAGTTCCCTCAACTGACAACTTTGGTTTTGGTGAATGCCCTTATCCAGAAAACCTGACAGATGGTGAGGTCATTATTCAGAACATTTTCCTCTCTGTGGATCCTGCCCAGGTAATATGCTGGAAAAAAAAAGGAGATTCCTCAAGATAGTAAAAAACAGGGTCAGTACATTTAGAAGCTGTTGCGAAATAACATCTTCGGAACTTGGCTTGCGAGGGTGCGAAATAAGAAAGCGATAGTATACTGAGTATGCGATGGTAGAAATGTGACTATCGCTTAGATATCCATACGTATAGATCACAGGCATGGCATTTGCCCTAATAAATAATATTATAAACAGTCTGCTTGTACAATGTCTATATTTTGAAACAAGGATCTGAGGATGCAAAGCGGGTCACTTTGAGCTACTTTGGTATTATATTTAAGGGCAGTGATAAGTAGGGAGTAACTGGGGAATCATTTGCCATTGTTCTGATACAGGGATGTCCAGCACATCTGATGGCTGATGATGTTAATTGATGCGAGAAAGTCAGCACAAGGAAATCGCCAAACCAGTACTTTGCATTTAATAAAATATGTACATACTTACTTGTAACAGAGATGCCAAATGAACGATGACACTGGCGTGGACTACTGCAAGCCATGGGTAATCGGTGAGACCATCGAAGGATTTGTTGGAGTGGGAAAGGTCATTCAGTCAAGCCATCCTGAATTTTCCAATGGTGACCTCGTCTTGGGTGGTAAACGGTGGCCATGGAAGGCGTTCTTCAAGGAAAATATGAATGACCAAGGAAATGGCATCACTAAGGTATATTTATCCCCAATGCTGCAGATTTTTGATTGTTTCTGAAGTGCTTGCCAGTTTAAACTGCAAGTTATCATTGGTATAAATTTACTTGACAGGTTCCAGAGAGCTTATTGCCCATAGTGACAGCCAAACCAAGTCTACTTCTGAGTCTTTTCGGTCTTGTTGGGTGCACTGCATATTTTGGTATTGTGGAAAAAGGACATATTCAGCCAGACAAAAACCAGACTCTAGTTGTAAGTGGAGCTGCTGGAGCCTGTGGATCACTTGCTGGACAGGTTGGACAATTTTAAAACTTCTCAATTTGATAGATCTATACTAGTTTCAGTTATCCAGTGCTTTTCCTGAGACAAAAATGCTACTAACCACAGTGGCGAATTTTGAGTGAATGTCTATAGATGTGTGGCTAATTTACAGCCAAAATTATGCAATTTCTATTATCCACAATGCATCCTCCTTGTGGCTAAAAGAAATTGCATAATTTGGCAGGGAAAGCACTGCTATCTTCTATGTTATCTTTATGTTATATTCATGCAATTTCAATTTCAATGCCCATATTATCCGGCCTATTGCAAGTATGACAATTAGACCTACTAGATTTATATTGATGTTTTACAGATAGGTCGTATACTGGGATGTACAATTAATTTTTAAACTGTTTTTGAAGCATTTAAAAGCCATCCATACAACTACAAATCTATTGATGTTTTACAGATAGGTCGTATACTGGGATGTACAAATGTAGTGGGCATTTGTGGGAGTGATGAAAAATGCACATGGCTCAAAAAAGAATTGGGATTCAATGCAACCATCAACTACAAAACAGATGACATCGAAAAGAGACTCAAAGAAACGTGTCCAGCCGGAATAGATGTGTATTTTGATAACACTGGAGGGGATATTAGTGACAAAGTTATTCTTCAGGTGAGTGCCACTCCAATTTGTCGGACTTCAGATTCTCACTCCGCATCGAGAATGGTTAAAATTTTGTTACTGATTACTTTGCAGATGAACCAACACTCCCATGTGATATTATGTGGGCAAATTTCTCAATACAACAAAGATGTGCCCTACCCTCCTCCAATTCCTGCAGCCACGACGGCAGCCATTAAGGATAAGCAAATTACTAGGTAGGCAGTTAATTTAATGGAATTGATAGATTTATATTAATTTATAGCAATTCCTTTGAAATGCCCTGATAGTATTACAGAAGCTCTTACATTGTATTTGTACTTCAGGGAACGTTACTTGGTCTTGAATTATATGGATAAGTTTCCAGAGGGTGTCGGCAAGCTTGCCATGTGGTATGCTCAAGGTTTAATACAGGTTTGTCTCTTTCTGTTTTGTTTTTCTGACTAGTTACAAAGTTAGTTACAAAGTTAATTGCAAGTATCTGATCTTTGTCTTGCATAAATTGAGCAGTTTTCAATAAGTTAGCACCATCTTTTAGACATTAATGGACAGCTATTATCACATCAATATTGATAGAGTAAGACTCTTTAAATTTTCATTATTTTGTGATTAATTGAGATGGAAACCATTTCAGGTTGGAGAAACCATTGAGGAAGGTCTACATAACGCAGGACGAGCATTCGTTTCAATGATGACAGGCGGTAATAAAGGAAAACAACTTGTTAAAGTTTCATGATTTATTATAAATAAATGAATAAATAATCAAATACACACTTGAATGACTTGACTTATAATTCAACAGAGAGTCAGAGACATTTTATTGCTGTTTGACTAGAATATAGTTAGGCCACACATAATTGATTCTCAGCTTCGCGGACCCGCCGACACAATAGATTTCCTGCCGGTGGAAAAAAAAAATTGAAAAAAAGAGAAACATTTTTTTTTGACATTATAAATTTTTTTTTTTTGTCCTACCGACCGACCCTAGAAAAAGTGCCTTGAGAGGATCCGAGAAGCTAAAGATCAATTATGTGTGGCCTTACCAGAATGAGATTCTAAAATTGACAATCATACCTGGATATACACTGACCTAGAATATAGCACAAGATGAATTGCATGAACGAGTTTATTTTTAACATGTTAGATGCAAATGCTGAGATTTTCAGTGACAAAGAGGATGAATACGAAGTTAACAAGTAATGTTATAATGATCTATGTAATGTTATAATGATCTATGTAATGTTATAATGATCTATGTAATGCATAAACACTTAGTAGTCTATTCCTAAGACATTGCCTACTTTTAAGAACAAGTTTGCTCAATTATTCATACAGTTTGCATAGCATATGAATGCTTAATTATTTTGTACAGATATAACAAGAGACAAGAGTGTAAGTATTATTTTAAGTACAGAGATACATGCCAATTCCAGTAACTGTTATCAAAACAATGCAAACAAAAACAAATTGCACAAGAAACAAAGAAACAAAACAATTAAAATGACAGTTCAAAATTACATTGTTTTCTGAAAAAAAAAAAAAATCTGAGCCAGCCAGAAATTGGCAATTCTTGTCTGTTCCAGCCAGATATAAATATCCTAACCACATATTATTTATATGTATATATGAATTGAACCTTCTAAACAGAATCCACAAGTTAACTTCTCATTGGCCTATCAATTATAGCTAATTATCAACTGACTTGAGAATTCTGGAACCTACAACTTTCAAATTTTGGCAAAAAAAAAAACTTTGATCAAAAGGGACACCTTGTGTGACTCCGTGTCTGAAGTGATCTTCAGAATTCAATATTTTTTCAAAACAATTGGTGAAAATAAGAATTCTGGTAGAGAGGGATTCATACTTCTCCTTACATGGCAATTTAAAAGATAGGGAAAAGGAAGGAAGAAAATTAAGGAAGAATATAAGTATCTCAAACTGATAATATTTAAAACATCCGCACACTAAAGATGCAACAATAGTGGCTTGGTTAAACCAAGATAGATAGAGCAGTTAGACACTACTCATCTGCAGGTTCTTGTTTCTCAAGTGCACAAAAATGGGAAACAAGAATCGTAAATGCACCCACAAGTGTGGGAAGCATTGCAGAGGCCACACGGGCCCAACTGGCAGAGGTTGTGGTACCATGAAAATAGCAGACTTCAAGAGTGAGTTTGTGTTTTACGCCCCATCCACACCGGCGTGGGCTATTTAGAGCACAGGGGCTTCTACACCCAAGTTTAATGTGTTTATATACATATACATTATAATATAATATGTATATACATTATACACAGTAAACTTGGTGTTGAAGCCCGTGATTTAGAGGAGCAGCAGATTTCAAGAAGATTCAGAGAGCACGCACTCCACCTCGGTATACTGTTCTGAACTAAGTGGGAGAAGTTCTCCCGGAGAACCCTCTCTCATCGATTTCTCTGAAAGAGTACTCTCTTCAGGTCAAACTGGCAAAATTTGAACAATAAATTGGAAATTGGTACAGTTTCTCACACAAGAATCTATTTCAACTGCATTAAACGGTGAGTGTATTTGCCTTAAAGATTTCATTGATAACTCTGTTGAGTCAGATGAGAGAAAAGATCGTTAGTATGTCAGGAGAAGAAGTCTATCACCTCTTTCTATAGGCCTATGCGGCTAGAGGTTCAACAAGTGACAAGTGGCTTGGCCTAGTAGATCTGAAGAGGAAATTATGCAAAGATACAGATTTCCACGAGGCTTATCCTTTGATGGACGTCTAATGTCACATCTTTTCTACCAAAGTAGGACGCCGCCAGTGGGCCTGATTCTGGGCTACAGTTTCGTGGTTGGCTTATTGCAGCACCTAGACTCCAATGGCCAAGATAATAAGACAATAGCAGAGAACTCGCTAGGAAACTAAACATTGACAATATTGTGCACGAAATTCATCTCCATGACCAATGGGGGGCACTCATTTGTTCCATCTGCTACACCCTGCCTCAAACACTCTTATCACAAGGCAAGTCTGACTTTGTTATTTTAGATTTAGGCACCAATGATCTGGCCAATGGCACCTCACCATTTTTGGTTGCTGCCCAACTGAAAAAGTTGGCCGACAAGTTGAGATCCTGACACCATGTCTCTCAAATCATGATCTGTTCATTAACAGAACCAGCCACCTCATGAGCATGACCCCGCAGCAGTTCGCTTCCGCAGCATTCCAATGCAACGGCTATTTCAGAGACTTGGCAGACATCAGCCCCCACACCTCACACCATATGTGCACAAAGGTTTCTGGACCAAATATTATAAATTGCAGGGTAGTTTTCCTAACCCTCGAATCATTCACAATTTCACATCAAGTTGAACACCATATCTTCACCGTACGTTCCCATTCCCAATCATATTTCTCCATCAAATTCTACATGTATCCACCGGTTACCTATAAACACCATGAAGTAACATACCAGACCCCCTAAGCTGTCATATAAGCACACTCTAGCTGTGGCAAGTCCTCTTCCTGTGGCAAGAGGCACTGTCACCACCGTCGATATTCATCCACGGAGGTGTCTTCCTGCCCCCAACATTGTGCCTGCCCTGATCGTATCTAGCAAGCAGCCTCTCTTCTCTAATTCAATGAACTGCCTCTCTTCACTATTGTTGAATAAGATATTAAGTGATGATATGAGAAATATATATATATTATTGTGTAATCATTATCATTAATAATATTATTATATAACTATGGATATAGCTCAAGTCTTAAATTACAGAATCGTCTGTGCTTTCTTTGGATCTATGATATCTTCATGGGCAGCGCTTGCCATGGAAACTCTTAGGGAAGTCTTTCCAGTTAAGACTTCCCTGAGTTGGGTTCGTGCTTTACGCAGGCGCAAAGACAGCAAAGCCCAAGAGAGAATAACATAGTGATTGCCCAGTCAGACGAGAGAGCGCCTTTGCCCAGGGTGGCACGGCTTCCCTCTTCTCCCTGACCTAAGGACGGGCATCTTGTATCGAGGCAATCAAGGTGAGAAGGATGGGAATGGGGTTCGATCATGGATCCCATCGTCATGGCAGTTTAAGGCAGAGGTTAATTAGGTTATCTTTTAGGTCTGTACGTTTCATTTGTTAAAAAGAGTAATTGAACTGTTGAAATGTGCATTCATGGTTTATGTAACTGTTAATTGATGAATGTTTGATTAAAGAAGTTTGGATCTTAATACCGTGGTAGTCATGTCTCTGGTAATTCTTGAGTACGTGTTTCTCAGTCAGGCAATTGAAATGTCTCTGCAGAGATCCTGGGTTTAGATCATCCTCTGGCTTCGGACAATCAACTGGGTCCGAGGTTAAAGATGGCATGGTGGAGAATCCGGGTGCTTTTCATCGTTTATCCTTATTATTATCTTATCAGCATATTTAATGATAACGTTAGCTTATATCGTTTCTTTAACACTGCTTTATCGCAGTACATTTTGCATTTTTCCTTTAATATTATAGTGTATCTATTATTTATCGAGTGCTTTTTCACGACAGGTTTGCTTACACATTACATTTGAGAGCTCTTTGCCTATTTTTGATATATTCATTATTGCGCTGTGTTGTCATTTTCTTGCGGGGCTGTCTCTTTGATCAAATTGAGTGCTGTCGGTCCAGCCGGCCGTCCTACCGTGTGAGGTCAACTCTGTGGGCACACGTGATCAAGGAGGCTCTCACCGCACATGTACTCATCTACTCGTTTAAGTTGACATGTTGCAGTTGCTGTGCGTTCCACTCGAGATCTGCCGTGTCACTGGCTCCTCAAGTCACCACTTACCAGGGTCATCCCCAAGGGCCGCTACGTAACTAGGGGCTACTTATCAGTCAACAGCCAGGGCACACCCACGACACCAAAAGGGCACTACCGACGTCGCACGGGACCTCGTACGATCCCGCCAGATGAAAGACCTGAGGACCGCCCAATGCTGATCCCGATTCATGGATGGGACAGCGCGTCAGCTGGCCTATATCGTCGCGATTGACCTGACCAGGCATGTTGCTATTTCCATGAACTTTACATGTGGATGTCCAACATTTTGCATCACCACAACGCACATGTTGAAACATTCCACTATTGCAGTATTGAACTATTAAATCTGCAGTGCAGTTGGCTAATACGGCCTGCCCCTTCCATACTGCAAACTCGAACAATTACGCTGCATTATCGCTCGTTATCCAGGTGGCTAACACGGATTGCTCCTGTGATACTGCGATATCATACACACGCATCCGCATCCATCGTACACGCAGGTAGCTAATCTGGACTATATGTAGTGTATTAAGAGAACGGTAACGTTTAATTACAATTTTTGAAACAAGTGTATCTGTTATAGGAGGGGTATTTTGAATCTAAAAGAAAGTTTCACAACAATGGTTAAAGAAATCTTTTTCCGCGTAGTTTGTACCATTTCTTGATGAATATTCTCGCTCACTGAACGAAAAAAATGATAAGATTCTCTAAGTTAGACTGGGTTCTATTATAAATTGGATTGATGGATGGGTGAGTAGGGTTTTACGTCCTGTATTGATGCCGACGTCCTTCTCCTGGACAAATTAACCAAGCGCATAAATTCAGGACGTAAAGCCCCAACCATCCACCCATCCATCCGTATAGCCACCCGTCCTGTATTTATGCGCTTGGCAGGTCTTTTATACGTGGGAACAAATTTGTGATGACACAATTTTTTTATTTCATCAGGTGGCGAAAATGAACACAACACCGCGGCCTAAGGAGGAGACCCAGGAATTCCAGGAGTACCAGGACCCAGGAGACCTCTCCTCAACCAGGGTCGTCGGCCTACTGGTTCCAGGAGGGGCAGGAACTCCCCGACCCGGATCTGGATGACAACGACCTCCAGACGGAGTACGAGGCTCCTCCCGCCCCCGAACCCGTGGCCAGGGACATCCCCGACGAAAAGGATCAACTCTTTATGTCGCCAAGTCTCTTGGCGGCATTTCGTCTGGGGTTCGGGAACAAATTCTCGGCCATTGTACGGCGACAGGGGGCGGTTGACCGAAGGAAAGGAGAGAGACGGCCACATCCGCCTCTTCTGCGATGATAAACACACGTTACCATTGGACCCCATGCAGGTGGCGGGACTCGAATACAGGTTAATAGAATTCCGTTCTATTATGCACGACAGGGGCCCCATCTCCGGCGCTATCGAAAGACACATCGGTGGATTGGTCTACATGGGACTCAATTCCCAATACGGCGACGACCTGGACATCAGGGCATTTTTCAGGCCCTCGAACGACCCAAAAGGACGGCAGGCGTCGAAGAGGGCCCTGTGTCTCAATGCGCAGGAGGTGGATGACCTAGTCCTTGTGCTGAGGGCGCTCAAACCAACATGGCCCGCGTACTACAGTATCGACAACCCCTGCTTCGCAACCCACGACAATGAAGCACAGCGGATGGGTTGTCGGTACTGCGCTCCTAGGGGCATCCTTGCCTAAAAAAAACAACCGGACTCTATATACATGTGTGGACAATCTATAAATATATATATTCTTCCATAATTGTCATTGTTGATTTGCTGAATTTGTTTATTTTTTCATTGCTGAATTGTTTATTTTTTTCATTGATGTATTGCTGACAGTACCCGATATCGTTTGATTGCATAACTTTTTTAGGGATTTAGTGGTTAGAGCACTAAAAGAGGTTGAACGGGGAACAGGGAGCGGGTCCCCCTTTTGGGGTTATGCTGGTTAGCTTGGCTGCGCCGTCTTTATGTCTATTGTACTCCTGGTCTTTCAGTACTTTGAGTTCAATTTCCTCTCCTGTGTTGCTCACTCTATTGTTTGCTGTGTTGTTCTAATCTCTTGTTTCCCTCACTTGTTTCTGTAGTGGGCAGGGTTGACAGTTGTCGGTCAAGCTGTGACAAATTTGTAATTCATATAAATACCATCAGTCAGTGGCCTCTGGGTCGCACTTTAAAATTCTGCACGGAGCTGCAAGGTCGCTCAGGACCAGGAGAGGCCGCTCCTTCATCGCCATTCTCATTACTTCATCGTTTCATAGCTCCACGTGTGTGTAGCTAGTGCGACGCTGCCACGGACCTGCTGCCCGGAGGTGTCTTCGTTTCTCGACCGAGGACTGCTCTGCCTTGCTTCGTGGCCCCCCTGGACTGGTTGCCCCGGACTTCCATCCGTCAACGCGTTTCACTTGACCCGAGGAAGGGACGTGGGAGAACCTTCTAGAGTCCAGCCGCTCTCAGCAACATCGATCTGGTGAGCCCGTTCCGGCTTTAGTAGCTAGCCGATATTGCTATTCATAACCTTCATAACTTTTCGCTACGTAGTGTAAGCTTCAACGTACATATCGCCCCTAGATAGCACGTGTCGGTGCTAAGCGGGCCTAAAAATATAAACTCATTTTGATTCTTCAACGTATTGCCATTACTGGCTCGCTGTGACTGTTCGCTACGTAAATATTCTTACAACGTATTGACACATAACACTTCAACGTATTTTTTAATCGAGACGTTCATTGTGCCCACGTGTGGTCCCACGTGTATTGCTTCTACGTATTAACTCGCTTCAACGTATTACTCGCCCACGGCTGTAACCCCGCCTGGGCCCCATTGCTGATAGCTGCTTGATATTCACACTTTGTTTCACGATTACAGAGAGATGGGAAGGAAGAGCAGAAAACCCAAGTGTTCCAGCTGCCGCAAGCCCTGCAGAGGCCACGAGGGCCCCACCGGGCGACAGTGTTCTGCTCGACGACCAGCTCAGCACGTGGCCTACGAGGAGCCGCCAACGGACCTGGATTTTGACTTCACCGGGGACGAGAAAACCCCTCTGCACCCCATGCACCAGCGAGGTGCCGTAAGGAGGCGCAGTGGCAGCCTGCCCGACATGAGGCGCCACCTCGTGGACGATGAGAGTCGCTTCCCCCCTCCTCTCCAGAATTACGTAACGGCCGACGAGACGACCAGCTCACCCAGGGGTCACCCCCCCCCCGTGCGAGTAGACCCCGCTCGCCTCGTCACCAAGGGCTGGCCACGTGGAATGCCCCGATTCAGAGTGCAGGATTTTACGCCCAGGCCCCTCACGAGCCTTCTCTCCCTGGTGCGTACTCTGCCCCCCGCTGTATTGCTGACAGAACCCGATATCGTTTGATTGCATAACTTTTTCATTAAATTTTTTAAAACTTATATGAGGTGAAAACCTGTGTTGTCTCTATTTACTTTGCCTGTTACATTCCGGTTTGGAATCTATATTTTTATCCGATACTTTTCTCAAGTGAAAGTAATTTGTTCACTTTAATCTTGAAAGAGCGTAATGAAAGTTAACAGTTACATGAAGTGACTGAAAAATGTTCACTTTTAGCTTACGTAAGTTCTACCAAACCGAACATTTTTACAAAGCGTTGAATTTCCATTCACTTTAATAAGCCGAGCTAATGCTTCCCTTATTCACTTCAGACTGGCTATTCCCAGAGCTCTTCACAATTGGCTTCTCTTTAATGATTGGGTAGATGAAGCCAACATCCAAGATGAAGCCCAAAAGGTGCAAAAATTCAGGAGGACATTAAAAGGGCAGCCAAGACAATGGTATGAGGACAACAAGGCGTCATCACTACCTTGGCCATTTTAGAAGCCGCTTTTAAAGGGGAATACGGCCCATCAATCTCGCGAGCTGAATATATCCGTCAATTACAGCAAATCAAGATGGAAACAAATGAATGTGGTGGACTTTAAAAAGCATGTCTTCACCACTGCTTCTAAAGCAGGTCTGAAGGCAGACGTAGAGCTGATGGTTTCAGCCTTTGTGGGTGGGCTACCAGAGTCCATTAGGTCTCAAGTACGTTCCAAGTGCGATGACACCTTGGACGCCGCCTTGAAGACTGCCAAAGCAGTCCTCATAGATACGCCTGCTGCTGTTCCAGAAGCAACAGCTTATCATGTGAGTCAACACACAAAGAACATGGAAAGGTTGACCGGAAAGGTCCAGAACTTCATGTTCTCAGACAGATCTCGCCGTCCGAGGTCAAGAAATGGATCACAATCACGAAGTGCTTCGAGATCTCTTAGTCGCGGCCGTGGTAACTTCCGAAGCAGAAGAGACCAGACTCCCCGAAGGGATAAACGCGGCAACCAAAAGGTTGCCAAATTCAAATTGACTTTAAAAGGGCAGCCAAGACAATGGTATGAGGACAACAAGGCCTCATTCACAACATTGGCCATATTAAAAGCCGCATTTACAGGGGAATACGGCCCCTCCACCTCGCGAGCTGAATATATACGTCAGCTACAGCAAATAACAAGAATCCATGGATTCAAAACCGGCCTTTGGCAATTGTATATTCGGGATTGAAATCATGAAGAGGGTGATTTATATATTATTACATGGATTGTTTTGTATTGAGCAGTGATAGCCAGACTGATAGTGTTTGCTGCATGCCATTAAACTTTGAGGGGAACCCCTTAGCAAATGCCTTTACCAAATTTCAGAACTGCAAGTGAAATACTAAAGTCACAGTGGGCAATTTAAAACATGTTGGTCATTTTGACAGCCATCTTGGATTTTTCAAAAATTTCTGAGAGGAATCCCTAAGTGAATCCCTATACCAAATTTCATAGATCTAAGTGAAATAATAAAGTCACAGTGGGCAATTTAAAATATGGTGGCCATTTTGGCAGCCATCTTGGATTTTTAAAAAAAATTTGAGGGGAACCCCCAAGTGAATCCCTATACCAAATTTCATGAATCTAAGTGAAATACTTAAGTCACAATAGGCAATTCAAAATATGGCATCCATTTTGGCAGCCATCTTGGATTTTTCCAAAAAATTTTGAGTGGAACCCCTAAGTGAATCCCTGTATCAAATTTCATAAATCTAAATGAAATACTAAAGTCACAGTGGGTATTTTAAAATATGGTGGCCATTTTGGCAGCCATCTTGGATTTTTCCGGAAATTTCTGAGGGGGACCCCTAAGTGAATCCCTATACCAAATTTCATAAATCTAAATGAAATAGTAAAGTTACAATGGGCAAATCAAAATATGGCGGCCATTTTGGCAGCCATCTTGGATTTTTCCAAAAAATTTTGAGGGGAACCCCTAAGTGAATCCCTATACCAAATTTCATAAATCTAGATGAAATACTAAGGTCACAGTGGGCAATTCAAAATATGGCGGCCATTTTGGCAGCCATCTTGGATTTTTCCAAAAATTTCAGAGGGAGACTCCAAAGTGAATCCCTATATCAAATTTCATAAATCCAAGTGAAATACTAAAGTCGCAATGGGCAATTCAAAATGTGTTGACAAGAAAAGTGGACAAGTTTACACATGGACAAGTGGACAAGTGGACAAGAGTCCCATTTCACCTTAAGCCCTCCTCTATTAACCGGCCATTGGCCGGTTAAAAATGGAAGCCACTGAATCTGTGGTGGACTTCAAGAAGCGTGTCTTCACCACTGCTTCTAAAGCAGGTCTGAAGGCAGATGTTGAGCTGATGTTTCAGCCTTTGTGGGTGGGCTACCAGAGTCCATCAGGTCTCATGTACGTTCCAAGTGCGATGACACCTTGGACGCCGCCTTGAAGACTGCCAAAGCAGTCCTCATAGATACGCCTGCTGCTGTTCCAGAAGCAACAGCTTATCATGTGAGTCAACACACAAAGAACATGGAAAGGTTGACCGGAAAGGTCCAGAACTTCATGTTCTCGGACAGATCTCGCCGTCCGAGATCAAGAAATCGATCTCAATCACGAAGTGCGTCATGATCGACAAGTCGTGGCCGTGGTAACTTCCGAAGAGGAAGGGACCAGACTCCCCGAAGGGATAAACGCCATAACTCCGATTCAGCCGACCGCCGAGTTGCTTTTAAAAGCAAGTCAAGGAGTCCTTCTCCTGGTCCTTGCTACTATTGCAACAAACAAGGCCATTCAGCCTCCGAATGTCGTTTGCTTCGCTGCCATCTTCGCGAAGGCAAGTGCAAGGACTCGCATTATTCAATAGGGAATCAGGGTGTAAGCACCAGAACCTCTGATTTCCATGGAAATGTGGATCATTCTGATTGTAATTCTTTAAATGTTCATGATTGTAATAATTTATTTCATACATATTTTGTTCATGGTTCTTTTGATTGGGAAGTCATGTGTCAAAGTTATACAACAGCAATTTGTTGACACTAAAGATGAACATCGGACGCTTCAGGAATTGAGTACCTCTTGTTTATCTTGGTCTCTATGGTCAAGGTAATCAGAGGGTATTAAAATTGGCTACAATACCGATCATCCTGACTGATTTACAGGACGGTATTGTAGACCCAATTACTAGGCTGAGGACTACTTGGAAACGGTGTCAATTCTTCCAACATGTTAATTGGTCAGGGTTGACAGTTATCTAAAGATGTTGCTTCCTATGATAGGCTACCAGCCACTACATCGATGACTTGGCTACACTACTTGTTTATAAATCATTTATTAAAGCAAGGCCATTTGTTGAAAGTTATAATGAAACAACATGAAAGATCAATTATTATTATAATACGGAGGTTGATCGCAACGAGGGAGCGGCGCGTGTACTGGAGGAGAACAAGATTCCTAGACTTCTCAACAAAGGTCAAACGGTGTTTCGCGTTTGGGAGTTTGAGGTGACAAACTTAAGGACTTTGTTCGGAGAGTGAGAAGTTATGAGAGCCATCCACCGATCAGCGACAGGTACTGCTGCACAAGTTTTTATGCGTCTTGGCACCGAAGCCACTTTGGATCAAGATTTGGCCAAGTTTAAATTAGTTTTTGGTACAGTTGTCACCAATGAACTGTAATGTATTTATTTATGTGTTTGTTTAAGTAATTAGAATTATATTGTAATACTTAATATTAAGATAGTTCTCTGTGAATGAGTCAAGAGGAAGCCAGTTCCTAGAACTGGCTGGAGTTCATCCCCATATTTGGGGTGAGCCAGGGCCTCATATAAAAAGGGAGGCCCCTGCTCCTCAGGAAAAAGGAGCTCAGGAGTTACTTTGAGAATGATGTGTGTATTACTTCAACAATAAACGTGGATACCAACTTAAACTGTTTAATTGATGCAGCAACATCGCTAACACTTCCAAGGCACGTCCGACATTTGGATCCGGCTGCATCGCTGACCCAGTTCATGCCCTTATTTGGCCGCCAGAGACGCTGAATGCAGTCGACTAAATATAACGTCTGCATCGCCTTGTTGCACTATACATTGATGAGAATCTACGGATCGCTTTGTTCAGCTGCTTAGAAGACATGCTAGACGTGGGTTCCCGCCATTGCAGCTAGACGATCGTGTGACGTTATTCCACGAATTTGAGGATATCGCTCGCCATATTTGGCTGCGCAGAGGCTCCGTGCGCACTGCTGACTCACACTGGATTGACTGACGTTTCGTGGAGCAAACTGACGCCGCCCCCCCCCTCGTCGATGAGGATCGAAGGAAGTGCTACCCCCCCCCCCCCGGATCGAAAGAAGTGCTGCCCCCCTCTCGCCAGCTGAGATGCCCAGCCGTTCTAACCAGCTGATGATACCCTGCTGACTGTGACACCCCCATTCGTGATTTGTTTGTAAACATTGGCACAGCTGATCGCAGGAAGGCTGCCTCTCAGGCTGCTGCTGCTGCTGCAGTTGTCTTGGACTTGTGAACATTTTTTTCCAATGGACTCATGGAACATTCTACTCTAGACCCATGGTACTTATAGTACTTGTAATCATTGACCATTTTATTGACAATTCTTTTCTTCACGCCAAATGTTTAATTTTTGAACTCTACTTTTGGACTTTATATTGTGTGTCCATGTCTGCAACTATATACATGAACCAGTACTTACACTGGACAGTTACCTGCTGCAAATCATCATTTTAAAGAGGTAAGCCTTTATCTTCACTGCATCATGACTCCATAAAATTGTTACAATGTATTGATTGGGTTGAACAATGTGAAGTGCTAGTTGCTGAGCAACACACTAAATTCAAGTATATACCTTGAATTCTGATGCCAGACATTGGTATGAGCAAAATAAGGCTGATTTCACCGATTTACCACTTTTAAAAGCAGCATTCTTAGATGCTTATAACACTGAATTATCGAGCTCGCAATACCTCAGACAATTTCAAAAATTGAGGCAAAAGCCCAGTGAAACTTTAGCGGTGTACAAAAACAGAGTGAAGCACATCGCGATGAAGGCGACAATAACTGACAAAGAAATGATTGTCAACCAATTTATTGAAGGCCTGCCTGAGGCCCTTTTAATGCATGTTGCAGGCCGCTGTCTGGACAACATTGAAGATGTATTTAAGGCAGCTCAAGCTGTCGTAACCGTCAACCCGAAGGTTGGAAACGTGACGTCTGCTAAGGCAACGTCGTGGATATATAAACACATAATATTATCATGGCCATGAGGGGGCTTGGCAGGGGGAGGGGGGTATAAAACTGAGTAGCTTTAAGGGAGGGCGGTCCAAGAGTGCAGTTAGTCCGGAGCCAGGAGCCAGAGAGGGACCAGGTCAGGGGGTTTCATGGAGAAGGGACACAGTTAAATCAGGTTAGTACTTTGTTATAAATTTTATTAGAAATAAGGATAATTGTGGAGTATTGAAGAGAAGTTAAGTGGAGTACTTGAGTGATCCAGGGTCCATGCTGTGGGCTTGGGTATCACTTCACAATAATTTTAATGATACCTGGAGCAGACATGGGTCAGGGTACTGAGCCCAGGGTTTTTATGATATCCGGGGGGCAGTAGTGGGCCTGGACATATATGTCAGGGCCTTTTTACAAGACTGTGATTCTTTAGAAATAGAAGTATGAGTTATAGAGTTATTGAGGTATCACTTATATGAAAAGTGCTGATGCTACTTTTTATTGGGCTTGCGGTCAGATTTTGGAGTTGTTGACTGGAGTAGGTGTTTTAAGAGTAGCCAAGTTCAAGGATAACTGATTTAGGGAGAGGAAAGGGATTACTACCCTCTGTTGGCCTCACTGCATTCAAGTCCTTGGGCGTTGCACAGTTCATTTTTCATTGTATTACAAATCTACCTAGCATAAGACGGGTACACTGCTAGTAATATGTATGTATACCTATAATATAAACCTAATATATGTTGTGAAGCGATGTGTATTTTCCTTGAATAAATTATTAACCTTTAATGACACTTTTGGATATCACTAACGCAAAAGAAATAGTTAATATTAAATTGCAATGACTAACGATAGATGAGTTTTTTCTAATACCTGCATTATGTAAGAGCAATGCAGATGGGCCATGTCAGTAGAAGATATTAGATTCTGCTGAAAATACTTGAAATGGCCAGAGATGTGCTTGCCATAAGCGGCACCAAGGAGATTGATACTCCATTGGAGGCTGACCACGAGCATTAGATCATGCATGGTATCAGCTCCATTATTTCAAGAAATGATTGCCTTGAGCGCCCTCCAGGTATTGCCTAATTTCCTCAAAACTTAGCCGTATCAAAGCACGATTCTGCTGTCCTCACACGGCGTACATGTATATTTATAGATCCTGATCTTGAAGATTCTCTTCTTGATTGGCTCTATACCTTATTTCAAGCACGGGCAAAAAGAGGTGAAAAGACATTTGTAGAACAGGGAAGATCCAAATTCCACCCTACTAGTCCCAGGACATTTAAGAAAGACAGGGAAAAGCCAAATAAGATCCCTTTGCGCTCTACCAGATCACAATTCTTAGATGGGGTTCCAGAGCAACTCATAATACTCAGTACTCTCACAAAGTGGCTATATATATTCATGAAGCATGGCTGGCCTGCGTGCCAGCGTGGGTATAAAAGGAAGAAGTTGCAAATAACCGGGGCTTGCTCACTGGCTAGTGAGACCTGAACTTGAATCATTAGTTGTAGGTTGTGACATCCAAGACAAGATCCAAGAAGGAAAGACATGCGGCTACATGAGAATGCTAGATGCCGAGGTCCGGAGAACCAACACAATCATGAGATGGTGGAGAATCGGGGTATCCCTATTCTACGTACTAGCACGTTATTTGATGTTTTTAGAGCGGATAATACACCACGAATGCATCATTCTAATTGTAATGTATTTATTTAAGTGTTTGTTAAAGTAATTCAGATTATATTGTAATAATTAATAGTAAGATAGTTATGTTGGATGTAAACTGTGAATGAGTCAAGAGGAAGCCAGCTCCTAGAACTGGCTGGAATTCATCCCCATATTTGGGGTGAGCTAGGACCTCGTACACGAATCCATGGATTCAAAAGCTAGTCGTCTCGTATTAGGCCTATATTGTGTCACCACTGCGGGTTTTACCCTCAGAGGTGTCTTCCTGTCTTGAGATTATTCCTGCCTTGAAATTGTTCATTCACCTGCCTCTTCTCCAATCTTATTAAATGCCTCCAAAAGTCTCGTTTAAGTTTAAAGTAGTAATATGATTTAATATGTAAATGCACAATATTGTTTGATAAGTATCATTCACTTTATTATTGTGTGATTGTCAATATGACGAAAGTATTAAGTTATAGACTCGTCTTCCCTACTTCTAAAGAGTTTCCAAGGCAACCATTAGTCATGTGCTTTGCGCAGGCGCAAGTACAGCTAATCCTAAACAGAGGAGATAATCTAGGGTTGCCCAGGCAGACGAGAACGCGCCTTTGCCCAGGGCGGCACGGCGCTCCTCTCTCCCTGATGTGAGGACGGGCATCTTGTATGAGGCATTGAGGTGAGAAGTATGGCACGGGGTTCTATCCTGAACCTTGTGGCCATGGCAGTCAGAGCAGGTGTTTACTTTAGGTTATTCTTCAGGTTTAAAATGGGTTGGTCGTTAAAAAGAGTTATTGAACCGTATTGTGTTACATTCATGATTCCTGTAACTGTTCTGATGACTGATTAATTAAAGGAAGTTTTGGATCTTAATGGTCACGTCTCTGGTATTTCTTGAGTAGGTGTTTCTGGTCGGACAGTAGAAATGCCTCTGCAGTTGATCCCCGGTTAATCGGTCATCCTCTGATCTCTGGACACTCATTGACCCAGAGGTTAAAGATGGCATGGAGGAGAGTCAGGTCTGCAGCTTTTCAATGATTGTTCGTCTTGGAGCGCTGTCTCTTGATTTGCCATGATATCTCACAAAATCTACAATTTCATAAATTATAAATGTATATCTACGTAGAATATTTTGTGCTGTGATGTTCTATCACTCATGCTTGCCTAGCTGGCGCAACTTTCACTAAGCGCCAGTAGCAACCAGGGTGTGGAGAATATCGCGTTATTTTTGAAGAATCATCCAACAAAGGGAAGAGATGGCAAACTCCAGCAAGCAGATGTTAAAATTGATCAAAAAGGCACAAAGAAAAGCCACTGAATATGTGTCACAGTTTGTTACCAAAATGACAAAAACTACCTAACTTGCCCGCAATGTAGCAAAGAAGTCTCGTCCAAAGAGTATCACTTAGCCAGATTTCATGCTCAATTTCTAAATACAAATATTTGTCTAACTTGTAACAAACGTTTCCGAAAAGCTAGCCGTTTTTTGAGCATATATCAAAGTAATGTCATACGCTTTCCAAATAAAATTTTGAGAAAGTCAAGTCAGAAAAAGTGAAATAAAGTTCATATTGAGAAGAAAGGTTCACATGAAAATGTTTATTCATTTCAGGAACACTCATGTAAGCATGAAACTTGGCTATTCTATTAAAGACAGCTTTGGATAGTTTTCTTACTACATAGAAATTTAAAGATAATGAATGTTCAGAGATTGCATTTGATCACCACAAGTGATCACCACAAGGAGTTTAGAAAGATTGGCAACTCCGGTTATCCTGCGGAATCCCAGGACACTTTTAGGTACAATTTTATTACCTGAAAACTGTGAGAAAGCCATTCACAAGGAAGCGGAAAAAATATTAGGATCCATTGTCAGAAGAAGTGGACCAAGTGTTTGCATGTTCTGCAACAGATTCTTTAGACAAATAAATTGTCGATAAACGCTAAGGAGGTCAACCAGGGTATGGAGAATATTGCGTTATTTTTGAAGAATCATCCGACAAAGGGTAGTCGATTTAAGGAGGCTAGGGAAAGCATTTCTTCGACAATAAAATATCTCGATGAGCTTATCCTAGAAACGGAAGAGATGGCAAACTCCAGCAAGCAAATGTTAAAATTGATCAAAAAGGCACAAAGAAAAGCCACTGAATATGTGTCACAATTAAACTAGACATATAATCATTTAGAAAATCCAGCACAGTTTGTCACCAAAATAATGAAAACTACCTGACTAACTTTCCCGCAACGTAGCAAAGAAGTCTCGTCCAAAGAGTATCACTTAGTCAGGTTGCATGATCAATTTTTAAATACAAAGATTTGTCTAACTTGTAACAAACGTGAAATAAAGTTCATATTGAGAAGAAAGGTTCTCATGAAAATGTTTATTCATTTCAGGAACACTCATGTAAGTATGAAAATTGGCTATTCTATTCAAGATAGCTTTGGTTAGTTTTCTTACTACATAGAAATGTAAAGATAATGAATGTTCAGAGATTGCATTTGATCACCACAAGTGATAACCACAAGGAGTTTAGAAAGATTGGCAATTCCGGTTATCCTGCGAAATCCCCGGACACTTTTTGGTAAAATTTTATTACCTGAAAACTGTGAGAAAGCCATTCACGAGGAAGCGGAAAAAATATTAAGATCCATTGTCAGAAGAGTTTGTATGTTCTGCAATGGATTCTTTTAGACAATTAAATAGTCAATATTGTTCAGAAATGGAGTTTTGGCAAGATGTTCGATCTAAAATTGAAATTGGTCTACAATACCTAAAACAAAGCAAAAAAGCTGTAATTAACTTCAAACAAAGGATTCCGCATTGGCCTGAGTGCTCTGAAAATTATAAGAAATTTTGTGCTAAAAAACATTCGGAAGAAATAAATGATCATTCCAGTTGCGGGCTAGAATGTTCTCTTGTAAATCAAGAGAGGTTGAAAGTTTTTCATGAGAGTGGGAGTGATTTCCACAGTCCCCAAAGACGTGAGTGACACCGGGGGACGTCCAGGTATTTGCCCCGTACTTGACCAAAGTTGTAAGACTCGAGACGTTCGATCATGTAACGAGGGAATCAGTCCCCATATCCAGCATGAAGATATGGTACGAGGATCCAGTCAAAGACACTGTGATCCTGGGACTGCTAGGTCCCCGTCACATCGGTCCCTTCGTCCCGGAACCATTGCGGTGCTTTCGCTGCCAGAAGTACGGGCACACCAAGAACAGTTGCACTCAAGATGTACAGATGTTCCTCTGTGCCAAAGATCACTAGACGGAGGTATGTCTGGACAAAAAGAAAGCTGGAGAGATGGTAGCCCTTCGCTGCCCCAACTGCTTAGGATCTCACTTGACAGTGTCCTTGGCATGCCCAACCCGCAAAGAAAAAGCAAGACAGACCGCCAACCGGTTCCATCAAGCTCAATCCCGACCCTCACTTTCCACAAAAGAGGATCAACCTCCACTACAGATCACAGATATCCAGAACTTCCCTGCACTCCCACGCTCCAAAACCCAGACCCCATTGCTCCCGTCAACCTCAACCCAGAAACCCCCGCAGACAAGAATCAACATCTCATTACCCCAGAACAATTGAATCAGATTCTCACAGTAGTCATCGGCCTGATCATATCCCTCATTCCACAGTTGAAGACATCAGCCCCCGTATTACAACAGAAAGTTAAACTCATCAAACAATCTGTCATCTTGCCTCCTCAATCACACAAGCCAAACTTGGGGACTCCAGCCGATCACAACATCGCTGCCAACAAGGCACAGCTCAAAAGAAATGCGGAGGAAAACCTCGGGAAACAGTCTAAAGACAAGCAAGAAGGCATCAACAATCAACAAAGACTCCCCCCTCCAATCTACAGTTCCACAGAAACAGACACCGATCAACCAAGACGCGCCCCTCAAACCCTCATTTTTATGTCTCAACTTTCATCATGGACGCAATTTTTTTCTTGGCCAGAGGCTCGCGGCCAGAAGGAACGACTGCTGAAGGCCTACTTAAATCGTTGGACAAATCAACAAATCCAGAATGGTTACGATGGGGTTACCTTGAAAAACGTCTGAAGGGGTCCTTGGATGTATTTGACGGATCGGAAAATTTGGCGAATGACTTGAGAGTCCCATGATGTTGCAAAGCCCCTTGTTGAACAATTGCGACAGATTTATACGGTTTGATGTTTGCAACTTACCTGGCCTTACCAATCATTGGGCCGCCAGTGAACTGTCTCTTGTAAGGAGGCATTTAATTAGACTAGCAGGAGGCTAGTTTCTCTTGCTTTTCTTTCTAACATATATTACACTGCACCACAGTGACAGTGTACGCCACACTGGCAGTCTGCACCACAGTGGCAGTTTTGCACCACAGTGGCATCGTGCATCAGAGTGCTCATCACATTTGGAGGGAGAAAATTGTATAGATTGCTATAAGACGGAGGTGATGTTTAAGGGTTTTGACTCTGTAGATAAATTTGGAAAGTGGTTGTTCAGGGAAGGTCATAAAGGAGCAACTTGTATTGGTCATAATGGCAGAGGATATGACTACATGTTCATTTTAAGTTATTTGCTCAACAATGGGATCTTAACTCAAGTAATAACAAACCTGATGTCTAAAGAATTGTATATAACATGGACTGGCTCAAAGATCATGTACATGCAGGTATACAATTCTTTAGACATCAGGTTTGTTGATTCTTTCAGTTTTCTGCCTATGGCTCTTAGCAAATTGCCCAAGACATTGGGGTTATCAGCTAATTTGAAGAAAGGGGATTTCCCTCACAAATTCAATACTAGGCAAAATTCAATCAAAGATACTTTTCTCATTATCCTGCTGCAAAGCATTATGGAGAAGGTCTGCATAAGGAGTGGCATAGGTCAATGACTGGTGCATATGACATGCATGAAGATATGTATTCATACTGCAAGAATCTTAAAATAACAACACTATCTTGGGAACTTTGTTGTTACCAGTTTGCCTCATCCACTCCTTCATCAATCACAACCAAATTTTCCATACTCTACCTTGCTGTCATTCTCTCTTGCAATAAGGCCTGCTATCCTTCAAAGATACATGTATCCTCAACAATCCATGTTTATTTCATGCTTAACTTTCCAAACACTACACAATGGACATTTTGCCCAGTCCTTAATCAGGTCAGAAATGTTCTCCTCAAGAAAGTTTATGGCAGAGGGCACCACAGTCTGCTATTCAAAGTGGTGGGACAGTTTCTCTTGCATATCTTTCTTCTCATTTCAACCATAAATATGCCATTCACTGATGTAGATACACAGATATCCCTTCTAGCCTCTACAATATAATCAGGAAAAATATACTCCAATTTTCTCACCATATTATTCAACTGATGTCCATTTCATTCTTAGCATGAAAAGTTAATGTTCACATGACATGTCCAATCACTCCTGAGTTCGTGCTACTTTAAACAAACATTTTCCATCCACTACATATTTTTGGATGCTGTCCCACGTGCACTTTATTTGTTACCAACTTCCCCCGAGAATCATGAAATGCCCTAAATATAAATATAAACAAATTGTTGTTCTCAGAGTCAAATCATTTATTAACACTTTTCCACCAAGGCCAATTTCTCCTATAGTCGTTCTAGGCGTTTATGATGTTCCATAATTTTGCTATTATGCCTTCAATACTACCATGCACTTCAAATATCACTGTCTCACATTTGTCTCAACTTTCTGACCTAAATCTCATTTCTTTTCACATCCATAAACTTATAATATTTTTTCACGGGTACTATGCTAGTGATGTTATAATTTTAAGAGAGGCTTCTTTGAAATTTAGAGGTCTAATTCAGGACGTGACATCAGTGGAAACAGAGGATGGTATCCAGAATGTAGACCCCTTTTCTCAGGTTACAATAGCTTCCACCTGCATGCAGATATACAGAGAGATTTTTCTTAGAGAGAGATATGAGGCTGTGGGAAGGGATGGTCAAGAAATAACTGTAGAAAAGAAGGGGGGAAACTTTTATCATGAAGGCGAGAAAGTACTTCATAATCACAGTTACAAGTCTATTCAATGGCATGAATCTGTAGCTGCTAGCTCCAGTGTATTCATTGAGCATGCCAGAAATGTAGGTGAATATAAAATTGATAATTACAGATTAGATGGTTATGACAGGCAAAATTCTATTGCTTATGAATTTCATGGGTACAGATGGCATGCTTGTCCAAAATGCTTTCCCAATAAAGATGCAAAAGACCCTCAGACTGGACAGACTATGAAAGAAATAATATATGCTCATATTTGAGAGAGAACATTACTTGAGAAAGAAATTCAGAGATTTAAAAGTAATTTGGGAATGTGAGTTTGACCAGATGGTCAGAAATGACACAGATTTGGCAGATTTTGTAAAGAACATTGGTGTCCCTGAAAGGTTAAAGATCAAAGATGCATTTTTTGGAGGAAGAGTGAATGCTATAAAGCTTCATTATCAGGTAAAGGAGGATGAAAAGATCTTCTCCTATGATTTCACATCCCTCTATCCATATGTCAACAAATACAAAGATCTACCTTCAGGACATCCAACAATAATAACAAAGGATTTTGACTATACATTAGGATCATATTTCGGAATTGCCAAAGTTAAAATTTTACCACCCAAGACACTTTATCACCCAGTATTACCATACAGGTCAAATGGCAAGCTAAAATTTCCTCTCTATAGGACATGCGCTGATCCAGAGTCTCAACACCCCTGTCAGTGCAATGATGAGGATAGAGTAATAGTTGGAACATTTTGCACTCCCGAAATTCATAAGGCCATTGAAAAGGGTTATCTTTTTCTTTTTCTTTCATTCAATGTCATGGGCAGGGATATGCAGTAACTAAGCAGCCTGCTCTGTACAAAATCTTAAGAGAATCGGTCATAATAACATATCCATTTGGACATACTGTATATCCAATTGGGTGGCCAAAGTTGTGATTGTCACTTCGTCTTGGCCCTCCAACTCCGTCCACCCCAACTGCAAAGCCTGGGAAATAAGTCTTCTTATCTTATTTGGACTGAATTCCTTGAAAAAACTGTATTGCCCCCATCTCACAAGGTTTCTGTTTACATGATGTTTGTCAAGAACGTGTTTTAACCCCATGGCCTCATATGGTGGAATGATGCAGACTAAGAGGTAGCATGCCATGCACACTGTGATTGTCACAGATTCATAAACCAATTCCAGACTCCTCTTGGTTGGTCCAAAAGAGGGTTCCTGAGCTGTAATTGTTGAAAACCAAACCATAGCTCCACCCCTCAAAAAACACCAGGCCTTGTATGACTTGAGTTGGTACCAGATCACAGTACCAGTAAAGCTAGAATAGAAGAAAGATGGCACCCCTTGAAAACTGTAAAATCTGACACTGCTGTCTGTGGATTTATGTGCTGTTTTCGAGGGGAGTGCTTCAGCTGTTACAACTGCTTATATAAGTATGTGGTATCAGAAGTGTCGATACGTCTGAAGGAAAATGGTAAGTGATACACAACACACTTTCTATTTCATTTTCAATATAACTGTAAGAATGCATATATTCTAAGTATTTGTTTCAATTGCAGAAATGGTGAGGATTCGGTGCCCCTTGTGCAGGATCGAAATAAAAGACATTGCATACCAAATGTATGACAAAGGCATCCCCCTGAAGAGGATGATTGATGTGGACAGAATCATCTCCGCCCAAACCATAGCTCCACCCCTCAAAAAACACCAGGCCTTGTATGACTTGAGTTGGTACCAGATCACAGTACCAGTAAAGCTAGAATAGAAGAAAGACAGCACCCCCTGAAAACTGTAAAATCTCACACTGCTGTCTGTGGATTTATGTGCTGTTTTCGAGGGGAGTGCTTCAGCTGTTACGACTGCTTATATAAGTATGTGGTATCAGAAGTGTCGATACGTCTGAAGGAAAATGGTAAGTGATACACAACACACTTTCTATTTCATTTTCAATATAACTGTAAGAATGCATATATTCTAAGTATTTGTTTCAATTGCAGAAATGGTGAGGATTCGGTGCCCCTTGTGCAGGATGGAAATAAATGACATTGCATACCAAATGTATGACAAAGGCATCCCCCTGAAGAGGATGATTGATGTGGACAGAATCATCTCCGCCCAAACCATAGCTCCACCCCTCAAAAAACACCAGGCCTTGTATGACTTGAGTTGGTACCAGATCACAGTACCAGTAAAGCTAGAATAGAAGAAAGACAGCACCCCCTGAAAACTGTAAAATCTCACACTGCTGTCTGTGGATTTATGTGCTGTTTTCGAGGGGAGTGCTTCAGCTGTTACGACTGCTTATATAAGTATGTGGTATCAGAAGTGTCGATACGTCTGAAGGAAAATGGTAAGTGATACACAACACACTTTCTATTTCATTTTCAATATAACTGTAAGAATGCATATATTCTAAGTATTTGTTTCAATTGCAGAAATGGTGAGGATTCGGTGCCCCTTGTGCAGGATCGAAATAAAAGACATTGCATACCAAATGTATGACAAAGGCATCCCCCTGAAGAGGATGATTGATGTGGACAGAATCATCTCCGCCTAAACCATAGCTCCACCCCTCAAAAAACACCAGGCCTTGTATGACTTGAGTTGGTACCAGATCACAGTACCAGTAAAGCTAGAATAGAAGAAAGACAGCACCCCCTGAAAACTGTAAAATCTGACACTGCTGTCTGTGGATTTATGTGCTGTTTTCGAGGGGAGTGCTTCAGCTGTTACGACTGCTTATATAAGTATGTGGTATCAGAAGTGTCGATACGTCTGAAGGAAAATGGTAAGTGATACACAACACACTTTCTATTTCATTTTCAATATAACTGTAAGAATGCATATATTCTAAGTATTTGTTTCAATTGCAGAAATGGTGAGGATTCGGTGCCCCTTGTGCCGGCTGGAAATAAACGACATTGCGTACCAAATGTATGACAAAGGCATCCCCCTGAAGAGGATGATTGATGTGGACAGAATCATCTCCGCCCAAACCATAGCTCCACCCCTCAAAAAACACCAGGCCTTGTATGACTTGAGTTGGTACCAGATCACAGTACCAGTAAAGCTAGAATAGAAGATAGACGGCACCCCCTGAAAACTGTAAAATCTGACACTGCTGTCTGTGGATTTATGTGCTGTTTTCGAGGGGAGTGCTTCAGCTGTTACGACTGCTTATATAAGTATTTGGTATCAGAAGTGTCGATACGTCTGAAGGAAAATGGTAAGTGATACACAACACACTTTCTATTTCATTTTCAATATAACTGTAAGAATGCATATATTCTAAGTATTTGTTTCAATTGCAGAAATGGTGAGGATTCGGTGCCCCTTGTGCAGGATCGAAATAAATGACATTGCATACCAAATGTATGACAAAGGCATCCCCCTGAAGAGGATGATTGATGTGGGCAGAATCATCTCCGCCCAAGAGGGATGCTTATGGTGGAGGGAGGAGATTCGCCAGGAAGAACAGATGCGGGTCAGAACCCTACCAAATAGTATTTTTGGCTTTACAGCCTTTATTTTATTTATTTTTTAAAATTTTTTTTGGCTATAGATGCCATTTCTTTCTTTTTTTCTTTTATTGAGAAACTTTGGCGGATTTTCATTGTTTTTTTAATTTTTATTGTGTCTTGTTCTGATGCCAGCCATGGCCAGAAGATTGGGCAGGATTAACTCTCTCAGGAGGATTAGCCTTGTTGGCTGATCTTGGTCTCAGATGCACTCTCTGACCCTATGTATGACCTCTGTCTCAGCAAACATAATATATCAATCTCTGAGGTAACTGCTTCTGGGATGGATCATCCTTGAAAATGCCAAGATTTCCTTTTACAATAGTTTACCCCTGATAAGAGACATTTTATGACATGGTGACCTTACTCCTTATTGTGACCTTGGAGTGGGTATGGTGAGAGAGAATTTTTGTTTGGATCCTTCTTGTCTTTTCCTGTCAAAGGCGCTTCTGTTTCTTGTCAAAGTGCTCCTTGTTACCCCTGCCATTATGTTTCCTGTCAAGTAGTATTTGCTGTCCTGTTTCTCAAGTAGAAAATTAATGGATGGTGCTGATATGTGAATAGCAGTGTGACATAACAATTTCTGGCATTTCTGACTAAAACTACCTACAACCCTTTGTACATAGCAGGTGCATGTCTGTGAGTACATGTATTTCTGCAGATTAGGTTGTAGATTTTCAGAAAAATGTCCAAATATAATTTAACATGTTGACGGGTGTGTAATTTATTGTTTGGTTAGAAATCCAGTAAATATAACCTTTGTTAGTACTCTGTTATGTTCCACATGAGAGGTCTTAGGTAGTTTACATGAAAAGTCACTACCAGGATTGTCACGAGTCATTCAAGTACACAAAAGCACAGATCGAATGCACCCGAGCGTCTGCATTATAACAGTTAAATGGTTTTAAAAGACATATTAATTGTAGAATACATTACTACATGGTATGATGTAAGTATAATCCGCATTTCCTGACTTTTAAAAGCAATATTAGAGGTTTACGAGAGATTTCTATTAAATTCGATCGGAAGCAGAAGTAAGCAGAATACAATGCGCGCGCAAAATATGCGCCACAACCAAACCATTGTCAAGCGTTGCAACGCTGAGGCATGTCGATTAAATGCGCTTTAAAGACGTAGAATACACCACTATATAATTGAAAGAAGTATAATCGGACATTTTGTGGTTTTTAAAGAGGTTTTGAGTGCTTTGCAACGATTATTGAGCGATACGAAAGTTTTTGTTGAGGCCTAGCTTCGGTCACGTGACACTGCAAGATGGCGACTTTCACATTTTTGGGAAGATGGACTATTTTCGGACGCTATAAATGATGGAAAGTGGCGAGATAAGACTGGAATGATGGTTTGGTTTTACTCAGACCTATCTCAAGGGCTCTCACAAACAGTGACAAGGCAATCACCGTCCGATTCGGCGAGAAAATTACCATCAAACAGCGGGAACATGGCAATCACGTGGGTATTTCAGATGTGAAATGTGATGTTTTGACATGTTTAATCGAACTGGTGTTTGCCGCTGATGCAGAATTATACTATTTTGTTTATTTTTGGCAGATTGTCCACGTGTTTGAAGACAACCAAATGGCCACAGTCAGTTTTCTGAAGGAGAAAGGGAAGTACTTTATCTTCCCTGAGAAAGAAGACTTGAGTGCAGAGCCCATCAGTAACCTAGAGAAAGTAGAAGTCAAAAATTAATCAACGTAGCCAGTATTATTATTAGTGAGGTTAAAGTGGGTCATTCCATGTAAAATCAACCAGTGATCTCGGCATGACCACCTAAAATTGCAACGATACTGCCTTTGGAAAAATGTGAATAACTGATCATCAGGGATGGATTGATGAATAGTTATTCCACAAACCAAACTGATGGCAGTCAGGTTTCTTAGATGAACTACTATTACTTTGGATTTTATGACTACATAAAACTCATCATGGACAGGACACTGTTGCAGAAACCCCCAGCGCCTGGTGCGGTGGGAGACAGACATCCGCCACACTCATGTGCTCGAGAGGCTGCATATCCAATACCTGGATACGATGGATCCCACCAGAGGAAGTGCCATCAATCATATATCCTTGAATTCTACCGATGCCCCTACCGCAATGCAGATGGAGGCTGGAGTCCCTGCTCCTCCCCCCACCACGCACATCATGAAGGCGCAGTTAGTGAACATGCAAAACCCCCATGCCATTTGTCGTTTTATGGCAATCCGATTAAAAAAAAACAATGGACTTTATCCCAATGATGGCAGTGAGATAACCGTAGATGAAGGCTGGGCTGCACAGGATTACTTGAACTGAAAAATCTTCTGGAATTAGGAAATCAATACAAAGAAAATACCAATCTCTAGCTTATTCTTGCTTGCATTTGTCAAGTCGGTCAACAGGTCAAGCTATGTTCTGGTTACGATGGCAGTGACAAATGTACAGGACAAGGGGAAGGGTCAAGGGAACGCAACAAAATCGTGAACATAGGAGCAAAATTTCAATCCAGAACAGTTGAGTCATTCCAAAGTAGAACTTACAAAATGCATAATTACCGACCATCACCGTTTGGACATGATCAATGTTTTTCCTGTGGACTATATGCACCATGTTGTTGTGGCTTTGGGGACCCAAAACAGTAAAGATTTCAGCAGCAAATGTGCCGAGAATAACGGACAAATTGATAGAAATTCAAAAGTTTATCCCATCTAATTTCGCAAGAAAACCAAGGCCATTGCCCGAGATCGATGTGTGGAAAGTTACGGAGTTCCGACCTTTCTTGCTATATACAGCACCTATCGTACTTCAAGACATTTTGACTTAGACTTACTGGAACATTTTATATCTCTTTCAGTGGCAATCAGCATTCTGGTTTCTCCTCGTCTTGCTGCTGTGCACAGACAGTATGCTCAGGACTCCCGTATTTGTTGCTCCCCTTTTCAACAAAGAACCCGGTTTACCAGAGGACTAGTGATCAGAGTTGCAGACTCACGTAAGTTCGACCTGGCAAGTTTGGATCACACTTTACACTTATGGTTTTGAGTTTGTCTCATTGACGGGGGCTGACCAAGACCTTTGCACTGGAGTCAACAAAGACCTGGTCTGATTACGTAAAACTCTTCTTGGACAGGACACTGTTGCAGAAACCCCAAGCACCAGGTGCGGTGGGAGACAGACATCTGCCACCCTCGTGTGCTTGAGGGGCTGCGTATACAATACCTGGATACGATCGATCCCACCAGAGGAACTGCCGACAATCCTATCTCCGTGAATTCTAGCTTGCCCCACCAACTCCATGCTCATATTAGGGAATGGAATGCTGTTGGTTGGACAGGATCCAAGAGGCAAAGGCCTCTGATTGGTTGCAACCCGATGATCTGGAGGGAGCCCAGCTCTCTCTGGGCAGTTACTTGTTGGTCTTTGAACAAGGAATACATGGATCTACTGCATCTCTGAGTTTATCATCTTTTCACATATACCTTAAATATAACCCAGGAATTCAAAATATTACATGGCGAAGCTCTCCGGGTTTCACCACAACAGTGGATTTATTTATTTATGAGTTTATGGATTTATGAACAATTCCTGGACAATTACTGACTACAGTAAAATTTTCCACTGGGTGGATAACCCTTCTTGGACCCTCACAGGCCAAGTGGGAACCCAAATGACTATTTGCAACATCATCTTGCTCAATTACCTTGAGAACTACAAAATAATTGGAAATTGACAGCTATACATGTATCAGCTCATTTTTGACAGTTAATCTTCATATTGTACAAACATTGCTTCCTAGCTGCTTGTTTTATCGGCTTGGAAGCAAGAATCAGTCATTATACAACAGCTGAATACCATACCGTTATGATTACTACGATTTGAGGGACTCTTCATCTTCTTTATTTCACTTTTTTGGATGATGCTTTGACATTGCTGGATCACCTCGCCCGCTCGACAAAGTCTCCGCATTACGCATGCGCGAGGAAGCGTCTGCTGCTCAGTGAGTCAACTTTCTGGACCGTTCGTTCAGCCGCTTCCAGGGACTTCGTTTATCACTTGTATTGTGGTTTACTGACTATTTCTCTTGCTATCATGTCTCTATGACATTCATGCTGTGTATACACGTCGTTGGAATGCACTTCAGATCCGTTCAGTTGATCCTGTAACGTCGCAGAAACTTGCTAGGCATGTCCGACATTTGGATCCGGCTGCATCGCTGACCCAGTTCATGCCCATATCTGGCCACCAGAGACGCTGAACGCTGCTTACGATGCGTGCGCATCCAAACTATCATCGCTGTCAAATCGATGTTTCTTCATAAATACAGCGTTCACAATTGATTCCACGCTACAACAAGGTATTATCATGAATATTTGACCATTTATCATTCATCTACCTGCCTTAGAAGTGCTCGTATCAACGAAATATCACAACTCTGGTTCGGCTGCTGATGCTTCTGTGCTATAAATAGCACCCGCTCTTCTGGAATTTGCGAGCGCACCTGGTTGCGCTCTTCTTCCGAGGACGCCGTGCTGTTTGGACTGGAATGATGTCTTCTTCTTCGTAATTTCTTCGTTTTTTCGATTATTCTACTGCTTCTACTCGTGGCACATGGTTGCCTTCTTTGTCATCTTCTTCCTCATCTTCTGGATCGTAAAAGTATCGCTCGAAAATGCTACAATACTTCGAAATGTACTGACTTCTAATGTGTTATTTTGGAGGAACAGCTGATTCTCAGATTCTTTGTTTTGGAAATATGCTACTATCTAGACTTGTGCTAATGTGTTTTATTTACAACTGTGTTTACCATGCTACCCTGAACAGCTGATCGCTCCACTTCTTACATTCTACACTTCTGTGTTTACAATTCTGTGCTTACATGTTCTTACAGCTGACTGCACTCAGTGGACTTATTTAAACTCAGCCAGCTGATCACTTCACTTCAAGAACTTCAGTCAACTAGTCATACAAGGTATTTTAAAATCAAGAAACAATTATGATTAATGACTCTGGCACTTATAATTAAGTACACATGACTTTAATTAAGTTTAATTAATTCACATTACCATTAACAGTGCTGCAACTTGCAGATATTGCCAGGTGAGGCATTACTCACATATAAAAACAGAACTAAAAAGTTGGCCATAAAGGCTGACGTTAAGGACCAAGAAATGGTCACAACTCAGTTCATCGAGGGATTGCCTGAATCAATGAAGGACATCGTCAGGGCACAAGGGAAAAAGTCGATCGACGAGGCTTTCCAAGTAGCCCAATCCTTCTCGGTGGGAAAGCCCCAGGCAGCAGCACCTGCCAAGGACTCCCTGTGTACCTCTGTACAGGCACTACATATCACACAGGCTCGCCCGTGGTCTCGGGAGAGAAGCCGTGACCGCCGCGATAGAAATCGCAACAGATCGGGAAGCAGATCCCGCTTTTATGAAAAGCCACGATACGGCTACTCACCCAGCCCGATGATCCAGTTCCACCCCAAAGTTCGAAAATGACGGCTACCATATTACTACTCAGTATGCCGATGAATTGCTTGAATACTGGCTTAAGATAACGGGCTCTGTGGCCTCCCTATTATGCTCTGACCCTCCAAAAAACTGAATCAAAGACCTATCATCCTATCCACAGTCCCCAATCATGCCCCTCTTTATAACAAGAATGAGTTCCAAACAACTCCAAAATCAGTGGTCAACCTTTCAAGATATCATAGGATTAGTGAAGATGAATTTTCATTATTGTCTAAAGGTCTTGGATTCGCACCAACCGTACATTCCCTGGACATAGAACAACTCAAAAAGTCCTGTAGTGCCTTTCAACATAGAATTAACTCTAAGTTGTTTTGGCCTCAATTCTTTCAAAATAATAGTGCATCTTCATCCGGTCCACCCAATAACTTCTCTGACTTATTAAGAAAATACAAAATTCCACAGCCCACTCCAAATGACATCCCAAATAGGCCAGAAGCAATTAGACTAAAGCAGAAATCCCTTCAAATTCTAAAGAACAACTGGTCTCCACCAAAATCTAACCTTACCCTTAGGGAACTTAAGGCCTTAAAGTCTCTCAAATCCAACAAACATTTGACAATCCTCCCCGCCGACAAGGGTTCTAACATCGTCCTCGTCGACACTTGTTACTACCTACATGTTTGTTTTGAACACCTTTCCAATTCGGAATTCTACAGACCTATTTCCGAACTTTCTACTTCTGAATATTCCCTTACTTTTAACTTAATTCTTGATGAAATGCTGTCTAAAAAACTGATCAACTTAAGACTTAGAAACTGGCTCAAGTCCTCTCCTGACTGTAAAGGTAGATACCTTTATATGATCCCTAAAATTCACAAAGAAAGGTCAACATGGCCGTCAGATTCAATTTGCCCTTTTCGTCCTATCATCTCTAACCTACATTCTGACAATATCAACATAGCCAGATTCCTTTCTTGCAAAACAGGTGGACTTCAGGGATGAGTCCCCAAGTCCATCGACTAGATGCGATTACTGTAATGGGCAGCATGACTACACTGTGTGTAGAAAACTGAGAAATTTCTTCAGTCAAATGCCTTCAAGGCTATGCAACAGGATTTTCAATAGGGGAACAGATTGGCCGCACCAAACTATCTGCGTGAATTCTACCGATGCCCCTACCCCGATGCAGATGGAGGCAGGAGTCCCTGCTCCTTCCCCCGCCACGAACATGATGAAGGCAGTGTCGGTGAACATGCCAAACCCCGATGCCATTTGTCGTTTTGTGGCAGATTTACAAAGAAAAAATAATGGACTTTAATCCAATGATATCAGTGAGATAACCGTAGATGAAGGCTGGGCTGCACAGGATTACTTGAACTGAAAAATCTTCTGTAATTAGGAAATCAATACAAAGAAAATACCAATCTCTGGCTTATTCTTGCTTGCATTTGTCAAGTCGGTCAACAGGTCAAGCTATGTTCTGGTTACGATGGCAGTGACAAATGTACAGGATAGGGTGGCCTAAAAATGTGCAAGAAAATTTTTTTTTCGAAAATTCATATTGCATACCCTCTCATTTTAGGAGAAATGGTGAAACAAGCAGCCTGTTAAAATTTCATGAAAATTGGTCAAGTCTAAGTGGTCTCTCAAGGCCTCTCAATTTTCAGCAAAAAGAAAAATTATAACCATTTTCGCCAATACGCGGTATCCTATAACTTTATCAATTTTTAACATACATCATTCTGATTGCCATGGTTGGAAAGGTCTCAAAAAGAGCTTCAATTTGCATACCAACATCAATGGTCTGTGATAATATCTCAACTACCATTGGCTCTTCAGCTAACACTTTTTATGAACGAAAGTGTTGCTGCATGATTAAACCTGATCCAGAAAAGATTTTTTCATTAATTTCACTGGCAATTCACGTGTTTCCATTCTCCAAATGGAAGGATGATCAGATAAAACATTTTTTTAAATTCTTTTACCAAGGAGAGAGTCATGTAACATCACTCCTGCTCTTAAATTAACCCGCCGATCACTGATTTTTATGTGAAATTCTTGACTTTGTGGTTGTCCCGTGTGTATATACAATGAGGAGCATGGAAAGATCATAAATAGACAACTGTTCTGAGGTTAGTAGTGTCAGGACCGTGTTCCGTGATGATGCAGTGATATGAAGAAAGAAGCAAGAAGACTTTTCAAGAAACATACACAAATCTTCACTTCCAACCTGTCATGGAGCATGATCAGTCAGTCTAAAGTTTTGCACGGCAAAGTTTTGCATAGCAAAGCAGTATGCAGGTAAGGACATAAAATGTACATTACTCTTGTAATATAATGATTTTTCACCTCAGACACTAAATGCTAATATATGCTGTACAATGTAAAAAGTACTGCTTAATGTTCAATGATAGCTGATGTAATAAAATACAACTTGACTTTCAGAAATCTTCAAAAGGTGCAGCTGCACCTGTAACAACTACACGTTCGTCAACGTCGATCTGGCTTGTTGGACACCTGTTGTCTTCCATAGATGGTCCCTGTCAGCTCCCCGTGAAAGGACAGGCTCTTCGACGTATTTATTATGAAATGAAAACCAAAAAATCTACGTTGTCGAAGGCATGCAATGCAGTAGCTGATGAAATGTTGTCTTTTTGGATCAAAGCTAATATAGCAACAACCGCGAAAACAAACATTGTCTCTAAATTGAAGAAACTTCATGAGGATCATATCAAAGCTTCCAAAAATAGGAAGAGGCAATCAGAAGCACAGATTACTGTGGAAGATGATTTCACTGAGAATTTGACAACACTGTTTGACATAGCTCATGCAGAATGGGAACATTTGACAAGAATCCCTGATGACAGAATGTTTGGTGGTCCTCGCCTTATGGTAATGACAACAGAAGATATGAACTTTAGGCAGGCTGCGGCTAAGTACATTAGACGACAAAAGGATGAGGAGAATCGTCAGGTACGACATCTCCAACAGAAGGCAGAACCATCCCATTCTGGCACTGCAGAAAGTTTGGCTGTACACAACTCCTCTTCTGATGAAGAAGATGATGGAGATAAGTTGTTCAAACCTGCAATTAGAGCAAAACGTCCATTGCTGAATCAGTCACTGCCTGTTTCAAAGAGACGTATTATTGAAAACCCTCAATTTAATGCAGCGCTGGACAGGACAGGAACCACGTCACGTCAAGCCATGATGATAGTCACCCCTGCCCTTGCTGCAGCAGGAGTGGATGTTAATGAGTTTACGTTGTCACGCACTTCCCTCATGCAAGCCCGTAATGAATCCCGGGAAGCATTGGCCAAAACAGTTCGGGAGTCATTTCAACCTGATGTTCCTTTGGTTGCTCATTTTGACAGCAAACTTCTGCAGCAACAGGATGGTTCTAAGAATGACGCCTTGGCAATTTTTGTATCTGGCATGAATATTGAGAACCTACTTGGCATTCCCATACTGCCATCAGGATCTGGCACTCTGATGGGCCGTAGTGTGTATGATTTAGTGCTGGAATGGCCAGGGGTAGAAGAGCATCTAGGAGCACTTTGTTTTGATACAACTTCCAGCAACACTGGGATCCATACAGGAGCCATAACAGTGATTCAACAGTATTTTGATAGACGCTTACTCTTTCTTGCATGCAGACATCATATGTTTGAAATCTATGCAGCCTCAGCATTTGATCTATTTTTCAAGTCCAGTGGCCCAGAGATTGAGCTTTTCAGGCGATTCAGGTCGAAATGGCAGTTGATTGACACATCTAAGTTCTGCCCTCTTGATGGTGACAATTCTGGCCCCGGAAGTTTGAATGAAAATGAACAAAGGTGGCTTGCATCCCGACGAGCAGTCGTTGTGGAAAGTTTGAAGCAACAACTTGAGAATGCTCAGCCACGTGATGATTACAGAGAATTTGCAAGATTAGTCCTGTGGATGTTAGGTGAAGATGTTTCATCTGCTTTTTCTCCTCCTGGAGCATACCATCGCGCCAGATGGATGGCAAAGGGTATCTACTGCCTGAAAATTTTTGGATTCCGCCATCAGTTCAAGTTAACCAAGCATGAAACTGAGTCCTTGCGCCGTATTTGCCTTTTTGTCTGTACAATTTATGCTAGTTACTGGTTTAGCGCACCTGAGGCAGCATTGGCACCCATGAATGATCTTACAATGCTACAGGTAGTAGAAGACTACCAGAAGATAGATGGGAAAGTAGCTGGAGTGGTCGAAAAGAAAATGCGACTCCACCTATGGTACATTAGTGAAGACCTTGCTGCTCTGCCCCTGTTTGCAAATGACGTCAGTGTGGAAATCAAAGAAGCAATTTTAGTAGCTTTACAGAGAGAGCCTAATATTGCTGATGTACGACGCCTTGCACCAACCAAGATCGCTTCTTTCAAGGAGCGATCAGTTGCAGATTTTGTGACAAGTCGCTCCCTCAACCTCTTTGATGCGCTTGGCTTTTCCAAAGGCTTCTTGAAGAAAAGTCTCTCCACATGGTCCACCAATGAGGACTACATTAGAGCATGTAGAATTGTAAGCACATTGAAGGTGGTAAATGATGGTGCAGAACGTGCTGTCAAACTTGCCTCTGATTTCAATGAAATTTTAACAAAAAGTGATGACCAGCGACAATTGCTGTACCAGGTGGTTGAGTATCATCGTAAGTTAGTTCCAACAAATGTCACAAAGCAACTGCCCATGTGAACTAGACTGGGATATGTATGATTGCTTGTCTTTATTTTGGGACATAGTGGTGACTTATTATTAATTGTTGATGCATTTAGGTTTTTCCGCATTAAAGATATGTATAACAATCATTCAAATTATTCAGACACATATCAATGAATGTCTTGCAAAAATGTCTCAGAAAAACTTTTCTTGGTTGCTTATTTGATAAATTAGATGTTGTTAGTCACTCATTTAGTATGATTGTGTATTTGTTGTATGGTGCAAACATTAATCACAATTACTTTTACGGTGAAGAGAAGTGACTTTTTGTGCGACAAACCAAAAATGTTCCTTGATTTGTTTGGTGTTTTATGTGTTGTGGACATTGCAAATAATCATTAAATTTGGAATGTGGTTTATGCAAGGCTTGTTTGTGTGTTTCTTTGCTGGTGTTCTTAAATCTTATGAAATTTCAATGGATAGAAATTTGGATATTGGGTGAGGTTATTTTGACGAAAAACGGTAAAATGTCCCTTTTTGTTGAAAATTGAAGGGTCTTGAGAGACCATTTAGACTTGACCTATTTCTATAAAATTTTAACAGGGTCATTTTTTCCCCATTTCTCCAAAAATTAGAGGGTATGCATATTCAAAATCGAAAATTTTGTTTTTTGGGCCACCCTAGTACAGGACAAGGGGAACGGTCAAGGGAACGTAACAAAATCGTGAACATAGGAGTAAAATTTCAATCCAGAACAGATGAGTCATTCCAAAGTAGAACTTACAAAATGCATAATTACCGACCATCACCGTTTGGACATGATCAATGTTTTTCCTGTGGACTATATGCACCATGTTGTTGTGGCTTTGGGGACCCAAAACAGTAAAGATTTCAGCAGCAAATGTGCTGAGAATAATGGAGACATTGGTAGCAATTCAAAAGAACGGAATGGTGGTCTGTGACTCATTATTGGTTCAATCAGGAAGAAGAGAATTTCTGGGATAAAATCAATGAAGAGTACCAAAGTTCACTTCCAGGTATCCAGAATGAATAAGACTTTAATTTGACAGCACAGCTAATGCAGTGACCGAAGTTGTCTGGGATTCCACTGTTCCGGAGCTCTAAAGTGAATGTGTGGCCTGCTATGTGCAGAATTGAAAATGTTCAACCAAATACTGTATTCCCAGTCACCATAACATGTTGACCCTCAAAGCCAAAGGGATTGGAAGTCTTAGAAAAAACAATACTTCGAACTGAAAAATCTTCTGGAATTAGGAAATAAATACAAAGACGAAGTTCTCAGTGTCAACTTGAAATACCAATCTCGTGCTTATTCTTGCTTGCATTTGTCAAGTTGGTCAATAAGTCAAGCTATGTACTGGTTACGACGGTTAGTGACAAATGTACAGCACAAGGGGATTGGTCAAGGGAACGCAACAAAATGCATAATTACGGACCATCACCATTTGAGCAGCTACCCATAGACATCAATGTTTTTTCTGTGGACTATACGCACCAGGTGAGTCTCGGGGTTGTTCGAAGGATCATGTTGTGGCTTGGGGACCCAAAACAGTAAAGATTTCAGCAGCAAATGTGCTGAGAATAATGGAGAGATAAGTTGAAATTTGAAAGTTTATCCCATCTAATTTCGCAAGAAAACCAAGGCCATTGGTTGAGATTGATGTGTGGAAAGCTACGGAGTTCCGACCTTTCTTGCTGTATACAGCACCTATCGTACTTCAAGATATTTTGAGTTAGACTTACTGGAACATTTTATATCTCTTTCAGTGGCAATCAGCATTCTGGTTTCTCCTCGTCTTGCTGCTGTGCACTGACTATAATGCTCAGGAACTACTTGAGAAATTTGTAGAGCAAGCAAGAAAATTCTCTGGCGTGCCAGAACGGAATGGTGGTCTGTGACTAATTATTGGTTCAATCAAGAAGAAGAGAATTTCTGGGATAAAATCAATGAAGAGTACCAACGTTCACTTCCAGGTATCAAGAATGAATAAGACTTTAATTTGACAGCACAGCTAATGCAGCGACCGACAGTCTCCGAGAATAGGCCATCCAGCAAGGGCTGCAAGGTATTACCTTAGGGTCCCTAGATTCTTTGTTGGTAAAGCTGAAAAGCACAGTACCATGCTTGTCCAGTTAAACAGTTACAGGTAGGACTGTTTTAAACACCCACAAACCAAAACTGAATGCAGTCAGGTTTCTGGGATGAACTACTATTACTTTGGATTTAATGATTACATAAAACTCTTCTTGGACAGGACACCGTTGCATATCCAAGAAAATGTACAGGGCCTCAACATTTCCCTGAATATTTTGGCGGGATTTCTCTGTTCCGGAGCTCTAAAGTGAATGTGTGGCCTGCTATGCGCCGAATTGAAAATGTTCAACCACATACTGTATTCCCAGTTGCCATAACATGTTCACCCTCAAAGCCAAAGGGATTGGAAGTCTTAGAAAAAACAATACTTGAACTGAAAAATCTTCTGAAATTGGGAAATCATTTCAAAGACATAGTTCTCAGCGTTAACTTGAAATGCTGTGTGCACTGACTCAGGAACTACTTGAGAAATTTGCAAGCAAGAAAATTCTCAACGACCAAAGCACTGACAATAACGACATTCGATCATGTCGAAAGAAAGGCAGTCCCCACAGCAATCGACAAAAGAACTGTACTGAATCATACCATGCTCCATATGCAGTCTGCATCACAAGACCGACTGCCAAATGCAAGCCATGTCTCCAGTTCATCAGCCGGACAGTATCTAAGAGAGCTGCAGAGAGTCTATCAGGGATGTTATCTTGGGCCTCCCAGCTGATCAGTGGGGCCAGAGGACATATGAGACAGATACTGGACTGCATTGGCCACCTGCACAGGCCCTCACATCGTTGCAGAGTGAATTTTAATCTTCGAGCAGATTTATTTTGGTGGATATTTTTTGCCAAGTGCTTTAATGGCACCTTGTTTTGTTTGTATTGATGCTTGCCCAGTTATAGCTGGAGCCTACTACGATGGCAACTGTCTGTATTACCCCTGGAAAGATTGGCCAGAAGCATCCAACTTACATATTAATTACAAGGAAGTGTTGACAATTGAACCAGCGGCCCAGTTATGGTGTCACAAGTAGGCAACAAGGTTGTGAAGGTACACAACCAGGCAGCAGTTGCAATTCTGAACAGGAGCTCAGCAAATGACCCTCTGGTTATGGCATCTCTGAGGAGACTGTTCTGGCTGTCACCCATCTTTACCTTTAAGATATGTGCTGTGTATTACCCTGGCAAATACAATTTAATCACGGATGCATGAATATAAATTTTTTTTTTTCTTAAGCCATTGCATATTTTTGTCTAATGAATGTTTTTATTGTCACTAAGAATAGTAGAAGCCATAAATCATCCATCTCATTTCATTTCACTCAGGGGTGTCCATAATATGGCTCAGGGGGTAACCCAGCAGTAAATCCGCCTCAAGCACAACCTGCACAATGGAAGGATGGATGCTGTAGGGAAATTTCGGTTCCCCCTGTATGATCGCGAGACTAAGGATATATACACTCTGATTGTTGCGGAGGAGCTAGCGAAGAAGCTGGAGGCAAAAAAAATTTGTCTGTGTCACATGTTGTGATGTCAGTGCTAAATTACGAGTTATCTACCCGGGAAAGGTTTCAAAAATCTTCAAAGGAGAAGAGTTCGATGTTGATGAGGCAAAAGTGGAGGCCTTTCTGAATGCCGGCCAGGTGTCGCTGCGGGAGGCCTTAAAGACCAAGCCTCAGGAACACGTTTTCGTATGCGGCAAGGTCCGCAAGATGTACGATATTCAAAGTAACAAAGAAGAGTCCCCATCTAAATGGAGGAAGAGGGACATTGTTATTGGCGACGGCGAGGTGGAGGTTAAGATAAAATTTTGGAATGATGCAATAGAGATGATGCCAGAAGAGCTTGACAACACCGTTGTGTTCCAAAATTTGAAAGTGGAGGAGTACAAGGGAGTGAGTGAGTTTGTGTTTTACGTCCCATCAGCACCGGTGTGGGCTATTTAGAGGCAAGAGAAGTACAAGGGACAATCAGCATTGAATACCACTGATGAGACATACATCAAGATCAAAAAACTAGAAGCTCTTGAAGTGGAGATCAAGGTGGAGGGCATAGATGAGGATGACCTTCTGAACTCACTACAGTAGATGGCATCAGCCAGAGCCTCACCTACAAACCCTTGATGTCATTCGTAGTCGGGAACACCTACGAGGTGGAAGTGAGAGAGGGAGTAACTATTTTTGGTATAAATTTATAAGTGCTTTTAACACTTTCTTAACTGTTTGTTGATAATAAAGGGAAAGAGATTTATTACAATTTTACAGCGACTTCGTTGTTATTCTAGTATTATTAACATTATTAACAAAGACGTGCAGCCGCGTACCGAGACGCGCAATCCAAAATACACACAAATCACTTTTAAGATGCTTTAGAATGATCATGACTAGGGAAGGGAATGTAACGTACAGAGGTATCAAACATCAAATAACATAAAGAAAGAAGGCAAATATTTTTAACACTACGCAACACATGCTCGATCACGGGTGTTATATTGGCAATAGCACTAATTATGTTGCCAATAAGACAGTTTACTGCTGTTTACTACAGCGTATGTCAACATAAGGAAAGCCTACAGTTAATATGGAAGGCCCCACGGCTATTATACTAAGTCATTCTTTTGTGAAAAGATTATCACGCTTTATTGGCCCCAGCCACTGCATCGCACCATCGCATGCATTGGAACTTTGTGACAGATTGCAGGACATTAATTTATTGGCAGTACCAGGACTGTTTACCTCGCGGCATTTGCATGAAGGAGATTTTGTATTTCTAACAGCACAGCACGATATCGTTATAGCAGACAGTGGATCTAATGATTTAGCCGACGACATTCAGATACCAGGGCAGGAAAACACCAAACTGCCCCTGCGCCAGAACCTGTGCTCCAGAACGACCCCGAAGAGAAGGAGGTGCTGACAATGTCCCCTGTTACAATGCAACTTGCACAAGGAAGCAAATAAGACACCTACACATGGCCTTGAGTACCTTAAATGGAGACATCTCGAGGCACAAGTTTGCATTACAATCTAAACTTGGTTGTCGACAGGTTAGTATCACCTGTGCCAAACAGACTGAGTTTAGTTATTAAACTGTTCCAATAAAGTATGAAGCCAGTGCCTGTGGCCCAGTCCTCTATGTCCAACAGGGACTTGAAATATCAAGGAAGAAATTGCCATCACAGGATGGACCGCACCCTGATTCATCTCTTTTCCAAAACCACAGATCTCAGGCAACATTCATGCAAGAAAAAGCTGCATTAACGACCTCAGCCTAAAAGTGAATGACAGGGTGCCAAAATATGTGGACAAAAAGGTCATAATGTGGCTTCATGACTCCCATAATAGTGGTGATTGGAGTGAAGATGCATTTACCCGAAGACCAACATGTTATTCTTTCAAACCATGGAGTTGCACAAGGATGAAAACAGAGATTCCATTAGCAGAATATGATTTTATATGGCCCACAAGGAAAGAGCATTGGTAATGTCTGCATTACCAGCACTCCTTCCTTGTAATGAACCATATCGTGTAAAATGCCGTTTATGACAGAAGAGTAGAACTGAAGGTCCTTGAATAATTTAAAATCAAGAAATTATAGGCTCCATTTATAGTAATACTTTGAATTCACTGAAGAAACGTTGGCATTCACCATGTCAAACTATCTTTAAAGCATAAGCCCTGACGGAAGTTAACTTGTGGATTGCTTTGGGATTTTATCAAATACACTCATTCAAATAACATAACGTATTTTATCATTAAAATGTAACATTATGTACATCTAAAGGCTGACTTGACGTTCTGAACTTCAGAATTCACATACATGACTATGAGTCTATGAACCTCCATACATACATGATTATAGCATAATCCTAATGTGCCTCAAACTCTTCCACACTATTAAAAAGACTACAATCTTATTATTTTTCTTTGATGATCTAGCGGCGTTATCTGCTATCTAAACATGAAATTTGTACATGTATCCAATTAAAATGCAGCTTAATTAAATAAATAATGGATGAAGTATGTACAGATGACACAAGCATTATATTATCACAATTCCTTGGATGTAAATTGAGCAAATGTAAAAGTTTTGGTCAATGAAACGCAAATGAATGTATTTTGATAGTAATGCTGCACCTACCTTCTCACTTTCTGTACGAGGATCTTCGGACAGACATTCAACCAAGGAAGCAACGCTACAGACAAAATGATAAATACAAAATACAACGGGCCGTAGCCAAAATTGTCCACCAACCATCCTACAACACTCATGAACATGAGCTTGCCGAATACTTCAAATGTTGCGAGAGTCGTGTAGTGCGTCGCCTGTATGTTGGCCGGGGCCAGTTGAGAGCATTGCATCATCAGAGTGAAGGTGACCGTCGTTATCATTCCGCTGATCAAGAGTAGAACACACATCCCAAGCATCGCACCCCCTGTAATTGAAGTTTCCTATCATCAACACACCTTCCTTGTTTGCCATGTAAAATCTCACTCTGGCTTTATGCAATTAACTTGATCTCAATGATGTATAATCAGTTATCAAAGGAATCATGCAGTTTTAAAGAATTACTCACAAAATAGCAAATCAGTAGACGCAGCAAGACCTTGAAGAGTCCACACAGCAATGATCCAAAGAAGCCCACCGAGGGGCATTAAGCGACAGACTGAGAGTTGCTGTAAGATCATTTGACTGGGCAGCCTGGAACGATAACGGACAGTGTCAATATAATACATTCGATGGAAGTTCATGATTATGCAATATAATAATGTTTGCCAGTATTTGAACATGTAGGGTAAAATGTATGTCTCACAATAACAACACAAAAGATAATGAAAGTATATTTTCTCATCACGTTGACAATCAAAACAAACTCACCCATAATGGGATAGCACATAACCTCCAAGAACAGATCCTATGATGGATACTCCTTGACCAATGACGCCCGTCCAAAATGTGACATCTCCTCGGGGCACCTCCCTGTCCAGCAAGAACAACGGCAGCATACCAATTGCACCTTGTTCCCCTGAAATTTAATGTCAGGTTTCAGCGGAATAACATATATTTCAATACTTGATTATTAACGGATATTGAAAATATCATAATTGTGAAAATAATTTGAAAGACATACCAAGTTTGTAAATAAGGACATAAACCATCATCCACTTTGTTCCAGGGACGGCAAGAACTTCCTCCAAGAAATGGAATTTTGATGGCAATGTTGACAGGATATCAATTGGCAGCTTGACATCCTTCTCGTTCCCCTGCGTTCCCACGAAAGCTGCCCTCTGTCTGATTCTATCTCGCTTTTCAATCCGTTCTCTTCTTGCTTTCAAGCGTTTTTCACAGTCACATTTCATTTTAGCTCCTTTCTCGTGGGCATTGACTCCTGCCATCCCCGTTTTGGGTAAATCTCCTTGTGCAAATGGCTCGTTAGAGTCTATAGAAGTATTCCCAGCACCACAAGCTGTGTTTGCAGGCTCGGCAAAATGAGACTCAGGGTTGCAGGAATGACAACCGTCAATAGTCTCATCAGATTGACTGTAATGTGAATGCATAGGAAAGTTGTCAGTGCCTGAGTGGTTGTGTTGTATAGTTATCTTTGGCTTTGTGTTTGTATCGTTGAGGGTTTCAGAGGCACGTACATCAGCTATGACGCCTGGTTTTTGCAAGTCCTTAAACTTCGGAAACATTTTGATGAAAAGAAGAGCTTCAAGGTACACAGCAGTCAGAGCCAGAAAGAGGCCCATCCAACCAAGGACGTCCAGGAACCAGACCAAGAGCCCTCCTCCAACTATAGAGCCGACCTTGTACCCCACAACTTGTGCTACATTTCCTTGTCCCAGTTCATCTGCTGACAAGATAGCGACAGCAATGCCATCCACCGCTATATCCTGAGTGGCAGCACATACATTTAATATGAACATGGAAATGCATATGAATAATATATTGTTAGGAGGTATCAAACTAGTCACTGCACATGTCAATACCAGACCAAAAACGCTGGCCAAGAGCCATGAATGTTTTGTGCCTTTGCGGTCCACAAAGGGCGCCCAGAGTGTCTTGCATAGCCAGGGTATGAGGAGCAGTTTGAAGAGACCGACATGCGTCAGAGACACTCCCTGTGATCGCAGGAAAATTGGCATAAATCTCGACTGGAAGCCATAAGGAAGACCTTGTATCAAATACAGGAAGGCTAGGAGTAAAATGTTCGCAGAAACAGCACCCTTGAGCACTCTCAGACCCATTTTGCAATCTGCACTGGATATTTCGGAAGTGGAAGCAGCTCAGTCATTCAACTTCAGTCCCTGCAAGAGATACGTTTTGTGTCAGTAGTCAGAACATATATAATTTACATTTTATAGTATAGGGCCTAATCCACGCAACACTGATTCAATTAAAAAATGTCGATGTCACTTTCGTTTTATTACGGTTCATTATAACAGAGATAGGACAGGAACAAATTTTGGCAAGGAAGTAGCTAGCAACCATCCCAGGAATGGTGCCCAGTGGCCTACCTATCCATCACCAACGCTGATTTTTGTTGTTCTGACACCAATCTTGAGTAGGCCTATTGCTACTTACAGCCTCAGCCTAAAACTGAACTAATCAACCAAACCTTGTCAGTCATAACCGAGCATCCTTGCTGTGACCCACTTGGAATGCCCTTCACAGTTTCAACTGTGTTGACTTTCGCCTTTTCAGCTTTTCCAATTGATTTAACTTTCGCTGATGACTTGCATGTATACTGACTAAGATTGTACATTTGATTTCTAATGAATATCTGAATAATTGTAAGATGCTAATAAAGGTATTTCTAACTGCCCTGGATGAGAGAACTACCAAGTCCAAACTGTGCCGCCATGGATGTGGCCTCATTGGTATATGGCGCCCAGGCTTGAGACTCACTGGTAGAGTGGCCCCCATTTCCCGCACTGGGGGACACCCTGCTGAATATACCACTGGACTATAATATAATATAGCGCCCATTCCAGATAAATCTGCTCACCGGCACGCACCATACTCAACGGCAATCATACCAATCATTATTGTATATAATTTCTTCATACTATGGGACATGAACAAACTATATGAAAACAAAGTATACAAATCATGCTTCAGGATTGCATTTAAAAAAGGAAACAGATTTGACTTGTTGATTCACTTAACATTGCCACATGAAAATGAATTATGTCTAAAAATTGCAAGTGAACTTCAGTGGTTCATTATGTACTTTTTTAATCTCTGATCGAGAAAGTCTTGGTTGTTGTGATCCCGAGACATAAAATATTCGGGCCACCCCAACAGATTTCTTTGGCAGCCAGCTGATTTTCAGTTTGGTCCCATGTCTAAAGCGGAGCTGACCTCCAGTCTTTCCTATCTCTTCCATGTTAATTTTTGGCCTGAGGGGCCCAGTGGGGGGGTGCTTGCACGTTTTTTTTTTTTGCATCTATTTTTTCAGTGTAGATGTTGATCTATGTAGATGTAGAGGGACCAAAGTTCAACCTATCGGTTGCACCGGTTGTTGTCCTATCAAAATTTTATCTCTGGCCTAAGACTAAGTAGGTGACCTTTCAAGTGAATATTTTTATCCATGATTAGCATTGCAACCCATGAAATTGAACCATTTGGCATACCTGTATGATTTGCCATTGAGTGACTCATGACTTTCCTATGTCTGGCTATAAACTGCAGCAAGTGTAATCAATTGTTGTTTAAACCTGCTGGATGAATATTTGTTAAATCATCAACAGTGCAAAAACACATACCCAGGTACCATCACCCAAAGCAGCCAATAGTGAATACACAAGTAGCACTTGCCATGGCCATGTGGGCGAGTTTGCAAATTGCAATGCAACGCTTGTCAGAGACACTGACTGAGCTGGGTGAGGCCTGAGGGAGAAAATTGAAAGGAGCTGTCCTCAACAAATGCAGGTGCAGCAATTTCAGTGCCAGTTCAATAAACAATTGTTTAGCTTCTTGCTACCCAATAAACAACAAATTTAAAGCATTACCATTGTGTTGATTTGCAAAAAACACACAGCATATTTTCACACAGCTCCTCCATCATGTCCACAAAATTGGTTAGCCTCGTCGACAAATTCCCACTGCTCAGGTTTTTCTTATAAATTTAGGCTATCTTGGCCAATAATATTATGGGAAATCGTAATATACGCCAAGATTGAAAATCACATGGAATGATAAAGAATCACAAGATACTTGGTGCATAAATTAAATTATTTTTCTGACATTTCCACGCGAGGCAAGGTAAACAAAAGTCATGCTTGACTTCACAATGACATGAATGATGAAAGCCTGGCAAGGGTAGACAAGTACAAGGGTCATCTCTCATCACTCCCTGACTCCTGCTGCAGCAGCAAGTGGGACTGACAAAGTCAAAGTGCAAACTCAGGTTGGTATTCCCAGGCCTTTGTCTTGACAGCTGTGTGCAGTCTGAACTGTCAATGTCATTGTCATGAATGAAACTGAACAGCTGAATCAGGTATGTATGAGGTGAACAGGTTTAATTACAGACATAAGTACAATGTCAGTATGTTAAATTTATGTCAGTTGAGAAGTCTTTATTTAAAAGTTTATTATAGTTAAAAAAAATTAAATGGCACATACGGTATACCATCACCGGTATATGTTATCCGAGAAATTTTTAAGAAATTTTTTAGCATCCGTACGTGATTCTCTGGAGGGGCCCCATGTATTGTACATTTTAGCCAAAGTTGGAAAGTTCGTACCTTGGGGAACACAGGTCCAATATGGAGGGGGGGGGGGTGTTACGTGCCCCCCTTATTTGCACCCCATAGAGACTCCCAGTAGCGGATCCAGAGGGGGGCTTTAGGGGGGTCCAAACCGGGCAAACTCCCTTCCTTGGGCCTACATTTCCATTCGTAAACCCCTCCCCATCCGACATTTTCTGGATCCACCCACTGACCACTGTTAGTGGTGGTTGGCTTAGGCCTATGGAAAAAATCTTCTGAGGTCTTCAGTACTATTACTTTGGTGTAAAACTATATTCTGAAAAAGGGAATTATTTGATGTTATCTAGGAATCTGGGGACTCGATGCATGCGGAGTCAACAGCCAGGGCCACAATCGAGGTTCCCATGCTTGAGGATGGGTTTTTCTCAGGTAAAAAAGCTATCAAGAGATACCATAGAGAGATATGATGCTTATCTTTATAATTTCAGTTTTCATCTAACTGAGCAAAAGCTTCTTCCTTTATGACTTCGACAAGCTGCTAACAAAATCCAATGTCTCCTTCTTGATCAATCACGAAGGACATTTGACTATCTCAGAAGTCCATGACATCTTGCACTAACAAATTTCACAATTGCTAATTACTATTACTTAATCTTAAATAACTTTCAACTTGCTTTATAATATGTGACACAGGTTCTGGGTATTTGTTTCCGATTGACATGCAACGGTTATTGCCAATATTTATTGAGTGTATAAACGAGCCAAATTTTTGTACTCTATTAATGTTTTAAAAGTGATGAAACTTAAACAATTGAGGCAAGAAGTTTACTCTACTTCATAAGTTGAAAAACAGAAAGAACAGAAGCTAGGTTCTCACATCTGTGCATAATTAATCATTATGTAAGGAAATATGCGATGATGAAATTGATTATGAATGTCTTCTGCAGGTCAAAAATGGATCCATCACATGAAGAACCAGATAAGCCAGCTCCAATGAACGGGCCGAAGGCACCAGACGGAGGATGGGGGTGGGTGGTCGTGCTGGGGGCATTTATTGCTTACTTCATAGCCGATGGCTGGTCCTACAGCTTCGGTATCTTCTTTCCAGTATTAATAGACCATTTTGGGGAAGGGAAAGGAAAGACAGCCATTATAGGAGCTCTTCTATACGGAATACCAATGGTGATCAGTCCATTCGTGTGCGCGCTGACCACTGTGTATGGCTGTCGCCCCGTTGCCATGGCGGGAGGGATCTTCACTGGACTGTCCTTCATTTGTAGTGCCTTTGCAACGTCAATTGATCTCCTTTGTCTGAGCACAGGAATATTAGCTAGCCTCGGACTGTGCATGACCTACATTCCCTCCATAGTAGCTGTGACTATGTACTTCGATAAGAGACGTGGATTGGCCACAGGGGTGGCTGTAACAGGATCAGGTCTGGGGGCCTTTGCTTTCCCACCACTGCTTGAATTTCTACTTGGTCAGTACTCCTGGCGAGGTGCCCTGCTGGTTGTAGGAGGAATATGTTTCAACATTGTGGCCGCTGGGTCCTTGTTCCGACCTTTGCCCTTTGATAAAGAGGGAGATGTCTTAACTATTGAAGGAGTCGGTGATTCTGGCATCCACGTCCGACGCAGGGCGGGAAATGTTCTTGTACCCAGACTGCACAAAAAGAGTATTTTGAGGAATAGAAGTCAGTCCCTGAGCCTTCTTCAACAAGAAGGAACTATACAGCCGTCAACTTGGTCATTGAACAGAGCAACTGCTCAAACTGAAACCACTCATATCGGAGATGACGACAGCCAATATCAAAGTTCTAAAGCGGGCCAGTTCATGTCCAGCAGCCCAGACTTGTACCCAGCTAATGCTATGCCTGAGTTGACCGAGGAACACTCAAAGATCCGTACAATCCTTGATGAAACAAAAACATTATTGGTCAGTATTATGGACAAATCACTCTTGCGGAACTGGAACTTTTTGCTATTTTGCGGCTCAAGCTTTATCTTTTACATGTGGCTTGGAATCCCCTATGTTTACTTGGTCGATAAATCGATGCTGCTGGACATAACTGACACCAGAGCTGCCTTTCTGCTATCTATCATTGGGATCTCTCGGACTGTCGGCCAGCTGATTCTTGGTGCATTGGGAGACTGGTCGAGGATAAATACTCTCGGCCTTTATGCTGCGACTGTCATCATGTGTGGGATTGCAACTCTCCTTGTTCCCGTTTGCACGGATTATGCCTCCCTCTCCATTTACGCCGTCCTCTTTGGCTTTTCTGTCAGTTCCACCTACGCTCTTCAAATGATCTGCATTGTCAACATAGTCGGTCTGGAGAAGTCCACCAATGCCTTTGGTTTGCTTCAGTTGGCTATGGGAATATCAACTCTCCTTGGAACTCCTGTGTCAGGTAATTAGAGACAATGAGCCAAATTTTATGTTGACACATGTATACCACTAATCATTCTGTTTTGGCAAGTTATGATAAATTGACAATTTGACACTCACACGTAACATTTTGCACTCTTTGTTTCAGGATGGCTATTTGACAAAACGGGGGAATACAATCCGTCATTTTACATCGCTGGGGCTCTGATGACCTTGTCTGGATTCATGCTCTGCCCTTTGCCCTTCAGCGTGAAGCACACCTTGAGCGCCAACAATGATGTGATTGCTTGAAAGAAGAAAGTAGAAAACATCAGGACTGCTATCGATGGACAGAGCCGACAGTCTGTGATTCTCTTGTCTCATGATTAATGAATTTTATCGCCAAGTAAACGTAAGAGTCCTTGATTGTTGGCATAAGTCACTTACTCTTAAGACTTACATTAAAAGTTTACGAGAGTTATCAATTGAGCAGCTGAGCATGCTAAGATAGCATTACTTACAATACTGAGTTGTTTTGAAATGTTTTAATTGCGTTCAGTTGAATATTGAATACGAGTCGTCATTTTGTTGAATTGATACATACTATAGCCTATGCTGAACAGCAGAAGAACGTTTTCGCAAATTAATTTTAAATTGGCATTTAATAACCTTCTTTTGCAGTTTAGTATATCGTATAGCCAATAGGGATCAAGGGACTGACACTTGAGATAGTCTCCTTTGAATTTCCTATTTCTGTTTAATATTAATTTCGTTATCATTGGACATGACCGATTACTAATTAACTAATAGGTGTTACACATCTTATGGATAATTATTTTTTCTGTTGTATTTTGTTATGTATAGATATGTTACGAGTTCATAATTTTTTCGTTGGATTTATAATTTTATGATGATGTATGATAATGATATTTCATCATGCTTAATCTTCTAATTGGGTGAATGTGCAAGAAGGGACCAGAAAGCTACAAATGTAACTATAAATTGTCTTTTATGGCTGTGACCATCTGTCAACTGAACCTCGTTGCCTACAGTGTACCATCTCAATTGAAATATATTTAAAATGTGGTTATAGTTGATCAATGTGATATTAATGGGATATTAATGGCAGAACTATCATAGTTCTCAGAGAAGACTTGAATTTAAATTTTGATTGGTTGGTTTGATGTATAGAAATTAAGGCAGTTTGTTCTGTTTAAGTTGCTGTGATTTTGTAGTAAGGCCATAGTTTGTATTTTTGTAGCTTGTTAATTGTAAGAGACCACAGGGTAGACAACTTTGGCTGTCACAAGCACTGTGAACCAGCACATTCTTGGAAACTAGTATTGAAGACTTGCATTGTACTAATGTACTAATTTAGTGTACATGTACATTGCTGTGCTTGTGATATTATATCGTATATTTTTGACGAGTATTATGATGGAATTGTTATCCATGTTGTATTTTGAACAATGTTCTCAGTGCCATATATATTAAAGATTTGTTTTTAACCGACCTGACGTCGGTTATTAGGGGGGCTAAGACGGATCTGGGGATTGAAAAGGGGATTGAAAAGAAATCGTCTGCTATTTGAGTGACTGTGTGAGTGGTAATTTGGCCTGAAACTTGGCAATTTATAAGGGAACTGAGCAAATTTTTCATGTGAGCATTTCTACTGGACACAAGGAGCGTTGTGGCATAATTATGACATCTGTGTATGTTGTTATTTCGTCAGTGTTGCTATTTTCTTTCAATGTTTTTTTTTTTCAATGGTTGACATCTCTGAAAAGTGGGATAAACTGATGAGGGTCCCAGAACGATGTTTGCCGATGCCAGACGAAGTGTTTCGTTTGAATTTTTACATAAATGTCGGCTAAATAGAACAGAAATGTTCAAAACTAAGATTTCTATGCATTTGCTGCTATATAGCAGTAATGAAATGCGAAATAAATGTTGTTTTTGTGAGATCTTCGACTTTTCTGGACCGGAAGTTGCGCCAAGTTGTGCGCATGCGCGAATGAGAGGCGAAGTTTTTCGGACGATTTTTTGAAAGTAGAGCACAGAAATTAACGAAATTGCGATGTATATGTATCTGGGACCGAATATGAGTTAATAAAATGCGAAATAAGTATAATTTTGGTCGAGATCGTTCAATTTTTGCCGACCGGAAGTGACTCGAGCGGTGCGCATGCGCGTTGATATCTCGCACGCTTGAAGAAGGAGGACGCCATTGTTGTTTCTGAAAAAGATAATTCGAAAAATCCATGTTTGGTGAAGTTAAAAGACGACGAATTCAGGTAAAATTCAGCAAGGTAGGCTGCTCGAATAACGGGCTCTCGTTCAGTTAACGGAATCCGCTGAAATTGGCCGTTTTTGTGCTGCATGTTCAGTTGTAAACTGCCAGTAGTCTGGTAGTGATTGCCTAGGCTATGGTCTTGTGTTTTTGAACTGTGATTTACTTTGTATACGACGTAATAATTGGAAGGAATTAAGTCTATGTGAGCTTTAAAGTACGCTTTGGTTTTACCTATGCAAATGGGTATAGCAAATTTTGTTGTTGTCAATGAATAAGACTTAGTGTCACTTGAGATTTTTTGGTTTTTTGACAGTTGCTTGACAGTTTCTGCCACAGTTGAGCTCAATTGGAGTTGTTGTAGCCCACCATTGACACATGTCCAGTACTTCAATCATCAAGTGCTTGTATTACCTGTTGTAAATGAATATATATATAACGGTGTGTGGTCAACCAGGCGACAGACAACCAGGCGACACTATGCCACTACCAACTAGGCTACACAAAATTTTCAAAACACCTAACACTTCCATCCAGGCGACAGGCACTTCCATCCAGGCGACATAGTACTTCCATCCAGGCGACAAGGTACTTCTATCCAGGCGACAAACTATTGAACTAGGTGACAACCACTTTTTGCAAGTTGAAAGTCTATTTTACTGGGCGACAAACTCATTTTTTGCACCAAAACACAAGAACAGGAACTGGAAGCAGACAAAAATTACATTTGCAATTTAACCACAGAGGGCGCATATGACATTTTTATATTTTGGCTTAATCTTTATTGTCTGTGATAATAAATAGCTAGGAATACAGAATAATGGCTCTATTTATTTACAATCTCAAGATTTCTGGCCCTCTAAATCATTTTGACTCCAGATTAATTGAGATCATTGAATTCTAAGAACCCAACAGTTATCCAACAGGTGGCAGTGTTCAGTCTTGAATGAGTGATAATCTGAAGCCTATTTTGTTGACATTCTTGTCGCCTGGTGCAGCTGAAATAAAGTTTGTCGCCTGGAATCGGGAATGTCTGTCACCTGGTTGGTATGTAACTCAAAATATCTGTCACCTAGTTGGTACTGTTGTCGCTTGGCTGGTCAAAACGTGTCGCCTGGCTGGTAGTGGTGTGTCGCCTGGATGCTTGTCGGCCAGTTGGTAGTGATGTCGCCTGGTTGTCTGTCGCCTGGTTGACTGGTAATCATATATAACGGTATGTGTTGCTTGTGATTTTTCTGTGTTTTTTGGTTTTTTGACAGTTGCTTGACAGTTATTGCCGCAGTTGACCTCAATTGGAGTTGATGCCAATCCCACCACCTGTCCAGTACTTCTGTCATCAAGTGTTGCCTGTATTACTTGTTGTAAATGAATATGTGTTGCTTGTGATTTTTGTGTTTTTTTTTTTTTGTACAGTTGCTGCTACAGTTGTCCTCACATTGATTCAGAATTACTGAGCATGAAAGCAGTCTTTTGATTCAGAAAAGAAGCAGTAGGACATTGTCGTTGTTATTACTCCTATGTAGTTTGCAGTTTTCTCATGCGACTTGTTTTAATTTCTTGTAACTTGAGTTTGGTTGACGGTCTGCTCTCAAATTGATTCATATTAGAAGAATTAGTAGTATATTAAGTTGGACATAACTGTTTTTGTTGCTTTTCTTCCTCTGTAGTCTGTTGATGTTGTTGCATGTTTTTTTTTGGTGCAACTTAGGTTGTTTCAATATATTGTTACTGTAGTTTGGTTGTATGTTTGACTTGAATATTGTCATTTTGAACCGACTGTTGGATATTGTATCATATTGTTATTCTGTTAGTGTATAGTTTTTGGTTTGATGGACTAAGTAACTATCTATTTCTGAAGGTTGTGGTGTTAGTCAGTCGTCTTTGCTTGCGAGATATTGTAATGGTGCTTTTATAGTCTGGGTGAGACGTTGTGGGTGCTGAATTTGAAAGTCTGTAGGGTGTTTCAGTAAATTGATTTTGACAAGTAGGCTGAATGTAATTGTCTGTACGTCATATTGAGCATAGATATTTTGTAAATTTTCTAATACATGATGAAATTTTGATTTTCACTCTGTTAAATTTAGATTGATTGGAAAGTACAGAGTTGCCTTTTAAGTGCTGTTCAAGTTGCCAGTAATTGAAAGTGCGGAGTTGCCTAGAAGGTGCGGACTTGCCTTTGAAGTCCAAAAGAGGTGCGGAGTTGCCTTTGAACTCCTGAAAGGTGCGGACTTGCCTTTGAAGTCCATAGAGGTGCGGACTTGCCTTTGAAGTCCAAAAAGGTGCGGACTTGCCTTTGAAGTCCAAAGAGGTGCGGACTTGCCTTTGAAGTCCATAGAGGTGCGGACTTGCCTTTGAAGTCCAAAAAGGTGCAGACTTGCCTTTGAAGTCTAGAGAGGTGCGGACTTGCCTATGAAGTTCAATTAACTGAAAAATAAAGAGGCGGTGGACTGCCCGGTAGTGTCCAAAAGTTTGAAAAGTAATGAGGCGGTGGACTGCCCGATAGTGTCCAAAAGTTTGAAAAGTAATGAGGCGGTGGACTGCCTAATAGTGTCCAAAAGTTTGAAAAGTAAAGAGGCGGTGGACTGCCTGATAGTGTCCAAAAGTTTGAAAAGTAAATAGGCGGTGGACTGCCCAATAGTGTCCAAAAGTTTGAGAAGTAAAGAGGCGGTGGACTGCCCGATAGTGTCCAAAAGTTTGAAAAGTAAATAGGCGGTGGACTGCCCAATAGTGTCCAAAAGTTTGAGAAGTAAATAGGCGGTGGACTGCCTGATAGTGTCCAAAAGTTTGAAAAGTAAATAGGCGGTGGACTGCCCAATAGTGTCCAAAAGTTTGAGAAGTAAAGAGGCGGTGGACTGCCCGATAGTGTCCAAAAGTTTGAAAAGTAAATAGGCGGTGGACTGCCCAATAGTGTCCAAAAGTTTGAGAAGTAAAGAGGCGGTGGACTGCCCGATAGTGGATAACAGTGTTAAAATTGAAGAAAAATAAATTGGAAACAACAATTACGAAAAGTGAAGTTGAACTTCCAATAAATGATTGCTGTTTGCTTCTTGAATTTTGAACTTCAAAGCACAATTGATACATCTTACACATATTTGGTTAATAAATTGGTTAATAGGCCATTTTCCATTGTCAGCGTATTGAATTATTACCATGGGTGAAAGCAATGTCAATGTTATGCCAGTGTATAGCACTCGTGTAATCTGTGGTACATTCCACCAAGGTGCAGATCTCTTTCCAGATGTCAGTAAAGGCAAACAATGCACATGTAATGCGCTGGTTGCTCTTTGCGTTTTGCCATATCATGCAGGCAACATCTGTTCAAATGACTTAGATGACATTTTATATGAAGGCAATCATGTGTACTTGCAAACGTCGCAGAAAGCTGATGAAAATGGTTACTTGTCATTTAGTGATTTGCCAGATGAACTTGAAATACAAGGCAACACATACAAAGTCACAAGTTTAGGTGAGCCTCATTATGGTTTTATGGATGCACAGACTGCTCAAGCAAATGGTTTTCGGAGTTTTCAAGAAAATTGTGTAGCAGCATTCACCGGAACTCGCACAGCTTTGTTGATGTTAGGCTCTTCTGCTATGTGTTTATTCAGGGATGGAAATGAAGGTTTCTATGTTTTTGACTCTCACAGTCGTGACAATGTTGGATACGTCACCCCTAATGGAACTAGTGTCTTGTTACATTTTGCGTCCTTAACCCGTCTTGCATTATATCTTGGTACCTTGTCATGCATCATTACTCAAAATCCTTTGGCGTATGAATTGCAAAGTGTCTCTGTGACGGTATTGATTTCTCAAGGCAACTTGCACATTGAACAACAAGTAACGCATTCACAATTTGACAATAAGTCTGCTCAAATGCTTGAGGGTTACTTTATTGACCAACGTGAAAAGAATAGAGTGCTCAGTGCATCGCGCAACACTAGTGCAACAACAAATGAGTCATTCAACGTTGACAACAAACGGCACCAGAGGAAACCCAAAGCAGGACAAAACAAAAATGTGCCAATAAAGCATGACATTAAAATAACCAAGACTAATGATCGGACTAGGAAACGCAGAGAGTACCAAAGGCAATATCGAGAACTGAAGAAAAGACAAAAGAATTCACAGTCTGCACAGGCTCCTGAGTTGACAAATGAATGGGCATGCAACAATATAGTTAAAGGGTCTCAATCAAACATTGACAGTTGTGACATGGATGTAACTCAAGAGCGTCAGCAAGCAACAAGACGTATTGAAATTCATGACAACGTTGAAAATGTGCAGGTTAATCATGACATTGAACTTTCCAAGAATAAGGAAAAGATAAGAAGTCGCAAGGACTACCAAAAACAATACCAAAAACAGTATCGAGAATTGAAGAAGAGACAAAAGAATTTCCAGTCGACACAGTCTGCTGATGTGTCGCATCCTCCTGAGTTTGCAAATGAACAAACATGTGACATTGCAGTTGAATCGTCTCCATCAAATGTTGAAAGTTGTGAAATGGATGTAGTTCAAGAGCCGCTGGTAAGTGGCCCATCAACAAGAAGCACTGAAATTCATGAATCTTCCAAGAATAAGGAAAACAAAAGAAATCGCAAAGAATACCAAAGGCAGTATAAAAGGCAATATCGAGAATTGAAGAAAAGACAAAAGAATTTACAGTCAACACAACCTGCTGATGTGCTGCAACCTGTTCACTTTGCAAATGAACAAACATGTGACAATGTTGTTGAACCGTCTCGATCAAATGTCCAAGCACAAGGCAGAAATGCTCCTGAACATGTTGCAAACTCCAACAACAGTAACTCATATTGTACACAAGATGTCATTTATGGTAGAGATGATCATGTTGATTTGTCTGCTGCCATCAATAAGTTTTTGAGGAATACCAGTGAGGGCCCAAGGTATGTCTGTGCATGCTGTCAACAAATGTGGTTTAAGACAAGCGTGGTGCCATTAAACACTCAAGTCATCTGTATTCCACAACATCTGCTTGATTTCTGCTTCACTGACGCCATGTTAAATGCAACTGACTCATGGTTATACATGTAAGTCCAGCTTGAAAGACAACAGAGTACCAAAATTGTCAACCGCAAACGGGATGTATTTTCCGGACAAACCGGCTGTTCTAAATCTTCATCCTCTTGAAGAACGTCTTGTAGCACCAAGATTGCCATTCATGCAAATTCGTGAGCTTGGACGTGGGCGACAATTTTCATTACATGGTGGTGTTGTCAATGTACCAAATGTCATAGAAACAGCAATTTGTGCTTTACCCCGTTGCATGAATGAAACTGACACTATTGCTGTAAAGTTGAAGAGACGTTTGCAGTATTCGCATGCTGTATACACAGAAAATGTACGACCTGTTGCTGTGATTTCTGCTCTTCATTGGTTAATGCAAAATAGCGTATTATGGCGAAATAGTGGAATCAACATAAATCCAAACTGGCTCAATGAATGGCAACAGTCACTCAACAACTTTGATTCTGAAACATGTGATGATGTTCCTTCAAATGAAGTTCCTAATGTTGACACACATGTAGAAGAACTTGGTGATACTTCCATGTCCCAGACAAACAGTACCAATGATGACAATGTCAATACTGATACTTTTGATGAAATAGATGTCAGTAACATGCCTGGAACAAACAACACAATGCTTGAAGGTTTGTCAGACAGTGTTTTGAACATAGCTCCTGGAGAAAATCAGCAACCACTTGGATTATTTTTAGACACTGATGCAGAATATCTAGCATTTCCAACTATCTATTGTGGTGACAAGCCGGTCAGTAATGATGTCAGACAAGTACGTGTGCATTATAGTGACATTTGCAAGTGGGAGTTACGCGCTGCAGATCGCAGGGTTGCAAACAGTGTACCAAATATCTTCTTCAAAATGAAGAAAACGTCTATAAAGCATGTAATAGATAGAGCAGGATTTGCCATTCGCAGATGCAAAACACAAGGCCAGACTTTCACCGCACATGATTTGCTGAATGACCAAGTGAGAGAAAATCTTGCTAGGCATGATGATGGTTACAAGATATTCAACACATTACGAAATTCGCCAAGTTACATGCAGCGACGCAAGAAAGATCTTTTTGCCATGATACGACAACTAGGCTTGCCAACATGGTTCATTTCATTGTCAGCCGCAGATATGCACTGGCTCCCTTTATTGAAGGTACTATATGAGTTCAGACATGGCACTGTTTTATCGGATGAAGATGCCGAAAATTTGACTTGGACAGACAAATGCGACCTGGTGCAAAGTGATCCTGTGACATGTTCACGATTCTTTGATTATCGCTTGCAGCAATTCATGTTGACAGTGCTAGGCAAGTCTGGTAATGCTCTTGGCAGGATACGTGATACTTTCTACAGAACTGAATTTCAGTTTCGAGGTAGCCCACACTGTCATATGCTTGTATGGGTTGAGGATGCACCAGTATATGGTACAGATGATGAATCGAGTGTTATCCAATTCATTGATGAACATGCATCAGTTTCACTCACAGCAGGTGATGATATAGTAAATGTGCAAAAACATCAGCATTCACGAACATGTCGTAAAAATGGTCATCCCGTCTGTCGCTTTGGCTTTCCTCAATTCCCAATGAATGAGACTGTCATACTGTCCCCCTTTGATGATGGATGTGAAGATCTGACAATCCACAAAAGCAATTTGGAAAAGATCAAAACTTACCTTGTTGACCTGGGTATGGGTGCCCAAATACCGCTGTCAGATATGTTAAATGAACTGCAATTGACACAAACCAGCTACATTGATGCAATACGCTCTTCCCTGAAAAGCCCACAAGTGTTCTTGAAACGAACTTTGGCAGAAATCAGAGTAAATCCCTACATGGTGAAAGCAGCAGCAGCTTGGAACGCTAATCAGGACATTCAGCTGTGCCTCGATAGTTGGGCTGTGGCCTCCTATGTGGTCGGTTACATAAATAAATCGGACAAAGGAATCAGTTCTCTCATGGATGCAGCCTGTAAAGAGGCAAAACAAGGAAACAAAACCTTGCGTGAACAGGTCCGTCACATTGGCAATAAATTCATCAATGCCGTTGAAGTTTCCGCTCAAGAGGCAACATATTTACTTTTGCAAATGCCATTTACCAAAGCGTCTCGAGAAGTTGTGTTCATAAACACCTCACCTCCTGATCAGAGAGTGTTCATCCTGAAAAGCAAAGAACAACTCGAACAGATGCCGCCAAGTTCTGAAGATGTTGAAGCAAACACGATTCTGAAATGTTACAGCAGGCGTCCAGCTGCACTGTCTAACATGTGTCTTGCAGACTTTGGTTCCATGATTGCAGTTACCTTCCCAGCTGATATGCCACTTTCAGCTCGTTTTCAATGTTTGAATGATGATGATATCCAAGAAACCATAAATGCAGACCTTGACGGACCAAAATGTGTCACCCTATCCAATGGCATTGTCTTCCGCTATCGCAAAAACCCACGTGTGATCAGGTTTGTGCAATACAATGTCAATGTTGACCCAGACAATTTCTATCGTGAGCAGATCATGTTGTATATGCCCTGGCGGAAAGAAAACACTGATCTTTTGGCAGGGTATTCTTCATACATGGCACACTACAATGACAACCAAAATGCCATTCAAGAAATCGCCAACAAATACCAACAACTGTCAGATTCCGTTGAAGCTGCAATTGCAGCTGCTTGTGAATATGAACGCGATGATATTGCTCCAAATGCTCAACATATGGATGCTGAAGATATGGAAGTTGAACCCACAACAAGTGACACATACTCATTCTACGTACCAAATTCAAATTCCCAACACAGTGAATATGACATCAGTGCAGACATTGGCTTGCCCTCAATGAGTAGTGAGCAGATTTTGTTGCCAAATCGCATAGCAAATTCAGAATTTTATGGAGAAATGCGCAATCTCAATCGCGAACAATTTCAATTCTTTTATCATGTCATTAATTGGATCAAAACTCAAACAGAGCCTTTACGTGTCTTCTTGTCTGGTGGTGGAGGTGTTGGAAAAAGTGTGACAGTCAGAGTATTGTATCAGGGTCTCATTAGATGGTACGGCCGAGAAGCAGGTACAGATCCAGAAGCCACAACCGTTCTGATATGTGCACCTACAGGCAAAGCTGCATTTTTGGTCAATGGTTCCACCTTGCATTCCGCATTTCGTATTCCACCCAATCGCAACGGCTCCTGTCCAACCTCTCAGTGCAGACACCCTGAACACCTTGCGTGTCAAATACAGTGATCTCCGCGTCTTAATGATAGATGAAGTATCAATGGTTGGCTCCAGAATGCTCAATATTGTAAATTGTCGATTACAAGAAATCAAAAACAACAATGACTTGTTCGGTGGCATTCACGTTATCATGATAGGCGACCTCTACCAATTACAACCTGTGATGGATCGTTGGATCTTCCAAGACGCCAATACCACCTATGGAAGTCTAGCTAGTAACATATGGCATGATAATTTCACAATGTTTGAACTGGTGACCATTATGCGACAAAGAGACAACCGTACATTTGCAGAACTCCTAAATCGTCTGCGAGAAGCAAAACACACTCCGCATGACATAGCAACCTTACAGTCCAGAGTGCTTCCACCCAATTCAGTAACTGACCATGCAATTCCACATCTCTACCCAACGAATGCCCTAGTTGACAGCTTCAACCACACAGTCTACCAAAATGCCACAACTGAAAAAGCCATTGTCCAAGCCAAAGATGTTGTGCATGGCGACTTTAGCAATGCTGTCAAAGAAGGTACATTAGCGCGCCTACCAGATTGCTCATCAGCTACAGGCAACATTCCGAGATATCTCTATATTGCAATTGGCCTGAGATATGATATCACATCCAACATACTTTTGGAAGATGGTCTGGTAAATGGAACTTCATGCATTGTCAAACATCTGACATACCTGACAACAACGCCATTACCAAGCATCATATGGGTTGCCTTTGATGTAGAACGTATTGGCCAATCAACACGGAATCAGTATCGCCACTATTACACAAACTCCATACAACACACTTGGACTCCAATATTCACAACAACAATCCATTTCTCCTATGGCCGTGACGCTAAACGTATTTCCCGTACCCAATTTCCATTGCGCGCTGCAACAGCGAAAACCATACACAAAGCACAAGGAGCTACCATGGAACGTGTAGTAGTACAATTCAGCGAACGCAAGAACAACCACTCCCATTACGTTGCGCTTAGTCGTGTCACAAATATTAATAACCTGCAAATATTGTCATTAAATGCCCACAAAATCAGTGTCGATGAAAAAGTTGTAGAAGAAATGGAACGCATGCGTACTTCAGCACCAGTACAATTTTCATTTACACCTTTATTCAACTTGCCATCAAACATTTTCTGTGTGACCTTTCACAATGTACGTTCCCTTCACAATCACATCCAGGATGTGAAGCATGATCATAATTTAACCTCCTCTCAAGTTCTGGCACTTGCTGAATCTCGTCTCCAGCAAACAGATCCCAATGATGCTTTTCATTTGCCTTCATATAACATCACAAGATGCGATGCTGAATCTCTGTCAGGACGGCCACACCATGGCCTTGTGACATATGTGAAAGACCATTTGCATGCCACTCCAATCACAAGTTACTCTACTACATCATTTGAAAGTATGTCTATGTGGCTACATGAAGTCAATGTTGCATTGTACATTTGCTACAAGAAACCATCAACACCTCTGTCAGCCCTCCAATTCCATATCACCACTGCCATTCTCAATCACTTGTCAGACACCCATTTCATCATTATTGGTGATTTCAACCTGCCAGTTGGAACAACACAGTATGAAACCTTCACCTCATGGCTCGCTGCAAAGGTCCCATGTTCCCAACTGGTTTCTGGTGCCACAACAGACCATGGATCCTGTCTTGACTTAGTTTACTCAAATATACCAAATATCGATGTCACAGTCCTTGAATGCGCATGGTCCGACCACAAACCAGTATCTGTGCAACTAAACGTATGATGTACATAGCCTGTAAATCACACTGTCATTACAATCGCCCTTGCTCAACATGGCCCTACTTTGTTCTGCGTTGCAGGAACATGTATTACTTTTGTTTGTTCCTTTGTTTGTTTCTTCATTTCATAAATCATTCCACATTGTTCATTTATTCCACATTGTTCATTAGTTCCACATTGTTCATGTATTCCACATTGTAAATTTATTGCACATAGTTAATTTATTGCACATTGTTAATTTATTGCACATTGTTAATTTATTGCACATTGTTAATTTGTTCCACATTGTTAATTTGTTCCACATTGTTATTTCACTCCACGTTGTTCATTTATACCACATTGTCAATTTATTCCACATTGTTATATTATTCCACATTGTTAATTTGTTCCACATTGTTAAGTTATTCCTCATTATCAATTTATTCTTTGCTTTGTTAATATATTTCACACTTTCTTCATTTATTTTGCACAGGAAACCCCAACATAAGACAATGCAACATTGCCGGTGCTGCTGCAACAGTCGTCTATGAAACAATAACTCCTGTGGCACGTAACTTACTATATTTACAAAATTCAAATTCTAATTTCAGACATCAGAATTTTCAACTGCTCCCTGCCACTCTGTTGCACCTTCCGCTGTATCCACACACTACAAACAACGACAGTGACAATATTCCATGATTACTACAACCAAACGTTAACAACGTCAATCAACACAGTAAGTTTCAATGGGACACTGTAACACTTTCAAACTAAATCTTGCAATGAACGTTAAGTGTTCAGAAATAATTGTCAATTTTCATCATGGTAAACCATGTTAGCACAACTTCTCATGTCAATGAAACTATAGGCCTACCTGCAATTCTACTCTAAAGATTTAATCGACATCATTTGCCTCAGGGGCCTTCTTACTATGTTTGTCTACACCTATGCTCGACTGAAAATGGCTCTTCAAGCATCATTTTCCCTAGCTAAGGGTCCTAAAAAATGAGGTCTGCAATTCCCTGGACCAGGTCCATCATTCCTAGAATCCAAATTTGGCAATAACATCCCATTCAGAAGACAGTATTTGCCTACTATATGGCACTAAAAAAGTATCAATTTCTAGAAATTATTGAAATAATTACCTTTAAATGAACTTATAGAAAATACATCTCTCTTTCAGGGTGAATTCTACCTAGTTTAGGGTCCTCTTTTTAAGTTCACAACACTCTGTTATAGGGTCTGAGTGCAAGATGTTCAGCTGAGCACCCCGTAATATCTTGCGATAAGAAACCCCCCCCCCCCCCCCCCCCCCCCAGGATCATTTGAAGATAAAGAGCTGTGTGTAAATAGATACATTTGCAGATAGACAGATATATAGATAGATAAATGAATATGCACCCCATAGGCAGCTGCACAGATGCATAGATAGAAAAACATACAGACAAATAGATAGATAATAGATAGATAGATATTAGATTGAACAGAATTTAGTCCAACTTAAAGTTGACCCTAAAATTATTCAGTTATCAAATCATATAATAAATATAAATGGTGTTAAAAAAGATATAAAATAATCTAGAGGTACTTCATTATAACCCGAAATTACAGTTATGCAATCCCATTTCTTTATTCACAGGCAAAAACCTCCTCCTGCTGTTTTGGCCAAGCCACATTGCCCCAGATACATTTCAAGCACTATGTCCTGCACAGTGTCATCCTCATTCTGCATATACTACCAAGTCCTCTGCTACTGCATTCCTGGTGAGTTTCACAGAAAGGAAAAAGTTCATAATCATAACCTTATCTGACAAATCCAGTACTTCAACTAAAGTAAAAAACAAAACTTTTTAAAACACTCCAGCAATACATAATATGTGCATGTGTGTACACAAAATATTTCGCTGAGTTTCCAATCATCAAACTACTCCTTCACCAATCCGCAATAGCCTATTGAAATCTTTCTTGTCTTCCCACAGGAAAATGGTATACACAACTGTCAGGAGATTGATACGTCAAGCATTTCCAGATATGCTATTATCAAGAATAGCCACCCTACATGCTTGGACTGCACTTACAGGCTCTGAACAGAGCCCAGACATGGGTTACTTCTGAAGGTAAGCAACGGTTCAAAACACTCACTTTTCCTGTAATAACTATGACAATAAATACAAAACATATCTTGCCGTTGTACAAGGAAAATAATGTAAGTAACAAGAACCCCCTCCATACACCTTATGTTTCATGTTTTCATCTGCCACATTCCAACTTATGTCTTGTTCTTTCTATTCAGCTGCCTGTGCTATTGCTATTGATCCATCACATCAGATAACCATGAAAGACGTCCCAAGAACACATAAACATTAGACTGCAACCTAGATGTTCAACCAAACAGTCATCTTGTTGTCTTCAAAACTGCTGTGAGGGACACAAGTAATAATGCGGTATATCCCTTCATGGATATGGAAGTCACAATAATCACGCCCTTCCACTACACCCAAATCCAGTAAGTTTTCAAAACTTATGCAATGTACAATTTCATTGATGCTATGGTAAAGCTCCTCATTTCAACAATCCATCATATCCACATGATTTTTGTAGCTCATTTTTCCCACATGCTTTTCGTATCTCACCTTTCGTCTTTCTCACCCTTACAATACCACCGCTCATGTTTCCGCATTCTGTAATTTCAGGCTTCTCACTTCAACGTTACGACAAAGTAATCTTCTTCACTGCCAACAAATAAACGGTCCATTCATCACCATGATCATAAAACCCCTCATGGAATCTCATGAATCCGCATCAGTTCATCAAACAACAGCCAATTCCCTCAAGCCCTGGTACAGTACAGACACTGATTTTGTCCTCAAGGTTAACATTATTCTTCACCTGAGCAGATGCTCACATACTGCTGACTATTAACACCATCACCCCGCCAGTCCAATACAATAAACCCTCAAACAATTCTGTCGTGTCATTCAAGACATAGCGTTTTCCAATAAATTCTGCTGAACAATATGACGTCTCTTTCAGTCCCATCATTCGTAATGCACCTTCCATTGCGTAACCGTTCCATGCAACTATACTAACAGCCCAAAATCACCAATCAATCTCTCTTTTCTTCAAAATATCAGTTGCTCAGTGGCTAGAGCAATGGCACCAAAAATTGCGTTAGGTCGGTTTTGAATCCGCGGATTCTTGTTTATTGTATTTGTTGCAACTCTTGTTCATTTTAAGGTACCATGGGGCCTGGAGAAAAAGGGAGCATCCTGTTTAATGTTGATAAAAAAAAGAGAGGTAAACGGGTAGTAAAAATAGAAATTAACATATATGTCTGTTCAATTTTCAAATGAGTAATTGGAAACTCATGAAGGGGTCAAGAGAAATCCCTGAAAGGAACATTTTCAGGATTTGCAACTTTTTTTCCAGGCTTAATTAGAATTGTGCAGCTCTGAATGCTCTGCACCGCAAGCGCAAATTGAACATAACCATTACAGAATCACTTTGTAAGCTAAGTCCTGACCATAGGCCCTGATAGTGGAACTGTCCTTCTTTCAGCTCTCTGGCATCGCCGTGCACAAAAAAACTTTATCTGGAAACATGCCGCCATTTGTACCATTGCTGAGTCCATGGAGCTGGCATTCCGGGCTCCAGAGCACTTTGAATTCATTGAAAACACTATATTTGCATCGCCGAGTTTTAAATGCAATGTTTAGCATGAATTCCCACCATTATCCAGTCTTGTCAGGCTGATTAGACTTTGTCACGGACCTCGGAAAACCCGACCCCATTGACAATTTCCCCGCTGATGTTTCCGGAAATAGTTTTATTCTGCTCGGCGACGCAGGAGAGCGGGAAAAAGGAGAGTTCCACTATCGCGGCCTATTTGGAGTCAATCGTAGTAAGTTTACATAACCCCAATTTTCTGAACAGAGCAGACTACTTGGAGTCCACCCAGAAGATTAAAAGATTGAACGCCATGACGCGAGAGCATGAAGCTATTTGGAGCAGATCCCTCCACATTAAGGTGGTACCGTAAAACGTGGTAAAGTTGGCAATCCGCGGTAAAGTTGGCACGCTAGTTTGACCCACTTAATGGAAGAAATACCAACTTTCCCTCACTGAAATGTATGGCAACTATGCCAAAGATACCTGTGTCAGTGAGAAAAGTTGGCATTTCTTCCATTAAGTGGGTCAAAATAGCGTGCCAACTTTACCCCGGATTGCCAACTTTACCCCGTTCTACGGTAGTACGTTAGTCGAGAGCATGTCCTCTCAATCAAAGGCCTTTGCCGTCACTTGTCAGTCATCTCCTGAGAATCCCATGGACTGCAGGTGATTAATAGGCATCAAGTTTCAAATTGGCTTGGAAAAACCTTGTTAGTATTAGTATTGTAAGCATACTTTCACAGCAGCTCAAAGTGAAGAACTAATTTTCAAAACAAATTTAAAAGTAACATAAGTCATCTTTAATGGAATGAGATAACTACCGTGAGAGTATGTCCAAATGCAATCCGCATTCAAGAATAACTTCATTCAGTTCTTCATAAAATTCATTCAGTTCTTTGTGTAATATTCCATGATGATATATGATTGCACATTTATCAGGAAACATCGTCTCCTGAACTGTCCTCATCAACATCATCATCACCTCCACTGTCATCATCATTATCATCATCATCACTCTGTTTATCCCAGTCTTTCATTGAGCCTCCCATCATGAAGTCATCTCGCAATATTTTCCAGCCTGGTTGCTTTGACTCTGCTCCATCCTCGTCATCCGATTCAACCTCTTCTTTTTTCACCTGAAAATATGAATGTATCACAAATTGACTCATGATGATAATAACGCCATGTAGGTCCCGAAAACTTAGCTATATATATTGCAGCCTTTAAAACTCGCTTTGACCTTTCACAGGGCATGCGGGCCGGTAAAAACTGAGGTTTACCGGACCGTCAGAAACTTTACCGGCCCGTCTTATTTCAGGTGATATGCACTATTTTGCAACCGTTTTTATGGAAAGTCATTGAAAAAAAAAACAGCCTTTCTATATGTTTAATCGACAAGTTCTAGAGCTTTAATTCCAAAAGCTCTAGCACTTGTCGGCAAACATGGGACATTCACCTGTTTACTGGTTTAGTTTGTATATAATTATGTGTATAATTTCCTAATCTGCTTTTTTGGCCTACCGTTTATAAAAAATTAACCCCGTCTTTGAGATCAGAATACACTGAGGCCTAATTGTGATTTTCATAAGTCATGCCAGGGGCAAAATACTTCCAATTCAATTAGTAATTGGAAATCAGCAGATTTTTTTCTGGAATCATTGTCATTTAGCATGATTAGTAAAAATAATTCCCTTGTTAAATTTGACAAATTTAAGATTTATAACAAAGTATGCATATACATCTCTGAAAATATTGGTCTCCCAGTGTCACCCATTATCAAAGACTGGGAGACCCAATCTGACAGTGTTTAAAAATGTGCAGGCTATTCTGTTTCATCAGTTTATTTCCCCAATAATGGAGGTCAAATAAAGTAATAATCTTTGTCTATATCACATGAACTACTGCATTGTAGTGTACCAGTAGTAGGCCTACTTGCTGTAATTGGAAGATTTGTACTTGAAGGTGTTAAACATAATTGCACTTCAGAATAACACTTCAGATACATGACAGATCAATACCATTGACACTTCAATACCAATGAAACTTCAATACCAATGAAACTTCAATAACAATCATACTTGCAATCAGTCATTGCAAGGATGACACTAGGAGGATTGGGTGGGGTGCGTTCATGCAGGGCCAATTGCTGTTAATTACGAGTCTGAATTGCCGCGAATTTGGCATTTTGGCTGCTGCCAGGTTCACTAGGCACACGGGCCAGTGAAACTTTGAGTTCACAGGCCCGACCTCTTTTTTACTGGCCTCGGGCAGACGGTCCAGCGTGAGTTTTAAAGGCTGATAGTGAATTTTTTCTGCTCAGTCGTCTAATGAGGCCTCTTACCTTTATCTCAGGTGTATGAACAATGTTTGGCGTTGTTGATTTTAACATGTCGAGGAAATCTCCCTTCTTGAAAGATTTCAACACTTTTTCTCGTTTCACTTCTGAAGTTCCAACTTCTTTAATTTTCTCCTCTATGACTTTCTGTTGTGACTTGACAGCGTTGAATAGTTGTACTACCCCTCTGGAAACAAACAAATAACATTCAAAGGTTGGACCAAAAATGAAAAAAAATTTGGATCAAGTGCAGAATAGGCCCTACAACATGAGAGTGCCACAAACAACTTACTGAGTTGCTATTCTTTTGAGCTTCCTTTCTGCATTTTTTTCAAGAGCATTTGGTCGCACACGTCCCATTTCTTCCCATCGTTTTTTCTTGAAAGAAAAGGTGCAAAGTTTGGTTAGGTATGTTATGCTTAAATTTGGCATAAGTGCATTGAAAAAAACATGGATAGATGAAATTGCTCAGATAGAGAATCAGAATTCTTCTTATGAATCGAGAATAAAAAAAAGTCAAAATTTGTCTTCATTATTAAATGTTCATAACAATTTAACATAATCAGTGAAGACTGCTGGAGCCAAAAATGAATTACCTTTTCCAAGTCTGCACGTTCCCTTGCATAATTACGTCTTTCTTTGATGAATTCTTCATCTTCTTTCTTCTTCTTTTTGGGAATTTCTTCTTCTTCTTCCAACAGTTTCTCTCGCTTTTGGTACTGAATTTGTCGGTCTGTCTTTGCCTTTGCTAAAATTACTTTCTCAGTCTTGATTTTCTTGCCCAGGATTTTTGCCATGACGTTGGCCATTCCCGATTCTCCAACCTGTTCATCATCTTCGAGGTCACTGACGTCAGCATCTGAACTGGCCGGGTCATCGCTAGCCTCACCAGGAGGAGCCGCTTCAGGACTAGGAGGATCTGAAACAACTAAAAAGAACCAAAATTTTCAATAAAATTCTTAATATTAGTATCTCTCCGCGCTTCAAAAACTAATTCGTATCCCTTCTATTCAGTAGCCTCCCAGCGTTGAGTGTCGCATCAGTATTCACAAGGGGGCGACCATTTAATAATCGGGGGGGGGGGGGGGGGGGAGTTTTCACGATAAGTGTGGTTGTGTATTTATTTCCAGTGAGCGAAGTCCTCCAATATTGGTTCCTAAATCAATCATCACCTTTTTATGAAAAAGCCCCATTGAGATGAAATGGTGGCCCCACATGGATAGTTTGGAATAGAAAACATTGGAATCTTTGAAGTTTAAAACACTGCAGTAGTCAAATACTTGTATTATCACTCACTGAGAAACTATGTTCACATTAAACTAAGTCTACACTCTTCTGCAAGGGACATTTTGGGTAAGTCTCCTCTGAATCTTGAGCACCACCATACTCACTTTCTTCCTTGATGTCACATTCCTCTTCTGAGTCTGATGTGTCCGAGTGAGAGTCGTAAGAAACGGCCACACGTGTTTTGCTTTTGGCAGCCATTTCTGAAGGGTGACGTCTGACTCCGTTCGCGATTTCCAAGAGCACCTGGCTGCTGTTGGCTGCACTTTTGCCCCTTACACCACATTTGAATGATTTGACTCACCTTTGAAGAATGTCTGACACATCAATGAGGCTTCTCTAGATTGACTGCAACCAATCAAGACCAATTTCAACCTAAATTGCCATCGAAATCGACGCCAAAATTAGAGGTAATGATTCGTGAACGGATACACAAAACAACTACCAGAGCTGTCAAATCTGAAAACTGTCAACAAAGGCTTGTCAAATCTGAACACTTGATTCACAGAAACCCCATACCAGTGAATATATCATGTTCAGTACAGACAGTATAACAAAACAACCCAAGTCAGGGTCACTGAGTAACAATATCACGAGCTGTTGTGTGAATTAATATCACTCGAGCCCGTAGGGCGAGAGTGATATTAATTCACACAACAGCGAGTGATATTGTACGAAGTGCCCTGACGCGTGGTTGTTTTGTTTTTATCACCTGGTTTTACCTCAAATTTTCAGTTATAAAGAGGGACTATTTTCTACCATTACAAAAATGTGACGTCACCATGGAGCAACAATGGACATGACGTCACAATCCCATTATTCTGGCCCTTGTTTGGTTTGTGACATCATCAGGCAGCTGAAATGCTGGTGATGTCATAACCATTGTTAAAAAATATCGCCCTTGAAGGGTGGTATTTTTTACAATATCATAGGCCCTGATATTTTGACTGTAAACAGTGATATTCACAGCCAACCAGGTGATAAAAGTTCTGTAATTGGGAACTTAAAACGGTCTGAAGGCCGCCCCTAAATCTGAGACGAGACCACTAATTAAGGTTTACTTACTCATATGATCGTATCGAACTAAATTTTCCTTGTGATAAAAATGAAATGTTGCGTACTGGAAAAATTTGTCTTACGATAATTTTGTTTTCCAGAGTCATGGGTCGCAACCGAAGGAGAGGTGACAGATCTGGGGCAAGCAATAACCAGGGAGAAAATCCTTCGGATGACACAAGAAATCCAGATAACAGAGGTAAAAGAAAAAGAGGAAAATGGACAAAAAAATCTAGTGGGTCGGGTGAAGAACAGGGAGACAGAGCTTCAAGACGTCAAAGTTACAACAGACGAACCCCGAAATCTCCGAATAATCCAACAGCGAGTTCAAGCTCTGCTGCAGACTCCACGAGTCAAAACTCAACACAATCTGATGATGTTCTAGGTATAGTCTCAGTAGAATCAATCAATTTTTACAGCTGGAAAACATCGAATTGAGTGTCAGACGGAGCCCACACAATACTAATCCATGTTCATTTTTTGCAGAGATTCCTGGGTTTTATTATGACCCCGAGAAGAAGAAATATTTCAAAATCTTGCCAAGTCAGAATGTGAATGCCGGTGCAGTGACAATGCAATCCATTAAGGAAAAGAAAGCTGAGTCTATTCGGAAGGAACATGTCCTCGAGTTCAGAAAGAATAAGTCAAAAAGTATCTCTTCAGTTAATATGAAGTGCAGACTTAAAAGACCCAAGACAATAGTAGATCTCTTGGAAAGCAGAGTTCAAGGTCTAACAAATTGCGAGACTTTCAGCCAAAAATATTTGTTGCATCGGGCTGCAAACCTGAAGGCATGTGGGAGCGTCAAGCTTTTCCCCGGCTCGACCAGTGGTTATGATAAAGTTGAACATTTTCGCCAAATGATACCAGATGCGACCTGCAGTAAGATATTATGTTTGTGGACTTTGAAAGACACTATGACTCAGCGAATACAAGTTATGAGGATCAACTCGATGCGAAAAACTGACGAAGATGGAACTTATAGCACAACTCTGAATACAGCAGGGAAAATCAAGCTGCAACACACTACGAAAGTCACACACATGACATGGGCAGAGCAGAGCAATGGCGAGAACCCAGAACTCCAGGCACTGTTCACGTCATCATGTTTTCTTGGTTGCAATCCGAGTACGGCGTACCTCTTCAAAATGAACCCCCAGCAACCTCAGCATCAGAGCGCAGGATCACAGATCATCAACCCCGCCACTGAAATGTTCATGCTCGGTCCTCAGGCGGCCTGGACGTGTGCCTGGTCCAAGTCCAGGGCTCAGTTCAGTGTTGGCACGGAGCACTGCAGTATGCTTCTCGATGTGACCACCAGGAGGCTCTGGGAGTTGCATACGAAAGGCCAGTCTGTTCACACTCAGGCATTTGCTCCAGAGGTAGGCTAAAACATATTTGTACTAATTTCAAGTGTTGAATCAGTTGCACTCTTTTTATGTTCAACATGCAATAACCCTGTGAACATTTTTCAGTCTGGCAACTTGCTCTACAGTGGAACGAGAAAGGGAGCGGTCTGCTGCCATGACCTTCGCAGTATTTCCACCAGGTTCACATTTGCTTTCCACCACACGACAAGCATCAGCCACCTGCTGCCGTTGAAAGACACCAATTATCTATTGGCCAGTGACTTTTCTGGAAAGGTAGGCCTTTCATTCAAATGCAGCAATTTTAATTTGCCACCAACAGAAAGTAAAGATGCAATAAAAACTGAAATGCAATTACAAAATTGCATTGAAATCACACCTGTAACTGACTTCAGTATCTTGATAATTTGCAGATACTCCAATGGGACATGAGGAATCGATCGGTGGTTGCCACCTTCCAGGGACAGAACGAGTACAGCTTCTTGCCATTTCAACTGGACCCAAGTTCCACCATCCTCTACTCAGGTAAATATCGGGTAAAGTCTGTTTGAAGAGCTCTCATCAATTTTGGTGTCAATTTATGGGAGCGGCAACTTGGCCCGAATAGTTTTCTGAGATTTCAAGAGCAACTTGAAGTAGACCTGGGCATCACTTTGAGGAATAGCAATCAGCAAATTGCAATTAATAAATGCAATTTAAGTTATGAGACTCTTTTGTGCATCAAATATTTAAACACAATCAAACCCAGAATGGCTGTAATGTTGTCACTTGCATATTAGCCATGCAGCCCGTGTGAACAAGATGCCTTAATTACTGAATAGTATTAGTGAATACATGTGTAGTCTAATCTAAAACTTTTTTTTTAACCACAGCTGGACAAGACTGCTACACGAGACTATGGAACTTCAAAACAGGGGAACTTCTGTCCACCATCCCTCCACCATTTCCAGCTTCCAGGGACGTGATTCCAGCGTTGTGCCTCGATCTGAATATCGGACAATCGCCGGAAACACCAGCGTTACTACTGGGAATGAAAGACACTTTGCATTTTTACGCTTAGTATTTTCTATAACATTGTTTATTCAATGAATATCGAGACTGTGATGCCAATCCTACAATTTAAAGTCAATCTAATTGTAAGACCGAATAAAATGACAATTTCATTCTATTTGAACTACTTTTAACATTGTTTAAATGAATCTACAAAAGGCAAAACTACTCTGAAGGCCAGTACATATATTTTTAAAGACAATTTAAGAGGTTTATACCATCTGTTAAGTGTACAATAATATGATAATCAGCAAACATTTTATTTGGAAAAACAAAAATTTTTTGTTATAACTATACAAAAACACTCCAATATTTATCTCAAATTTATCACAAACTAGATGCTTACACCGTTCACAGTTCATATTTTTGGTATATTAGCTGTTTACACAGTTCACTTGTAATATTAAGACGGATGCTGCTTACATAGCATCTAGTGTATAGAACTATGAACTAAGTTCATTGCCTTCATTGTTTATAGTTTTAAACAGATTTATCAAGAAGTTGTCTTACACCGTTGACACCCAATTTCATACAATGTCAAATAATATCAAGAAAGCCTGGAAGGCCCAATCAGCGCACGCGATGTGACATAACAACAACAAATTTATATAGCACCAAAGTTAATGTTTGTAAAATATACATGACGTATAAAACTTCACATTCCATTGACAGGTCAAATTATCCTGCAATTTGATTATCTTGGAGGGATTCAATACGAGTTGCATTTCTAGCATACTAGTACTGGAGTATACAATGCTACCAAACAAAGCTAAAATGTACTATCAGGTCAAGTTTTTCACACACAATTGTGTTTAAAATTGCTCACTGAAGAGCTTTCATCCTCCACATTACTACTAAGGAGATCATATAGATCTAGTTGATTTCATGCAAACCATTTTCTAAATTCAAGTCCCTTGCAGTATTTCGATACAACATACTTAGCTGTCCTGTGAAATGGCCATGATCATTTGGTAGATGTGTTTACTGACTTGAGGCATAACTACCCTGTAATGAGAAGGATTTTATAAGTTAAAGGATAGGAGAATGAAGAGTCACATTATCACATATAAATTTGATCAATCTGAATCAATAGGTGGTATGCTCAAGTAAGAACGCTGATTAGAATGCATTTATTAAGTATTTAGATTTTAGGGGCTCTTTAATATCAGCAACATTAAATATATATTAAATTGACATTGCCAGGATCATTGAGGAATAATGTAAAACAGTAATCAAAAGATGTGGATATTTTTTAGCAGCAGTCTGAACGCCTGATATCTTACCTTTTGTTCGTTTTTGGCATTTTCAACACAGAAAGGAGATTTTCTTTTTCTGCTTCACTATCACAGTCTTTGTAGGCATTTCTGAGGCTGGAAAAACAGCATATCCATTAATTGTGACATGTACAATATTTTACTAAACAGGCCAAAGTTTATTTTGATTAGCATGACATTGACCTGCAGCAATAGGCTCAATAATGATTTTAAAATTGCTCAGTGAGCACAGACTTAAATATAATAGCCATACTGTACAATTAAGATCAGATTTTGGAAAGGAATGGTCACCTTGCAGGAGTTGGGTATTCTGCTAAAATGATGGCCACTTTCTCAGGAGTTATCCCATGAATGCATACCAGCTGCCTCGCAAATGCTTCTTTCACACTTAATGGCTGCAATTTCAATCATATTGGTGAGCTTCATATGAAGATTGCTTATTGCTCTGTAGACTCTTTAAGTTTTATCTACAGGCATTCAACATATGTGCCGACAAAGTAAACACATGAAAGAACTTAATAAAGGCTGTAAGTCTACAGATTTTACCACAAATTGTGTGCTGATGAATTTCAGTTGCACTTATCATATTTCAACCACTATTTTTATTTCAAGGGCAATACAAGTATAAGATAGGACAGGCACCTTCATTAATCTCAAACAGGGAAACTGTTGCGGAGTGCAATTTCTCTGCTGCCACTTTATTTTAAACAGATATCCGTTTTTAAAGGCATTAAAATTCTTCAGGATGAAGAAGTATTTTTCGGTTTGATCTTATTAACATGTATTACCTTGACTTTAGCAGAAGCTTTGTTGAAGTCGGGAAACGTCATCAATCGTACTTCTCTGTCTTCGGGGTTATTGACGATGTTGTTGCTTTGAAGGTCCACTTTGCTGTGAGCCTTTAGGGTTTTATACTGCAAGGCAAATGAATAAACAGACATTGACGAAAGAAGCTTAGAAATAGCGGAGACTCCACAAATCATAAATTGAACTGCAGGCGAGTGAAATATATATACAGGATATCTCTTAACTTTAGTGAGTATCAGATTCTATCACCATCTAGTCAGAAGAATTTGAAAAGTTCCCCACCTGGTAGGTTTTCTGCAGGAATTTTGTCATGTTGATCAGGAAGTTAAATGAATCCTTCAAGTCTTTTGTTTTTACAATCTGGAACTTGTCGATCACCTGAAAACAAGTATTTGGGTCATTACTGACTCATTAGCCTTATTAAAAGTATCCAAATAATACACAATTTGAGGCATTTCACTAGTTTCTGTACATGAATTCTAAAAGTAACACTGGCAATAGAATTTAACGCTGTTCTCTTAGTTAACTGCGAATGAAGTGCACACTTCAAATCTTTGTACTGAAAAGCTACAGCTTAATTTGATAATAAATACCTGTGTGTTTGCCGCTGCCTGCATCAATGTCTTGTGAGGAATAGAACAGTAGGAATTGGGGCAGTCTTCAACGAGAAGCATTGGCACGCCAAGGCCACAAGACTTCAGTCGGAACTGAAACAGTCAAAACAATTTTAAAAATAATTTTCATACACAAGATTAGGAAATTTATTTTTAGTAATGTATATTGGCATTCATGTTATTTCTACTTTTCTCCATCTCACTTTCCACATATATGTAAGTCCATATTTAACAGTGGACTGTAGTCGCACAGCAGGTCACACTTATATACCTAATTAAGTTTTGTACATGCTCTGTAGCAGGGCAACAATGTGAGATCGGGGCCTGCGTAACATAAGTCACAACCACTTGTCCTATTTACTACATTATGACAAATTCACATCACCTAATCACTGACAGTATCAGCTCCAACTTACCCTTATACAAGATGACGATAAAAGACCACATTAAAATAAGGTATTTTCAAACCTTTTGTTCCTTGAATCTCCCATCTATAATACTGCTAGCCATGTCATCAATTCTTTTTCGTTCAATGACATAATCCAAAACCAGTTCTTGATTCTGCCCGGCGTCTAATCGGTAACCTGAAATACAGGATTAAAGTCCTTCAGTACGATTTTGAGTAGCATTTCTTCCAGGATATTTCAGAAATAATATTATATAATGGCTTAAACTAATTAATATTTCACCTTTTTGTCGAGCAATCCACAAGAAATCGCCAACCTGCAGAAGTCGCACATCATGGGAAATGCCATTTCTATCCAGTTCATTCTCCAGGGCCTTTTTGTTGAACTTCCCTCTGAACACAAAGAAGGGCACTTCAGCGCATTGTAACATAATAATCACATTAGTTATGAATCTAGCAAATCTGCTTACCCGTCAAATGAAAATGACATAAAAATAATAAATATTTGTTAACCATTTTAAAAACAGAAACCATGCAAAGTTGCACCACAAACCACTGATGGGCCACTTTAGCTCAAACTAATGCCTTTAAAAACCAGTAATTCAGACATTATTTAAACGACAATTGATTGAGTGATTATTCCTACTCACTTGCCGTACTGCTCATGGTTATCAATGCAGAGGACAATTTCAAAAGTGCCTGGCAGAAACTGGAAGTCCGGATTCGAGAGTTCTGAAGAGCATGAAGCTTCGCTTCCCTGCGATAATGACTGGAGACTGTGAAGAGATTCTTGAGAGTTATTTTCGTGAGCAGCTGAATATTGCGCAGGCCGAGAAATAGGTTTTGTAATCCTAGCACTTTCTGCAGTTGTAGAAGGATTGGATTGAGGTCTTGGGTTATATCCTGAGGTCGTCCTTGGAAGGGGAGGGCTTTTTGTCCTTGGAGGAGGAGGACTTTTTCTCTTGACAGGATTAGTGGCAGCAGGCGCAACATGACTAGAGGTGGTCGGTGCAGCAATTGGAGGATTAAAAACAGGCGTCTTCTCAGGACACACTTCAGGAATGTCATCATTGTGAACAAAAGCTGTCACTGCGTTATTGCAACTTCTGTAAAATCAAATGAAATCTTAATTAATTCAACATTGAAACTGACGACAAACCTAATCTTGATACACCATGTCACAAAAACATCTAGAACTACTTTCCGAGTTAACAACTGTAGGTGAATCATGCATTCATCTATCGGGGGGTGAGTTTGTGTTTTACGCCCCATCAGCACCAGTGTGGGCTATTTAGAGGCAACCATTCATCTATCGGAACGTCTTTGCAGAAATGTTTTAGTCATCTCTTCTAAATACAGTGCATGTCTATCCTGCTGTAAAACCTATGGAAATACCAACTTCTTTGCTAGGCCAATGATGCTTACCTTCCCGGCAACATGGTATATCTCTTCCCAGAAGAAATAAGGTCATTGTAATCACACTTGATCTTGAAACCAACAGACACCACCTCTGAAACATAGTTAATTTCTTGTTAGGTGAAAAAGAACTCTGAGAACATTGTCAAATGCTCACTTGGGATGTAAAAGCTATGGGGCTTCTATTTCAAATTCTGCAAATTGGGTCCAATTTCAAAAGGAGAAGGGGGGGGTTGTGCGGGATCAAAGCAATTTTTCTCACCATCAACGGTAACTGCAGCAGCATCTTTACTTGTGACTTCAGCACCTGACTCTCCAATAAAGCTGAACTGGAAACTGCAAAAATTTTAAGTCGATTAGCCACACTTTGAAAAGGTATTAGAAATCATTTGAAATGAAATAGGCCAAGAAGAAATAGTCTATACTCCTTCAGAAGTGAAAAATACAATCAAGCTTTGTTTTAACCAAAATTGTGAACTTTAAATTTTATTCCTAATCTGAAGAGGCTTCATGAAAGACATGGCTACATTGCAACAACTTGACCGAGTGTACAATTGTATCTGTTTGATTAATTGTCCATTAAATCATACTTACTCTCCATAGGAGGAAGGTACCAAAGGAGGTGGAGGAGTCGGACTTCTCTGCAATGTTGTTATAGCGTTTCCAGTTCTGAGATTTTCTGATGCAAGTCTAGCGGCTAAGGGTATGGAGATGGGTAGGTCATCATCTTCACTGTCGGACAAAGCATGTACCAGGGGTTTTGTAACTGGTCTGTGGTTTTCTTTTCTTGACGAAGGACTACTCCTGAAATCAAACACATAGACTTAACAACTTCAAATTGTGTAACTATGTCTTTTTCACTTAAACTAAATACAGAATTGTCAGCTCCATTCATATTGAACACTATAATCAAGCCAAAGTTATTTTGTATAAATTAAAGTCTAAAGAGAGGAAATCAGAATTATCGGTTCTATGAATTTTATAACTATGAATTATCATAGAAAGAAAACAAGAATCCATGGACTCTATGACATAGCTTAGAATAATTTTTTTAATTTATAAGGTGTAATTACTTTTCCAAAAGGCACTTTGAGAACTAACATTTTTTTTGTGATTACAATCATTTGAGTTATACTAACAGTAAATTAAATTTATTTATGGACATTTCAATTGATTTGAGTCCGACAGAACAGCTTAGCCCCAATTACACCAATTGGACATAAGAAATTTCAATTGATACAATGTAATTGGGTTGTGGGTCTTCGTCACAAAAGTGTTAAGAAAAATATATATAGAAGAATGTACCAACCTAAAACTACTTTTTTCTGGCAGGAAATGACGAGAGGTCAGGATGGAAATAGATTTATTTGCAATTTTTTGGAAAAAAAACAAAATATCACTGGCCAAAAGAAATTTCAATTGATACAATGTAATTGGGTTCTGGGTTTTTTCGCAAAAATGTTCAAGAAACTTTTAGCATCTGTTTGAGGAGGACAATGTAAAAATGTAAAAAAATAAATGTAGAATCGTGTATCAACCCAAAACTACTTTTTGCCTTGTGGTATATAATAAGAGTATGGAAATAAGTTTATTTGCATTTTTTTTGGAGAGAGAAAAACAAAAATACAAAAGAGCATCTGTTTCAGCAGGCAACCAAAACATTGAAAGTTTGAGATGTCTGCAAGAGTTTTTCCAAGTTTCAGCTTCATACAGAAATTCTATTACTTTAGAATTATCCATATGAAAAAGCATTGTTATTTATTTGCAATTATTTGGAAAAAACTAAATATCACCCACCCAAAGAAATTTCAATTGATACAATGTAATTGGGTTCTGGGTTTTTTTCACAAAAATGTTCAAGAAACTTTTAGCATCTGTTTGAGGAGGACAATGTAAAATTTAAAAAATAAATGTAGAATCATGTATCAACCCAAAACTACTTTTTGCCTTGTGGTATAAAATAAGAGTATGGAAATAAAGTTATTTGCATTTTTTTTGGAGAGAGAAAAACAAAAATACAAAAGAGCATCTGTTTCAGCAGGCAACCAGTTTGAGATGTCTGCAAGAGTTTTTCCAAGTTTCAGCTTCATACAGAAATTCTACTAGTTTAGAATTATCCATATGAAAAAGCATTGTCTAAAAAGCAATTTCCAGTTCTCCAGCTAGAAAAATCACAGTTGATACAGTGTTATTTGGCCGGAATCCATGTTTTTTCATTTTGGGCTCAACTCTCTTATGTTCTCTTACCTGATTAGAAAGACAGAGCGAGATACCTCGCTATGTCAATAAAACAATTTCTTATTTTGTAAATAAATGATGCACCCAACTTGAACATATGAGTAAACATGTAAACTATACAACCAGATAAACAGCAAAGATATTTGGAACCTACCAGGTGTCTGAACCAGACGCACGATAGGTGGACCTAGGACTTTGCAATGATGCCATTGAAGGTAACGAAGGAGCAGCTTCCTGACTTTTGTTGAAATCTCTTTCAGAAATCACTTCAATCTCTTCTTCTTCTTCCTCGTCCTCTTCATATCTGTGACAACTGACTTTCTGAGCGAGGGCCCTTCCTTCTTCTGACAAGCCATACCTATGAAAGACATGTTTCTTTAGTTCTTTACTTGTAAGTTTAGCACAGGTACACAATTTCAATTAAATTTTAATAAGTTTATCAGGCCACATTATATTATTATCCAGCAGTGTGCTTAATTACCTTGGTGGATTTCCCTCCTTGAAAACATAACCCTTGGTAATAAGCGATCCCATGGAAGACCAAGCTGTGTAACGACTGCCGGGGTCAGGCTGAAATCAAATTAATCAGGTCTCAAAAACATCATTATCGAAAAAGAGCTAAAATCTCCCTAACCAGTTCACAATCTTATTTCACACTTACCACTGTAAAAGATGCATCTGCAAGCGGCTGGGCCTCGATCATGATATCTCTCTTTGACATCCAGGGAACGCCATCCTGTTTAAAAGTTACAAGCAGAATAAATCAGAATAAAGCAATCTCAACTTCTATTTACTCCCAGTAAGGCCAAACATAATTGATTTTTTGATCAACCCAAAACATTTTCAACCAACGAGAAAAAAGAAGCTTACCAACGTTGTTATTTAATTCATTGACACACTAAAAACATTTTAATCTTTGTATAATGTACATTTATCATTTTTAGGTGATCATTTGAGTTGGTTATTGATTTGTGTTAAGTCTACTGTGGCCTATATATACAGTGAATTGAATTCACTACCCCTATGAATTGAATTGAGTTCATTCCAAAAAACAAGTGAATTGAATTGAATTTGCAGATGCCCAATTGAATTGAATTGAATTGAACGTAGCTTAATTGTGACCATCACTGATATGCACTGACAAATATGTTGAATAAATTTGGAATCACATCAAATCTCGACATGACTTTACATAACAAGAAATGCAAAAATATGTAATACCTTTAACTTCACATGCAAGGTCAAAATAAGCGCATAAGGTCCAGACCGGTACTTGGGCATATACTGAGGGTTTTTCTGAAAACAATACATCTTTATGTAATAAACAATATATAATACAGCAAAATAAAATTTGCACCTTCTAGGTCATAGCAAATGAGTGGATATGTGTGAATCATCATCAATCTTAAAACAAATATTTCCAAATTGGCAAATACCAATAAATGGGGCTACCTATGACTCTTCTATTAATACCTTGGGTGTTTTTCTTTGAGGGCCAGTGACACCTCCTGGCATGCCATTGGCCTGGTTGGGACTTTTCTTAGCTGTTGCAGTCCTCGCTTTTTTTGCCTTGGGCTTCCCTTGAGCCAATCTGCATAACTTCTCATCAATAACCCCAGGTAATGGCTCAGTCGTTCCTATTAAACAAATGAAAACAGAAAACTAGAAAGGACTGCAATAAACAAACTCATGTCAATTCTTAATTCTCAACCTGAAATGATCTTGGGAGTAACATACATCATACTTTGGTGAACTGCAACTTCAGATCAGGAGACACTTGTCAATTTTCACTCTCAAGTGTTCAGACTTGCAAAAAGTTGTTTCAAATTAAATTCATCAGAGATTCGTCAAATGGTTTCAATTTGCAAAGTATTTCAAAGGGCACACTGATGGATGGATGATTGGGCCTTTACCTCCTGTATTTATGCACTTGCTAGACTAATTATGAGAGGGGGATTAAGCAATGAGGTGAAGGATGATTGAAACTTCAAAGGGCACATTAAAAATCTGTTTTAAAATTGTTATACATACATTTAATTTAATATCAATACAAAAACTTACCATACAGGGAAACATACTCGTCCAACTTCTTATCCAGCATATCACAGATTTTAGCACCTAGAACAAACAGACAAAAAAGATAAATACATTTTAAATAAGCTGATGACTTAACACTTGGGTAAATATTCTAAATCAAAAATACATTTCATTATCAAACACACATCATACCAAAGTTTTCCAGGATTGCACATGCTTTGCCAGTCTCAAAGGCCAGAGGATACTTCAGTAAAGTCTTCAGCGCCTGAAATTTAATTATCGTACAAGATTAGACAGAATGCCTGGTAGTGAACCACAGGTTATATTGCAAGGCAAACAATTCAGTGACAAGCTTGCATGGTCTTACTAAGAAGGGGGAATAAAAACCTGGGCAGTGTTATTAGGCTAATTATAGTAATTCGATTTATAAATTGCCATTGATGGTGTGTAGCCTAATTGGTCATTGATTGGCAACCAAGTCTGGTTTGGGAGATTATTTCTTTGCTGTTAATTGGATTTTTTCGCCATTAGCTGTTAGACACTTGCGATTAGTTGGGCCTAGTTCTTGAATTTGGGGTTTTTGTGAAATAAATAACATCTTGCTCAGTTTTGCCTGTTCAGTTTTACCTCTCATCCAAAAGGAAGCCAGTTTAGCACTGATTTCCATCTCAACTTCTACTGTACGTCCTTTAACTTAAGTTTAAGGTAAGTTTTATTAAGAATTTAAGTACTGCTAAAAGTCAAGACATTTTATTTTGGCAGTAAGTTTTTGGCTGATAATTAAAAACATACCTTACTCTTGACAAAAATACTTGTCTTTTCCTGTTCCTGACACCTTGACCAAACAGTTTCATAATCATTTGGAAGTATTGGCATGTTGTAGTCCTGGTTCTGAGGTAGTCCCATTAGAATAACATTGCTGTCAACACAGCTCAAGAAGCCATTTTCTTCTACTGCTTCTATTGCTGCTGTTGTGACGTCACCATTGTTTCAGTGATGTCATAGAGCCAACAATGCTGATGACGTCACAACAGAAGGCTAAAAATAGCTCTAAATGTGCTGAAGAGCAACAGTAATTTAGCATTGTGAGTGCCTGCATGATGGAGCTTGGGGTCAGAGGACATAAATTTAGTCCAAATCATGCTTGGTCATGGTGTACTCTCCCTGATAAACCAAAAATTAAACCTCAGACTTAATCATGTATTCTTTTACTGGCTAAAAACTTACTGCCAAAATAAAATGTCTTGACTTTAGTTATGCAGTATGGCTACCTGATTGATAATATTGCATTGGGTACATTTGTTTCGCTACTCTGAAGTGCTCTTGGAGTAGAGTAGTTTGCTCCAGATCATTCGTTTTAATTTCCGGGTAATAGATGAGAGTAGATCGGAGTAGATCGGAAGTACTCCCGAGAAATTAGGATATCCCATGACGTAGCATTGATTACATAAATAGCTGACACTTAAGAGGCTTTGATTTGGTGGCTGATTGCTGTTTTGAAGTGGATTGCTGCAATTCAATTGACTCAATTACAGCAATCGATTGAAAATGCCAATCGGCGGCTGAATTGCCATTAGCAAGGGAATCCCCATATCAAAGGAACCCCAAATTATGACGTTCCTAAGTGCTCCTTTTCCATTTGATTTGAACATGAAGGTGTAGTTTACTCTCGGAGTAGAAGCGTCACTTCCAGAGTAGTTGAGAGCAGTTTGGAGTAGATGAAACGAACATATACCCATGGCAGAGCTTTTAAAAGGGGGCGATCATCTAATATCTGGAGTTTGAAGTTTTTAAAAATAAATCACTTCTTGCTCAGTTTTGATGAAATAAATAAATTCTCTCTGAGCAGTCTGGAAATAAATAATTTCTAATGGGGGTTAACAACGTGTAGCTTGATTTAAGAATGAATATTTTGGGACTTTGCACGCTTTAAATGAATTAATTACCTACTGTCTCGGCGTGAGTGTCTCCCCGACTACACGACTGTGAAAAAATTATTTCCCGATGAGGAAAACTCCGAGCCCCTACTCTAATTATCAAATGCACCCCTCCACCACTGAGTACGGTAAAGATTGTTACCGTATCTTAAAATGGCTGACACAAAAAAATGTTGCTGATGTGACTGGAATTTAACAGCCAATTCCTGGATCTAATACTGCATAGTTTGGCTTGGAACATGGCTGAATAACAGTGTCATGTTCATATGTTAGGCCCAGCACTTCAAATTTGTTCAAGCTGTAGTAGAAACATGCGTGATTGACCAGTGAAGTTTTGAATCGAGAGACGGTAACTGTATAAACGATTTCAGGGTTGAGAACGGTAACAATATATTTAGGAGACGGTAACTGCATCCGAATTTATGCTTTTAGCCAACAGGAAGAGCAGATCACTTACATTTTTAAAGAAGTAGGCCTACTTTTACAACTTTTACAGCTTCTAATTAGCCCTACCAACTGTTATACTACTATCATTTGGATGACTGGCATTTGGACCCACTCAGGCTCAGCGAATAGTATGATAGATGGATGGATGATTGGGGCTTTACGTATTTCGGCTAATTGGGACAGGAGGACGACACAGCAATGGGCTCAGTGAAAGGACTAGTACTATTTGATATGATGAATTAATTGGAATTTTTTAAGAGCTTTTGAATCAGTATTCTTTTACTTTTAAAACAATATAGAATAAGCAATTTGAAGTCATATAATATAATTAAAGAATAAATCAATGATAGTGTTCAATGACATAAGTAGAAGTTATAAATAAAAAGCATTGATAAAATAGTGAAAATGGTATGGCAACATAGAAAGTAATGCTATTTGCAGATCATCAGGTAATTTGTTATAAATTGTAGCACCAGTATATCAATTGACTTGGGTCCACATGACCCAATTCTTATTGATGGAGTATCATAGATTATATCATAGATTATAATTAAATATGTAGTATTTTCTTCAAGAAATTTTTGACAGGAGGTATTTCTAACTTTGCATCATATGCATAGAAAAGCTTGGAAGGGGCACAGTAACACCTTCTCTCTTTTAGTACTTTTTGATCGCCGATAAGTCCCTTTTAAATTATCAAATTTTTTGAAAGTTTAGGATAAATATCAGGGAATATTAGAACAAAGCAGTTTAGAATCAAGGAGATATAGGAAGAAGGTATATCTAAATAATCATATTAGTATAATAATTTTGATATGTACTTTTAAGAAGTGTCCACATGAATATGCACACCAAAAGTCATTCAAATCGGACCAGTATGGATTGAGCCAAAAGTGAAAAGAACTGTTCAAAAAGACCTTATTCTCAAATCACTTTTTGTGTCAAGAAGTTTGCCCAGCCAAATTTGGGGATTGGCTGGAGCTCCCTTGATCAAAACACTGGGGGTGATGTGCCCCGCTATTTATCACTTTTTCAGTCCTCCAGGGTTTTTTGCCAATATGTTGCTCTGGTGGCAGATCTTTTTCCCTTTTAAAAATTTGGAATGGCGTGCCAAATCCAAGAGCTCTTGCGATGAAAATGTTCCAATTTCCATGGGCAGTGCTTGACCCTGTTGAGCTCTCCCCACCCATGGATAGTGGATACACAACTACTGGTTAGAAATAGTTCTGTTATATACATTTTTAAATCAAATGCATGAATGTACCGCCAAATTGGTGGTATATTTATGCATTTTATGGCACCAATCAAAATGCAAGGACGGATTTATTTAGATTTTAGTCACTGTGGTTTTCCACAGGTTATTATGGGGCCTCTGATTCATACTGTCATATGCTAACTAATTATAATACAAGAAAATAATTTAAGAGATTTTATCAATTAATTTAAGCATAAATATAAAACTAAAAAATTTGACAGAGAAATCATTTCAATCACCAGAATCATCGTAACATAGATCTGTTTAAATTATGTTGAAACTCAATAGCTGGGATTCCTTCTAATACATTGAGCAAACTTACATGCATCCTGATGCTGTATTAAAATTTCAATATCATAAAGCATAAATTGTCACTGGTTACTCACTGATGATCTCTCACACAGCTGTACAGACACCTTGATAAATGTACAGTTACCGTCTCCTTGAGGAATGTTGAGATACAGTTACCGTCTCCGATCGTTATTGTTACCGTCTCTCGATTCAAATTTTCCATGAGTGATTGTATGGAATCTACTGAATGAATCATAGAAATCTTTCAGACTATTGAGTCTAATACAATAAAGAATCATTAGAGAGATATATAAATTTTGGACGTGCTGGCCATCTAAATTGCCCATTGCAGCCTTCCAATTCACTAACATTTTTGGTGTCAGCCATTTTAGGATACGGTAACAATCGTTACCGTACTCAGTGGTGGAGGGGTGAAATGGTCGCCCCCTAATTAGCTCTAATTGCATCACATGGGTAGCTGCAGCTACATTTTCATGAGCAGGCCTGGATCTGGATTGTCACTTGGACGTTTTTGCTGAGTGTCAAAAGAGAACAGGTTACAGTGTGGGGGGTGATTAGAATAATGATTTAAAGGCCATAAAGGTCTTAGCATTCATCACCGATCACTGACACTGCACTGTGATCTGGTGATGGAGGTAAACAGTGAAGCTTGCACGCATGGCAAACCACTCAACCAGTGCCTCCATCGCCTGTATAGGTTTTACCTTTCCGTAAACATATTGGGTTTTGAGGCCTTTGTCAGCTGCATCATTCTTCCACTCTGTCAACCAGTGAACAAACAGAGGATTGGGACAATTCGGAGCTTTTCTCTTTCGTTTCCCTCTCAGATCCTCCATTCTTGTTTCCCGCGGCCAACGTAAATTGCGGGGCGAAGCAAAATTGCGGACCACATTTATATAGTACGGCAGATTTTCAAAACAATTCTGCACTTTTTGATAAAGTTATGAAATTTGGCACAGTGGTTCCCAAGGTGTTGAAGTTTAATTTAAATGTTGGGGGCATTCTGGAGAATACTTTTGGTTGCCATGGTAACCATTTTTGCTTCCTGCTCCCTGGTAACCATACTTTTCCAACTAAATTGCACTTTGCATATGCTGCTAAGCTTATTGCTTTGTGCTACCTGATGTTTAATGCTCAAATTCTTTTTTTTTTGCATCTTTATCAATTTTTCTGAGAAAATTATCAGTTTCCATGGCAACCTTACCACAGAAAATTGACCAGACGGAGGAAATAACTGAAATATGCCTTTTTAATTGATTATAAAAGGATAATGTTTGTACTGATATGCCTCATATCATTCTTCAATTTGAATATTGCTTAATATTATGAATTTTAATAATTTTTATTTGAAGCAGGTTGCCATAGAAACCAAATTTTAATATCACCAAATCATCAAAAGTTTGAGGTGACAAGATCCTGCGTGTGATAAAGAAACAAATTGGTAGGGATTTTGTACCTTACATTATTGAACTGCTATCCCAGTGCTAAGTGCAAAAAGTGTTTTCACTCCAAGGCATTATTATATAACGAGAAACTGTTGTCATGGATACTGGTCAAACATTTAAGTTGGATCATCACCATTTATAAACTAGAATAAACAACATGTTGAACATAATAACACCTCAAACAAAAGTAAGATTCATTTTAAAATTCATGGATTTCTTGCATCATCTATGATGTATTAAATTGTGTTGCCATGGCAACAAGGAAAATGAGATAATTTCAAAATATCATAGAAATCTGGTTTTACCAAAACAATAAAATGATATGAAAGGATCCATGCATAAGGGGTGGCCTTGCATCCCAGTTTTAAATAATTGCTAAATTTGTCGTAGGTACTTTATTTTTTATAGACCTAGCCAAAACTTGTTACATATTTATGTTCAACACAAGAACAGAAATTTTTCATAAAATCCGCATTTCAAACTATGGAGTCCTTTCTCAGGCCAGATTCATGAAATCTCACCCTTCACACTTCAAGATTCATGAATATCCACATTTAACAAATTTATGACTAGAACTCTGTTTTTGTAATAGGCCTGTAACGCAACATTTTAGTGATTTTACATGGAGTAGGATGGCCAGTTGGTTACATGGGTTTTATAATTTTCACCCAAATACTTTATTTGATATGCTAGAATCACATGTTGACAGTTGATGGGAACATATTAATTTCTACATTGCTTTCATACTAGCTGTCGACCCGTTAGGGTTTGATGGTTTACCAGTACCATTCACCAGTACCATCTTCTTCCCAGCTTCTTAATGTAAAGCCTGATCCCATTTCCGGTGTCAGTTCAGCTTCCAGTCAGCATCCAGTTAGGCGAACTCGAATCTGGATTAAACAGAACTGCTGTAGTGACTGGGCCCACCCAGTCTACAGAGATAGGACACAGTCTACAGTGATGGAGATTGGTATAAAGGACTACAAATGCCAAGCACTCTGATTTCTGTGGCAAAATGTGATTTTTTTCGAAATGCCGCAACTGAATATCTAGGAATCTGGTAGTTATATTGGTCACAGAAGTCCAATGAGCATACCAAAAGATGCAGAATTTAATGGCCTTCAATGTGATATGCATTACCACTCTTGATGGCCCAGATAAATATATAGCTCCCAGATTTGTATGTGGAAAATGTGTTTTTTTTTGCCAAATTCCCAAGAATTTCATGGAACTGGGTAGTGAAAATTATTGGCCATAGAGGGTCAATCGGCATACCAAAAGATGGGGATTTCAACGGCCTTCAGTCTGAAATGTATTACTGGCCCTGCTGCAGCAGATTAACTTATAGCTCCATGGATCAATATTTTAATGTGGACAAATTTGTTGTTGTTCTTTTTAGCCAAAATCCCTAAATAAATTTCTGGAACTGTGGAAATAGTATAAATGAATTTTGATGAGTAAAAGTTTCCCAGTGGGAAACCTCAGGTAAGTAGATGGCCTTATGCCTTGACATCCCGCTGGCAGTTTTGACATCCCGCCGGCAGTTTTTGACATCCCGCCGGCAGTTTTTGACATCCCACTGACCGTTTTTGACATCCCACCAACGGTTTTTGACATCCCACAGGCATTTAGATCTTGCCCCACAGGCATTTAGATCTTTCCCACAGGGATATGATCTTGTCCCCAATTTACGAATATGAGTCTTCGGCCATGTACCTCAAATTGAACACCCGCAATAGGAAATACCAACCCAAATTGTCATTACAAATAATATCAAAGTGTGCCTTATCTATTGATCAAAACTTTTGATGAAATACACCCCGTAGTAGCCACTTGCTAGTAAGACAAGGCTTCCATGTTTCTGGATACCTCTTCAATCTGAGCCATCCTCGAAAAACAATCCTGTATTTGAGGTTCCCATTGATTCAAGATTCCATGCATAATATTTTTTTGTTATTTTATGATAATCTTAATTATGCTCTTGGTATAATAGACTTGTTTTTGAAAATATGTTTTTGCTTTATTTTTTAAAACAGTGTAGAGACTAGAGGCCACATTACACAATTAAAAAACTGATTTGTTGAAATGACAATAACTTTTGCCTGTATTCTTGGCCACTTCTTGGTCTATAAATACTTAGCTCAGTGAAAAAAATATTACTAGAATAGCATAAGGCTACCAGGGATCCAGGGATGGTCGAATCAAAGAAAGAATCCCTTACTGAAAAATTTGCAAGGATCATGCATGGATCATGCAAGGATCACGTAAGGCAGTCAACGCATGGATCATGCAAGGATAACTCATGGATTTCGCTGAAATCCATGCGTGGACTTAGAAAATTTTGAGCAGCCCACCTCCAAGGCTAAACGCAAGGATCATGCAAGGATCACGTAAGAGTGCCTTGCGTATGCCTTGCAATAGTCATGCATTTTGCCTTGCGTTTAGAAATGTAAGGATGACGCAAGGATCATGCAAGGTGCGTGCAAGGCTCATGCAAGGCTCATGCAAGGATGTTCTTGCGTTGTCCTTGCGTGATCCTTGCATGATCCTTGCGTCACATAACGCAAGGATCACGCAAGGATCTTGTAAGGATCATGCAAGGACAACGCAAGAACATCCTTGCATGAGCCTTGCATGATCCTTGCGTTATCCTTGCATGATCCTTGCGTCATCCTTGCATGATCCTTACGTCATCCTTGCATGATCCTTACGTCATCCTTGCAAGATCCTTGCGTCATCCTTGCATGATCCTTACGTCATCCTTGCATGATTCTTACGTCATCCTTGCATGATCCTTGCGTCATCCTTGCATGATCCTTGCGCTGATAAAAACTGCCACCAGGTCAGAGACAGGCCTGCCTCAAATAGAAGCCTCGTGGATATTGAATGGCCGATCATGAAGGTTGGGATTAATTCGGACATAAAAACATAAAAAATAGTTGGGATTGACACCATTTGTCAAGTTCGATTTCATTCTTTTTTTGGTTTTAAGTACCGCAATCTGCAAATCGGCTCGATCCACAATTTACAGTAAAATACGCTCCGCAAAACCCGTATTGTTCCACAAATTCTGAATTTTTGCAATCCTGCGCAAGGTCGATTTGTAATATTTTGGACTCTTTTATTTTTTTTATTTTCTTGGCTAATAAAGTGAACTGGTGTCCGTCCCTAAAAAAAAGAATTAACCTCAATCTATGAAGTAAAAATTCCTTAGAGCTCTTTGCAGATTGTTGGTCACTGGTCCGCTACAAAAAATTAATCTTCTTATTTTCAATTTGCTATAACTGGCTTTACCACGTCATTGCCAGTTTTCTGTTGGTCTCCTTAATTATAAAGTCAATTTAATTAGTTTATTTATTGTCACCTAAGCTGCTAGATAAGCACTGAACTGAAGCAACCATAACTGACACAAACAAAACATTTTTAAGCCAGTGACTTCACACGACCAAGTTGAACGTTTATTTTGAAACTGTTTGGACCGCCTATCTGCGAACAGCTATAACACATTTTGAAGTTGGTGTTCCAAGACTGTCAATGACAGTCAATCTGATCAATTTTGATGATATCACTTACCTCAAAACTTATAGAGCTGTAAATCGTGAAGTCTCCTGAATTTTTGCATTATCCAGTGGCCAGTTATGATCCACAATATCTTCCTCAGCTTCCTGAGGGATTTGTTTCTACATTTAGTCCAATACATAGCTCATATAATGATTATAATATACTGCAGGGAGCTGTAATGTTGCTCCTACAGCATGTAGATCTGAACTGTTGGTCAGTTGAAAAGTTGTGCCAAAATTAATTTGAAACTTGTTTTGAATTCAGCCCCAAAGTCAAGGTCACTTGCACATGTGATACATCCTTGCAAAATCCTTGCAGTTGACTTAGCTTGATTTTGAGCCCCATTCAACTTTCTGGAACATTGTAAGTTATGTTAGGTCTTGCGTTATCCTTGCACTTCACTTAGACTATTTCATTTGTGCCTTGCGTTACCCTTACGTCATCCATGCATATTCCTTGCATGGACTTAGTTTTTGTGCCTTGTCTTCTGAGATCCTTACGTCACTCTTGCGTTTCACTTAAACTTTTCTTTGCATGTAACATGTGCCATGCGTCATCCTTGCGTCATCCTTGCGTGTTCCTTGCAAGGACTTTGCTTTTTGTACTCTATCTCTTGGGATCCTTGCGTGTTCCTTACATGATCCATGCATATTCCTTGCATTTAGGAAGAATCCTTGCATGAAAAATTGACTAAGTCCAAACTCTTGCGTGATCCTTGCGTTTTTTAGTGAATCCATGCGTCATCCTTGCAATTTTTCAGTAAGGGATGCAAAAAATGAATTTCTTGCCTATTAAAACCCCAGGTATCATATGAGGATATGTGACTCTTGGTAAAGAAGTTACATCAGTACGCCAATTATTAGGGCGGCCATCTTGAATATGAACAATATGGCCACCAGGATAGCTCAAATCACTAAAGTGATGCCAAAAATGAATTCCTCAGTCGGAAAAACCCCAAACTCAGCTGCAAACTAGAGGTATCACTAAAGTATTTACGATGCCGGCTTGAAAAGTTACAAAATCGCCCATATCTGATGGTGGTCATATTGGACTTGGATACGGCCACCAGGGGGCGAAATCAGCTTGGCAGTAGGTCGATTTTGAAAGGTCTTAGAAATGTCTGCCCACAACCAAAATCTCATAAAATTGTAATAAAGTGAACAATTTCTTTGCTAAGCTTTATTCTATGAATAAAGCATTTAATGACCTTCTTGGGAAACCAAAATTATTCAAAAAATGCTAATATTTCCACTTTGACCCCACTTGTCACCATAGCAACAACCTTTGCCTTAAATGTCAAATCGCAAAAATGAAGTTATATCTCATTGCTAACTTTTTGGAGCAATACTTAAGGTTCCGAGTGGTTTCCTTGGCTTAACGTGATAAAAGAATATTTTTCCGAAACAGTATTTTGAGAGGACTTTTAAATTGTTATGTCTCTGTTTGTATGGTTACCATGGTTACTTACATCTGTGTTTCACATAACGTTAAAGTAGAAAAGTAAGACATTCACATGGTAGCATCTGCCTATGAATTCCATCATTTAATGCCTTTCTGGTTGAAAATTGAAGTCCAAAGTTATTTTTAAAAAGCAAATATTTTCGCTTTGACACCTCTTATCACCATGACAACAACCTTAGTCCTAAAAGGTCAAATCACAAAAATGAAATTTGGTCTCATAGAACTTTTTTTGGTGCACAACTTGAAGTCTTAACTCATTTCCTTGGCTTAGCCTGATAAATGATTATTTTTTCAAAACAATATCTTGAGATGACTTTAATATTGTGATGCCTCTATTTCTATGGTTACCATGGTTACTTATGTCTGTATTTCACATCGGTAAAAGTAGAGAAGTTGAGCACTCATATGATAGCAAATTTGTACAAATAGCTAAATTTGTTGCCCTATAGGGTTAAAATGAACATCAAGATACACCAAAAACGTTTGAAAAATTCACTTTGACCCCTTTTATTACTATGACAACAACCGTTGACCTGGAAGGCTGAATGATAAAAATGAAGTTTGTGCAAATGAAAATGTTTTTGGTAGCTCAGTTGAAATCAGCATATAAATCTGGTTAAGATATATCATAAAATGTGAAATTCATGAAATTATGATATTCTTTACCAAAAATGGTTGCCATGGCAACCAGAAGTATTCTCCAGAATGCCCCCAATGCTAAAATTAAGCTTCATGACCCTGAGTATCTACGTGCCAAATTTCATAGCTTTATCAAAATGTGCAGGGTTTTTCTGTTTTTGATGGAAAATCTGCCGCACTAATAGACCAGTAAAAGCGGGCGGCTACAAAGAGCGGACGGCATTGAACAAGAACCCACGGGTTGCCCAGAGGAGGGTACATGGCCATGGGGCTGGTCAAATATTTTAAAGTCACTGGTGTGGGCTATTTAGAGGCAACAGCTAGCTCCTTTTAAACTTTAAGGGGAACAAGAATCCATGGATTTAAAGCCAGGGTGTATGTGAGGGGTTTCGCATTGGGTGCCTTTTAATACCACAGGCACTAATAAGTTATCTTTGTCAGGTTTTCCAATGCTTAGGCTATAAAAAATGACCCTGAAAAATCAGTCAAATGTCATCCAACATCATTAAGCATCTAAGAGGTGAATGTGTTACAAAAATCTGTCACTATATTATTCCTAATTTCATTTAGGCATTCGTGAGTTAACTTCTTTTAAGTTGGGTCTTGTGACCTTCAAAAAAGGTCAAGATCAATGAATGATAGTCGCTTTCATCCTAGAGAAAGATGTGGTCAATGATTTCTGCCTCTATGACGTACATCCCTAAGTTCATGCAATCAGTGTTTTGGCCCTGTTACCTAAACCAAGACAATCAAAGTTTGAACTCATCCAAGAGGAATATCTGGCCAATGATCCCTGAAAGTATGACATTCTGACTGCAAGGCATTGATGAATAACCTGATCAAAAGGGTTTTAAGCATATTGGGTTTGTGACCTAGAAGGGACATTTAGACTGAGGTCATTGAAGTTCAGACTCCTTCAATCAAGAGGAAGATATAGTCAATGATCCCAACCATAATGACATTCCTAACTTCAGGCATTCATGAGTTAACCTAGGCAAAATGTTTTTCAGTCTTTTGATTTTTTGATTTGTGTCCATGAAAAGTAGGCCAAGGTCATTGAATGCTCGGCTGATCTGAGTAGCAGATGTGGTCAATGATCCCTATCAGTATGAGATTCATAACTTCAGGCATAAAATCATGAGTTTACCTATACAGTAGGGTTTTGAGTGCTTTGACCCTGCGACCTTGAGAAGTAGGTCAAGGTTACTGATGTCCGGACTGTCCATGAGGAGGATTTTGGCAATAATCTCCAGTGGATTCTCCACCCGTAGGAGTAGGATATTTACTAATTTCATGCATTCATGCGTTAACCTATACACAAAATTGTCAGGTGTTCTGGCCCAGTGACCTTGAAAAGTAAGCCATGGCCATTGAAGTTCAGACTCATGCCAAAGGAGGATTGTGTACAATAATCCCTGCCAGTATGACCACTTGAGCGAGTGTGGGTAGCTTTTAACATTTAACATTTAATCTTAATGTACATATACCCATGTCCCATGGGCACTCCATAGCCTGGTCGCCTGGGGCCTACCAGTCAAAACTGCGGACAGACACAATTTTCAAGCCTCAACCAAATCGTTGTAGTCACTGACCTGTCTGACCACATGTTTTTAGCCATTAACATTTAGCTATTTGACATTTGACTGAATGATTTGAGGCAAGCCATATGTTGAGCTATGTTGGAAATTGGAAAACAATTAGTTAGGTTCACTATGGCAAACTAAGGGGAACTAGCTGGGGCGACAAATTTTCCGCTATACTTACGCAGACCTCTATTACTTCATATCTTGTATTTCAAACCACTCTTGTAGGACTACTGATCACCTGTTGAACAGATCATGTTTACACACTTCCATCAACAAGAATCCATGGATTCAATTTCTCGACATAAAAAAATTTGAATTATAAATGCTGTGTAGCTAAACCGTTGATACAAAACTCAATCAAGTACTTTAATCAAAACATATTTAATTTATTTGACAACATGATATTATAACATGATAGCATAACAAGATTCTGAACTGTTTGTATAAATTTAAGATGAATAAAATATTCTTGACATTGAAAATTGAATTGAAAAGGAAAAAGAAAGATCAATACAACTGACACAAGTAGGATGCATTTCATGAGAGTATCATGATATATTTTAGACCGCATACTCCCAACCTTGTATCCCATCTATATATTACTGTACAGAGTTTGAAAATTCATTCTATTATCACATGCCTAAATACAAACCATCATTTATGTGAGAGAGTAATTAGGTCTATTCAATATCACATATCAGCATAGTTGCAATATAGTGCAAGCAAAATGCATACTTTCTCCTGAACTGTATATGTATGTCCGTATACATTTCTTGTGGATGGTCGAATTATTACGTCCAATAACAAACCACATATATATCAAAATTGACTGATTTATGAGAATATAATTAGGTAGCACACTCAGGTGAGCACATAATTACTTTGGTTTCACTGTTATTCCTATAGAGGCAATGCATGTGTACCTTTTGACATTTTGTTACTGATGCCTAATAAGGATAAAGTCATGAATTTATACTTTCATGTATGCAGGAACCCCTTTATTTGATGGATATTACAGTTTTCTCTGAGCATAATTTGAAGTGTTTTTTACAAATTTATATATGGATTCAGAACCAACTGAAGTTGTGTTTACATCTTATCTCAACAGCGTGTGTATTAAGTAATATAACATACCTTTTCCAAATTAGAACCTATCATTTCTGTTAAAATGGCTGACCAAAAAGATAAATACAACCAGTTAAGTCATAGTAACATGTATAATACACTAAGTACTCAAAAATAAATATGAAGTTGAACACAACAAAAATCATGCAAAAACAACATACGCCAATCCCGCTGCTAAGAACTACGATCAAGTTAATACGGCAACAGGTCATTTGACTGAAGGGCTCTGTTCTGGAGGAGCTTGTTCCGAAATTTCATGATAATACAGAATACAGACTCTCATCACATTTTCATGGAAAGTCTATGAAAATTTTGAAAAAGAGCCAGATTCAAGAAGGTTAATTTGAAAGTTGAAATTGAGAATTTAACCGTTTAGGTTATACTTTTAACCTAATTTCAACTGGCACACGCATTTTTAAGTGAATTCATTGGACTTAATTTTTATTTAAAGTCAAATTTTAAGTCTTTAATTTCAGTATTTATTTTTAAAACTTCGGAAAGACTACACAGAGAGCCCTTCAAAATAGTGACCTGTCTCCAATTTATAAACCCGGTAAAAGTACTGACATGAAATCACATTGGTCATGACGCCAGGCCCACTGAGCAAACAATAATCATAGCATGGGACCGGCCTGGATACGATATTACTAACAACCAATAAATTAACATGTAAATTAAACAACATACAAACGACGACCAATTGACCGACATCAAAAATGCTTACTCAATGACCATTTTGCAGGATTTAAATCCAATCCACTGTTACGAAATGAATCAGCAGCATACCTTAAATTAGCAATTTGGTATGTTATAAGCTAATCTACTAAGTCACTTTGTGATATCGGCATATGCATCCGTCTGAATTGACACATTATTTTAAAGGTACCCTGAATCATAACTATGCAACCACAGTTTTTAGATATTGATAAAGTTTTACATGACATAAATAATGTAACTTTCAAAATTATTTATATTAGCTTTAACACACTTGACCAAAAAGTCAATAAAAAGTCACACAATATGAACTCGTCTATTCTGTGTATTTGAAGCCTCATTTGCAAATTTGTTGGTATTATATATTAAAAGTCAGATGTAACTTTTGACCAACTCAGTTGATCAATGACATTTCTTAAATAATCATTACTAATGTTCTTACAAATGATAAATCAATACCTGAATGTAATTATACGAATAATGTTGATATAATAGACATACAGACTGAAAGTGAAAATCAATATGCTGTTCAAAAATACAAGAACCCAGGGGTTCAAAATGGAGGTGGCGCAATTTGATAAGAATAGACAATTTCTGGACCAATCAGAGCCAAGTAGGTTGGCCTGTAGGGTAATTAGAGAAATGCAGGGGAAGGACAATAATCTACTAATTTTTTGCACTCAGCCAATAATTCCTTAGTCTTTGCATGAAAGTAACTCCCTATATTGCTAAGACCTGCTTAGTTCCCTACTATCATGTCAATAAAGATGTTACATAATAATACACTGCTCTATACACGTGTCGGTCGACATATAATACCACAACCAGCTAACTTGGGGAGTCACCTGTATATTTCCAGTTGATAAAATTTGACGAAGAGTGGTATAAAAGAGTAAAAGTCAGACATGTTTGTGGAAAATATGATACACCAGGCTAAAATTAGCATGATTCTGATGTGTACACTGTCATGTTTATTTTGCTAAATATTCCAAAGCCTGGTATTAAGCATAAATGAAAATGGAGAGGAAATAAGACATTTTTAACCTTTCTTTTTTGCATTTTAAATCTTAAATTTGCAATAACTCATGCAACGGCCTTGATTATTCCTTCATAGTATGTTTAACCATGATATGCTTTAATTCTAACAACTTAACCATTATTATTTTGGCATTTCACACAGAAATGTCAGAAAATTGGCAAAAATCATTATTTTTTTAATAGTTTTTTGATTTTCATAAAAAAATCATGTTGGGTTAACATTCCAACTAGAGATGTTAAAAGAAAGTTAACTAGAAAATTTCATAGATGTAACTGCAAGATTGACTGAATCACATATTTAAAAAAAAAAAAATTTCACATTTTTGGTGAATTTTCATCAGTCCCTGTTTCTCAGAACATTTAGACCGTCAAAAGGCACATCTCGGGTATTTAATACACACTATATATTGAAATTTCAGTGACATAAGCACAGCAGCTTTTGAGTTTAGTTCTGGAAAAAAAATATTTTTTCACATTTTTCAATAATTTTGAGAAAAGAAATAATGTCATGTGGACTGGACTCCAAAAAGGCATAACTAGAATAAAAGACACGATTATGTGCCAAAAATATAAAACATATACAAGCCATAGTTCTGGCATTAGTGTGCAATACACAAACAAGATACACATTATATATGCATTCTAGCTAAAGTCACGTCCAAATTACAACATGCCTGCTCTTCATTCCTATACCAGAAGCAAGCTCTATTATCAAGTTAGATAGCTCGCTTGACCCAAAACAATTCCAAACAAAATGGCCAAATTATGGTCAAAAGACATTCTTAAAATGCTCAAATTTTGAATTTCCCGCCAAAACTTCCATTCTCTCAACTGCATGAATGGAGGTGTGTTCACACCTCCAATAAACTAAATGATTAACAGAAATGACGCCTAGAATTTCTCCTATAACTTAAATTTGGTTTAATATGAAGAAATTATAAGTTATCATATCACAGCAATGATACAACATTGACTAGATGCAATTCAAGTCGACAAGAAATCAACCATCTTACAAGCAAATCATGATTCAGGGTACCCAAAATTGTTCTGTCTTAAAACATGCAAGACAGAACATTCTCTCAACCTTTTCTCACAGTAAATATTCAAACAATCAATTTCTAGTAATCAAATATTCAGATTTATTACCCTATGTCCGCACTCTTCTCAATAAATTTAATTTAGGTATGAATATTCATGATTATCAAGCATGTTAATGTTAACAAAAAATTCATGCATTAATTTATATATCTATATACAAGAGTGATGCCAAAAATGTATCAAAATAGCAAAACAATTATATTAATTTTTTAAAATATTTTTTGGATAGTTTACCATATATATATATATTAGATAAATTTAACATGAAAATGTCTTTGCAACTTTGTATAAAACATTCCAGTTGCTCATTGAGACCTTGTTCCTATTTGAGTCATAAAATCTCCTATAAATCTCCTATGAATCACAGCAAAAGAGAGATAAATGCTAGAGAACACATCATTAACTAATCTTCTTTTTGCTGGGGAACAATGTATTCTTGACTAGGGAGAACGTTTCTGTGAATATCAAGGTCCCTCCGAACACCAAAGCAGTCCCGATCCAATGGTGCGGGGTGAAGGGGTTCTGGAAATACCAAATCGAGAAAAGCAGCGACACAAATTTCCTGAGGGTAACAACGAGAGTCACAGTGAGAGAGGCGCACTCTGTTGTCAATATGAAGACTCCCTTGATGCAAATATATCTGGGGTAAAATTAAGGAACTTGCACCCTAAATTGAAGAACAAACCAATTTAAACACACATATATATATAAATACAAACACTGGTCCAACAGTCACTTTATTTTGTTATTCTCTGAAATTTGAAGAAGTTTTGGTAGCGGCTTTCAATTTTCTTGAATTCTAAAAGGTCTGATTATAGAGAGAGTGTAATATTCTAACTACCGTAGAACAGGATTAAGTCGGCACGCTGGGGTAATTGGCAACCTAATTTACCCCACAAAATGCTAGAAATGCCTTCTTTCCTCATTAACACAGGTTTCTTCTGGAATTAGGCCACCTGTGTCAGTGACGAAAGTTAGCATTTCTGCGCTTACTTTAATTTCTTAATTAGGTGGCCCAATTTCCCCCAGCGTGCCAACTTAACCCCGTTCTATGGTATCTTGTGGCATTGAGAATAATATCTTAAAGAGATTTTCCAGGGCAAAGTAATGTTTGGTGAGATTTTTCTATTCTGGTCAAAAATGGTACACTTTTCAAGGCAATCGACACCTCTGCTAGGTGAAATCATCGTCAATATGAGTTTTCCCTTCAGTGATATTTGAATGAGGGTGTTGCAACATTGAGAAGTTTCTAACACAGCTATGTAATGCAAAGGGCTTTAGTAATGTAAGATCCTTGTGAAGTAAAAATGCATTTAACTTCGGGTGTATACAAAGACGACATAGGCAAATAAATTAACATTCAAGTGAATTCAATAACACCTGTTAACTTTTTTTAGTATTTGTTTAATCACTATTTGCCGATCTGTATGTATTTGAAGGCCATTTGACCGAAATTTTAGAATTACAAAGCTTAATATTGATCTTAACAGCACTAGTGACATCTGGTGACTTCGTCAAAAGGATACTGGGTGATGATGTTTCCTATGAAGAAGAGCCAAACTTTCGGGACTGAGACAGCAACCAAGGGCATCACCACCAGAGCTGAAAAGAGGATCACAGAAATCATGAAGCAAAGCATTCAATGGAAAAACATTAACCATTGTCGTAAGAGTTCAAATCATTGATACTCACCAGATTGATTAAACATCAAAACGTGAGTGTAGATATCACTGGCCAGAAATATGAATCCAGGTAAGGGCAGAGCATGCTGAAAAGGAAGAATTTCCAAAGAAGTTAGAATTTTGTCGTACAAACGGTTACCTCAGTCTTTTTATTAGGCGCCCGGTGGGCAGATGTTACGATGAGATGGGCGATTAATAGTTTTTCGCATTAAAAACTATGGAAAAAGTCATATTTTGATGGAATTTTGATTAAAATTGTTTTTTATGGAGGGTGTGCTTTTAATACAGAAAATATGGCATTGCTGAGTATTACTGAGCTTATTACTGAGACTATAAGCAACATATCTCTTCTGATGGTTGGATGGATGATCGGGGTTTTATGTCCTTGTATGTATTCACTCTGGTATGCAAATTAGGACAGGAGGAGCCTCCAAGGAGGACACTGTTATTATTCTATGATAAATATATTCACAAGAATTTTACAAATATTTAAATATATTACTAATTTATATTTTTCCAATATTAATAAGAGCACTAGCTGTTCACCCGTCAGGGTTTCTTGCTTTTCAAATATGCAGCGAGACCCAGGTTCTTCCCAAGCACTACAAACACTGAGAGAGTGGAGTTGTTGGAAAATAAGATGTTTTCAAAATGCATGAGGCAACTTAATTTGTGGGAGCTGGGTAGTTACATTGGACATAGAAGTTGAATGAGTGTGGGAAAAGATGCGGAATTGAGTGGCCTGCGATATGATATGCATTACTGGCCTTGATGTGGCAGAGAAATATATAGCTTCCAGATTTGTATGTGGAAAATGTGGTTTTTGTGAAACTCCCAATAGGAATATGTGGTAACTGGGTAGTTATATTGGCCATAGAAGGTCAGTCAGCATATCGAAAGATGGGGAATTGAATGGCCTATAATATTAAATGCATTACAGCCCTTGCTGTGGCAGGTAAATATACAGGTGGGATATATTAAAGTGAAAAAACCTGTTTTTTGGCCAAATTCCCAAGATAAATTGGTGTAACTATTCAAATAATGAATGTTGATAGGTAAAAGTTGCCCTATCGGGAACTTCAGATGAATTGACAGGCTTAGGAGTGTAATTGAAGGTCTTATGGGTTGAGGGAAAAAAGCCTTATGAGTGAGATGAGATTCCTGCTATGAGTATTATTATGATTAGATAATGTGTGTCATTCACAAATCTGGTACACTGTCTTATTTTTTGTTCTCCGCCTGTAACTGTCAGGTGGACTGTCAGATGGTGTTTGTTTCATTTTCAGCCAAAAACATCGAGCTGACATAGGTGTACGATTTATAGCATTATTTGAACATATTTTCCACTCTCAGGAATCATGGAGCTTGGCAGTTTGCTTTCAGAGCTGCAAAGGAGTGATGTCAACTTACACAAATGGACCAAAAAAATATATTTATATCAGAGTATATTATAATCATGACAAGCCCAAGATGCAATCATAAGATATAAGAAAATATTTGCAATTGATACTTACATTGTAGAAGAGTGCTTCATTGGGGTGTTTCCCATATTCACTGTAAACCTGTTCTTGATAAATTCCCATCCTTGCTGACAAAAACAGGGCAGCGGTCAGCATACCGACACCTGCAAATCGTAGCAGTTGCAAAATTTTATTTGCTTTTGAACACAATAACTCTTTAGACGCTCAATATTACACCATGAATCAGTGATGATAGATTTATCAAAGTTAAAATGTAATGACATTTGGTAAAATTATTATAATTTTTTCCACCTCACAATAGAATGGTCAAAACTGCATATAACTGGCCAAATCAATTGTGCCACCATAACAGGATGGGTCTAATATAATGAAAATAATTCGGTGTTGAACAAAGAGAAAAAAAAAACACCAACCTATCAACCAACGAACATATTCTGCGGCTCCTTCTTCCTCACTGGCTACTGGTTTTGACTAAAAACAAACAAAAAATGTCCCTTGGTTCACCACTTCTTTGCCCCAAACTACAAACAATTAATACCTGTGCATCTAAGGACTAATTTGATGCAATAGACCAATTTCACTGATGGTTCTCTCAGTTAACATTTGGGGGAAAAGAGGTGAATACTTAAATCCCATTGGCTAAGAGATTTCCCGCCCTTGCCTCTGATTGGTCAAGCCAAGGTGACCCCAAGCTGGAGTATTTTTAGAGTATTTTAATGTAACTTTAAGACTTTATAACTTGGTCATCCTTTCAGTTTAAATTCTGAAAGTTGTGGTTTTGGATTTGGAGTGTATATATCTCCTATGTATGAAAAGCAAAATGAAGAATCGCAGAATTTAAAAAAATTTATTTGGGATCAATGTTCAGGCATTTCAGTGAAATAGGTCTACTAATGCTCAATATTCAATAACTTAATACATACCGGTTGGCGAGCAGACACCAATGTGCATATCACAATACCCACGGATATCATGAACACAGACAAGTACTTGGACGTTTTGTATCTGAAACAACAATTTTTATTTATTTCATTTTATGGTTCTATGTCTCAGTTTCTGATAACTACTCAAAGCAAGAAAAATATGCCAACTAACAAATCAAAATATTCAAGTTTAATAGCTGCATTAAATGTTTTATGACATACCTTTTTTTCATAATGATGAATCCTAGTATTAAATTAGCAATCAATGACCCCTGAAATATAGAAATTCTTGAAATTAAATTAAATTTCCTTCAACATGGCTGGGATGCTTGATTTTTTATGTCCTGTAATTATGCACTCAGTAGGTTAATTAGAACTACTTACCGAGCGGAAAATCATATGCAGTGGCATAGATATGTTGAAGTTGAGAGCATAGTTGTTGATGACTTGAACGATGAAAAACAGAGTGACCATAGTAAGGTAGGTTCTGAAAATTAGAAATTCACATGACATGGTACTGCTGAAGAACCAATAAACATCTAAATCTATACACTCAGGGAAATAGACTCAGGCCAGACTGTAAAGAATAACATATTTTCATAATCCATGGGAAATTTGAAATCAAAACATTTTGATTGGATGGCCAGTCTTCAGTCACTTTTGAGACATTCCCACGGGAGGAGTTATCTCTGAACAAAAGAACCTATTTGGTTAGGGGAGACAATTGGGCAGTCACAGACTCTCAAAGACCAGCCTCTTCTGATTTCTAATTACCATACTCACCAACTGACTTGCATGTGATTGGTCTAGGGCAGGGCCATTCTCAACAAATGTGATAAGGTCTTTTTTTATAAGGTGAATCTATAGGCCTTATGCATTCAATTTTATTAGAGAACTGCAAAATTGATCCCACTGGTCAGGCAAGCTGCACATTGCACACATAAACCAGAAGGAGCTGCAAGTAAGACACTTCCTGGAACAAGAAATATTACTGTGAACAACTTAACAAGTTATAATGACAAAATGTCAAGGTTCACCAGTGGATGGATGGATGATTGGGGCTTTATGTCCTGTATTTATCAATTTGGTATGCTAACCAGGACAGGAAGAGGACACAGCAATAAGGCGAAGTATGATTGAAACAGCCATCCAACATAGGCACAGGTGACCTTGGATTTGAACATAGGACCCTGTGATTGGCAGCCAAGAACGCTACAACTGAGCAGAGCAGCTGAGCTAACCCTACCCCTTTCTCCCCAGTTTCTGCAAAGATTTTACTGAATGGACTTCCAGACTTTCAACTTTGAGTGAAAAAAGAAGAAGTTTAATTGAAGCACTACATTTCCCTTTATTTCTCATATTTGTGCTTTGGTTATACATATTGTGCATCAAATTTGCCAGGACTAACATCTAATAATGATGTCAATAAAATTCATGAACGATAAACAAACAAGCTATTGATTAAAGGTCAAATAAACACACGCTAGCAAAAAATTATATTGATCTTAATTCACATAGAAATATACATAATCAGACTTATGTGCAACTCTCAGGCAAGTCAAATCACATTTTGTAAGTTTGTGTGACTCCGATTGCACATAAAAGAACTGAAGTTAAACAATTTGACAGGGAGAATTTCCAGGCAATTATTACTAAAGGGAAGTTATGTTTAACTTCCCATGACCAGTAAGTCGTAACGTTTTCTATAACAGTGTTCCAAAATTTGTTCCTCTACAAAAATCCAGATTCCCAGCCAAGCATGACATGACCTAGCACCAATTCTCAAGTTCAAACATGTCATGAATTTTAAATTCACTCTGAAATAGTTTAGACCTTCATTATCAATAACAGGCATGGTATTGGGTGTAGAAATTGTTGAACTGACAGCAATTAAAAGTACCTTCGAATATAAATATGATCTTTTGACCATCACCCCCCACGTCCCCATTCACCCCTTATTTTATATAGTTAACACTATGAAAATTGGTTTAGTCTACCAGGCTTCCACTGACAAATGTAAAGGTGAAATTAATTATGCAAATTACAGCCAATCATAATACATTCTAATAACAAACTGATAATATTATTGGACTCATAAGATGCTTTAAATGATCACATCATCTATATACATATATAAAATTCACCTCCTCATATTCCCTTTGTAACGGGTCTTCTCAGCTATGGCTTGACTGACAGTCAAAATATTTTACCAGTCTGTCCTGTTATGTCCAGACTGTGTTCTAAATGCATCAGATGTATCATAACTTCTAAATGGTTAATTATACAGAGGAAAAACAGATAAATCCCCCCCCCCTAATGCAGCAGCCCCTCAGGGCGAGTGGTTTCACTTTTATTACGAAGTTTGAATACTCTACAAGAAATGAAGGGAGTCACAATATCTTGCTATAGCCTGTCCAATACGCTTGGACTGTGTTTGTAATTACTCAAAAATGTCAAAACTTCCAAATCTTCATAAATATAGAGCTAAAAACGATATCTATATTCAACTGTCTTTCTCGCAAATTTTAAATAACAACAGCCACTCTTGGCCACTCAGAACCACTGCATTGGACTTGTCTTTACAAAGACTGCTGTGGGTGATAGGCAGGCCACTGCGTGTCTTCGGCAAAAAATACTAGAGGGACTCCTGTAGTCTGCCATTGGAGAATCCTCCAACTGAGGAATTATAGAAACACTATAGAAAGAAGGAAGGAAGGAATGGAATGAATGAGGCAACAGATTTAGGTATGGAATGAAGAACTTCAAACGCTATAGAAGGTAGGAAGGAATGAATGAGGGTAGGAATGAAGGTACAGTGTATGCAGTAGGCCTAAAGCATGAAGGAAGGGATGAAGAAATGAATGAAGGAAGGCAGCAATGAAGGTAGGAATAAGGGGAAAAAGAGGAAGGAAAGAAAGAAGATATAGATCATACATGGTGTCATAGATAGATTGATAGATATACAGATCTCCATCTATACATGGATCAACAGATTCTTATAGATAGACAGACAGGAGATTAGTAGATACAGACAGGAGATTAGTAGATACATTGATCGTCTATCTCCAACTACCTAAAGTGCTTGCACATCATTTTTCATTCAATTTCAATTTCATGACTTCTGCTTAGCACTCAAAAATGTATAATTATGGTATCGTTTCCAAGCCCAACAACATAGAAATGCTTTTCTTGATTACACAATAATTCTTGAGTAAACTATCTACTACGAAATTCATTTCAGGACCATAAACATAATTTTTTTGAACATTTCGTAGGACCCACTGCCATATTACCACGGTCAAGAAACAAAGAAGGACAATGATTGTATGACCGGGGGAAAATAATATAGGAATAATAATAGGATCATGGAGAAGAGAACCAAGAAGCAAAAGAGGACGGATGATTAGGCCTTTGCACCATGCATTCATGCACTATTTACAGTGATAAGGGCACGAGAACTTCACCCCAATCAGACAAAGCAAAATAGAAACTGCTCTCCAACATACATTTAGGTCTATAGGTCCAGATGCATGGAGGGGACGGGGGGGGGGCTTGGAGATTCAGAAGCATTTTTTTAAAATTTGCCAAGATCAATTATTAGAGAAATCATGTTGACATATTCACATGTCTCCTGATTGGGTAAAATAAACAATATAGTATCAATGCGCGCTCTACCCGTCTTTAGACGGGTACCCTGCTAGTACATGTATATTGATGACTTGATGTTGTGAATTATTTCGGCAATTAAGGTATTCCAAATTCAAAGATGGATGGATGGATGATTGGGGTTTTACGTCCTGTATTTATGCACTTGGTAGGCTAATTAGGAGGACACGGCAATGAGGTGAAGGATGATTGAAACATCCGTCCAACATAGGCCCAGGTGACCGGGCAAGAGGTGGATTTGAACCCTGGACCCAGCGATTGGCAGCCCAGCACGCTACCACTAGACCAACCCTCCCCCTATTCCAAATTCAAAGCATTAATGAGTTAGATATGTTGATACCGATTACCCCCACCAGTACAGCAGTTTTCTAGTGTTTAAGCCATGTGACCTTGAAAAGTAGGTCAAGGTCAACCTAGATCAACAGGCTGTGAGGTCAATGATGAATGAGTTACCTTGTAAACAAGGTCTGCAGGATGGGATGGAAGGAATACCGGTCAAAGGTAACTACATGACGCTCCCAGACACCTTCGGGTAAAGGCAGAGCATCTTGCAAGTATACTGAGCTGTATAAAAATTTTATTACGTTAAACTTGTGAGGAACTTACGTCAAAGGGATGGCAGGCTTCTTACGGCCGAAGTTTGTGGTATTGATAAATCCTTCAACAGCAATGAAGAGGAACTGCCCAAAAGTGACGATGTTGCCGCAGCCCGGAAATTCACTGAAAACAAAATTTGATATGTACAATTGTACATCGTATATCTTCAATAGCCTTTGAATTTTCATCACCAAATTTATCAGAGATTGGACTTTTAAATTTAGATGTTATACTTCTAAACTGGACCAGACCATCATCAATTTGTTAGAAAACAACAGTAGTTGGTGTACTTGGATTAAATTTTGTTATGAGGTTTTGTATGAAACTTGAAAACTTGAAACTTGAAACTATGCTAAACTTGATCAGGCCATAACAGCCTGCTCTATTTCGCGTCCGTGCACACAACCCAGCTCAGATTTGACTTGAATTTTGTCAGTTTGCAACCTCACTCCTCTGGCCTGCTTTTTAAAACAGCAGACTGGCGTGACAGTCACAAACTTGATAAGTATTGTCTTGTAATTTTCACACTTACTTGACAAGAAACTCCAAGAAGATGACATTGCTGCAGCAGCCAGCAAAGACCAGGAAAATCGGGATGCCAGGATGCATTTTGAATAATTTTCTGTAATGAAATTCATGAATAAATTATTTTAAAATATTTAGGCTTTACTTATTTGAAAGTTTGAAACAAATGTACTCTTGTCAATTCCAATGTAAGGTCTGCAACATTATAGAAGTCGTATTTCTAAGCGTTCCAAGGATGACCATGTAGACAGCTTGTTGAGTTGGACAGTCATTCAAAAGACAGGTCTGGTTCATATAAGTGCTTGATTACTCAAGGATGCAGCAGAATGTGTTGCCCAACCGCTCACAACCCTAACCCTAACCATGAATTATTATTATGAATAAGTCACTGGAGACATGAATATTTCCCACCCCAAGGAAGGAGGCCAGAGTGTCTCCCATCTTCAAGGCTGACTGCCCTATGAATCCCTCGAACAACCGGCCCATTTCTGTACTGCCGGTGTGCATGAAGATTTTCGAACGAGCAGTGCAGAAACAACTAACCTCCTATTTGTCAGCCCAATTAATCCTTTGTAAACTAAAATGCAGTCTGGCTCCAGAAGGAAGCAGTCTACTCAAACTGCCACCACAGATGTGAGCGACTTCATTCTGGACAATATGGACTCGGGTAACCTCACTGGAGCTGTTTATTTAGACCTTAAAAAGGCTTTTGACGGTGTGGACTCAGAATCATTGCTTTTTAAATTGAAGTGTCTGGGAAGAAAGATCGTGAATTTTTGTGGTTTAAAAATTATATCAATGACAGGACACAATGTGTTCAACAGGGCGGAGCTCTCTCTCACTAACTTCCCATCACGTACGGTGTCCCCCAGGGGTCGATATTTGGGCCCATACTCTTTACCATCTATGTCAATGACTTGGTTAAAGCAGTCCTTTGTTCGAAAATTGTGCTGTATGCAGATGACACAGTTCTCCCTTTTGCAGCAGACTCCATTGATGACATTACATCTGCTCTTGACGATGATCTTACAAGAGTGGTGTTTTGGTTTACAGCAAATAAACTTCACCTAAATATCAAAAGGTGCAAGAGGACCCTCTTTGGGTCAGATAAGCGGCTAAAAAAGACTCTGCCGCCAATGACTATCCTCAACGAACAAGTTGATCATGTAAATGACTATAAATATTTTGGGGTCCATTTGGATAAAAACCTCAATTGGGAGAAACATGTGGAATCTATCAGTGCAAAAATTAGACAGAAACTGAGAGTCCTTCGACGAATCAGAGACTATCTCAACACTAACACTGCTCTAAAACTCTACAATGCACTGGTAAATCCCCCTGACAGATTATTGCGATATAATATACTCCTCTTGCAACAAGAAATGCCAGAAGAAAATCCAGAGACTTATGATGAAAGGGGGCAAGATTGTACTAAATTTGCCATTCGACACCCCCAGCACAGAAGTACTGCAGACGCTGAAGTTAGACCCCGGAGCCGTTGACAAAAACGGCCGTCACCAGTCATTGCTGTTCAAAGTCAATGATATTCCAAGTCGTCAGTTCTGTTGCAAGCCAGCCGCCGCCAACTTTGCTCCCTATTATATTTAGCATCGTTGGATTCGTCTTGAAGAGACGATTCTAATGGTGCTAAATTCATCAAATTGGATGAACTTGAACCAAACTGTTCCATTGTGACTCATTTGAGGGTTGCATTCTATCAAAGCATCCTTCTCAAATGTTTTCAGAAATTGGTCACACAAGCAAATAAACATCATCAAAAGGTGAATTCCCATTTTTACAATGTTTTATTATTCATTTAGTTCAACTAAATCATGGAACTCTTCAACGAATTGATGGTGTACGGTCAACTAGGCGACAAACCAACCAGGCGACACCCATCAGTACCAACTAGGTGACAAGAAATTTGGAAATTTCATACCAGTGCAAACTAGGTGACAAACAGTTCCAACCAGGTGACACAAACGGTCAACTAGGCGACAAATCAACCAGGCGACACCCATCAGTACCATCTAGGTGACAAGAAATTTTGAAATTTCATACCAGTGCAAACTAGGTGACAAACAAACAGTTCCAACCAGGTGGCACAAATTTACACAGCACTTCCAACTAGGTCACACAAGTTCACAAAACACATCCCACTAGGTGACAATACATTTCCTAATTGACCACCATTGAAGGTGTCCTGTCACCTGGTTGGTATCCCCTGTAAAATATGTGTCACCTGGATGGTATCTGGGGGTATCTGCTGTCACCCAGTTGTCCAAAAAGGCTGATTCCATTTCAAACCTCCCAATGGGTCCCAGATGACCCTCTCAGATTGCCCTGAAAAAATTCACAGGTGCTCCTATACCAAACTTAGGCAGAATCCTGAAGTACTAGGTCCCTCTCCCAGGCAGTTTGGAAACTGCAGCCTCTCAAAATTTTAATTAATTTATTTAATTTCGCCAAACGAGCCTCTCAGTGCTACTTCTAACATGAATAACTCTACTTCTATGCTACTTACAGTTCTGAAATTAAGTGTCTAGGGCTAACTTTTTGGGTAGATTTCATAAATTTTATCAAATTGGGTGTATCTAGCATAGTTATCCACCTATGAGGCTCTGAAAATGGCCGAAAACTGTAGTCACGAAAAAACGTCCCTGCCTTTGAGTGTCTGTAACTCAAGAAATACATGTGTTTTTGCTTTCATGTTTTTTCTCCAATCACTTATGGCATGTTGGACCCAGTTCATCCAGTCATCAAGATTATAGCTGTCATAGGACAGCCAGCATAATATTCAGAAATATGCTCGAATTTCAATTTTTCCAAAAAAAGCGTATTTTCATGAACCCTTTTGTCCATGTGGGCATTTGCCAATCATGTTCAAACTTTTACCATGCATTCTTATATATCTGAAGGTGAAGTGATGTAAATATGGAGTTGTGTTTGGCTTTCCTTCTGGCATTTTGATTTTTTTTTGAAAAGTTCTTTTGCAACGTTTAAACATTGAAATTTAATCAATTGAAAATCATTTTACTTTGATGATGCTCTCAAAAATCTCACAAAGAATGTTAGATCATTGAGAACATGATACTCATTCATAGATCCATGTTATAACAAAGTGACAACAATAAATACAAACACTGTTTTCCAATATAAATGCCTTTATCATGATAATACTGTTATACAGTCGTCATGGAAAACTTTTAAAAACACAGCATAAATTACAATTATCTACAGCATCCACAGGGATTATAGCAGCATGTGTTGGCAACATACCCAAGGCAAAATATCAGAGCTGTCCTTGTTTCATCACTTAGCACCTTTTGCATCAACATCACAATTATTGTTCTGACATACGCAGCAAAAATTTACAGCTGTAATAGTTAACACACTCATTTAGCATGTTCAGTGATTCCTAAAATATAGTTAACAAACCAAATTTCACATAGAATTTTCCACCAGCAATGGGAAGAGCTCCTGAGAAATTAAAAGTGTACAAATTTTGGGAAGAGAGTCTGAATTTTTTTCAAGTCATCTGAGCAGCAAGATCCAGGAAAGATGAGCATGATGAGTGCTGGATCCCTTTCCAGGATGTCATGTGCATCATCAGTACTCCAAGCAATCAAGGTAGAAGTGCTCGTCAATACACTTTTAGCTCAGAGGTTTTTTTGTTCTTTTCATGAAATTTACTGGAACATCAGAATGTTCCTCTAATCGCTCTGTGATGTTTCCACCATACCAGTTTCCATCATAGATGCATGAAACATGCTGTCCTGGTTAATAATCCACCCAGCGTACCAGACTATCAGGAGTCTGGCTACCTAAATTTACAACCCTGTACAACTCATCCATAGAAACTCTCCTCATTTCAAGCTTGTTTCCAGAACAGGGAATGAAGCTGTGATATGATCTCACTCCAGCTATTGTTTTACAAGCTTCAAACCTTTCATTGAATTTGAAGGAATCTTCTTGGATTCCATCCTTGGCATACAGGTATACATATCAATGGGGATGAGTATCTGATATAAAAATTTAAAGAATTTTGTTAAACTTTGCAGCCTTTCCAGTTATTATGAAATTGATGCTGAATGGCATTTTTTGGCCACCGATCACGGGAAGAGCCCCTGTGCTGTGATGGCATTGGAGGTACCGTAAAAAGATTAGTGGCCAGAGCAAGCCTCCAGGCCACTGTTGAAAACCAGATACTCACCTCATTGATATGTATACCTGGGCAAGGGATAACATTGACGGCACAGAATAGCTCAGTTGATTTGAAAAAAATTCAGACTCTCTTCCCAAAATTTGTACACATTCAATTTCTCAGGAGCTCTTCCCATTGTTGGTGGAACACTCTATGTGAAATTTGGTTTCTTAACTATATTGTATGAATCACTGAACATGCTAAATCAGTGTTTTAACTATTACAGCTGTAAATGTATGCTGCTTATGTCAGAACAATAACTACGATGTCGGTGTAAATTGATCAGTTTTGATATTTCACAAGTTTTTTCTTAAACAAGCGTAACCAAAGGTGCTAAGTGATGAAACAAGGACAGTTCTGATATTTAATGCTGCCTTGGGTGTGTTGCAAACACATGCTGCTATAATCCCTGTGGATGCTGTTGATAATTGTAATTTATGCTGTGTTTTTAAAAGTTTTCCATGATGACTGTATAACAGTATTATCATAATAAATGCATTTATATTGGAAAACAGTGTTTGTATTTACTGTTTTCACTTTGTTATAACATGTATCTATGAATGAGTATCATGTTCTCAATGATCTAACATTCTTTGTGAGATTTTTGAGAGCATCATCAAAGTAAAATGATTTTCAATTGATTAAATTTCAATGTTTAAACGTTGCAAAAGAACTTTTCAAAAAAAATCAAAATGCCAGAAGGAAAGCCAAACACAACTCCATATTTACATCACTTCACCTTCAGATATATAAGAATGCATGGTAAAAGTTTGAACATGATTGGCAAATGCCCACATGGACAAAAGGGTTCATGAAAATACGCTTTTTTTGGAAAAATTGAAATTCGAGCATATTTCTGAATATTATGCTGGCTTTCCTATGACAGCTATAATCTTGATGACTGGATGAACTGGGTCCAACATGCCATAAGTGATTGGAGAAAAAACATGAAAGCAAAAACACATGTATTTCTTGAGTTACAGACACTCAAAGGCAGGGACGTTTTTTCGTGACTACAGTTTTCGGCCATTTTCAGAGCCTCATAGGTGGATAACTATGCTAGATACACCCAATTTGATAACATTTATGAAATCTACCCAAAAAGTTAGCCCTAGACACTTAATTTCAGAACTGTAAATAGCATAGAAGTGGAGTTATTCATGTTAGAAGTAGCACTGAGAGGCTCGTTTGGCGAAATTAAATAAATTAATTAAAATTTTGAGAGGCTGCAGTTTCCAAACTGCTTGGGAGAGGGACCTAGTACTTCAGGATTCTGCCTAAGTTTGGTGTAGGAGCACCTGTGAATTTTTTCAGGGCATTCTGAGAGGGTCATCTGGGAAATTTCTTTGAAATTGGGAGATTTGAAATGGAATCAGCCAAAAGTGTAGCCTAGTTGGTAGCGGTATGTCACCTAGTTGGTTGTCGCCTAGTTGGTAGTGTTGTAGCCTAGTTGTCTGTCGCCTAGTTGACCGGCAATCCTAGTTGATGACCAACTCGTCTCTGAGTTTGATTTGTCTGCGAGTTGACCAACTAGGTTTGTTGATATCTCCAGTACCCGGTTATTATACCGGTCAATGAGTTGACATGCCTACGAGTCAAGGACACTGTCATCAGTTGACATGCCTAGGGGTTACTATGAGCTAACTTGTCTACGAGTTGACATGGTTGATGACCAACTCATCTACATGATCTACGAGTTGACATGGTTGATGACCAACTCGTCTACGAGTTGACATGGTTGATGATCAACTCGTCTACGATTTGACCAACTCGTCTATGAGTTTGTTGCGAGTTGACCTTCAGTTGTTTGCGAGTTGACTAACTCGTCTACGAGTTGACCAACTCGTCTACGAATTGACCTAAATGTCTACGAGTGACCAAAATGTCTACGAGTTGACCGACTTGTCAATGTGTGAGTCGACGACGACTTGTCAGCTTCAGTGAAGTCGTCGTCGAAGTCTGAATGATTCAATGAATAGGCGAGTTGTAGACAACAGGACCTGAGAGTGAGATAAGTCTCAGGGCAGGGTGGGCGGTTCAACTTTAAGTCTTGAAAACACCCGGTTCTGTTGACAAGGTTTGTTTGATCTATAGACCATAATCAACCTACCAGATATGACTCCCCCACAATCGATCGGTCTGTATCCATCAAGAGCTTGAACACCTCTTATCCACCAACCACTGTCCCATTTTATGGCATACGTGTGCTCTCGTCGTTTCTTCTTGAGACTTTCCACTTGGGGGCCAAAGATGAAAAGCGCCCTCTGGCTGTGATTTATTTTTTTTTTCATTGCCCCTCAGGCCATTATTAAATCAGACAGGATAGTTGTTAAATTGGTCTATAGATCCAGAATATTCATTCGTTATCAGTTAAGACCACTGTGTCTTGAGGACTGGACCACAAATCGTCGAAAACATGAAAGTGCGTCCTGCTCCTTGAAACATTTACAATTTTGCAGTGCATTGTGGGAAGCCCGTGGGAAAAAAGAGAAAATGGAAGAGATGAAGATATTTTCATGGTGAGATAACTGCTTTTTACTCAGTGATTTATGAGACTATGGTTAAATTTGATCTTGGCTGATGCCGCTGGAAATGTTCAAGTTCGTTCTGTAAGTCGCAGAAATGTCATTCTTCTTCATGGAAATATGTCGGCAGTGACATTGGCAGTGTTGTTGTCAATGCATGTCGAATTGGCACAACCCTCGATCATCTTGCAGGCACCGGTCTTTTTTTGTGCCAGGGCGTTTGGCAAGGATCTCCTTGGAACTGATGCTGTCAATAGTGCTGAAGGGTGTGTCTATATGATGCCTCGTGACTTGGCCTCCTGTAGACATTGATCATCATTCTTGTTCTTGTTCTTGTAGTTCGTTGAGCTGCTTTTTCATCAGCAAATGGTCTCGTTAACAGGGCAATCTGATGGGCCTATGTCAGTATGTGATAATTAGACAGTATTAGTATACATCATCATGATCATGTACAATTATTGTACATGATAATGTAGATTGTAGTACTGCAGGGTCCCCACCGGACAGGGAAAACAGGGAAAACAGGGAAAATGGTGAAAAAAAATTCCCTGCAGGGAAAACTCAGGGAATTTGAAATTTGACCTGAAATTCAGGGAAAACACAGGGAATTTGGTTTTACATGTGGTAATGTGTGAAAAAAGCCCTCTATTTGAAGCAAAAATCCGCAAAAGTCATTGTTTTTGGTTTCCGATTAGCGACGATATTGCCGCGATAACACAACGCTAAGCCCGAATAAGGTCAGGGAAAATGTCCGTTGAAACAGGGAAAATTCAGGGAAAATACAGGGAATTTGCTCGCCAAATTTCAGTGGGTACCCTGTACTGATGACAGTGTCCTTGTCACTGTCAGTGATGTTACAAGTGACAATGACACTGTTACCAAGTACAGACCTATTAGCCGTTTAATTGTGTAGTGACAAAATACTGCACTACAGTACACTAGGCCTACCAGTCTGGTAGGTATTAGTAGTATAACATTTTACAGTCGACACATTGACGTTGTAGACAGTGAAGTAATATTTTCGTATGCAACAATGACAATGAGAACAGGGGCGGCGGAGCTGGGGGGCACTGGGGGCACGTGCCCCCCACTTTTTGGCCAAAAAATACATAAAATGCCCCTTTTTCTCCTTGAAATTACCGTAGACAAGGTGCCCCGGAGCCCGGTGCCCCCCCACTTTTCGAAGCGTTCCGCCACCTCTGAATGGGAAGAGAATAAAGAGATACATGTATTCATCATATAGAGACGTGGAGGACGAAACCCATCATGTACATGTACGTCCTATTAGTTTTTCGTTAGAGGCTTCTGGATCCATAGATCTCCCTTTGTTCATGCAGTATGCACATCTTGAGGACTTCAAAAAGTGAAAACCTTAGCTTAGGTAGAAAGCTGGAGACTATACACCATATATGAAAGATAACCCACATTGCTCTCAAGTTATGAGCAAAACGAACTTGACTGTGCATGTTTGAGCCATTTTAGGCCTACTGAATAGCTGGCCATAGCGGATTCAAACTAACTTTCCCAAATGAGTTTTAGGCCTGGGGTTTTAGGTCATGTAACAAGTTGCTGACAACCCACGATAAGGCACAACCCCCCAGATTAAGGTAATAAATCCCCTAATAAATCCACTAATAAATCCCCATCAGTACTGTCTTCCTGACTGCCTGTTGGCCACCTTTATTCTTTACTGACTTTTTGATGACAGTGCCCTTGGCTTTGTTTTGATATATTCCTGGGTTAACTTTTCTGTGTGTATAATTCTTAATTTAATACATGGGAAGAACTGAAGTTTCCACGCACCACTAACATGAATTAAGGTAATCAGGGGACAAGCATTTTTTGCAAAGTTTTAGTACGCAGGCAATTCAGTGATGTGAAAACAAAGTAAATTTCAGCCTGCCTAAATATGGGTTTGTCAATGTTATTTGTATGCAAGGGATACATGTACTGGTCAAGTGGTGTAAATATAATACAATGTACTGAGTGTTGAGTACTGACAGAGGATTCCAACCATTTTTGTGTCACATTTACTGAATGCATATCTTGTGGATGTGCCTGTCATGGCTTTTGGAGGTTCTTGTGTTAGTCGGCCTGTGGTAGTCAGATTTATTGATTTGTCAATGACCCTTGAAGGGAGGCTGTGATCATGACTTGCTTACTGCAAAATTGACTTGTGCTTCACCATGAAATTGTTTTCATTAGCTGCAGAATAGGCCATAGTGCTCAGGACGATGTGCAACTGGATACTATTGTCATATTTTGCTGATTCAATTTCAGTTGCTGAGATTGATTTTTGTTCTCCTTGAATTTATAACCCTGGGACATCTTGCTGTTTGTATAGTATAATGTGTTTGTATAGCAATGAAAAGTAAGCTATGTGTCTTTTACTCTTTTACAGTTCAGTGCAGCGCAGTACTAGTGCAGTATATCCCAGCACAGTACAGTATTGGTGCAGTATACCAATCAGAACTTATACTGGGTTATTAAATGTCAGATGCACCCAGTATATATAGTTGTTAGTTTTCATGCACCTGATAAATGGCTGAGTGGCCTAAGACTCTAGCTGTGTGACTGGGGATTTAGTGGGGCCAGCTAAATAGGAGTACCAGTCAGCATAAGTCAACAACCTATGAATACCCCGATAGGTGTTGTATGAATTCCCCCTTAGCCGAAGAATAGATTTACATTTTGGAGTTAACATGGTGTGGGTAAGACTGTGGGGAATTGGCAGCGCTCCAGGCTAGCCAGGTTTAGAGCACAAGCCCTGATCAGCAGAGCAGCATTGCAGCAGTGTAGCAGTGGGGTGAATGGGCCTGCTAGGGCTGCCTTGGGGGTGCCAAGAGTCTGTCAGACACTCTGATGTTACCCCAACCTCTACTTTAATGTTTTTGCAGCAAGACACGAGGAGCATGCTGATCAGAATCGCTTCTGTGGAGTTATTAGCCTCCACGACTGCTCTCTTCAGGTCTCTCTTCAGGTCTCTTGTGTTTGGCTGACTCTGCTATTAGTTTTACTGCTCTAAAGTGTTGTGAAGGGAGCTTCCACTTCACTCCTTTGTTTAATGTGTAGTTCTCAGCAGCTCGAACATTGACCTATGTTATATGCACAAGATGTGGGGTTATTTGGGGTACACAAATGGCAGATTTATTTGATTGATGCTGCTCTAGGGTGTTGCTGAAATTTTTGTTCACGTCACACAGCATGAAGAATAGATCAACAATTCTCAATTTCTAGGACTTTTTGTACTATGCCAATTCTATTAGAGGCTAAATTGATGGGCAATCATAAATATTAATTTAAGTAAAAAATCTGAATTTAATACTGGATGAATCAATCTTAATTAATATAAAATTCAGAATTATTTTAAGTGACTGTAATTGAACATCTTTCATCATATGAAATCTGGTGAACATCTCTTCCATCAGTTTATCTTCACCAGATGGACTTCTGGCAATCTTGATCCCAACTGTTTCAATTAACTCTCATTAAGATTCATTATCAGTCCTTCTGTTTGACGCAGGTTGCTTGGTGATCTAATGGTGTTTGATGGAGCAACATCCTTTAGCTGTCAATGCCTGGACTTGAAAGTATAATCATTGGTCACTTTATCAAGTTTTATGGGGGATGCTCCTCAGCAGTAGGGCCTCAGGTTTTACTGTTCATTTGTTTCATTTGTTTGCATTTCAAGGTTCAGGTTGAACAGTTCACAGAACAAGATGACTTCAGTTGGTCAACATTAACTTTGAAGTATCTTTACCAACCGTTTATAAGTAAAATTTGCCACTCCCAATAGTTCTCTATTGCCACTGTTGAATATTAAGAATTAACAAGCGGATGAGGAATAAGGCTAAAAATATATTGAACAAATTTTAAATGATTTAGAAATTAGATGACATAATGATAATTAAATTTGGACGAGATAAGTTTCAATCACATTAGGAGTGATATCACTGATGTACAGAGTCTATTGAAAATGTGTGTTAAAACACTGCAGGAAGGGAGAGGTGAGAAAGTGAGATTATAATGCAATGTTACACTTTAGAGGTTATATTTATGTAATTTACGATATTCCTGAAGATAAGACTGACAGATTGTCAGAGTAGAAAGTGGAGCAGGCAAGTGATTGCATTTCCCAGCCATGCTTGTAACTTGTTGCAAGTCGCTGACTGTTAGATCCATTTGCCTCCAATTCCTGTGGTAAGCTTCAGTCGTACAAATGAGTTTCTGTCAGCTGTTCTTGAAGCTTGTTGTTGTGGGTATATACTATGTGTGTGGCATTCATATCTCTCTCTCTGTCAGAAAAATATATCAAGTTATCAATGTGTTCTTATCTTCTCCTTCGTTCTTAGTGTTGCTGGACTACCAGTCTCACTTATAAGTTTCACATGAATCACTTATGCATACTAAGTTTCATTTTAACTACAGCTGTGCACATCTGTTAAAAGTACTCCAAACCCCTTTGTAAGTTCGAACTGTGAGTGAATTAAGAGTTAACTCCGTTGGGTTTGTTATTTCAGCCTATTTTGCTCTTTACTCAATAAATCTTTTGAGCAATTGTCCAAAGCCAGAACTGAATCAGTTTGAATGGTGTAAACCAAATTGTAGGTTTTCAATGATCAGATGAGTCAGCAGTGATGACAAGAGTGTTGTATTGATGTCCTGCTTGGTCAGACTGTTTTGAAGTTTTACAAAATGTTAATCCTTCTGTATTTGTTGTGGTTGCAAAAAAAATATGTACAGTCATCCTAGTACATTAACTTTCAATCAGTTTAAATGTATACATGCGAATATTCTCTACAGATAAACTATTGTTAATGAGTATTATTATGTGATTTGACTAAGTCTAAAGGTGTCAGTGTGACTATTTCTGAGTCGTGTGACTATTTCTGAGTCGTGTGACTATTTCTGAGTCTGAGATTGCCCTTACTAAGGATGGTGATGAAATTCGAACCACTGACTCCGTGACTGTAGATTGGCACTTTATGATTCCAGTGAATTAACTCAATTGTATACATATGTATCACTAATATATTCTTTATATAATTAGATTGGATGGATTGTTAATTTCAGATCTCAGGGGATGTGAGTGACTGGGTGGACACATGCATTAGGAGGCGTACGTGAACGGTCCACAGGGCACTGTACGGGACAGGCAGAGCCGCAGAGGGGTGGCACGGCCACAGAGGGGTTGCACAGTCGCACAGGGTGCAAGTGCCTCCTCACACGTAACCATGTCCTTCAAACGTCTCAAGAGGCGCCTTTCTCAGACCTTCCGCAGCACTCGTGCTCTCGACGAGAGTCTTTCGGAACTAGCGGAGGACCTTCACATCGAGGAGAACGGCACTCACAAGGAAAACGGTAAGTGCTTTTCAATGCCGCTTTTAATGTGAATAAGCTACTTTCGTACTTCTAGTAATCTTCTACTTACTTTGGCACTTCCACACTACTCAGGACTCCAGACTACTTGGGCATTGAGTCATTGACACTGATATTGATGAATGATGATATTAATTTAAACAGTCTTCCAGTACGGATTGATTCTGAATGATGGCAAGATGATGTTGGTCATGAAGTTGCTTGAGATGTAATGCGTTTGCTTCATGATGCACCGATTCTGTTGGCAAATTAATGAAACTGACTTTCTTTTCCCTCCTCTTGGTTTGTGGAGACTGACCTGTGTTGGGATATATGGTTATGTCATATTAGGAGTATTTTATTAAAATGCCCATTTCAATTTCTATGTTTGAAATAACGTGATTGAATGGGTATTGATGGATGATCTCATGAAGAATTGAGGTAACGAAGGATGCATGGATTACTTGATCTGTATTCATCCACAATTAACCCATTAGTATGTATCTCTAGAAATGTTGGAAATGACATTCTGTGTCTTGAAAGTAATTTGCAAGAGAAGTGGAAATGCCATTCTTTTATTGCTTTGGGGTTTAGCTAATAAGTATCTCAATACTAACAGGACCCCACTTATCGTGCTTATGTTTATACAATTCAGATAGGGGAGAATGGGGTTTAGATAAGAATTGCAGCTTTCTGAGTTCACACTGGTTAAGATTGCATTGCATTTCACTCTGATTTGCTTACAATTAATTTCTAGCTGCCCTTGATATTTTTAAAAGAGTTTGAAGTTATGTTGTTGTATGTTGTTGTTACTTTCTTGTGTTTTACTTTTTGTCAAGGTTTTAAATGTTATTTATTCCTGACATTTGAAATGTCCAGAAACAGCTGGCCTGTCTGACTTGTTTTGTGTTCATATTTTAATGGAAGTATTAAACAAATAGTGGTGATGTATAGTGACATGATGCAGACACACACCTACTACACAATTTATAGTTTTATTTTTTTCATCAAAATTATGCATCTGCTTTGTGGTCTGTCAATAAATGCAATCACTTTGTGGATAAATTTGCTATGGAGTACTCAATAGTGACTTTGCACTAGAGGGAGCCAAAGTCCAGCCATAGTCCTTGTAGAGGACGCCACTATCCACATGATCCTTGTATCTTGTCTGTCGGTGTGTGTATCATTGCCATTGTGCTACCCTGGAGTGCTACCTATCTCTTTGGCTCTGCCAACTTGCTCTTTCTGGAGTAATTGCTTGTGTGTTACAATATATTGGTGGAATCAGATCTATGTGTCCAGAGTTTGCAAATATAATGTCACAGTGTTTTGGCTTGGTCCATTGCTAATATAAACACAACCTGCTTGGAGAGGCACCACTCATGCAGTTTGATATAAACACTGTTTTGACTGCTCTTGGTGTGATGAAAGGCTCACTTTTTGCTTTAACAATAAATCACTGAGTCACATGTTGAATATTTACCTGAATTAAATGATCTATTGATTTGCTGAGAGGTCATTCCACTCAGGGGAGTTTGTTGAATTGAGCAGTCTGCCTGCAGATGTGCAAGCAAGCCCATTACAGCTATGATTGGTGATTGCATTCAAATTGGCTGAAGTGATGAATTACAAATTGCAAAATGATGTTGATGTTCGGCAGATGGGCTTTGCTTGTCTTGGATATGATCCATTGCCTTCATTGAATATACTGGTCCATTCCCTATAGTGGGCTATACAGTCTAGTCACAGTATGAGGCTTGGTAGGTAATTAGATTGGTGGCTCATTATTCCCTAACATGCATCTAATGGAAGCTCCAGGAAATTACTCTTGATCCCTTTGTTTGCCTCACCATTCAAAAAGAATTAATATTCCAGTGAGCTCTGTCAATTTGCATATTGTGTAGCTTATAGTAAAGTTAAAGGGCTATATGTATGTGTGTGTGTGTTACACTGTTACATTGGTGTGGTGCAAGCATGAAGACCAAGAGTTGATAAAAGTGATTATAAGGTAAACATATTAGTGAGGTTGTCTTATCACCCATTTCAAAATGTAATCATAAACCTTCAGAATCTATCCTGACAGGTTGACAACAATAATGCCCTCTCTAAGATACGGGTTAATAACTATTCCAGGTTTGTTTCATGAGATTGCACTATCAGTAGTACCAGGAAACAGTGGTTTGTGGAGATAAGCAGTGCTGTCATGTCAGTTGCCCAGCAAAACAAGAGACCTTGGAGTCCTCGGATCTGAAAATTGTAATTGTCTCAACACAAATACTACTGAAGGATTTGAAGGATCAGATGAGTGGAATAACTGAGATGTATGCAAGTTTATTAACTTGCACTTTCATCAAAGTGGAAATACATCGCGAAAAAAGAAATAATGATTATAAATCACTGACATATTTAGTTCCAGTTATAACCACTACAAGAAGGGTCCACCACTACCTAGCTAGTCTCAGTAACTGAGTCTGTATGGCCTTTGATAGAAATAGCTCCCTGAGGCAGTCCTGCTGCTCTGTCAAGCAACCAGCCAAGAACCAGCTAGCAGCCACTGGAGCAGTCAATACCTTGGAAATCAAACCCAGCAGTTTGCTGATGTTCACTGGACTGAAAGGGGGTAATCATAGAGGGGGAATAAGATGCGACCAGAAGACATGGAAGATGGGGCAGCTGGAAATATGGGGGTGCAGTAGTCACTGGTGGCACTGCAACTATTGCTGGCAACTGCTGCTAGGATTGCAACAAGGCAAGGCCTCGAAGGGCAAATGTGATGCCTTTATCCAGTGCTATATACTAAACTAACAGAAGCCGTAGTTGCCTATGCTGGTCCTCAGCTGGGTTACTCCACCACATTTCAGCTATCTGCTGTGGATTGACTGATCAGTGACTTGTGATGAAGTTATGATGCTGCAAACAATTTTCTGTAAGATTCACCTATTTTACTGCAGCATCTTGTAGTGGAAGTCCCAAGGGAATAAGTATATATATATATATATTGTAAATTGATTGATTGTCGTTGGCTCTCATTACTTTATCTGACAAAGTTAGTTTTAAACAATTCAAAAATTACAGAAAAACTTAACAAGTGCTGTGATTTATTGACCAGAAGTTCTCCATATTGAATGTGAAATAAATCATTCTTTTGGTAATTGGAATGTTGTTTTACTGAAATGGCATAATTGGGGTTGCTTGCATCTTATTTCAACGAGCCATTCACTGACATTAAACTGTCAATCTCTTGTTTAAAACTTTAAAGACCACCCATGTTCCAAATTGTTCAGGAAGGAACCTGCTAACCCACAACATCTTGTTTCAGTTGTAATTCCTCTAAGTTTTTCGACTGCTTTTCATCCAGGTGATTTGTTCAGTGTTATTGCCTTGAAGTACAGAATGCCTGGATTCCAAGAATTGGAAATTGACGTGGGCTGATTTGGCTGGAATATCGTGAAAGTGTCTACAGGTGTATGGTTACCTGCAGTCACACAGTGCATGTTATGTAAAGACATAATTTGTGCAATTATTTCGTTGACATTTCCTGTCAGATTATCTGCAGCACCTAGATTTAATGTGGGATGAAATAGATTCACACAGTGAGCTTGAACAAACTCTGGGGTTAAAAAAATTGACCAAGAAAACGATTAGCGCAATGATGTAGAGGAAGGTCAGACGAACATTTTGATGTATCAAACGAAAAAATCTGTTGGGAATTTTTTGAGATATTTGAGTTTTAGATTTTTAACCGGCAGGTTAATAGAGGAGGGCTTAAGTGAAATGGGACTCTTGTCCACTTGTCCACTTGTCCATGTGTCAACTTGTCCACTTGTCCACTTTCCTTGCCCCTCTGAACACAGTGCTGCAACCCAGTGAGCAATGGGGGCCAATGACAGATATGGATCTGCCCATTATGAATGGGGGATTCAGTTAGCTGTAAGGGGTTACCATGGTTACAGGTGCAATGAACAGCTGCAGCCAGCAGTGGGCCTGTGAGCCTCATTGGAGAAGTTGCCCCTCTGTCAGGATTGCTTGTAATTCCAAGGCACTGTGAGAGTCAAACCATTTAAGTACTTGTGTTTTAAAATAATTGTTCATGCCTAGATGAAGCATGGTTGCTCAGTGGATCATTATGTTTATAACACTTGGCATTGTCTACTTCTTCACCAGCTTTCTGTACAGTGCTATGATGTAGTTATGTACCATTGCCAAATTATTCCTGCAAGCAATGTCTATCAACACCCATCCACTAAACTCCCCCAAGAGACCAGGGCCTTCCTCAGTGCATTTCTCATTCTGACAGTATACTTTGACAAACTTTATCATTACAGCCTGTAAATTTGATATGCATAAAATGAGTGTTGCTTCCCACAGATTTTGGCACTCTGTGACTGTGAGTCATAATAACTGATGAAGTGTCATCTTCCCAAATTTAACATCCATGGGAAACATAGAGGCTGTTTGATTAGTCATGATGAATAGAAGGCTATTTGATTTGTCATGTGACTGATCTTAAGAGTAAAATTATCGTGACAAATCATCAATATGATGATTCACGAAGTGCCATTTTCACAGTGCAACAGCCCACTCTGTTTGGATATCAGTTTTACGGACTGTAAACTAAAGTGGTGTTTTAATTGTAGTCTGCAGAAAAGGTTGCAAAAAGACGCTTGACACCACAAATAAACGGGCCTGTAAAAATTCTGGCGGCCCTGTAAACCAGTTTTTACCGGCCCACATGCCTTGTGAAAGGTCAGAGCGAGTTAGTATTTCACTTGGATTTATGAAATTTTGGATAGGGATTCACTTTAGGGTCTCCGTCAAAATCTTTTGGAAAAACCCAAGATGGCTGCCAAAATGGCTGCCATATTTTGAATTGCCCACTGTGACCTTAGTATTTCCTTAGATTTATGAACCTTGGTACAGGGATTTACTTAGGGTTCCCGGTTCCCCTCAAAATTTTTGGAAAAATCGAAGGTGGTTGCCAAAATGGATGTTCTGAATTGCCCACTGTGACTTTAGTATTTCACTTAGATTTATGCAATTTGGTATAGAGATTCACTTAGGGGTTCCCCTCAGAAATTTTTGGAAAAATCCAAGATGGCTGCCAAAATGGCCACCATATTTTGAATTGCCCACGGTGACTTTAGTATTTCACCTAGATTTATGCAATTTGGTATAGGGGTTCACTTTGAATTGCCCACTGCGACTTTATTATTTGGTTTGGGGATTTGCTTAGGGGTTCCCTCATAAATTATGAGAAAATTTCCAAGATGGCTGCCGAAATGGACACCATATTTTGAAGTGCCCACTGTGACTTAAGTAGTTCACTTACAATTCTGAAATATGGTATAGGCATTTGCTAAGAGGTTCCCCACAAAGTTTTTATGGCTTGCAGCAAACACTATCAGTCTGGCAATAACTGCTTAATACAAAACAATCCACGTAATAATATATAAATCCCCCTATTCATGATTTCAATCCCGAATATATAATCACCAAAGGCCGGTTTTGAATCCATGGATTCTTGTTTGTTTATCACACCCTATTTTTAGCATGTAGTCTCCATGAAAAAGTGATCAAAACTGTCCATTTTTCCTGTTAGATTATATCTAAGATAAAAGTCATTATTCAAAAGTAAAAAATATGCAGTCATTGTCTCAGCAGGAAGTATGTACCACCTCATCTAGACTGACAGGGTGTGATAAACCTATAACAGTTAACATTTGCAGCTAAAGGCCTGAGAAAATGTTTGAAATACCAGGTTGTGTTAGTTACTTAATTCTGGTAAATAATTTTTAGCAAATTTTGTCTCATCATCTCATTGTAACAGGCTTTGTTGAGTTTTTTGTGCATTTTATCACAAATTTTGCGACTGTGAAACAAGCATTTCATAACAATGTAAAAGGATAGACAAAGTTGAGTAAATTATCAGACAATGCATGCATAGAATGTTTGTAGGTATCTGCTTCACTATGAAGTTGAATCCCCTGATATTACATGAAAAGTCTTTGCAATTGGACAAAACGACAAAAATAAGATTAAAAGCTATAAATAAACAGTAATATTCATGCTTAATGTATTTTAAGTACTTAAAATGGATGTTGGGTGTTTAATGTTGATGTAGGTTATCTGGCATCCAAAATCAATCAATCTTTAATTGTATAGAACAACAAAAATAGCATAAATTCAGTAAATTATGTGAAAATGTAGTTAATACAAACATGTACAACTATTGCACATTAAGACTGCAATGTCGAAGTATTTTACTCCATACTTAACTAAATGCTTCCAAACATTCTATCTGTGTGTTTTCTGATGGTTCATTCAACATTGGCTACACTTTACATGGTTGCAAAAGTACTTGTTTCACAGTGGTGAAATTTCTTAAAAAACACATAAAAACCTCAATAATACCCCATACAGTTAAAAATTGAGGTCGATTCTACTACAATTATTCACCAGAATGATGAAACTGAGGACAAGCTGGCAAATAAACTTATTTTATAAAGTTTCTGAGAAATGTTAACTGTTATAGGTTTATCACACTCTGTCAGTCTGGATGAAATTGTATGTACTTGCTATTGTGGCAATGACAGCATATTTTTACTTGTGAATAATGACTTTTATCTTAGATATTACCTGACAGGAAAAATGGGCAGTCTTGATCATTTTTAAATGGAGATTCCATGCTGACAATAGGGTGTGATAAATAAAAAGTTTAAAACTCGATTATCTAAAAAAATTCCCAACAGATTTTTTCGTTTGATACATTAAAATGTTCGCCTGACCTTCCTCTACATCACTGCGCTAATCTTTTTCTTGGTCAATTTTTTTAACCCCAAAGTTTGTTCAAGCTCGCTGTGTTCACATATTTGTTATTTTGTAGATAACCATGATAGAACTCTGAGCACTATGAAGTTGAAAATAAATTTCTCCATTCTGCATGGATGAGACAGCTAATCAGTAAGTTTGACACATGATTGTCTAGTATCAGAAAAGTGTCATTCTGTATCTGTATGTTAATTTGTGTTACTTGCTAGAGGGTTAGCTTTGGGATGTATATAGGCCCTGTCTAAGTTGTTAAGGTACCTGCTGTTGGTGACAGCAGCAGATTGAGGTGTCAGTTCAGAAGAGGTTGTTGATGTTCTCATCTCTGTAATGGAGACGTCATTGTGTTGTCTCTGGACCGAGGACAGACAGATTTTCGATCTAAGATGGACACAGTGGACAACTAGAATTCGTGTCGCAAGCGGAACGTACGGGAGTTCGCCGCACGCAGGTAGATATCGATGTAAAAGACTCGAGAGAGTGTCGCAGCGAGACTCACGCAGATCTCGAGGAAAACAAGAAATTCTGCTGTCAATGCATGATTGGGAAAACAGTGAAATCCAACATTCCTTTAGATCTGCAGGATTTCAGCTGAAGTACAACAATCTCGTAGATTTGTGAGACCTTAAACAAGTCCTTCAGATTCGCAGGACAAGTAGTTGGGAAACTCAGTGCCTTGTTTTGCAATATAGATTGAGTTACAGACTCGAGGCAGGCAATAAAATTTATGTCATCCTAGTGCTGTGTTTCTTTCACATTTCATGGATCACAATACAGATCGTTTTTATGCCATTTATAGGTCTGAAAATAAGATAACTTCGAAATAACGTGCAAGCACTTTAACAGCTGCTTGTAGATAGACTTAGTATCTATCTATCTATCTATCTATCTATCTATCTATCTATCTATCTATCTATCTATCTACCCACATGTTTATCCTCCCTCCCTCCCGTCCCTTTTTTCCTTCCTACTTTCCTTTCTTTTTTCGTTCCTTCATTCGTTCCTTCAGCCTGTAGACAAAATACAGATTTTTCCTGATAAGTTTTTGTGTTTCAAATGGCTTGAATTGGTTTAAATACTGCAAATCTGCAGGCATCTTCCAGGGAAGCTACAGTCTGTCACTCTGGTACAACACTTAGGAGTAAAGGATGCGGACCAAGTAGCTGCAGACCCAGATTAATGCGGACCAGACAGATTGAAGACAAAATAGGCCTATATTTTTTAAGCAATGGCACTCAACTAGCACTGACTAAAGCGCCGTGAATAGGCTTGTCTATTTCCGCACCGTTTTTTTGGTCCACATACTTAGTATACTTGGAATGCCTGTTTATCAACTTGCTTACTAAAGTTCAGAAATAGGCTTTAATATTACTTATTTAGAAGTAATAATAATCCACTTTTTAAAAATTGTTTGGTATATATACAGTCTGAAAGTTGAATGTAGTTATGTGTGACAGAGACAACATATTCTTTTTTTTAATGGCCAATAGACCTATTTCACTGAATGTGCTGAACATTTGCCCCAAATAACTTCTAGGTAATTCCATGATTCTTAATTTGCTTTCCGCACATGGAAGATGTATGCCCATTAAACCTAAAAACACTACTTCCAAAATTTAATCTGAAAGAAATAGGAAGTTATAAAGCCTCAACAATGCTCAAAGTTACATGAAACAATACCCATGGAAAGTGCCCTGCGTTCACGTTTCTATGATCTCAGGGAACAACAGGAGAGTTGCAGCAATTATTAAGGTTTTGAGCTCATCCAAAGGCAGCATTAAAGCACGTAATCTGAATTGGCATGGGGACAAACAATGCTATGATTAATTTTGGACTCAGGCTTGGAAGGCTCAGCAACTGCCATAAGGGAACTTTCACTTGCGGTGCAGAGGGTTTCAAAACTGAACAATTGGACCTCACAGGAGATGAAGGACTGCATCCTCTATTTATCCTTAAATTGACATTTGGTTCCCGAATATAATTATTAATTTAATTACATTTATTGATTGTATTATTTTCAAAATACGTAAAATGGTGTGATAAGCACGAATAAATGGTATATATATCTATTTAATCATACTCTATCTTTGTAACTTTGTTGTTTATCTTATTTCTCTCCCATTCCTCTCTCAATCCTCACCAAACTTCGCATATGAAGAGCAAATGACATTTTCCCTTGAAATAAGGTCTGTTATCCTTCAAAACCCTCTTAATTGCTTTGAAATCTGTCTGCATTTGACACCTTCTGCACGGAAAAACTACTCCCGACATTATAGCGCTGTTACTTCAGTTGCCCACACCCCCCTGCACCACTCGCCCAGCCTATGCGTTTCGGAGGGGGTATTCTAATACCCAGAACAGCCTGCAACCTCAATCATTTGCATAATCACAAGAGCACCTTCGACGAGTCTTTGCCCTTCCCCATAGTGACGTTTTTGACAGTTACAATGCAAGGCCACATGGATATATACCATGGGGGATAATCATAAAGTGTTCTTATTGAGTTGTTGACACGTTTTTAAAGAGGATATTAGTGAACGTGTTCTTTTGGAGTGAAAGTGTTCTTTTGGAGTTACAGAAAAGCATTTGTGAGCACAGTCACTGACCTGCAATGCATTGAGTGGTTGTAATCTTGAAAATTGTCGCCGATTTTTGAAACCCTTCAATTAATTTTGTGTATACAAATAGTTCATTCAAATGTTGTTTCTTCTACAACGTGCTTTCATTCAAATAGATAGATAGATACATAGATAGATAGATAGTCACATAGATAGACAGACAGACATATAGACAGCTAATTAGTCTGTCCCACCAATTAACATTGAAAATCCCCCCCCCCTTACAACATACAACTGAAGCCAATGTCACATATTCGCGCAGCGAATAGAGCCCAAGACAGGACTCAAAAATCTGTGCAGTGATGCTCTCAACATCAACAGTCCACAGCGAATTACGTCAACTCCCTCCAGCTTCTTATCAATGATTTAGTTTATTTAACAAAACATAACAAATTCATCTTCAAAAGTGCCTCAATAATTCAATTTTCTTCGTGAATATTCTCTCTACTCATCATTTTTATGCAATAGTTAATTATTCTTTTCAACACTTCAATTCATTATGACTGCCTTTCAAGTTATGCTAACACAATACCTCCTACAAAAACATTGTAAGTGCTACGCGCATTTCATGGCAGTGCCATTTACATATTCAATCCATACACAAAACTCTTCATATGTCACAAATCTATTTCCAGCGGGTATCCTATACAGGGTTGGGTTCAAATACAAATATATTTGTATTTGTATTTGTAAATACTGTATTTGTATTTGTATTTAAATACTTTTCCAGAAATTTGAAAGTATTTGTATTTGTATTTAAATACTTTGCAAAGTATTTGTATTTGTATTTAAATACTTTTGTCAGATTTCAAAAGTATTTGTATTTGTATTTGTATTTGTATCAAAGTATTTGGTATTTACAAATACTTTTTTCAAATACAAGGTCTATAAATGGATTATCTTCAAAAGTGGATATAACTGGTGTGACTATCTTTATACAATCATTTTGAAATTTTGGATTACAATATTTAGTCTAAATATTATTTTCGAAAATATAGCATTTTAATGATTACCATCTAAAGTTTCCCCTGAGCATGCTGCTTAGTTTGTGGTCTGTACACAAACATTCATGTATAGAGATTATCACTGCTTCATGTTGCTAGGTTTGAAGAAGTTAACAATATCTCAAGAATCCAATGGACTGCACAAGTGAAAACAACTCAGCTTCTATCCTATCTAAACTTCCAATTTTAAGAAAATATTTGTGGAACATAAGATACAAATGAAATATTTCCTGTATGAGAAGTCATGAATTATAATTGATTGCATATATTAAGTAAAAAAAATTGAAAGATTTTCTTTAATTAATTTAATACACATTTGCATGTAGTAGTTATTGTGTATGTCTCACTTACCTATATACTTAATATATTTTCTTTGACAAAAATGTTTACTTTTGTCTAATAGTTACAGGTAAATGACCATTTTATATTGTCTAATAGTATGAAAGACATAACTATCACACATTTTGAATGTTAACTGCTATTCTGACACTGGGTATTGTTTTAATTGCTATTCAAACAGGTACAGGCCATGCATTGTCTTCTGTGAGCAATGGTGTATTGCAATTATATAGGGGTACCATTATGTGGACATTAATCACACATATCTTTCAGTTATAAAAAGTTCATATAATTTTGCATTTATAATGTTTATATCATTATTTATTTGATTAGAGTTCAATTTGCAAGTAAAAGAAAACTTTAAATTTTCATTTAAAGCACATACCAAGTTCCAGATATTTTTGTATATTATTCATTATTATAGCCTCACTATAACAGAAAAACTTATAAATTATAATGCCTTCTTGTTTAATCTAATATATTAATACGTGACTCTGAGGACTCTGGGAAAGCCTGACGTCATCTCCGTTTTCTTTAATTTCCGTATATTTATCCTTTCCTATACTCTTCCAAATATAGCCATCTGCATAGATTGCGATGGCAAAATGTCTCTAATTGCTATTGACAACTTGACACTTCACTGATGATTTTCAATTGAATCTATATCACTGCCTGATTGATATTGAACAGCTTTCAAGGCTTGCTTAGTTTGACGTTGATAGGCCTATTCAAGTGTCATTTTAAAGTGTCATCCTCAAAGTGCAATTTCGCATTTATTCACTTTCACATAGCCCTATATAATTGACTGGTTCTCTTCATTACAGGCGATTTAATTGGCACGCGATTCTGAAGTTCTTTGCCACTAAATACACGGCATTTTTAATCTGCTTGCTTCACTAACAAAACAACCTCACACAGCTTATGTATACCACTCGAAATTCCCCAATATTTCATTAAAAACTGAAAGGTAGACAAATTAATTTGGAAAACACACTTCGGTAAAATCGACTTGCTGGCCTCTTCACAGAAACATAGAAATATCCACACATGCAGAATTGCAGATAGATACATGCAACAAAATATTGAATTACTTCATGAACTTGCTCTTTACAACGGCATGTGTGCTTATGCTTCCTCTCTCACTCATTTTGTCACACAACACTTCCATTCTGCACACTGTCCTCTATCACGGGTAAATGCTAGTATAAAAGAAAAGTAGATTTTATTTATATTATGGAATTGAGAGGGCTGTCAACAGTGGAGTTGAAATTTTCTAAGGCCTAAATATCTATTTGTAAATGTTGATTGATTTCTTTGATATATATCCTGAAACTGAATCTGAAAGTTATATGCCTATTACCAAAATTGAATTTCTCTTTTTTATATTAATTTTTATTGTGCTTTATTTTTCACAAATTTTCCTAGTCAAGCATTCAACGAATTCCTGGTACTGGAAATAGGTATTTTAATGAAACAAATGTGGCATATAGAACAAAAACACGGGATTTTAATGAATCTAACATGATTATTCTATCCCCAAAAGAACCCTTACAAAATTGGCCCAAAAGAACCTTGTGTCTCGACCAATCACAGAGCAGTATTCACCAGTGCAACTTCCCATAGCCAATCACAGACAGTGTTATTGTTGTGAAGTTTATTTCTGAATATTTATAGATAAATCAATATTTACCAATTGATAAGCAGAACATCATATTTAATCAATTAAGAGTAAGATAAATAAATATTGGTGCATGTTTAAAATAATAATATGCAACTATTCAGTCTATAATCGGGTAAGTAAATGACCCAAATCGTCCCAATTTGAACTGATTTTAATGAAGGAACTTGATAATAATATTATGAAAAATTTCGTAATTATTATTATTGCTTGTTAAAACTGTATATAACCTGCAGACCCATAACAGTTGGTTGTATTCATAGCCATTAGCTGGAGTTAGATTAGAAACAATTAAAAAAGAAAAGTTTGAAGTTGTAAGACAGAATTATTGAAAGTATTTTCAAATATATTTGCAAATATATTTGTATTTGTATTTAAATACTTTCAAAATTTGAGTATTTGTATTTGTATTTGTATTTGAAAGAATTGAAAGTATTTGTATTTGTATTTAAATACTTTTGAGCTCAACTGTATTTGTATTTGTATTTGTATTTAGAAAGATTGAAAGTATTTGTATTTGTATTTAAATACTTTTATCTGTATTTGAACCCAACCCTGAATTCCTATATATATTAAAAGGCATTAAAAATACTCCAGCTTGGAGACACCTTGGGTGGCCCAATCATAGGCAAGGGCGGGAAATCTATCAGCCAATGAAATTTTAAGAGTACTGACACCAAGCACCACTTTTCCCCTAGTGTTTACTGAGACAACCGTCCCTGAAATTAGTCTATTAGTTCAGGTACTTCCAACAGCCAATAGGAACAGATTGAGTTTCAACCAATAGGAGAGGATCATCTTTAAATATTAATATTCAGACTAAAAGTCTAAAAGAACTGTCACACCTTGCAGCAAATATACTTTGATCAAGAAATGAAAGGGCAGTTATTCAAAAGACATGACTTATAGGGCGTTTCATTTTTCGGAAAGTTTCTCCGATCAAGTTCTTATTTAAACCTGTGGTTCTCCCATGCCAGATAAGCATTCTGTGCGAATTTCGGCCAAATCCATCAAGTCCTGACCCCCCCCCTACCGCCATCTTTGTTTTGCCCTCCAAAAACGCTATTTTCGCCTAAAAAAAATTGAATTTAGACCTGAGGTACCCCACCTGAAATAGTAGGAGGTTTGATGATGATTCTACTTGGCTCTAAAATACTTAAAGAAACATATACTAAAAATTCAGGAAAATCCATGTGCCAGAACAGCCTCAAATTTGCATAAAATCCAATATGGCAGCCGAAAAATCGACGTTTTTTTAAATAACTCAGAAACTATCAGTGATAGAGCACATATTTGTATGAAACATCAATATAAACTTGGGTATTGCAGACATTTTGACACTATTCCCATCTCTCTATCTTTAGTAGTTATTGAGATATGGTATATTTGAATATCTCTCACTCTTTGAAAATCGCCAAAATACTTTATTCAGGACCACTAGTATTTAATACTTGACATTTTTTACCTACAATGCCACAAATGGGCTATTTTGGAATTTACTAATCTCAGAATGATGTCAATTCAACCTCCAAGTCATGAAGGTTTCTCTATTCACTCACAAAATAATATTGTTGTGTCTGGAAAAATATCTAAGAAAATTCCATTATATTTCTGAAGTTTCATTTCGCAAAATAAATTCCTTAGCTTTGATTGATGTTGCCTGGTGTTCCAGGTGTCTAGATTTTTCCCCCAACTATTTGGGAAAAGTCCAATAGTAGATATAAATCATATTCTCTTCCATGCATGCAGTGATTTCCTGACGAAATAAATATCTTTCTTCACCAGAATGTACAGCATTTTAAAACTGCTAAGACAGCAATTAAGAGTGAAATAAGCAGACTTATTTTGCATTCACAATAAAGAAAAGACTGATTAAAGACTGATGGAAACAAATATGTCAAAATTTTACTCACAGTGATAAACACTGCTAAAGACAGTAACACAGGATTAAGTTTCGGTTCCAGTGAAAACTTTTATCGTCTGACAAACTGAATTTCGGATTAGAATCAATCTTGTGACTAAATGGGAAGCATTATGTGGAATATGCTCTAGTTTTGTCAGAAATTTCTCTTCTGTCTCCTTAAAAATAGTTCATTTAATAGCACATGCACACAGGCTACCATTAAAAGCTCATCTGGTAATTGGCGTCCAAGTTTTAATAAAACGAATGTCTTGCAATGAATCCCAGGTAGTGCCTTGCAATGAATCCCAGGTAGAGACAATAGTGACACATCACCTGCCTGTAAAATGATTTAACTTAAAGAAAGACAATAAACAAGGAGAAAAGAAACAATGATAGCAAACCAGCAACAGTATGTTTTCTTTTTCTTTTGAAATTAGACAAACTGCTTCAAGGAAGAAATCATACAAAACATATACATGATACATTGCATCACCTTAGTGGTGTAATGATTCATCCATGAAAGACCAGCAATATTGTACATTAGGCAGAAACAGTATGATTGGTGAAAAGATTAACAATTTAAGATGTTCTGGTTTATTCTAATTTATATCACTTCAATGTATCCCATGGCTTAATCAACATCATATTACATGTACTTGTAAATTGCAATTGGGGGTAGCATTGATTTTTTAATCATCCTCGATTCCTCATTGGAAATTTGTGTGCCACTGAGTGCCTTGAATTTAAGTAAAAGGTAAGCAACTAGTAATACTGTGTGTAGCAAATCGCTGCTTTCCATAGGTCTCAATACTTAGACAGCAATGTTTTGAACTTTTTATAATATAAGTAATCGACTATTATCAATGATTGACCACCAATATCTATTTTTGTTCATAGGCTTTCACGTATTGATGTATACATTCTTGTCATGCCTGGAAAAATATAGTGACTGCTCTTTAGAAAAACCACATGTTTAGAAACAACAAATAAAATCTGTATTTTAATTAGATCTCATGACATAAAATGATTCATTAGAATTGATCTAAAATACACTGCTTTACATTTTCCGGATAAGCTTTGACATAAAACATTGATATTTGTTGTATGTGAATACAGCAAAATCGTATTACATTGTATACATCTTGAGTAAAAGTGAAAACAGTACAGTCTGGAACTTGTTTCCCCCATGAAACATGTGGCTTAGAAAAAGTCATGGGTGAAATATTTGCGTCAACATATTTGGGTGATTTTCATGGAGTGAAAGATATGCAAATATACCATATCTCAATAACTACTAAAGATAGAGAGATGGGAATAATGTCAAAATGTCTGCAATACCCAAGTTTATATTAATGTTTCATACAAATATGTGCTCTATCACTGATAGTTTCTGAGTTATTTTAAAAAACGTCGATTTTTCGGCCGCCATATTGGATTTTATGCAAATTTGAGGCTGATCTGGCACATGGATTTTCCTGAATTTTTAGTATGTGTTTCTTTAAGTATTTTAGAGCCAAGTAGAATCATCATCAAACCTCCTACTATTTCAGGTGGGGTACCTCAGGTCTAAATTCAATTTTTTTTAGGCGAAAATAGCGTTTTTGGAGGGCAAAACAAAGATGGCGGTAGGGGGGGGGTCAGGACTTGATGGATTTGGCCGAAATTCGCACAGAATGCTTATCTGGCATGGGAGAACCACAGGTTTAAATAAGAACTTGATCGGAGAAACTTTCCGAAAAATGAAACGCCCTAATGACTTAAAGTGCAGTTATATTTAAATCTGGCAATCAGAAGTGGGTCTTGCAATCAATTGGATTACAGAGAGTGCCATTCTTTGGCTTGGATCAAATGCAATTGAAAATACACATTCAATTGGAGGGCACCTCCAGATTACAGCCTACACTTCCAATTCATGGCTTTCGAAGAGATCAATTGTCTTGACAATAAAAAAATATTTATTTTATCACAAAGATAGAATGAAACTGAATTAGTGTGATTGTACTTAATAAAAAAGAATAACAAATCCTCTTATTGTAAAAATGTGCTATTTAACATCATTTAGCATCAACAATGCACAAAAAAAGTATAGGCCTATGCATTTTCAACGAATTCTCAGCAATGAATAAATATATCTCCATGAAAAAACGAAATAATACAGTCTAAGATATGGGAATTCTAAAGAGCCTAAAATTTTAATTTTAGCCCTAACAGAAGTGTCCGAAAAACTATTGGAAAGACATGAGCCAATCATGGACCAGGTAGCATGAACCTAGGATCTTGACCAATCAGAATCCCTTTTACATTTACACCATGGCTGATATATGCATTTTCAACGAATTCTCAGCAATGAATAAATATATCTCCATGAAAAAACGAAATAATATTTTCTATGAATTGAGGATTCTAAAGAGCCTAAAATTTTAATTTTAGCCCTAACAGAAGTGTCCAAAAAGCTATCAGAAAGACATGAGCCAATCATGAACCAGGTAGCATGAACCTAGGATCTTGACCAATCAGAATCCCTTTTACATTTACACCATGGCTGAGTCTGTGTGTAACACTGAGGGAGCAGTCAGTGAATGTAACTGAATTTATGAATGTTGATAAAACACTGGAATTTGTCCTTTTCCTCGAAATATTGGCTCAAGTCCAATATACGGTTAAGTAGTTCCAGTGAGACTCTTTACTCTTTAAAATCATTGCGTCACAACCGTTGTCATGGCGTCACATGGGGGCTGCCGCCCCCACACCCCCGCTCATTGGCCGAAACATTTGTTATGATGACGTCACAACCAAATAACACCCTTATTGTTACACCATGGAACTATTTGGTCCTTATATTGGACTTGAACCGAAATATTTACCAAATTACCACTTAACTTTGTCAGGTACAACCTTAAAGACATAACAAAATAAATTTAACATGTAAGAAACAAATTTTAAAACTTTAATTTTCCATGTCAATATGAATTACTGGCTGCTCCCGCGTGAATAAACACCCATTTGGTTGAAAACTAAAACCTTAATATTAAATAAACCAGATCACAAGAAGCAAAAAGTCATTACCACGCCTCTTTTATGCATCATATTAGTCCCTTGAATCAAAAAAACACTTTGGAGAGTGTTCCCTTGTCTCTGACAAGCGATCCAAAAATTTCTGACAATCATACCAATCCCAGAGGGAGAGAGCTGGCTCTCTCCCAATGATAGAATGCTGGGCAATCAGATGATTGGCTGGTGACGCTGGCAGGGGGCGCTGCAGTCGGCATCCATTGAGCATCCTCATCCTAGTCCTGCTGCAGCAGCCATGGGTACAGGACTATAGGGTTATTAAAAACACTACATGCACTTTGGATATTTTTTCATTAAGGACACTTAGGATTAAGCAGTTTACTCTCAACCTGGCAAGTCTTAAACCTCAGATCCATCATCAGTTGGGTTGCCTCTCTCTGCCGACTGATGCTATCCAGGCCTGTGCATCAGCGGAACAGAAGCATCCTGCATCACCCATCCATGTGCTGCTGCTGCTGCTGCTGCTGCTGATCCTCCACTTTGTTTACGTCTGTTTTGACTGGACCCACGTGTTTAGTATTAGCCGGCCAACGTTGAGCAGCACTTTCCCAAAGCAAAGTAAGGCAAAGCATTGCAGAGCCTGACCATTGTGCAATGCTGAGCATAGCTGCTGGCATACCTCTTTAGTCTTAGCCAGCCTGGGGCAGGTATTTCTAGTCATCTTGAGCATCGTCAGTGGCCTGCTAGTCAACTGCTACTCACCCAGGCTAAGGGAGTTGCTCCCTACTGCGAACTGCATCGAAAAAGTTGCCAGTTGGATGGACCTATTTCGTTTGCTCATTGCATAAATGAGAGATAGACCAGGACCCTGCAAACACCACATGCATAATGCACATTAATGCATGTCACCACATCAAGACGCCAACCCTGCAGGAATACATTGGAGAAAGATCTACATTCAACATCACACAGCTTCACAACGTCTTGACATTTTGCAAGGATTTATCTTGTCCAGGGAATAGAGAAATATTCAGCTGAGTGGATGTATTACACAGCATATGCAAAGGTTAATCTGAATATCATATCAACATCATCATAACATCATATGCACCTGGGAGGCACCCTGCCAAGACAACCCCTGCCCACACAGGCTGCAAAAGTAACTATTTGGGGTAAAAATTGGATATTCATGAGCTACTGGTCATTCCTGGCATGTGACATTCCTGTTGTTTTCAAAATGGTGTAAACTACTTTTTAATGGGAGTTTATCGCACTATCTTCTCTCTAATACTCAAAATAGCCCATCTGTTATCCATTAAGGGGTTGCTATTTTTGTGGTTAGCGAGTTTAAAGATTAAAAATGACCTCCTATAAAGATTCCTTGTCCTCAAATTGGAAGGTCACATAAATTATACCCTTAGGGTTTTTGAATCCCGTTAGCTGATTGGCTGAGAAGGCAAACTATGTCAATGCCTGGAATAGTGGCTGAGGGCTGCTGTGTGGGCAGGGTACCTGCATGGGAGGATGCTGGGAGGCTGCTGTGAGCTGCTGTGATGCATGCTGATGATTTCGAGTATTGCAAACCATGCATCACATATCTATCCCAGGAGCTCCCAGGATATCTATGAGCAAAATCAGGTGAAGTATTAAGCACAGGTGATGTTTGCTTAGCCATTGACTGATTGACATGTGTTATATGTACCCACCCAAGTCAAATGCATTACTTTACACACACTAGCAATGATAATCCGTACAATGTTAGTGATCTATAGATCTGCTGATGAGCAATTAGCAAGAATTTTGGCAATGCAACATGTTTATAAATAACATGTTCTATGTGATGTATAGCTGAATGAGATGCCAGGGACTCCCTTGTCTATATATTTTTTAAACAACCTAATATACTTCAGCTAGTTTAGTAGGTTTTCGTTTTCTTTCAAGGTTCTATGTACATTGTACAAGCATTTCCTTCAAGGTACAAGTAGAAGTAGGTAGCTTGTAGTAGGTAACTTATTGCTCTGTAAATAACATGTTCAAGAGTATTTCAAGAGGATACAAAGTATCTAGGGTCCTTGTTCTCACTGTAGAAATGTAGGAGCTACTTTCAAGTCAAAATTGGTGCAAAACTTCTGAAAAAGTTAATTTGATTTGTCATATATTCATAGGCCTACCATATTAATTGAACAATGCCATATTTATAATTGAAAACTTCATATAATTGAAAACGTCGTATTAATCAATTCTGTGCAGTTTGGCTTTTGCTTTTTCACAAAACTGCTTCAGTAATCAATTTCAATTTGATATTGTGTATAAAAGTGATCAATAGTGTATCTATTGGCAGGTGGCTGGCTTTCAATAGATCTCTGTCCCCCCAGTCGCCACATCCATAAAGTGCAGCTCAGTAATGATCCCAGTAATGATCTCATGGTGATAATGATGATGCAGATATGATGTCGTCTGCCCTCAATGCCCTCACTGACAGCAAAGGTGACTGTATCACACTTGCACCTATGAGTGGATTATGTTCAGTGCTCGTTCATTGATTCTTCTCCACTTCTGTCAATTTCTGTGATGCTTCATTTGGTTCTACTTTGTGAATCTGCCAAAGTGCCAGGATTCAGAGGAGTCTGGCTCATGTGGCTGGCATTATGTGTTGATGAGGTCCAGTGTCCTGTGTTCTCCTGTGGCCTCCTGTGTTCAGAGACTTGACAAGTGTTGTGACAGTGTCCAATGTTGTCTGTGTAAACAAAGGTGCCAATTTCAAGCCACTGACTACTTCCAGCCACAGCCCAGTTGCAACTTGCAAGCTCAGGTTACTTCGGACTTCGATGGTTCTCTTTGACTTTCCTTTGCTACACAGAATTCTTATATTTTGCTTTAGCTTCACACCAAGAGTCTTCCTCTTAGGTTTCAAATATGAATTATATGATGACATGTATTTCAAAATTTTGTTGACCCTGCTTGTGTCAAGTTGTGTGTTAAGTTCATATTGTAATATACATGTTTGAAAAATACATGCAAGATGAGATTTGCAAAAGACAAAAGTGAAAGATGTTGCTGCATCATTCTTTGTCTTGTGCTGCCCATGTGTGAGGGCCTGGACCTGTGACCTTGTCCACCCCTGCAACTGCTCCCTGTAAATGCAGCATGTATAGCATTGTGTACCTTGGGAGCATGTTAGATTACATATGCCATGGGGTGCCTAGGAATCTAGTGACCCCTATGAAGCGGAAGGATGAGTGCTCATGTTTCTTCACAGGTCCGTGTGCATGTTTTTAGGTTGTTGGGTGTTGTCCTAAGGGTTTCCTGGGCTACCCTAGGGGTTTAAGGTTCTTAGCATAAAGTGTGCTTGCCTGCTTGGGCAGCTTGGCATAGTTTGGTGAGAGGAGCTTCTGAGAAAAAAGAAAAAAAGAAAAAAGAAATGCAAAAGGGAGTGACGCCCAACAAGGTGACACTTTTGATGACATAACTCAATATTCAAGCACTGAAGAGTTCTACAAACGAGTTGTCAAATGCTATTTCAGAAACATCTAAATTAAACAGGGAGCCAATGAGGGAGTTGCACTGTAATGGCAAGTTGGCATTACTTGGAAATGGTCTATTCCGACTCCTGTGTATAAGTATGTTGTCAGATTCTATCAATTGATGATTGGTTGATTTCTAGGCATAACTTCAGATGTAGCTCCATAAAATATTTGTTGAATATGTCTATAATGCAGGCCTATTGTAAACACATATCTAAAGCTGTTATAAATGAGAGCACATGATCTTTATAACAATGAGGCTGAGCCCTTGTTTAGTATACCCAATCCAGTGTATCATTAATTTCCCCTCAGTGATAGATACCCTGGTTAGTTGGGAGTATCTCTGGAGGTCACCCTGCTGCAGGAGTGTGTACAATTGATGGAGGATTCCTGGCATTCCCATTTGTGGAGCTTCATTACAGCGAGATTCTTCTTCTAATTAATTGGGATGAGCCACAGGATAAGACAACGCCTACCTCTGCTTTCTGACCTTCTCTTGGAAATGTTAATTAACTATCTGGGCAGCTGCAGGTTGTGGCATTCTCTGTCCCTCAGAATGGCCCAGATTCAGCACCTAACGCAGTTAACAGTTGTCTTTGTGGTAGATTTCTGTTTTGTATACTTGTGCAGTTAGATAGGTAGTTTGAATAATATTTGATAAAATTTATGTCCACATGTTTCATTTTGCATGACATTGTGTTCTTTATGAAATCTCCAATAAGAGCCAAGAAGCATTTTGTCTTTTCTTGAGCAGACAAAGGAAATTGTTTGATTCTATGGAAATGATAACTCAAAAGAATCGTATATATATGTTACAAATGGTGCTATTGAACTAGAAGAGGCTATTGATATATCTGTATGATGGAGAATGTATAGCTGACTAGATATTATACCAGCAGTACTGTCAGTACATATTGTGCATCATTTGCTCTCCAGATGGGGACCATTTTCCTCTTGTGTACACAAGCAGTGTGCATGAGTGTTCTTTTATTATTGCAGTGTCTCCCAGGTTGTCCCATGATTATTTTTGTTCAGGCAGGAAATCACAACTTGTATATCATCAGATATATGAACCCTGTGAGGTGGATGGCCATGTTGTCTCCTGCAATCATAGACACTGATGATGGACTGCTAGCTAGTCAGACCTAGTCTCTGTTAGTGTTAGCCCATCTCTAGTCCTGTAAACCACACAGTTCTGGGTTACCCACGTGCCAGCCAACATACCTATCATACATCAGCATAATAGAGGAGCAATCTCCCTCAATATAGACTGCACTTCTGCATTCTCCACCTGAGAGGTTGTCTGTTGTGTTGCAAACATTTACACCACCTGCATTTTACAATATATTGCATATACTTGAGCAAAATTGGTACCGTAATTGAACAACTGCGGAACCGGGTTCGAAAAGTTTCATGCGATTCAGTCTGAGGACCCAGTGTTTTTCAGACAAGCGTTATCAATTTTCTTATTACGATTTAGGGACAGAATCCTATTAACTGATTGTGATGCATTTCCTTGTGAAATTAATATATTTTATCTATAAAAATAAATACATTCAAAGCACTTTTCTGCAGCAAAGCCAAGTCATTGTAAAGCTACCTCAGAAAATGCTCAGTGTCTGAGGCTCTGAGCTGCCTTCAAATGAAAGTAGCACACTCTTCGGAAGTGGGCTAATGGATAGAGGTCTGTCTCTTAATAGATGGACTTAAAATACTCTGCAAGATTAGCCGCTGTAATCCACGACACATGAGATCTGTAGCATCCTCCACTTTGCTTCAGCAACCCTGCAAGCTCCTGCATGGCAACATTGCCAAGGCCTGCATCATTCTTTAGGCTGAAGTTGCTACTAGAAGCTTGGAAGTTAAACCAGAAACACTATGATTTAACCCAGTGCTGAAGATGCTGGACCACAACCACATTCCCTTCTTTGAATTTTGGAACGGAATCAAAAATTGTCGAAAGTCGTCCTCAATTTACTGAATTTCTCGTGATGATGCCTGAGAAATGTCATTATGGCAATGTTGCAGTTAATTTTGCTATTCACCGAGTTTAACACTTAGTTGCGTTTGTTCCAAGTTTTTAAGGTGCCACACCTAATAAGTGTTTCTCATTGCAGTTGCTCCAGCTTCTTCTGCTGCTGTTGTGTAGGATGTCTAATAGTCTTGTATTGTCATGGCAACTAAAGGAACTTCTTGGAATGTTTGGAATTGCCTTGTATTGTATTAGGAAGTCAGATACCCTTCTTCAATTACTTTGGTATTGTGTATAAGCCAATTGGGGAAGAGCCACTCGTTGGTGTGAGGGAAACACCTGCCACCAACCGGGAACCACTACACTCTCCCCTCCTTAGAATGAAGCTTGACTGCAAGCTTCTCTGTTGTTACCCTGGCCTACTTTAACTAGCCAGGCTTGATGCATTACGATACACTGCATGGTCATGCCAGATGAGACATGCGTCACTAAATATTGGGCGCCGGTGTAACAACTCCAGGAGCAGGATACAAACCTGGGTCCCCTGCGCAGACAGTAAAGACAGTGCGTATTATCCATAACTTGTTGATGCGAGAGAATCACCCTGTCACTAACTGGGAACCACAACAGGTTAGACTGTACTTCAATCTTCACCTAGTGCTTCTAGATAGCCCAAACTGGTGCTTATGGGGCGTAAAACACTAACTCATTTAGTCTTCATCTCCAAGCAAACTGACAAGACTATGGTCTTTCTGGTATTGGCTTGGCCTGTTTCCAGGTTTTACTCATTTCTAGGTTTTGTGCATTCTCTAGCCATTGTGTATGCATTTATACGCCAATTGAGCTTGATAAGTTGATATGATGACCTGTGAACATCTCTTTTGAAGATATATGGCCCGAATTCACCAATCATAGGTAATTCATATTCATTGACATTGCTGTGTGTCAGTTGGCCTTTGACCAGCATCAGGTATGCAGTTGATATGCTCTCTGCTACATCTCCAAGGAACTGATCTCAACTGCCTTTCCAGGGGGCTGTGAGGGCTGCAGGGGAATGCCAATGGAGGCCAATGGAGGTTTGCAGGGAGTTATTAAGTGATGCTTATGGGTCCTGGTGTCCCAGAGGCGAGGAAACGAGCTGAGAGGCAAGATGAGATGTAATCATTGGCAGAATCAACTGAATGGAGTAGACGACGACTGGAGGAGTGCTTTGAGACTTCCCCGGGGGTGGAGCTGCCATCGCTGTCATTCAATGAGCATTATGATGACCTCATGACGTGGGTGCCCCTGGTGAGAACTGCACAGCAGACGACACTGGCAAGGTAGCTTACAGGCTTCAATGCCACCTTCATGGCGGGCTCCATGGCCGACTCTGTGGATGCAACTGCCTGATAATTGGCTCAAGGGATTAGCCCTGTCAGTGTCTGCTATGAAATCTACTTGCCTGCTTGCTGAAGTTGCTGTGCATGTGCCATCACGTCGTCTGTCTCTGTCTGATGTGGAGATTTTTTCTGGATGGAGTGCTCGGGGCACGTCTGTCGAGATGTGGCAGTCTGATGGGCCGGTGATGGCCTTCTTGTGTTCAGCAAGCGCGTAGGTGGCGGTAATTGAGGCCATGAGACGAATTCACAGACCATTCTTCACATTGCCCTCCGATATCTCTTCATTCCCAGCTGCACTGACCTTTGTGCCAGTAAAGTGACGCCATTAGTCTGGCCATGCATGACGTCACTACTCTTCTCTTTGACGTTCCATTAGTTCTGTGACGTTGCCTCTCAATGCCACGTGTTCTCACCGGAGGCTCCATCTTCTGATATTCTTCTCTCAGTTCTCAGTGGATGTTTTTGCTCCTTACTTCGAGGCTTTCACTCGCAGTAATCACCTGCATGAGATGTTTTCCTAATTTCCCTGTTGTCTTAATTCCTTTGGCTATAAAATACAGAAATAGAAAAGCGGACTCCCTGCAGGCATAATGATTCTCCGAATGATTCCCCGTTCTTTGGTGTTTCTTCTGTGGCTGGAGTCTCCCGGGGAGGGTTCTTTTGAGCCATCGAGATCACACGACTCAAAGGTGTTGGTGGTCTCACTGAAAACCTCCAAGGAAAACCTCCAAGGAATTATGTTTCCTCCACAAATATAGAATTTAATGAGCTGGCAGACAGAGCTACTGCACTTGTTTGTTCGGCAATGTGGGATCAATTTATTTCTGAAGATATGAAATAACCAGTAACTCTTTGGCTGGGAGCCCTTCTTCAAAACTTGAACACAAATCTATGGACAACCACAGCCGTCAAAAATGAAATTATTAATGATTAGACAGTCCTTTGGTGATCATTATAAATCTATTACACCAAAGAGTCACTCGTTGGTGCGAGAGAAACACTACACTCTTCCCTCCTTAGAGTGAAGCTTGACCGAGAGCTTCCTTGTCATTACCCTAGCCTGTTCTAACTAGCCAGGCTACATGGTAAATCATTTCACCAGTCACTACATTTTGGGCGCCAGTGTCACAACTGCAGGAGCGGGATTGGAACCCGGGACGCAGGGGAGTTATCGTTAACACCAAAGAGTCACTCTGTGGTGCTAGAGAATCACCCTGCCACCAATTGGGAACCAAAACAACTTCACCAACCGTTAGTCATCTGTGTAAAGTATTTCCATGGACGCTTCGACTGGAGCTTCACCAGGAGTATTTTAATTAATCCCTTGCTTCTAAACTGGTATTCAATAAGCCTAAGTGTCAGTGTGTAAAGAGTTGGTGATTGCTCACACCATGGCTCATTGAACATTTTCATTGGGAGGTGATTAGCTTTTGAAATGTTGGACCAGGAGGGCAGGCTCAGCATTCATGTTCAATTAAATTCATATCAGTCCTGTGTACATTTGGTTCTCATTTGGTATGATCATTCAATTGCTGAAGTATGATATTTGCACATGTATCTAGATACTCCAAAGTCTCATTTGAGTCAGGCCAGAGTGAAGGGCAATTATAATACAATTCCAAAGAGGTCGAGGAATGCCCAAGTGTGACATTTTGCATTTCATCAGAGAACTTCTTGATCCCCTTGTTCTAACACTAGGACACAGAGGAATGGAATCTAATTCGAGGCTGAATGGAGAAAGGCTGGATCTCATTAAAGGAGATCGTGGCCAAGGGCTCAGACAGATGAGCCTCTAATGAGACTGGACAGACACTGGACAGAGGCTGGGCAGGGGTCAAGCAAGGGTCAGGCAGAGATCACCCAAAGGTCACAGTCAATACGAGGCTCCTCAGGGAGTGAGACTCCTTCTTGGACTGCTAGCCATCCATCGACTTTCTAATAGCTTCTAATGAATTTGATTGATGTCTTCATATTCATCCTTTAGCTCCCTTTGCTTCTTTGGGTGAATTTGATCTCTAAGAGGCTTGTTGAGAAATCCTCTTGTTGAAAGACTCTTAAGAGTCTAGTTGAAAGATGGGGCTGCCCTGCCCAATGTGTTGGTTGGACTTGTTCACTTGGAAGGCTTCTTGACACAATTTTAGAGTTTAGTGATAAAAGCTGGGCTAATATGCTGGCGAAATCCAATAGTAGTCGGATATGAAGTGTTAATTGATTAAAAGTAACTTTTGCTGAAAGATTCAAGTAGGTCAATAGCTGAATGGTGGGATAAGGAGAACTATCGATTTGTCGTTTCCCTTAGTCAAGAAAATCAACCTTGTGTTGTGGAGAAAAACCACAAATTTTGGACAAAGAGGGTAACTGCTAACTAACTCAAGATTTTTCTACCTGTCCATTAGACTCTTTGAACATTGAAGCCTAGGTGTTATGGATGGCGAGTTTCTTTTGAGAAAAAACTTTTTTGAAAGTTCCTTCTGGTTAGCATACTGTAACTGCAAGCTAGTGAAGCTACTGCAGCATCTTGTAAGCTTTGGCTGCTTCCTACATGTTTTAACCAAGTCGGACCACTTGAAAGATTGTTGAAATCTCCTGACCTTTGTTGCTCTGCAAAGTGCTGTTCAAGCCTCCTTCCCAGTGCAAAGCCCTTCTTGTTAACTTCTTGTTAGCTCTGAAATATAACATTTTCGTGTGTGCTCTTGTTAGGGCTGTTGAGACTTTGTTGAGTCTGTCTAGAGCTGAGCTCCTTGGGCTTTGTCTCTCTTTCTCTGCAAACCTTCATTACCAATCATTAGCCTTGTCTTGTGTCTGGCTGCCAGTAGCTGGCTGTTTCCTATGTGCTTGGCTCAAGTTAGGACTGGAACTCAGTGAAATGACTCTGGCAATTTTCTTTTTGAGTACCTGTATAATGGTTTCAACAGCAAGTGTCTGTCTATCCAGTATATCCACATGGAGCCAGGCTGAATTAAGAGTCTGGCTTGAGCACACAGGTACAGCACTGCTTCACCAATCTCTAGGCCCCTGGTAATCAGCTGGTGATTGGCCTACACATCATGCTGACAATGATTACCTTTCTCTTTTACCTGCCTCCACCTTATTATCTGAGCGAATGGCTCCTCTGGACTTAGAATTACGACTGGTCACTAACTGCTCACCTGCCGACCCTTGACATTTCGCTTTTCAAATTGCCAGACTCATTATACCAAGTATATCCTGTGGTATATAGGATTGACATATGGGCTCTTTAGCCAGTGAATACAATTTCCTCCTCTTCACTATTTCAAATTTTCCTCTTTCAATGCAATATAATTCTACTGAGATGTGATAAACATCTTATTTTGAAGAAAGGAGTGCCATTTGACTCCTTTGTCACAATCGTGAGTGCATGGTGACTCAGTGTATATGTAGCTTCCCATTTCAAGCAGAGATTCATTATGTGTCTTTCTGTGTGCTGCTATTAAGAGCAGAATGAATTTCTATTAGCTTCTGTTTCTCATTATTATGAAGTGACTGATGTTGTAAATGATGCTGTCCGGAAAAGCGCTGTCAGAATAGTCTTATGGAGGAAATGACATGAGGGGGCTATTATGAGCTGACTTGAGTGCTGTTTAGTCCTATGTGCCATGAAGCAACACTAAGATTGTGTGTGACTCTTAAAGCTTGAGCAATTTGTTGTGACAGGTGTGGTTGTTTCTCACCACTCGTCATCTTGTACTTGCTTCCGCAGCAGTGGCTGACAGTGGCTAGCAACGCATCACTAACTAATAACAGAGGATAAAAGGGTGATGCAGTGAATCATCACTGTGACAATGTGTCTCCTGCAGGGTTACTGCAGCTTCCCTTCACTGCAGGGTGCTGTGATGCTGCTGAATCAGTGCTAGTGCCTGCTGCTGCAGCAAGTGCATCTCTCACGAATCTCTATTGAACTGTGAGCTACAGTGTTATTCTCTTCTGACAAATTACAAATGTGTGTCTCTGTCCATAGACTGTGAAATGAGCAGTAGACCTATGCTCTTCTCAGCTGCTCACCAAACACAAAAGATGGCACCTCTCAAAAACTTGAAAATGTGTGCTTCACAGTCTAATCTCTTGCATGACTCCTCTATGAGCAGACATTCACAGACATTCATGTCACCCAAGAGACATGATGCACCCTGGTTCTTCCCAGCCTTTTGGATCGAGTGCATTCCATTCAGGGTGGTAGTGGCATACGATGCAATCACATAGGAGTTTTGGGCATTGATCTAACTTGGTCTCTGCCTTTGTCTTACTCGTCACACTGATTTTCCATGTTTCATCACTCTTGTTTTCCATGTTTCTGTGTTGTAAAAAACATTTTTTACCACATATCAATGTTTGTGAATTGTGTTATGTTTGTGAATTGTTTCCACATCATGTTTGCAGGAAAAAATATGTCTTTGTTCACGTGGCTGTTCTTACTCAGAAGCATCCTCTGCATGCACCTGTGCTTGAGTAAGCCTCTAGACTTCATTGAGTTATGTGCCTTTGCAATAAATGCCCTTGGCCCTCCTACCTCTAATAATTTCCTGGGATTTCCTGCAGTGGCTGATGCAGTTGCTGGGCTGGCCCTTGCATCTGGCATGTGTGAGCAAGCAGAAGGGATTTAGTGCTGCACCTCTCTTATTAATACAGCCATAAACCTGATGCTCTGATGGGAGCCACTCACGAACCTTGGCATGGCAGGGGCATGGTGCCATTGGAGGGGGGCTCAGACTGGTCATAACCAGCCAGCCAGGTCTGGAATACTCTGCATCAGCCTGCAGGGCCATGCATGCAATCACCGCCTGTCTGATCATAGGCAGTTGCTGGCCACTTGTGCAGCTTAGCCTAGCTTTGCTCTGCTGCAATATGATGCCAAATTGCAGCAGTTCCCATTCCCACCTCATGCATTGCCACTATATGCCATTTGGCTTCTGTCAAGTCCTGTGGATATTGCAATATTCCCTTTATGGATATATTGTATGCTCTTTCCAAGTTGCCATGCGAATGCTCCAATTACCCTGCCATATAATTGCACCATTCCAACGATTCCACTCATGACTTGGGGGATGGCGGATGTTCATATTGCATTGTTTCATCAAGGTTGCTTCATCATTCATGGCATGTGTATTTGAAACTAAATCAATTTCAATGCTAAATTCTCTGTGGTGCACACATGAATGTATGATGCATCCAGCCATTGTTATGTGTTTATGCCCATTGGCTAAACTGCTACTGTGTTAGAGAGCATTGATCAATTTCAAGGCCCACCAGTTACATGGGCTAAATAGTTTACATTGCTGCCATTTAACTGGCCTATTGGGAATCGATCATTGACCCCAATGACTGCATGGCCAATAGTGGAGAGTGCACTGGGGACAGTTGATTGATTGTCACGTGGTGTAATTGAACTGAATTCTCCCTGGGATATTCTTTTGGATCTCCTTTGGGATTTCCCTGTGGCCACTGGTTGGCATGGGCTTGCCTCTGGATGACCACTGGGTGACCATTGGTGGCCTCTTGACTGACCTTGATATCCCTTGCTTCCCAGTTGCTTGGCTTGCAGTTGCTGGAGTTACATCTGGACCAATACAGCTGGACCTGCAGCTGGACCTATACAGCAAGACCTTAGTAGAAGTCAGCAGGACCTATGCAGTAGGCATGCTGAGACCCCAGGGAGTGATTAATTCGGACTGACAAGGTCTGGGGCCACTCTGGGCATGTGTTGATCCCCTGGGATTCCCCCTTGCCCCAGCAAATCCTTGGCCTGGATCCTGGACTTGCAGGTGTCTGTCTTGGCATTCATCATGGGGCTTCCCTCTGGGAGGACCACTCTGGCTGGTCCACTTATGCATTGCTGGTGCTTAGTGGTGGTCTACATGGTTACTGCAAATTTGATTACTTTACATTTGTCATACATGTAAAATAATAAAATTATATTTAGGCCTATATATGTATGTTTATATTTGAAAGATGGATCCATGATTTAGTTAATCTTTGTTTAATACCCCTTTTTCCAAATCAAGAAAATTAATAGCCTGACTGATTGTACTCATTGTAGACTTGAGTTTTGGTCATATAGACAATCATACACACACTGTACATCATGTAGTGAATCACAACAGTTGAAGCAATTTGACATTGTCAGAACAGCCAGGTAAAAAGCTTTAATTTGGCTAATGAAGTGCAAATGGTCTAATTCAGTCTAATTGAGATGTCAACTGATGATGACTTTTGGCAAGTTGTGGCAACCTCTGCTCTCTAAAACTTGCTTCCTGGTCCCAGGCTGGAGTCAGATGGACCTGGACAAGAGAGGACAGGGCTTTTTGTCTCTGTAACATTTGGAACCAGACTGACTATTTACTAGTGACTAGTCACTTGCTTTCTTTTTCATCCTTCTCTGTTTTTGCTAATACATGTATGACATTGTATGTGCTCAGCTGATGCCTGTGATCATGACTGTAGGAAACATCTGGCTAGTTTATGTGTTTACACTGAGTATTGGTAATGATGGTGGTTTAGTATGGTAATACTTGTGGACAACATTTAGAAATTTCATTGCAAAACACTACAAAAACATGGTAAGAAAGATGTGAAACAATAATTGATATTATTCTGTCTGCAAGGGAATTTGAAATGGGGCCTTATCAATGCTTTGATCAAGGCTCGATGAGACACACACACACCCTTGTGAGCATTTTGGTGGCTTCGTATGCCTAAAATCATAATTGGTTTATGAAAGTTCTATCTGTAGATAAATAGGTCCTAAGATAAGATCGTGTGTGGCCAATACTATAATGAACCCATTGAGGAAATGCAAAGTATGTTTCTATTGTTTTGATGCATTGTGTGATAATAGACTGTGATTAAATGATTTCGGACCAATTGTCTACCCCAAAGCATAAGCACTTAATATGCGACCTCTGAAGGGGTCACACTGCCTGTGTGCTTATGGGATTAAGCTGATCCTCTGTACATAGGCTTATTGCAGGGACGGACTGAGAAGTATACTTGGGCCCAAATACCATACATTTGTGTGTACATGGAGAATTGTATATTGAGAATTGTATATATGGAGAATTGTAGTTTCTGCATTTCATTAGATACCTTCTTTTGGATTTACTGATATCTTCTGACTTCAGATGTAAGAGGAATTTTAAAACGACTCTTCATGGTGATCATGATTTTCCAGTGGTTGCAGTGAGTGAGGCAGTCAATTAGACCTGTTTAAATGATGTTATTGGTTGTTATTACAGGTGATTTCATTACCATGCGATTCTGGTCATTCACAGTTGCCTGTGAGGGATCAATGCAATGTATATGCTTGCTACGTTTGATATATTAGCTGTGTGACGTTCAGTTGTTTCTAATCCAATCATATGAAGGAAATATGCTATGTATTTAGTGTGCAAAGAGTCTTAGAATCGCGTACTAATGAAATTGCCTGTAACATATTTTTGGAGTTTGAAGTGGTTTGTTTTGAGGGTATAACTGTGGATGGCCTTCTGCTGCAGGAAATACCAGCATTTCACAGGATTAGTGGATAACTATTGGATAATGAGGTTATATCACTTTGTGGCCAAACAACCCTGGCAAACAGAGAACAACTTTTTTAGGACCATTTGAAGTCTCCCAGTGAACTCCATTGTTTTCATTTGATGAATAGAACTCGGATTCTCCCATTCTCCTGTTGTTTCATGTGCAACTGTGATATATCTGTGCAACTGTGGGCATCAACCTTGTATGACATTTAACATAATGTCAGGTGGATAAAAAATACCTTCTACATGTTATATATCTAGGGATGACATTGGATGTCTCTGGATTTAATTAATTAACCCATTTTGTTGGGTGTGTACATGACAGCTACATGTTTTTGGAATAGTTCTCTGTGATAGTTCCTGGATCATGTTCAGCTATACACTAAATTAATGTACATTGCTTGTTTTGCTCAAATATGGTGAAAAATGAGACTAATGTTTGCAAACCTACAATTGTCTAGGGTGTTGTGTTTGACTGCAAATAACACATGTCAATCAGCAAATCCCACATGTCATTAGATCTATATCATACACATGTATATCAGCTGCATATCTGAAATTCTGAATGTTCTGGATTATTGAATGTATATTATATACACTTAAATTCTATGTAGGACCCATAATGATTTGGATATATCATATATGTATTTAGTAGCCATTTGGATTGAATGATTCAATATGAAAGTTGATTTACTGCTGATTTATAGCATATCATAACATAGGAAAGCTTTAATATAAGATCACACGTGAGTGAAGCCATGAGTCATTAAAATAGGTGATAGTTGGATGTGTGTAAAAGCAACACCTGGCTAAACTCAGGCTGCACAAGGTTGCTGTGGCTTGATGTTGCTTGAGGCTGCTCAGCCCTGTACTCTGCATGAGGCTGGCTCGGGTCTGGCCTCCAACTACTGCTCATTCATTCATTGGCCTGTGTGTTTGTAGGTAGGATGCTGCGGCCAGAGCTGAGCTCTCTATCTCACAACTCTCTCAACAGGATTACGAGGACTGGATCAGTGAATCTACAGTGACTATCTACTAGTGACCACTCAATGACCACCCACTGACCATTCATTGACTGTTTCAGTCTGATGTCTATCTGTGTTTGTCAACTGGAAGGTCAGAAGTTGGGAGATTGTTGACCACAAAATGTCAGTCACATACAATCTGTGCCATCTCTAATTGGATTTACATGGAGCATACGTAACATGGACTTACACTTATCTTTTGTTTGCCCGGCGACTAATTGGATCCACAACTCCATTCAGTGTCCATACAGTCCATACATCAGCACTGAGTGAAAACAACATCAATGCAGTGGATACAATAACTAGGAGCAAAATATATGGGACCAGCATAACGTTACTCATATTGATCTAGCAATAAAGCAATCGCTTTGTGTATGGACTGGCTGTTGACAGCTGGAACTGGTTGTAACCACCAACACAATAGTGCATGACTAGTGCTTGAATAGTTGTGGTTTATTGCTGTACCATGATTTAGGCCGTTGCTGCAGAGGCTGACATTTGGAAACAACATCAAACAACACAAATTGGACAAGGGACCGGATAACTGGATTATACTTGTGCAAAGAGTAATCTATATCATAATAATCAACATGTCCTTGGGATAAAGATTCTGGCTTGATCCTGGCTTGATCTTGGCTTGATGCTGGCTTGATCTTGGCTTGCAACTGGTGCACTCCATCTGGATGGCTGGTCATTGGATACCTGCTGAAGCCTTGATTTATTGCTCCTGGTGCTGTTATGTAACCAGTACAACAAGAAGGATTACCTCCAGCTACAACTTCTGTGGATTACTCTGTGGATTACCTTTACCCAGCTAGTGTAGAAGCAACTGCTGGTGATCAGCTGTGCACATCATTCCTCAACGCAGGTCCTGGCCCCTTGGGAGCGGTTGGACCTTGCACCAATTCAAGATGGATCTCAAAATCCTCTCTGGAAGCCCCCTGAAGAAATTGAGCTTCTCCCCTTTAACCAAGAAGGACAAGAGCTCCTCCCCCCTAACCAGAGCTGATGGCAAACCGGTCAAATCCCTCTCCAATGGTTTCGGACTTCTCTCCAGACAAGGATCAGAAAGAAGAAGGTGGTTCCACAAGGGATCTCGTAGTTTAGGTAATTAATATTATTGATTGTTTGATGATGTTTTCTAACAGGTTTCATTACATCTAACAGTTGTTTCTGACATACCTATACCTGGCAATATACAGTCAATATTTTCCTGACATCCCACCTGTTTAATTCATTGTTCAGATATTGTTAGTGGTTTGGGAATTCACTGCCTTCACAAAATACAGTGCCTTGTCTATATACCATTTACTGACTATGATAGTTCAGTCACACGTCTACTCTGATTCCTATGTGTTGAGAGAGATGCAACTGCCTTCTAGCTCCTTCTGGCCAGTCTGCAACATTGGGTCATAATTATGTTGATTTTATCTGTCTTGTTACTGTGAGGCTGTTTAGCATACCAGCCCTTTAGGTTCCCTTTAGCAGAGCAGGGGGTCATGAGCAGAATCTCAGCTGAGTGAGACTGTGAATGGAAGGTGTGTGGAACTGCAGTGTTTGTGTGAACTGCAGGTAACTGCAGCATTTGAGGGTTGTGCCTGGGGGATGTTATGAAACTGGATGTAGAAACAGCTGCTTGGAGGGCAGGGGTCAGGGGCTGACAGGCCCAACTTGAACCATGGCTTGAACCTTGAATCATTGTGATGCAGGACAGATGTCTGCAAAAAAGGTTACAGATAGATAGACTTAGCCTGGGGTTAGCAGTCCTCTTGATAATGCTATATTCTGATTATGCTCTTATCTCATGGACCCAGTATTGTCCAACATCCCCCGGCTCCTATCCTGACTTGTTTTGCCTTGTTGTTCCTCTGGTCACAAGATCCCTTGTCATACCATTGCCATAGGTCATGCAGCAGGTCAGGCTTATATGAGGGACTCCCAAGAGCAAGCCTTATCAGCATAACAGCCATGCAGACTATCTAGGTGGACATTGTTATTAAGGATATCACTGATTGACCTTGATTGTGATTTGAAAGTCCTGTTGTAGGGTATATTGAACATGGGCCTGATGTTGTCTTAATAATTAAACACATTGACTGAGCCTGCCAACATAATATTTTTAAGTGGTATGTCTAAAGCTATTCTTCAAAAATAACGTGCGCAAGGCACTTCGATAGGCATTCTGCACATCATCTAACTGCTGTGGTGTTTTGTCCTAATTGTTGACCTCCAGTTGTTTTGACACATTCTCTGTGAGCTATAAATAGATCGGGATGGGGAAGCCCCTCAATGACATCACAGGACTCCCTCTTTCCAGTTTTTTGCGGATGGTTTTCCTGGGTCTCTAAAATGGTATTTAAACAATGTGCATGTTCCTGTAAAGTTGATCAACACAATCTTTGCCAAATTAAACCACGTTTGCAAAATTTGATTGAAATTGGTGCAGTATTTTGTCTCGAAATTGATCCACAAGATTCCAGAGAAGACCAGTGACAATAGGGCAGAATGCCCTAAAAATATTTAAGTCAAATCAACTATCACACATTCATCCCAAATGAATAATAAATGGCAATATGCAAGTAAATTGTCAATGACATAAGATGAATAAAGAAGTGAATTCTAACCATTTTCATATCATACATAATATTATAATGAGGTCATAACACCCACTTTATACAAAGTAGCCTAAGATCTAGAAGGTTATGTGTGAACTTGGCAATGGTATCTTATGATGGAGAAAGAAAAAAATGGAAAAAAGTAGACATATGTTGACAGAGATGACAGTGCATTGTTGTGATCAGTTGTGATCCAATGACCTTGTCTCCTGGCTACTGACCTCCAAGGTCAAGGTCAACCGTGATGCTAATTGTGTATGCAGTGAGGTCAGTCATTACATGGACATATGGTCTGGTCTCCTAATCAGCTTCTGCATTGTTACCAACTGAGCTATAATCCTTATAGTCTGAAGAGAATCTAACTATAAATTGGGGATATATTGGGGATATGTGCCTGTGGATGATGAATTGAAACTGACTTGAATGATCCATGTGGCCTCATGTACCCCCAACCCTGATGTTCAGCAAAAGATTAATCAGCTTACATGTTACCTCTATTTATTTATAATCAGCTGGGGATGGATCCCTTCCTTTGGTTATACCCCCCCCCCCCTCATTGGCAAATAGATTGTAGTATATAAATGCAAAAGCATGAAGATGGCACAGCCATACGATGAATTGTTAAGCAAAGCTTCAGCCAATGAAACTTAGCTCAAGACTGTACATGGACATGTGCTTGGATGTGTATTTGGCAGATTTTGTGTAATTGGTTCTTGCCTGGGATAAAAATCCATCCAATAACTCATTATGTGCACTTATTAATGATCAGGAAACTAGGAGATGCCTAATTTGCTGGCAGATTGCTATTTTGCAAAGTGAGTTATTTCTTTTTTGGTGGTGACAGCAACCTGATGTTGTGTCAGCTGGACGTGACAGAGCATAGAAAGTGGATGGAAGGATATGGAGGGCCAGGGGGGAGGAGGTGAGCTGGCTCTGTCAGGCTTAGCCCCGGAGGCTGAGGGAGCACGTCTCTAGCTCAAGGCTGCAATGCCACAGGCTACAACGGTTCACATATTGCTTTTCTGTTATCCAAACTCCAGAGACTGAGAGGCATGCGCTCCTCTGAATACTGGTCTAAAGAGTTCAAGTTTAATTGCATGTTGTGATGAATGGTGATTGTTTGTACATGCACCCCCCCCCCTCTGGTGGTGGTGCCCAGGCAGGACCTGCAAAGCTCTGCAGGACGTAAATAGATCCACGTGCAGACCACGTGTCTGTCTGAAGGATCCTTCCATGATCCATGTATGATCCATGTTTGCAGCGCCACCTAACGACCATTTGCAATAATTATGATGTACTGGTTTGTACTTGATGATTGAAGGGTACATGGAAAAATGAATGTCCTGTTTCTTACATTTGCCTGTTTGCGAAAAAGTGAGAAAATACTGTGCCTCCTTCCGATTTATTCTCTTGGGTATTTCTGAAATTCATGAAACCAAATTTAATTCTATTTTGAAGAGTTGCCAAATGGGCTAACTTTTGTGAAGAGAGAAATCTTTCCAAAAAATGAAGATATGCTGCTTTTCTGGGAACCATTACCACCATCTAAAATGGTGATGTTGTCAATGATAATGGCTCTAGTTCTGCTTTGAAATGTCCTGAGATATGAATAAGAAATGTCTCTATTTCCAAAGCTATGAAAATGATAGTTTGTGTTGCCCAAAGTAGTCTGGAGGTAATTTGGTTGTGGTGCCATTGTATAATATGTATTGCTGTGGAAATGTTTTTGTTGCTCATGCTTTTGCAATCATCCCAAGTCTTAAATTCACTTTCCTCTTGTTTCTTTTGCAGGTAAGTTCAAGTTGTTCAACTGCTGCCAGATGGATGCTGTGTGTAGCTACTGAGAAAGTGGGCCAGTTCAGAAATAAGGCCAAGGAAAAAGAGGAGAGGGAAAAAAGACAACCTATGCTGTCTACAGTGTCTGACTTTACACATATTTGCCCAGGGAAGTACGCTTGCTCTGTTATACATTGTAAATGCAGCTGAGAAAACTGAAGACTGATTCTCTGCTGATTTCATGTTGACTCATCTGTGTCCTTTTCCCATGTTTTCTTTAACTTGGTGCATTTTTGTGGTGCTAAGTCTTGTAAAAATTTAACCTGGGGGCATCCCATCCTTAGTCCTTGTTTAACTTTAAGGTAAAACCCATCCGAGCTACAGTAATCCGAATGCAAAGTGGATTTGTAGTGGATTCAGTTTGCCCAAAGTCAAACAAACCTTCCAGCTAAAAAGTCTTAGTGTTACATCTTTAAAAGGAATAGGATCAAACATTCATTGACAACTGCAGGCTGTTCTCAGTAGGAGAATGTGTACTGCACTGAGTCACTGACTTTTACAATGTAAGGACTTAAGTAAGTTAAATGAGTAACTGTATATTGTGTGATGCATCAAATACTGGCTAAATAACTGAATTACAGGGTTATTGCTGTTTCATATGTATACATGTTATTATCATCTTAGAATATTGGGGTGCTTTCCAGTTGGTCAGACATAAACGTTATGACAAATTGAAAGAAATTAACATATAAACAAAATAACCACATCACTACCTTCATGGCATTTAATAAGCCATTGATTTTAGGGATGTAGTGGTTATAGATGAACAATGTGGTTTGCTGGCGTTAGAAAAAAAATCAGATTCCATGATTTGCAGTCTCCTGTTGTTCAACTGGTGGGCGATTTTATTTAAAAATATTGAAAATACGGGGTGAATATGATTTTGTAGAATGTAGTACACAACACTAATCACTTTTAATTTATTTGTGGAATGATATGCATGTAAGTTCGTAAACATATCCTGTAAGTGTCAATTATTAAAATGCTGCTGAAATGAATAATTTGTTATTGCAAAGTATACATGGACAAGGAAATTATTGATAGGCCTATGCCACAAGGGAATTAACTGATTCACTGACTGTACATTGTTGAAGTAGTTAGGCAACAAAATCAATATTCAAAACTGTGTTTGGACTTTTACATAGATTTTAGGACTTCTAATATTTGTGTCTTTTCTTTATTTGAGGCGATATCATATTCCTGTAGAGAAAGTTGTAGATTTGAAGATATAATTTCATACATATATATGAGGAATATGGCCTGGCATTTGTCTTGATTGTATTCTGCCTCCATTCACCCACCAGCAACTACAATTGCATTCCTCATTTTCTCTGGTAAATCATAAAAAAAGGCAAATTGCTGAATCTCAATGAGTCTAGATGCCAATGGCATTTCAGGATTTCAATATCACATTTCGCCATTTGTATTTGGTATTTGAACATTCAGAAAATCATCAGACATGCGTTATATCACGTTTGCTGTCCTGGAATGTCCCGACAGCATGTCCCAGGTACGTAAATGCGTGGGACTTTCTGGGATCAGCTTGAAGTCTCATATCATCAGACATGTCTTTCATTATGCCCTATCAAATAAGGCATTGATATTATGAATTCATGAATTTGCCTAACTCTATCATGCCATGGTAGACATAAATGCAGGTGGCGCAGGTGTCTGCTTGTGTTGCAAAGGGAATGTATTGAAGTCCCAAGGAACTTGAGCAATATGTGAGCCACTCCCAGAAGCAATCAGAATTTTTTAATGCTCCGAAAATTGCAGTTGAAGTACTGCTCTGCATATAAGGATTCCGATACTCCAATTTGGAGTTTCGATGGGGAGTTTCGATACATGTGGAGTTTCGATGTGGATTCATGGAGGCATTACGTGACTCTTTTGGTTGCTTGGTTAATAAAAAAGCTCCCTGCATCTGCCATCTGGTCTGCAGAAAAAGTAAGAGGTGATTTAGCATGTCTGAGACCTGTATCACTATCACTCACTGAAAGGTGCTGTCAAGTTGCCTCTGTTACTCATGTTATTTGTGGTGTTGCTATTGCATTACAATTTTATCAGTCCCTGCTGACATCTTGCACAATGTAATGGCCTGTTGCATGAATTTATGATGACCAGGCACCACTAGGAGTTGGTTAATGAGTAGTGGAGAGTTCTGTTGTTGTGTTATCATCTTCCAGTCCAAAGGCAGTCCACTGTGAGAGACTGGGGGACTTGGGAGTGAGATACTTTTGAGTGGGAGACAGGGAGTGGTCTTTGCTACAGTTGCTTGGCCAAGGGTTCTTATTAGGGACAGTTGCCAAGCAACTTGCCATGGTGATATTTCACGTTTTGTGGCTGCAGCTTTCTTCAGAAATCTCTCCGCTGTTGCTTTGGTATTATGTGAGGAATTTTACAACCTGTCATCTTGCCCGTCCCTGGTTCTGTTGCAATCCTGTAACCGGGCTCAGTAGGAGAACATTCTGAAAGCTTCTTAGCGGAGACCGTTGGTCAACGGTCAAGCTCTATGGTCCAAGGATCACAAGGTCCTGAATGAATCTCTGGGTGAATCTCCTGGGCCATATGTAGCAGACATGAATAGCAGAGATGCGCAGTGCTGCATCATAATGAAACAACTTCTAGCAAGTTGGTTCTTTTTCGCTTTGGCCTCCTTTTCCTTTGCAAATATTGCTGACACAGCATAAAAAACCAAAAGCAAGGAAGTATGGCAAAGACGAAAGTGCTGCGGTGGTTGACGCCGGTTGTCATGATGTCCCAGAGCATAAATCTTTGAGCAGTCTACCTTGATGTTGATGTGAGGCTGCAATAGAGACAGGCAGACAGAGGCACTCTGAGGCAGCAATGCAGACCAAGGTGACTTTATGTGTCTGGGCGTGCGTCTCTCATCAGACAGCGGTGACATGTGTCCTCCAAGGCGTCTCTTCCGCACGCAACACGGAAAGAGAGAACGAGAAAGAGAACCAGAGAAGCGAAATTACGAAATGTACTTGGTGACTCGACCCGGCTTACATACTGAGAAAAGAGGAAAATCCATCCACGCGATATGAAAAAATAAGGTATTCCCCCACTGTCAAAGCTATCGGTCTTCTGCCTGATTAACTGACTGGTCCGGAAAAGCAAAAATCCTTTCAAGGCTCGCCTCCATATATGAAAAATTTACTGGTCGAGATCATTCTGTGTGTAATATACGCCTAGTCTATTGTGGCAGTTTGTTTCATCAGCTTCCTCACAGAATATCTTTCAAGGCAATTTCCATTACATATCTTGAGGAAGTAGCTCCGAATTAGTCTCTGATTAAATACTCCATGATTGCGATTAAAGAAAATCTGTTGAAGGAAGGAACTTTCTATAGTGTCTCCTTGAAATTTTAAGGATTTTCTTGAATTAATTAAAATAATTTTATCCGCAGACTGACTGGTCTCGCCTTAACTAGTGAATCATGACTGAAACTTATAGCAGGAGAGGCTATCGTCATCCCTCGTTTAAGACTCAGAAGACGTTTTGTTTTTTGAATTTCAGCTATGTGTATTCTTTTGGGGAAAGACTCCTTCTGAAAGATGCCGTGAACTTCTGGACGAAATAACCCAGGAAATCATTACTTTGCACTGATAGAATTTCCTCTGCTAATGGCCTATGTAATAGGTGATCTGTGAATACCTGGGACTTTTCTAATGGGAGAAGTTCTTTAATCATAGCCTAATGATTGGCTGATGGCTGCCTAATGGTCTGTGGGGGTGTAGGTTTCATGTGTATCTCCAATGACTAAGTCACAGAGACTACCTCCAGGTCCTCCTCCCACTCACTGTCATCCTGTGTCTCCGATGACGAGAACCATGCAAACCTGCCTCTTCCACTGCCTTCCACTCCTCATTATGGACTGACATTGTCTGCTGCAGGGTATACCATTGGTATAAACTCTTCTACAAAGTCTCTCAACTAAGTTTGATGGAAGTTTGTCATTTGAAATGCTCAAATGTCAGTTTAGTCATTTCAGTGCGCAGTATTCAAGCTTACTCACTACTAAGTACGTTAGCCCTGGACCCCTGTGGTATAAGTACGTGTAGTAAGTTCGTGCTATTAGGCCACAAAGCCAGTTGACTTCTTGAAGTGGCTCTCATTGAACAGCATCACTAATCTGGGTTGAGCACTAATCAGTAATTAGAGACCAGGGGTGTGGATTTCTTTGCAATTAGTGGTCACCTCATTGTTGTCCCTCCTTGTGGCCTCATGTCATGTGATCTGATTGCTCCTATGATGAGTCCTAATCATCATATGATTCATGTCATCTTTCTTCACCATCTCACCTGCACATCTCTAATTTCCATCCTAACAATGATTCCACAGCTTCTGATTGGCTTCTTTGTACTGGTTTCTCACTTCTCACAGGCCTCACAGCTTCTCAGTGGCTTCTCGGTGGCTTTTGAGTTGCTTGTCAATGACATTTTTCTAACTAATCCAGGGTTTGTTCTCCTCCTCAGTGATCCAGGACAGCCAAGTGAGCAAGCCTCCCCTCTGTGCTCCTCTCTGTGCTAATGAATTGCTTGGTGCCTTTGTTTGCTCCGGCAAGGAGAGAATGCAATTGAGGTGCTTCTCAAATTGATGTATTATTGTCTCCCGGCAGGGCAACCGTCTTAAAACAATTGATCTTAATTGGGTTAACTCAAATATTAATTCATTTGTCTCACATTTATAAGAGGTTGCTGTCAATGCTCTACAATGAGTAATGCCAAAATCAATTTAGTTTGACTTGATACTGCACACTATGTTGGCTTCTGTCGAACCTCGATAAGTTCGAAGAAAGTCACTAAAAGGCAGTAGAAGAAAAAGCAGTAGAAAGATGTCTCTGTGGACACACTGGCAGACAATTATGTTGCCCTTGGGCCCCCTGACTTTGCCTTTATCCAGTCTATAGTCGTCTTTATAGCTGCATTGCTTGTCTTTCCTCTTTGCCAGGTCTACTCTCTTCCAGTTGTTGTCAACAGAAATGCAATAACATGCAGTCTGGAGGTCGATTAAGTTGCTAGTTTGAATTTTTGTATTCATTGTCCTCAAACAGTGCATTAGTAAAAGATAATTTGAAGTAAGTTTTGCAAATTGAATCTAAATTTTAGTCTGATGAAGGATTATGTCAGCGCTCAATGGTTTTTGACTCTGCTTGCAACTGTAACGGAACAGGCAATGTTCAGAATGCTGAGTTTTGACTTCAACTTGAAACATTTTGGAGATTATGTATTATTCTGGGAGTTTGTGTTGTTGAAAGATGAAATGTAGAAGGGCAATTCCCTGGACAATGTGGTTAGCGAAGGCATATGCCTTGAAGTTTCAAATGCAAGATAAAGCGAATAGTCGAAGGGTCAGCCGCTTCACTTGTCTCAGGAAGCTTTGCCAAGAATGATGTGAATGCAGCGAATGCTTATTGCAATATCCTCCGGTCCCTATGCCTCTCTGAAGTCTCTCTGAAGTCTCCTTGCTCTTGCTGATTTATATGTTTAAGGTGAACCACATCCAGGGTTATTCATTCCTTGATGCAACTTGCATACTGGAGACTCAGCGGAGAGCGTAAGACTTTTCAGTCAAGATTTATGCGTTTCATCCAAGCGAAGAACTTACTCCGACATGATGCCCTCATAACTCCGTTTGGCTGACTGTAAATGCGAGTGACTTTGACTTTTGCTGAGGGATGGACTAACCCGCAAGTATATATTATCTCAGACCACTGAGAATAGCATTAGAGGGGCAGCAGAAAAATGGCCGATGCTTCTTGTATAAATAGAACCACCTGACCACTCTATGTTTGCTCTGTGTTTCGCAATGTACATTCTACTGCATTGATGTACATTCTACTGCATTGATTTAATAGCCTGTGGTTCAACTTGTTCACCTGGACAGAAGCTGAGTGCTAGCTGCCAGAACTTGCTCAGAAGACCTCAAGCTGAAAATTGGTTATCAGCCGAAGTAATAGAAAGGTATCCAACGAGATAACGTGAGATAATACCTGATACAGAATCCTGATATATTGTGTCCGCCTGTTCGGTTGTTCGGTGTTCGGGATTGGCCCAGCTGATTTCTTAGGTAGAGCAATGAAGGGCTGATTTAGGAGGAGGTTTGGGGCTGTAACTTATCGCTTAGGCATTTGGGTGTTCTTAGGTTGATTGGTGATGTATGGGGCTTTGCTGGAAGGTCATGGCTCATGAGGAGAACTGGGCTGAATCGATTGTGAAGAGAAAGAAAATAGGGGAAAAGATACCAGATTTATTCACTTTCTACTAGATTCTACTCTATTAACCTAATACAAAGTCACTTTCTGTCCTTGCTGGCAATGCTGGGTACTTTGGTAATAATACTTGGGTACTGTTGGTGGGCTGGATATGTTGTGAGTGAAGTATGAAATTCTATGAATTTTGAGTGAACCTGTTCTTATAGAAATTGCCTGGAATGATGCCATATGATGGATGTGGGTGCAAGATTTCAATAAGCTGATACTAAAGCCTTGTAGAAGGACAAGAATGAAACCTCCTTCATTTCCCTTTCTTTTCCCATTCAGATGCAAGATGATTGATCACAAACTTAATTTCATGCTTGGTCTGTCATCATTCATCATTACAGTCATGTATTTCATTTCTGCATTAGTATTTGATTCGAAAACTACATGATTATTACCATAAGTCTCCCGGAGGATGTCATTGATGCTGGATGTTGCTTTCGCTGATGGTTCCTGACTTGGTTGTTCTCGGTTTCATTGGACTGTGATTGCATTTGGTTGACAGGTTTGAATTTCTAATGCAATCAATAATGGCGACGAGACAGACGCATCTTTTGATCACTAATGAGGCATGCAAATATTTGAAACTGTTTGAAACTGAAATGATTTGTGGCATGTTCAAAGACGGTGATTTGTCGAAGTGATTATTTTGGCATTTTCAATGATTTTGTTTTAGGGATGCCTTTGGATGCGGAATGACAGGCGTGCAATGCCGTGCATCCTTCTGCCGAATTAATTTAATTGCTTCGTTCGGTTTGCCGACTTCTCGTAGCCTTGTTGGTTGAGCATTGGTCCTGATTCTTGACATTTTCTTGTGTTGGATTGGATTCCATTTTGAGAATGAGGCTGAATGATGAAAGAGGAACAACATCCTTGACAACAGAAACATCAGCCCTAGCATCGGAACTTCAGAGGCAGCATCAACCCGATTCGGAGACAGATTGATCAGTCTGTTGTTGATTGAGTTAGTTATTGAGTTGTATTCAAAGGAGAATTGTGATTGGTGCAATGCCATCCATCTGAACCACTCCGGCCTCATAATGTGTGATGTCTTCGACCGAGCTTTGATGTCTAGTGCATTCATCAAGTCATTATCTCATCAATGGTCTGCAAATGTTTTGCTAAATGTTTTGGCAAATGCTTTGCAAATGTTGGGCTGGTTACTGAAATGCCATTGTCTGTGGACATCTGTGGCTGTATTAGAAATGTAATTGGCGGATCTCGTTAGAATGATTTCTGTGTGTGTTCCGATGAGGCTTTTGCAGGACTCCTAATGCTTTCGGAAAGCCGTTTGATAAGGTCAGGGTTCAACTCGGATGCCACTGCAGTTATGCTACTGGCCTGCCAGACAGTGTGTGTGATAAAAGTGCCTGTGATAAACCTCTTCGCAACGGAAGCAGCTGACACATGATGCTGTTCCTTCCGGTTGCTGCTGCAGCCCTCGCATCCTCATCATCCGCATCCTCTTCATCCGCATCCCCCATCACATTCCTTCCATCCCATTCCCCGCTTTCAGTGCCTTTCAGTTGCTCCACACGACCAAGTCTGATATCTCTTTTAGTGGCTGTAGTTGTCCATTAAAATTCTTCAACATGTCTCCTCTAATTTATTCCTTATGAAGTTTCGGTAACCACTATTTGCTTATGCAGCTTATTAGGAGCTAATGCAGTTTTGATGTATCTAATATATTTCACAGTATTTGAAGTCTACAGAATTGTGATGTGAAGCATATTGAACAAGTCTGTCTCCTTATGCTCTTAGTGGCGAAGCATGTGGAACGATCTGAAGCAAATGTCTTCAGAGGAATTCAATTTAAATGCATGATGCAGCATCAGACTTTGAAACATTCATGCAAGAGTTGCAAGACATGATGGTTTAATGCAGAAATATTGATGGCATGAGACTGCCTCTGATTCCTGCATTGATCTAGAGTTATCCAGCGAGGAAATAATGTCAGAAGAAATGTTGCTATTAGCAGCTGTTGCTTGAAACATGAGATGATGGAAAACTTCTTCCAGATGCCATAACCTTGCTGATGGTGCAGTTAACCTTGCTATGAATTTTGATACACAGTGTCAACTTTCAGTATTTTGATCTGAAATTTCTATTGCAGTACATTATACATGGTGTATGGATTAATTTGTTTGATTCCCATAATAACCTTTGTTTCCCATATATGTTCCTTTTGAATCCAATGGTTTCAAAGTCTTTGTATGCACAATTTTGTCTTTGTGAAGCTTGCTTGTAAGTTGTAAGTGGCAATAGAAGTCACAATTGCTTGGTAGAACCTTCAGTCTCCTCTCCTCTGCAGTGCTTGGCAATTGTGTCCAATTTTGCAAATTATGGGATGCTTGGAAGCAAGATTGGCTGCATTTACAATGCCATCTTGCTCTGCACATGTGCTGCTTTCTCATGATGTTAGTGAGACTTCTGTCATTTACAGTGTGGCTGGGTGACTGATTGCTTGGCGTGCTTAGCTGCATAATACCCCCCTCCCCCCCCCCCCTTAGTACCATCCTTGATGTCTTTTTGGCAATGGTTGCTTCAGCGGTAGCAGGACGTTTCACCGCAGGGACGTTTCACCGTTGGTTATGGTGGGACGTTTCACCGCCAGTTCACCGCCGATCTTTTTCCTGCTGAAAGCTTTGATGAATTTAAATGATAACAGAAAGACAGCCGTTGGGTGTACAAAACTGGCAAACCACTTTTTGGAAAGCTTACACGATTTTCTGTTGAAATTAATGACTTAATTTAATCATAGCAGTCTTTCTCCCGCGAAATGTGACACTTTTTCATAAAATTATTTTCAAAAGTGCTAAAACATGGCATCACATGATTTCAGTTATTTTAGTTTGGCTTACAGACTTTCTGTAATCAGGTAATCAATTGATTTCCGTAATTGAAACACATAGACACAGCTAATTACAATTCACAAGGTTTTATTGAGCTTAATTGCTACTGTGTAGGCCTATTGGCACTGATTGGGTTGCAAAGATAGCCAAAGACGATTACAATCTGCAGCTGCATCCAACATCAAGTGCTATCTGAGTGGCAATGAATCTCTGCATGTTTCTTGGCTTCACAAAGCTTTTACAATTTTTTATGCAGTCACAATGACAAAATGGACAGTTTTGGCGGGAAATTTGAAATTTGAGCATTTTCAGAATGTCTTTTGGGCCCTGTCTTGGCTATTTTGTTTGGAGATGTTTGGGTCAAGAGATGTGGATAACTTGACTATAGAGCATGCATCCGGCATAGGTATGAATACCAGGCATGTTGTAATTATGACGTGTTTTCCTTTTATATCTCGCTTGGATCCACTGGGGCCGGCTGCACACATTGTGTTATGGCCACTGTGCCTAAACCACTGCACTTGTATACATGATATTTGGCACATGAATGGGTCTTACAGAATATATCTAAGCAATTGGTAGAGTTTTTGTAAAATATTGAAAATTAAAAAAAAAAATTTCATTTCCAAAGCAAAACTCTGAAACAGTTTTATCTATGGGCATGAAATTCTACCATTATATGCATTAAATACTCTTAATAGTCCTTTTGGGGGTCTAAATTTATGCTCTCACAAAAATTAATAACGGTAAATTCAGCGAAAAATTGTGAAAAAATGTAATTTTTTCAATGCTCCATGATTCTGTAAATTTTGGAGTTGCACTGCGGAAATTATGCATTTAGATGTCTAAATTATACCTCTTTAAATGACTAAATGCATTTGGAGGGCCAATCTTGTGAAATTTTCATAAAAACGAAAAAATTAGGATTTCTGAAATTTTGGTTTCTCAAAAATTAATGGTAAACAATAAATTGGTAAACTTCAACAAATATTTACTTAATCATATATATATATTAGGAAGTTTTCTTGTAGCCGCATATCTATATAGTTTAGTGTAAAATTTTGTGTTGGAGCTCCAGTTTTGTCAGAGCCCATTGGATTTTGATTGTTGTCAGTAACTGTTGTATCCAGTGTTTCATATTAAGATAACTCCAAGAAACTGGCCTGCCTTGGGTAAGCCTCCTGGGCCAAAGCAGTCAGTTCTGGCTAATACTGACAACTAATTCTATTAGTGAATTAGACTATGCCTAAGATTCCCAGTGTTGTCATCAAATTTTGATATGATAATCACCAAAATGAATGTGCATGCAGCTACTTCCACTAAAAGGATGTTGAGCTGCCTGGCAGATCACACACATTTCCATGCATCATTTTAAAGCTCTTTCAAAGTTCATTAATGAAAATGAATTCTTTTTTCCATATCACCTATGCCACATTTTGCGGCTTGAAATGGATTATTTTTAAAATCCTGAAATTTAGCACACAATTTAAACAACACCTGGTTCTGGCCACTCCGGGAAAGTCTTTTTCAAGGGATATGAAGTAAGACACTACACCATCTCCATTTTGAACCCCTGGGTTCTTGTATTTATTGGCGGTGAAACGTCTCACTATTGCTGGCGGTGAAACGTCCAAGTGGTGAAACGTCCTATAATCGCTTCAGTCTCCCACTGGGCATTGCAATTGCCTTTATACATCATACCCCAACCTACTTACCTTGCTATTTTGTTTTAGAGGTTGAATGAGGAGGCTTAATCAGTGATTCTAAGAGATTTTGACCAACAAATTAGCCGTTGCCATACTTCAACGTGTTCTCTTTCAACTGTTATATTACTTCACTTATAAATGTGGTTTGTTGGTTAACATCTCTTCTGGTTGTCTTCTGTTGCTACCTGTCTTGGCGATGTTGTTTTGCCTCTTCCCTTGTTTGCTGTCCTGTCATCCGGTCTTTTTACTTGTTGTCTCGTGTCAGGGGCCTTCGCTGACATTGTGACCACTGATCTGTTTCTTATGTTATCCACTGTTCTGTCGTCCGGCTTTCTCGGAACATGGAAATTGTCATGATGTTGTCTTTGCTCTATTCTTTGAGCGTGAACTATAGTGTGACCTGTTGTATTTTCAGCTTTTACGGTTGTCTCTGCCAAATACAAGGTGTATCTCATCTGGAGAAAGCGTTCCTGCGTCTTCCACGTTTGTGCCAAAACATGTGTTCTCTGCGTTCTGTTCTTTTGTCACCAAAGCTTTCACCACACAGCACCCATGCTTTTAGTTGCCATGCTTTCAGCTTCCGTGGTCCACCACTTCGGTTGAGGCCTATTACTTTTTGCTCCAGATACTTGTGCTGTTGCTTTGCCGTTGGCCATTGCTCAATGAACAATGTACTTGCATGTCATTAGCTGCACATGATTTGGCCACCACATGTGGTTTTGGTCTTTGTTGGAGGTGAACCTTTACTCAATGTTAAATGGGTTTTCTACTTAAAACTCACCATTACCTCATCATGCTAATGTCTTTTGAAAAGTTGAAAATTTTAAATGACTATGGAGCGATATTGACATCAATTTGATTGACGATAATCATTTCCCTCCCACTATCTGCTAAGAAACCTAGAGGAAACCAAGCAAGTGATTTGTGCCAGAGACTTCAGTCTGTTCAGAGGTTGATTAATCTTCTCTATGGTTCGATTCTAATAAATATCTTTCATCTGCCTTGCAAGTGTGATTTGGGATTGGATATTCTGAGAAACAAAGTTTCTTAGTATTAATTTATTTAATTAAATGGTCAGTATAATGATAACTGTTACTTGGAAGAACCTATTTTGGTGCCTGGTGTTGCACTCATGCTGATTAGCTAGTAGCTACCAGAGACGCCTATCACTCCAGATGCAGCTGGATTAATATTTGCTGTCATATTAATTAATGACTAATCAATTGTCTATATTAATGAAATGGCCTAGTGTGACTGCTACCTAGTATAGTTTGTGACCAATTTGGCCAGAGACAGGTGCATCTATTGATCATTAATGGGGCATGCAAATATTTGAAACTGTTTGAAACTGAAATGATTTGTGGCATGTTCAAAGACGGTGATTTGTCGAAGTGATTATTTTGGCATTTTCAATGATTTTGTTTTAGGGATGCCTTTGGATGGGGATGACAGACGTGCATCCTTCGGCCGAATTGATTTTAATTGCTTTGTTCGGTTTGCCGACTTCTCTTAGCCTTGTTGGTTGAGCATTGGTCCTGATTCTTGACATTTTCTTGTGTTGGATTTGATTCCATTTTGAGAATGAGGCTGAATGATGAAAGAGGAACAACATCCTTGACAACAGAAACACCAGACCAGCATCAGGACTTCAGAGGGAGCATCAACCTGATTCGGAGACAGATTGATCAGAGTCTGTTGTTGATTGAGTTAGTTATTGAGTTGTATTCAAAGGAGATCTGTGATTGGTGCAATGCCATCAATCTGAACCACTCCGGCCTCATAATGTGTGATGTCTTCGACCGAGCTTTGATGTCTAGTGCATTCATCAAGTCATTATCTCATCAATGGTCTGCAAATGTTTTGCTAAATGTTTTGGCAAATGCTTTGCAAATGTCTGGCCAGTAACTGAAATGCCATTGTCTGTGGACATCTGTGGATGTATTAGAAATGTAATTGGTGGATCTCGTTAGAATGATTTCTGTGTGTGTTCCGATGAGGCTTTTGCAGGACTCCTAATGCTTTCGGAAAGCCGTTTGATAAGGTCAGGGTTCAACTCGGATGCCACTGCAGTTATGCCACTGGCCTGCCAGACAGTGTATGTGATAAAAGTGCCTGTGATAAACCTCAGCGCAACGGATGCTGCTGACACATGATGCTGTTCCTTCCGGTTGCTGCTGCAGCCCTCGCATCCTCTTCATCCGCATCCTCTTCATCCGCATCCCCCATCACATTCCTTCCATCCCATTCCTTCCGTCCCATTCCCTGCTTTCAGTGCCTTTCAGTTGCTCCACACGACCAAGTCTGATATCTCTTTTAGTGGCTGTAGTTGTCCATTAAAATTCTTCAACATGTCTCCTCTAATTTATTCCTTATGAAGTTTCGGTAACCACTATTTGCTTATGCAGCTTATTAGGAGCTAATGTAGTTTTGATGTATCTAATATATTTCACAGTATTTGAGTCTATGGCATTGTGATGTGAAGCATATGGAACAAGTCTGTCTCCTTATGCTCTTAGTGGTGAAGCATGTGGAATGATCTGAAGCAAATGTCTTCAGAGGAATTCAATTTAAATGCATGATGCAGCATCAGACATTGAAACATTCATGCAAGAGTTGCAAGACATGATGGTTTAATGCAGAAATATTGATGGCACGAGGCTGCTTCTGATTCCTGCATTGATCTAGACCTATCCAGCAAGGAAATAATGTCAGAGGAAATGTTGCTATTAGCAGCTGTTGCTTGAAACATGAGATGATGGAAAACTTCTTCCTGATGCCATAACCTTGCTGATGGTGCGGTTAACCTTGCAAAGAATTTCGATACACAGTGTCAACTTTCAGTATTTTGATATGAAACCTCTCTTGCACTGTATCTGGATTGATTTATTGCCATAATCATCATGTTTCTCATATTTTTCATTATGAACCAATTTGTTTCATATCTTTGTATGCACAATTTTGTCTTTTGTGAAACTTGCTTGCGAGTTGAATGTGGCAATAGAAGTCAGAATTGCCTGGTAGAACCCTCAGTCTCCTCTCTTCTCTCTTCTGTGGTGCTTGGCAATTGTGTCCAATTTTGCAAATTATGGGATGCTTGGAAGCAAGATTGGCTGCATTTACAATGCCATCTTGCTCTGCACATGTGCTGCTTTTCCCATGTTAGTGAGACTTCTGTCATTTACAGTGTGGCTGGGTGACTGATTGCTTGGCGTGCTTAGCTGCATCAGACCCACATGGTACCATCCGTGTTGTCTCTTTGGCAACGGTTGCTTCAGCCTCCTACTGGGCATTGCAATTGCCTTTGTACATCATACCCCAACCTACTTACCTTGCTATTTTGTTTTAGAGGTTGGATGAGGAGGTTAATCCATAATTTTCCTTCTTTCAGTGATTCTAAGATACTTTTGACATGCATAAATTGTTCCTCTTGTTCAACATTGTTTGTCCCTCATTCTGCGTATACGGCTTCGTCTGATGTTTTGCCAATTAGTAGTCGTTGCCGCACTACAACATGTTCTCTGTCCATGGTTTCATTTCTGTCTGTATTTTCTGCTCATCGGTTTGCTTCACTTTCCAATGTGGTTTTGTGGTTAATGTCTCTTTTGGTTGTCTCCTGGTTTCTCCTGTTGCTACCTGTGTTGGGTGTTGTTCTGCTTCTTCCCTTGTTTTGCTTCTTCCCTTGTTTGCTGTCCTGTCATCCAGTCTTTTTGCTTGTTGTCTCCTGTCATGGGCCTTCCCTGACATTATGCCCTCTGATCCGTTTCTTATGTTATCGGTTTTTCTGCGGTCCGGCTTTCTCAGTATCGTCATTCATCCATTCCATGAACGTAATCTGTCGGAGTGTGGGACCTTTTGTCTATTTCAGCTTTTACTGTTACCTCTGCCAAATGCAGGTTGTATTTCATCTGGAGAAGACATGCCTGCGTCTTCCATGTCTTTGCAAAATCATGTGTTCTCTGCAGTGTGTTCTTTTGTCACCAAAGCTTTCACCACACAGCTCTCAAGCTTTTAGTTGCCATGCTTTCAGCTTCCGTGGTCAACCACAGATGCTGAGGCCTGTTACTTTTTGCTCCGGATATTTGCCCCACGGTTTTGCCTTTGGCCATTACACATTGAACAATGTACTTGCATGTCATTAGCTGCACGTGATCTGGCCACCACATGTAGTTTTTGCCCTTTTTGGGGTGGAATTTTAAATGGGTTTTCATCTTAAAACTCACTATTGTCTAATCATGCTAATGTCTTTTGAAAAGTTTAAAAATTTTAAAAATTTTAAATGACTGTGGAGTAATATCGACATCAATTTGATGGATGATAATTATTATCCTCCATCTATCTGCTAAGAAACCTAGAGGAAACTGAGCAAGTGATTTATGCCTCAATTTATAATATTCGGAGGTGGATGAATCTTCCCTGTGGTTTGATTCGAATAAAAATTGTTTGAACATCTGCCTTGCAAGAGTTGTGCTTGGGGTTGGATATTCCAAGAAACTAAATTTCTTAGTGTGATTTTGGTCAGTAATCATAACTGTTGCTTGGAAGAACCTATTTTGGTGGCTGGTATTGCACTCATGCTAAGTTGCTACTAGCTTCTAGAGTCACCAATCACTCCAGATGCAACCAGATTAATATTTGCTGTCATTTTAATTAATGACCAATCAATTGTCAATATTAATTAAATGGGCTGATGTAACTGCTACCTAATATAGTTTGTGACCAATTTGGCCCCATATTGACCATCAAATTAATTAGTATTTTGCCACTGAGTAAACCAGGTGAGCTAATGTTCTCATGTCTTAATTGTGTCATGTGACCTAGTAGCTCCTAGTCATGTGACCTGGTCAGTCATCTGGACTCAGGATGACCTGAGGCTGTGTCCTTCTAGCTACGTCTAATTATGTAATTATCAATTTCTGTTTACAATAGAACTGGTGGACAATTAATAACACATGGTGTGTGCATGACAGAGTGCTTATTATAGCCATGGTCAGAAATGAAAAAAATTGATTTTATCACACAGTTGTCATAAGATCCTGACATGTCACAGACATGTTACTGACACCTTGATCTCTCCAGTGATTGTGTGGATATATTTTCATTTCATGTGAACCTATTTTCTCTTCCATAACTGGAGAGAATGTGATATTGTGTGATTGCACAGTCTCCTTGCTATTCTCTGGTGATATCAAAGAATAATCCAAAATTGGATATTGGTTTACAAAAAAGTTACATGGCGAATTGTGGATATATTGAATATTTTATTTCTGCTATTAAGTTGGCTTATGCGAGAATTCAAAATTTGCATTTATGCATTTAGAATTGTGCTTCACTGAGCATGTAATGACTTTAAGTGTTAAATTATTATTTATTTGTTGAATGCAGGTTGGGTCCTGCCAAGTTTAGCTCATTTTGTGGGCATTGACACAGCTTTTGCAGTCAATAAGCTGAATTGTTTTGAAAGGACATCGACCTGTTTGGTCACCTTTACAAAATATATATATATCCATTGTATTGGTTAAATTTCATATTAATCTTTCTGAATTCTTTCAACGTTCAAATTGATTCAATCATAGCCACCTTAGCATACAATAACGTTCAATAGATTAGCTGGAAATTGCTTTGACTTCTCAGAAGTTAGTCAAGTGGTTGTGGAAACCTGAATGGATTCAAATAGAGTGGCTTGCTTGGTGTGGATACAAGACCATGTGGTGTTAATGTGTATGGGAAAAGATGATGAGTTATAAGGAGAACAACCAACAGCTGGGAAGTCCATCTGTGATTGTAGTGACCACAGGATGACCAGACTGAGATGCGGTCACTAAGTCACTGGTCAGCTAGTCAATGGTCACTCTTGCCTCTGGACACTTGCCCATTTGGCCACTACAAGCATCATCTTGCTCTGGATAGTTTTTGTGGCTGATTTATTGGATGTATTGAAAAACTGAAGGAAAAAGGGAGGATATATTTTGATGATGAAGTATTTGATTCAGTTGATTGGCATGACATTATAAGTTCATAGATGTTTGATGAATCTATCAAATTTTGTGCTTCGCTGACTCACAATATATGGAGGACACATCTCAGTACTTGATATACTCATGCAAATTCTAGGAAATTCACAATGTGTGATTTAAGTCAAATGTCAATTTAACGCTTCATAATCATTCATCGCGGTTTGAGTCTGAACTTTTTAATTCGATCGTATTACCACACGAGTCATGGATTATACGGTTAGTCATGTGTTACTTATGTCGGTGGTTAAAATGGATGCTATGCTGTGTTAACTACATTTAATAATATTAGGATACATTCATGTTATCATAGATTGATTTTGAGGATAAATTTGGTCATTTTGGTTCAAATATTTCTGCAAAAATAATTGATGCTTTCATATTTCAATGCAGTAACTGCCCATAGGTAGACAGTTCTTAACATTACCCACATTTTACCAATGGTAGTTGTTCTTATGGATATCTTTCATTATATAATAACACTATGCAATCCAATGTAGTTACTAGAACTTACTCTACTATGCACTACATTCTATACTAAGCAGTGCATTGTTTACCCAAGGGCTCCCTCTGTGCTAGTTATGGTGTCATACTGAATTTGACAGTTTATTTTCGTGTCCAGCTCGTGTCCATTGTTCTGGACAATGGTGACTAAATTTAACATGCTAAGCATTTTGACCACAAGGTGTTTGAAATTCTGCATATGATATGATGTTATACTTGGGAGTCTCCCATTTCCCAGTGGTCATTGGATCTGCTGGGTTATGCACTTTTGCACTGGATTCAGTTATAACCATCTAATAACAAGTAATGTGGGGATATTACCCATCACCTGGATCTGAAGGAGGGAATATTGTCTAATTTGGGCATCAGTCTCACAATATTCGATATATTATTCTGGTCTGCAACACAGAGGACCCAGTTGCCAAGCTGCCAAAAGATCTCCAACCTCATAAGGCTGTCTTGCAACCTCCACTCTCCTTCGTCTAGCTTGAATATGTACATAATCTGCACATATGGATGAGAGGAGTTCTGTGGACCCAGTGTGCAGCTAATCAGCATCTGTGAAAGAGGATTAAGTTAATTTGTGGACATGTCTGTGACTGGCTTTGTGTCTTGTGTTTGATGCCTGAAAGTTGCATAAGGAGTTTGCATACTGGAGCAAAACAAATTGCACCTACATGTATTTTGGTGGTGTTGTTGTGCCTTGCATTTTTCAACAACGCACAGTCTGCATTTAAAAAATTGAAATTTGGAACCTGGATATATCCATTTGAAAGGTCTACAAGGGATTACAAAATTGCAACCTTGGCACTATGTACATTAGAAAGAGTCAGAATCAAATGATTCATCCATTTGGTTTATAGCTGAATGTCACAAAGACATCCATTGCAAAGCAACATACAAACTTGATTTCCAAGAATATTGGCAATTAAAATCTTGTCTTAGGAATAACCATCCTGAGCAACCTCAAGACATAACTCTGGAATAATACCATTGCCCCACTACCTATTGAACGCCTGATGATGGCATCAATGCTCTTGGTCTTCCCCAGTGGCCAGCAGGCTCCTTGCTGGTGGTGTTTTTGCTTGAGGACCAACAAACAACAACAACAACACACAGGAGATGCATACAAAGAAGATGGACCAAATGATGGATACAGTGAAGATGCAGAAGATTGGGATTCCCCCTCAGCCTCCTCATCACCCCCCTCTGCAGCCCCCACCTCACCTGCATCCACTATTGTGGACCAGAAGGACATCTCTCCTCCCAAGTTCATCAGGACTCCTCATCTCAGCTTCACCAGGGCAGCCGCTAGGCCTAGGGCCTCCTCCACACCTGGTGATGTTATTCTCCATATTAAGCACTAATAAGCCACGTTAATCAATACCTCGATTGAATCTATATTTAGTATCTGAGTAATTAGTCTCATCAGCAGTCTGACTATATAAGGTATATCTCTAATTTCTCTAAATTCTCCCCGTGGGTCTGATCTGAAATGCCAGGAAGTTAAATTTGTCGCAAAATGATAACTTAGTCTCTTCGGGAAGTCTCTTCGGGAAGTCTCTTCGAGAAGTCCAAGTACCTGGTTTGATTACGCCCATAAATTTTCAGATGAAAAAATTATTAGTTAATTTTCAGTTCGATCTGTAGGTTGGCCTATAATTCCGGAGTATGTAAATTCGCATTTGATTGTGCTAAGTGGTGGAAAAGATCAGATAAGTTATTGGATCAGATCATCAGAATAATCACCGCTGTATGTCTTAATTATCATCTGGGAGTCCATCTACCTGCTCTTTTCTCTTGCAATTAAAAACTTTTCTGGCAGAGACTACATTGCTTACAGAGTCACTGGCATATATTCTTAAGCTTCTTATATGAGTAACATCTTGTGCACCTGTACAGTTTCTTAGTGCATGTATCATGTGTATTGGTAACTTAGCTCTAGAGCAGTATTTGAAAGTGCATGAAACACAGGTGAGTGCAGGATGAGGCCTGGAGATGTGTCTCCGGCCAATAAGTGATGTTGCAACAGTTCACCTGGCTAATAGGATCATTGCTTCAAACCAGAGGCATTTAGAGGTGCAGTTCTAGGTGCAGTCCTTTGGTTTTCATTAGCCTATGTCAAGGGTTGCACTTTCCACAAGTGATGCTCTTGAGTTCTGGACAATTACATCTTTCAGCAAAACCTTTGAGTCAATTGATGAATGCTACAAACCTGTCTCACTACCTGTCTTGCTGTTTATTGCAATGGGTTAGCATTTGATGTGGTCTAAGTTAAGAAGGTCTGTAGCCAACCGGGGCCGGCTGAGTGGTAGTTTGCTGGGACGCTAACCTCTGGGACATTGGTTTGATTCCCAACTAGGCACCCATGTCAGAGTTTAAACAGACGTTTCATCAGTTGCACCTGGACTCATCACCATGATCCCTGCCTGTCCTGTTCAGTCTAATCGGTGCAAAAAGATAGCCTGATGTAAACATGTAAAGCCGCTAGTGGACCTATCTCGGTTGATTGCAAGTTCTACTCTCTGATATAAGGCCTGTGGTTGATTGCTGTCTTTATGGATTATAATGAGCCTCAGAGGTATAGTTTGTGCAGGACATTAAGCAGGTATATTCAGAGCTTACATACTTCGGAAATGGCCACATTAACCTCAGTGATTGGCAATGGCAGTTATGTAAACAAACGAGTACAGTTGACCTGGGCTCAGGTTTGTTTTTCTGCAGCATATCATTTGGGGATACTGGAGGCCGGCCGGAGGTCACTGGGGATGACATGTGAGATTTACAGGGAGATTAGGGTTGTTTCTAAACAAACCCTGTGCATGGAAAACATACATGGAAATTGGAAAACATGCATGGAACTGGGCCAGTGGGTGTAGGGGATGTGTACATGCTGGGTACATGCTGTGGGGTTTGTTTGTTTTGGGATCACCCAGGGATCACCTGGAAGATCCCCAGGGATCACCTGGTAGCTCCCGGAGGCTGGGGATCACCTGGGGGGTCACGGAGAGGATCACCTGGTGCACTTTCAGTCTCCACTCCACCAGGATATTGTAATAGCCTGGAATGTAGATACTAGAATCAGTAGAGAGAGGGAGCATCCACTCCATCCAGTGGACCTTGGCCTTGCCTGGAGTTGGTGCACATCTGTCTTGTCCGCTTCCTGCTGGTTGCTAGCCTTGAATTGTACTCACAGGTGAAAAACAACAGCCTTCACCCAAGGACATTGATGGTCACCAATGCAAGGAACAAGAATGATGCAATTTATGCAATTTATGCATTGGAATACCGTTGATGCAGATGAGAATTATCTGCTCAGAAGTTGCTTCCAAGTTCCAAGAATCTCATAGGAAGTAAAGTCTTTAACAAAGTTATGTTTCACATCCTGGTGGCAGGGTGGGAGGCTATCATGCACTTGTAACTTTTTTGTGTAAACCTTTTTAGCCACCCCTGTTCTTTTGGATGTAACCCCAGATTCTGCAGATACCAGAGGATCATACAACCAGATAGGTTGAGATAGGAGATAGCAGGAGATAAGAGCCCTATCATGTTACCCTGTTGCAACAATGCATATCAGCCTGCCTTTAGACAGGATGTATCCGTGTTTACAACGCCAGGAATGCAATGCTAGAAGTTCTGTTACACTCTCCCTGGTATTAGACTGGTAAGTGTTACAGCAAAACACGATAAAGCTCTTTGCGAATGTGCCAAAAAGATTGTAGCGGATCAGTGGCGAATGGCTCGGAATAAAGGCTGAAATATTCTTCTAATAAATATTTATTGCTTGTAAAATGTGTGTGGTATTGTAAATTTAAATTGTGATGTTCTGTGATTGATATATCCATATTTCGTGCCTTAACTGAGTTGATAAATCTGTTTGATATAAGTCACACGTTTTCAGTCATTCTCTTTATGGAAAAGTTAGATGTCATTTGGACATTGTCACCAAGGTGTTAGGGCTTTTACGATGGTCCCTGCCTGTCCTTATAAGCACAAATTTAAAGCTGGATGTAAAAGTGACTTTTACATCCAACTTTGCGTAATAAGGACGGGCGGGGACCATGTTGATCAGGCGAGGAGGACTGCAGGATGCACTCACTGCGCTAGGTGAAACTTCTGTCTGACATTTGTTGCCTGGGCTGCGAATCTGACATGGGTCCCATCGGTTAGCAGCCTTGTGCGATACCACTGAGGGACGCAACAATCTGATTTGCAGCACGGCCACATTGTCCCCTACCGGCGACGGACGGGGCCGTCTGGCCTGTCTAACATCACAGTCACCGCCAACCAAGCTCCGCTAATCGGTGGTACTACGCGCCAGACGACCTCGTCACAGGCCTGAAGTAGGTCGATCATTGCTCAACAAAGTAGATCTGTTTACATTGGCTGTTTAAACACTTACAAGGCATGAATGCTACGGAATAATGTTTAATGAGACACAATATGACAATTTAGAAGTATTCCAACCATTTACTCAATCATTTATGATACTTTATAGCACGTGATGCTGTATGCTAAATATGGCATCTGCTGTGTTGATTTCTGGCGCTGGGCAGCAAACCCTCAGCGTTGGGCTGCTGTTCTTCTTCTTCTTCATCCTATACATACTGCTTACAGAGAGGTTCTACCAGTCAGCTTAGTGTATTAAAGACTGTATAGCTATTCATATGGCCTGTTATACTGCTTCTGCACATTTATTTGAGACCAAATTACTAATAAATGCAAATGCAGACATTAAATTACAAGGTATCTGGGCCCTGGGAGCAGGATAATTGTCTGAATCCTGATTACTGTTTTGCCTGGTTGCTGTTTACAAATAAAATTAACTATAGGCCCTACACGCTATATAATAATTTTTTTTAATCTCGGAAAGCTATAATTAAGACCTAAAAATGGAATGATTGTTGTGTTGGCCTTCAAGAGGCTGCAATTCATGCACATGTTCATGAAACACATGTCAGCTGGCAGTGACAGCCATGACAGCCATGCATAATGTAAATCAACATACTTCCCAGAATATATCAGGTTAAGAGTTGATTCGATTATTCCACCCAGAGAATCTACCCTAGACGAATCCTCTCAGCGCCAAAGATTAACATAGATTTACGTCACGAGCGTCTAGGCCAATCAGCGCCCAGCATTCCTCTCCACTTCAAAAGTTTACCGGCAATTTACGAAGCATCTATTTACTACTCAGAGTTGTATGACCTATCATTTTGAAGGTCTCAGAGAGATCTATCTAGCCAAGTAAGAATCACATCTCTAAACCTTACGGAAACGTGTGTACCGGCGAAATCGCCCTCATTTGCATAACTTGCTTGAAGGCCTGTTCATTGGTCAACTTTGTGGGCGTGTCTGACTTAATCACTGAAGGCTTTGCTGAAGTGGATTATTCATGTAGTTAGTTTTTTTTATGAGCACAATTGTAACAACCAATTGGCCTTAATTGCATGCATTCAAAGCGTGTTCACACATTGCAATTTCTTCATAAAATTCGAAAATTCAGCCGAAAGCTGCCGCTTAGAGCATAGGCCCTTAAAGTGCTCTTGTTGGCACATTTGCCATCGAATAAACTGAACATGCACATAGCAAGTCCCAGAACAAGTAAATGACATTGTGCTGTACAGTCTTTACTTTGAAAATATTAAAATTTGTACACCAATGCACATATCACTATAACTGCATGACCTGTACTGTAGCAGTACTGTGCATCGGCACAAGTGCCTGTGCTAAAACAATTTGGCAAGTCTTATTTAGGCTGCATTAGGAGTCCGACTGAACTTTTTATCATGGAAAATTACTTCCGAGGCTACAAACCAAAAATATCTGCCAAGGATCTCGTCAGCACAGAGGCTTTCAGGACGAATCTGACTGGTGTGGCCATCGTATTCATGACACGCACATTATTGAGAGGTAATTAAAACAACACAAAATTTAGTCAATTGATCTTTTATTGATGCTCTCACATACAATCACAACATCAAAATAAAACAGTGGTCTGCAGGCAAACGTGTACAAATACACATTGTTAAAATGCAAGAAACTTGTCAAGAGATTAAATTCATTCTAATTATAAAATAATAACACCTGGCATCGCATGATTAATAAGAGCCAGTAACATGTTGCTTTTTCGGTACATTATCATTAAATATACATTGTAAAATTTTCAACAAACAAACCAACATAAATCCAAATATTTAGGCTAAGGCCTAAAAAGCAACAAATCAATTTCATGTTCAACAAAACAACAATGTAAATAACAAAGATCTCAGTATTGCTATGGGCTATTCCATTTAAAAACCTGGGGGTTTATTATTTTTCATAAGATGGATGTAGAGATCGGCGGAAATTCGCCTCAGATGTATGGAGGGATGTAAAAGAAATCGCTTTAGATGTATGGGGGGGGGCATTATTGCTCCATGAAGGCTTACGCATTGTAATAATACAATTGTTATTTGATGCATGTGGAGTGGGTAAAAAATTTGCATTTAATGCAGGAGGGGGGTCGAAAATAATTCACTTTAGATGCATGAGGGGGGTCAAAAATGTAACCTGACCACCCCACCCCGAGGTTTTTAAATGGAATAGCCCTAACTGTGAAGCAAACATTTAATATAGGCCTAAGTCAAAACAAAAAAGCATTCCAAAATTGCACAATATTTAAGTTTTGCCTAATTTAACTTGTCCCTCCCAAACAACAAAGGATTCACCCATCATCATACATCCAATTTAATGTTTGTACTATTCCGTAATCCTTCACATCGTCATACCTGAACAAATTTGCTATGTGACTTTCATAAGAGTGATCTTTTAATTCAGTTACAATTCTGACAAACTTACATAATTATATTCTTTTAAAATACGTTCTGTATGCTTCTCCTTAACAATGTTTTAAATTTAATTAACATGACTAAGTGAGGCAGTTGAAAAAAAAAGAAGTAATAATATTGCAATAAAAATGCTTGATTGAAATGTTGAATTCTATATTGTTTACATGATACATGGCCACACGTATCATTATGAGCACAATCCACAAACTTCCCAATTTTTTTACACATTGAGTACAAGGATGTTCCCCTCTACCTTATCATTAATTTGGCATTAAATAACAACCTATGAAGGTTCAAGGCCTTTACACAGTAAAAATTTAAGTTACTCTCCATATGCAACAGGCAACTGACAATTTACACTTATCTGTTTCTCATGATTCAATGAACCTTTCACCGTCTTCAGACGAGACAATAATGACATAGAGAGGTTTGGCTACACATTTACATATTAGGTTTAGGAGTACAGATGCTATATAAATGCATTGTTGCTATAGGAACCTACATATGCATGGTCCCCTGAACATGTAGAAAAACCTCCCTAAACAAGACCTCTCTAATATTGGATACATATTTTCAATAGACCAATATTGAATCAATACAATTCTTATGCTCACAATGAGGTCAAAAGCACTTCAGAATACAAATATGCAAGTGAACTTATATTTTCAGTACGCTGAGATAACAATCATGAAATGTTAAATAATCAAATATTCATATCAAATTTCTCTGTGCAAAACTAAGTTATTTGAACACATACAATTTCTGTATTGTGAAAACAACTGACAAGTATTATGAACATTGCGGACAAGTATCTCCATAACTTAAACAATAAAGAGAACTTAATTGGTTATTCATAAAGTAATAGTTTTACATAAAGATAGTAACATACTTGTAGCACATAACTAGTTTTACCACATTATATTTCATAACTCTTCTTCCTCGATGACAGTGTCATAAACCTTCAGTACTTTGCGAAGTATATAAACAAATATTAGGACAAAACTTTTTTTTAGATAAATTAAAAATATATGTATTTAGATATTTAAACAAAATTTTGCTTTGTAATTTAACAAGTAATAATTTTTAATCATCGGAAATATTCCTGTAAGTTACTTGATCAATTTAAATCAATTTAAATTACTCATTACAGAACAGTGACAGTCTCATAAGCATTTCACTTCAAAACATAAGGCTGGTCGTGGTAACATCGACATCATCCAAAAGGCCCTAGGTACATCAGTGTTTCCACTTCTTGTAATTATACTGAAGAATAATGTGAAGTTCGTAATTCGTAATTGCACAGTCCGTCAAGTATTGAAGCATCCTTGCGTCAGTCAGGCTACAGCAGCCAGCTCTTTTGCGACCGGAGGGAGTAGGTATACAAAATTCACTGGAGGTGCTCTATTTTACGTCCGGAAACTCATGAATTACTTGCAATATGCTGCCTAGTCCTGCTGAGTTCTGCAGGGCGCCAACCTGATAGGCAACTGCTCTACTGTCCTAGATGCCAATTCGATATTCAATCTGACTTGAATTTTGCCGGTCTGCAGCCTCACTCACTCGCCTGCTTTAAGAGGAGACAGGCTTGTCAGTCAGTGTGGCACTTCGATAACAACCGACTGGACCTGTGGAAAAAAAGAAAATATATCAGTCAAAAATCCACATTATATTGTGAAATTGATACATAGACAAGATAGATGTGGTAGTGCAGCCCTCTTATTAAACCCAGTTTCAGCCACCAACAAGGATCGATTTTAAAAAGTCAAGACTGTTTTTTGACCTTTCAAAATTTCACACACAACTGATTATCATACAAGCTCTCTACGGCATTCAAATCCAGTAATTTTCAGTTATTCCTTCAAACAAGATGAAAAAGTTCCCAGTTATTTGGTCAGTGATACATTGATGATGATGTGGTAATGGATTATGACAGGACAAGTATAAGGAGGACATTTTGAAAATTGGTCTGGTTGACGGTGTGAATATTAGTTGACGACTTGTTGATAAAGTTCACTAAATTCAAGGGTAACATTCAGGTCAGGGGCCTTAAAACATGTAAGCCTGATGGCCCCACTTCAAAATTATTGGTTGAGTACAACAATGCAACTGCCTCCAAGGAAGCCTGACGAGGGTACTCCCTTCTAAGCACCAAATTTAATTTGAATTTGTCGGGGTCACTGCTTAATTTCAAAAGTATAGAGCTTTTCAAGCATCCCCATGTCAGACATACGTCAGCGAAGAAAAGATTGACAAACTTACAAACATTATTTCAAACAATGATTTTTGGTCTTGTGGTTGTGATAAGTACAGATTTTGGGAAGTCAAAAAGGTTGAGCACGAGTAAAACAAGATGTCATAGAATGGCAAATGTATGTTGAACTACATGTAGTGCAAATCTGGATAAATGAATTGACTACCTGTCTTAATCAAAGCACTTCTTATGCTTTTCAACATCAAATATTCAATATTGACAGAGTATACACAATAGCAGGGCTTTGGAGTCGGATTCGTGGAGTCGGAGGATTTGGGTAGAGTCGGGAGTCGAAAATTAAAGTGGTGACTCCTGACTCCTAAAAATGATTAATATAATTTACAAAAACACAGTTACAAAAATATGAAATAAATCCCTAATTTTACATAAAACTTCTGAGCAAGTATTTATGTACAAAATCTTATGAAAACTGAATGACTTTTTCTTCTCCGTTTAACCATGTAGAATTTATGTGCAATAATGCCGATAAGCGGAGTTGGAGTTGTAATTCAGGAGACCCTAGGAGTCGGAGTCGCTTTTCAGAAAGTCAAAGGAATCGGGAGTCGCTTCACTAATCACCAGACTCCAAAGCCCTGCACAATAGTTGGTAATTTCACGTTGGCGAAAAGTCAAAAGTTATGGAGGCTTTACTAAGTTAACATACAAAATGGGCTACAGAATTTGAAACTTTGATTTAAGAGAAGCAACCAAATATGAACTTTGAATGTTGATTCCGAATTACCTGTAGTACAAAATCCCGCCATCTGAAGTCAGCGATTGTTCTCGGCAGACGAGTTCTTCCCCAGACGAATCTCAAGAAGAGAGACCTCTCCTGATTGGTGATTCCTCCATGATCTCCCAGAACCAGTGGATGAGAGGAGCTGTGGCGTCAATGCCTTGTACGTCGCTACGGACTTGAGTGAAGCCAGAGGAATATCTAGACTGCCACACACCTGGAAAGAATGAAATACAGGGATATGAAGAATTGAATCAATTATTTCACAGTTAACTTTCATTAAGACCTGTGAAGAATTTGATTCATGTACCAGACAAGTCAGACGTTGACTCATATCTGGAAATAGTCCGAAATTGCAGAAATACAACTATACAGGGTGGGGACGCGAAACTTGCATTTGACAGATTTTATATTTTGGTGGAAATGGAGGACTTTATCAAATCACAACAAATCCATATTAACAGGATTGAGAAACAAGAGAATAAAGAATGTTTTCGTGCAGTTTGGTTAAAATGACCTCCAACCGTAAATTCAACAAGGCTGCCAAAAATTGAAAATTCTCCTAAAAAGTCCTCTCGTGTTCGGGGACCGTTCTCCATTATGACAGCTCGGATGATGACAACACCTTGGTGGGAGAACCTGTTGACAACCTGCTTTACTATGCCATAAAATGATTTTCCTATTGTCATTCATCAAGCTTTGGTGAGAGTCAGAAGTCTGAAGATCAGAGATCAGCGGATCTAGCTTTTTTAAACTAGCATTTTTTGGGCTTAAAGCTGTCCTGAGAAAGTCAGGGTTCTCATATCAATTTTAGGGCCACTGTGTCAAACTTTTCTGATAAATATGGTAACTGCTTGAAGTTTGGCATCCATGTTTTACATAAGTTTAAGTGTTTTTTGGCACAATTTCATAAAAATCATGTAAAGTACACTTTCTTTCAATTTTCCAATGCAGCTTACTCAGGGTATCTTTTCTGTGTTGCATGAACCTCCTGACTTAGTGGGTTGCATCTGAAGGATGCGTAAGTGGGATTTTAGAAACTTTCAAAATCTAGTTGTCACAGCAGAAATCAATGAACTGTCGCTTTGCTGCTCATATTATAACCAATTCATTTCCAAAACCAATGATACTAATGGACAAGAAAGCTTATAACATTCTTGAAATGCCTGCCAAGCTTCATTGTTCTCCATTGTTTACTTTTGGAAATGTTCTACCGTAAATTGGGTGCAAGATTCGTGTCCCCACCCTGTATATTCTCCAGAAAAGTCTCGGTACTCCAAAACGTCTTGGTGCCTTATCAATCAATTCAAAGATTTGCAACGATGTGTAAAGAATAGCAATATTACCATAGTCTCCAGCTCTGGACCAGTGAACAGGGACATCAGTGGCACAGGCACAACCATGACCATTCCTTCGCGGACGAGTATCACAGCATCGTCAAACTCTCTCAATCTGAAAGACAAAGATAGTATTATATGTCAAACGAGAAGCTACTATAAGATTCCGAGTAAATCTTTAATTACATCACCTACTGATTTCAATGTCTGCCATTATTGTCTGGTTATCTTTGATTTATATAATTTTTTTACATTTATCAGACTCGAAACAAGCAAAAGAGGTCTGCAGAAAGTCAATGACTCTACCACCTTGAACTTAACATAGTCTTACCTGTAATTGAGAGCCATCCTCAGTACTCAGCCTTGTTTTTTGGTGCAATGCAGTTGTACTTGGTGCTCAGTTGAATCTCCAATCCTGTAAGACTTGGGGCACTGAACCGCATATCAGCAGCTATGAGGGCTGTGTCCGTCATGTCCTTGATGCACATAAAACCTGAAGGAAAATGCAATAAATGTTATTAGAAGTAGCACTGCCAATCCTCTGATTGTATTACAGATAGCATGTATTCTCAAGTGGGGAATGCTATGACCACCGAATAGTCAACAGCTAAATGACAAGGAGACTTGGGACACTTTACACATAAGGATGAATAGAAGAAGTTTTCTACAAATTGCAAGCAATTGGTACCTGGTACATAGGCTTTGTCGACTTCAGTGAGGTGACTAACACCCGATGGCATCCCAGCCAACTGTTTCCAGACGGGTTCTGCAATATTCAGACTGAGGGGGCTTCCTGTTCTGACGGCAATTCCTTGCAGTATTCCTGGAATTGGTGAAGACGGACATGAGCTATTGCAATGGGATATCAGGCCCTTTAGAAATTTTGGTGTCAGTTGTTGACTCTTTTCATGATGCAAAGTTTTACACACTTTTTGTATCCATTTCACAGGGATAACATCATTATGATGCAATGACTTTTTAGGGAACCACAAATCTTGAGTGCATCTAAATAAGCCTATCATGTCTCCTTACGACTCAACAATCTGTACAGAATTGAAGAATAAAACTTACCAAAGAGCTTGAAAATATTGTGGGAGTTGTTGGACTTGAATGCAGGATTGAGAAGGAAGCAATCTCTGTTAGCTCCGGATTCGTCTCGTCCATTTGGAGTTAGGATGAGAACAGGAACGGATCCGTTTTGCAACTTATCACACATCTTCGCAATGGATTGATTCACTGTATCCACCTCCACAGTCGTCTACACTCTCGCCTGAAATTGGAAATCATTTTCTCTTCATTATCATTGTCTGCAGATCACGTTCAAATCTGACACCACTTCGTGAATTTCTCATTGTATCATATATGCATGGGTGACTTTCTCAACAATTTTTTTAGCAGTGTGATTATGGTAAATAAGCAAGTCACTGTTTAAGTTCCCGAATGGTTAAGAAAGTTTCTTCGCAAAACTACTGGTTTCTGAGGGTGTGGGTTCGAATCCAACCCCAAGAACTTACTGTGAGGGTTAGCAAGACTCTTTGAATATGTCAGGATGAACTATTTGCTATCGGAGGAATATAGTCAGGAGCTACTGCTACAGCAACTTACCAATAAACTTGACCTTCCACACTCGATGGGGCAGCATCAATGAGACGGGGGTTTGAGTTCCCATCTTCTGACAAACTTGGCCAAACACGGCCTTCATACCATCCACTCCTGCAAGGCCTCCTTTACTTCTAGATCTCTTCACCTGAGGATGAAAAGACAAATTTAATTTTTGTGCAATTGTATTCTTATGTCTTCAAAATTTGGAAAACCATTCATGAAAGTTAGAATATGAAAAATATGAAACACTAGAGGCAGCATCAGATAGGGGATCATCCGGCACATGGAATGCTGTCCCACAGGGATGAAATGTTGGCGCATTTTTTTTTCATTTATACAGAAAATTTACAGACTTTCTGTCTTTCTATCTATATCTATGTCTCTATCGTTCTTCTTACTTTCCTATGTTATAATTGTTTTTATTATTTACAGTCAAGACTCAAGATTGTGTATAATGAAGATGAACCAGAAGCCCAGAAGTGAGGCGCGAGAGAGGTCAAGAGACCTCCCAGAGTACCCAAATGGACTCGTAGGTTGTAGAAGCAGCCCAAGTCAAGGAGAAAAGGCCTTGGAGGGAAGACAGAGGATGGGGCATCGAAGATCCGAAGGGCTCGGGACACAAACACAGTAGAGGCAGCATAGGCTCGAGCAGATGGATGGATAGATGATTGGGGTCTTACGTCCTGTATAATGCTGTATTTATGCACTTGGTAGGCTAATTAGGACAGGAGGAGGACACGGTGAAGAGGCCATAGGCTCAAGCAGCACTTCAAGCTTGTGAGTGAGTTGGTGTTTTACGCCCCATCAGCACCGGTGTGGGCTATTTAGAGGCAACTTCAAGCTTTAGAAGAAGAGATATCCTCAATGAAGGGATAACAGCTGATTAGATCCCTTATAGGCGTGGCCCAACGAAAGGGCCAGACCCCCTTCAGGATGTGAGCAAACAGCTCCAGCAGAGCACACAGCCAGACAACATGACTGAGAAGATCCCAGGGCCAAGGTACAGGATGTAGGCAAGTGTAGCACGGAGCGGGTGCCACAACTCATACGGACCTAGACCACAAGGCATGCTTGGAGAAGCAACCACAGCTGAAAGGAGCCCACATGCTAGGCCAGAGCCTATGACCAAGAAGAAGAATGACCGCGAACCAGGTGAGGAGACAGCCCAAAAAAATTGTAAACCAGTCAAGGGCGGCACTGGAAGACCAGGGACATAGGGCACCCAGAGTTGTCGGGACCAGAGAAGAGACTGCACTACCAACTTGGCAAACCACAAGAAACAATGGGAGGCACCTGCGCCACACCACCCTGGAGAGTGTGGGCAGGAAGAATCAGGCCCCTAACCAAGCAAGCAAGCTGTAGGAGGGACACAACAGGAGCTCCAGAGGGGCAATGTGACTCAAGCCAGACACTGACCTCCGAAATGGAAGGAAATAAAAACCCCCGGGCCAAACCCAATACAGCAGCTGGCGAGTGACACAAGGTGCAATAGGAGGCTCCTAAGGCCGAAGTATGGGACAGGTGAAAGACTCGCTCACATGATCACGAGTAGGAGACCAGCAACTGAGTACATAGTTTCTAGGAAGCAGAGAGCCCTCATGTCTGGCAAGAGGAAGCTGGCTTTGCACAAGACAACAGTCGCGAGAGTCCACAGGGCACCATGAGCTGAGGAGTGCAAGCCAGAGAAAGTGCATATACCAGGGCTGAGCAAGAGGAGCACGCGGAGAAGAGACAGCTGGCAGGCAGCAGTAGGGAACACACTGGATGTGAAGTAAGACCTGACATTGAATGAACTTTAGGAGAAGAGACCATGTTATTTTTCCCGAATTGGAGATATTCAACCACAGCTAATTTGCAAGTAGATCTTTGACCTTCAGTATGAATTTTAACAACATCTTCCTTAATTTCTTGACTGTCTCTTTTGATGACATTCTCGTAATTAAGATGAGTACTGTCGTTTCCAACTTTTTAAAAAATCATCGATTACATCTCGTTCCCTCTGGAATAGCTTTCTGATACTTGCAGGAGAAACTTTGTACTTGCGATTCTTTATTTCATCACATGGATAAGGAAGATAAGTAAATCAGCACACCCAGACATCAGAACTTAGGAATGGAGAGTCTTGAGGTGAATTGACGAAATGCAAGTCGGAAGGACTCCTTAGAGATATCATTTACTAATGCACAATAAACAGTCCTTGTATTGGCAACTTCAGGTGAAAAGACCCAATACATGTATAGACGTTTTTCTGTCTTCTGTAGGACATCTCCCCTTCAATTATTCCTGTTAACCCACGCCCGTGACTGTGAAGAGGTTTCTTAGTGCAATCCATACTCAGGAAAGGAAGGAGATTGAGGATGGGAGTAGGCATTTCTGCAGAGTTTGTTAAAGACGACACATTTTCTGATCACATTGTAAACGAGCAGTACAGTAATAAGTTTCCCAGGAGCAAACTTGACAAATGGAAGAAATCTGTTGCAGAGATGTGACTGTTGTTAGAAGACCAGAATGAAATTTTATTGGCTTTATTGACTTGTCCTTCTATGTGCTCACTGAACATCAAGAGGCCATCCAAGAAACCAAGGTCTTTTTTTGTTGTTGTTCTATTGAGGTTGACCGCAGAATCATCTGTGATCATGTATGTTCTCTCTGGGTTGTTCCAAGAGATTTTCCTACAACCAAAATACAATTATCCAAAGGCCAATTTTGAGTAAATACAAGCATATCTGGCTAATTTGCAGGCAATATATGCAATTTTCATTAGTAAATGCCAAGTCTTTGCCCATACACCTTGTCTTCCTGTCTTCTTATCTCATCCTGGAGCAATGTTGCTGCTTCTGGGGTACAGCACCTGGTGTCTGCAAATACGTATACTTGGTTGTAGTCAATGATGTAGTCGAGGCCGGGACATCCGAGGCCAAGACCGAGGCATGAGCCTCCGAGGCCAAGGCCATCAAAATGTGGCATCGAGGCCTCATTCACTGACACAAAGACCCCCGAGACCGAGGCAAGGCCAAGGATTTGGCATCCGAGACCGAGCCAAGGCCGAGGCCACCAAAATATTGCCCCGAGGCCGGCCTCGAGACCTCCAACACTGGTTGTAGTCTTCCAGGGGGTGTCGAATGGTCTCAGCAGGAATTCTGGAATATTCAGGCTGTCTTCTCTAGTAAACACTGATGCAAAGAAATTGTTCCAAGATGTTAGCCTTCTCCGTGTCTGCTGGTTGACTTCCTCACATATTCTCACTCAAGGTCTGGAACTGGTGACTTGGTGTGAAGGTTCCCCTTGCTGAATTGAAGAATGAAGAATGCCACAAGGGTTTTGCTATCCTCTTCTCATAGTTTCTCGCTGCTGTTCAACAGGCCAACTTAGCTTGGTTTCGTGCTCATGTGTATTTCTTGCAGTCTGCACCCTGCCTCGTCCTCTCTTATATGCATGCATCTCATATAGGCCATGTTTTTTTATAATTAGCTTAATAGTGTTTGTTGCACCCGTCTTGTGTCTTTACAGTCCACCTCCTACGTCTCCCGTCTTGGAGATAAAAGTATTCATCAGTTGCATAAGGTTTTCCTTGATTAGCTTTCTTAAAAAAGATTTTGAGCCAGATCAAGTGCAATATCCTTCAAGTACGACTGGACTCTCTGCTGCTCAGCTCACTCCTGTTGTTCCTTCATCCTGACAAAGTAGAGGATGGTTTCATGCACTGGAATCACAAGGCGGTTGTATGAGGGCGATCAGAAAATTTTAGGCTTTTTTATATGGACATTTATTTTCAATGTAGAACAATGGATTTTCACAGAACCAAATACAGTAGTTTTGGAATGGACTTCCAAAATTGTTGACAATTTGGAAATTTTAAAGTCATTCTTTGGTAGCCATGGAACCAGAAAGTTCAGCTGGGTGGGGCAAGTAATGCTCAGACCACGAAAGCCATGAATCGTGGCTCGGAAGTACTTCTCTCTATCACTTGTATTAGTGATATTGACAATATTTGACACAGGAAATAATATATTAGCTATTGAAAATTCTCCCAAGCACACTAAAAGCATTAATTCATACACCTGACCAATTTAAGAAAATGTTCCTTCAAGACCTCCAGAGAAAATTCTGTGAAAGAATTTCGGACATTCAAAGCCTTTTCTCCTCCAGTGCCTGATACTTAGCAGAAAGGCCCTGAAGGTTTAGTTTGATAATACACACATTTGGTGTGTTTGAAAATATATTTAGAGCCTTATATCATATTTCCTGTGTCAACTATTATCAATCTCAATTTCACTAATACAAGTGATAGAGAGAAGTATTTCCGAGCCACAATTCATTGGCTTTCTTGGTCTCAATGTAACCTGCCCCACCTACCTGAACTTTCTGTTTCCATGGCAACCAAATAATGACTCAAAAATGTTAAAATAGTCCAAAAGTTTGGAAATCCTTTCCAAACTCCTGAATTTTATCCTGTGAAATATTCATAGTTCGAGATTGAAAATAAATTTCCAAATCAAAAAAAGGCTCAAACTTCCTAAATTTGTGGTCCTCCCCTATCGGGATAGGACCTGTCTCTATGAGCTCATGGCCCACAGACTTATTGTCATTCTATAAGAGATTGACAACGTTAACATACGCATTTAATCCCACGAACAAGCGTCCGCGCTTGATCCGGCTGAGAGATCCAGAATTTCGCGCCACGTCAGACTACGTCATCTTCCCAGAATGCACCGCGGCATCGACCTCTTTTTAGGAAGCCGCAGCGCTCAGAACCGTTCCACCGCGGGGATGCGGGTGGGATATTATGTTATAAGTCTGAGGGCCATGAGCTCATAGAGACAGGTCCTATCCCGATAGGGGAGGACCACAAATTTAGAAACACAACTCTATGTCACTCATGGCCCACAGACTTATTGTCATTCTATAAGAGAATGACAACGTTAACATAAGCAGATGTAGAAAAGCGGTTGGCGGGGTATGGAACCCGCCGCTTAGGAAGGAAAAAAGCAATTCTCACCTGTAGTGCACCGAGGTGCAGCTGTTAGGCGAAAAAGCCGGAGAAGGTAGTCTGACAACTCCAGAAGTGGAAGAAGGATTTTTGGATGAAGACCACAGCAACCCCCAAGCGTGGAACAGGAGGAGGAAGCTGCAGACCAGGAGCTCCCGAGACCAGCGCCATGACCCGGGCTGGACCAGGAGAAAATAAGGAGGGTCCTAGCGGACCAGGTACCCACCCAGAAGTTGAAACCACCCAGCCCAGCGGACTGGGACGGGCGGAAGAAATAGGCCACCGACCTAGCGGACTAAGGAGGAAGCCGGGACCAGGAGCAGCGCAGCGGACTGGACGCCCCGACCGGAAAACGCTAAAACCGCGTAACTTGCTTACGGGCGACAACGGGCCACATGCGGTGTCGCCCATCAGTCTGCAACCTGACATCAGCCAGGTAAAAGGATCTGAAGGTGCCATGGCACGCCCAAGTACCGGCCTGGAGGATCTCATCAACAGAATAAGACCCTCCATGGAAGGCCCAAGAAGCACTCATATGCCATACCTCATGTGCGGACACATGGAGGCCCGGTCGGTGTTGATGTACAAAACGCACGCAAGACTTCAGCCAGGAGGCGATAGTCTGGGACGTGGGTGCATCCGCCCCCCGTACTTTCTGAAACAGACGAGCCTTGGGAGAGGGACCGCCGGTGAAGCCCAAGTAGCGCTGGACCATCCGGACCGGACAGAGCAGACGGTCCTTAGAATCATTCCCGGAGAAAGGAGCCAGAGCGGGAATGAAAAAGGGGGCCGGATCTATCCCGGGAATGGAGGTCTTGGCCAGGAAACCCGGGACCGTCCGCAGGGAGAGGCCATCGGCCGAGAAGACTGAGTCGCGAGGGTCTCGCGACAAGGCCTGAAGCTTGCCCCGCCGACAGGAAGACGCAAGGGCCAACAGGAAGACCGTCTTCCAGGTAGTGCGCCACTTGTCCTCCAAAGACTCCCAGGCAGGAGGCTCAAAAGCGGGAGAACGAAGAACCCTCAGGACGCGGGCGAGGTCCCACTCCGGCACCTGGGGGCGCTCCGGAGGACGAGACGAAGAGAAGGCCTTAATCAGCTTGGTCAGGCAAGGGTGGAGGGACAGCGGGAGCCCATCCACCGAACCAAGCGCCGAGGCGATTGCCGTACCTTAGTTCGCCACGGTCTTGGGGGCCAATTTGCGGACTTCGAAGAGATACACCAGGAAGTCCGGAACAGCTGCAGCGGCAGGATGGATATCCCGCTCAGCGCACCAACGGACGAAGACCCACCAGTGAGATTCATACAGGCATAAAGATGAGGGACGCTGATACCAGGCGGCGTATCGAGCAACCGATGCCGAAAAGCCTGCCGATCGGAGACCACGCCGGAGAGTGGCCAGACGTGAAGGGCCAGGAGGGCCGGATCCTGGTGAAACACGTCTCCGTGCGGCTGCCGGCGCAGACGACGCCACAGAGGAGGCCGGAGAGGCCGATCCCAAAGAAGAGAGAGCATCTCCGGGAACCAAGCCTGGTTCGGCCACAGGGGGGCCACCAGGTAGAGCCGAATCGGCGACCGACGAAGCTTCCGGAGAACCTCGAACAGCAGTTTCGGCGGGGGATAAGCATATGCCACCATGTCCTCCCACTCGCAGGAGAGGGCGTCGACCCGCCACGCCTGGGGATCCGGGCAAGGACTGACGAAGCAGGGCAGATGAGCCGTGAGACGGGTGGCAAAGAGATCCACAGACAGAGCCTGGACCAACTGAAGAAGGCGCTGGAAGATCGCAGAGTGCAGCGTCCACTCCGTGCTGAGCACCTGCGACCCTCGAGACAGGAGATCGGCCATCGAGTTCAGATGGCCCGGCATGTAGAAGCGGTGGAGAGTAACCTGATGCTCGGAGCACCACAGGAACAGGCGACGGGTCTCTTGGAAAAGAGACACAGAGTGCGTCCCCCCCTGATTGCGGATGTAGGCAACAGCCGCGGTGTTGTCCGCCAACAGACAGACAGACTGGCCCCGGACCAGGGACACCAGGGCAAGAAGGGCCAGCCGGACCGCCCGCAGCTCCAGCAAGGAGATGTGGAGAGTGGTCTCCGGGGAGGACCAGCGCCCGGAGGCCGTCTGACCTTCCAGAAAAGCTTCCCACCCCTGCAGACTGGCATCGGTCGTCAAGGTCAGGGTGGGAGGCGGAGGCTGAAGGGGTACGCCGGAGCGCAGGGGACCGGGGTCGAGCCAAAAGCGCAGGGCTAGAGGGAAGGGCTCGCCCAGAGGGACCGAATGGTCTAGCATTGTCCGAAGGTTAGGGACACGAGCTTTGACAAACAGCTGAACAGGCCGAACATGGAGGCGGCCCAAGTGAATGAACTGCCCCGCATGGTGCAGGAGCCAAAGAAAGGAGAGGAGCAGACGGACCGGAGCTGTCTGCATCCGGAGCAGAGCAGAAGCCAAAGTCACCACCTTGGTGACGGCGTCCATGGTGGGATGGACCGAGGCACGGCCAAGATCGAGGTCCATCCCCAGAAAGACAAATTCCTGCCGGGGAGTCAGGTCGGACTTCGGAAAGTTGATGAGGAGGCCCAAACGGGAGAACAGGCGAACAGCCAGAGCTGTATGCGCCGCTACGATCGCCGGACTGGCGCCCCGGAAGAGCCAGTCGTCGAGGTACCGGTGCAGCAAGACGCCCTGAGACCGAAGGCGAGCCGCCACAGGCTCGAGAAGCTTGGTGAACACCCGAGGAGCCACGTTGAGCCCGAAGGGCATGGCCCGGAACTGAAAAGAGGCCCCCCGGATGCAGCTGGAACACGGAGCCCGGGTCCACAGGGGTAGTGGCAGCCGTAGACAACCGGGGTCGTTCACGCGTGCAGTTGGTCGGGATGTAAGGTATTTGCACCCCGGCAGCAGGATTGGAAGGGGGGCTGACAGACCTGAGTCTGACAGAGCCCATAACAACAGAGTCAGTAGCTGGCACACCAGAGCGGGTGCCAGACCTGGCAGGTGAATGAGCTGAGGAAGGCCTAGAGGAAGGGAACTTCCCTGCAGCTCGGAGCATACCGCCAGCCCAGAGGGTGGCTTTAATTTTGCTTTCTTGGTCCATATTGAATTAGGAGTACCTTCTTCTTGGAGTGTTGAATGGCAAATGGGCCGGGGAGCAGCGTGAAGGCCACACAACAGCCGAGACTCCCGCGAGACCCAAAACGTCATCGCGCTGTCAAAACACGGCGGCCATGACAGTTGACAATGACATAAGAGAGGCACAGAAACCAGGCCAAGACGCACTTACCAGCGTCGAAACGGGCCGACAAATAAGACTGACTTACCTGACAGACGTTACTAAACAAAACCAACCCATGATCTATGCCTCAAGGGTGAGAATTCAGCCGAAAAAAGCGGCCGCCCGAACGCACGTCTGAAGCGCCGGGCGGCTGAGAAAAAGAGGTCGATGCCACGGTGCATTCTGGGAAGGTGACGTAGTCTGACGTGGCGCGAAATTCTGGATCTCTCAGCCGGATCAAGCGCGGACGCTTGTTCGTGGGATTAAATGCGTATGAAGTAGTTTCAACAATAAACGACGAAAATCCATTCTTAAAATTCCGATTTGTTTATTTCATTCGTTCACTGATGTTCTTGCACTACGTAAAACTGAAAACAATAAAACTCGCGTTACAAAATGTTCTAGTTGATCTAAGTATCTTAATAAACAATTATACAATAATAACAGGCTAATTTTGACATATTCACCTTCATTTTGGCTAAAACTCAACAATTTCTCAACCGGCATCCATCACGGAGTGGGGTAGAACGCGCACACAATTGCGCGGACTATATTAAAGATTAATGCGCGGCGAAATGCCGTCACAAGCCTACGTAAAATAGATCCAGGATTTCCCGCCGAAAACTACGGCGGGGAACCGTAACATGGCTCCTCTAAATTTAAACTATTTTACAATTTACACTATAAGATTTACATTTTACAATTTACCTTGTAAATTATGACGTCGAAAACTCATAACCTTAATAACAACCTTGTAAAATTTACAACTCTCAATAAATAATTTATTTATACAATAATAATAATTAATATATATTATTATCATCAACCAATAATTTATAGCTATGAAAGCTATCGCTTAAATAGGAATTATATTAATCTACGAATTTGTAGAAGTATAAATATATCTTCAAAATCCACAGCCTAAGTTAATGCTTTAACAATAACACTTACTAACCATTTGATAATAGTCAAAAGATCAATGAGATCGTAGTCAATTTGATATTTAAATATCAGTAACCATAATAACACTATATACAGTTTGGCACATTAGGCCAACGACCCATATAATTGAGCGAATAACACTCAATGTTAATACTGAAAGTGACTAAAATACAAATTAAACATTTGTATCCTATGGGAAATATCAAGAAATTTCCTTCCTTTAACATCACACCAATATCTAAAATATTGAGTTTAAAATCTATAAGAATCGTATAGATACCATTAAACTACAATAAGTCAGTTGAAATGTTTAACAAATCACAGACAATTAAATAAAATACAAATTGTCTATCTATCTAATTACAATAAATTTGACTAAAGTTGACACATGACATATGAATGTAATGAATAGTCTAATTGTTGTATCGCACAGGCTCCTTGACGGGGTACCCTGGTCTAAACAGAAGAACTAGCTTGTGAATAGGTCTTTCGAGGACGGAATCACTGGTCTTCACCTTCACGACTCGTACCAATCCATCTTGTCCTTCCGTTGCTTCTTCGATGCGTCCTAGGGGCCAACGATTTCTTCTTCCAATTTCCGTGTCCTTCAGGAATACAACATCTCCAACTTCTAAGTTAGGCTGCTTCTGATGCCATTTGGATCTTGTTTGCAGTGCTTGCAAATATTCGTTCCTCCACTTGCACCAAAACTGATCCGTCAAGTACTGTACTGCCCTCCAACGCTTCTTACAGTAGAGGTCTTCCTTCATAAATATTCCTGGAGGAGGAAGCACAACCTTGGGTTTCAAAGTCAGTATGTGATTGGGCGTCAGTGGTTCATCATCCGGTGTCACATAAGTAATCGGTCGACTGTTCACAATAGCTTCAGCTTCAATGGTGAATGTTCGGAGCTGTTCATCGTCAATTCTTGTACCATGTGTGATGAGCAGGGCTGTTAACACATTCCTTATGGATCTAATCATCCGCTCCCATGAGCCGCCCATGTGACTGGATTCCGGTGGGTTCATCTTGAAGTTGATCCAGTCGCAGTCGTCCTTTACCAATTCTCTGGCGATGTGATCTTGTTTAAGGCTTGCTGTAATTCTGACCTTGCTCCCACAAAATTGGTTCCTCTATCTGAGCGAAGTTGTCGTACTGGGCCACGACGTCCTACGAACCTCCGGTAGGCATTCAAGAAAGAGTCAGTAGTTAAAGTGTTCGCAGTTTCAACATGGACTGCTCTGCTGGACATACAAGTGAAGAGTACACCCCATCTCTTCCTTTCACTGTGTTGCTCTTTAATCAGGAAAGGGCCGAAATAATCTACAGCACTAAAGGTGAACGGTGCAGCAGGATTGACTATCTTCTGGTAGATCTGACATCTTCTGACTTGAATTCGATGCTCTCAGCTTGCGGCACGTAACACATCTTCTTACAGCTGACATGACTGTTAACCTTGCTTTAGTAATCCAAAATCCAGACGCTCTAATTTCATTCATAGTAGTTTCTCTTCCAGAATGGAGAGTTCTTTCATGAAAGTGTCTGATTATCAGCTCCGTAGTGTGTCCACTCTTGGGAAGAATCACAGGATGTACTTGACCATGAGACAATTCGGCACGACGAATTCTTCCTCCAATTCGGATGAGCCCATCATCATCCAGGAAAGGATCCAATCTGTACAATGTGCTGCTTTTCTTTAACGAAGAATTCCTGTCCTTGCATCTTCTTCTGTCTGTTGCATATCCTTGTGAATCACTGAGAATCCTATGTTCTTCTTCAAAAGCCTGGACTTGAGTATTACGAAGAATGATCTTCTCTGCCTTCTGCAATTCTTCAACACTATACGGCTCGTAACCCTTTTTCTTCTTCCTGATCTTCTGTCAAAGTTTCGAGATATACCGGAGACATCCAGCCACTGCTTTCTTTGCTCTTGTCCAATCTGAGAAATACTGCAATCGTTCTAACAAGTCTGGATAAACTGAAGTCTGCGTTGTAGTCTTCGCGATGACTTTCTTGACTTCCGGATCTTCAGGCTCAAGCGTTGAAGTAACTTCTGTTCCTGGTACTTCTAGAGAAGAAGTTAGAAATGATGGTCCTTTCCACCATAACTCCGATTCCTTGAGGTCCTTGGCACTTAATCCACGTGACGCTAAATCTGCAGGGTTTTCCTTTGACTTCACATAATGCCATTCTTCTGGTCTTGAGTGCTTGTGAATCTATTGAATCCTATTGGCGACAAAGATGTGAAACCTCTTTCATTCGTTATTCACATATCCAATCACAACCTTGCTGTCTGTCCAAAAGTACTGAACGATATCTTCAATGCAGAGTTCTTCAACCAGTAACTGACCCACATTCACTGACACAACAGCAGCTGTTAATTCCATCCTTGGTATGGTGACTGGTTTTGAAGGTGGCACCCTTGACTTGGCCATGACTAGAGAAGTCGAAATTCTTCCATTTGCGTCAATTTCTCTCAAATAGCTGCATTGTCCATATCCGCTGAGACTTGCATCGGAGAAATTATGAAGTTCCGTCTTCACCACTGGTCCAAAAATCTTCATCCTTGTAACATCTTGGTATTGAAAGGTCCGTAAGTTCTGTAAGTTCACCTTTCCATCTCAACCATCGTTGGGCCACATCCTCGGGAACTGGATCATCCCAATTCTTTCCATCCTGAGTTAATTCTTGGAGAATCTTCTTACCCGTTAGCACATAAGGTGCTATAAGGCCTAAGGGATCAAATATTGAAGAAACAGTAGAGAGAATACCTCGTCTTGACGTAGGTTTATCCGCTACCTTGATTCGAAAGTGCAGGCTGTCTGATTATATACACCATTCTATTCCTAGAGTTCTTTCTGTAGGCAAAGCTATCTTAGACTGTATGTCGACATCCTTCAAATTTTCTCTTCTTAGTTTCTCTGGCACAGACTTCAGAACTTCCTTGTCGTTGCAGGCATACTTGATCAGATTAAATCCTCCTTTCTTACAGAGCGAGTGACTTGTTTCTATGAGCCTCTTGGCTTCTTCTGGCATTGCTACTGAAGTAAGTCCATCATCAACATAGAAGTCTTTCTTCAAAAATTTTGTAGCCATGGAATCTTCTTCGAGATCTGCCGTCGCCTTCAGAGCATAGTTCGCACATCCAGGACTTGAAGTTGCACCAAACAGATGAACAGCCATTCTAAATTCTTGAGGCTCTGCATCAAAATCCGAATCTTTCCACCACAGGAAACGAAGGAAATCTCTATCTTCTTCGTTGACGTAAACTTGATGAAACATTGCTTCGACATCACAACTGATAGCAATGGGCTCCTTCCTGAATCTGCAGAGTACTCCAGTGAGACTGTTCGTGAGATTAGGTCCTTGTAGCAAATAGTTGTTCAAACTGTTGCCCTTAAATTCCGCGCTACAGTCAAAGACAATTCTTAATTTGTCTGGCTTCTTCGGGTGGTAAACGCCATGATGTGGAATGTACCATACTCTGCCATCTTCCAATTCTTTTCCTGGGACAGGTTCAGTGTAGCCCTTTTCTAACATAGAATTCATGAATTTGACATAGTCATCCTTAAATTGACTGTTGGACTTCAGTCTTTTTCTTAATCCGGAAAGTCTTTTCCGAGCCATTTCCTTGTTGTTCGGCAGAAGTGTGTCTCTTTTGAAGGGCAAAGGCAATTCGAAATGTCCATTAGGTGTTCTGTGGATTCCACTCGAAACCTTATCCAAAAACACTTTATCTTCTAAAGATCTCCTTTCTTCTGTCTTGCCCTCGCTGAAATCTCTTTCGAACATTTGATGTACTTTAATTGGACTAATTTCTTGTACTTGTGTCTTGAAAGCCAATCTGTAAGGCTGGTCCTTAATGTTGTCCTCCTTGGCAATCACTCCAACAATTCCCCATCCTAAAGCAGTCTTTATAGCCCATGGGTCACTGCCGTTTCCTGGAATAACTTCTCTTGGCTTCACAGCACTTGGACAATCCAATCCTATGAGAAGTCCTATTTCCATATCTTCATCGATGACACTGGGAAGTTTATCTGCAAGTGAGGCCACTCTGAAGCAACTTCAGCCGTTGGTATCAATTCCTTGTTTGCAGGGATGTCCCTCAGATAAGTATTCGGTAGATCAATTGACTGTCCTTCTGAGACTGGAGAAATCTTCAAACCACTAATCAAACTTGTATCCACAACTTCTTTCCCGTGCATTGTAGTTAAATTAATTTTAACACCTTGAAGTGAGGACCCTTGAATATTCAACTTATCCAGCGTTGAATCATTGATGAAAGTGGAATTTGACTGGTCATCCAGTAGAGCAAAAACAGAGATCTTCTTTTCTGGTTCATCTGTGTGCCAAACATCGACTGGAAGAATCATAGACTTATACTGACAGTCAGCAACTTCAGCTCTCTTGGTGTGAAGTGACGAAGCTTCTTTTACATCATCCTTGTGTTTTTCTTTTCTTTCCTTGTGATAACTGTAATCATGCAATAACGTAGGGTGACGACCACTACAAACTTCACAAGTTTTCCTATTCTTGCATGACCTGCTGAGATGATGCCCATTTAGACAAGCAAAACATAATCCCTTCTTCATAATGACCTCCTTGCGTTGAACCAAATTCATCTTCTTAAATCTTGGGCAGTCCTCTAATTTGTGTGACTGATCACACAAGGTACACAAAACCTGTGCCTGTAACTGCTTAGATGTATCCTTAATTGAATTTGAATTAGGCTCAACTTTTTGACCACTGAAAGTTGAGAATGTTCGGGCAACTTGTCTGAACTTCTTTGGCTGACTTTCTTTGTTTGCAACGGGCTGTTGCTGTTGTCTGTTTGTAGACACAATGTTACAAGCTATGCGTGCTTCCTTTTCTAGGAAATTACAGAAACATCCGTAAGTTGGATAGCGTTGATCCTCTTCATCTCCTTCATGAAGCCATTTATCTACTATCCTGCTCCATCTGTCGTTGAGAGCCCTTGGCAATTTCTGCAAGATCTTGGAAATTTCATCCTCTGAATCCAAACATTGTAAATGGACAGTCTGACTCATTACTGATTTACAATTTTTGACAAAATCTGACAATTCTCTTAAAGCTTCTCCATCTCCGAATCTCACTGGACTCCATTCTTGTAATTTCTTCTTACACTCCCTGGCAAGCAAATATTTGTCTCCATATCGCTTGTGAAGAAGGGTCTTAGCTTCATGATACGCTTCTTCAGTATTCAATGCTAAATAACCTTGAATGGCTGTGTGAGCCTTCTTTGTAGTACATTTTCCTAAGTAGAAAAGCCTTTGTTCAACAAAAGTGGTGTTTGCTTCAATAATACTGTTAAAAGACTGGAGCCAACTTGGGTACTTCAACAAATCTCCGTCAAATGTCTCTGGGAGTAGCCTCGGCAACTGGTCTCTTGATGACAACCTCTGGGCTAACCCGTCTAGGGCCTGCGCTAACAACACTGAAGTATCCTGTTGAGGATTCTGACTAGGCCTAACTTGACTAACTACTGGAGCACTAGACATTTGACTCGAGTGCATGTCACCACTTGGATTCAAAACATGAGAATTCACTGAACCTTGAATACCATTTGTCTGAACGCAATTCTCGTCAAAACAAACATTTGTATTTCCGTTACTACCATTCATGTTGACAGGTGTCGCAGCACCATTCAATTGATCACATGACATACCATTCATTGAAACACCAGGTTCACCATTCATCTGAACACCACTGATTTGAACACGAGGTACACCATTCATTTGAACACCATTCATTTGAACATGCGGATCACCATTCATTTGAACATTTGCATTTGACATATTTGAACCAACAGCATTGACATATGAACATTGTTGTACAGGAGACACAACATGTGACATGAACCATTTCTGTAACTTGCATTGACACTTGAACCAATATTGTTGACATTTGAACATCGTACAGGAGACTCATGTAATTGCATGAAACCATTTTGTAATCTGGGACTAGCACCAGTAATAACAGTCATTTCTTTGAATTGAATTCACACAAACATTGTCATTGTCATTAACGGAACGAACTGAAGCAGAAATCAATGAAATATCAGAGTCACACTTAGCTTCATCAACAACAATAAATTCACCAACTGAATCAGAAGGGATGGGTCGTGGTGCGCGTTCCATCCCGCTCCGTCCGACAGAAAGTAAGCCGAAAGAGTCATGACTAATCTGTGACTGTGTTCTCGATCTTCTATTTTCCGATAGTCCATTCCTCGACTGAACTTGCGATATTCCACTCCTCGACTGAACTTGCGATATTCCACTCCTCGACTGAACTTGTGAAATTCCATTCCTCGTCGAATGACTTGACATCGATCTTCTTAACTCAGACTGAATTCCTGAGTGAGGCCTATTATTAAGCAACACATTAAGTTCTTGTTCTTCTCTTTGAATCTGTAAAGTTGCTTCAATAATCTGTCTTTCAAGATTTTTAACATGGTCACGAAGTGAACGTGACATTTTGACAGCTGTCAAACTTTGAAGCAGCTTGTCAATCTGTAATGTTAAAATGTTCCTATTTTGTTCATTAACAAAAGTTCACCAGAATAACTTGAATTTTCTTTTTTCTGTTTCATCTTGACAGGTTAAATTTTTCACGAGCGTTACGAAGCGACTTGTAAACACAACTTGACACTGGCACGTAGATCACGGACGTCATATTGGTGTAAGCCGTAGATGTAGCAGAAACGACTAAAGTTCACAATCTTGTTTCCGAATCCATTTTGACAGTGAAATCGACTTGAATTTACGAAACTCTTGTGTTTGTTTACCAAATTTTCCGGTTTGTTTACGTCCGATTTTTCCTTGAAACGAAGACATCGTCCGAACCCCGACCATCCAAAATCGCCAAAAGTCATTTCCGAAATAAATCCATAAAGTCAGTAATCAATATAGTCCATTTTTGATCCATTTTGTTCAGTTTTGTTGTAATCCGTTGTAATAAGTTTCGTTCGTTCGCCATTTTGTCGTCTGCTTCTTGAAAATTTTTCCCGCGAGTCCATGAAAGTGTCAAAACGATCGTTTTTATTCCCATTTTCATCCTGAAATGTTTGCTGGCAGCTCCAAATGAAGTTTTACTGAAGTAGTTTCAACAATAAACGACGAAAATCCATTCTTAAAATTCCGATTTGTTTATTTCATTCGTTCACTGATGTTCTTGCACTACGTAAAACTGAAAACAATAAAACTCGCGTTACAAAATGTTCTAGTTGATCTAAGTACCTTAATAAACAATTAAACAATAATAACAGGCTAATTTTGACATATTTACCTTCATTTTGGCTAAAACTCAAACAATTTCTCAACCGGCATCCATCACGGAGCAGGGTAGAACGCGCACACAATTGCGCGGACTATATTTAAGATTAATGCGCGGCGAAATGACGTCACAAGCCTACGTAAAATAGATCCAGGAACTCCCGCCGAGTGAGTGAGTGAGTGAGTTTGTGTGTTACGCCCCATCAGCACCAGTGTGGGCTATTTAGAGGCAACAGGAACTCCCGCCGAAAACTACGGCGGGGAACCGTAACAGCGTATGTTAACGTTGTCATTCTCTTATAGAATGACAATAAGTCTGTGGGCCATGAGTGACATAGAGAGCCCCTATAAAGAACAGTCGAGTCCTATGGTGTGGAGGTATGAGCACTGCAGCTGCCCCCCTTTCTGCTGCCTCCTGTCTTCTCATAGTCAGGACACATGACACAGTTGGTCTCCTCTTTCTCTTTTGTAGCAGAAAGGCCCTGAACGCTGCAAATCATTGAGAAAAGGGCCGAAGGGACACCGTCAGTTCAAGTCCATTATCCGGACCAAATAGTTCCATGAGGTAACAATAACTGTTGTTTGGTTGGTGAAGTGATATTAAACATTTCAGCCAATGAGCAGGGGAGTGGAGGCGGCAGCCCCCATGTGATGCCATGACAACGGTTGTGACGCAATCATTCTAAAGAGTAAAATGTCTCACTCACTGGAACTACTTATTTGGATATTGCACTTGAGCCACATCATATCCGGCTGGCCTCTTCCTTCTCTGAAGGGATGAAGCTGGCTCGGGTGCTCCAGAGAAGACACTGGACTGCTGCTGCTGGGACTCCTCCAGGTTTGCAGGAGTTGATTTTCGTGCATCCTGGATGTGGGGGAAGTCCATCTGGTAGTCACTGCCTTCTGATCCGTATTCACGGGAAGAGAGTCGGCCAGACTTGGAGGGGCCAGAGATCTCTGTGTCAGCCTTGTGACCAATCGAGCACTTCAGAGAGGAGCAGTTCAGCAGGATGAAGCGGTCTCTCTCTGTTGGAGTCTTCCTGCTGGATCCATAAGGGTCAGGTCTCATCACAAGCCTACAGTAACGGGTGTTCATGATGTTCCTTCAATTTATGAAGTCTCCTGGAGTGAAGTCAAGTCTCAGCTCGCCGGCATTCCAAGCATACGTGTGATTCTTCTGATTTCTCTTATAAAGCAGAGCTTCCCTTCTCACAGAGGACAGGATGGTCCTGATACCACGATGTGGAACAAGCAGCAATGATACAGCAATGAAGCAGTGTCGTGGAGTATAGATGTGCTCATCTTAAAAGTCTGAGCGGTTATGGTGCACGGGCTGGACACGCATTTTTGACTGCTTCGCGGCAGATAACAGCGACTTCACGAAGAGGAAAAGCAGCCACGCAGACACATTTTCGTGAATGTCAAAGGCCAAGCAAACGTTACAGCAACAAGAGATACAGACCAAAATTCATGAAATACTGTATCTAAATTAGGACAACATTACATTCGGCTGTGCAAAATCAAAACCACAAAAGAAAGCCAATATGCTGTAACGGGTACAGCATAAAAATTCCCTACAACTCTCAAGCACATTTCAGACAATACCTACCTTGAAGGTCCTTCACTTTCCAAGTATGAATTGAAGAGGAACATCAGATGGACAATTTGGAGGATCAGCAGCCAGCACTTCACTGAGAACACAAAAAGCAGCCACCAGAGCACAGAGATTTCAACGATGACAATTCAATTGTGATTTCAGCGATAAACAACCGTCTGCAAAGGAAAGAAAAATGAGAAATTAATTTGCATTCAGACCATTACATTAGAATCCCTGCATATGAATATGAAAACCAAAATCTGGGAAAGTTATTATTCACTTATTTTAATTGTTTACATTTATTGTACAGCGCAGCTGAAACATTTTCTTGTATGTGATATTTGCGCTTTATAACTCAGAATAATAAATAATAATAAAAAGTGAAATTTTCAATTGAGAACTCTTCGAAATATCTGTAATTTTCATTGATAAACTGGAATTGGCAATAAGGTATAAAATAGTTGCCAGCGATAAACGTGTAACAAAAATATCAAGCAAATCTTAGTTTGCTTAATTGATTCCTCCAAGCAAAAGATAAATTTGAAAGTCACACATGACCGACACTCTGAATATGTAAGAATAGATGATGAATCTATGACGATGATCAGGAAGCTTGGACTGAAGGACAGGCAGTCCCTACAGCCTTGAAAACCAATTGTCATCTACCCAGGTGGCTTTGTCTCCAGAGATCAGACTTTCGGCCACGTGGGTAAATAACTGATTTTCCAGTACACAGCTAATTAAAAAACTTTCTAACTGCATTTGTCAGAAAGTCCTTCAGAATTTTGCTATCCTGCATTTCAAAACAAATTAAACAATCACTTTAGTTTCTGGAACATTTGGCGCATTGCCACCAACAAGAATATAGATGTAACTAACCAGCTTTAAATTGCAATGTAGCATTGTAACTTGTAAGATAGCCCGGGCCGCAAGATGAGAGGCAACATCCATGATCAAATCCCAACACATTGGATGACATATTTCCTAATCTCTGAAAAGGCAATGCAAGTACGAATTATAAACTGAAATATTAATTCACATTAATAATGTAAAATAGCTACTTGTACCTGCAGCTTGAAATTAAATTTGAAGAAAGTTAAAACTTAAGAAAAAAACTGAACAACCAAACCATTGTAAGACTTGATCAAATGTGTCATGTGAACTCATAGATTGGCGGTCTCGAGCATCACACAAAATACACTTAAAGATTTGACATACATCCGAGTGATGTTTCATTTTGACTGTTAGTTTCACAAACTCTGCCAGCTTTGCTTTTTTACTTTACAGTTAAATTCAGTCCAATTGTTTTTGAGCAATAGGGGTAACATACATACATTTAGCAGTTCAATAGCCTGAAAAGTTGTTACTAATGTTATCAAATTATAACAATTCCTTTTTTCAGTACACCTTACGTTAAATTTTAATTGACACCATTGTCTGCCATTTGCCTAAGGAACGTTTCACAGCTTTCCTTGTAGTCGATACAAATGTCGATGTGCCTGGAGTGTCATCTCTCCACTTGTCATATCATTGGTGCTATATAGGAGCTTCGAAGATCTTGAACCAACATGGGTCTCCTCATCAGAAGTTGTATCTTTGACTGAGGAACTGAACAATCCGATCAGCCTATTTCTGAAAATAAAGGGACCAAAATAAGAACGAACAGGTTTTGGGAAATAAGAAAACAACATGGTTGAAGCTGCAAAACTTGAAGTATAAAATTAAACAATAATCATGATCGACACCATCAAATCATCCATGTATTCGGCACATGTTCCCTAGATTGATTCCAATTCAATCTTAAAGGAAAAGCGAAATACGTCATTACAAGTGACTGTCATGTGTATACCACAAAAGACACATTGAAACACATCGGAGAAACAAATTCACAATGTGGCAATGGAGCATTCCACGCAAATAATCAGTAATTTTGAGCAATCGGTGCATTACCACTAAGTGACAAATAAATGCTAAAGTACTTGTTTTCAATTACAATGTAGCACGATAAGACAGCCAGGAGATGAGAGGCAATTTACCAAGACCAGCTCCAACAAACATTCAATGATGTCTTCTATTACTTCTGAAAAGATAATACAAGTACCAGTTAGGAAATGGAATGAAAATAATTGAAGTTATGAATAAACAATAGCTCATTGTTTGGCCTTTGGGCAATTACAATCTAAACTCAATGAATTTTGGATTAAACTAATTGAAGTTTGAACATTACAAGTACTGCAAGACCAAACCATTAAACAATTTTAAATTTCTTTATTATCTTTTCTGTAGTATTACGGGCATCACACAAAATTTCATAAGAAATATGTGAAACATGAAATATTTCATTTGCGTGATCAGTTTCAACAATTTCAGAAAGCTCTTAAAACATATTAAAGCTCTTTACTGCTGTACCATTTTAAAGTTAAAAGTAACTGAAAATTTCACTTTATAGTTTGATTCTTATTCTATTTCCATAACACAAGATACGCTCAACTGACACAATTTTCTTACATTTGCCTAAGGACCAAGGTGTTGGACCACATCACAGCTTCTTTAGCGGTCAGTACAAATGCTGAAGTTCCAGGATGGTAAAATATTCCACAGTCTTGTTGTGATACCAACATCGGGTGTGGCCATCCGAGCAGTTGTTTCATCATGGTTATTGCTTTGCCTTCTTTGTTATACTGCTTTTGAGAGGCTGAAAATGCCAAATGGAATAAATTTGTAACATGTATAGCCGTAGCAAAGCTTAGATGTACCATAGATATGCAGTGTGACATAACATAGTCTTACATAGATCTATTATTGATCAGCAGAGTTGAAAATAATTTTAGTGATGCATTAATTTTTACAATGTTATCTTTATATTCTGTCAACGTCGAATCATCGGCACAAAAAGGCGATATAAACACAATGGCAATACAAATTCCAGATCTTAAAAGGTACATATAAGAATTTTTGGCATTGAACCGAAATGAATGACATCTTAATAAGTGTAAAATATCACAATAAAAAGAAAGAATTGCATCTTTTGAAATATGGGAAACAAAGCAAGCTAAAGTTTTAAAGTTGGCGTCGATTAATGTTAATTTAAGAGTTTCACGAATAAATATACTTGTTTTTCTCGGCCAATAGCCCTAAGGCTAATGTTTTTTGTTAAAATTTCCGAGAATAAACAAAAATTTGAATCTTTGAATCTTGAATCTTAGCCCAAACATAATTATGTCAATAATGCAATTTGCTGCAACCTGCAAAATATGATACAGATAGAACTTTGGTAGCAGAGCTTTTACAAATAAATATCTGAGTCAATTGAAGACAATTTTACGATAGCTCGTCCACAAACTAAAATGTTCTTAGATAGAAACTTACCAAACGAGATTTAACTGTTCAGTTGGAATTCTCAACATGCTCAAGAAAGTTCTGCCCAATGTAGTTGCCAAACAGTGATGAACTCCACCAGCATTGATAAGGATGCTGATCCAAACTTGTCAGGAAGTTTCAGTGAGTAGGATACATTATCAAACAACCTGTACTGTTGAGAAGAAAGCATAACATATTTTAATTTAATTTAGAGACAAGACTTCAACACAATTAATAAAAATTTGTAGCATCAACATTGACTTGCCGTAGAGATAGCAAAGGCTGAGACAAAACGGATGTAGTAGCAGGATTAACTTGAATACATTTTAATTAACTGCTGCAACGCCATATCAATATACAGAGATTCAATTGAAGTTTAACTTCTATAATGTGAGTGATGTGACATGTATAACAGAAGACTGCAATAAAGACTGCCTGTGTCCAAATTATCCCATATTTCAGGATTGCAAAATCCATTTTTTGTGCGACTGACACTCGTTTGAATACTTCACCGTTTCGCTGAGCCTCCGAGCAGCCCAATTTATTAATTTCTTTGTTCTTGCAATTACGTTCCATATACAAGTGCTGATTACTATTCTTATTTCTATTTACATACCATGTATTCTCACCCGTTATTCATTATTCCAGTTCTGGTCATCATTCCTTATTCACAACCGAGCTTGAATAACAAGGACGTCAAGGGACGTGTACCCAGGTAGAAGACTAGAAGTTCACTATTGTCTGTACTTGGTGAAGAATGCATTGATGATGAAACCATCTGAAAAGAAAAAAATGTCTGTTGAGTTTGTTGACAGGATGGCATGATAATATGGGCCATATATTACACATTCTTGTAAAGTACATTCTATTCAAACATTATCAACAAGTCCCTTATATCATTTTACACTACGTTAAGACTATAATATATGCAAAATGTAATTGATTTGGAATATAAATTCTAATAAATTTGGAATATCAATATTCACATGCCATACTTACAATTGGCCGTCTCTTGGGGGGTTATTGACTTGTGAACTAAACAGAATATAAATGAACACCCAAATGTCAAATGACATCTAAATAATTTTTAATTTTTTAAAAGAATATTTCTTTCCAAAAAAAAAAAACTCCTATTCAGAAATGTACAGGCGCCTCCATGTTTTTGATTAGATTAAAAGAGAGCTGTGATGACGCCAAATTGTGAAAAGTTTCTCGAGTCTGCAATCAAAAATAACTTCCGTAGATCTGAAGAACAGAAAATTTACAAGGATCTGGAAAATAAAAGATAAAATTTCAAACCTAGCCTCTGAAATGCAACATTGAGAAAACTGTCTTTAGTCTGCAAAGGAAAAAAACTTCTGTAGATCTGAAAAGGAGAAATTTTTTCAGGATCTCGAAAACAAACAAAAAATTCTCTTACTTAGCTTCTGAAATGCAAAATTGAGAAAACTGTCTTGAGTATACAATGATAAAGAACTATGTTTGTATCTGAAAAGCAAGAATGTTTCAAGAATCTGGAAAATAAAAGAGAAAGTCTTGAACTAGGCGTCTGAAATGCAAAATTGAGAAAACTATGTCCAGTTTGCAATGAAAAATAACTACTTTCTATCTGAAAAGCAAGAATATTTCAAGAATCTGGAAAATAAGAGAAAAATCTACAAGTAAGCGTCTGAAATGCAAAATTGAGAAAACTATGTCCAGTGTGTAATGAAAAATGACTACTTTGTATCTGAAAAGCAAAAATATTTCAAGAATCTGGAAAATAAAAGAGAAAGTCTTGAACTAGGCGTCTGAAATGCAAAATTGAGAAAACTATGTCCAGTCTGCAATGAAAAATGACTACTCTCTATCTGAAAAGCAAGAATATTTCAAGAATCTGGAAAATAAAAGAGAAAGTCTTGAACTAGGCGTCTGAAATGCAAAATTGAGAAAACTATGTCCAGTCTGCAATGAAAAATAACTACTTTCTATCTGAAAAGCAAGAATATTTCAAGAATCTGGAAAATAAAAGAGAAAAATCTACAAGTAAGCGTCTGAAATGCTAAATTGAGAAAACTATGTCCAGTGTGTAATGAAAAATGACTACTTTGTATCTGAAAAGCAAAAATATTTCAAGAATATGGAAAATAAAAGAGAAAGTCTTGAACTTAGCATCTGAAATGCAAAACTGAGAAAACTATGTCCAGTCTGCAATGAAAAATGACTACTTTCTATCTGAAAAACAAAATTGAACTGTCTTTAGCCTGCAATGAAAAATCACTACTTTCTATCTGAAAAGCCAAATTATTTCATGATTCTGGAGAAATCCTGTCCTGGAACAAATATGCTGAAAATGCAAAATTTGGAATAGTATGTGTAGTCTGCACAGTGAAAATAAACTTCTGTATAGCTGTGTAAGGATCTGAAAATGGAAAAGAAATTATAGAACTGAGCTTTGTAAAAAGCCTAAAATTTAGAAAAGTGTATTCATGAAGAGTATGCGAGTCTCATAGAAAAATAACTTCAGGAGATCTGAAAGTGTAGAAACTTTACAAAGACTGTATGTTACTCCAATGAAACCAATCAATCAATTAATCATGAAGGTTTTTGAAAAAAGAACTCCTCAAACTGAGGTTTTGAAATGCAAATTTTAATTTATGGAGCTCTGAAAATAAATTGCACAAATATCTTGAACTGACACTTCAGAAGTGCACAAGGATCTGAAAAATAAAACAGAACTTCTCAAACAGCTTCAAGTTGAATTAAGTCTGTAAATTCTGGACAAAAAGTCATGGAAATATCAGAAAATCTGAAATAAAAAACATGCAGGTCTAGAAGGCAAACTTACACAACATGGTGTGGCCATTTTAATACTATTCAAATGGCAATGCCTGTTGAACAGTAACAGTTGTTGGGTTGGGGGGGGGGGGGGAAGGGCACAGGCTCGGGGGACTTGCTCACCAGACAGGTGCTCTCCCCAGGAGCTGCCCTGGATGATGGGGGGGGGGCTCTCAACAACCAGCTATACCTTGGTAACAATCAATGACAACGTCACAAGGCAAATTAATAGCTGTACTACCTGCTCTGCAAATGCCTTCAACAATCACAGAAGTGATACACATCATTTCAACTGCCTGCTCATAATTGGGAGCCCACATCATCATGGCACATGGCTCAACATGAGAAGTTCAGGCCTGAAAACTGAATGCCACTGTGACTCACATGTGGTGTTAACAACTGATGGAAATCAATTTCAAAGGCTTCTACACAATGTATACTAAGTCTAAAAGCATTACCATGGTCTCTTGTGTAGTTCTTGTGCTGTAAAAGTCCGTCAATTCCAGTGTTTCTTGCCCACACTGTCGCCATTTTGGTGGAAATCAGCTGACCTGCAAATAGTCCCCTGCAACGGTCGAGATTTTGAAACTCGGCGGTTACCGTGACGTTGCTTCATGAATATGCAGGAGCCTCACTCCCAGCATCCCCTCGATGTCACACAGATCAGGTGCTTCTCCGAGCGCCGTCTGTGGCAGCACAATGGCACGGCCATGGGAATTCTGGAAGGAATTCTGGTGAAACAAGTTGCTAGGTGGCAGCACACTTGTGGAAGTACTGGACTCGGTGCCACCTGGCAAGTTTCATATGAACTGCAGTGCCTTGGGTTATGTTTACATTCTGCAATGTACTGACTGGGCAGCAGATCAAGTATTGTACTGCAGAAGTACAACCCCTGCTGCTCTGACACTGCAGTGTGCTTCTGTGAATGTGTCAAAACCAATTGTTTCTATCCAATAGTTTGAGGAGCTTGATTCCTGTGGCTATTCCTTTCCCACATTTGGTGTCTGGGAGAGTAGAAAGTAAACATCTTAGGTCAACTTTCCTTTTAAAAAGGTTAACTAGAGCTCTGCTAGAAGTTGAAGAAGAAGAGTAGCTGTATAGTACCTCATAGTCTCACAGTCTCAGCCACATGTGTTGGAGGTGTGTGCCAATGTATAGGCAGTTATGCACAAACACCACTGCCTGATAGCTCCTGATAGCCATAGCAGCCAAGGCATGGAGCTGAGCTATATTTGTGTTGTGAATGTTTGATTTGGTCCGATGGATATTGACCCAGATCTGGTGGTGACTGACTGAGGCTCGTTCAAGTGGTTTGCTGGCCGAATAATGGATCAAGGCCACTCTGGTTGTGTTCTGTGTTCACTTGGTGTATAGGGAGAGAGCTATGTGTTGTGAATGGACTTAGCCTGGATTTCCTTGCAAATAGACTTGATAGAGGGCTACAGAGTGAATGGATTTGGATGTTTAGACAGTTTACATCAGTCAGAGCCACCTCCTCCATTCAATAGCACTGCAAATGAAGCTACATGATACTCATTGATAGGCCAGTATACAGAACTCCTGCTCTCCTGCAATGATTACATCATAATCATTGGAGGCACCAGGACATGCATGTGCTGCTAAAGCCTGCTATTGGATAATCAGCATAACCAGCAGATGTATTGGGAGTGATGCATTGGTGATGGATGTGCACTAGTCCCAGCAGAGTGGAATCTGTTGATGTTATTCATGAGAACTCTGGTGTGATCCCTAGCATCATCCCAAGCATCATCCTAGAGCAGCAAGCCTCAGCCTCAGCAGCAACATGTTGGACCCTCATCCCACCAGGAGGGCACCAACAACATGAAGATGTGAGCATGGTGCTTGGGGTCTACCAATTGCTGGAACATGGCTTGGTCTGGGTCGTTGAAAGGCTCTTGGCTTTTGTCCTGAGGTTATTTGCAAGAGGTGAGTCCAGTAGAACCATCTATAGGCTAACTGAAGTCAAACTTATGAAAATTGATTCATAAGCTTGCATACATAGCATTACATACCTGACCATAAGTTATACATTTGGTGTCACTTGTTGCACACTCATACCTTTTAGGATGCATTTCTTTGTTAAAAATTCTTATGATTTGTGTCTGACTGTATTTTAAAATTTTTACAAAGCAAGCAGCAGCTGATGAATGCGACAGGACATGGATGTTTTTGAGTTTCACCATAACTTGCATATGTATTGAGTTGCAGACCTTCATATGAAGGACCATTGTTTTGGTGGTGTGTATTTATAAGTGACTACGTCATATGCACTGTAAAGTTGAACTATATTCATGATATATTCATGATCTAATAGTAGATTGTATTTACAATGCATATCTATTGAAATATGTCATTGCATTTGTTCTATGGTTAATTAACAGATAGCATTTATCATTGGTGTGATTGTGATAACTGAACAATGGACTTAGCTATGGCCAAGTCAATGTCATTTCTCTGCTGTGCAAACTTCACTTTTGTATGGGCAATAACCTGTGTTCTATAGATCTGTCATAAAGTGATAAAGATAAAGCCATATTAAGGCACAATAGCAAAATAGTATGCATCTTGCAAATATAACCTATAGGGGACCCATTATGTTGGTACATTATAATGCTAATACATGTACACAATACACATATTGTCAAATTGCCAAGCTGAATTGCATTGCATTATCACAATCATAAAATGCCTGGCATTGTTTTTGGCAATTCTGACTTTTTTGGCAACGTTGAGAAATGATGTATATTTGATAGCTATAGTTAGCTCCAATACTGGTATCAGGGCTTGTCTAGCTCTGCTAAACTCATTCATAATCTGGTAAAAATGTTCCTGCATTAACTTCAGACTTTTTGGCAACATGGCAAAATGATGAATTGATGCATTTTATTTTCTGCACGATTTCCAGCATCTAGGGTAGTCTAGTAGGTCTGCCTCTTCTAAACATACACAATATACATTGATCTGTATTTCTGTATAAACAGATGGAGGATCAGTTACATTTAAGTCTGTATACTTCCTACTTGTATAGTCTGCATCATAAACTTTCCTTTCAACTGGCTGTGATGCTATCTGATATTTTGGGAAATTGGTTGAAAAATTAAATACTCTAATGAATTGAACTCCAGTAAAAGAACTTCTTGGTTAACACTGCAATAATATGATATATCCTCAATTTGTTTGATTCTGCATTTAACATTAAGTTAAATTGTTACTCCTGCCTTTACATTATATACTGCACAAGCCAGTTGCCCCCAGGCTATTCTGTATTTTATTTCACTTTTTGGCCCAACTGCACCTGACTGCCCTCTGCGAAACTACAAAATGCTGATAGATCGATTTTCATTGTCTGTGGAGCCAATAACTGCATGGCCCCTGGCTATTTCACTTAGTCTGATGTGGACTATTACCTGCCTTTTATCAAATGTTTATCTCTGTAATGTTTGTATGATACAGGCAGCTGTCAGCAAAGGTGAAGCACCTAAAAGCCAAAAACTTTAATCACAAGTCTAATGGTCATTGTATACATAATATAATGTCTACTGAACAGGCATGACATTGGCCATTGCCACTATATTTTTTTTTCAGCAACTGACATGTGCATCTGTGACATATGTCCAATGCCATTCGAGATTTAATCTAACTAATCTTAATAGTTATGATAATCAAAATGAGATAGCCCAGTTTTAAATGCTTGTGTAGGGACTTTAATCAAACTTTTCTTTTTGTGTACATTAACTTTGTGATATCCTCCACGATCATGGAATGACCCTGGTAGCTGTGTCCTTGTCTGATTAAAAATGAGTGTAGCTAACTTGTCCTATTTGATAGTGCATCTACACTGAAATGCTTTTGCATTGTTTCAAGGCTGAAGGCCGCTGATCACTGAAATGATCTTAACTTGAAGGGGAATTTTGAGTCAACTTCGGAGTTGAAAATGTCTTTTCTCAAATATAGAGGTATTTTCTAATGCTTTGTGTTTGATGGATCAATTTCTTCTTGTATTAAATGTATTGATTTTGTGTGTTTTATATCTTAACATATCAAGACTTTGAACATCATTGGTTTGGTTTTATAGGTCAGTCTTATTTTGGTGTGATTGATTTGGCATTGTTTATTTGATTAGCATTGAATGAATGATGGTCTGATCCCTATGGCTCCTTGCTAAATATCAATTTATTCTTCCCTGTTTGTTGTTGTCTGGATTTGAGAAGGTGAAATGGAATTTTCAAGTTTATGAAAAAGCAGTCTGTACTTGGTGTTGAACCTTGCAAGTGAGGTGCACAGGAGAGCCATTGTATCTCTTCAATACTAGACGTATACCTGAGTTGAAAATTGTTCAACTGTCTGCTTAAAAATGCCATAGACATGTGGAGAAAGAGGGTGCAATAGGAATGTAGACCACTGTGGGCCAGATGGAATTACTCTATTGACATGACCCAAATCCAATCAATTTAAAAGCTTCAGAATTTTACTCCATGTTGGTTTTAGCAGAAACCATTCGTTGAAGAAAATAAAGGAAGGTTTTGATTAAATTAAGTCTGCTTGAATTAGTGTTGCAGGCTTGATTTAAAATGTTGAATTACAACAACTGGTTTCTCAGGAGCTCTCCTTTTTGGTTTAATTCGGTTAAAGTGTAATTGAAGAATCATTCTGAATGTAATAAGTGGATTTTCAGGTTAATGTAATAAATGTGATTAAATGTAATTGGTTGATTTTGTCTTTTGCAGGCATTGTCCACGAAAATCCCCGAATTGGATCCGATGGCGAGAGTGAGGAGGTCTCCGGGACGTCGGACGAAAAGGACGATGTCATTTCTCCGGTCAAACTGCGGGTCAGGAACAACCGGAGATACACAGATGTCAGGGTAAGTCACATATCTCCATATTCTTATCTATGTCACTTTGTGTGAGACTGTATATGAGTTCCAGGTTGTTTTCATGTATTTAGCTTTATATGTGGTTAATATTGATCATGGGTGGCACTGAGTCCCTGTGGACTGAGTGTGGCTTTCACTTATTGTGATAATGGAAATGGGTTTATAAATATCTCGGAGCAATCCTGAGCTAATCCTGATATTGATTTTGATATCAAATATCTGCTGTGATAGCATCTCCAAGGGTGCCATCATCCTTACTGTTTTGGCAGTGATGATATTTACCACTAGGCTCGCCACTAGTATGTACACCAGAGGGCACCACGAGTCTTTTTACTGCCCTGGATGTGAGAATATGAGCAAAATGTCAACTGGAACATTATCTCAGTGGGGGCCAGGTATGTTGTCCCAGTAATGCCAATCAAAAATGATTCAAGATCCTCTGGGTTAGGTCAAGGGATTTGGAAATTGTATCAGTTGGACAAAGGTTTCAATTTGGGGAATTGGGGTGATAATCATGATGTATGGTGCATTATGAACTTGAGTTCAATAATCTTGATGAAAGATATAGCCTATTATTTGGGTTTAGCACTTTGGAGTTTGTGCAAGTTAGTAAGGTTGAGTAACCCTTCTGTTTAGCAGGGTGAAATGCATACCCACAGGGGAGCACCCTTTTCTTTGGGGCGGTTCTTGACATGGGGGTTTTAATCAAAGAGAACCCCTGGGTACACCTTGTATGCCAACCCTGGGTTGCTGAGGAGGTTGAAAAAAAGAAGGGTGGGGAAAAAAGTAGTGGCTAAGTGTTTTATACAGCAGGGAACAAAGGCAGGATGAGTCCTGGATGATGGGTGGTGGGCAAGTAGTGAGGTAGTTGAGAGGCAGTGAGGGAGCAGTGGTGTCAGTGTAGCATCACCTTGCACTAGTTGTAGTCATTGAGATTGATGGGAACAATGCAAGAGTAACATTAGCCCACCTCTAGTAAGTCTAGCTACTCTGAGGTTCTCTGTGCTACTGAGATGAGCAGATGGCAAGTGATGCAGATGGGAGCATCTTATGAAGCAGCCTCAGCAACCAGGCCAGACACCAGCAATCTGCTCCTTTCGACTCATCTCTGCGCTCCCTCTCTTCTCTTTTCCATGCTCCATGCTTTTTTCACGCTTTTTTCGCGGCTTGCCTCACTCGTGGTACATCAGAATACCGCCAAGAAAAATAAGTTCTCGGTGTGCGTACCTCTTGTTCTGGTGGGTACTTTTCATACACACCACTGACATCAGACACAATCTTGGGTAGGATCTCCCAGGCCTGTTGGATTCAGTTGGAAGGAGGACTTTCATACTTCTTATTCCTCTCCATGTGATGTTATGCTCATGTAAAAGCTGCTCCTCTTTGCATAATGGAGACATTCCACCTCACACCTAAGCTGTCTGCATTCTGCTGCATTCCTGGCAGATGATGATGGCCAAGGAACCCTGTGTAAAAAATCACACCCAGAGCACCCGAACCGGCTTGCTATTTCAGTCCCTAACAATAATACATATTGGAGGAGGGTGGAGGAGTGAATGCATGTATCTCCCACAGGATTAACATGATGGGCAGGATCATCACTGCAGAGGTGGGTCTCCTTATCATCCTTATCCATTGACCACTAGGTGGCCAGCGTTCTTTTTGGTGCTTTTCTTTTGCAACTTTCCTCCTCCTCCTGAGTCCTCTGCCTTAAGCTGCTCAACGTGTGGAGTATTGGAGTTCAGCCTAGATCCGTTTCTGTGTTTTCTCTACCCAATCTACAATGCATACTGCCACCAGTAGACACCCAGGCTCTTCTTTCTTTTGTGATGTATAGCAAACTGAAACTATAGTTCTCAATGAATTGATGAATATTGGGTGCATATAATAAGAAGTGACATGCCAAAATTAGTGATCTACTTTGAATCTACTGATTACTGTTTGAAGTTCAACATACTTGTCACAAACTCAGTCATAGATCTCATTGCATTGTATTTGGATGATTCGAAAGAGAATTCCACAGAATGTTTCTCGATTTCTCATTGTGTCGTTTGTGAACTTTCGAAAGTTTACGAAAGTTACAAAGTTTTAAAAAGTGCAGCTTTTGCATCCCAGAAAAGAGATACATGTAATGGTTTAGTAAGGAATTGTTTGTAGTATCAAATATTGTTAATTTGTTGTACAAATCCCTGTACAGTGTAATCATGTTGCACTGAATTATCTGCCATTCATGTTGCTCTGACATGTGTTGAGCAGATAGCATTATTGCTTTGGCATTAGACCTGTTTTGTCTGTTAACCTAGACTATTACCCGGTGGTATGTAGCAGGATAATGTGTTGGTACATTTACTATGAGAACAACTAAGGTACATAACTTTTTTTCTTGTGCTAAACTAGAAATACATTGACTGCAGACACTGTCAGATAATGTAGAGTAGATGTTAGAGAACTTTGCAAGTTTGCACCAGTAACCAACCATTGTATTGTTATTGATGAGACCTCTGTTCTGCTGATTATCCCATTGAGTTCCATTCATTTCACAGAAGAAGCTTAGAATCAATCAAGAGACACCACTTAGCAAAATATAAGTTCTTGATGCTTCTTTTCCAACTTTTACAGTTTCCGAAACCTTGGGAGTTGTGGAGTTGAGAATGTTTGAGAGATAAGGAAACTGCCACAATTTTCATAGCTCTCCTTTTCACCTGATAAGTTCTTGGATGCAATTGATTCTGCTTGTGAGCTGCTCTTCTGACAGAGTTCTTACAAAGTTCTTGCTAACTTCTTTACAGAGTTCTTAGCCTGTACTGGCCTGTAGCACCTGGCTGCAGCATTGGTCTGGTAGCATTGCTCCAGTAGCATTGGTCTGGTGGTTGAGGGTGTTTATCACATTCCAGGGGTGTTCTCTCCCAATATTAGTGCTCCCCTCATTCCTTGCACTAAGATCAGAATCAGATGACTCCAGATTCTTCTTCTTTTCGCCACCTTGAGCCAGATAGTGTTCCCATCTTGAAATGAGGTCTGCCCCAACTATGTACATTACACTGTATTACTTAGCAGTGCTCAGCATGCCATCGACATATTACTGATAATTAAATCCTTGGATTGCACTGGATGTGGATGCCAAATTGCTCTTGCATTCAATGAATAATTTCATCAATTGCTGAAGCAGAATCTGGTTGTACATTTATACAACCAATGTCTTAATTGGAAGCACCATACAACATTGTATGTACATGTGCTTACAGGACTATGCATTGCATGAAGGTCATAATGTCAACTGATGTTCTTTCCAGTTTCCATTGACCTAATTTCACTTCAGCAAGGATTCTCATTCCGAACTTGAGGATGTTTTCTTCGCAAACTTGACATCTAAGTTCAAACTGGCAGTGTGTTCCACCTATCTGTCTCCCTGTCTGCCTTAGAATGTTTGCCATGAAAGGACTTCATGGAAGCACTGAAGTCATGTGATTAAATTTCAATCCTCGAACTTGAATCCTTGGCTGCATAATTGCTTGATGCTCAGTTGGATGCTGCTAATATCAAATTCAGTGCTCTTTGCCACAAAACAAATTGAACAGCTGTGATTTAGAAGCAGTGGTAAGAACGGTTGACCCTAGAATGTTAAAACAAAAGCTTGTCTCAAAACTGATGTATCATCACTATCATGTATAGTATATGGGTTGTATTTTTAAATCACGGGAAGTGTTGGGCAAATTTATAAAAATTGTAAATTAATTAAAGACTTCATCAATTCATTTGCTAAGTTAAAAGCAGCGAGAGAATTAAAGTCAATAATTTAAAATTGTTGCCAAGTTAACTGAAGTTGTTTTTTTGACTGCACTGTAGTGCCCTCAAATGATGCTCAATTAAATGCATTTTTGGAGTTTTGCTCCAAATTTTCGGCATCAGAGTACTCAGAAATCTAAGAAAATATGTCAAGCAAACCAGAGAAGGGGGGGGGCTATGGCTTTCTGGTGAAAAAAAGTTTTGTTTCCTACTAGTCACCGAAAAAAAAAAAGTTTGTTCAGCACATGGAACAAAAAAGTTTGTTTCCACCTGTACCTAAGGTACAGTAATGTTTAACTTATGAAAGAAACGTTTTTCGTGCTTCCCCATGCAAAAATTGTTCGTCAATGCTTCGCGAACAAAAAAAAAACGTCCGGGGGGGGGGGGGTAAAAGCCATAGCCCCCCCAAACTATTGTCTGGTTGGCCCCTAAAAATGTGGTTGAAATGTGCAAAACTGTTTAAATGGAGCAGCATTTGAAGGATGGCAGTGTAGCCCCCAAAAATATTAATTTACCAACCAGAGTAAGACAATCCAGTCACAATCCTATGTGTGAAAATAATTATTTACTACAAGAACCAGAATGAGGCTCATCTGTCTCAAAAAGAGGCACAGGTTAAATTTCCAGACATAGTTACAGACGTTAAGTTGCTACATTTGTTGATCTGTCTAGAAAAAATAACAACATGTAACAATCTGGTCGGCAATCTTGCGGATTGAAAACGAAGCATTGCGTAACCATAGATTTTAATGAAACTGAAGAATTAGACAGTTAATTATATAAAGAAACTTGTATTTTGGGTTTTATTTGATACATTAGAATGTTTCATGGTATACATAGGGCTTTAAATGAAGTGTATATTCAGCAAAAGACAGAAAATAACACATGAAAGATTCAGCTTCAAAATCCACATGGCAGTGCTTGGGGGGTTCCCATGAACATTTCGTGATGTCATAATTTGGGAAAACCCCTTTCTGGGTCTTCCCAGGCTATAAATAGACCAGCTCTCAAGCGAGGTGTCTGCTGGACAGGATCACTGTGCTGTGTGAGACTGGCCCCTCAGCTGAAGGCAGGGTTACGCACGTACCTACATATATGCAACACAACTTCACTTTTGCCAAATGTACTTGACAAGGCTTTGCTTTGTTGCACACTTATGTTCTACAGTGTGTTCTACAGGGATCACGTGACAGCAGTGACGTCACAGCCTCATTGTGAGTGCAGTGAGCAGGTTGAGCCTCGGTTTGGCTGTGTGTGGCTGTGACATGTGTGTGGTTGACAGGATTACATTGACATTTTCCCTTAATGTAGCTTGGGAACATCTTAGTGTGAAGTTGACACTGCATCTAAATGCATTATAAACTTCAGGATTTAGATGCATGGCAATAAAAAGTGACACAAATATCCACACCTTGGTGACTGCATATTTGTGAAAAATTACAAGTGGCCAACATTGCATATTTTTAAGATGCATAACTTTGTACAGCATAAGCCTCTTCACACATTGCGTAACCAGTACAAAATTTAACTATTGCACACAGTTAACTCAAGATTCATAAAATGTCTACAAAAAAATTAAGTTGGCACCATTGTTTGCCCAGCTTAGACTTGGAACGTAATTAATAGTTATGTACTGAAGCAATAATTGCATTATCAATTAAAAGTTTTCTCAATTCTTATGAACGTTATCAATGTGGTCCCATAAGAATTTTCTGTAATTGACAAACTCACGTTGTGTTGGGTAATTTATGGTTCTGGTTAGTTATGAAATTGAAATGTCAAATTATGTCAGCTGGCAATTAATACAATTAATGTGAAGCCATTGTTGGGGGCATGTGAATGTGAATTGTATCAATTGGTTGATTAGTGAGGAGTCATTATCCCTCCATGTGTGGTTATACAATGTGAATTGCGTTGGTTCAAGCCTTCAAGAAGCTGATGGTATTGCTCATTTTGGTTTCATGCTGAATTTGCTGATGTCATTTGCATCACTTCTACTCCTATTGTTTTTGGTTGCGCTCTTTTCATTGTCTTAGAATCTCATTGCTTTGAATCATCCGCTTTCCATTGGTCTCATTGACTTTCCATCGTATTGTATTCTATTTGTCTTGCCACTCTCCTGGCTTTTCAATTTCATAGCTTTTCATTGTATTCCATTAGTTTCCGTTTCTTGCCATTGCTGCTGTTTACTGTTCTTGCCTTTCCATTGCCTTTCCATTGCCTTTCATTGCCTTCCATTGCCTTTCATTCCCTTCCATTGCTTTCCGTTGACTTCTCATTGACTTCTAATTGCTTTCCATTGCCTTTCCAAGTTTCCATTGCTTTCCATTGTGTAATACTCGGATTGCCTTTGTTGACTCTCATGCTCCTTTGCTCTCATAATTTTCCATTGCTCCTCATTGCATTCCATTGCTCAGCATTCTCTTCCATTTCTTTCAATTTGCATTTAGCAGTGTCTGGTTGGTTTTGCAATCTCAGCATTCTCTAAGCTGCCAGGTGCAGTTCGTAACATGCCATTGCCACAAAGCTGCTGCTACACAATGGTACAGATGTTAAAATGAGAGAAATGAGAGCAATAGGCATTTGAATGGACATTTGTTTGATTGTGTTGACGAGCCTGCATCCAAACAAATTTTCTCAGGCTTTATCAACTCCAAAATTTTTGTTATTAGTGGATTTGAAATTTTCGTCACATGAGGATATTTTTTGTCAGGGGTTCACTGTCCCACTGACTCTGCTGCAGCACATCTACTCCATCAAGGCTCCATCAAATAACAGCTGCTCTGCTGGTGGATTAGCTAATGATGCTGATGGGTTGCTGCTGATGCTGATGGGTTGCTGCTGGTGCTGATGGGTGATGATGCTGGATGGTGATGCTAGTTGGTGAAGCTGGTGATGATGAAGTTGCTGAAGATGTGATGCTGTGAGGTGCTGTGGTTGAGGGATGCAGGATGGTTGTGACACCAGACCGGTGCTTCCTGCAGCATCAACATGGATTTGCCTGGATTAATGTCAGCCCCATTCATCCCTCATCAAGCCCCCCCCCTCTCTCCTTCCTCATTTATTTGCTGAACCTTGCAACCTGACAAGCTCTGGCAGCCACTGACAGTCTCTTTGGAGTCTTTATCAAGCATGTGCTTACTGGTTACAGGACTATTAGCTACTATTGGTAGTCTCCTACTACTGCCATTGCTCACACAACTTGCTGTCGTCTCAGCTTGCCAGAATAAATGTTTTGTTTGTCCAGATTTATCTGTTTGGTCGCTCGAGCAAACATCCATTGCCTCCTCCTCATAAATAATGAAGACCCAAGTGGGATTCCCTTATTGTGTGGCTGGTCTCACTACTTTTAGAGGGCTGCTTACATCTCTGCCTACTCACACTACTCTGGCTACTCCAGAAAGTTGTGAATTCTGTTGACTGGGAATTTGGAACTGGTGCCCCAGACTATCAAGAATAGCCCTCAGAGCTTTAGTCATCCCAATCAGTTCTTGTAAGTTCCCTGTTCAAGAGGAGGTGCATCTCAACACCACTTTTTCCCAGTAGACTTTTCTTGTGTTGAGCTGCAATTTGTGATGTTTTTTGCTGCCCTGGGTATAACAGGGCCTGATAGCAGAGACTGGTTGAGGGAGTTAATTAGGATGACTAATGGGCACAAAGCATATTGTATGACTCCTCTGCCTGCCTTTAGGTCTGTGCAGTTTGTGTGCTGTGTTCGTTACTAGTAGTACAAGTTGGCAGCACCAATAAACTGTACCAGTGAGCACACCAAGTAGTACCAGTTAACAGTACACCAGTAAACAGTACCATTGAGCAGTGAATCCAGTGATACCAGTGCCCAGACCACAGAGTGACTGACTGGCTAGCCACTTAGCCCTCCCCTGCAACTGTGGGCACTGGGCTGGAGGCTGACTGGAGGCAACTGGCTTGGCTGGCTCCCTGGCTTGCTCCCTGGCTGTTCACTGGCTGTTGTTGCATGAAGCTGCCAGCCTCCCCTGCTCCCCATCAGTCCCCGACCTGCTGCTGCAGCAAACGAGTGAAGAGGAGGATGCTGAAGGCAGCTGGGTCAGTCTTTTGCTCACTCTGGCTAGTCTACCACATCACCTGAGATGTTGACACTTACTGAAGATGGTGACAGTACCCTGGGCTGCTCTAGGGTCTCCCTTCACCCCACTGACTACCACTCTGAGTCTGACTACCACTCTGACTACCACATTGGCTGCCACACTGACTGCTGGTGTCATCATTGCGTGTGGATCTGGTGACCATGGGATATGTACTGAGCATCTGCCAGAAACAGCACAAGTTCTACCATCAGCAGGCTAAGGTGGGTCCATGACTAGGTCTATGATGAGTCCATGATGATTGTGCACCTGCTGACCATTGGTCTGTTTTGACTACTGCTCACTTGAGACCATTGGTCAGTTGGAATTACTTTAGACTCTTGGTTATACTTCACTGTTGGTCAGTTTGCATTTGTGTGTGTGTGTGAGGTAGATATTGCAGTTATGAGTTGAATTGCTTATAATGCAGTGTCAGTATTATGATGTGACACTTGATATGATGAGCATCAATGTGTTTTACTGATGTCATATTATTGCACTAATGAAATATGTGCACCTGACATCGGCCTAATTAGAAATTTGATAAGCTTCTGTAGTTGTGTAACTTGTGTCCCCAATGGCTTCTCAAATGAGTCCTCATGCACACTATCACCAGAATATATGTATTTGCATGCATAGTCATGATTTCTTCTGGCAGTGTTTGATTGAGCTCCCAATAAGTGCATATGGTTCATTTATATATGGTGGAAAGTATCTTGTTTATTATGTATGACTAATTAATCAAACTCCCAATCCCCACTGGATGTGTCTCTGCATTTCTCATGAGGTGTTTAATTAATTCCCAAGCTACTTATGTCAGTTTAAGTCATTTGCGCAGTATGATTGTGTGTCTAAACACGATGGATGCACTCTTCGATAATGCTTCACGCCGAACCAATCGTTTAGTCGACCTGTTTTATGCTTTCGAAAGGTGCAAATATAGTGCTCTCTAGGATTTATTTGAACATTCTTAACTGATGTTTGTTGCAAGTAATGAGGGGAGTTAGTTGATGAGTATTTTGTGGTAGTAAGAATGACTGGCATTTGATTTTTTGGCCCGAATTCTAGTCGTGTCTGACTCATTAGGTCCATTGTAAGTCATGAGCAGGATGCAGGAGGTGCTGTGCTATGGTAGGGGGGGCAGACCAGTGTTGTTTGCCAATTAAGATGACTTTGTACACAGTCATCTGGGAGAGTTCGATGTTAGTTGATGGAGATGTACTCTGCTCTCTGCTTGCCACTCTTCCCTGAGTCTCCAGATGGCTGCGGACTGCTGAGCAAGAAGTAAACCATCAGGCAATGCGGATATGCCAACAGCCTTCTTCCAGCACTGCTGCCAGCACTGCCCTAGATCAGCTGCTTGAAAAGCCTCTTGCTTAGTCTTAGTGGTTCTAATTGAAACCATCTCTGAACCTTCTCAGACCCATTGGCTTATGGAGTCTTCACTAACCAGCAGCTGATCTAAGAGCTCTAATAACTTAAATTACTAGATGCTTCTAACCCTTGCACATATCGATTGTTGTTGGAATTGTCTTGCACAATTCTTCCTTGTCCCAACATTGAATTTGAAGAATCAATTGTGTTTTGAGACATTACTGCATCGATATAATGATATTGTGCTAATCTTCATGCTCTTGATAAAATAAATTCATAATATATTTTTTATTATTATTATTTTATTCGTACAGCTTGGTACAGATAAGTTCACAAAGAAATAAAAAAATAGAAATATCAAACAGTTTTTAGATTAATTATTGTCTATGGCATGCAACAAAATATATCAGAGAGTTCAATTCTTCACTTGAAAAACCACCAATATCCACCACGCCATCCCGACATGCTATAAGTTCATTCAGCATTCCTGCCCGGTCAAACATTTCACAGTCATAGCTCCCATTGATGGCCCTGACATCATTATCATTGCCATACTTTTGGTGAATGAAAGACAGGTTCTTTGACGTCAAGCTTGTGTCAAGTGCACAGACATACTTTAGCCTCTCATTTGCGCCTATCTCCACGGCCTTTTTGAGCTTAACTATGCGTCTGCACACTGAATCCATGAACGTTTGTCCACGTAGCATAAGCGGGAGAATAGCAGATCTAGTCTGACTAGGCAGTCCCAACACACGTCTGGTTGCCTTCCTCCATGTAACATGAAAAGTTTCCACATGTGGGCTTGACAAATCCCAAGTTTGACAACCATAAAAAGCTTGACACTGACCAAGGTAAATGTGGCTAGCCAGCATCCGTGGTACCTTTGCACAGTTAACAATGACAGAATTCACACTTTTAACAAAAGAGTTCTGCTTCATTTGGACTTCATGCGCCTCATTTAGGTTATACATTAAATGATGTCCTAGGTGTTCAACACAAGTTTCCCATTTCAAAATATTCCCATTGAGTCTTAAGAGGGGTATGTCACGTACTTCCTTTTTGCTGAAACATATACATTTTGTCTTCTTCGGATTAAATATGATATCATACTCTCTGGCAAATCCTTCACATGTTGTAATCATATTCTGTAGAGCAGTTCTTGTCGGGGCCAGCAGCGTAATGTCATCAGCATAGCACAAACTTCCTAGAAAATGATGGCCAACAAAGCATCCAACACCTGCTTCTTCCAGTCGTGAGAGAAGGACATCCATGTAAAGAGTGAACATAACTGGGGAAGCAACTCCCCCTTGCTTCACACCATTTGAAACAGAAAAATAATCAGACATATATCCAAGCCAACCACTCTGTATTCTCTGTCTTTCATAGCTATCCATCAGTAGCCGTATAAAGACTGCTGGCAGTTTTCTAGTAATAAGTATCTTAAACAGAAGATCAAACCTGATCCTGTCAAATGCCTTTGATGCGTCTAATAGGCAAGCATAAACCTGACCACCATTTTGCATGTAATACCTGGCAACCTCCTTAAAAATATAGTATTATGATTCAGATCTCAATGCTGTTGACACAGACCTTGATGCTGTTGATACAATCATGCTGTATTTGATACAGATCTCAATGTGGTTCATACATTCCCACAGTGATTGATACAGATCTTAGTGCTGTTCCATTATACCTCCATACAAATCCAGTGCCCCCATGAGGTGGGATCTTAGGGATTGTATCCACATAAAGCTGAGGGGCTTTCCTTGTTGCCATGTTGGTCTGTTCAACCCTGTTGCCCATTGATGGATAGTGCTTTCATTTGGACCTGAGGAGCTCGGAGGGCCATCCTATCCAATTAGTGTGAGATGTGCCCTGCACTGGTCTCCCAGTCTCCTTGAACCTCCTGGCTAAGCCTTTCTTGGTAGTATTTTGCAATATCAGACAAGAGAGGTTAGGAAATTCATACCACTGCACCAGGCTGGGTGTTATAGTTCTACAAATGTGTTGCCTTTGACACGCCACAAAAGCCTTCTTTGGGAGATTGGACCATTTCTTGAGATTGCTTTAATTTCTCTCCCTCTGTTGTTGTCCCTTGAGTGGCCTTATATTTCTCACTCTCTGAGTTCTCTCTTTCCACCTCTTTCCTTTCTTTGCTTCTTTTGTTGATCTTCTCCATCAATTTCCTATCCTCCCCCCCCCCTCTCTCTCTCTCTAAGCTCGACTCCTTTATTGCCACTTCTGCTCTCAGCTTGCTCTGTGCTTGCTCTGAGCTGTGTGTGTCTCTAATCCGACACTTCCAACAGAATACCCAGATAGCCCTTTTGCCTGGTTTTGGCCTGTTGGTCTGCTTGCCACATATTTGGCTGCTCAGAGTTGCTGTCATTATTTTGTGTCCAACAGAATGCTGTCAGCTGAGAAGGAAGTGATGTGTTATGTTGCAACAGTTCTGCTGTGCTATAGAAAGAAGCAATGGAGCAAGTTGCCAGCAACTGCCTTCAAGATAATCTAAAATCCCAACATGGATGGACTGGATGGTTAGTGTGCCCTGAAGCTACCATATATAAAGGGGACTAGGAGAACACTTCGCCCTGCTGCAGTCCTGCAGTGACTACACCTACTTACTCCTGCTTCCTCCGGGGGCTCCGGGGACTGCAGTAGATGGGTGATTTAGAGGAAGGTTACATTTGGCTAAATGCTATTAGCGCCATTTATGGGTAATCGGGCCTTGGCCAATAGCACCTGGAAGATGGACTACCACCGATTCGCCCACCTCTTCCATCTCGCCCACCTCTTCCATCTCGCCCATGCAGCAGAGTCAGCACCTGGAAGGACAGAGTTGGCAGGAAGGAAGGGGGGGGGGGGGTCTGCAAGGTCAATGACCTTCAGTCATCTTTTCAGGGCCTTTTCAGGGCCTCAGTGGGCAAAAGGAGGCAGTCAGTTGCAGTGATGACCTAACAATGAGCAGTGATTGCATCCACCCTGCTCTTGTCTGCATCAGGTCTTGCTTGTCTTCCTCTGTCTTGCTCTGCTGTCTGTGGTCAGGTCTGCTGCTGGCATGGTGCGTGTCATTGCTTGTGTCAGTGCTGTCAGTGACTGCTTGTGTCAGCGTGACTGTAGCCCTGTCTGTGACTGTAGCCCTGTCAGTGACTTATTCAGTGACTTCGTCAATGTCTCTGGGTTGGATGTAACTCTTTGAGGCGCCTCCCTGTCACCTCCAATCACCCACAGACATCTTATTAAGCCCTGTAGGATTTGCCTGTGGGGATTTGTGGACGCGGGTCACACTAGTGGTCATCCCTACTGGTCATCTCCATGGTCATTCTCCCACTCACTCCTGGTCATTGGCACAAGTCAGTCTCCCTGGTGGTTCCAGGTATAGCTCCAGGTATAGCTCCTGGCCTCCCTGGTCACTCACCTCTGCTCTTTCTGCTCTGGTCATCCTCTGGTCATCTCCTGGCCATCCCTTTTATGCAATGGCTAATCCAAGTAATTGCCTCTTCCTGCAAGTGTCAGCTCATAGTGCTGATAATACTGTCTCCTCCATATGCTAATTATATTCTCCATGTGCTGAGAATACTTTTCCATATGCTAATATTCTACAGATATTGTTTTTTCTCCATCATTACCGGTTCACATCAGTCAAAATTACCCCTATCCCAGAGTAGCATTTACACACATTTGTGCTATAATCATGATAACTGTTTCCCTTTTATTTGGTTGTTCTGTCATTTGTTGCCATGAACCTTTTGGATGAAATGGAAATGCCTTTGAAAAAACTGTGAGCTGCATACATGAAATGAAGGGAAAACTTTTTCCCTGTGCTTGCAACTTCCAAGTAGAATTTTCTGATAGAGTCGTGCATAAAAATGTGCTAGGGTGATTAACAACAGGGGCAGTGTGGGAATGGAATAATCGTAAAGCACAAAGAAAGGAAAGAAAAAAGGAGCAACTAGTGTTTGCAACTGTTTTATCTGGAGGTAGCCAGCTGGAAGCCATAGCATTCATTTGCTCTTTTTGCAGCCCATGTGACAAAGGGAGCCCTGCCTGCCTAACTAGAAGCGACTTGCAACAACTTAACAGCCTCTGTGTGGGGTAACAATGGATCCAGCATGATTGGCTTGTTCAAATACTCATTTTGGGACTTCACAACTCTCCCTGCTGAAGCCATCATCATCACTAATAGTGGTTTGGTTGAAAATATGACAAGTGAAGCTGCTGTGGTGTTAATAATGCTGCAGTATTGCTACTAAAAGTCAAGAAAAAACGTTTCTTCGGTTGGAAACTTAGTTTTGAGTTATAGATCCATGGTTTTGTAAGTGTATTCCATGCACAGCCTGTAACATTATTCATTTCGCAGTCAAGATGAATGAAATATCAAAACCTGTTGGTCTGGCAAATTGCCCACCTGAGATAATAATTGGTTGTGGTTGAAGTGTTAGCATTTCATGTGATGCCATTCTATGTCTCTCATATTCTGTGGTTATGTATTAATTCAATATAATCCAAGTGGTTTGAATAACCATTTGCTGAACCAGACTAAACCTAATGAAAATATTATTGCATTGTTGTGCCATGTTATGGTGTTATGGCTTGTTCTCTGTTATAGCTTCTGTAAATTTCCTGCCTGCCACTCCAGTGGAGCACAAACTGAGCTGGGGGCTTGTGCCATGCTTCATGATGCTTGTGTAAAGTGAAAGGAAAGTTGAGAAAAGCAGGAAAAAATCATGAAGAGACATAGACAATGTAGGAAGGCACTTGGATATACATGCAGTGTGTCTGTGGCAGACATGGTGTTGTTAGAGGTTGGATTTGTTATGAACTTGGTCACCATTCATCTGCAAGGGCATCAGGTGTGCTCAAGTGCAGTCTCAGCCTGTGTGCATGTCAGACTCTATCTCTCAAGCCTTGTATTTATAAATACTCCTAACAGCCCATGGAGGCATGGGTTTCCATCCACTTGTCATCAACACTAATCCCCTCCTCTTTCTTCTTTTTCTCTGTATTTTCTTCTTCTTTTTGCAGTTTGCCTCACATGTTCTTAACATATCTGCTTTGTGTACACTGGAGTGATTGTTTTGGAAATATTGAAATGGAAGTTGCGCCATTGAGGAAATACGAAATTGAAAAGTTATGATTGAAATGATTTCTGTTAATTGCCAAATAAAGCCAATCTTTGAATGCTGAAGTCAGTTGTAGTGCACACTGTATTTCAAAAGCTTGTGCATTAACCGGTTATGACTTATATGTTCTTTCCTGTTTTTGGTTGTTTTGTCATATTCAGGATTAGCTGCACTGACATCACTGGTTAAAATTAGATGATCTATAATAGCCTTTCAGAAGTTTCCTGTGGAAGTAATATGCTAAAAGTCATTCTTTTATTTTCTAATGTACCTTTGGGAGAAAAAAGCTCTTCGGAAGTCTGTCGCGGGTGCTTTCTGAGCCCCGCAAGTGAATAGTTATTGTTTGGACACTTCCGGAGTGTATACACACTTGTCAACTGCCTCACATTATTCAGTGGGCTGCAGGGAGAGCTTGGGAGTCCTCTTCACTTCGGGAGTTGGCTCCAGACAAAACCGACAACAAAAAACACTCCTGTTGGCTCTGGCTGGCTCTGCCTGCTGGGAACTGATGTTTTTCAACCTTGACAGGACTGTCAGGGAAAGAAATCACATGGCATCAGCAGTGAGATGATGTCGAGGCAACGCTTAATTCTTAATGGTTATGTTATGATACTAAAATAAAGAGTCTTTCTTTTTCTTAACGCATTCACCGTTCAGTGCCCGATTTAGGAATGTGCGGAGTGTGCGGCTGCACAGGGCCCCCACATTTAAGGGGGCCCCCACACAAGCAGATCACGCGTAAATTTATAGCAAATTCGTATTATAGTTCACGCGAATGATGCCGATCTGAGACATAACCTACTTGTACATCAATTAGGGCATTATGAATGATTAAAATGTGGGGGCCCCAACCTTCTTGAGGGCCCTCCAATGTAATTATATTTCAAAATCGTTGTCATTTTTTACCAAAAATTTTGCAGGTGTGAACAGGTGATCTGTTAAACCAGCGGAAAATTGTGGTTGATATGTGGGGGCCCTGCTCAGGGGTCCCCTTCCCTATGAGTCTCCTCTGGGGACTACTAGGCCTCCTATGCTCCTCCCTTCCTCTCTTGGCCTCCCTCCCCTGCTGTACCTCCGCCTGGGGGCCCCAACCAGCTCTTGGACCCAACCTGTTTGCGGGCCCCCACCTGTTTGGGGGCCCCCTCCCACTCTGGGGGGGGGGCTCTCCCCTCCCACTCGGGAGCGGGGGCCCTCCCACTCTTTGGGGCCGGGGCCCTCCCACTCTGGGGCCCCCTCTCACTCTGGGGAGGGCCCCCCTCCCTCTTTACTCTTGAGGGCCCCCTCTCACTCTTGGGGCCCCCTCCCACCCTTGGGGGCACCTTCCACTCTGGCTTCAGTCCTTCAGGTGCCCCAGGTTTAATGTTTTATTCAAATTTGTATTTTTTTTTTGTCAAAGGTGTTCATAGAAATTTGTTTTGCTGTTGTGTATACATGGGTTCTGAAATTTCTGACATTTTTAAAAGCATCATGTACAATTAAGAAAATACATTTAAAAAAAGGTCTTCATATTCAGACATGCCAGTAGATATATTTACAGGTTAATTCAGCAGGACATGATAGTGGAACTTCTATTGCAAGATGAGACAATTCTTTCTGCATTTGTGATTGTGCACTTCCACTGGTCCTTGATTATCAATGTTAATTCTGATTGCAGGCCTTATAAAGGTTTTCTGCCATCCAGGTCAATCATGTGCAATAATGATCCTTTTTTGATCGAATACGAGCCCACTGTATCAATGTTTCCTTCTGGCCAACAAACCACAATTTTATTAAATAATTTTATTAAATAACTTGATATAAATTATGGGCCACACCTACAGCCACTTGCCATAAAATCATTATAAATAATGATGATTACAATACCTTTGATAACCATTTAGTGATCATTAATTAATATTGTGTGCATGTGTTTCTGGTGCGCGAGTTGCAACATTATCTTTCATCATGGTGCCTTTCCACTACAGGGTATAAACAAAAGTTAGTACTTCATAGAATAAGTCGCGTTCATTGGAGAAATTGCCATGGACTGCCTGACACTAGCTGCTTCCTTTCAGGCATTTACCAACATTAACAAGACAGAAAACCCTTTAAAAAGATCTCCCTTCTCAATAAACGAATTAATCAGTTTTAGTATTTTATCGATTTAGCCAAATAACATGCATGCAAGGACAGAGTCTACATGACCCTTCCAAAAGTTGCAGAAAATCTCAATGTAACGCATTTCGGGGGCCCCCACAACTTCTCAGCACAGGGGCCTCCACACACCTAAATCGGGCACTGTCACCGTTTCCATCAATTGTGTTTTGTGCGAAGAGGTAAGACTTCGAAAGAATTTCCAAAAAAGTGACAAATACATTCTTAAGATATGAGTAACTAATCTACCTTAGACAAGCATCATCATTCTGGATATTGTCATCATCCTGGATATTGTCATCATCATCATGAATTGGCAACTACTTGGATAATTTAGTAGCCTTTCTGATAGTTTCTATCTCCTCATATTAATGTGGTGTCCCTGGCTGATGTCCATGTGCATATTTTTATATCGCAAGTCTCCTGTTATATGAATGACCTTGGTGGATTCTACCTGATATAACTAAAAATTAACTATGGCGGATAATTATGGTGTAATTAGATGCCCTTGGTCTTAACGATATATTACGTTGTCATTGCCCATCCGGAGAGGAATTAATTATGGAATTAGTTGGTGTGAGTCAGATTTCTGCTGTGGCGTATGTTACTTTTTTGGAGTATTTAGGATTTCCTGGATTTGGTGTCCGAACATGTTTCATTCCTCGGTGTCTCAGCTTTTGACTTTTTGGCAATTGACTATTGGGCCAATATTGGCAGCTTGCTTTTGTTTGGAATACTTGGGCTTGACCAACCATCTCCAGTAATTTGTTTATATGCTCTGCATTACAGTTGGCTAGGGTCTGAGCCAAGCAGATGCGGAAAGCAAAGGCTGGTCGTCCTGCTGGACTGTATTCGAAAGGGTGAAGTTCAGATCCATTGAGCTGCAATTGAGGATCATTAGGGCTGATGAGTGACCTTGAGGGACTCCCAGGCTCCTTGAGATTGGTCCTTAGATGCTTGAGGTCAATGGCTCAATGCCCAGGGACCTTGCCTATTAATGCCTAAGGACCTTGCCTAAGGACCTTGAGGACTGTTGTTGTGACCCATGCCCTCAGCTACAGTCTAGACCTCGACCTCTTCCTCCTTGCCATGCTTGGCTCATGCTTGGACCTTGCTTGGTTTATCCTTGGCCTATGCTCTTCTCATGCTCCTCTCATGCTCCTCACATGCTTCTTATGCTTCTCTTTTGCTTTACAGCATTAAGCAGTTAGCAGATAAGACAGACTGAGACTTGGACAGTCAAGTGCTTCCTGCCAGTTCCTGCACTGCTCTAACTCACTTCTCACACACAACACGCTCTGCTAATGCCAGTGCCTCTGGCCACTTAACATCTGCAATTGCCATGCTCTGATATCCTTACACACTTGCCATTAGTGTTGGGAGCAAGTCTTGGGAGAATGAAGATTTATTGCAGAAGAACATGGATTGGCTCTTGATTGTTGTTTTGCTGCTTTGGAGGTTTCACTAAGGACTTCCATGCAATGCCAGTTCTTTGGTGAATGTGCCAAGAATCCACCACTAAGGCACTAACCTAAAACTGTCTCCCTTGATGGTCAGTTGGACAGATACTGCTATAGGTCAGTGGTGAATACTGTACATCCAATATAGCACCTTCAACTGCACCTCTTCTCTATTTCTTTCTCTCCCTCCCTTGTAATTGCTGCTAGCTGCTCCTGTGGAAGGAGGTCTGGGATTGCTCTGCACCAATTAGAGCCACCTCTGCAGTTGGAAATAGGCTGTTAGCTTGTAGGTCATATATCACAGGGGTGGTCACTGCAACTATTGCCACCTGTTTCTGAGAACCCAAGGTGTGATTGAATGTTAGGTTGGTGAACCTATTGGTTTAGCTGGTCCGTTTTACGAGCCGCCCAAATGGTCGTTTTCCTAAGAAGAGTGGATGCAATATGTATTTTCACCTGGCTCTCATAACACTTATGAGGAAAATGGGAGAAAAGGCAATTCAGGGAGTCAAGGGAAATGCAATCTACAAAATGTAAGGTTGAAGGTTGAGGCTTTGGACTCCCATCAAACTCTTGATGATTTTGCCAAATGTTGTTGGTATCAGTTTCCTTTGTATGAACACTTGGGAGTAACTATTGTTATTGGCTGTGCCAAGCTATACATCCACTTTGTTGCTGTTGTTGGTTAGCCTGTTAGGTGTTGAGGGATTGTCTGTGCCTTTGGTTTAGGAGCTGATCAGACAGAAGGCAACATGCACAGGCACATCATCAGGCAACAGGCAGTAGCAGCAACCTGAGCAAGCAGTGGTTGCAGGTGTCAGGTTGTGTCAGAGTTGACCTGTCTGTCTTGACCTGTCTGTCAGTCTGTGTCAGAGTTCCTCCCTTGCCAGCTCTTGCTCACCTGTCATGGCTACTTTTGCCCACTGCTCAGGCTGCTGCTGCTCCACTTTTAGCCCCACAATACTCCTATCTACCTGTTATCTACCTGTGCCTTATCAGTCCTCTCACCTGCTCTCAATTAGCCTGGTATTAAAAGGCATCATTGGATTCTCCTGCAGTCGACCAGCAGGGCCTCAGCAGAGGTGTCAGTGATCCTCCTTGTAGGACTTCTCCAGATTTAGTTTCCATGACTTTCTGTCCTGGCTGACCTTCCTCTCTCCTCTGCTCCCACCTGGTTTTGCCTGGTTTTTGCCTCCTCTTGCATGGTATTAGTCTGGTGAGCACTATACCTGATTCTGCTGATGGTCATACTTATTTCTCTTACCTTTTAGCCTATTTTCCCCCCAGTCCTGGACTCCTGGCCTTGTCTAATGACACGTGACCTTGTCCTGCTTGTTACCCATCTCGTGATTGCCCTCACAGAGGCACCTTGCTGCCAGAGTCAGTTATGATTGCTCAACCATTACTTCATTTCAAGGTTTGGGATTTGTCAGTTCTTTAGGTAGTGCTGTTGCAATGCTTACTGGCAGGCAGTGGCAGAGATATGATGGATAGGGGATAGAAGTATCAATGCACCAAGGGCATCCACTCAATTATTCTAATGCACTGCAACACTGATCGATTGATTTTAACCCAATTTTTTTCTTGGCTGGATGAAAACACTCCTCTCCAGGGAGGTGTAGTTTGTAGCCTATAGGCATTGGGTATTGCACAACCCTTGTTGATTTCACCTCATTCTGAACTAATCTGAAGCAATGTTCGGTGTTTCCGGCTTGTCTGTTTGATTCGGCTGATTTCCAATTTGTTTGGATGTCACTCCGAATGTGGATCTGGACACCAACATGTCCGTAGGTTCTAGTTCATCCGAATTGCTTGTGGTGACCGAGTTAGTGTCACATGTGCGATTTGTGCATGAATTCATTCTATTGCCTTGGTGGATCCTCTCATGTGGCAGCTTGCATTACCAGAAGTCTCTAACTTCAAGTAACTTGATGCCTGCCTTAAGCTAATGTCGCGTTATGCGTCTCATGCTGTGGGCGATGTGACCCGTGTGTGCTTTCATGACGGTGTGATGAACTCATTCGTATCACCTTGTTCTTTTGACCGTGCACGGCTTCTGCTTCCCATCACAGCTTCTGCTTCCCAGCACAGCTTCTGCTTCCCGTCACAGCTTCTACTTCCGAACACAGCTTCTGCTTCCGGTTGCACTTGAAGCAATGTGGTGCGTGCACATACACAAGGGACCTCCTGAAGGTTGAGTCGCTGTTATGCTGCACTCCTGACATCTCTATTAATTTGCATGCGATAAAGCGAAGTTACAAGTCTTTCGGATAGTAAATTTCACTTTCCGTGCTTCATTAGTGCCTTACATCACTCTGTACATCACCCTGGGTGTTATTAGACCATGTGTATGTGATGGTGGCATGTACATGGTCCATATGGAGTCAAGTGCCTCACATTTATGGATTCCACAGTTTCCTCTAGTCATGAAACTTCAATTTGGCAATCAGTTTCTGAGTTCTCAGTCTGAAAGGTTCAAGCAGTAAATGTACACTGGGCCTGACGTTGGTCCACTTCAACCGAGCTGTGGATCATCATACATATATGTATTGCGTGCAATGCATACAAAAGCTCTGCGAAGTCCAGACATGTATCATTTAGTGAAAGCTCTCAACTGAGTTGCCCGACAAGCCGCGGAGTCCTCTTCAAGTTCTGTTGCTGGGGGATTTGTGTGCATATTGGATACTGGAAACTTCTGAAAGTCTCACTTTAATTATTGAAGATGTGCATGTGTTCCTTGCTACTTTCCTGCTAGATTATATTGTGGTCCTTCAGAGGTCTGTAGGGGGTCTGTGTATATCAGGAGTCTCAAGCCACTTGCAGCTGTGTATATATCCAGGGTAATGTTTGAACCTTGGGATGACCTGTCTGGTTTCTGTTGGCTTGTATTTCCACCAAGGATAGCAGATGACAGACCTTGTGCTGTAATGTTACCCAATTGTTTGGGAATTGCAGAACAATCACTTTAGTATCATATCGACATATTAGACAAGCAATGTCAAGCATTGTGTATTAAATAGACAAATCAATAATGAAAATGGGTAACGTGACTCGTGAGGTCTTAAAAACTTTCGTAAACTATAGATTACATGGCGCTCCTTCGGATTGACTCCCAGAATCTTCGATTGACAATTGCACTTCTTGCAATTGACAGCTGGAGGATGAGAAGTTCTTATATATGCCAGTGATTGATAAATTTCTCCCAACTATAACCTGAGACATCATGTTATGCTTGCCCATCTGGCATCAAGATCCAAAATGAAACAAACATCAAATTGTGATTCTGTGTATCGATTGCAAGGGATGTAATGGTGAAATTTGGGGATGTCATGTACGTTTCATTGGTATAGCGTAAGAACGGAAATGGACTCCACTCCACTAAGGGTGGGCTGATTTGTGTCTGACATTGTATTTGTTCTTTCAAACTCCAATTTCAATTTGTTCCTTGAAAATTCTATACCCACTCGATAAATACATAGTCTTACGTCAGAGCATCGGAGCGTCTGAGCGTAGGTTGCGGATTAAATGTGATGAAATCTTATTTTATCTTTGCTAATATGCCGCACTGCAATTTGAAGCTACATGAAGTTGGAATCAAATTACAAGTTTACTGTAGGCTGTCGATAAATTGCTTTAAACATGGCATATTCGAGGAGGACGCAAATAATTGATGGAGTTTCGGATTCTCTAAGTGGGATGAGGATGCTGGGTGAGGATGCCGAATGCTGCTGATGCAGATCTGGGCTGATGCGGGATTGGAGGAGATGGCATGGTGTGGGCAGTCATGTGATAAATCCAATTGGAGTGGTCAGATTATGAGACCTGTCACAATTCTGAGCTCCTCAAGAGATAGCAAGAGATGCAGCAGAGCTCTGATCAGCTGATATAACACAGAGGATCTTGGCATATCACAGAAGATCTTGGCATATCGGTGATATCAACAGCTGAGCTTTAAGGTTAGTTGTGTAATTAGTGAGAAGGAGATAAGGAGTGATTATGATCATCTTGAAGTGTCAAATTTCACCGATATCCGGTTCGATTAATTGTCATGAAACTTAAAACTTATGGATTTGTAATCTTGATTAGAAGTTCTCTTTTTGCAATCGTTGTTTAATTCGTAAATGTGGGTTATTCGTTCTCCATCAATGATGTCTCGAGATGGTGAATGGAATTACATACGGGTTTCTTCTAGTTGGTGTTTCACTACTGACTGCATTTGTGATTGTGAATTTGTGAAAATTAAATTTATATTTAAGAGTAATTTCTCATTTTCTATTGCAATCCACATGCATGTGAGCTCATTACTGGAGCACCAAGCAACTTGAGGCAAGACATACAGCATCCTCCACCAGAAGTACTTAGTTGTGATCTTCTGCTTCTGAAGGTTTCATGGCAAACACGTGGCCAGCTCTTCAGTCTGTGACGTTAATTAAATGAGCATGAGCAGCACGTGCTGGACATGATGCTACACGTGCCTGGGAGTGTTAACTGGCTGAGACTAAGAATCGTTTTGAGACTCAGAAAGTACCTAAGTCCTGATCCTGACTATGGGAAGATTGGTGGAAAGATTTTGAATAGAATTGGAAGAGACTGAGGAGAGACATGGAAGAGGCTGAGAAGAGACATGAAAAAATTGGAAGAGGACTTATAGAGACTGAAAAAACTCTGAAGAGACTTTGAAGAGCCATGAAAGATAAGGAAGAAATCAAGAAGAGATCAAGAAGAGACTTTTACTGGGAAGAGGCCGGGGAAATACTCTACAGAGGCTGTTGCATCTTCTGTGAACAGGAAGACAAACTAAAAGACTTGAAGTGATTGTGAAGCATGCAACATATTTTCTAATTTCAGAAGTATTTTTTGTCTCTTTGTTTTTCTCTTTGCGGAGTTCCGTTCCATCTGGAAGCCAATGGCTGCTGCAATCATGTGGCCGCCAGATTTGAGTCTCATAAGAAAGTGTTTTATTATGCAGTTACCTGTAAACATGGTATACCTGTAGCAGTATCTGTTGGTGTAGTACTGTCAGTTTAGTTTCTTATGGAGGCCATACTTCGGTTCTATGAGTTCTCCAGAAGGATACTAAAGGATAATGGCTATTAGATGGATGTTATGAGAAATGTAAGCAGACATGGTTTCATAATCGATACAATGAAATGTCTTCAATCTTCAGTCTATTGCAGTAAGCTGTATTGACTGAGGTTAGCATCCTTTCTAAATCTCTTAGTGTATGATCTCCTGGCTTGCTTTGTTTTATGGCCCTGGCTTATGTCTGCTATGCGACACCTGCTAGGCTGAGAATGACGAAGCTTTTTGAGGGAGCAAGAGAGCAGGAGACCAAAGAAATCACTTTGGCCTGTCTACTGAACCATCACTCAAGAGGTGGCTCCTATGTGGGGTAATATTTGCCCTTTGTGAAGGATGGACCTTTGTGTTGCTTAACTATCTCTTTCCTGTCTCCTTCCACTTCCCTCCCAGTTTCTCCCCAGTCCATTTGCCTGCAGTTTTATGCCTTGTTAACCATGGGCCAAAGCAGAAGGGCTGGGACTCTTCTCAGAGGGCAAAGCAGAGATGGAAATATTATTGACCACTGCAGAGAAGTCCGTCTCTTGCCAAAGCAATAATGATGTTGCACCAGAACTTAGCAACAGCCAACTTGAGCCAAGTCTCTTTAACTCTGTTTAACTCAGTTCAGCTCTGTTGAGCTCTGTTGCCCATAATTATCTGCCCAGGGAGCCAGGTCTCCTGGAGCCTCCAACAATGATTCAAATATCTGACACAATGTATATGTGTCCTTCCTATTGTTGTGGCTGACAACAGCACTTGGCAGTGGTTATCTGGCTTTACAAGTATTGTATAAGCTTTACTGAACCGAAATGTATTACCTTTACTTTGGTAATATGAAGTCGGTGATTGAAAAAATCGGATGACTTAGAAAAGCGGATTTTGTTGGCCTCGTCTCGGCTTTGAATCCATGTGTCATTTCAAAGCCACAATGTCAATGCTGATTAGCTGTATGATGGCTGTTGGTTTTTACATAGAGTGAATGGCAACAAGGTGTATATTAAAGCGACTCGTCTGATTGTTAAGAGTATATGTGGCAACCGAACAAGAGATAATGACTTATTATGAGTATTAATGGCACTACTTAAGCCGCGTCTTGTGTCCTTGGTTGTTGGTAGCATTTTGCTAATGGTGCCACAATGGAGGACATTTGGAGGTATATGAAGGAGATGGCTAATTAGTGCAATCCCCCAGAGATCCTCACAAAAGATCAACAAGAGTGCATGGTGAACTACTTATTACCTCTTAATGGCAGTGCTCTTGAACTGGGAAGATGCAGAAAGCAATTTAGCCACTCCTCCTAATCAAATGTGCTGCCTCAAGGAGATATCTGCTCTAAGATGCTCTGAGGTGGAGTTATGCTCAGAACCAAGGACATATCCACCTAAGCTGAGGATAGTGAGGAATAAGGCCATGAATAAGTAGAGGAATAAGGCCTGGAATGAGGACAATCTGCTCTCCTTATTATTGAAAGTCTCCAGTTTCTTGGAAAGCAAAATTAAACTTTGGTCATAACTCACGAGGTGAGACCTTTAATTTTAAGAAGCGAAAAATAATCAGAATATAATCCGCTGCAACAACAAACTTCCAGTTTCATTTGAAGAAAGGCTGTTTGAATTTGAACCATTCAGAATAAAATGTAAGATGTTACGATGAGTTGCATTTTCCTGCATTACTGTTCCAAAAAGTCAAACTACCTGTTGATACGGAATATAGTGTGATTCCGAAGGATGTGAAATAGTGAATAGCGAGAAGTATTGCAAGCAAGTGAATGACCTTGGTCTCCACTCAAGATTTCTCTGACGTGACCTTGAATGACCTTGAGAGACCTTGATATGGAGGTTGATGAGAAGGAGCTGAGATGCCAAGTGGTGGACATGTAGTGTGATGAGGTCATGATGAGGTCACAATGAGGTCTCCCCAGTCGTCATGGAACTAGAGGATGCTGGGATTTCATGATAGCATTTACTTAGAAAGTTTCAGCAGAAGGTCCTTTCAAAATCTATGGTGATTTAGTGGCAATTTCTTTAGTGAATCGCCTCTTGGTGAACTTAAGTGATAATTTGTATGGAGTATCCCAAGGAGTTTCACTGCAATTGGCGTTATTGGCATAAGCGGAGTTACCTTTCATTTCTTTGCTTCTGTCCTGTGTCTTCGATTTGATTGGTGTGATTTAATTCCGTTGTGATTGTTAATGATTTATTGGAACACCAAATCTTTTGTACTTTCTTATTCCATAACAGTGTATTGGAAATTTAGAACTTTCGAGTGTGCTTTTACTCAATACTATTGGATTGCGAATCTGTCAATGGCTCCCATAACTTATTTTCATGCTTTGGCTCCATGTTTGGCTCCATGTTTCTCCATATCTGAATAAAGATCGAAACTTGTTGAACAAACTGCATCGATCATAATCCGCTGCCTGTTGCGTCTGAATTTGCGATGCGTGTTTGTCTGCACTCTGCAGCGACGGATACATTAATTATTTTGTCTGTGTAATTTATAGGAAATTGTCTCTCCCTGCTCCAATAATGCAAATTGTGGCAATAATTTGTTTTGCCATGCAAAGTTAATTCGTGTTGTCCCTCAGCCAATATGCAACATGAGCTCTATTTTGCAATTGTAGCAATTGTCTGTAATTATTTATCAGAGTCTGACAGGATCCTGTTAACCTGGTGGCCTAGCCAGAGGAAGAATGAGCCAATTCCTCTGTCTGTCTCTCTATCTGTCTCCCTGTCTATCTGTGTTCCTTTCTGGCCTTATTGTGTCCCTGCCTACCAAGATTGGTCTCAATTAGACTGACAACATCATTCCCCTTGATCGCCTAATTGCATGTCATTAAGCCGACTTTAGCTCTTGTTCTCGTTAGATATTTCTGCCTCATTGCGATTTTGAAATTTGATTCGTAATTGAAATAAATGTTAAAATGACAAGACTCTCCGAGGCATAATAAGATCTCCAGACAGCAGGAGTGATGCCGCAATGTAATCCGCTCCTATGAGTGCTTTGCGTTGTTTTGCGGTTATGCAGTCACGACATTGCGCTACTGTTTTTAAAATTTATTGTCAAGTGTGGGCGATCGAGTCATTGCTAATTACTTGATATTTTTCAGGTTCTCACCGTTCAATGGCACTCATCTTATTCAATGTCACCAAGCCGATGCACTAAAAAGTCTTGGGGAGCAGAGAAGACTTCTTGTTGTCACTTGGGAAGGCTGATGTCCGTTTTGACTCGCCGACCTTCTTATTGCTCTGCATACAGAAAAATATAGTGCTATTGAACGGTGCCATTGCCCGTTTCCGGGGGCCCGCTCACTTCTTTATAAAGATTTTGCTTGCGCCATAACTTTCCCAATATAATATTATACAAAAGTTTGCTGCCTCCATTGTTGTTGAGTCCAGTTTGCCCAAGAGGTGATCTGAGATGCTCCAGACAAGACTTAATTGATTATTAAAGGGGGTGAATATATTCCAGTTCTGATGATATCAGGATTATAGAGAGAGCTCAGTCAGCTGACAGGTACTTGTCAAATCAGATTGACCTGGAATCACAGGCCGATTGGCCTGGCTGATCAAGTTATTGCCTCATTATCTCTGCTAGGAGACAGAGATCTTGTTAGTCCTGGCTTCCTAGAATCCCGTCCTATGTCACACTGTCACACTGTCACACTTACTCTGCTCCACTTATTCATTCATTCATTCATTCATTTTTCTTCAACTGAGTACCTGTGTGCTCCATCATACATAATTGCATGCACTTGACTCTTTTCCTTGATAAAATCTGACTTTATTTCAAGCTTATTTGCTTATTTTACTTTGAAGATCAATCACACTTTGGAGTAGTTCCTGCTTTTCCTGCTAGGTGGTGTATAGATGCTTAGTTTCCTTTATGTCCACTAGGTGATGGCAGAGGAGGAATTTATTGTCAGTGCTGGGAGATAGAGATTTTTTTAGTCTTCAAGGCTCTTGGCTACCCCAGCTTTTAATTGGCATGAGAGGACCAGTTACAGATAGATAGATCTATAGAAAAGTAGATAGATAAGGGTGTGCCCTGCTGGGGTAACCCTGAGGGGTAGGGTGGGGATACTCCTTAAGGGTGGGACAGTGGGACAACCCCAAGGGAGGGGGCACCTCAGGGGACACCCGTAGGTTGGGGCTAACTCTAGGGTCAAAGTTTTATGACTTACAGCAAACACTATCTGTCTGGCAATCACTGCTGACCCCCTGCTCGTAATGCTCCCATCTAGTTTATTTCACACCAAATAGTCATTCCTAAATCATGCAACACCTCGTTCAGAGATCCCTACCAAAAAATTTTTTAGTTCAAGATGAGTCAAATAGAATGATTAGAATCTATTTATTTTCCTAGCAGAGATACTTTTGTGCATCTCATGCACTCCATTCTAGTTGTATTTGCACCACCAGGCCCTTGGCATTGGCTTGGTATTGGCTTGGTATTGGGGAGGGGATTCCCCTTTGTTCTAGGGGATGACAAATTGCATGAGGCTGCTAATGAAATCAAATGAAGCCAATCAGCATGAGATATTACTCATATTAGGCAGGTGATGTATGGCATAAGGGGACCCAGGGTGTCAGGTCTTGAGCCATGCCTCACCCACCATGGTTTAATAGCCTCCATCTCTTGGCTATCATACTATAGCCACTGCCTTGATCATCATTTCTCAGGCACTGTGCCTTAGCAGCTCTTAGCCATACCAAAGTGGGCCAAGTCTTCGTCTGGTTTCTATTGCTGAAGCAGCCGACCCATTGGGACGAGGTGGAAGCTGCTTCTTCCAGATGGAGAGTTGCCTCTAAATAGCCCACACTGGTGCTGATGGGGCGTAAAACACAAATTCACTCACTCACTCACTCACTTCCAGATGGAGCGAAATATTCCCTTGCAGCATAATAAGGACCATGAGGACCACGGCTGGGACCTACTAGGATTCAAGACTTGAGGAGCAATGCCCTAGCTGCTCCTGTCACTGTGTGCCTGCTGATGATGTCGTTAGGTGGGAAGACCGGAGTATCAGAAGCAACACCGTGATCAGCAGCCACCAGTTGCTTTCCTGGTTGCTTCACTTTGTGGCTCTAGCACCTCGGAGGGCGTGTCTGGCATACTGCTTGTGTTTCACTTACCTTTGGGTCTCGGAGACCAAGAGTCAGTTTCTGCGGAGTAACCCAGGGCTCACCCAGGGCTCTTGGGAGGTCTTTCATTCTCCTGCTGATGTGGAGCAACCATATACACTGATGTACGTATATTGAGAAGAATGAAACAACGGATGAGTTTTGTTATCCAGTTTCCGTTGCATTTTGTCCGCGTTAGCGTCTGACGTTGCGTGTTATTGCTCATTTACGGGACCCCCGGGAACGGCTAGGATTGTCTTCCTGGTATAAACTGGATGTCAACTTGTCTTTGTGAATTTGTGACAGACTCCATCTATAATTCATGGCATATAAAAGCTGTTATTGTGGCCCGACTCGGGTTGACTGCTCCTTTCTTGGGACTTCCTACAGAGATCTTCCAAGAATGAAGTGGATGTTATGCTACAATTTGTCTCTGTCAGCTCTAAATACTACCTGTTGACAACCCAGTCACAACACATTCTTCTTGCATCAAAAATGCAGGGGTTGGCTGAAGAAAATGAGTGAATGATAGTCATGTGCTGCAGTATGACAGTCAATAGACTCAACTCAATATACTCAACTCAATAGACTCCACATCATGCTTGCTTCAATGGACATAGTTGCATAGATATGGAGCATTTTAAAATTTATAGCTCATCATATGCATCAGCAGGTAGCACTCAAGTTCTGAGATGGTGTCAATCTATAATTGCCAGGTTAAAGGCACGTGATGTGATGCATTGACATTTCACATGGAACATGCCGCTGAGCTGTGGGAATGTCTTTGAGATGGCTTCGAATGTGGTGAGGCGTATTGCGGAGAACTGTTGAACGTCATCATTCCAGTTGATGAGGAAAACCTTCTATTGGTGTGCCAATGGTGTGGAGAACCTTTTATTGGTCCAGAGAACCTTTATTGATATGGAGAACCTTGCAGTGGAAGTTCAGAACCCTTTGATGGATGCAGCGAACATGGATGGGCAACATTCGATAGGTCTGGAGAGCGTACAATGGATGTAAAGAACCTTCGACCTTCCCTTGGAGAACAACCGCGGCAAATGGGTAGAGGCAATTTACTTAAAGCATCCGGACAAGTGCTGTATCGGCCGAGGGTCTTATAGTGGTGTTGTAGGACTCTCGCGAGATCCGAAGACCTTCAGATTGATTTGTTTGCAGCCTTTCGCAGCCTCTTACAAAATCGTTGTCTGCATTTAAAAAGGTCCTTAATGGTCGGTGGGCCGCGGTGGGTCGTCTCGACTCGTCTGTTTCGCTCGATCGGATAGACCAGAGGAGCAGAGGGAATTGCTGAGGAGGACCGTCTTGGGCCGGGCTGGCTCAATGGATGCAGAAAAAAGAGGAGGCAAGAGGAGGACCAGATTGCTGCTGCCTGGAGATGCAACACTAAAAATGCAAGTCGACTGACGTCATCTCTGATACATGGATTGACCGAGGGGTCTGTTATTTGCGGTCCCATACTTCTCATCGCTTGCATCGAAGGGCTTATTGGATTCAAGATTGCTCCCTTGCTCCCCAATTAGAGGATTACATTCGCCAAGCGACGATGATAGCTTCATGCGTCACAGCCTTTTGTATTGATTCTGGGACAAGAAGCTGCTTGTTACGGCTAAAATGGGATGTTAAGAGCCTCGGCTGTCATTGATGGACGTGTCGCTGGCTGCCACCAAAAACAATACTTGAATTTCATGTTTGTGTCTGTGTCGACAGTGTCATGTCTGGATATAGTGACAAAAACACCAGGTTACTGACTTTGCAAGTGTCCAATGTGATTTTAATGGATGTGCAATTATTGAATGTGGATGTTGTTACTCATTGGATTGCAACCATATACATGTAGTACTCACACTAATTAAATATTGACATTTCTTGCAATGTGCACTGCTCACTTGAATGGGACTGGTGTATGCCTATTGCCTATATGCATATGGATAGCTTTTTCTCTTGGACTTCCCTTCATCGGAAGTCCCTGTGCGTTGCATGCTAACTTGATGGATAACGAAGAGATTAATTGGACGCTTTGAAGTTAGTCTTGCGTATTGTGTGGCGGAAGGCTGTGTTATGGATATGGGCTAATTCATTAAAGAAGTCCTCTGTGTCCCATGAGTCGCTGCACAAAAAGAAAGCAATGAATTTAGATGGACTTCCCAGATATGTATAAGTCTGGTGCAGGGACAAAAATTTCATTGCTCCTTTGGAATATGGCAAGATTAGATGGCTTCAAGTGGCTATAGTCGCTATACTGAAGTGTAATAGTGGTGCGGCTGGAGTATTTTATTATATCATTCGATTAAAGGAGTGAAACTATGGATAAATAGAGATGGTCTTATCACTATGTTTCCTGTGATGCGCATTATAAACTTCACATGAAAGTTGCTCTTTTCAGCTTTAATTGAGGGATTACTTTCATTTGGGACTCAATGTATCATTTGGAGTTTACACAGTTCTGCAGTTTACAATATTCGTGACAGATACTTTTTAAACACCCCACGTTGGTCCTTGTTGAAAAGTTTTGAGGAAAAAAAGGAGGAAAAAATCAAGTCATACATCACGTTTAATGATGCTCAGCCCCACCATGTTTCTCTGCTGCAAACGAATGTCTTCCTGTGAATGAAGGGATGTGGGATATATGCATTGGCTGCAAGGAGCACCCTGAGGGACTCCATGTTGTGATGAATTGAGACTCCAATGTCCAAGCTGTCCAGGTTCCTGTGTCGTTGTTTTCCTCTCCCAGACAACAAAGTGAGCTTTTTGTACATTTTTTGTAGACCATCTGTCTTAGACTGTCTCTCCTGCTTATGTATGTTGGTTCTGTGTGCTCATACTGTACTGGCTCCTATATACCATGCCAAACCAATTCTGCACCAGAATTGTTGTACTATACCATGCCTTGCCATTGCTCATTGCTACGGTGTCTGGGGTTTAATTATCTCCAGATCCACTTGTTTCTTTTTGCCACAAGATGCTTCAGGATGCTCCAAGATGCTGCGATCTCAACTCCCAAATGTCATCCATCTCTCGCCATGTGCAGCTTTCTGTTGTCTTCAACCAGAGCAAGAAACAGATACTCCATCTTTCTCTTTTACATCTTTTTTCATCTTTTTATACACCAGTCAACTAGTTGTATGGCAAACAGTACTTCTATTCATATTACCAACATCCTTGTAGAATGGCCCCAGGAAAGGTTGCGTGCTGTTTATACAGCCAATCCACTCACCACCACTGGTGCATAAGGAGGGAGTTTGCAAAAATTGATGGCTGAAGGCTGACATGAGTATTATGAATACCTTGTACAATAGATATCATCTTCCCTTAGAACTGGCAGGTAGCTGAGTAGCTCAAATTCTGAGTGACTTAATTCTGTAACGTATTATCCTGTTCAATGTCAGGTATCATCAGTTGTATCGTATTAAGTAGAACACATGGTGGCATGGATGGCATTAGTTAGTTTTCCTGTAGAAAGTTATTCTCTCTAAGCATCTCTCCTGAAGGTCTGAAGTGTCTTATTGAAATATTCTCATCTGAATCTTATTGACGGCAAAGGCAAACAAAGAACTTCAACAAACTAGACTTCTCTCTCTCTACTTTGTTTCTATTTTCAGTATCTGTCTCCTTGCCCTCTTGCCAGTCTACTTGTGGAAGTTATAGTATTTCGATTGAGTTGCTAATTCAGGCAACAGGTCTAAGCTGATGGTAATTTTGGGCCTGGAAACAGGCTTAATCTAATTATGAAGGGATTGTCGGAGGCAACTGGCGGCACGTCACTCCTTCACATCTTGTTAAATCAAGGGGAAGGTGAAAAAACATAGGGGATAATCCCAAGGGGTAATCCGGAGGTAATACCTGATTACACCAGACTTGAAAGCCAACTTCCAAAAAGTTAAAGAGCATGCTCTTGGCAACCGCTGACTTTTTCGCTAACCAAGTCTGGTGCTTGACGTATTTCGTTAACCGAAGGTCTGATTGATTTTGAAAACCATTTGTTGAATGTCTTTTGCCATGAAGCCAGATGAAAGATTCCCCATTTGTGTTTTTGTAGAGAAGTTATTTTAGCATCAGGAGCCAAACTCCATTAGCCTGTGCTGATGGTGGATCTCCCATTGTGTGATTGACTGCTTTTGCCACCAGGGGTCCATCAGATTCCATCAGACTCCATCAGATGGAGTCCATCTAGAGGCTTTAGGCGGCTTCTTTAAATATTGCAGTTGACACGACCCATGCATAATGCAGTTGGCTCCTTGGTCCTGTGCCACTTATTCACTCGCTATATGTGTATAAACTGTATATAATGAAGTGTTGTGATCTTGCGAAGCACTCTTGCTTTTGATATGCTCTGAATCCTTATAATACAGATGTGTTCTACTGTTTTAGAACTTCTCATCAAATTTGCTTTCTCCTCCCATTTTGATCCGATGAGTCAAAATGTCAGGGATCCCCCATGTTTGTATCGTCCTTGTTCACATGATGTTATTAGGATATTTATAGGATATTTATATGATATCTACACTTATTGTTTATTGACGGTGGTCGCCTTCATCCAGGGGTGGCCATCTAGGGTCTACATCCTGTTTGTATTTGTTAAATGTTGGTGCATCTAGTAGCCAATACTAGCCATCCAGTCATTTAATACAGATGCTCACAGAGAGACACCAATTACTATTCGATGGACTCAATTGCTAGATATTGAATGCTATGAATATTTTCGCTTGCTTCAGGGTATGTACTGCACATTCAAACAATGTTTTATTATTTTCAATTAACGAGTTGCATTACATAGTTGTATATTTGACTTGATAGTGTCATTGTACCTATGTATGCCTCCTGTTGCTATTTACTATCAGTACATACTAGGTGTATCAACTATGCTTGATTGATTGCTGAAAGTTTTAAAAAAAACCAAAATGCCATTAATCTTGACAAAAACCAGTGTGCGTTCATTGATTTAGGAACTAATTTTAAATGAGTCTGCGTTGGTGCTATTTTTGCCTCAGGTATGTTTTGCAACATAACATGGTTAGCCTTTGAAGTACCATGATGTTGCTTACATAGCCTCTCTTTCAATGCATCACCTCTTCTTGAATGGAGATTCACTGCAGGATGTCTATTTTTAGGGTGATGGTTGTCATGGATTCATGTTCATTGTATTGTGATAAATTTTGTGTTGATAAATATTATGTTGAACTGTTGATTTACAATGCAATGAACTTACATTTACATAACTTGCATATTTTCATTATGACAACTGATGTTACCGATATTTTGAAAGCTCAGGTCACACCTGTACAATGACATTGATATACGTAATTGATATTTTTCTGTCGTCATGTAAATCTTACTGCTGTCTGGCCACAAAGCAATGTATGTTACCACAGCAATATCCAGCAGAGTCTTAACAACATCGTAACTATCTGTTAATACTAACTGTAACTAATTGTATGTATCAGTATCTCATATTGTTCTCTCGTTTTCTATTTGCAGGACATCAACAAGAGACTGTCACTTCCTGCAGACATGCGGATACCAGAAAGCTTCATGGTCAAACAGGCGCTCAGCCCCACCCTCGATGGCCCCCTCAACCGAAGACTACGCAGGGCTTCTCTTGTAAGTAATCACTAAAGATAGAAGAGTTGATTGTTAAAGAGATGAGCAATTGTATTTGAAGTAATCTTTGAGTGGTCAATTAAATTAGACCATAAGAATTCAATTGCATAATATTGCTATGGTCACAATAACTTTACATGCAGGTTGTCAGAGATGTTGTTTGATAATTAACATGCACAACCGTAAGCCTGATAGTGTCCAGTAGTTCCAAAGTTATCCTCTAAATCTTTGATTTCAAGCTTGGTCCTAGTATGTAATACTCGCTCGAAATTCCTTATAAAATATTCTCAAATTTGAGATGCTCTTTGCCACATTATTTGATGCATTTTGAATTTGTACTTGCCTTTACAATGTATCACTGCACAGACTTACGAGATATATTTGTGAAAATTTGTAAACCCTCAAGTGAGCAAAGTTGGAGTCAAGTCTTCATCTATTAGTGCACATAAAGCAGTCTGGATCTTCCCATCGGAAAAAGATACTTCTTCAATTTTCCCTCTTTCCATTTTCACGATAAGATGTCGCGTCTATAATGAAAAAGATAGGAACATGACTCATGGTGGGATTTTCCCATTTATGACAGAATAAGCAAGGTGGAAAAAAGCTCTGTTATATTTTATTCATTCACTAGGTTCGTTCCAACTTCCAACATCATTATTTTGATGGACATAAGGGAAAACCATTAATTGGACCCCGATGATGCTAAACATCATCATTTCTAAGACTGGACAATTAGTTACTTAGTAAACTATTATTTTGTTGGCAGACTTCATTATGTTGATAGTCTTCTGAATCCTTTAAGTAATGATCTTATATCTTTCAAAACCTTCTCACGTAACAAGAAAAGACAAAGCTCTGCTGTAATGGCTTTCTTGTCATTAATGACAACGTAATTAGGAGGCGTCTGTCGTTAGCCGTCCGTTTCTAATTCAAACGGATTCTTCTTGTGGTTCCAGACGTTGAGGTTGTTTGCTTTCAACGGTAAATTATGTAATATTTCTGTAATGTCAGAATTCAACATTCGTTTGTCACAAATATTAATTGGCTTTCTTCCCCGGCTGAGCGGCTTGAAGGGGAAATTTATGTCAAATTAGAGGTTTCAGATGGTTTTGAGTTGGCAATCTTTGACTTGATTGTGTCATTGAGGGCTCGTTCTAATAATTTAGTCATGGATGTTAGGAAATTTGGAAAATTTGGCTCTCTTATTATAAGTTGTTAATGTTTTTCATCTCAAAGGTTTATTAATGAGATGGAAAAAGTATAAAAATTTTGATGGAATCCATGTAGGATTGATTGTTACCCCATGCATGTGTTTGCCATCATTCATAGTCTCCCTCCACTGACACTGATATAAGTAGGATAGTCCTGACTGCCAACTGGCAAGTTAACTTATGTTCTCCATTGGATGATACATAGTGTTTTTTCGGTGACTAATGATATAGCTCTATTAAGCGATGGCATGTTAGCTTGTAATTAGCAGGAGACAGTGTATTGGCCCTGGGAACTCCCAGTTAGGATCTGACAGCTTCGGCTATATCATCAAACAACTGACTTGTTGGTTTGCTGGTGGCGATTCCTGGTAACACACAATTACACAATCACCTGCCTAAGTGCCATTAATCTCGTAGCCGCAGCAGAACTTTTTGTTGGATCTATCGTGAGATTGATTTATCACATCCTGCTGTAGCTGTACATCAATGCAATCTGTCTCTCTCGTACGTTTGACCTTTTTCTTCTCGGATTGATCAGGAAGTTCTCTTTCAAGTTTTTCTTTTCGCGAATCAGGAAATCGAATTTGAATGAGCTTGTTTTCTGGGTGGGGCAACTTGCCGTAGATTAATTTGACTCGATTCTCGCTTGAGTGGCTTCGTTATTCTCTTCAAATTCTCTTGTCTCTGACTTTTTGGCTTTGAAAAGAAACTGGAATATTTTCTGCAGCTCATAGTGGATGGCTTTGATCTTCTTTAGATGTTTCAGATTATGTTTGTTAGTGTGTCTGTGTCTATGTTAGTGTGTCTGCTGAAGGATAATAATTTGCATATTTAAAATAAACTATTAAATCACAAATAAAAAGATTTCTTCAACTTGGAAGAAACTGAGACTGATTTAAATGAAGTTTAAGACCTTCGAAGGCGAAACACTGAAAGTGACTGCAATGAATCTCCTGAAATTATTGCAGAAAATAGAAGCATTTCCTAATATCATGTTTGATAAATTACATTGAATTAGATCGAGGATTGATATGCAGAGGTTCCGATGAAACCTTTTCAGTTCAATAAACCTCTGTGATTCTAAATATAGTTGCTTTGAATATCGAGGGCATGCCAAAATCACTCCAAAGATGAAAAGATGGAATTGATGTTTTTTTATTCGCCTGAAGCAGTGACATTCTAACCAAAATTTTGATTCTAGCTGAGTAAGCCTGCCGTTTGGTTATTAATAGTCAGTTTTCTCTATTGAGATATTGTATGTCATCAGTGATATAACCTCAAAGAGTACAAAAGAATAAAATTGGCAACGGTAAATTGCTACTTATTGTGAATAAGAACTAGTTGGTACCACAAAATTTAGTAGGGGGAACGGGGGCACATTGGGACGCTTTTCACGTCTACTAATTTTGCTCAATGCTGAAAGCACTGAAGAACTCAGAAGTTTGCATGAATATCACCAATACTATTGAGCTTAAATGCAAGGCATAATAAACTAGACTGCACCTACTCTTTTGCAGCCAGAGAGTCGTAAAAATGACTGTCCAATGTGCCCCGGCTAAAATAGCCGGGGCACATTGGGACATCAATTAAAAAATCATTTTAACACTCCATGTGCAATAGATATCACATATAAGCAGTGCGTAAGACAATATACAGTGCATTAACACCTAGTATTGCCAATAGTTCGTAACTTTAAACAGTTTTAAACATTTAACATAAACTGTCCTGGGTGCGGACATTTATGTAAGTAACACACAGTGCTTTGCGACAAATTTGTTCACAGAGCATGGTAATCTACTATGCCTCTATTCACTGTGGCCTGAACACCTGTTGTGTGCTGTCCCAGGTAATTCAGTTGCCTTGGACTCTTAAATTCGGCCATATTAAGTGCGTCCCAATGTGCCCCGAATTCACTGTCCCAATGAGCCCCGATATGACTTTTACACCAAAATGCTAATTTCTCGGACACCAGTGAGTGTGTTTATCATGATAGCAATTCATAACTGTCCGTTACGATATATAAAATTCATACAAGCACTGAGAAAGCCTCATTGTTCATGGTTTGTCCACAGAATGGTTCAAATTGAACCCGTCCATATTTACTTTTGTAGTAGGAAAACAAACTTTTGCTCGCCATACTTCTGCATGTGGCTGTAATTTGTCTATAAAAACATGGAAACATCAGGATGTGAAATTGCAAGATATGATGCCACTGTCATATCATATATCTTGCCAGGCTTCAAGAAAACTCCACCGTCCCACAGTGCCCCGCGTCCCAATGTGCCCCCGTTCCCCCTATAACAGAGTGGCACTGACCAGTCCCATAGTTTTCTACTTATCTTGAATTTCCTTACTGATTGCTAAATTGATATTTTGTCTTCTTAATTTCAGTCGGAGATTGGGTTTGGCAAGATGGAGTCATATACGAAACTAGACAAACTTGGGGAGGTGAGTGTTCCGTAGAATATTGATAAAGTGTTGTAACGCATTCAGTAGTATGTTGTGGAAAAATGGAAAATTCGGAGCAATGAGCAGATTTCTTGGACTGGAAATTACATTGAAAGGCCACTTGATGTGAATACAATGCATTCAATGGAATTTACCACATTCGCCAACAATCTCGATGGACAATTTACCTCAACTGGAAAGAAAATATCTAACAAACAGGCTACAGTAGCCTGCTAAATCAGTTGCGAGTGTGAGCGAGCAGGCTACAACATTTCGCTGAAAGTGCTGCCTTTCTGGTCCTCGCTCACATGCATTTTGAAGCAGCCCAGCTCAGTTCTGCTGTGTTCTGCTGAGCGCGGACCTGAAAGGCAGCAGCGCGGACTTTAGGGGCAGCACTCCCAGTGACCTGGAAGCCAATTCCAATTGGACTTGAATTTCATCAGTCTGCAGCCTCGCTCGCTCGCCTGCTTCTACAGCAGACTGACTTGTCAGTCAGTCTAACAAATTTTCTTTTTTTCACATTGCCTGACCCCTGGTCAACTTCTATGAGCCATGTGCTTTGAAAAGCAGGACTTGCATCACTAAGCTGGGTGACCTGAACACCAGACGACTGGTCAATTGTGAATTAAGCTCATTACACCAACAGAGAGATGGAGACTGCAGCGACAACAGAGGCCATTGCAATCACAGGACCAAAGCAAGGACCAAAGCTGAGACCAAAAGCAGCAACTGAAACCAATGCCTTTTTTTCGTCCAATTAAAGTTTCCAGGGATTTGTTGATTTGTCTGGGTGACTTGTTGGCTCGTTACAAAGACGTGTTGCAGTGATCAATCTCTACTTCGAAAGAACTGCTCTGTGAGTTGCTGTCTGAGTTGCTGTCTGAGTTGCTGTGCGACTTGCTGTGCGACTTGTAAGGACTTTTTCAACCGCCTTTTGTGAGGCTCGTTCCCTCCATTCTCCTCACCTTTTTGTCATTTTGATACCGGGGAAATAAAACTATGGAGAAAAATAAGAAAATCCAGAAAGGAGAGCAAAATTGGCACCTAATAGGCACCTACCTGTCTGGGAGTTGTGCCTCAGGGTTCATATTACCCTACCATTGTTGCTATTGCTTCACTCGGGAAGTAGAAAAATATGAATCATATGAAACGTTAAACTCGCCTGGCACATCATTACTGTCTCCTGATTGTTGGCGAATAGTGTGTTACTCGTACAACTATGTATGGCACCTGTTTATTATGGAGCTCTATTGTCTGCAATGTTGCAATGGCCGGCATTGGCTGTGTGTTGCACCAGAATGAAATTGCACAATGTGGCACCTGCGATGTCCTGTAAACCTGCTTCAGGCTACCATGACTGAAAGCCAAGAGCTGCCATTGTGAATAGTCAATCATAATCTGCCTATACCCACAAGCCTATCACCTGAAATGAGCTTCCCTCCTGAAATTGAATATTCTGATCTGTTAAGTAGATTAGAAATGATGAACATTTTCAAAAAATGTGCTTGTATTAAATGTTTTCCTGTGCTGTTGCATTATTAACGGTATGATACATACAAAAGGCGCAGGTGTATTAATACATCGCACAGGTAATAGATGATCCCGGGTGGTCCCTTTCATTTCTGAAAAAGACCAAGAGATAACGCAGCACAGCTGAGTTACTGTGTGTGAAGCAACTTGAAGGGAGAGTGTTTTGACAATCAAGTGTACAGTGTGAGGAACATGTATGTGGCAGGAAATTAGGTGCTGCTCAATTGGGCCCAGATAGGTCCCTTGTGGCACTCCAATGTCACTCTGCGCTGGCTTTGCATTGGCTGTGCATTGGTTTAGCATGGGAGGGTGTGGCTGTTGAACACTAGACTGGGGTCTGTTACACGCTGATTATTCTTCTGTGTCTAATGTTATTGCCCCACAGCTGTTCTCTTTCTCCTGGCTATATACCTCCTGACAGCTTGTTCAAAACAAACCTTCCTAACATTGTAAATTGCACCCTGATAGCCAATGTTCATTGTTCAACTCCTGTTTTATCTGGGTTTTTTGCTCAGAAACACATTAAGCTGTGTCTTTAAACTGTTCTCTTCAACAGCTCAAGGACATTTAAGTTTCCATTTACAGGATATAATGCGCTATTATTGCATTCAGTGTGGTAGTAACAGGCATTCAGGAAATGATAGTTTCATTTGGCTTGGATCCTGTGTTATGTTTATAAATCAGGCTTACATTTACAACCCCTACAGACCCTACACCAGTTGGGTGGGGTTGGTTGTAAGTTGGTACACATTAACCCCTCATTTAGAGAAGGAAAAAGATAAAGCAAGAAAAAACGCTTTGGTATCAACAGAATTTGTCCTTAATTACCACTGGCATGCCAAACGCCATTTTTTACCACGGCATAATTTGGAAAACATCATAATACTCCCTGTGCTCTTGTGCAGTAATAAGCCGACATGCACTTGACGGCTCCGAGAAACTCTTGGGGAATCCGACCGCAATGTCTCATGTCCACCCACGTCTCTCTTTTTCGCTTTCTTCGTTTCCTTGGGAAGTGCAAGCGTAATTTACCAAACAAATGGATGTTACATTCTGAGGCAATTTACTGCCAAATTTAAATTGACATTTGTCATTGTGATCAGTCTAAATTGGCCTTCATTCTTGCAATCAGTGTAACAAGATGAAATTCCTTTTGGCGTTTGTGCAGTTCATTAGGCCAAACAGTCTATTAAGAATTGAAATTATCTTTGTTCTCAGAGCCTACAACATTTTTACTGTGATATGCTATCATGATTGTATTTACCAGACATTTGTTCATAATGTACTGCACTGTTTAGTGTTCACCTCAGTGAGTCGTGCTTGTTAAAGTTGTTATCAATATTTGGAGACCACATCCATTTGATAACGCCCATGAAACGTTGGATAATACCTCTAATGGAAAGCAAACAGCTGCTGCCCTGGTCAATGTCCTCCACGCCTTTTGGAATTATCGCCATTTAGTTTCCATGGCAACCGGGGAGCAACCAGAAGACCCAGGGACCTCCATTATTTAGGGATGCAGCCGTCTCTCCATCTGATTTCTGGAGGACGGCAGAGACAGCCTTTAAAAAGAGCTGTGTGAGGCTCCTTGGCACAAGCTGGCAGTGTTGCCAATGTGGCCAATGTGGCCGGCCTGTCTTTGATCATTCCCTATCAATGGCTCCCTGACTGAGACCCTGACATTGCCAAGAGATTCCTAAACACTCCTTGATTTCCTCCAGAAAAGCTTAAGCCTTTCCAAGGGTGCTCTGCTGCAACTCAACTCGCGACATTTCCTGATTTCCACAACGTTTCTGCTGCAACATTTCTGCCGGAGTAAATTCAATGAATCTGTAAAAATTTCTGTACTCAATATCTCTTCAGTGCAATCCTGATTTTCCCTTGTTTTATTTGCACTGATTGATCTCTGTTCTTTGTCTCTGGGTTTGTTTTTACAAAATTTCCAAAATGTTTTGTGGCTTCATCCAGTGCTTTCAATATCCAAGACAGTAAGATTGAACAATGAACAGTGTAATGTCAAGGAAAGAGGAGAGACTTGCAGAGTTGGTTTAAACTTGTTCAAAAATTCAATGCACTCTGCTGATTTGAATAATGTTTTTGAAACTAAGGATAAATGAACTGGAATTGACTCCAAGCTACGGCCTTAATGCATACAGTGACATACACATCGCATTGTCTGCATTGTAAATTGCTCCTGATTTGACTCTTAAGACTCATCGCCACATACCTTCTTTGCAGGGCACATACGCAACAGTATTCAAAGGTAGAAGTCACCTGACGGATAATTTGGTGGCTTTGAAAGAAATCCGGCTGGAGCACGAAGAAGGGGCGCCATGCACGGCCATCAGAGAAGGTAAGGAGGGAGGCTCCCTTAGTTGGATGAATGATGATGATAGATTTTTGTCTCCATACCTCTTATCAAGAGAAAAGACGCTGAAAGATGGAATCTTCTGTGACTTTTAATGTGGTGTACATTACATCATTAGACTTCAGCACATACTTACTGTCAATACAGACTTATACAGCGACTATTACAGTGTGTGTATCAGCTTTGTCATTGTGTTTTGTGAAGTCTGTTGTATTGACAGCATTTGACGAATGTGTTCCTTTTGTTGCAGTATCATTGTTAAGGGACCTAAAGCACGCCAATATCGTCACTCTTCATGACATCATCCACACGGACAAGTCTCTCACTCTAGTCTTTGAATATTTGGTGAGTCATCTCTTCTATGTTGTTCATGTCTTCTAAATGTCACAAGCTACTCTATCTGAGGAACAATGTGATATTTTTTCATGTCATCATGTGTCTTGCCTTTGAACATTCAGCCTTGATTTTAATCTCTTAGATACTACTGCTAAATTCAATGAAAGATTTATATCTCCTGTAAGAAGATCAGTTGGAGCGCTGTCTTTACAGTTGACCTACAATATTTTGTACGATAATTCTTTCATGTGATGTATATCTTTTGCTGATTAATGAAATTGCTGCAAGTCAATCAACTTAATGTTAAAATGTTTCTCGTTTTCAGGAGAAAGATCTCAAGCAATACATGGATGACTGTGGCAACATTATGAGTATGACAAATGTAAAGGTAAGACAGAAAAAATTTACGATACTTGTGAAATTTTATTTTATACTGTAGGCCTAGCCTGTAATAAGTGTTATTTCAGGGGTCCAAATCAGTTTCAAACTTAACCTCATGACATTTCTACCAATATAGAAAATTTCTCAAAGCATTTTTTAAGCCTTCATATTTACTGAATATTCCACTGAAGACACTGTTTGCCTTTGCAGATATTTTTGATCCAGTTGTTAAGGGGTTTAGCTTATTGCCATCAGCGACGGGTTCTGCATCGAGACTTGAAACCTCAGAATCTGCTTATAAACGAAAGAGGAGAGCTAAAGCTTGCTGATTTTGGTAAGTAGCTTCGCAGTTCTATAGAGGACTTCGGAGGAGATGATTTATATTGGCAATATGGATATTTTCACTTATCCTATTGTGAAAATGTCATGAATAGACTCAGAATTTTGATTGCACATTGATTGAATTTTGCGTTTCTCTTCCTATTTGTTTGCTCAACTGTTTAAATGTGTTAATTGGATTCCAGGACTTGCCAGGGCGAAATCCATACCCACAAAAACATACTCTAATGAGGTTGTCACATTATGGTGAGTGGATTTTCATCTTTAGATATTTCCCTTTCAGGTGCTAAATCACCTAAATTTCAGATTAGAATTATGAAATTTTGCAATAATCTCAAGTTGTCAATCCTCTTGCAGTTATGAGATGTCGTCAAAGATAAAGTAGTCTCGTCGGTATTGGTCTGTGGTGTAACTGTGAATTTTAAGCCTCATCTAACTCTCATTACTCTTTGTCCTTACAGGTACCGACCGCCCGATGTATTATTAGGTTCTACAGAATATTCCACACCAATTGATATGTGGTAAGTTTTCAAGAGATTTGAGAAACTGTTTTACTTTTAATATATCCTTGGGTTTATTTCTTACATGCTTTTACAATACTTCTTGTACAAACTGCTTCACCACAATGTCAACATGATGATTGGATTGTACTACCGAAAGATTTTATAGTGATTTTATCCAAATTGGAGGTTCGTCTGACAAATAGGCGGAATATAATTATAGAAGAAGAAGTATAAAATTATTCTTTCCGAAGAAGTTCTCGGATAAAAATTTATTCATAAGGACAATATTTCAACTGAGCAAACATATGTAATTTATGTAATGTCAAACTTAACTTTCGAAGGACTTCATCATTAAAATTTGCATATTTCTTGCAGGGGAGTAGGTTGTATCTTTTACGAGATGGCGTGTGGCCGACCCTTATTCCCGGGGTCAACGGTGGAGGATGAGTTGCATCTGATCTTCAAGGTTCTTGGGACTCCTCGAGAATCCACCTGGCCCGGCATAGCCACGCACGAAGAGTACCATTCCTATGGGTTCCCTCGCTACCACGCCGAGCCTCTTATCAACCATGCGCCAAGGTGAGAAATGGAACGTTTTCATTGGAATCGTATTCTTCTTAAATAAGATTGCTATTTTGAAGAATATATGAGACAGTTATGTTACCATTACTCATATTGAAATTTATAACAAGAAAATTAAAGATTTTGTTTCAAGAATGTCCCAATTAGTATTTATTTTTAATCCCAAGTGCATTGTAAAATGATAAGTAGAGAATTTTGAGTAATAAGAAGCAAAATATCAGACAAAATATTCTGTTATTTATTTTCGAAGAAGTTTTGTATGATGATATCGCTGACTTTGTAGTTGAATTAATTATTTGCTAATGAAGTAATTAAATAGGTCTTGATTAAATTTCCTAATAGTCTTTTTGTAGAGGTTATATGACTGATACTGTTTTCCTTTTCTCAGGTTGGACTCCGATGGCCTGGATATCCTCGGCACCTTATTAAAATACAATGCCAAGAAGCGTGTGTCAGCGCGAGAAGCCATGAGACATTCTTACTTTCACTCGCTTGGCGCAGGAGTGTGTCACCTCAAAGACAGTATGTATTATTTCATCATATTTGTATTATTTTCCAAATTGTAATTTTAGTGTTGGGGAAAAATGTAATCGCCAACAGGTAACTTTGCTATATATTTACTACAGCTATCTTAGTTTGATTCTAGATATTATGGATTGACTGATTGATTAGCATGTAATATGTCTAAAGAGGGACTATAAATGTGTAAATTGGTTTGAAATATCTTTTTGCTATCCTATTTCCGAAGTGTTTCTGACGTTTCTCCATTCCTGATGCATTATCTCGTCTCTTTTGGTTAACTATACTAAATGTTGATGTTTTCTTCTTTGCAGCGGATTCAATATTCAGTTTACCCGGGATAGCCTTACACAAAGACCCTGGTATTCGGTCCTCTTCGGTAACGGCATCAGGTAGGCATAGACAAGGCAGGTATCGCTTTGCTTACTTGGCATGTGCACCCAGTGGCTCCCTCTAGACTATAATGCACTTAGTATAGGAATGACACAAGTTCCGTTTGGAATAGTCTTTGGAATGGTTTTGTAGTAGTCAAGTAGTGTAGTTCATCAGTTGTTTTATTGCATCAAAAGTTATGGAGGATCTTTTATGTTTTTTGCCGTAGTCTGCATATTATTTGTATAACACCTATAAGTAAGTTTTAGTTGTAGATAAGTTAAGTTTTCAAACCCTGTTAGTGACGTACGTTTTAACTTGTATTAAAATGCTCACTAGTCCTTCTACTTAATGTCCTTGTCATATTTTTGCACATCACTAAGAGAACGTTATATCTTTATGATATTTCCTGAGAATTTTTCCTCAAACTAGTATGCTTCGAGTATGAAATGTTTACCACGTCAGTAGAAGTTTTTTTTTACCCTTTAGTAGAAGTAGTTATTTAAGTTATACTAAAAGCATGTACTTAGTGCATGGTAAAGTATTTTCAGTATATAACTCTTGCACATTCGTTTGTAAAAATAGTAACACTCATTGGGTACGAGACTATTATATGAGATTTCGGATCATCGTTTAAAAGTTTTCGATGTCAGGGATACGATATAAGCATGGTGAGATAAGCATGACGAGATAGAAATAGAATTCAGCAATCTTTTGATATAACTGAACCAGTGCAGTAAAAAATCTGTAACTTGCTATGAAAACCAATTTATGATCTTAGGTACTGCGTGCACAGTGCTTCTAAGCTGAAGTGTTGCTTGTATTGTAATGAATGTATTACTTCTACACATCATTGAGAAATTATGTTGCCAAGGTATGGCTATTTCGGCCTATTTGCTAATGATACAGTATAAAAAAAATTTTCGTTATCTTAAAATAAGCTATTTGGAATTTGCGTATTTTTATGGTCGCATGGTGGCCATGCTAATTTGAATTAAGAAAGTACCTTTAATATGTCATTAAGCATGTTAAGAATGGTGGACGCATGTATTGCTAATAAAAATTGTCAGAAAAATGGTCATAAGATATGTGTCAGAAATGTATATTAAGTATTTTGTTTGGTTGTTTTGCAGGGAAGATACGAAGGCAGAGTATGCTGTTCTAGATGATGATCTCATAATTTACTGCAGGACGATACAATAAGGAATCATCTCCGTCTTTTTGTACATACATTTCAAACGAGTGCCACATGAACATTCAATAATCCTCCGGGGTCAACGACCTTGGAGGTCACTGACCTTGGAGGTCACTGACCTCTTCTGCTTAACGTTGGATGTAAGTGGAGTATGTTCGTCGAGAAGATTAACGTCTCATAAGTTCAGGACTATGGGTCGGAAACCAACCACCTGTTAATTCAAGTACCTCTCATGGGACATGGGATATTCAATGGAAATATGTGGAAAGATAATATATTGAGAAATATAAATTGAAATATGTGTGAAATATGGAATTGAAATAATCACGGCAGCACCGATTGGATTTAAGACAAAATGACACTCGAGAATATGAGAAATTTTGATCGTCCATTAGTTTGCTACAGTCCCTTGTGTTTCTAAGGAGTTAAGAAATCGGATGACTGCGATTTTGACTTGCATCACTTTTTTATGTGCTAAAGCACAGGCTGATAAGACGTCTGTAGCTAAATCAACTAACTCTCGAAACTGTCAGATGATGATGTCAGGGGCGGAGTGTTGATCCATATCGAAGGTGTACAGGGCTCGCCGCTGAAGCGAGCGGAAACTTTTTTCTACCCTCAGAAGATTTAGGAGTTGCAGATCACTCAGCGGAGAGTGATGTGTGAATTTCTGTTATTGCTTGCTGGACAGGAGATCCTTTAATTTATTGATGTTTTGTATTAATCAGTTGAGTATTGTACGATGTAGAGTGGGTGGCTAGCCGTGCATGTAGACAACGTCCACACATGGCCGTTGCTATGGCCATCGCTATGTCCGTGTTGGGCTATGAGTGAAAGGATGGATGTGACCAAGTATGGGATCTTGATTCAAAGGGGATATCAAATTGTCCCATTTAGGTACTTAATGTGTACATTATATATTTTCATGAATGGAGCAATAGTTGATATTTAGAATATAACTTTTTGTTGTTGAAAAATATGAAGGACCATACTTTCATTAGCCATTTCGTTATTTAATTCATTTGCAGTTAATTTCATTTTGTATAGGTGTGTTGTATGAATGATGTTAAAAAGAAACTCATTTCAAAATTTTATGAAACTTAGATCAATTTAGATGACAGTTCTGAATTTAGTGAATCATAAATTTCATGATGCATCGTATCGATGAATATCCATTGGTCTGTAGGAAATCTTGTGTATATTAGAGATCATTTGGGGGTCGAATGTGAATTGAATTGTCTTGCATTATCATTTGTGAAGACACAGTGCCAAACAGTTCAAATGTAGGATTTATTTTGCACTGGCTAAATACTTACACCTTAATTTATGTTGTTAATATGATTTGCCAAATACATCAGCCATTACTGGCACACAAGTATTATGTAATGCCTTTAATTTCTTCTAGTCAAGTTTCAACTTTTAATGCTAACATATGTAACTGCAATAGGTCTTAGTAGAGTCCTGCATTTGCTTTAGTGGTAGTGTTCACTTGACGCCATTGCAAATGAATTCTAAATTTTTGTGCCATTTAATATTTATCACACTGGAGCATAATTGGTATGAGTAGGAGTTTTAAAGTACCAGTATGTGGTGATCAAAGATATCCAATTTTGTGTTCGTAAAATGTGTTCCTTGTCCATAAATTGAATAATATTTATACGAAATAGTTAATTTTGAGTGAAATGTCAAATTGTGCAGTGGTGCATTGTTATCACATTGTAACTGACTTAGCACACAAGTTAGCAGATTTGTAGTTACATGAAAGATGGTACTTAAATCACTGAAATACTCAGAAATTATTTTGTAGAAGAGGGTCTTTATATATATATATTGTCTATATATATAGAAAGAAATACTAACTGTGTACAGAACTCTGCTTAGTAGTTGGCAGAGACCGCGGAGGAGATTAACTTTTGTGTGCAACTGATCATGCGAGATGGGAGTCTGTGATGAATAGAAGTCAATTGCTAATATTGTCCTAATGATTGTCCTATTAAATGATTAATCATTGATTTTACAAGTTGAATTATATACTGTGTGGACTATGTTCAAGACTTTTTGTCCGTTTGGAGATCCTATATTGCTACAATGTAGTGGTGTACAGTTTGTCCACATTGTTAAGAATCGTTAGGGTGAATTGCACAATAATTTATCAGTAAGCACCAATAGATATAATTATTATTATAATATATGAAACCTAGTTGTTTTGCAGATGTAATGAAATAGTCATCATTGGCACTTCTAACTTCTTGTCTGTACAAATCAGTGCCTTTCAGCCTTCTTCATGTTCTCGCGATCTCTTATTCTTCGTACGTAGAGTTGTGCACTATTTTTGTGGGCGTCACGTCCTCTCCGTTTTATTACGCTCAATTTCAGTCCGACAGATCAGCTGGCTGCGTTGTCATTAAACGAGTAATGCTTCGTTATTTATTACCGTGTATTTATCATATCAGTCAATCTGTGTTTATTACATCAGTCATACAATAATTATTTAAATCAACATTACTTTAAATTATTGAAAATCAATATCCAATTAATATGGAAATCAGTGCATGTGTTATAGGCATGTGTTAAGCATACGTTCCGCATGTTGTCAGCGAGTGTGTTACTTGCATGAATGATAGATGAAATCCTCGCACATCTATTTGCAAAAGAAAGCAGCGTTTTTATACAATATAAGATGTCCTTGGTCCAAAGGATTTACTACTGAAGGGATTATAATGGAACTATTCGTTAAACATCAGATTCCACCCAATGCTATTTTGTATAGAAATATTTCTACATGAAAACTGACTACAATATCTATGGTACTGCTATAAGATTTTCAAAAAATCAAATTTTGTAGAATTGAAATCATTTTATGTTAGGTTTTGCAGACTGCAGAGTCTGTTTGTCCCTTTCTGTATTATGTATGCTTTCATTGTATAGACTGTCTTAAATGTAATTAAAATGTCTAAAACTGAATTTGCGTTTTTGTTGAATGTTCCTTTCACTTATAGAAAATTTAATACTTGAGTCTCAGAACACTATTGGAACCAAAATGATATAAAATTGAAGGTATCAAAGGCAAACAAACCCAGTGCCAATATTGACTGAATAACCATTTTCAGCCACAAAACATATTTGAAAGTTGATAAGTGGTCGTAATTCTGAGCTACCTGACTCGGAAGTTTCGCACTAACAGGCTAACTTATATTACACAAGACAAACCAGAAACTGCAATTAATGAAATACTTTATTTGGCGGATTCAGAATATTAATGAATCTCGTGCAGCAACTTCCATATATCACAATATGCTTTCAATCAGAACAAATACAAATTCTCTTGCATTCCTCACATATTCAATAACATCATGCAACTTATCACATGTAGGCCTACAAGTAAATATTTAATTAGATGCAAATCAATCTCATGAGTCCTGGTAATAGTGATTGAAGTTGAGCCTCAGGAGCAATTCTTGTAAATGGGGTTGGTATCCTTTGGCGGCCAGCTTGCTCACAACTGAAAAATATAAAAGAATTTTCATGAATTTCTAGATCAGGTTATATATTTGCTATTTGTAAGAACGAAGTACATTGCATTATTTATGATATGTAATCTGGTTGCAGCAATTAATTAAAGGCTTTCCCCAAAGAAATTGCTAATGACTCTTGAAGTCGTGCCATGTTGACATAATCATGATGTTATGTCGGTAAACTGTGGGGTGGCATTATCATTTGAGACTACAAGAATTTAGTCATATCAACAAACTGTACTGGTCGCACAAGTTCTGGAAGTATTCTTACCTCTGAACAAGAACTTTGAATAATCCTGGAAGGACTTGTAGGAGGCGGCCATGTTTGGGAAAGCGGGGTGAACGACCTCCTGGCCTTGGCGCTCCCAGGTCTGAGAGGACAACTGGGAATGGAACTTCAGGATGAGGGTGAAGATGTCCTGGATGATCTTCATGACGGGCGCTGCTTTTGGGTTCAGGAGACACCTGCAACAAAAATTATAACTTGTTCTCAATATTTTGTTATTGAAGATGTAGAGCAGAAAAGATGCCCCAAACAAATTTCATGACCACTAAGTACAGGGTGGCGATACGTTTGATCTCTCTCTCCCTCACTTGCGTGCTTGACACTGCTTGTCAGATTGTCTGGGTTACTAACTTGATATATCATATGAGGGAGTAGCACTCTAAGAACATCTTTGATGGTGTTTAAAAACTTTTAATTCAGTCCGACTAAGAGCAGATATACATGTTAAAAGAATCAACCTAATAACCTCCATAATAAAACTTCATAGTACTGGTTCAACAGCAATAAAAGCAATCAATTCATACATATTTGCATTGATGGCAACTCATAAAATGTTGAAATGTTTAGGCCTATGTTAAATTATTAACTGATGATCAAATTTCGTATTTTGAAATTATATAGGCCAGGTGTGTAAAATATTAGGTGCCAAAAGTCTTCTCAAAGAAGTGTTGAGAGCCAGTGCAACCCACCTGAATTGGCAAGTGTTAAGGTAGTGGGCGTGTACGCTGTGCAGATTGTCCAGCGTCTTGACGTCGTCTCGGAGGGACTGCTGGAACTGATGCCAAGTGACGTGCAGAATCTGGTTGGTGATGTAACCTTGCATCATGTGGACGAAGTGCTGCATCTCGTGGCGGAAGAGCTGCAGCTGGTGCATGTTCTGGCTGTCCGTGGCCTGGTGGATCACGCCTGGAAAAAGGCAATTACATAGTACAAATTACACTGACATACCGGTAATGGTGTGCAACGTCTCACATTTCTACATCTAGATATTCTAATTTTACACAAATACGCAGTCCAAATTAAGCAAGTTTTTAAGATGTTGATTGCAGACCTTAGTTTTGAATGTCTTGGATGATTTCGGCATTACATCCTGAAGTTAAACTAATTAGGACAGGAGGAAGACCAGCAATGAGGCGAAGGATGGTTAGAAGATAATACAAATATATTTCAGCTACTCATACTGAGTAGTCCATTTACACAGAAAGGCAACCCCCCCCCTTAATTACTAATAGCGGGGTTAGTGGAACTTTTTCCAGCTCTCCTGTGTTGACGAGCAGAATAAAACTATTTCCGGAAACATCAGCCTGGGAATTTACAATGGAGCCGGGGTTTCTAAGGTCCGTAACAAAGTCTAATCAGCCTGACAGTACTGGAATATGGTGGCAATCCATGCTAAGCATTCCATTTAAGACTCGGCAATGCAAATCCGTAATGTTTTCAATGGATTAAAAGTGCCCTGGGGCCTGGAATGCCAGCTTCACTGACTCAGCAATGGTACAAAATGGCAGCTTGTTCCCGGAAATAGTTTTATTCTGCTCGTCAACACAGGAGAGCTGGAAAAAGGAGAGTTCCACTATCACGGCCTATTCAAACAAATATGTGACCAAAAGAACTTACAATCTCTCTTCAGTCGGTGGCTAATGTCCTTCAGGCACCAGACCGCCCTCTTGAGTTGAAGCATGAAGGAAAAGACGAGGTTGTACTTGACCAGGCACGTGTCCGTGATCACTATGTTCAGAGGCCAATCAACCTAAAATATCAAAGAAAGAAAATTAATGAGATATTGTAGGCCTAAGAAAAATTTAGGATGAGCTGATGGTCAAGTTCAGCCCTCCAAACCAAGTTCTTAGAGTAATTGAAGATCGACAATTTGACAGATATACTTACCCTGTATATGAGAGTGAGGCAGTTAAACATGTCAACACCTGAAAATATAGAAGATATTTTTAAAATGACAAACAATCATACCATGATGCGATATATTGAATGACAAATAATAACATGATGATACTCATTATAGTCAATTATTATTATAGTCAGCTACAAAAGCATAACTCAAACAGATGACCTGAAATTACGATGCAATTAGAGAATTAATTCTTACGGTTTCTGGACATGACGGTGGGGTAATCCTTGAGGGTAAAGCTGATGTTAGTAGCGTATTTGGAATCTCGATGGATAGACGCTTGTCTCGCTTGATTCAGGACATTTCCGAGGAACATCGGGTTGAGCAGTTCATGTGACAATGAGGTTTGTTCAAGCTGCAAAGATTCAAACCATAAGTCAAAAAATAACAGAACTAAGTCGCGATCATCCACTTACAGAGACAGCAAATTATCATTTCATTAACTCCTATATTCATCTTCTTAAAGCACTAGTTCAGGGAAAACATTTGATGTTATTCTGCTGATGTCAAAGAAATTAATAATCTCAACCGGATAAGCTGAGGTCTTTTCTCTCGGACTTCACATCTAATCCATGAAATGGCCTCACCCACAAGCAAATCATGAGAGAAATATCAAGAGAGAAATAAGAGGTTACCTTTTCGAATAGTTGGTTGGTCAAGCTCAGAGCGAATTCTCCGTCCTGCATGAGATAGAAGTTGCAGAGCATTTCAAAATGTTTCTGGATCTCAAGTTCAGCAAAGAAGTAATCCAGAATACACTGGTTGACTAATGAAGCCCTGGAACAAAGAAGAATGAGTGAAATGAAATTATGAATGTTAGAGTTGAAGAGTAGAATCAAAGTCCAATTTGTCACTAACGTCTTTGCTAATCAAACCAATACATATCTACACTAAAAAGATTAAGTTGACAATGAAATACCCATCTGCCTAATTCAAATTTGCAGAATATTTAAATAGATACTAGTACTAGTACATAACTTACTACTAAGTTACTATTACTTACTGAGCTTTGATGGGTTTAATGAGGGACCTGTACATGACAGCAGGCAGGGACAGGAACTCATGGGCCTCAACGTCAGTGTCGGCTGTGATTCCGTAGTCTGTGAAGTTGGAATATGAGACATCACTGACAACTTTTCCAATCAGGTCTACCTCTGGAGGGTCACCTGGAAAAGATAATGGTCAGATTCAATGTTAGAAGGATTCAATTTTGTAGTCCAGAATAAACAAAATGTTACATTTCAAACAGTTGCCATCAATTCCACAAGTTTAATTCAAGAGTAAATGCTTTTCCTGTATCAACTTACTCAGCATATCAAATGTATCCTGGTTCTTCTCCAAATCATGTTCCGTCCAAAGTTCATAGTCAAATTCACCCTCTTCCTCTTCTGTAAGGGAGAGGGGTAAAATAGCATTAGAACGATTATCAAATCACAGATTGCTAAGAAATACTCAAATAACTATTTTTGCAAAAATTATTACGACAACAGAAAAGTATTCAAAAATTAACAAAATTTCTCTCCCAGCTTACCTTCAACAGTTGATTCAGCAGTCTTCTTTCCGAACTGGTTCCTATAAAGCAATCTCTCCACACTTGAGTCAGATGCATGTCTTCCGTGTATATTCCTGTCCTTGAAACGCTGAATGTGATTCTTGTCAGTTTCCACGTCAATTTGTTGAGATTCTACAGATACATGTCGGCCGTCCACGAAAGGTCTTGCTTTTGGTTGATAAGCTTTGTCTTTGTTGTCAACTTGATCTTTTGTTTCTTGGCTGACGTGTTTTCCCACCACATTCTTCTTATGAGCTTTAACTTGGTAACAAGACCAGTCTGATTCTTGTAAGGCTGTTTTGACAGCAGATCTTTTCAACCTCGGAGCTTGGAACGAGTAATCGCTGGTCGACAGCTGAGACACATGACCAAAGAAATTGGGTTTCCTGATTTTTAGAGTGACTGGAATTGACTCCACGCTCGCATGATATCCCGCAAGACTTTTCACGTGAGGTTTCGCTACAACTTCCTGCGATTGCATTGACGAGTGCTTGCCTTCGAAAGTTTTGAGATGTTGCTTTCCTTCATTTGTCTCTTGGGTCTGCCTGGAGGCGAACTGACCTGCGATTGTCTTACTATGAGGTCGTTGAACCTCTTCTTCACTTTGTTGACTTGCATGTTTCCCATCCACGGTTTGCACCTTGCTTCTAACAATTGGTTCTTCCTCAGGCGAGGGCAGCAATGCTTTCCGAGCTAAATCAACTTTAACACTAGGTGTCTCTTCTGCATCCCCTGGTTCTTGGGCTAAGAGGGACTTCATATCAGACCCTTCCATTTTAGCAGCAATGGCCGTTCTATCTACATGTCTCTGCACCATCTCAGCAGCCGAAGCATCAATGTCTGCATCTGCGTCACCTTTGACTTGCTCAGTTGCATCATTGCCAGAGGCCAGTTTGCGTTTCGCCCACTTCGGCAAATCTGACGTCTCCTTAACATCATAGCCAGGTGTTTCGGATTGCTCTAAACCTTTCTGGGCCCATTTCGGAAGATTTTCGACATTTTCTGGATTACCATCTCCTGTTGCTTGCAACGCCCTCTCAGCCCAGCCAGGCAACTCTGCACTCTTGGCTCCTCCAAACATGTCTACCTCATCTAAGCCAGTTTCTCCTGATTCATAGACTGCCTCGATTCCCTCCTGAAAGATAAACATTCAGTTAGTAGGCATTACAGACTTTACATTACTTTCATTTTCGTTACTATCCATTGAGAAGCTCAGCTATTGTTAATTGCAGCGAATTCACTAACAAACTCGACAATTTCATTATTCCATGCCATAAAAATACATCGAATCACATACAATTCAAACAATTCCATATTCAAATGGATCAATTGTCGCGGAACTGCGGAATCCCTATTTCTTTAAACTTCCTTGGATACAAAATCTGCTCAAACACACCTCAATTTTGTCCAACAAGTCAAACAGTTTGATCTCTTCATTCTGAAGGAATTCCTGCCGGACGCCATCCAGTCTCCTTCTCCTCACGTGCCACATCGCTCTCTGCTCTCTGTACGCGGCTTCTTCCGACAACTCCTCATAGTAATCCATCAAGGCTGTCCTGAAATTGAAAACAATTTATTGTCCCTCTTGAGCTCAAATTGACAATAGATATCAAAGTAGTGTTAATAGTCATCAAGCAATCACAAACATGTTGATTACATTTTCTTTATTCTATGCATTGTGGTGCTTTTAATATCCATGAGAAATGGATGGTTTCATTTTCCTGATCAACATGTGGGAAGTACTTGAACATTTAGTTTGCATTGTATTCTAAATGTATAGCTTATCACATTAGATACACTGGCGCCTAATTACTTCATTACAATCAGGAGTAAATGAGAATTCCACAGCATTTGCCTTTTTTCAAAACTTGACACAAAATAATTACACACTCCTTCAAATGAGAGCATCTACGGCTCTAAGTACTGACCTTGCACTGTCCAACAGATCTTTGCTGACTTTTGCCTCCAACAATCCCTGCCTCGCTGCATCCTCTGCATATTCTTTGTCCTTTTCTTTCTCCGCTTTCACAGCATTCGCTCTTCGCTGAAAGAAAATCAATCCTTAAGTCAAATTGGAGAATGAATAGCACAGCAAAATTATCCTTTTAGATTAGGGCTATTCCATTTAAAAACCTGGGGGTGGGGTGGTCAGGTTACATTTTTGACCCCCCTCATGCATCTAAAGTGAATTATTTTCGACCCCTCCATGCATTAAATGCAAATTTTTTACCCACCCCACATGCATCAAATAAAAATTTTATTATTACAATGCGTAAGCCTTCATTGAGCGATAATGCACCCCCGTACATCTAAAGCGATTTCTTTTACATCCCACCATACATCTGAAGCGAATTTCCGCCGATCCCTACATCCATCTTACGAAAAATAAATCAACCTGACCACCCCCCTCCCAGGTTTTTAAATGGAATAGCCCTTAGCAACAAGTTGTAAATTCACCTGCAGATCATTTTCCATTTGTTCCTTCAATTCTTGAAACAATCGTCTTTTCTTCTGATCATTAGCTTTCCTGATTTCCATAATTCGAGCTAAAAGTCGAATTCATCCATTTTAGTTCATTTTAAAAGTTACAGAGCAGAGATTGAAATAATAAAGTAAATATAATTCATAAACGTTTTCATCAATTGTGATACCTTGAATTTTGGCCATTTCCTCCGAAGCCATCCTCTGTGCTCTTGCTATCAATTCTTGTTTTGCCTTCTCTTGTCTTTCTATAAACTTCTCTCTAAAATATAAAATAAATTTAATTTAAATACTTTCAAACTTGTCTCAAAATACAAGGAGGTCACAGAAATAAGGACACAAATTAGTTCCTTACAAATCATCAAGAGTGACACAGTTCAAGCCGGTAATTAGCTATATGCACTGAAGTTTGCATCATTAAAAATCATTGATTGGAAGCAATTACTCTCAAAAGAAATAGCTAATACTTGAACCGTCACTAACCTTGTAACGGTGTGCTGGCGGATCATTTCCTGCATCCTTGATGTGTACATCTGACATCGTACATCGACCGATTTCAGGCCTTCTTCCGAGAAAGTGATTGTTATGCTCGGCAAGTAGTGCTCTATGCTGAATAAGAAGTGCTGCAAACAAAATAAATAACCTTTCAAATAACCAACTAAATTCGCAACGGACTTAGCGATGCATTACATAGACAGAAGATTTGTACATAGATTTAAAGACAAGGCCTGGCGTGTACACACCAGGCAAAAATGAAAGAAATTACATTGTTGGTGATCAAATGTCAGATCTTGAAATAAAATAAATTCCAAAGGAGACATTGTATCTTCAAGACTGCAGTCATTTTTAAATGGCTTCTCCTCCATTACCTTTAACATTTTCTCAACTTAAATTTCAAACCAACGTTTATCTCAGCATAATAAGCAGTATACCTCAGGGTTAATCAGTTGCAGGAGGTTGATGGATTTGCCCACCAAGAACACGTCGTTGGCGACTTCTTTGAGAAACACAGGAGTCACGTCCTCCGCACCATTACCCAGCAACTGGAAACCCTTCTTCCAATACAGTTTATCTGAAGAGATTCACCAATTAATTAATGAAAATTATAATCAACAAGAACAAATAGATTGAAATACAGAAATGATCTTTCTCCCCAGATTCATTGCCACATCAGAGAAAGACTCTGGATTGGCCTGCCAAGGATGTAATTGTAAAGTCGGCAGAATATGTCTATGAGACGTAGATAAAGACTGTAAACCCACTACATTACTACATTACATCTCGAATACCAGCTTCACCATCTTAGTTGAGTTGAGTTTCAGAAAGACTGTTACACTTAAACTGAAGTCTCAAGTCACCATTTCATGAGATCTTGCCAAAAACCACCAAGAATGAAACAAAATTTGTAAGAAAGATTGGTTCCTTTGTCCTATTAAATTCAGGGAGAAGGAAATACCAACCTCTGAAGCGGAGATATTCATCATTGATTTGGAACATGAATTCTCCGTAGATGTCATTGCAGATTCCGTGGAAGATCCAGTTCCTCACAAACCTGCCAAACAGACAGGAGAAATAGAGGAAATGTATACGCGGTTACATCATAGATAATTTAGACGATTGCTCACAACAAAAGGTTTAACAGAAGAGCTATCGGAGACCATCCAGTCTCCTTCCTCAGTTCTTAGTGCTGTGCATTAGAAACAGTAATATATATGAAAAGATGAAACTCATTTATATTCAGGAAACAATTCCAGAATTCACATCAACAGGCTCAACTTACGTGAGATAGGGTCCACAGCTGGAATGGAACAACGCAAGAAGCATGGGATAGAACACGGACCCACTCGAGTTGAGAGTCTCTTCGTACAAGTACGTCAGCAAAGCTACACCCTGCAACATAAAGAAAAGTTCAATATTCATGCCGTTGTCTAAGGATTAAACATTATAGCAAGTGAAAACTCCATGAAATTGACATTAACAGAACTCACAGTTGGAAATGTCTTGCTCCTTCTCTTCTTCACAGCTTCGTCACACCAACATAATCTGGTCAAATACCTGGGAAAATAGAACTTTGGGTATAAGAGAGCACTCTCCAAGATACAAAGTAATCATATGTGCTTCTATCAAATAACATAAATTTATTCTGCGTAACTCAACGGAGGCCAAAATTCTGAAGTAACAAGTAATATTGCCAGGAATTTTACGCCAACAGGTAATCAAATGAATTGTACCCTAATCAAAGATTTCAGAAATAAGAAAGTCAAACAACATACCTCATATGATGGAAGACCTGGTGCATGATAGTAATGAGTTCCATCAAAGTCTTATCGAGAGAAACGGAGAGGACGTAGGCCCTGTAATGCTGGAGGTACTTCCTCAGGCCCCCAGTGAATGCTTGGAAGATGAGACCAGCCTTGTAGAAGGAGTTGATAGTTGGGGGTTCAGAGAACTGCATCAATTTGTAGTAAGAAGTGCCGCACTCTATCAGATCTGCACACATTGACGTCAACCCCTCTGGGGTGGTGCCTGGCAGATGAAGACCAGGGCGCACAACGAATGTTTCCTGGTTCTGCAAAATGGAAACATCAATGTCACATATCTTTACAGTAATTCTTTCTTAACATGAGAAACAAGCATCCTCGGATACAATGGCTGGTTAAACCTATGGGAAAGTAGAAGGTGTGATTTGCAGCATGGGAGAGCGTCTGAGGCAAAAAATATGAGTGTAGGAACAGTGGAACTGGAGCTTGAGGTATAGTAGGGTGATGTCTGCGCGAGCTAGATTCTCTTGACGTGAGGGTATAGCAATGAAGTATAGGTGCAACTTGCTGCACTGAGCATTGCGCAAGTGTTTGAGTAGAAGGTGACAGCAGACACTAGTGTCTAACAGAGTCGCTGCCCATATAGAGCTATAGGCCGACAAATTCATAATGTGGAATACTTGTACCAAATTTCATAACTCTAAAATAAGCGGAATATTAAGGTCACAAATGGACAGTTCAAGAATGACAAAAGATGGCTGCCAAAAAGGCCTACATCGTCATGTTCCCAATCAATACCCACAGGCGTAGACCTGAACCAAATTTTATAACTCTTAAGTGAAATATTAAGGTCACATTTGGCATTCCAGGAATGAAGAAAGATGGCTGCTAAAATGCCCGCTATCTCAGTTGTCTCGAGAGGTAGGCTACTCAATAAAATGTTATTTTTTAATAATTACAGCAAGTGCACACCTAACTGGTCATTCTTCTGCTTTCGCCCCCTAGCATATAACTAGCAAAAAAAATTTTTTTTGCGAGGACACCCCCCCCAACGTGACCCCCCCCCGGACTTGTAAAATCTAAAATTTTAAAATTACCTCCTTCCGAGGAGACCCCCAGCCTAGAAATATAACTAGCAAAAATAAAAATTACTGCAAGTACCCCCCCGGATGTGACCCTCCCCCGGGCATTGTATAGAATATAAAATTTAATACCTCCCCAGTGGTGACCCCAGCCTATCTAACAGAAATAAACTTTTTTTTTTGCGAGTACCAGACCCCCCCTCCCGAGGTGACCCCCCTCGGGACTTGTAAAATCCAAAATTTTTAAATTACCTCCCTCCGAGGTGACCAGCCTAGAAATATAACTAGCAAAAATAAAAAATTTCTGCAAGCTCCCCCGGATGTGACCCCCCCCGGGGCCTTGTATAGAATATAAAATTTAATACCTCTCCCGAGGTGACCCCAGCCTAGCAATATATCTAGCAGAAAAAAGCCTTTTTTTTTGCAAGTACCCCCCCCGAGGTGACCCACCTCGGGACTTGTAAAATCTGAAATTTTAAAATTACCTCCCTCCGAGGTGACCCCTAGCCTAGAAATATAACTAGCAAAAAAAAATAATTTCTGCAAGTACCCCCCTGGAAATGTCCTCCCCCTCTCCTCGGGCCTTGTATAGAATATTAAATTTAATACCTGGCAATATAACAGGCAGAAAATTTTTTTTTTTGCGAGTACCCCCCCCCCCCGAGGTGACCCAACCTCCGCCCCCCCCCGAGGTGACCCCCCCTCGGGACTTTTCAAATCTAAAATTTTTAAATTACCTCCCTCAGAGGTGACCCCAAGCCCAGATATCACTTGCAAAAAAAAAATTTCTGCAAGTACCCCCCCGAGGTGACCCCCCTCGGGACTGGTAAAATCTAAAATTTTAACATTACCTCCCTCCGAGGTAACCACCAGCCTAGAAATATAACTATCAAAAATAAAAATTTCTGCAAGCACCCCCCTGGATGTGACCCCCCCCCTGGGCCTTGTATAGAATATAAAATTTAATACCTCCCCCAAGGTGACCTCAGCCAAGCAATATAACTAGTAGAAGAACTTTTTTTTTTGCGAGTACCCCCCCCCCCCCGAGGCGACCCCCCTCGGGACTTGTAGAATCTAAAATTTAAAATTACCCCCCTCAGAGGTGACCCCTCGCCTAGAATAACTAGCAAAAAAAATTATTTCTGTAAGTACCTCCCGGAAATATCCTCCTCCCTCGGGCTTAGCATAGAAAATAAAATTTAATACCTCCCCAGAGGTGACCCCAGCCTGGCAATATAACTAGCAGAAAAAAACTACTTTGTTTAGCAAGTACCCCCCCTGAGGTGACCCCCCTCGGGACTTGTAAAATCTAAAATTTTTTAATTACCTCCCTCCGAGGTGGCCCCCAGCCTAGTAACATAACTAGCAAAAAATAAAAATTTCTGCAAGTACCCCCCAGATGTGACTTTAATACCTCCCGAGGTGACCCCAGCCTAGCAATATAACTAGCAGAATAAATAAAAAAAAATTTGCGAGCACCCCCCCCCCGATGTGAGGTGACCCCCCTCGGGACTTGTAAAATCTAAAATTTTAAAATTACCTCCCTCCAAGGTGACCCCTAGCCTAGAAATATAACTAGCAAGAAAAGATAATTTCTGCAAGTACCCCCCTGGAAATGTCCACCCCCCTGGAAATGTCCTCCCCCCCCCTCGGGCCTTGCATGGAATATAAAATTTAATACCTTCCCCGAGGTGACCCCAGCCTGACAACATAACAGGCAGAAAATTTTTTTTTGCGAGTACCCCCCCCCCCCCCCCGGAGGTGACCCCCCTCGGGACTTGTAAAATCTAAAATTTTAAAATTACCTCCGAGGTGACCCCCAGCCTAGAAATATAACTAGCAAAAAAAATAATTTCTGCAAGTACCCCCCTGGATGTGTCCTCCCCCCCCCAGGCCTTGCATACTACATGTCTCCCTATTGGCTGAAATGGCCACTCCCACCAAGTCCCTCATTCTCATTGGCTCTAAATGGCCACACCCCCAAAAATTAAAAATTTTCAAGCACTGCCACAGTTTCAACCGAACAACTGTCAACCCATTACACCTTGCCTAATGCTGTCAAATTAGCAAACTAAGATTGCTTCTAACCAGCAATTACCACAAACACAAACTCAACGCATGATAGCCAAAAATGCATACCTGTCATTATGCGCCACACCTCCGAATATCTACCACACCCCCAAAACCCATTATTAAAAAGGCTAGAGAATTCTCCAGAATTCTCCAGCCAAAAACTGCACAAGAAAACAAATTACAATTTCACACCTAAATCTTTGACATACACACTCATTATACTCAAACTAGATACTAACACCACCAATCATGTGGCAGCAACAAAGATTTGTCTGTGTATTATATATTCTATTTACCTCTTGGAAAAAGAATGAGTGAGATGGCACAGCTATCAGGAGGTTGATCGCATCTTTGACTAGGTCCTGGGTCGCGATCTTCTGAGGCAGAACGGGAATGAATCTCTGATCCAGTAACGTCAACTGTCGCTGCATCACCATGTAGACATGGTCCATGGCATCAGGGCCCGACTCTGTGAGAAATGGTCTTTCTTTCTTGTGAAACTTGCTGTAGAAAAATAGGAAACAGTTCCTTACAACAAATACGGAATCCCAAGAATTTAACAAAAAATAAATTTTAACCAATAGCGTTCAGTACCAGAAGCTGACCACGAAAAAAGTATATCACTTCAAATATATTAGAATTTTAAACGGAAGAAAAACACATTCCACATGGTATGAAATATTCAGAATATTATCAGCTTCTTCACTTATGATGCAAGTTCTAAAATATTATATACCCTCCTGAAAAAGTAGAAACTCACCAGCCAATGTCCTCCCATCGGAAATACCGATTTCGTTTTGCAGTCAGAGCTTTCTCCCAAATGTCCTCGTCATCCTCCTCCTGCTTTTGACCCGAAGAACTTTCTATGCTGTCCACACTCTCTGCAAATCCTTCATCGTCAGAGGTCTAGAAATTAAAGACCCAATATTACTAATTAAACATACGAGAAATCTGCACTATAATACAAGGAGGCTAAATGTTGTGTAATATTCATTGAGATTCAGTCTAAGATTGAAATATTTTTTATTTTTGTCAGTAACAATAGATGGATGTGCGAAATCATTCATGCAGCTTTGAAGAAAGAATAATCAGAATCTGTAATGCTACAACACAGAATTGTGTAATTTCAACTTCAAAAATTACGATTGTTGAACACCCATTAACACAAACTATATTATACATGAGCAAGCTTTATTAAGCAACCGTAATGCTATCTGAAGTTTTCTGACTGTTTTATAGACGTTCCTAAAATTTTAATAGACATTTGGGCTTGACCACTTACTTGGCATATCTTGGGAATTTTGACATCCATCAGTTCAGGGTTGTCTGGCAGTTCAGGGAAGTCTAATACTGTGTCAATACATTGGACCGTGCTGTGAGTCAAGCCGCAGAAAAGGGTCTCTCTGAGGTGCGTCTCATATGTGTCCACCTCCTGTGAAGATGAGAAGAAAAACAATTCAGCAAAATATAAGATAATATGAGGAGCTACCAGATGTTCGTAAGTTATCTAGCTATATGATTGTAATTCTACATTTCATTCATGAGATTATTACCTTGGGGCGCAGCAGTTGATAACTCTTCAACCCTTCTCCAGGCTCTCGATCAAATAACTGCAACAAGCAAAACACAAATCTTGAACAAACTAATCTTTTACAACACCATTTTTGAAGATTTGCAGATTACACAGACATAGCAAGGCTATATTCTTTGATATTTCACAAGTGATTATTTCATTAATTGAAAGACTTGCTAATGAAGTCCCTAATCCACAATGCTCAGCTGCCTCAGCAGTTTTAGCTGCACAATTCTTACACTGTACAACTCTTACACTCTCACACAATTCTTATATGTCCATCCAAGCAAAAAAAGAGCCATAGATTACCCGGAAGTCCAGAATCCTGTGTGCATCAGGTTCGAAGATGAACGGCTCCTCACGGACAACTGGCCCTGAGCCTCGGAGACACAGGAGCAACTCCAAAACACGATGAAATTCATCACTGAGGCCGTCTGAATGAAGAATGAAGAAGAAATTAAACTTGTGCGATATTCCAATAGTCATACTGAATTATCAATTTCAGATAGCTGAGGAAGCCCATAAGAGATAGGCGAAAACTCTGGTGAGTTAAAACTGCTTTGAAACAATCACAATGTTAAGGAATTCAAAAGGTCAGGATTAAGTCTTCATAGTTATATTCATATAATCATCATTACACAGAACTAACTGTCAGTGAATGATGTATTTATCAAAAGACCCAATAACAGAATTTGATCATGTGCATGCTGATGATGTCATCAGGATGGATGATGGAAGATTTTTTCTTTTTCACAATTTCACCAAGAAAAATTCACCAAAAAACCACATTCAGAGTAGCGATGGCTTCAGAATTATTCCTAGAGCTTAGAATTTATTGATGTAATTTCCATAAATTTTACAGCAGGCCTACAGTATACAAAAAAAAGGTTAACATCACAAAACATTCACCAGCACGGCTTGAAAAAGTAGGGATATCCAAAAATGTAGGGAATACCGGCATGTCATTGCCTGGAAATTTTTTTTTAAGTCTCACTGGAAATTTTCAAAGAAACTGGGTCCGAATTTTTAATTTGGAAGTAGTTTCTTGATTCACGACTAATTGTGGGTCTTGTTGTACTTATGAAATTGCCAGGAAATTAACATTTTTTTTAGCCCTGTTCACTAGATTAAAATAGAAAGTCATACCCTTATTCAACGAGTCCACAAGTTGCTCCAGCTGACTAGCTTCGTTGAACTTTCCGGACACCCTGAGGTCAAAGGCACAGGAGTACACTCTGTCCACAATACTCAACGAGTCTCCATTTTCTGTTGATTTAGATTCACAATCCTTGCTCCTGTAAATCAGACATATTTAAACAATTGTTTGGTTGGCATTTTAGTGGAATAAAAGTGTTCATCAGCAGAGAATTATGCTACATGCTATATTTATTTACATTCAATGACACAAATGCAAAAGGAAAGGTGCCTAATAAATAAAGGATGTCAAACCCCAATCATCCATTTGTAAAAGGAATGTCAGCTCACCTGTGAGGCCCATTCAGCGTCCGGTAGAAGGTGTTATAGACAACTCTTGAGAGGCGTTTTTTCTTGGCAGGTTTGGTGAGACGTGGCTGACCCAGGTAGGCCTTGGGGATATTGGCCAACTGGACATCGCACAAGCGACTGAACAACTGCAACTGGCTGGACTCGTCCGCCATCCTGAAGAGGGAAAAAAATCAAATATTAATAAACCAAATGAAAATTTTGCATGTATAATGATATATATTACATGTTGCTATTGTTTTTGTTTTTTTTGTAGCTAGAGAGGTTTAACAGTGAACAGGAAGTCACCCGCATGAAAAGAAGTGGCTCAAGTACAAAGAAGAGGTCTCAGTGAAAAATAGTGCCACGGTTGAAAATGGATCGATGGATGATTGAAGAGTTACGTCATGTACTCATGTACTAGGGAATTAGGAAAGGAGGAGGACACGGCATTGTGGCGAAGGATGATTGAAACAGAGGTCCAACATAGGCCCTGGTGAAACGGCAAGAACTGGTCCTGAGTGAAAAAGAATGCAAAGTAGTCTGAGTAAAAAGGAATGGCTCAAAATAAAAGGAGTAGCTCCAGTGAAGATAAGTAGCTCCAGTGAAAAGAAGTAGCTCCAGTGAAAAGAAGTGGCTCCAGTGGAAAGAAGTGGCTCCAGTGGAAAGAAGTGGCTCCAGTGAAAAGAAGTGGCTCCAGTGGAAAGAAGTGGCTCCAGTGGAAAGAAGTGGCTCCGGTGGAAAGCAGTGGCTCCAGTGGAAAGAAGTGGCTCCAGTGGAAAGAAGTGGCTCAAGTGAAAAGAAGTGGCTCCAGTGAAAAGAAGTGGCTCCAGTGAAAAGAAGTGGCTCCAGTGAAAAGACTGGCTCCAGTGAAAAGAAGTGGCTCCAGAGAAAAGAAGTGGCTCCGATGAAAAGAAGTGGCATCAGCGAAAAGATGGCTCCAGTGAAAAGAAATGGCTCCAGTGAAAAGAAGTGGCTCCAGTGAAAAGAAGTGGCTCCAGTGAAAAGAAGTGGCTCCAGTGGAAAGAAGTGGCTCCAGTGGAAAGAAGTGGCTCCAGTGGAAAGCAGTGGCTCAAGTGAAAAGAAGTAGCTCCAGTGAAAAGAGTTGGCTCCAGTGGAAAGAAGTGGTCCTAGTGAAAAGAAGTAGCTCCAGTGAAAAGACTGGCTCCAATGAAAAGAAGTGGCTCCAGTGGAAAGAAGTGGTCCCAGTGAGAAGAAGTAGCTCCAGTGAAAAGATTGGCTCCAGTGAAAAGAAGTGGCTCCACAGAAATGAAGTGGCTCCAGTGGAAAGAAGTGGCTCCAGTGAAAAGAAGTAGCTCCAGCGAAAAGAAGTGTCTCAAGTGAAAAGAAGTGGCTCCAGTGAAAATAAGTGGCTCCAGTGTAAAGAAGTAGCTCCAGTGAAAAGAATGGCTCCAGTGAAAAGACTGGCTCCAGTGAAAAGAAGTGGCTCCAGAGAAAAGAAGTGGCTCCAGTGAAAAGATTTGGCTTCAGAGAAAAGAAGCGGCTCCAGAGAAAAGAAGCGGCTCCAGAGAAAAGAAGCGGCTCCAGTGAAAAGAAGTGGCTCCAGTGAAAAGAAGTGGCTCCAGTGAAAAGAAGTGGCTCCAGTGAAAATAAGTGGCTCCAGTGAAAAGAAGTGGCTCCAGTGAAAAGATTTGGCTCCAGAGAAAAGAAGTGGCTCCAGTGAAAAGAAGTGGCTCCAGTGAAAAGAAGTGGCTCCAGTGAAAAGAAGTGGCTCCAGTGAAAAGAAGTGGCTCCAGTGAAAAGAAGTGGCTCCAGTGAAAAGAAGTGGCTCCAGTGAAAAGAAGTGGCTCCAGTGAAAAGATTTGGCTTCAGAGAAAAGAAGTGGTTCCAGTGAAAAGAAGTGTTTCCAGTGAAAATAAGTGGCTCCAGAGAAAAGAAGTGGCTCCAGCAAAAAGGAGTGGCTCCAGTGAAAAGAAGTGGCTCCAGTGAAAAGAAGTGGCTCCAGTGAAAAGAAGTGGCTTCAGAGAAAAGAAGTGGCTCCAGAGAAAAGAAGTGGCTCTAGAGAAGAGGTGGCTCCAGTGAAAAGACTAGTTCCAGTGAAAAGAAGTGGCTCTAGAAAAAAAAGTGGCTCCCAGGGTTGCGATTTTTATTGATTTTTATAAAAAAATTAAAAAAATCGAATGATTTAAATCTGATTTAAATCAAATAAATCGATTTAAATCAAATAAATCATGATTTTTATAGAAAAAAATCATGATTTAAATCAAGATTTAAATCACTTGATTTAAATCACTGCAACCCTGGTGGCTCCAGAGACAAGAATCTCCCCCACAGAGTCATCAGATGTGATGTTGTGGGCGTATTATGATGATAAAGAAGTGACTCCAGTGAAAAGAAGTGGCTCCAGTGGAAAGGTGTGGCTCCAGTGGAAAGGGATGCCTCCAGTGAAGAGAAGTGGTCTAAGTGAAGAGAAGTGGTTCCAGTGACAATGCGAGCCTCCAGTGAAAAGAAGTGGCTCCAGTGAAAAGCATGGCTCCAGTAAAAATGGGGGCCTTCAGTGATAAGAAGTGAAAAGTAGTGGCTCAAGTGAAATGGGGGTCGAGTGAAAAGGAGTGTTTCCAGCGACGAAGACTAGCACCAAAGCAGCCATGATCAGAGGCAAGAGAGGCAAAATAGAATCCTTCATACCACCGGGATAAGGGATAGTCTCAGCACTTCTCTTGAAGACTAAATTTATAAGCTTTAGTATTTACTATTTTAAAATAGGACATACCACAGCTTATAATACTAAATCATGTTCAGGAAAAGTGCAATTTATTTACTCAAATAATATACTTTCTTCAAATCAATGTTTAATTTATGCAGGTCTGTGACTAAATTGTTCATTTTCAGTAGTTCTTGTCTTTTTAATTGGTGAATGGATGTGTAGCACATTTGAATAAATTCATTCTTCAAGAGAAATGCGTTCTTGTACAGGTCAACAGCAGCAGAACTTCCAGATTGTTTTCTTCATCTAGATTTACGTTTAATATGCCAACCAGCACAACACAGCTATCCCAAAGGTTTTTCCGTATTTCTGCCATAAGAAAGGGACTCATTATCAGTTAGTGGTACTAATAAGAAACAGCAAAATTCGTGTGTGTGCGTGTATTGTGACCCCCCCCCCCCTTCCACTGCAGTAGCGCAAGAAACGTCAAGTTACCTGCAGCACATCTTTTGATTACGTAACGTCTTTGACGACGTCCCAGAACGAGGTCAAACAATAAGCACAAGTCTACAAGTCTTTCAAGTAGATTTAATCTAACCTGGACTTTTAAAAATAAAGCTAAACCAAGAGGGATGCCCAACCAGATAACCCAGACAAGCCCCTTGTCCTTTCAAGGTCCTTATGCAGAGTAAGTAATTTTTTTAACTTTTTTCTTTTTACTGGTCTGAAGGTGCAGAAATAGCATCCAGAAATATCAATTGCAACAACTACAGTGCATCATTATTTTTCTTTTTGAATAAATTATTCTAAGCCTATATACCTGGGTTCTGAAAGAATAATTTTCTCCTTCTTTACAAAATCACGAAATCACAGCAAATCCATGGCCTATTATGTACAAAGGTCATTTCCTATCTGTATAATGATAGGCCTATAACTTTTCTTTTTAACTTTCATTTCACCATTAGGCCTAATTTGAGTCATCCATCTCATTCGGCCCCTGTCCACCAAGACGTTGTGCAAAATTGCAAAGAAGTGTTGAGGCATTTCTGTCCTGGCGATGAAGGCTTGCTCTTTGAAAACAAAACAATTCCTAAGAATTCGAGAATCTGCAGTGAACCATACCAATACAATGTATACGCAGGTGAACACTAAATACATATAGCCATGATGATTTTCCTGTGTGTAGATTAACGATTAATGTTTTTACAATTTTAAAATTTCAGGCAGAAATCCCCTCGTCAAATGCCTGATATGCTGTTGCATTGGCCCTGTGGAAGAATAGCTGCATCATTTCAATAATTTACATTCTCCACAGTCTCAGCTTGCTAAAAGACGTGCTATCCGTCAGGATCCGATTGATAGCGAAATAAAATTTTAAAATGTAAATTTACGAGTTTATTTGTTTTTATCATATATTTTTTAAACATATATCATATATTTAATATAAGATTTTAATATATTCCTAGTATTTCAAAAACTTGCAACGGATAATATTTCAAAATCGCTTAATGCCAATTAGCTACAATGGCCATACAACCCTGCATAAATTACAAGAACCGTGTAATCCAATGGCAATTTGGACCATTACAGAATTCGTGTATGGCCTGTCTTTGAAATGCATGTTATTAGCATTGACCTTTGATTGTTGATTGCAGATAACATACATAGTCCCTGTACAATTCTAATTGAGGATTTATTAATGATGCAACATTGCAACAATGTTAAATGAATCTATCTTCCAGTATTGTTTCTAAAGTCATTTACTGTCGGGCTTTTAATCTTCAATTTAAATAAATATATTAAATCTGTATTTGCACGCCCGCGTGGAAGTTTTAAATTTCACAAACCTATAAGTTAGGCCTATAGAACTTGATATTTCAAATAGATTTTATAGTTGGCCCCTAATTTCAAAAGACGGAATTCTGTTTTATTGTTTTGTTCTGAATTTAACCTGTAGGCCTGCCGTTCTCTGTATTTCATCCAAGACACACTAGGATTTTATGTAATTTCATGCTAAAGAGGAAATAAAATATCTTATAAATCTCCATCAAATTTTAATTTTATTCTGAGATATCTTGTAACAGATACACACTTAAATTCCGTTTCCCTTTCAAAATCACGAAAAATCACTGCAAATTGGCCTGAGTAATGTCTCTTTGTTTATTTGACACTTGAGTAAAACGTGTTGGGACAATAAATAGTAAAACTATTTAATAAGCCCCATTCTCTAGAAATGTCACTGGGAAGTGGGGAAACCTGAATGTTGCACAGAATTGTGGACTTAAAGAACAATAGTCATGCCACCACAATTTATTCAAGTCAGCAAAAGACACTGGTATATTTCCACACATTTACAACCTTAGCATTATACCAAGCTTACAATAACAGGCAGCTAAAATGTGCTAATCCAGGAACAAATATATATATATATATATTTCCACACATTTACAACCTTAGCATTATACCAAGCTTACAATAACAGGCAGCTAAAATGTGCTAATCCAGGAACAAGCAATTGCTAAGCTAACACAAAGGAACAATACGTTCTAGCTAAATTGCAATCCATCCAAACCCTCAATACCCTCTGCTAATCTGTAATTAACCCCTTTTACTGAGAAAATACATATCGTGGCTTCACTCGCTTGTGATTGGCCGTTCACTCGAGCGTAAACTGACCTCGCTTCTGATTGGCCAATTGCTCTGGTACTGCAATCTGATTGGTCAATGAAGTGCGCTCATGCGTGGCAGTGCAGAGGATAATAATAGCATCAAGATGGGGACAATTATTCAATTCCTGGAATTCCTTGGAGATACTGTTACCGTGAATTACGAAAATTTGGAAAAAAGAAAAATGGCCAGGAGACCCAGAGTGTACATCTTGTGCGAGATTTGTGACAAGAGGATTACCCGGAGTCACGTGGACATGCAGTGCAGGGCATGTGAGCAACACTACCACGGCCACTGCTTACCTGGTAAGTTGAATTAAATTCCTTTTATCAAATGATTGCACATATAAAATGTCATGTGACTTAATCATATCATGCTTGTGTGTTTGTGGAATTAGTAAGCTAAATTACTCGATCATTAAAAGGTTATGACAAATTGACACTGTATATCTAAAAAGATCCCAACAAGGGCATTGAAAATCAGGGTGTTAAACTGCACATAGTAAATCTATCACAGCGAAGGCAATATAATTTTCTATATATGACACCTAGGATATGACACTATGTCTATGATCAAGAATCTTCTAGTAATTGAACAAATTTATAACGAAGTAATTTGAATTTAATTGCTTGGGCTATGATCCTGCTGAGCTGACAGTTCTAGGGTCAAGGAGTATCTGTATACTTTTCTATTGTAACTAATTTGATATTTCGTACTTTTCAGAAACTGAAGTTGGAACACCAGATACCCCAAACTGGCTGTGCAAGGATTGTCTACAGAGTCCGGTAGGTTTCCTTTCATTTATAAAATGTATTATTCATATCAGTAGGAAAATGTTGAGGGTTTATAATAGCTTATTATATGAAAGATGTGAAACTTTAGGAAGGCAGTAAAAATCTCATTTAACAAACATCAAGCAAAGAAAAAGTAAAAGAAATTCTTGTAGTTAGACCCTAGGTATCTCACACAAAAATATATATAAAAGATTAAATTACCAATTAAGAATCTCTAAGACCAATGCTAGATCGCCCATGCAAATAGTGGCATTAGGAAATCAAAGAAAAATGTTAATTGGTTCAATCAAAACGTTGCTGTAGGGCGAGGGGAAAACTGCAATTAGCTTTGAAGTCTTCAAGTGACTTTACGGGCAGTAAAGTGGTATAGAGCTAGTGATATTCAATATTAACTGCTTTGTGCAATTAGGACACACCTAATTAAGAAACAATATACGTACGTATATGTAATTTTAGAGTGCCAGTCAAAACGGCGATAAACCTGAATGGCTATTCGTATATATTTACAGACAATACCTAAACAGCGATGATCAAAGTCCAAAACGGCGATGACAATTTTAGTTTAAAAATCAACTTAGAAAAGTGTCTTTCAACATATTTGTTACTTTGCAGCAAAAAAGTACACATCCAAGATATTTGTTACTTTGTAGCAATATAACATCACATTTTTGTTGTCTAATTTGACATGTTATAATGTAGCTAAAACTTAGTAAATGTGTAAAACATGATAAAATGTAACAAAAAACGTAACTAAATTATCTTTTTGATTACGGAAATAATACTGGATAACAAAATGTATTGTATTAAAGTAAAATTATCAAGTTTTCACGCTATTTCTACCGAAAATTAGTGCAATAGCCGTTCTTGTTTTCTAGTAAAATTTATCATCGCTGTTATGGTAAATATATGAATAGCCGTTCTGATTTATCGCCGTTTTGGCTGCACACCGAATTTTACATGGTAAACGCAGTGCATCCCATTGGCATTAAATTTATGACACAGTAATAGTGAGGCAAAATATTGAATAAATTGAATTATGAGCAATCAATTATGATGCTACATGTATGTTATTCTCTAGCCTGTTCCACTGGCCATAATCTGTGTGTACTAGGGCTGTGGAACAGACTAGTTATTCTCAACGTAGTAACAGCCAGCAAAGTTTGTGGTTGTGTTTTGTACACATAAAATTAAGCATTCATGACAATTACTATAAAATACATGGTTGAATTTTTCGTTCATCGGGTTTAACCAGAACTTGTCTTTTATATTTAAATATGGCGAACATTTATGTAGATGCAGGAAATAACTGAACTTCTTCTTTTGAAAGAAAATTGTGTCAAATGCTTTCCATAGATGTGGAATTTTATGAAACAAATTAAATTTCATAACAAGAAAAACAATTTACTACTTTATTCTTCCATCAGAAATTAACAATTTTTCTAATCATAAACTCATCAAGCGAAACCCAGTCGCGTATTTAATTGTAATTTTGTCATGAATGTTTAATTTGGTGTGTGTCCAACACATCCAGACACTTTGGTGAATATTACTATCATGTGAATGACAATATAGGATCAGAACGGATCATATGCAAAGATTTCAACTTATTCAGTATTTTGCCTGGTTATGATTGGTCAAAATTATAGCACCATAGTGAAGCAAGGCTACTGAGTGAAAACTTATGGCCATCGCTGTATTGCTTTCAAAATAGATACCGTTTTCAAGATATCGCTTTCAAGTTGGATACTGTTTGTTTTCAAGACACTGCTTTCAAGATATGGCTTTCCATTTAGACACTGTTTCAAGATATTGCTTTCAATTTAGACACTGCTTTCAAGATATTGCTTTCAAAATAGATACTGTTTGTGTTCAGGATATTTCTTTCATGTTAGACACTGTTTCAGGATATTGCTTTCAATTTAGACACTGCTTTCAAGATATTGCTTTCAAAATAGATACTGTTTGGTTTTCAAGATATTTCTTTCAAGTTAGACACAGTTTCAAGATATTGCTTTCAATTTAGACACAGTTTCAAGATATTGCTTTCAATTTAGACACTGCTGTCAAGATATTGCTTTCAATTTAGACACTGCTTTCAAGATATTGCTTTCAATTTAGACACTGCTTTCAAGATATTGCTTTCAATTTAGACACTGCTTTCAAGATTGCTTTCAATTTAGACACTGTTTTCAAGATTGCTTTCAATTTAGACACTGCTTTCAAGATTGCTTTCAATTTAGACACTGCTTTCAAGATATTGCTTTCAATTTAGACACTGCTTTCAAGATATTGCTTTCAATTTAGACACTGCTTTCAAGATTGCTTTCAATTTAGACACTGTTTTTTCAAGATATTGCTTTCAATTTAGACACTGCTTTCAAGATATTGCTTTCAATTTAGACACTGCTTTCAAGATATTGCTTTCAATTTAGACACTGTTTCAAGATATTGCTTTCAATTTAGACACTGTTTCAAGATATTGCTTCCAATTTAGACACTGCTTTCAAGATATTGCTTTCAATTTAGACACTGCTTTCAAGATATTGCTTTCAAAATAGATACTGTTTGTGTTCAGGATATTTCTTTCAATTTAGACACTGCTTTCAAGATATTGCTTTCAAAATAGATACTGTTTGGTTTTCAAGATATTTCTTTCAAGTTAGACACTGTTTCAAGATATTGCTTTCAATTTAGACACTGTTTTCAAGATATTGCTTTCAATTCAGACACAGTTTTCAAGATATTGCTTTCAATTCAGACACAGTTTTCAAGATATTGCTTTCAATTCAGACACAGTTTTTTCAAGATATTGCTTTTGATTTAGACACTGTTGTAAAGATATCGCTTTCAAAATAGATACTGTTTTCAAGATATTGCTTTCAAAATAGATACTGTTTTCAAGATATTCTCTGTCACTTTTTGTGTAGTTTCATAAATTAGCCAATTTTATTGCTGTTTTGTCTAATGTTGTTGTTTGCACCTTGGCACGATGCATAAAATATAATAATATGGGAGTAAAATGTCATGAATTACACAGAATTAACAAGAAATGCAATATCATTTATTCGACTCATTCCTGTTAGTAATGTTGTCAGTGGACATGGCATTTCCAAATCTATTACACAATGTTTGCATAGTTTTAGGAAGTCTTATCTGTGTGGACACAATTTACATAATTTTTTGAAAGACTCAAAATTTTCCCTGGCATCACAGGCAAATTTCCATGATTTTTCCATGTCTAAATCTACACCTTCAAACATAAATGTCATAATCTGATATTCTTGAAACTAAACTTTTCATATTGAACTTGCCTGTTCATGACATTAACAACCCAATATGCTGATCCAGTTTAAATTTTTTTAAACTGTCAATGTTTTCACACACTGTCCCTCAGATCTTATAACATTCTCTCTTCCTTTTGCAGACATCATCCGAAAGTGTGGACAACCTGTCTTCCTCGCTAGTAGACAACGAAGCTGCTCCAGACCCCACAACTGAAGAGCAACAAGAGCCTACAGACAACACACAGTCAGACTCAACGCTACCAGAAATACCGGACCTCACACTGCAAGAACCAACAGTAGCAGAAGATGTCACGTTGCCAGAAGACCCGCTCCCTTCCCTGGATGACATCAGCATCACCCGAAGACTGTCATCCATCAGCAGCAACACTATGAGGACCATGATTAGCGACTTGCAGTCGAGCGATGAGGACACCCACGGGATGGACCTACGCTGCACGGAAACTATGCCCAACTTCGACGACAGCATGGAGGACTTCCGCAACCACCTTGAAACGATCCCAACCTCAGGAAGTGAGTCAGACGTCTCTCGGCTAACTACCTCAGGCTTTCGGTACGAGAATAACCTTATCGTTGAATCTCTCAGTGACATTTTCGGAAGTGTTTGTTTCCCCGGTTTGGATAGAGTCGTCAACGGAGAACCCAAAGTGGACCAAGCAGACAGAGACCCTTGCCTGGCTGAACAACACGATTCTCCCGACTCCTCACACACTTCTGATGACCACCAGCTGCCGAGAACACCAGGATATGACACATCTGGATGTTCCGATCTCGGGTGCCAAGAATCTGCCAACTGGACGATCTCCGCTCACTACGCCAACCTGTCCGAGTGCATGTACCCGCGTTGCCATGATCCACAAGACATCACCTTTGGTGCCACAGACCAGCCGGCTGAAGAACCGATAGCAAGCTCCACACAGGCCTCTATCGACTCCTCATCTGTGGTTAGTACAAATTTTTGAATTTGAATTTATTGAACCTCCAAAGGAGAGAAATAACAATCATAAAAACACATATATTTTATGATTCTTTGAAAAAACACTACACATTTCTTCTGATCAATGCGCTGACACACTGAAATGCATCTGGAAACAGTTGAATCGGGAGTTCATACATCCTATGCAGCATTGCTATGACCGTATGATGGTGTACCAATGACACTATTGATATAAATTTTCAATATATTTCACAATTTCATGGCTTGAATAATTGTTGTGTGTGATTCTCATAACATTGGCATATATATATGAAAAATAGTTTTGTTTTAATTATTTTTTTACTGAAATAATTAATCTCAGGACAAAGTACATGTAATGTTAAGACAACAAGAAAATAGCAAAAAATTTGTTTGTTAAACCAAGCTGACTTTTAAATTTGGAAATTGATTTGGAAAGTACTTATTGTATGCTTTAACATGCTTTGTTTCTAATTTCAGTCTTCAGCAGAGGAGCATGACACATCTTCGACAGCATCAGACTCAGATTCCGCTTCCGACAGGTCTGACTCTTCGTCAACCCGACCCCAGAGGAGCCAAGCCACCCTCCTCGTGACAGACCGATGCACCGACTTGGTCGAGATGGTCCCCTCCAAGCCTCAAAGCGGTAAGACAATTTTAAAATATCATTGTCAATTCCTTGATGCATTTACATTTTTCATGTTACGACTGCACTCCAGGAATGAAGATATATATAGCTTATCAATGTTGTTGTGTGTTTCATTGTCAGTGCTAAAAAAAAAACATCTACATCAATATATCTTATCAATCATCTTCATCACATTAATTGTCCAGGAAATTTTATGTGAAACTATCAGTCTCATTTAGGCGAGACAATGATGCCTGTCTAATAGCCACATTCTGTCTGAACTTCATAAACCACATTCCATACTCCCAAACCTTACTATTTTTTATTCTTAATTTGCAGGAGACATGAAGGTGTGGATGGTCCCCACAGACGTCTGGCAGCAGTTCCTGGACTATAGAGCTTCACTGCAGCACTAAGAAGACCAAATGGCTAATTGTACATATTTCATGCTAATTTATTTATTTATATATTTTTATATGGTGCTTACTCCTTTCACATTTGCACATATGACTGCCCTGTACACATGATTGTTGTATCATATTCAATAATTGTTATTTCGTTTTCATTGATACATTAAAAGGTGCATTTCAACAAATTGTCTTGTTTGATTATGCAAAATTATGCATGGATCACATATCCTCAACACTAGGCCTATCTACCAAGTCTACATAGGAATACACGCTTGGCATTCAATATCTGTCGCCTCAAACATACCCTGCCTCATAGAAAAGAGCGTTGTACTTCTGACCAGCATTTTTTCTTTTTGTTCAGATTTCATAATTTGGATTATAAAATACCAGCCCACCCCCCCTGTAGCTATAAATTGACAATTTAAGTTAAACATTTTTCAGCAGAACTCAGCAGAACTGTGCTGGGCTGCCTCAGAATTTCATGTAAGGGAGGACGTGAAATAGAACACCTCCAGGGAAGTGTATCTTGTGCATCGTCACATAAGACGGCTATTTCACTGGGCCAACAGTGACTGACATGATCTGCAGGCCGCAGCTCTTAGAATCTGGCTAATTATCGTGGAAACACATCTCCATTTTGTGGGATTTAAATAAAATATCAAGCTGGAATACACACCCTCAGTTTAGGCCTAGGGGGGGGGGATAGGTGGCCAACCCCTTTCCCCTCCCCCCCTTCGATCACCAATTCAACTTGGCTAATCGGTTCGAAATTTCATCATCATTAGTTTGCTGTCACATGTTTGATATCACTAAAAGAGAAGACAACAACAGAAATCCTCTCTGGTCACATAAAATGTCATATCAGTATCTGTGTAATGTAAACAATATGCATTATCGCCCAATGGCAGTCCGGTGGGTTGGTTTCTCTGCATACATATCTCTCTGCAGACCATTCGACACCCCTCCACCCACCAAACAAGAAAACAACTGCTTACCTGTGATAGTGTCGTCAAATATTCATAATCTTCTACATATTATACACATTTCAAAGAGCTGTTTTGGCGCTCATCAACAAAAATTTCTCTCATTTCTTCAAACAGCACCAGGTGGGGATAAATGTGTGGACTGGACGGTGCTGCCACCACCGAACAACAAAACTAGTGTTCACTTACAAGTATCAGCCTCAGTTAATTGCATATATTGTATGTAAACAATTAAATGAGTAAATACTGTTTCTTTTTACCCTCGGCAATGTATACATTGTCGACGGGTATTGTAGCTACTTTAGGAAAATTTGTCCGGCAGTCGGGCGTCCCACTTGAGTATTGGGAGTGATGCCGAAACTATGGGCCTATAGTTATTTTTGGGTAAATATCTTTTATCCCAGTTGAGCCTTTTATAGGTCTAATCCCCATGACATAAATACTTTTGTCACAATCCTTGAAAAAAGTAGAAAAACTTTTTTTTTGTGGGACACAAGTAAAATACAGTGGGGACTTTTGACTCTGAAATTTGCAAATTGTATGCATTAAATACCCAAAATGTGTCAAAATACTCGGAGAATGTTGAACTTACGAAAATTTACCAAAAATATGAAAAAATACCATTATTTCAAACCAGCATGTCAATTTTGGATAAATCTATGAAATTTCCCAAATAGGTGTCTATAAATTATGTCGCTATAAGCATCTCAACTCAGCTGGAATGTTGGTCCAATGAATTTTTATAAAAACCAAAAAATTAGAAAATATTTTCCAACATTTCTGCGTGAAAAGCCAAAATTGTAATGGTTATTTAAATTTCAAGCTCATTGTTTTGACACACCAAGAACTAATATTCATAGCCATTGTATGAGTTATTGCAATTTTCCATTTAAAATGCAAAAAATATTTGAAATGTCTATTTACTTCCCATTTTCATTTCTGATGTATACCAGTCTTGGACATTTTTGTTGAAATAAACCTGACATGTTTCACATCATCATCATGCTAATTTTGAGTAACATGAAAATTTTTATTCACGGCAGAGGTAGGCCTAAATATTAGCAAAATATAATTTTCAGATAATCATATATCAGTCAATATTTGACCCTGGTCAATCAAATTTGTCACAATAATGTTTAAATTTTACTTTTTGTACCACCCCTCATCAAATATTATCAATAGGAAATATACATGTATATATTTGGACTCATTAAGCAAATATATATATTCAAAAACATACATTTGTTTAATAATATTTTAAAATGTTGACACCGAATCTTGGCCTACAATTATTATAGCTAAAATCTAACCTCAGAGATGTAAATTTTAGAACATAAAAGTAATGTCAGCCCCTTTTATTTAATTATTTGCATGAAAATTAAATGTGAATGAATCAGACAGACTGGCTGTTGTTGAATGGAACACTGGAGAAGTCTTGATTATGTAATGTTATGTCAGAGAGTCATTGTCTTCAGGGGCGTAGATCCTGGGGGGGGGGGATGGGGGGGATGCATCCCCCCCTAGGCTGAACCTGGGGGGGATGATCATATGATTATCCCCCCTAGAATTTCAAATTATTACCACAAGGTGTTGACAATTAATTATCAGTCATATTTAGCAATTTCTTCAATAGTACCAGTTGCCTCTTATATATACAGTGGGGGATTCTACCCTGTTCAGCTAACCCACTAGCGCTGCCACAAAACGCCCACGCTGTTAGCAGTGAAGTTACACCCCCCTCTGGGTCCCTAGCCCAGGCTAACTGTCAGCTGCCAGAAATCGACTTTTCTGCAGGATTACATAGCAACTGAGTCAGATTCAATTGAACTGGTACTGTTTTTTGAGGGTCTAGGTTCCCTGGTATCCATGATAATTTTATCAGGGAAGGTGACCCGAGAAATAAGCAAACGGCCCCGAGGGTAATTATTTTGTCAGCCAGTTAGTGGGCCTGTCAAGCTCACGCAGCTCCTGCTGCAGTCAGGCTGGCTGGTTGTAGTTGTCAGAATTAACACCAGATGGTGTTTGGTGGACTTGTTCCACATCAAGGCCAGTTGGCCACGCATATGAGAGTCCTTTCTGTGCACTTCATGTCATCATGAGCATGAGTAATATACTTGCATCTCTTTGCTGTCATATTATTATTGGCATGAATCAAAGATATATGATTAATGAAGCAAGCTTTTCACAATTTCAATCTAAGTTCTATATTGGATCCCACTTAAACAGCTTTAAAAATGTTAACTCAGTAAGTTAATCAGCACATTAATTATTACTTACTTCCTTCGATTATTTTTCTTTCAAAAGTACCTCAATACAAATGACATCACACTTTTTCTGACAAAAAGAAAAATGTATAGTAAAACATTATAAATTGGAAAATACTGGCGTAAGTGGCTAAAAAAGTAGTAATTCAATGATTAGACTTTTGTCAATAAAATAACTATTTTTTTACAAAAGGAAACTACTGATACCAGTCACCTGAAAAACTTCTCCAGTTAGCAAAATAAAGTAACTCTGTCTAATACACTCAAATGATACTTCTCCTTTTAATCCAATCACTTTAAAACATTAGATATTAAATACCTATACCAGTTAGCTGAAAGCAGTCATCTAGTTAGCCAAATAAGGTAACTCTGTGCAATACAAGCAAATGAAAAAGCCACTGTTCACCAAATGACCGCGAAACACACTAGTTTACTGAAAATAGTCACCCAGTTACCTAAATAAGGTACCTCTGTCTAATACACACAAATGACAAAGCCATTGTTCACAAAATGACTGCAGAACATTAGAAATTGAGAACTGCTTGTACCAGTTAGCTGAAAATGGTCACCCAGTTAGCTAAATAAGGTAACTCTGTATAACACACTCTAATGGATCTGCCCTCTTTCATCATATTACTCTTAAATATAGTGAAATTGGCAGTAGTTGGTGCAAGTTAGCTGAAAATAGTCACCAAGTTAGCTAAATAAGGTAACTCTGTCTAATACACACAAATGTCAAAGCCATTGGTCACCAAATGACTGCAAAGCATTAGAAATTGAGAACTGCTTATACCAGTTAGCTGAAAATAGTCACCCAGTTAGCTAAGTAGGGTAACTCTGTCTAATACAATATAATGAGAAAGCCATTGGTCACAAAATGACTGCAAAACATTAGAAATTGAGAACTGCTTATACCAGTTACCTGAAAATAGCCACCCAGTTAGCTAAATAAGGTAACTCTGTCTAATACACACAAATGTCAAAGCCATTGTTCACCAAATGACTGCAAAGCATTAGAAATTGAGAACTGCTTATACCAGTTAGCTGAAAATAGTCACCCAGTTAGCTAAGTAGGGTAACTCTGTCTAATACAATCTAATGAGAAAGCCATTGGTCACCAAATGACTGCAAAACATTAGAAATTGAGAACTGCTTGTACCAGTTAGCTGAAAATAGTCACACAGTTAGCTAAGTAGGGTAACTCTGTCTAATACGCAAAAATGACAAAGTCATTGTTCAGCAAATGACTGCAAAGCATTAGAAATTGAGAACTGCTTATACCAGTTAGCTGAAAATAGTCATACGGTTAGCTTAATAAGGTAACTCTGTCTAATACACACAAATGTCAAAGCCATTGGTCACCAAATGACTGCAAAACATTAGAAATTGAGAACTACTTATACCAGTTAGCTGAAAATAGTCACACAGTTAGCTAAGTAGGGTAACTCTGTCTAATACGCACAAATGACAAAGTCATTGTTCAGCAAATGACTGCAAAGCATTAGAAATTGAGAACTGCTTATACCAGTTAGCTGAAAATGGTCACCCAGTTAGCTAAATAAGGTAACTCTTCATAACAAACTCTAATGGATCTGCCCTCTTTCATCATATTACTCTTAAATATAGTGAAATTGACAATAGTTGGTGCAAGTTAGCTGAAAATAGTCACCAAGCTAGCTAAATAAGGTAACTCTGTCTAATACACACAAATGTCAAAGCCATTGGTCACCAAATGACTGCAAAGCATTAGAAATTGAGAACTGCTTATACCAGTTAGCTGAAAATGGTCATCCAGTTTGCTAAGTAGGGTAACTCTGTCTAATACGCACAAATGACAAAGTCATTGTTCAGCAAATGACTGCAAAGCATTAGAAATTGAGAACTGCTTGTACCAGTTAGCTGAAAATGGTCACCCAGTTAGCTAAGTAGGGTAACTCTGTCTAATACAATCTAATGAGAAAGCCATTGGTCACCAAATGACTGCAAAACATTAGAAATTGAGAACTGCTTGTACCAGTTAGCTGAAAATGGTCACCCAGTTAGGTAAATAAGGTAACTCTGTCTTATACAGACAAATGACAAAACCATTGTTCACAAAATGACTGCAAAACATTAGAAATTGAGAACTGCTTATACCAGTTAGCTGAAAATAGTCACACAGTTAGCTAAGTAGGGTAACTCTGTCTAATACAATCTAATGAGAAAGCCATTGGTCACCAAATGACTGCAAAACATTAGAAATTGAGAACTGCTTGTACCAGCTAGCTGAAAATAGTCACACAGTTAGCTAAGTAGGGTAACTCTTTCTAATATGCACAAATGACAAAGTCATTGTTCAGCAAATGACTGCAAAGCAGTGTTCTCATTAACGCCGTCCCTATCGCAAAATTACGCACCTTTTTTCAAAAGGACGCACTTTTAGCAATGTCTATGCGTCCCAAGGACGCACTGAGAATGCCTTATGCATTACAGTAAACCAAGCAATGAAATGAGCGCAATTTGCGTGTCAAATGGGCTGTTTTCAATTGGTTTGTTCAGTGTTAAGCTATTGCAATTACAGGAGCATCCAATGATGCTAATTGCAATTCTCGGGCTTGTTGAGCTTTGTATCACCCCAGTTTCCCTATAATTGCCATTTGGAAGAACAGCACTTAGACTGAGGCTGACAGGTGTGAAGCCTGATTGCACTTTGCTGTGTAACTTAGATTACAGGCTGGCACTTTTCTTTGAAATCTAAGTCTGTCTGGATCTGGATTGAGATCAATTGATAAATGAATAAATACTCTTTTGCTCTAGGCTTTTTTAAGGATGTTATGTGTTAGTATAAATTTGCCATTTACTCCCATCTAGAGGTTACAGGCCTTGTCATGAGATTTCGCATAAAAAGGTCTTAGAACTGACTTTCCAAATAAAATCAGTTTTAAGAAAATTTGTTAAAACTTCTTTTAATGACTTGTCATCTGTCATGAAACTTATGGTAGGCCTATTTTGGAATCTAGGCATACTGTTGCCTGAAATGAGCTTCATATCACAGTGAAGCACAGAGAAGTGCATACTTAGTTAAGTGTGCATGTCTGACACATCAAATGATTAATCAAGAACACCACTGCCCTAAAATAGACCATTATATTTTCTCTCAAAAATTAAAATTGGGTGACTTTTCTAACTCTTGAGAATCCTAATTCATAGACCCCTTCGTCTTTCCCAGTCAAATTATAGGGTGCCAATCCACAGCAACTCATGTGTAACTTTTTCCACCCCCTGGAAGGACATAGGCTGGGTTTTATGTTCAAAATTTATGTGTATATTAAAAATTTTGCCTCTCTCCTACCCCCATGCATGGCTTTTATGCCAGTATATTTAAAAACAGGGATGAATTTTACAACTGATTATTATGAAACTGTAATAATTATCAGATGTAAAAGTCATCGCTTCATGGTATTGCTTTTTTTTTCTTTTAATTCTTTAAACCGTAAGTCTTGAAGGACACATTGGACTGAAGGGAGGACGGATTTTCTTGGGCCTCAATGTGTCCCAGGGACCCTTTTTTCCTGAACCCTAATGAGAACACTGCTGCAAAGCATTAGAAATTGAGAACTGCTTGTACCAGTTAGCTGAAAATGGTCACCCAGTTAGCTAAATAAGGTAACTCTTCATAACAAACTCTAATGGATCTGCCCTCTTTCATCATATTACTCTTAAATATAGTGAAATTGACAGTAGTTGGTGCAAGTTAGCTGAAAATAGTCACCAAGTTAGCTAAATAAGGTAACTCTGTCTAATACACACAAATGTCAAAGCCATTGGTCACCAAATGACTGCAAAGCATTAGAAATTGAGAACTGCTTATACCAGTTAGCTGAAAATAGCCACACAGTTAGCTTAATAAGGTAACTCTGTCTAATACACACAAATGTCAAAGCAATTGGTCACCAAATGACTGCAAAACATTAGAAATTGAGAACTACTTATACCAGTTAGCTGAAAATAGCCACCCAGTTAGCTAAGTAGGGTAACCCTGTCTAATACGCACAAATGACAGAGCCATTGGTCACCAAATGACTGCAAAACATTAGAAATTGAGAACTGCTTGTACCAGTTAGCTGAAAATAGCCACCCAGTTAGCTAAGTAGGGTAACTCTGTCTAATACGCACAAATGACAGAGCCATTGGTCACCAAATGACTGCAAAACTTTAGAAATTGAGAACTGCTTATACCAGTTAGCTGAAAATGGTCACCCAGTTAGCTAAATAAGGTAACTCTGTCTAATACACACAAATGTCAATGCCATTGGTCACCAAATGACTGCAAAACTTTAGAAATTGAGAACTGCTTATACCAGTTAGCTGAAAATAGTCACCCAGTTAGCTAAATAAGGTAACTCTGGCTAATAAACTGAAATAACAAAGCCACTGCTCACCAAATGACTGCAAAACATACCAGTTAGCTGAAAATGGTCACCCAGTTAGCTAAATAAGGTAACTCTGTCTAATATGCACAAATGACAAAGTCATTGTTCAGCAAATGACTGCAAAGCATTAGAAATTGAGAACTGCTTGTACCAGTTAGCTGAAAATGGTCACCCAGTTAGCTAAATAAGGTAACTCTTCATAACAAACTCTAATGGATCTGCCCTCTTTCATCATATTACTCTTAAATATAGTGAAATTGAGAGTAGTTGGTGCAAGTTAGCTGAAAATAGTCACCAAGTTAGCTAAATAAGGTAACTCTGTCTAATACACACAAATGTCAAAGCCATTGTTCAGCAAATGACTGCAAAGCATTAGAAATTGAGAACTGCTTGTACCAGTTAGCTGAAAAGGGTCACCCAGTTAGCTAAGTAGGGTAACTCTGTCTAATACGCACAAATGACAGAGCCATTGGTCACCAAATGACTGCAAAACATTAGAAATTGAGAACTGCTTATACCAGTTAGCTGAAAATAGCCACCCAGTTAGCTAAATAAGGTAACTCTGTCTAATACACACAAATGTCAAAGCCATTGGTTACCAAATGACTGCAAAGCATTAGAAATTGAGAACTGCTTATACCAGTTAGCTGAAAATAGTCACAGTTAGCTTAATAAGGTAACTCTGTCTATACACACAAATGTCAAAGCCATTGGTCACCAAATGACTGCAAAACATTAGAAATTGAGAACTGCTTATACCAGTCTAAATTTCTAAAAAAGGGGTCAGTGTGGCTATTGTACTTGGACTTTGTTATCAATCTAATGGATTCAATAGTCACCCAGTTAGCTATATAAGTTAAATCAGGCTGATAAACATACCAGTTAGCTGAAAATGGTCACACAGTTAGCTGAATAAGGTAACTCTGTGCTAAATAAGGTAACTCTGGTGAAACAGATTTTGTGATTTAGACTTGTGATTCAGTTGTGAATAACATTGAAAACATTGAGTGGGATTTGAGACCAGTCTGTTTGGTCAGTCTCAAAAGTTAAGACTTGTCCCAAGTTGGTGCATCAAATCGATGGGCATGCAGTTACTTAAAAATGATAATTTTACCATGACAGAATACAATGACAAATTTTAATCAATGGCTAAAATGGAAAGAAAGAGAAACATGACAATTTTATTCACATTTTCTTACACACCCTTTTTAATAGCCTTTATCACCAAAACAAACACAGGGAGGTAAATTATTTTCTTTAAGACATTTGCTGTTAGAAATGAAAAATGTTACACAATCATTGTGCTTCCAAAATAGCAAATTGCAAGGTGACCAATTGACAACATGTATTGGATATTGAACTAGTCATTCCATCCAAAACTTATAATAGCAAAATTTTGACATACAAGGTTTGCACTTCCATCATTGCTATATTATATGACATAGACCTATATATATATCGGAGAAATAATATTTCTGTCAATTTAGATAAACATGCCTAGATGAAGTTTGCAATGTCAAGCTCTGAAGACATCAAAGTAGCAGAAACTGAGACATAGGCCTAAATAAAAAATAGAATATCATTTTGCTTATACTCATATGTAATTCATGAATAACAATGTATCATGAACCTCAAATTTGATGATCTGGCCAGGCTGTAGATGTATGTAATAATTTCTTTTTCTTTTTTTTAAGCAATGCATAAAATATCGACGAACATTACTCTCTTGACAACCTGCCCTCCTCCCCCTCCCTGCTTAACTTACCAGGGCTGCTGCAGGGGTAAGTCTCTGTGGCCGGCTTTTTGTATGGGAAAGTTCACGCAACACACACCTGCCACCCACTCCCTCCCCAAAAGAACATTTGAGGAGGAGAGCAGAGGGAGAGGAGTGCAGAGGACTGAGAGCAGAGGGAGGATTTTGCAGTGTTTGGGGACCATACAAATTGGGCACAATTACAGTTGTGTGAAGTACATAGAAGGATTTATGTGTGAATTGGAATTTGGATTTTTCAAATTAGGCAATACCAAAAGGTGTGACAGTTGAAAGCTGTTAAGTGCAATCGAGAGGAAGTGGCAGTTCCAATGACAGATATGAAGCCCACTATATATATATTTGCAAATCGCAGTCTACAGAAGCCCGTTTTTAAAAAGAGTGATCACATCGTCTTTCAATAATTTTTCTATAAAATTAACATTTTACCTGAACTAGCAACTGTGACAGACAGATAGACAGATAGATAGATAGATAGATAGGTAGATAGGTAGATCGGTAGATAGAAAATAGATTTAAAAGGAAAATAGATTTAGAAAGAGAATAGATTTAGAAGGAAAATAGATAGACATCTTACATATTTAAGTATAAATTCAACATATATAATGCGGCTCTATACCCAACATTTTTTCAACCCCTTGCACCAGTATCCATTGTATTGTCAATTTACAATATACTGCTATATTTTAATGGGGCAAGTGCCCCCTACTTTCTACTCCTTCATGTATATCTTGACACAACCCTACCAGAAATGATTTATTTCAAGACTGCCCACAAAGAATGTATGTATTTCTCCAAAACTGAATAAGAAAGTACTTATTTTAAAAAACTCTGACCCCCCGCCCCTTGATATCAAATGGTTGCTGTCCAATAGAAACAGCTTAGGAAAATGATATGTTCATTGGTTTGTGCTAAGAATTCCTAGGTTTGTGAATACAGAAGCCTGCTCTTTCATGACCAGATTGGCATGTCATTACAGGTGATTTCATTACATGTGATTCTTGTCATTCACACTTGGCTGTGAGGAATCAATGCTAAACCAGTACTTGCTACTTTTGATAAATCAAATGTGTGACATTCTGTTGCTTCTAAACCAATCAGATTAACTAAAAATGTCATGTATTTGGTGCGTCTAGAACCTAAGAATCACGTACTAATGAAATCACCTGTAAGCATGTTCAGGGCTTGAAACAAACAGACTGTTTCCCAAGTTCAGGTGTCTTCCTGTCCCAGAGACATATATAAATGTTTGTTTCAAGAAATGAACCGTGTCACAGGTGCACATTTAAATAGCTTATCCACTGATTAAAGGAGGCAGATGTTAGTAGTGAGCTCAGCTTTGCAACTGGTATGTCCTTATCATGTCATCATACTATGCCACATGCTCTCTAGCTGGCAAACAGACAAAGTGACATTTGACGATGAGCAACAAGTGCACGAACATGATATGATAAAGTGTAATTCAACTCTGTGGTCGGATGGTCAGCTGCCAAAGACATACCCCTGATCTAAGCAACAAGAAAATTTATTTCCCAATTAAAGTTAACTTTTGACCTGCAACAGCCTTAAAGGACAACTTTTCTTTGTAGAGTGTAACATAAAACTGTCCTTATCTTTGGACAAATTAGCAGAATTATATCAACTTCCAACACGTACTGCATGCAAAGGAGGGGAATTATATGGGCTGCTTCCTTTTCCAGTTCCTCAAAGGGCTTGATTAACTTGACATGGAAACATATCAAAGCTAGTGTAACTATATTGAATCAGTATGGCATCAGAGAGATCTACAGGACGTTCTGTTAATTTGTTGCTCAATTTATATTTGTGCAGTCTCACACGTTTATCCAGTGGATCCACTATCATGTTTTTGAGTTAGGATTTATTTATATGTGTAAATATATATTGCATCACTCTGGACGATGCATTGCACTCTGGACATTTTCACATACTTGATTGACTTTCCTGTACAAAGATGGATGAGCCCTTCAATGGATGTAGCTCAAGACATCAATTGAATCTACAGGTAAGTGAAAACCAAATGCTATTTTGTGTTTAATTCAGATTTTAATGAATGAGCTTCTGAAGGCCTACTCATATAGTCTACAAGTATTGTTTATGTAATGCAAAATTATGAGTCACTGGGTCCAGTTGTTATAAACTGGATCTGTTGCATGAAGCTTTTTTTTGTGGTGCTATAGGCCTATGTAGTTGTTGTGTGGTGCTATGTAATTGTTATGTGTATGTAGTTTGTATATGAACCTACAGTTCTGCCCAAAAGTTTACATACCCCAATGAAAAATGACCAATTTCTCTATTTCCAGGGCAATTTTAACAACAATAGGCAAATCATACATGAAATAAAGTGCCCTGCATGTGGCTAAACACTTCTGAACCATTAAAGAACCAATAGCATTGAGATTCAATAATATTATCACTTAATTGAATTTCTGAAAGTAGGGAGTCAAGGGGGTGTAACTAAAGAAAAAACATCACTTCAGTGGCCCATTGACACCCCCAAATAGGCCTGCCTTTCTGCACTTGTATTCCTACAAATCAGAACAAAAATGTGTAACTTTCATGTGATTTAATAAGCACTTTTGGCCAATTTCAGAACATTAATTTTATAATTGTAGGCTTATAGATTATAACAACTTGTTTGGTGTAATGGTACTTTTTTTATGTTTTCTTTGTCATGGTAATAATAATAAGTTTGAGTAATTATTTGCTTTTATTGTGCGAATAAGAATAATCAAATAAGAATAATAAGATTGCATTTTTATTAACATAAAAGTGGTGCAACAAGTTAAAAATCACAAATTTGAAATAAATGTATAAATTGAAAAGCTTCATGGCTTCCATTGATCATGATATATCGAGTTCTGACAAAAACTGGCCTATAATGAAGCTGTCAAAAACAGCCATAAATAAATTTATTAATGACATTAGATTTATGCCTGAGCCTAAATCAATCAACCAAGTAGTGGGCCTTTTGGTAATTTAGTATAATTATAAAATAAGTTTTGACTGTATTGTATGTCTAATATTGTAATTATTCCATGTATAAATAATGCAACCGGTGAAAGAAATGTAGACCTAAATGTAATTATATTTATGCCATACCTATGAGCCATCAGCCAATCAGAAGCCTGTATTTGGCTGGTATATATCATATATTTTTTGTTGTTCACTTATACGCCCATGGGAGTATATAGGATATATATATTATATAAGCCTCATTAACAAAGCTCATAACAAAAACAGCTAAACTGTACCTAACAGTGAATTACCAACAAAAGTTCAACAAAAATAAAACAAAAGTATTATAAAAACAGAACACCTACGACAAATCTGTTAATCCTTTAATTTTACCCCAATTTAGATTTTAATGTCAATAACACAACTAAGGGGTCAACCATATTAGATCCCAGGGACGGGGAGGAAGCTTTGAAGTTTTTTTTTAAATAAAAAATACCTTGTCTGTTTAGTTTTGTTATTAATTCCTTTTGAGTAGTCTTGAAATAAGTGGTGGAGGTATTTCGTTTGATTTAGAAACAAATATTTGAGGACGTCATACACTCAAAATAAATGGGCCCAATTACTGCTGCAGTTTCCATGAAATAAATAATTTTGTGTCTATTAAAACTCCAACCCCCCTTTCTCATCTGATGGTTGCAATCCAAGGGCATAATTATATTCTTCCTGTTATTTTGTTGTTGTTGTTGTTTTTTTGTCCACAATTGATGTTTTGACTACAATTTCCCCCCATATATTTTTTCCCCTCCCCATAATTTTTTACCACAATTATTTGTTCCAATGTTTTTCTTTATAGGCCTAGACTTTTTTCTCCCATTCCCTCACTAACTTTTTATCCAATTTTTTTTTTCACAGACATTTTCCCCCAAATTTTTTTGCCATTTTTCCCCCAAATTTTTCGTTTCACTTTTTTTTTCATCAATTTTCTTTTTTCTTTCCTTGCATTTTTCCACATTTTACTTTTTTTTTTTAAATTTTTTAAATTCAAAGAATTTTCAGTATATAAAACGTGATTCTTTTCAGATCTATGCTTTCATGTTATTAAATTAATCTCACATGACAAATTGTTTGTAGCTGTTTTCTCTCAAATCCTTCTAGTTTTTTTTTCTTTTTCAAATCTCTTAAAGTTTTGTTTTATTTTGTTTGTTTGAGGTATAAGTCAGTTATAACGCCTTGGATATATCACATATTCCCTCAAACGCGGGATATAACTAGCACATACTTTGCTTGAATGTCAGTCATAAATTTCAAAAATCTCCTTTTTCAAAATCATGAAATCTCTTTTACAGATTGTCTAGAGGTTTACCGTTTACTTTTTGAAATATTTTTACTAATCTTTCTTTTTTATATTGGGAAAATGTTGATAAATTTTAATTTTAATTTTTACATAGCACTACTTTATCTTTACTTTCTTTTCAGAAATGGCATTTTCAATGCACTTGTTCGTAATGAAGAACCCACATCACTTTCCAGGAGACTCCAAAAACATCATTCATGATGCAAATGACCGCCTCAGTGATAATGCCAGGTTCAGAAACGAGAGCTCCTATACACCTTGAAAAAAGGTTAGTAATAAAAAGTTATTTGATAGTCACTGCATGAAAAAGGTATGTCCTTAAATCTATTGCAGACTTAATATTGAAGTGCATTCGACAGTTGTTTAAGGTAAATTATTTGAATAGTTATATCATCAGAAAACGTTCTTACAGTGAAATTTCATAGTGAGCCAAATATCGGAGTCACAGGCTCTTTTTGGGAAGTAAAATGCAAACAGCCTTTTTAGGCGAACCATTGGACAAGCCCCCCCCCCCCCCGCATAATTATCCAATGGTAACATTTTGTAGGAAACACTTTTAGAATGACTAAAAACTTGTCCTATTTCAGGACCATTACTGTATCATATCTATGCCCAATGAAGTACCTGTGACAAGTGCCACAGATGCCAAATTTGCATGCGTTTAATGTCACTTCTTTCCATACATTTAGTGCATTTGTACACTGTAGAGACGAACGCCATGAAAACAGCACTTTTTGTGCTCTTGGGGTAAAGTCATGTGTCTCAGCACATATCCCATATTTGACATGGAAAGTGGTGTCAGATTTCCCAGATACATTCCAAAACTCTCAGTATGTGTCGTTGTGGTTAGGGGGAAATCAGTGGTGTAGCTTGCCCCTCCCCCTCTGGCTCTGGAGTAAAAAATAGAATTAGCCTCAAATGTCCAGTGCATGCCCTGGTTTTATTAAATATTCTGCTTAGGATGCCCTCTTCCAAATTGTGTTTCAAATGCCAACCTAATTATTTAGTGGACCAGTCAACTGGTGGAGCCGAAAAAAATGCAAGGCCTCGAAACACCATCTGGATTCTCCCGAACTTTTCAAATTTATTCATAATACAGTGAGGCCTTCCATGAGCTATAGGCCTACAAGCTCTGTAAAATTACAGTGATGATCCCAGTGTCCAGTGCTTCTTGTGAGCGAAGCTTCTCTGCCACGAAGAGGATAAAATCCTTTTTTAGAAATTCAATGGCAGATAAAAGAGGCTCTCAAACATCGGAATCATCAATATTGAAAGGTCAAATTAATTTTATTTGGGTTAGTTTGTAGACATATTTGCAAACAGTCACAAAAACAGAAGGATCATGCTTCTTTATTACAGATTTCGTATAAGTGTGCCATGTTCCATGTGAATATATGCCCAGATGATGTCAGTATTGCAATACTGACATCACTATTGGCACTCCAAGCTTGAGTGTTGATTCCAACTGCTCCAAAAACAAATCAGGCTTATGGGCTAAGTGTGAATAACAATTGATTAATCTGCATTCATTGGTATGGTTGTTTGATTCAGTTGGAGCAGGTGAAACTGATATGTTTGAGCCACTTGCTTGATCATCATGGACATTCATGGTGTCCTGTTGTGAAATTTCTCATTGAGGGCAGCACCTTGTGGCTTTTCAGCCAATTAGGTGAGATCTGCGCCAAAGAAACTGTTCAGAATTGATGACTGGAATGGGGATGATGGGGACATTTTTCGGAAGTGAACGTGGCGGTGTTGCATGGGCATACCAGAGGAGGAATGGGGGGGGGGGGTAGTTTCTCCCCAAAAATTTGGGAAAAGGCCAGACAAGGAGGCTTAGAATTCGATCATCAAATAAACATTATTGGAAATCAGTGATAAGGATGCCCCCAGGCAATACCACCCCCCCCTTAGGTCTTAAATTCTGAATGGATCCGGAGTATATTATTTTTTCCAAGACAGAGCAGCACATGATAACCTCTCAGACAAATGAATGTGGGAGTGAATGAATTTGTTTTGTTGTAAAAGTGCTAAAACTGATAGCAGTTATACAAAAAATCCATGCATTATATATACATGTAGCTGGATATTGTAACTTTTGGATTTATTCAAAACATCAAACTGAATAATCAATGTTGAGCAACAATCTAACAGCTTATGTGTGAATTTGTAATGGTGTGATCAGTATGGGTTCCAAGTGACACAGCTGAAACTGCGAATATACCAACTGTGAAATCATTATGCTGATACTGACATCACAAGAGCACTGTGGCAGTTGAAAAGAATATGGCACACTAATGCGAAATCTGTAATAACTCATATCAGAGACTGATGTAGCTAGACAAGTTCAGCGATAATTCTATACACTGCATTCCCAATTATTATGCAACCATAATTTTCTCCCATAGGAATAACTTTGTAAATCGGAATAACCTGACTTATGTTATTTCAATGCAGGGGTATATTATCAATTGCTTACACATAAACACACCAATGTTTGAAATGATGGTTCAATTTTTTATTTTGTAACAAGGGGTAAGGACTCATGGTATTTTAAGATCAGTTTGATTGATTTTGGGTGGCAGTGGGTACCTTATCATGAAATTGCATAATAATTGGGAACACCGCAAAATCATATTACATGGCATAAATCCTCAGTGAATGAACAGGATTTGACAAAATGTACAGGATATTGGCTCAATGGCACAAATAGCATTATGTGTAAAGGATATGCAAATGGTATTATTTCTCTTAGAGATATCACGAAAAATAGTGGTCGCATAATAATTGGGAACGCAGTGTATGAAATTTACTGTTTCTATTGTTCTTACACATCTCTGTTCTAATTTGAAATCAAGACAGTTTATTGTTCTATATGACACTCATAATATTTTGATATAATTATATATATAGACAGTTTATAGGCCAAGGCTGATGAAAAATGTAATTTTTCTGTTTTAGTGTGATTACATCATTGAGATGATGAATGCTATATCATGAGATATTCAACTTTTCTGTTTCTTATTAAAGACTGAAAGAAGATTTTTATTGTGATAACAGAATTCCTGATTGATAAAAAATGTCACTTTTCTGATGTTTTTTTATGAGGTTTTCTTCATCTAAGGATCCAATAATCTAGATTCAATATTTTATGGCATTCAGTAAAGCCACCCAGAGAAGTGAGTAAAGCATATTAATGTTAGATCGAATAAATATCTTGACATTTAGCAGCAAAATATCTAATGCCTTGAAATGATAAGCAAATACAACATATAATTAAATTTCATGCGGTTCATGTTCAATTTAACATGTTTAGTGATTATGAAAATGAGAATTGCTGGAATCATGTGAGTTTTATCGAAAATATCAGTAATTGTCAATAAAATTTGTCATGTATCTTGCCCCCCCCCTCAAAAAGAACTGCAACACACATTATTGCCCCATCTGTGGCAGAGGTCTGGCTACACCACTGGGTGAAATAACTCCGCCCAGAGAGACTCTATCATTACTCAAGACAAGAAAACATTTAAGATGACACCAAACTTGACAGTGTATTTAACCATAGAGCTATAAGGGGCATAGAGGTATTATTTAGAAAGAGGCTCCACTTACTGTAATTTGGTCATGATCAATTTACTTAATTTCAATGTTTTACACACAAATGTGCCAAAATGTTCAAAAGAGATTTTTAAAAATCCTTTGAATTTCGCGGTATTAGCCTCTTTGCTAATAGCCTATTTATTACCCTCGGCACTCTTTCATCCAATCAGCGTCTCGCCCGCACAATTCAAAACCATTACCCCATTTCCAGGTCTGCCTGGAATCCTCTGTCCAGTCCATGAATTAACAGGAAGGGATCCAAATTCGCAAAAGATCAACCAGTCTCAATAAAAAGAGCTTTTAAAGAGCTGCAAGTCAGTCTTTCTCCCGAGAAGATGCGACAAATATAACTTGTGTTTTTTAATGAATTATAAAAAAATTGGCAAAAAATACAAAATTAGTCTCATCTTTAACTTGTAATAACTAATCAGGGACAAGTTTGGCGAATTTGGTATTTCAGGCCATGAAACTAGACATATTATTTGACCTATTAATACACATTAGAAAAGTGTGCAGGGGTGCGCACATTGATAATTTTAAACAAATAAACAGCTTCCAAGCCAGGCCAACATTTCATTATTGTTAATAAAAATAGTGTTTTCATATGCTGATATGGCTGATATAAGTATCTTTCTTTAGAATTATGATTGTATTTAGTAAGTTTTTTTTGTTTTATTTTTTATTTTATAACTTGGCCTAAATATTTGTATTGTGGATCACAAAGATAGATAAATATAGATGGGCTGATAGGACAGACAACATAGATGCGCATATGATAGGCCTATATGGACAAGAAAGACAGCACTATGTATATGAAAGATAGGAAAAATAGGATAGATAGGTAGGTAGATAGATAGACAGATAGCTAGATAGATAGAAAGATATTAGATGGACTTTATACATTAGAAAAATAGGCCTATTAGATGCATACAGATAAACAAAGTAGATAGATAGATAGATAGATAGATAGATAGATAGATAGATAGATGGATAGATAGATGGATAGATAGGTAGATAGATAGATAGATAGATAGATAGATAGATAGATAGATAGATAGATATGAACATGTCTTATTTCTTACAATGCTAAACAGATATTAGATGGACTTTATACATTAGAAAAATAGGTCTACTAGATGAATAGGTCTATTAGATGAATAGGTCTATTAGATGAATACAAATAAACAAAATAGATAGATAGGTAGATAGATAGATAGATGGATAGATAGGTAGATAGATAGATAGATAGATAGATAGATAGATAGATAGATAGATAGATAGATAGATAGATAGATAGATAGATAGATAGATAGATAGATATGAACATGTCTTATTTCTTACAATGCTAAACAGATATTAGATGGACTTATTACATTAGAAAAATAGGTCTATTAGATGAATAGGTCTATAAGATGAATAGGTCTATTAGATGAATACAAATAAACAAAATAGATAGATAGGTAGATAGATAGATAGATGGATAGATAGGTAGATAGATAGATAGATAGATAGATAGATAGATAGATAGATAGATAGATAGATAGATAGATAGATAGATAGATATGAACATGTCTTATTTCTTACAATGCTAAACAGAGGAATTGTTATGCTATTTAGCCACTGGAGACTGTTAGGAGGGTCATTAGATCGCTAAAATATCATTAAGAAGTGGTTTTTTAACTTTTACCTGTGATTTTTCACACATCGTTATAGTCTCATGAGAGACTCTGAGTGAACCTCTGATGTAGCCGGCCGTGCCCTCTTTTCCCTTATAGCTCTATAATACCTCTATGATTTAACATATATATATATATTCTGCATCAAAAATTTAAGGCCAATCATCTACCAGGAGATCAGTCACATGACAAGCCAATAAACTAGAATCTATCAGGTTTCATGAAACCACTGCAGGCATGCATACATGATCAACTGCACTGTCTCATTTGTTGCCCTTTACATTTACCATGCATATTTAGCCAAACCAAGTGCAGTGTGTGCCGAGTTAATTGTCCTGAAATTGCACTATGAAAATAGGAAATTGAAAAATTGTGTACTAAGGTTTAGAACCATATTGAATTATGACAATTACTCTCAAGAAATTTTAACTAATGTTAGTCCTTATAAGAATCACTTCAATTTCTATAAAGGTAATGACCAGCTGTACCCCTGGTGTGTTTTTGATTCTGAGAGAGTATGGTCAAGGAAGAAATGCAAATCTAATGCATTTGCTTTATATGAAGGAAATCTACTCTGAAATCGATACTACATTCAGTGTGTTTCACATTGTATATAATAGGATAATAAGACAAGATACACCTAAAACATGTATACCAGCAGAACGGCATGCTTTTTCTGATCAGTTTAGCTTTTTAAATTGTTAGAATCGGTTGATTTTTAGGTGAGTTACAGCAAATTAATACACAGAAAATAATAAGGCATGTGCTGAGGGTTAGCTGCCGCGCATTTTTATGAAAATCTTCTGTGTGGGAGGGAGAAATGCAGGCTGGACGGAATTTTAAATGTATTTTTTGGCGCGAAAATAATTGTCTGGATCCACATTCTGGATGCTGAGGGGGAAGCAAGGATGTAAATCCCCGAAATAAGAATGTTACACATTGGACAAAGGGTATATCTAACACATGTGGAAAGGATAGGGCTGGATTTGGCTTGCAGAAAAAGCCTTGTGCAATAAAAATTTCTCAGAAATTTTACAAGTGTGTAAGGAATCTCGGACGAATTGTTGAAACCACTGCAACAGCAGAGCTGCAGTGGTTTAATAATGATATTGGTGTCTTAAAAGTGTTATTGGTGTGTGGAGAGTGATATTGGCGTGCCCCTATGCACTTAGCAGCAACAATGCACTTAATTGCCTATCACTTAAGGGAAGGCCTGGGTAGGAGGAAAGCTAACTTCTTGAAATGTCAATCTATCATTTTATAAATATGCCCATTGTAAATAATGGGAAAAATTAAGTATTTTACATATAAAAAAATTTAGTATCTTTAGAAAAACCAGTATTTTACAAGTAGGCCTATGTATCAGCCTGAAATTTGTGGTGCAGAATATAACAAATAGTAGATGTTGAGTCGACCAATATTGAGTTTTATTGGCCTTAGCAGGTAATATTGGTCTCGGCCTACGGCCTCGACCAATATTACTGCTTCGGCCAATAAAACTCAATATTGGTCTCCTCACCATCCACTATCTATATAATATGTGTGTGTGTATCAGGCCACTGGGACTGTGCTGTGGCAGGCTGAATTTTGAGGGTGTCATGCTAAATTTGTGCTATACAGTCCCAGAATGACTTATATTATAAAATCAGATTTCATTTCAGTTAACTGTGAAACAAGCAATACATTTGTAGACATATATGGTCTATAGATAACATTATTACAAGTATATCAAGTTTTTCAACATATTTACGACATCATATTAGAGCAGTACACATACATTGAAATTGAAAATATAGGGGTATTTTTCGAATACATATGAACTCAAAACTGTCATAACGATACATTTTCCCAAAGCGTATGGGGCTTCTCAACAGAGCTGTTACATAGCCATATATGCAGTACCTCATAATCCTTCACTGGTCATGCTCCTCCCAGACTTTTCAAGACCAATGCAGCTGACCCCAAACAGTTAGTGTAGTGACTTAATTTTGCAGGCTGTGTGGGCAGGGGTCATCACAGGCCCAATACACAACCACGAGAAGTTCTGCTATTCTGTTGCATGCGATTTTAACTCTGCCCCTTTTCACTGTTCCACCACAGAGTACGGTAACGTACGTTACCGTCTCAATCATCAATAACAACTGATAATTTTTTTTCTATCCTTGACCTTTACATTGTTTAGCTATGTTATATGGCAACTCACAGTTATAGAGAAGAAGTTGGTCGATTAGAATTTTTGTTAACTTACCCCTTCTTGCCCAGAATTAGCTTCATAAGCCTAATAGGGAGTACTGTAACGTGATTTTGGTGGAGATGGTTACGTGAAGAAAGCACAATTTCTTGTCACCGTACTCTCCCCTCAAGCTTACACACTATAATGACAGCTTCATTATGTCTAGTTCTGGACTTTGCAGTAGGTTTTGAATTTCTTTGCAATAGTCCTACAACTTCTACAATGTGAGCATTGGAAAGATGACCTATAGAAAAAAATGTTCTGAGGTTGCTTGTGACAGGAGACGGTAGCGTACGTTACCGTACTCAGTGGTGGAGCAGTGCTTTTGGTGAACTGTTCATCTGACTTGCAAGTCAATACAAACGGAGACTTTTCTTGAGTTTGTCTTTACCCCTTTGGTTGTCGAACTGAAATACGTGTTGGAAGATTAATGTGTGCAAGGTCAGGACAAATCCCTGACACTTGATTGGTCAGTTTGCTGCGATCCCATCGCAACTGAACAAACACAGGGAAATGCGCTCATGTGTCATGCTCTCGAGATGCAACATTTCTAGCAGTGCTAGATGTCCTGCGATCCGGGGCTTGGAGTTTTTTAAAAATAAATTTCTTACTCAGTTTTTGTGAAATAAATAAATTCTTTCTGGGCAGTCTTGAAATAAGTAATTTCTGGTGGGGGTTTTTCTTAAGAAGGCGATGCTTGATTTAGGAATGAATATTCGGGGACTTCTCGTGCTTGAAATAAATCATTACGTTACCTCATGGAAGGATACCACCCCTACACACTCACCGTCACTCCTCTAGCCTTAAATTCCCTAACCTAAGCCCCTTTTACCCTCACCTAACCTCAAATTCTATCAACTACCTTCAACTTCCCTCAACTTTCCTCAACTATCCTCGGCTTGCCTCAACTGAACTCAGCTTACCTTAACTACCCTCAGTGTTACCCTCTGTATCCTTCAACTACCCTTGGTCCAAAAAATCGATCTCAAACCTTTGTTCCGACATTTATTGGTTGTATATGTTCATTTCAGGTTTCCATGAATGAGGGATGGAGGATCACAAGAACAATCTCCTGCAAATATGCAGACTATGTGGACGCAAGTGCTACAAAGGTGCCCAACCAAAAACAAATTTCACAGATGGTATGCTAAAGATCTTTGGCATAAATGTGGACAGGGACAATTGCATGTTGCATGGGGCACTAATTTGTGAGGCACACGTGCGCCTTATTCGCAAGCACCTTCAGGCTGCCTACCAAAATGTGTCCAAGACACTGACTTTTGTGCCCCACCAATTCAAGTCACATTCAGACGATGGACAGTGTGAAGTGTGTTCCAACACTCTGAAGTACAAGTCACAAGCCATGTCGGGTTCCGAGCTGTCAGCACATAAGAAATCTACAGACAGAGTACAACCAGAAGACTGTGACAAAAGTGCTGTGTCTGATTTATTCAAATTGTTTTGTGAAATGAGTGCAATTCAGAGGCAAATGGTACTAGAGCAATTGCCTCAGAATTTAAAAATCTCTGAAAGGTCTTTATTAGCTAAAGTGATGGGTCAGTTTGAATCTGACAGTGTGTACAGAGATTCATGCCAAATTTCAAATGAGCAGGCAGTCTGCTCTACTTACCAAAATTATGACATGGAAAATTGGTTGCAATGTCGTAACAGTGTTGTTAAATCATTTGTAATTGGCTTTAGTGGCAAAATGTCTTCGAAAGAGTTAGCTGTGCAGGAGAGACTAGCCCTTACCAGAGCAGTCGAACAAATATATTATGTAAGGAATTTAAGGCTAATTACTCCTTTAGCCTTTTTTCAGTCTTTCCTTTTGTTAACAAAAACTGGTAGTAAAGCAGCAGTCAACATTGCTTCTGCCTCTAGTTCATCTGGAGCATACACTTTTCATCAAAGGTTTCTGAGTGCTTTGCCTACTCCACCAAATAAATTTCCTGATGATGATATTATTGTTGTGTTCGACAATGAACAAGTTTACAGAGGCAGGAGAGGGATTCAGACAAAGGCATTATCCTCTGTTATTACTAACATTGCTTATGTTGTCCTTGATAATGAAAAGTGTCAGTTCCAACACGAATTAGCCCCAAAGAATTGGTTTTCCGTCAGTGGTATTCAAAAGGTCAAAGGAAGCACATTGCAAAACCTAGAATCATTTCAAAAGATAGTGAATGAAATGATCACTGCCAGTTCCCCCAAATATGCACAGCTTGATGCTATTCATCACAAGTCACTCATGGTTTTCGTTCAAAAGGCCATTGATGATGTAGTCGGAGAGCATGAAGTAAGTCATGCCAGAGATAACATTGATGATGTTATTGATCAGGAAGTTACAAAGAAAAAAACACTTGCATGCCCCTCTTGTGGTGGGGCAAATCCCAGGAACAGCAGGAATTGCAAACATTGTGGCAAGAAAGGGGCAATTACTCAGGCCAGGCAACAAGCCAATACTAACCGAGAAGAACTTCTCGTACCAGATCAGCCGAAAGTGCAGGTAAAAATAGTAGATGCATTGTCTGGAAAAGCAGATGACGAAAATGATAGGTATGGCTATGTGAAAATGCATGAGAATACTGAAGTGAGACAGATGGTTATTGATGAGCCTGTGCTTTGCAACCCATCAAGTAAGAGCAATATTATTTGTGTCTTACGCCATGTCGGAAAAAAGGCTGGCATTCCCCTCTATGCTGAGCCTGGTCCTGACATGGTACAGCACACCCGTCAATGGGTAACTATTGTTGTTGATGGCTTGATTTACTTAATTGTTAAGTCACTAAAGGAAGATGTACTGATCTGCAGACATCCTCAGTGCCTGGACAAGGTAAGTAGTTTCATGTCTACTGAAGATTTGAAGAATCACTATTCGTCGATTCACAGTACAGACAAGAAAATGACCTACTGCAGGGAGTTCGACTGGGTGTTGCTGAAGGTTGCTGATGGCCATTTTGAGCATACTGTCCTGAAAGCTTTTTTTGATGTCAACTGGATACCCTTCATCCAGGAATCGGTGAAGCGGTTGGGGTTCCTGTCAGACAACCAGTTGAACTATGTGAGGACCTGCAAGGATCATCACTTGACATGGGAATTATTTATCATCATTTTTAAGTCTTGCCTACAGGAGCTCCTATTGCCTTATATCAGGCAGTGCCTTTCAAGCAAAACAGTGCCAACTGCAGAGGAGTTTTTGCAAAAATGCAAAACGGAAAGCCTGTCACCATCATTTGACTACATGCTACACCAAATATGTTATTATGGACAAGCACTATTCAACCTTCGTGCAGGTGTAAGAAAAAATAATGAAGAATATGTGCAGTCAGCCAAGCATATTTTGAAAGAGCTTCTGTGGGCAAGAAATCATCCCAAATATCAAGTGCTTGAGCTTTATGACAGCCTTGTGTCAGAGTGCATGGAAGCAGATGTCAAAGAACAGTGCCAAAGAAGTTACTCCATGGTTACAAAAACAACACGCTGTGGAGAGGGCTATGATTATAGACTGGAGGAGGCAAATAAAGTCATCAAGTCTCTTTTGCCATCATGTGCTCCAACAGACAAGCACTGGTACCAGACATGTTCCTCTGCTTCCTCACTCACTGAAATCCAGAGCAATGCTTTGAAGAATTTGAACATCTCCGAAGCAGAAGGATCCCCCAGATGGCTACGAAAAGGAACTTTTGATCAGGCAATACTTAAAGTCCGTACAACTCTTCGCCAATCAAACTTTCTACATAATGAAGTGTTTACATCTGCTGATGGGCAAATTTTACATCCTGGCTTACTTAAACTTGGTCAAAGGGCCCTCTTGAAGAGAATACATACAATTGAAACTGAGATTCTTGGGAAGGAAGCAATAGACGATCCTTCTCTGAGTCATCCAGTGTATGTGACAGAAGAGGAAGAAGTTAAGTACACTGCCATCGAGAATCAGACAAATGCAAGAATTGAAGGCAACATCAGAAAACTTCTACAGAGGATCCCAGATGCAGCTGTGGCTCAAATGTTCGAAAATCAGCATAAGGAGGACTTAAAAAGGAAAAAGAAGGAAAAACTTCTGAAGATGTACTACACTCTGACTGATGTCGTTAGTAATTATGAATCCGGAGAACAAATGCAAGATATATAATAGACAAGCTCATGTTTTGTCACACTCAGACACCATTGTCATACACTCACACATGATCGATCCTCAATTCGTTTCTACATATACAATTGCAGCAGAATCCTGCTTCCTTCCCAAACATCTCAGTGACATATAATTATATAACAATCTACATTGCAACCAAAAATTAATCAGACCCTGGCTTCTTTGTTATTTTGTTGGAGGAATCACTAGGTAAACTGAGAAACATGTAGGTAAAGCAAAAACATCCTTAGAATTAAGTGTAACTTGTTCAAATGAAATTTATTGTGAAAAGGGCTAGTTTGTTTGATTTTGATGATAAACTACCAAGGGACCATTGTCATTGCATTAAATGACATGTGTGATCGTCAGTCAAGAAGATTGAGATGAATATTTGAGATAGAGCTCTTCTACATTGAGCTGTCATACAGTTCGATATCTATGTCGTCTATATTTCTGGTTTTGTTCAGACCTTGAAAAATGGAAATTTATGATTTCACCAAAATCTTGCAAGTCTTACAACATTTAGCAGTATTTTTAACAGCATAAACTTGGCAGTCAAGACTGCAAGTATGGCCATTTGAAACTCAACATTGCTCTTTTACAATGCATGGTTTTGGCACATTGTCAATGCATTTATTTGTTCTCTGAAGTTTTTTATAACAGTGCTTGAATCTGTTAAAAATGACAGTTTATCTATTTAATAGACCCAACACTGAGGCAAAAATGTGAAATTTTTGGAGGTGCCTTCTGTAGTAGCTGTATCCCGTTTGGCAGTGATCACTCTGGTCCCTGCACCAGCAGCAGCATGGGAGAACTTGTTCATAAAGTAAAAGGAATCAGGAGATGTTAGAGCTTCTTCATCAGTAGGGGAAATTATCACCAGCTCATGACAGCCAATGTCCTCAGCCTCACATGACAATCACCCTAGCATTGTCATCACCCTCCCATGACACTCTCACAGTGTCATGGCCTAGCCATGACTTAGGCAGTGCTCAAAATCACCTTTGACTGGCTATTTAAAAAGAACTACTGCAACTATCACTTCCAAACTTGGTATAAAGTTGTATCACAGTGTCAACTAACTCTATGATTTTTGGCAGACCTATCCATTACATAATGAGGAAAAGAACCCGAAGGCTCCAGAGAAATTAGGAAATTGTCATCAGCTGCTGATGACTTTGCAGTATTTCGTGAAACTGGATAGAATTAAGTCCCGCCACTGACATGCTGCTGTGTGGTGAGGATGGCTGCAAAGAGATCAGACTTTCTTCTGAGACCCAACTGATCAACCCCATACACTCAATCATCCTGTCAGGGCCAGGACTTGGCTGGAATTACAATTGTCCTCATATGCTGGTAATTTCCCTGACTGTTCATGTTAAGGGTCAATCTCGAGCTGGTCAGTTAACTTATATGTACACCCTTTTGTGTGATATTGGTCAGTCATTCAGTTTATATTATGTGTAAAATAATCAAAGACAATTTACAGCTACTATCTAGGTTGCTGTTTGAATCTGAAATTCACATCAGATGTAGATTAATCAATAATCATTCAACCTAAGTTCATCATTTATAGATATATCATTGTAGTTGTAAGTTTAATGTGAACAGGGTTGCTGCTGGTGCACATGCTGCAGTGGAGTTGGAGTGACACAGGCAGGCCAGGGATAGGGGTGATCACTCCCAAAAGGGGTAAAGGCTGAACTGGGCCACCCTGACTCACTTACATAGGCCAAGTATGGGAGTGCTCATCTTGACAAGTCATCTAGAGTATGGGGAGTGCTGGGTCTTATCAAAGGTTCATGACTAGTCATCAACCTTTGGTCTTATAGATAGTATGTCTTTGCTGTTAACCAAGGTGCAGCTCGGTTAGATGATGTTGGGGCAACTCATGTACCCCAATTCTAGTATTCTACATACAGTATGATATTTTTTGGTCTGTTGTCTGAACTCAGAAATTGTTATACCTATGAAAATGAAAATGTACCATAATATGAGTTATAAATTCCCCATATGTACCTTTCGGGGGCCTAAATGCTATTTAAAAAAATGATAAGAGCAAATTCAGTAAAAATTTGAAAAAAATAATATTTTTTCAATGCACTGCAATTCCGTAAATTTTGATTTAAACGTCTAAATTAAACCTCTTTGAATGTCTTAATTCATTTGGAGGGCCAATCTTAAGAAATTTGATAAATTCAACAAAAATAAATAAAAATTAAGAATTGTATAATTTCTGTTATTTTTCTGGAATTTTGTTTCTCACAAATTAAAGGTGATAAATAAATTGTTAAACTTCAGTCAATATTATAGTTTTTAACATATTAGGAAGTAAGTTTTTGGCCATTACAATTTTTGTGTTTATATGGCAAGTTTAAAATTCACAAAAATGTGAAAAAAACCATTTTCTTACCATTTTCCTTTCTTGTATTATGCTATGTTAATAAATGTAAACAAAACTATGATGGAGAGTGTATTACGTGATTTTCATGCATTATATATTGCCATGTACAGAAGAGATGCATGGGGAAACTGCCTGTTTATACAACACACAGATTCAACTTGTGGAAGAATAGCTTCGGAAACCCCATGGCATGCTGCCTCGACTAACTTTGTACTTCATACTTTTAAAAAGGAACTTCAGAAACATTACGCAGATTAAGACTTTTCTGGAGGGTTTCGCTTTAATCTGAATGTTGACCTGTAAAAATTTAATTTAAAATCACTTGTTCAGATCAATCAGTGAAGGACAAATGAGTTTTTGGATTCTTCTTAAAGCCAATGTCATTACAGTTCTCACTTTTTCAGGCAATTTGTTCCATAGCTTAGGTGCTGCATAGAAGAATACACGGTCTTCAAACTTGTTTTTGTTGCATATAGCAGGTTCTGCTAACAGCTCCTTCTGGTCATCATTTTATGTTCCTGTTGTCAACCAAATGTTTCTTAATATTTTGATATCTCCAACTTTTTAAAGTGTAATATCACTGCACTTGTTTTCACTACCATTGGCAAAAAGTAAATACACAGGATAAAGCTGTGAGAGTTTTTGATTCCATTCACTTAAGCTTGAATCTGAAGATTATCTGTAGGGCCAGTAGCTGACAAGGTTACTATAAACTTGCAATGACTGCTGCTTTATTAGCCTGAGACTTCTTGCTACTAACTGCTATACACTATGAATTGGACTATGACTATCGATGGTGAAAGTGCAAAACCTTGTAAGTCAAAAAAAGGTTTTTTTCAGAAATTTAAAAAAAACTATCAAAAACCTTTTTTATTTTAATGTTTATCGATGGTGAAAGTGCAAAACCTTGTAGGTCAAAAAAGGGGTTTTTCAGAAATAAAAAAAAACTATCAAAAACCTTTTTTATGTTAATGTTTATCGATGGTGAAAGTGCAAAACCTTGTACGTCAAAAAAAGGCGTTTTTTAGAAATTTAAAAAAAACTATCAAAAACCTTTTTTATGTTAATGTTTATTAATATGTGAGTTATGGTCAACCTTATATATAGAAAGTGACACCCATTTGTAGCATATTTTTGTCAGAGGTCATTGACGCCTTGCATTGATGTTACCATCAGATATGATTGAAAATGTCGACTTACAAGGTTTTGCACTTTCACTTTTTACAAGTTAATTAAAATGCAGTAAAATTATAATTTGGCCATGACAGATTACAATAAGAAATTTTATTGAGTGGCTACAATGACAAGAAAGAGGAAAATTATTTTTTTTTCAAATTTTCATGCACACTCCTTTTCAATAGCCTACATCACCAAAACAAATATAGGCAGGTAAAATATTTTTAATTAGGAAATTTGCTGTGAGCCACATAAATGTTGCACAATCATCGTTTTTCAAAAAAAGTTGAAATATCCCTAAATATGTGCTCCAAAGTTCTGATTTGAGTTACAACGTTTTGCACTTTCATTTTTTGGAACAAATCGACACACAAGGTTTGGTGAAATCATTCTGTTACAGCTTCCAAAAATAGCAAAATGGCAAGGTGACCAATTGACAGCATGTATTGGATATTGAAATAGTCATTCCACCCAAAATCTAAAAAGATCAAAATTTTGACATACAAGGTTTTGCACTTTCACCATAGCTATGTCTTTTCCTTTGTCTGGATTTTGTACTGAGGAAAAAAAAAAAAAATTATATAATACCAGTATGCTGTCTAACAGTATAAGTAAATACAGACAACAGTCAGTGAAGTTTTCTGTGAGATCATGTAGTTTAAAAAGTTGTTTTTTTGTCTGTAGAATTGATAAATCGTTTTATAGTCCAATGTGCCACTAAAGCCATGATTAATGTTATATTATTATATTATTTCCGTGTTGCTTTGATTTTGTGGTACAATTGTTCAGAAGAAATCTATTTTGGATTACATGTATTTTTATTTCAAGTTTTTTTTACTACGTTTCTGATAGGCTTAATATAGAAATACATGCATCGATTAACAAATTCATTGTAGCACTTGAGGAAAGTGTACATTTTGACATCACATTGTGCATGACTTGCTTATAGGTAGTGCATAGAAATGGCCAGAACAAACGATTTCTGTTGATGTCAAATATATAATTAAATGATGGGTTTCATTGCATATTGTGAACTATTTCCTATCACTGTCAGAGAGAATAACAAGCGTCGGCAACCTCTTGTGAATGTATTGAAGGGAGAAATGTTAACATATATCTGACGAAAATGTGTGACTATGTATGGTTGGGTCTTTTAAAGAGTTTTACAGAGATTCATTTGAGAGAGATAACAGTCACCGTCTAGCTGAAATGCTTGCCATGTCGCCCCCCTCCCCGCCAGCACAAACACACGCAAATCAAGCTTTGTGGTCAGAGCCATGAGGCTGCAATAACAGACTTCATCCGTGAATTTTGTAATAATAGACTCCATCCATGCAATGTAGCTACTGTTGAATTCTGATGCATGACATGTGGCATTGAATTCATTATATTTTTTTATGTGTGCATATTTTTGCACATTGTATTAGCTGAAGTGGGCACTGAGTTATCCGTGCTTATTTTAATAAAGTTGACTTGTTACTGTGCATTTCAATAATTATTTGTACCATATCACTTTGAAGGGACATCACCACTTGCCATGTTTCTTTCATGTTATTTACCCAATGTGTTGAATTGTATTAGCCTAAATGAAAAAATGGGCAATATTTCATGAGCATGTGTTTTGAGAGTGTATATAATAAAGGGCTGAAAAAGCTTTCTTACATAATTGACTGAGTTTGTATTGTATTCAATAATGACACTTGTAGGGTATCTTGTGAACACACCATTCGAGATTTAGCATAGGCCTAATGCATTCAACTTAAAACAAATTAATCAAAGGATCAGTACTTGATGTTTGGCATTTGGCGCAACATTTTCAGCAAATATAATTCTCTATGACACTTGGTCATGCACTCGCCTTGCCAATAAGCTCTATACAGTCCTAGGACTATATACTTACAGCAAAAGTTTAAACGTGACAAAAGGGAACACCACAACTAATGGATACAGTCCTAGGACTACCTACAGGGTAAAGCTCTGTCTGAGCATCTGGTCAGATTTTGCCACATCTCAGTTATTGCCCCCTAAATGACATTTTAATAAGATGAGGAATGTGTGCAACCACAAACAAAACCACTGCCTCCTCAGACTCTGAAACATGTATGTGGGTCAGTACTTCCCACCAATTTTAGTACTGCACTTACAAACCCCCTTTAGGAAAATCCATGCGTCAGTGATGAAGTTATATTTTGTTTATTCCATGAATCTGTAAGTTTAAGATTGCCTAACCACAGAGAGGAGAAGCAGGGGGGGGGGGGGAGGGTGCTTGAATAGATGTCTCCATGCTATGTACATGAACAATTGATAAATTATTGTTTAAGAAACATTGATAAACATAATATTCATTTTTAGCAGCACAGCTGCTCTTACCCCAAGAATTTTATGCAAATCTTGTAAGCGCTCTGGTGGTGGCTCTCTTTCACCAATCTTGTTCATTGTAACTTTCGACCAGTCACTTTTGGTGCCCTTCTGTAATGGAAAAATTTAATATAGAAACTAATTGGACTGGCTTCCATGGGTCAAAGGTCAACAATGCCTTCTTATTCTTCTTCTCCTTTGTATCTCTGTGACTGGCATGCCTGTGCAGGCTGTGCTGCTTAAAGTGCTTGCACGTTATTTTTATATTCTAATTTTCAAGCATAATTATGTGCCCCCCTTCACCCCCTTTTCGTTATGGTGTTGGGGGGGGGGCTATTCGGGGAGGCCCCTACTCAGTATTCAGTAATGAAGAAGTCAGAGTCAAATACTGAGGATTAGCAGGATCTGACCAGATGATAAGGCAAAGGACGATTGAAACTGCTGTCCAGCATAGGAGGTCTTGATAAGACAAAGGATGATTGAAACTGCTGTCCAACATAGGACTTGATAAGACAAGATGATTGCAACTGCTGTCCGAAAAAGGACTTGATAAGGCACAACAAGATTGGAACTGCTGTCCAACATGTGACTTGATAAGGGACAATATTATTGAAACTGCTGTCCAACATAGGTCTTGATAAGGCACAGGATGATTGAAACTGCTGTCCAAAATAGACTTGATAAGGGACAAGATGATTGAAACTGCTGTCCAACATAGGATTTGATAAGGCACAGGATTATTGTCGGCCTATATGTAATATAGGGACCGACTCTGTGGTGAGCCTGTCACGTTGTAGAAAGGATTTTTGTCACAGCATTTCTGTCAAAGCCAAACTCGTTAACACCCTATATGCCATTCCAGTTTCTCTAATGTACTGTAACTGAGGTCCCTGTGGCCTGAAATTACATGTATCAAGAATCAGCAGTAGGGGGTGACAATTTCATATCCAGGAAGGGGGAGGGCTTGGAGTTTGTTTTTTTTTAAGTAAATAATTTCGTGCTCACTTTTGATGAAACAAATTCTTTCTGAACATTCTGGTCTTGAAATAAATAATTCCTGGTGTACGGGGGTGACCATTTCATATCCAGGGAGGGGGAGGGCTTGAATTTTTTTTTTTAGTAAATAATTTCTTGCTCACTTCTGACGAAGCAAATTCTTTCTGAACAGTCTGGTCTTGAAATAAATAATTCCCGGTGTAAGTAAAGGGGTGACCATTTCACATCCAGGGAGGGGGAGGGCTTGAATTATTTATTTATTTATTTTTTTAAAATAATTTCTTGCTCACTTTTGATGAAACACATTTTTTCAGAACAGTCTGGTATTGAAATAAATCATTTCTGGTGGGGATACATTTAACAGCCTGGTGTTTCTAAGTTAGGGGCAACCATTTAATAATCAGAGGGACTTGGGGGGGGGGCTCAGCAGGAAATTATTAATTATTTTTTTAAATAATCACTTAAAATATTTGCTCGACATTTCCTCCTTGTTAGACAGCAATCCATGGGCCAGACAATCCCTTAGCTGAAACTGCTGTCCAACATAGGTCTTGATAAGGGACAACAACATTGAAACTGATGTCCAACATAGGTCTTGATAAGGGACAACAAGATTGAAACTGCTGTCCAACATAGGTCTTGATAAGGCACATGACGATTGAAACTGCTGTCCAACATAGGACTTGATAAGGGACAAGACAATTGAAACTTCTGTTCAAAATAGGACTTGATAAGGCACAACAACATTAAAACTGCTGTCCAACATAGGACTTGATAAGGCACAACAACATTAAAACTGCTGTCCAACATAGGACTTGATAAGGGAAAAGATGATTGAAACCGCAGTCCAAAATAGGACTTTATAAGGTACAACAAGATTTAAACTGCTGTCCAACATAGGTCTTGATAAGGCACAGGATGATTGAAACTGCTGTCCAACAAAGGACTAGATAAGGGACAACAAGATTGAAACTTCTGTCCAACATAGGTCTTGATAAGGCACATGACGATTGAAACTGCTGTCCAACATAGGTCTTGATAAGGCACAGGATGATTGAAACTGCTATCCAGTATAGGTCTTGATAAGAGACAAGATGATTGAAACTGCTGTCCAACATAGGTCTTGATAACACAAGATGATTGAAACTTCTGTCAAATATAGGTCTTGATAAGCCACAACAAGATTGAAACTACTGCCCAACATAGGTCTTGATAAGGCACAGGACCATTGAAAATGCTGTCTAACATAGGACTTGATAGGCATAAGATGATTGAAACTGTCAAACATAGGTCCTCTGAATGGGGCCTCTCCTGCACAGTTTCTGAAACCCCCTTTTTAAAAGACTTCTTTGAATATGAAATGAGCTGTGGTGTTTATTTTGAGTTTAAACTTGCAACTGCATGTCAAGTGCTGCATAATCTGCTTTCAAGGGTATATAATCTGCAAAAGTACATTTGGCAACCCAAATGCCCCAGAAACATTTGTGGTTTGTGGTTTGTCAACTGATGAGGCTGTCATCATCTTTTAAGACCATTAAATTAAATCCACTCTGACGTAAATGGAGTAATGCAGAAAATAGGAATGTGGGGGCCCATCGACTTATTTTAGCCACGGCTCCCATTTGTGCACGATATTTTATACACGCACTTAAGTATTTTCAACAAACACCATTCTTTGTCTATTCACTCTATTGACTAAGAAAAATGTGGTCTTTAAAATCACCAAATATAATGTATATTATCAGTTCACTTGTTTATTCGAATGAAACTTAGATTTTTTTCCAAAACAAAAAGTTGTATTTTCCCTAGTATTTTGCTTCAAAAATGTATGACAATAAGTAAGGATGTGTGGCATCAAAATGTAATGCACTTCATATGTCACTCAGGTAAGAAAACAAGAAAATCTTAAGAAAAAACAACATGCAGGCTGCAGCTATAACATATTTAAAATTTCAAACAAATTGTTATTTTTAAATGTAAATCTACTGTGTAGCTATATTCCATGAAATTCTCAAGGTCTTCTTTTTTTTTTGCTACTGCATGTTTGATCATATCAAGAAGATATTTTGAAAGTTCCATTTTTATTCTTGGCATTTACTTTTTCCAAGAGTTTTTTAGTTATCTTAATGGAACAAAATATTTATTAAATTGGAAGTGATTATCACAGAAATTAATTATTTGGTTTACCCTGTAAAATGTACAAGAAATACCCACAAAGGAGCAGGGAAAGAAACTTTAAGAAAGAATTGGTGGCAGAAGGCTGTGGAATGTTTGTGTGTGTTTTACGCCTCTGCAGCACCTAGAAGGCTGTGGAAATATTTCCATCTATCTATCCATGTATCTACCCTCATATCTACCCATCTGCTTTTCATCTATCTATCCATCTATCTACCTAGCCCTGGGAAGGGTCATGGGTCATCCCATACAAAATCTTGAGATTTTGACAGTGGATCAGGAGATTGAGGACGGCAATAAAACTACTGAAAAAGGCATTAAAAAACCTATTTTTCTTTTACCTGACATATTAATCTACTGACAGCACTATTTTTGAATGTATTATCTTATTGTTGGTCAGAGTAAATCACTCCTAAAGTCGTAGAAATGCTCTAAAATCGTTTATTTTAGCCATGAGCCTCATTTTGAATTGTGATGTCACCACAGTGATGTCACAAATGCTATGTTATGACGTCACCTTTACTGCGTGTTACGTCACCATTAAAGCTAGAATTATGACCAATCAGAGATGGCCGTTCGTTCAATGTATACGGAAGAAATTTAATGTTTGAATTTAACATAATAATTAAGCAATTAAAATGATGACTGTGGTGATGGAAATATGTGCCGTCAGGAGCAAATTTTTTCTATTTTCAGAAAGTGCAGTTGATTTTTTAACAGAGCAGTATTATTTCTCCCAAACCATCTCTTTCAAATCTCAATCAATGGGAGGATTCATGAGCCCCGTCCAGGGCTACTATCTACCCATCTATCAATCCATCTATCTACCCATCTATATCCATCTATCTATCCATGTATCTATCTATCTATCCATGTATCTATCTGTCTATCCATGTATCTATCTGTCTATCCATGTATCTATCTATCTATCTATCTATCTATCTATCTATCTATCTATCTATCTATCTATCTATCTATCTATCTATCTATCTATCTATTGTGCTCGTATTAATCTATCTACACACTGCATGTATCTGTCTAGGCCTGTGTATCCACTTTCCATCTATCTCGGCCTATCTATCTATGTATCTTGACAGTTGCATATTCATTACCTGAATGACCAGTGAGCTGTCCTGATCAGACATAAATTCATTTAAAATTAAACACATTTTTAAGTTTGAGCAGTGTAAATAGACATGATTAGACACAGTTTCCTTGAACGAAGTTTGGGGTTAAAAAAAATGTACAAAGAATACATCAACACAGCGTTGTAGTATGTGGTCTCAGCTTTGAGTTGATGTAAAGATCAAAAAAATCTGTTGGGAAAATTTTGAGAAAATTGAAATTTAAAATTTTTAGTTTTTCACACCCTTGTTGCATGAAAAATATCAGTTATAGATATATCAAATGGCATTGCAGTGTTATTGAAACATCATAATTTATCTAGTTAAACATTGATTTACTCAATCAGATTTAAAAAATGTCAGAAAAGCATTTTATTTCCAATTTTCACATCTTTTCCAACATTTAGGTGTGTTGCAAACTCAGTGAATCTTGTAATGTGTCAAAATCAAATATGAACATGGCCATTTCGGCTTTATTATTTCTTGAACCAAAGAAAAGCGGCAAATGAACCACCAGGGTGTGAGAAAATGCCTTGTAAACTTCATTAGTGATGCAAATTGAGAGTTTTTGCATTTCACCAGTCAATGTTTTCAAGTGGGATTCACAAAAAACATCTGTTAATTTACTGGACAATAAACAATAAACACATGTAGAAATACATACTGCCAGCATCTGACAAGTGTATATCTTCACCACAGCTTTCCGTGTAAGTTGTATTTGATATCAAAGGAAATAACATTTGAGAGAATTATTTGTTTAAATCAATAAAAAAAAAACATATGCAAGTGGCCTAATGGCGCAGATGGCTAATTCCAAGTTTTATTACAGTGTCTATGTTCATATTGAAATATTGGTTGCAATTTCTGGTATTCTGAAGAATTTTAAGGGCTTTCTTTACCCATTTTTGCCAATTGTTAAGATTATTTCATGGAATTTAATGGTTGCCGACTTCCAAAATTCAGTTGTTCAGTTGTAGCATGCCTTTGTGCAACCAACAGAGTATTAAACTATCAGTCAACAGAGTCTCTTCCATGGTCACATAGTTAATATTGGTTGTATATGAACTTTCCAGAAGGAATTAGGGATCGATATTATGATTTTAATAAATTTAACTTCAAACGGGAAGCTCTCCAATTAATATTAATTGGTAATATTATTTATTTTTCTTTCATAATAAGAACATCAACACTTAAAAATTTATCCTATACATATTTTCTAGCCAATTCAGTGCATTAGTAATGTAAAATCTGCATAGGAAGTACTAAATTGAGACTTATGCACAATTTATGAAAATCAATAAAATACAACCGGAAACTAAGACCCTAAACAAAAATTTCAAATTGGAGGAATGGACTATTGAGGCAATCATGTTTCTTCAGATTGTGATAAGAGGTTTTGATACTGACATGAAGAGATAATACTTTGAAAGTGTTGCGACATACATCTCAAAATATTGATATAGAAATGCTGTAAAAGCCCTAAATATGTCTTATTATTGGCTATATTGCTACAGTATTCTGCTACTTAGCTAATTCAGGCGATGAATTAGGGAAATTATGCAGGTTCAGTTGATTGGACTCTAAATGGGTTCGGAGAATGCGGATTATAGTCTAGCAAGTTTGTAACACCTTCAGAATGTGATATTCCTTTTAAAAACCACTTAATCATAATTCTGAATTTGGTCCACTGTATATATGAGCACCCGGGAGGGAAAGGAAAGCATTTCTATGTTAAGATTATCATTTTAAACATTCTATAGGCCTAATGGATATTTTGCCTGCAACAAGGGTGTGAAAAACAACAAATTTTAAATTTCAATTTTCTCAAACTTTTCCCAACAGATTTATTTTATCTTTACATCAAATCGAAGCTGAAACCACATACTACAATGCTGTGTTGACAGAATCTTTGTACATTTTTTTAAACCCTAATCTTCGTTCAAGGACACTGTGTAGAGGCTTGTCACCAAACAAACGACTACAAATCCTCAATAGAATTAGAAAGTGACAAAATGAAGCTCATCCAAGAAATTACTCACTATAGGCCTATGACTGATACAGTGCTTAATACCTTGGCCCATTGAATCACTTACAAATCCCCTCCCCCTCCCCCCCCCCCCCCACCATTCCCCATACCTCCCAAGTCTACTGTCAATCCGCATTTTGAATTTTAACTGATTGGGGGGAAGGGGGGGGGGTCCTGAGGAAGCAGATATATGACTGGCAACTGAAATCCAATACATGCTAACATGGCCACATGGGTCAACCTGGCTTGTTTCTCTTGAATGTCACATTTGTCTGGAGCTCACAGAACTGACCACACCTAAGTGCTACTGCTTTAAATAAAAGGAATTTGCCATGGAAGACCAGGAAATCCCAGACGAGGTAAGGAACTGAAATACCATATGATTTAATTCTTCACATTATTATTGCACAATATAATGTACATTTTAGATAATGTACATTGACATACAGATAAAACCATTAAGATTATAATTTTGTCTGTTTGACAATGCAAAATTTAAACACACTGTCAAATTAATTTTGGTACACACAATCCAAGCCCAAATTCTCTGCATTCACACGATTGGGATCAGGTAATCCACGAAATGATTGTTTGTGCAGGAAACGAAACATAATTATGTATAACATTTTCTTTGGGGGGGGGGATAACTCACTCAGCATGGCAATGGGCTACAACCACTGGGTCTGGTAACCAGGGCTTATAAATGTTCCATGTGTTTTTTAAATCACTATCCCTCTTGAAACATGTATGAAAAATTGGTACACTGTTGGTCAAAACTCCCATATTCCAACCAGTCAAAATTCTAATTAGCCTGCAAGGCCCAAAGATAGGCTACTAGACAAAAAGCCCCAATTATCCATTTATCAATCTTCATTTCCTCTTTGTTCCATGTTCTTGTTTTCCAAACTCCATCTTTTCACTCCATGGACTAGGGTGAAATGGTCTCTCAGCAGTGTTAGGGGAGGGGGGGTCGGTCCTACTGGGTCCTGGTTTATCTTTCTGATGACATGTAAGTTGATGTAACACATGTGAGGTCCATTTGTCAAAGCCCCAAAACCTCTTACTCATGTGCAAAAAAGTGTTGTTGTTTTTTTTAAAGCAAAATTCATGATCTTGACTACTTTTAAAAATGCAACTTCCACCCATCATAGAGGTATTATTTAGCTCTATGCACCCATTTAGCAACATAACTGATTTTATACAAAATGTGACAATGAAAAATGCTATAGGCCTAGAAGGTGATGTTTGAACTTTTTGGGAAAATGCATTTTCACCAGAATTTAAAGCAGTTTGAAGAGTTACTTGTTGCAATTCCATGTTTTATATTTTGGTTATTAGGACAACTGCCCCCATATTTTCAGTTTCGGATGTCATATTTGATATATTTCCATTACACAATTGGTGTCAGAGCCTCAAAAATGGCTGAGAAGTCAAATTTTCAAAAACAAATGGATATTTGAAAGCTCTGCTACAGGAAACTGAGCAATAATTGCTGAAACTGGTTTTGCAGTTCACCTGATGTCCTTTAACAGATCAAAACTCTTAAAACCTGTGAATTCATATATCTATATATAGGCTTACCAATACTACTTACTGCTCAGTCAATATCCATCCGTTTTTTTAAATTTACTTCTCAACCATTTTTGGAGGTCTTGCACCAATTGTGTGAAGGGATATAATATGAAACCAGAAATTGAAAATGTCAGGGCAATTGTCCTAATAATCAAAATATAAAGCCTGCAGTTGCAAAGTGTGTGTCTCAAAACTCAGCTTCAAAACAAGGCGAAAATGCATTTCCCAAAAAGTTAAGAAATCACTCCATGTTTTAAATGAAGAAATCACTCTATGTTTCAAATGATTATATATCCTAGGCTTTTGTCAGCACAGACTTCAAATTATGCCAAAGTGCCTACCTCAGGTAGTTCTACATCCGAGATTTTTTTTTTTCACCCCTGGGTGATTTAGCCTTTTTTGGCATGGATTAGCTGCTGTGAAAAACAGGTGGCTTCAATTAATTCCTACTCCTCCACTGACACTGCCGCCCCCTCTTTTTATTTTGCAACAAACCCAGATAAGGGCGCATTGCAGATTCTGCAACAAAAATACCCCCTAGTCCATGCAGTGTTTTCTTCCTCTGCTTTCTCCCTCATGCTCTGGGGACAATTCAGAATCCTTGACCAATGCTTTTGGTCAGGGAACAATGTGTATAGGTCTACCAAGTTGGCATTTGCAGTATATGGGTCAAATTTATTACATAATTTTTCCAGCAAACCTCACTTTTATATATGTGCTCATTGTCTACACATATGAAATCATCCGTAATAGTTATTCTTTTGCATATCTGAAAAGTAACAATTATAGTCAGAAAGTGATATCAGTCATTATAGTGGGACGTGAATATTAGTATTTTGTTTGCCTCAGCCAAATACAAGCCAGATTTTTTAAAAATCTTAGACCATAGTCATATAGCATGGATGATATACACCATTGTATCAATTGCTAAAACTATGTAAATGAGGTATATCAATTTTGGAACCCTATAGTCATTTTGAATTTGTTAATTTAAATTTTTTTTTTTTTTTTTTACAGAATAACTTGTTGACGCCTACAGGCAACAGGAACATTGCAAGAAGAAGGTAGGTATTATATTCAGTTATTATTGCTGTTTGCAAATTGGTGGTCCAGACAGTGTCAAAATTAACTTTTAATGATCTTGTGATGTCACTGGCTTAAAGACGTTTTGTTTGTGTCAGTTATGGTTAATCAATTGATTCAGTGTATAGGTGATATTAAGTATAGGTTATTAATCATGGGAGAGGGGATATGTGATTTATCATCCGAGGGCTTTGTCTCAAGATGTGATAAACGCATATTCCAGATTCTACGATGAATAACCAACTTATACCATGAGACAAACTGTCAAACATGAGTCGATAAAAGGACAACAAAGACTACGGGATTTATTGCAGTGAAATACAGGCTTGTGATTGGTTGAAACAGGCATCAAATGGTATAACAAACTAATTAAATGAATTAAGGTACCTCAAATGAAAATTTTAAGAGATCTACCGAAAACTGTCAATGAGGTGACAAAACCAACTTGCAAGTTGAAAATAAGAAAATTCATTCTTCCAATGGACCGTCAATCAGTAAAGAGCTCCAATATGCCAACCCAAATAATATTGACAGTCAGAGTGGTAGACAGCATAGGGAATTTTAAATAGCATAGCCATGAATCACAGCAACATAATTATGAAAACAATTACTGTCAAACATACATTTTGTAATATCATAGTGCACACAAGTATAGGTGTTCCACATGCAAAATAAAATAATGTATGACATACACAGGCTAAGACGAGCCTTTGCTTTGGTGCATTGTGAAGGTCCAGAGTTCTGTTTGGAAGAGATCCTCAAATCTAAAATCTAAAAGCCATCTGAACCAGTCATAATTTCACTGTGATAATTTCAAGAAATTCAATGTTCTCTTTCTATTCTGGAATATTTAGCCATACATTGTCATGGAGTGAATCTAGAAAATATAGGATTTTTGGACTTGTAACTGAAAATCCTACTATTAATTCATGGACCCGTCCGTCTTTCACAGCAAAAGTATAGGGTGCCCATCCACAAAAACTTTGATGCAACCCTTTTTCACCCACTACAAGGTTTTAGGCTGGGTTTTATGTTCAAAATTTATATTTAATATATGCCCCTGCCCTACCTCCATTTCACGGGTATCATGCTAGTGTACTGAAATATACTGTGCAAACATGTAAACCCCCGGTGGCATCATGTATATTTGCAGAAAACTAGTATGTACTTTTATTCATGCATGAGCTTGAGTGAGACAGGGGTTCTCATTATTTTGCCATTTTAACTCCTTGTGCAAATTGGTTGAAAAAAAATGAAGTTAAGTGTGTTGAAAGATACTCAACAGCCAGTTGCTACCCTTGACTGTTACAGCTCAACTTCATGAAGCAGACACACTTTTAAAACTTCAACAAAAATCTGGGATGTTCCAAAATGGAAGTTATAAAGCAATTTAAATGGAGTTAATTGATTCCTGAAACTATTGACCAAGTTGTTTTCCACATTAACCAACAAGCCTTTTCACACATTGTTGGTAGATTTTCCTATCTAAGAAGTAAAATAGACAAGAAAACACATTTGGGGTCATGAGAAAAGGGTTATTTGGTCAATAGTTTTAGGGCTCTTTAACCCTCTTTAAATTGTTTCCTACCTTCCTTTATGACACTTCCAAGATTTTGTTGTAGTTTTAAAAGTGTGTCTGCTTCGTGAAGAAGAGCTGTATTTGTTTGATCCAATCTTTGAGTGAAACAATACCTGATTGGTTTTATAACCACTGAGGTAAAAATTCAGATTAATTTGTTTTCGTGTTGTTGGGCAAATAATGTGGTAGATTTAAGACAATGTGAAAAGTTTTAATGTAATTGGTGAAGAATTTCGCATAGAAATTTGTCCGTAAGATTTCCCAAAGAGACCAATGACAATAATATAGAATGCCCTAAAAAATCAGTCAGAGGACTGAATCAGCTGCCCGTGTTAAATAACCCTGCCTTTAACCTAATAATAACTACAAATAAAAACAATATCTCAAAATAGCGCCAAACCGAGAAACAAAAGGTTCATGGACAACATATATAAACAAATTGTTTTTACAGCCATGCATGGCCGCAAGTTTCACCCATTGTAACTGTCATGTTTTCACTCAGCTGCAATGCTGCACTTTGGGGCAATTACTGTGACCGATCATAACAAAGCAAGTACTTGTTCAATCTTCACCAAATCGCGAGGAATTATAGTTTGTACACAGTACCAGGTGTTCTTTTAGAAGTAATTGCTTTAAATAACATTGCATAGGAAGAGTGAGGCAACATATTGAATTAGTTGTACTGCTAGCATAAAATCAATTCTGATGCCATATATGTTATTCTCATGGTATTATAGATCTTTGCGGATCAGCGGCCCACACCATTTTCAAAATTTGCTTTCAACTTGCCCATGTGATGTCACTGGCTTAAAAGTGTTTTCATGATTTTTTTGCATCAGTTTAATAGTGTTTATTGGTTAAGTTAGCATGTGATATCTATCAGCATAAGTGTCAATAAACAAACTACTTTAGGCCTACTTTGTTTGCAAGATATGCATGTGATGAGAGGATTAGAAGACAAACAGGTAACTGTGAATGACGTGGCAAAGCCAGTTTAGAAGTAGAAAATGAAAAAGTCAAGATCCACTGGACCGCCAATCTGTAACGAGCTCTAATAGCCATCAAAGTTTCTGGATGTGTTGTGTACACATAGAATTAAGCATTCATGACAAAATTACTGTAAAATACAAGGTTGAATTTTTCGTTCATCGTGTTTTACTGGAACTGATTTTTCTTTAAATATGGCCAAATCTTAAGTGGGTGTAGGAATAAAGTGTACTTTTTCTTTTGATCAAAAATTGTGGCCAATGCTTTCTGTAGATGTGGAATTTAATGAAACAAATTAAATTGTATCATAAGAAAAAAGTTTTACCACTTTAATTTCACATCAGAAATTAACAATTTTTGTAATTATAGACACCTCTAGCGAACCCCAATCAATGTACCGAACTTTGTGTATTTAATTGCAATTTTGCCATGAATGCTCAATTTTGTGTGTGCCCAACACATCCAGACACTTTGGTGAATATTACTTTTATGTGAATAACAATATAGGACCAGAACTCATTCTGATTATATGCTTAAATTTCAACTTATACAGTATTTTGTCACACAGCTAATAATATGTAACATTATTCCAATCAACAATCTTTTATCGGACACCTCCAACTATATACTCACTAATTTCTGACATTTTGGTGAAGATTGAACAATTATTTGCTTTGTTATGTATGTTCAAAATGATAGCCCCATAGTGGAGCATGGCTGGCGATTGAAAAAGTATGACCATGGCTGTATTTGATATAGAAGATAATTATATAATTCATATATGAAATTATTTCATCCTACTTTATTTCTTTTTCAGATATGACCATTTACATTTAAATTGGAAGCCTCCATCAAGTGCGAAAGAGGCCAAAGAAAGAGATCAGAGGAACACACGAAAGTCCAAGCATTCGCGAATAAGAACTGCCCGTAACCGATGTAGGGAACTGGCAAAATTTAGCAGAGGAGGGCACAAAATAGAATATGCCCTTATTATCGCCTCGTATGCCCCTGCACCGGGTGGCGGGCTCAGACCAACGTCTGTCCTAGGAGAAGGGAATGGTTTGGTAAGTCCCATATTAAATCATGTAACTCTACATCAGCCTATCAGCATGCAAGTTCACAAATAACTTTTTCCATCTACACACTTTCTTTAAGTATGAATATCTGATGCATGTTAACATGATTTCTCTTTTTACCATATTACATTATTTATGCAACCTTTGCCATGACGATAATGATGACATCATAATATTAATTAATGGACTACTGATGCTACTCCAGCGAAACTACTAATGGTTTATTATGAAAACTTGCAAACAGCTTTTCAGCACTATCTGCAATGTCTGCTGCATTTGGTCTATGCAATTACAGTCGCAGAGAGTGAAGTGATGTTTTCTTTGCATCTAACTAGATCTTTCAAATACTCCTTTATTATTCTCCTCCCACATAATTATCTACACAGGTGTTATGCTAGTGTACAATATTTCTTTTCAGCTGCTGGATCGACTGAAGAAAGGCGACCCGTTAAGTGAGGAGTTGAGAAGGATGATGGAGTATCCCAAAGACGTCACCCCCACGTTCACGGGAAACACTCCCACAAACGTGGATAGCCCTCCAGAGGTGTTTCCTGGGGCTGAAAGGGCAGCGCAGGCCCGCGAACAGCTAAAGGTACTGCGAGAAATGCCTTTGAATCCAGTGGGAGTAGGTGCGGCCAACACCCTAGAAGGTAAGACATCGCATGAATCACTGACTGGAACTTGGGAATCCTAGCTAAAGCTTTTGTTATGTATTGTGTTCAGTTGTTGCTGGCTGCCGTTATAAGCCATAACTTGCTCTGCTGGGTTATTTCAAGTTATGTTGATGCTATTTTATTACACCAGTAGTACAAAAACAACACTGCTAATTTGTCTACCCAGTTAACCCCTACTCTGTTTATAGAAATTTAAATTAAACTGCATTAATGCTGCAGACTGAATAACATGGCATTGTTTGCCGATTATCATTACCCCAACTTTTATTACAACAAGGCAATTTCACGTCAAATGATCAAATATTTTCAAAATGACAACCATTTCCTAAACTTGAGTGACTTTTGTATAGAACAACTTTACCAAATACATTTTTTCCTGTTTTTAATTCATATCTGAAAGAATATCCATTCACAATAAAAGAGCGAATACCGGGTAACTTATTCTTCTTGTCTGGTACGGTGAGGGGTAAGCTGCGTGTGTCGTTAGTTCCAAGTGCTTCCAATCGATGATTAGGTACGATGTGGCCAAGATTTTCCAAAATGTATGACCCCAGTCCTGCCCTATTCTAGGTACAAGACAAAGCATGCAAAAAGAAAAGTCTGCACAGAAATATAGCAAAACATAGCCTGAGTGAACATATTTACCATTTGCTTCATGTAATGTTATCATACTTTAACAGCTACACACATGTCAGGCCGTCAGCTAGAATATCTATAGGCCTATATAGAACAATTAAGATCATCATTGCTTTTAAAATTTGATGTTGACATATAAGCAAACACCGGTGCAATTTTGCAACGGAGTTGAGACAAGGTGCAAAATCAGGGTACCTTCCATTAGTTCATTTTCCTATACTATTTAAATAGAACGATAAGAAATAGAAAATTAACCTATTTCCCAATACACAGACATTAAATAAATGTAGGATACACACTAATCTTTCTATTTCAAAAATTTGAAATAGGATTCTCAGCCAATATCCTATTTTCGTTTTTTGACTTTCATGAAATGAAAATGGGATTTTGAACGTATATATCCTATACTTGAAAGATATCTGTGACACAAAATAGGTTCCATTTTCTACTTAATGTTCTTTTTGAAATAAGAAGATGAACTAATGGAAGGTACCCTGATTGTGCAAGGTTAAACCTTGACTTTCTCCATTTCCCCATGACCATGCATGCATTTAGAATCACATCTGGAATAGACTTTTTTCATTCCCCCTATTGTCATTTAGTGGCTTGTACCATGGAACAATCACAAGAGGAATATCCACAAGGAAGAAATTAAATTTTAATAGCATTTGGTTCATGCTTGTACTAAGGACATAATACAAATGACATTTAGCGAGGTGGACCCATACCGCTGGTATGCTATCCAGCCGTTGCTATGTACTTGTCACCTGTTTTCAGAAACCAATTCCCAAGGACCGCAGTGCAATGGAATCAGTGTCGCATTATATGATAACATGAAGTATGATTTTATACAGTGCCGATTTAAGATATATCTCCTCAAAGCAAGAGATGTGCTGACCAAACAGTGAGCAATCTTATACTGATACAAATGTAACCTTTGGATTAGGCCATAGCGGAATTTGAAAACACATCCATACTGTACTAAAACTACCTTTAATGGGGTAATATTATGCTAACCTTTGGAACTACACAATTATGCCAGGTTTAAAGGCTGAACCTAGTATAAGTGAATTTGGTGCTTTTGAATCTGTAGTTTTTCCCAAGTTAACGTTGCATTTTCTTTCAGATGACATCACCAGTCCAGAAAGGAATATTGCACAGGTACTCCATTATCATACCATTACAATGACATTTTCAGGACATAATTGTATCACTCCTATCTGTATGACTTTATTACCGGTAGTTCACTTTGAACTGTTTGACTGGCCCACAACCATGTACACCCTCTCATTGGGTTGATCGATCTGAAAATCCTGAACAAAATGCCACTACTTGACCAAGCAATTCAAAGTCCTTTCTAAAGAAATTGCAAACTTAAAATTTGTCTAATTTTGGAAGAATGCCCCGGATGTTGCATATTTTGGTGTATCATTTAGAAAAAAAAACTTTTTTTGCAAAAAATGGCACTAATTGGTTTAAAATTCGGTTTTCAGTACCTAAACACAATAACACCTGATGCAACAATTTATTGTTTTTACAGCACTTATTATGGTGGTTTCAGATTGCACCTGATACTCCGGGCCGGAGAACAGCCACGAAAAATCGGACACCCAGAAGGTTGAGATTTTGTGGACAAGAGGTAGGATCCTTAAACAATTTTATTATTTGGCAATATAATCGGAGAAGAGAGGGCACAGATAATTTAAATTAAAGGTTTACTTGAACTAAAACTATTAAAATTTCAATTCCGCGCTGATTACTGTATTTAATATAACAAACAACTTATAGTATTTTATGTGGTAAAGAGAGATTAGCAATTTTATGTTGGCCTCTGTTCATCTTTAGGGCCCTCTAACTCGTGTTGTAGGGAGCCCTTTTGACGTTGAAATCAGCTGGGCAAGTAAAAGATCCCTCACATGGGGTAGATGAGTAACATGTTGAGGACTCCTGCTCTCTTCGAATCTCATCAATCAACCTTGTGGGCGGCATTGGGCGCCCATAACTGGGCATAGAGGGCTGCACTTACCATATCTATCTATCTATCTATCTATCTTGATTCGGTGTAGGTCATGCATGTTAGCAGTTTAGCAGCTGGTCTGTCCTGGTCCACAAATGTCTTTCAATATAATTTGCAGTTCTTTCACAATTTTCTTCACCTTCTACCAATTTTTGGTTATCGATAGACAATACAATGTAAGTAGAAGTGCTTATTTTAATACTGTACTAAAACTGCCGTTAATGGGGTAAGATTAATTGTCTCGGACATTTGGGAGTTTCTTCTCAAGTCCCGGGTAAAACTTGGAGCTGGCAGATATTCCCTGCACTAGGCCCAATTTAAGCATGTAACTTCCAAATCGAGCCTCCATTTGGGACTTCAGGGAGTTACTGGAGTTACGGAAGTTGACAGGAGTTACCGTGAGTTGCGGGAGTTACGAGAGTAAGCAAGAGTTGGTTGGAGTTACAGGAGTTGACAGGGGTTACCAGGAAATGAGGGCAGGGGCGGACTGGCGGCATTTTGGGCCCCATGGCAAAATAAATCAATGGGCCCCTACGTCTCTACTGACGGCGGTATTTCCAATTAAAAAATAAAAATTATACAGGTCTATTTTGGCAAATTGTTAATATTTGGTTTGGGGCCTTCATGTCAGAGGTGGCTGTCCTTTTCAGTTTGTGTAATTTCAACACATAATAATGAACTTGATAGCAAAATTTTGCTCTTTTCTCAAAATGTTTATTTTTTGACATCTTGTGGGCCCCCCTGAGTGAATGAGCCCGTGGCAGTTGCCACTTTGCCACATAGGCCAGTCCGCCCCTGGATGTGGGATTTACTGGGAGTTACCAGGAGTTGACAGGAGTTAAATGGGAGTTGCAGGAGTTAGCGGAAGTTAGTGGGAGTTACTCGAGTTAGCAGGAGTTAGTGGGAGTTACTGCAGTTAGTGGGAGTTACGGGAGTTACGAGAGTAAGCAGGAGTTACGGGAGTTAGCAGGAGTTAGTGGGAGTTACTGCAGTTAGTGGGAGTTACGGGAGTTACGAGAGTTAGCAGGAGTTACGGGAGTAAGCAGGAGTCAGTGTGAGCAAGCGGGAGTTAGCAGGAGTTAGTGGGAGCGGGAGTTACGGGACGTCCAGGTTCCGGGAATTACATGCTTTTAAAAATGCTTAAATGAAGCCTCAGCAGCTCAGACGGCACTGCACCGATGGATAAAGTCTTTTTCTCAGTGGATTTGGTGTCCTTAGACCCTCCATAAAACATACATGGTGGGTAATGAGAGCCAATTTCCTCTCTCTCTCTGTCCTTGAGGATTTTGAGAAAATGGCCGAATTCAAAATGGCCACCAAAACAGGAATTGGTCAGCCTAACTTTCTTAGTTTTGGGCCGAGAAAGTTGTGCAACACCTCTATTTCAGATAAAATTGGCATGAGGAACTAATTTTTCAGGTTTTTGAATTGTTAAAACCGTCCTATTTGATGTTTGTTGTAAGAATGTCAATTTAGTAGAAAATGATGTCACAGAGACAATGTAAAGGTACCATGTCGAAGGCTGTTCTTTAGGGAACATTCTCACGCCATTTCCATTCCAATATGCTTGGTCTAGACCTAGTTCTTAAGCAAATTGTGCAAAGAAACATTTTATGCATTATTTCGGTTAAAAATACTCCATTTTTCTTAATTTTGGCATGAGCATGAGAGACAATCCTATATATACCAGTCTTCTCGAGTAACATAAAACCAGGGAGGCTAGGGTTACGATCTGCATATCAAAAAGTCTCATAATGGGCTTTTTTTTTTTCAAAAATGAGAGGTCAATAATGAAATGCGGAGTGGACGTAACCTAAGATATGATACAACTTTGGTGCCATTTTCAGCCTTGGAAATACATTTTCCTTGATGCTATGACAATTTAAAAAAAAAACGAAAAGTGGAGGTTTTTCCTCATTTTCTCCTGGAATGAAGGACCAATTTCAGATTTTGTATTTTTGCATGAAGGTCTCTTGGTCACCATTCCTAGACTGTAACTTATGTTTCACTGCTTTATCTTCTTATAGGCTATTTAGAGGTGACAAATGTAACCCTAATCGCTTGCATGATATGACTATACATTTGTTAAAATAAGAACAAATTTCTCAGAAACCTCAAATGGACAGAAACCCCAGAAGAGAGTATTAGAAATAATCTGCCAATAGCTAGTTTTATACCAAGGATATATCAGTGCCACAATACTGTGATCCCAACAATGAACTTGTACAATACACTGCATGTAACAGTGCAAAAATACAGGACATTATCCCAATATCCCCATCACCCTCCCACACTCCGGCTTAGTGTATTAAGCGAAGCAAACTGGCGAACTGGCAAACTCCACTGCCCTGCCTAATGACATGACATTGAAAAATAAATGACTGGAGTCAGGAAAAATGCTCCAGTTCACTCAATTCTTATCGAATTTTAATGAATGATGGCTTGTTTTAAAGCTCTTACATGTGTGACATATCCAAGCGGCACTGACTTTCCATGACTGTGGGAACCCTGATGTTTGGTATCGAAAGAAGGAGTCTTGCTTTCAAAAGCACCCAAGAACTACAAGATATTGACAAACCAAATATGAAATTAATGAGATTCTCTGGGAAAATTGGTCTCCCAGTGATACAAAATTGGCCAAGACTTGGAGACCAAATCTGTCCACAGGGAGACCATTTGGTCTCCCAGTTAATATGTTACCATGGAAAGAACCAGGGAAAGGTAATAATGAGAACTTCATGAAGAAATAATAAATAGAAGCCATAACATGTTCTCCCCTGGATCCCCAGTCCTCATATAGGTGGCAGTTCTGTCACTGGTGCTCCAAAATTGGCAAGACTCAAGTAGGCCCACCTCAGTCACGGTTTCCGCTGTTCACATAAGGGTTCTTTAAATTCTGGTTTTACATGTATAGACAGTGTACACTGTGTTGACCTATGCAGCCAGATAAAAACTGCCCCTCATAGGCTGTTTTAGGTAGCTATTCCCTGCACTGGGTATGCCAGCTGGGACCACGGCAGCCAGTGGGCATAGAACCCGCGGGCTGCTGTGGCAGAAGTCCAGCCAGCTGGGAAGGGCTCCAATATATAACATATCCCTAAGCTCCAGGTCTTAAGCTCATTAGTTTTGAACTTTCCTTTCTATTCTATATCTAGTGATGATGTTATATAGCTTGGGACGATATTTTGTATCAGAGATGAAAGGCTCCCAGATGGACCAAGGACCAACTACAGGCCTGTGATTGTTTCATGGACGAACAAACTTTGGTTTTTCCAAAAACCATTTTGAATCTAAAAAACCAATTTTGTCCCGACATTTTTTAGAGTGTATCTCATAGACCAAATTGTATTTTTCAGCAGGAGACTGACACAGAAAATGAGCATCATGCGCAGTTTGAGATCACTGTAACGGAAGACAGTCAGGAGGAGGGCGAGGGACACGAGGAGGAGGGACACGAGGAGGAGGGACACGAGGAGGAGGGACACGAGGAGGAGGGACACGAGGAGGAGGGACACGAGGAGGAGGGACACGAGGAAGACGAAGTTTTAGCTTGTAAGTAAATTATTTTGATATGTCATATTGCACGAGGAGGCTGTGCCTGGAATTAAGTTTGGTCATCTGGCACAGCAGGCATTAAATCATAATTCTAGACTCTTAACACATCAGTTTCATTTTTAGTCTAACAATTAGTAACATCACAACATACCACACAGTCATTGGTCACGTGATGATGATAAAAATCAAAGATGTAGTTATATTAAAATAATATATTATTCTTTTTAAATGGCACAACCCCATGATATATATACCATCATCACATATGTATCGTGTTGATATTTCTCTGTGAATAAAGTATAAAGTAATATAATATATGAATGAATTATGTATACAAAGTATTTGAAGAATGAACCAACCTTTAATTATTTTTGGCAGCTATAAACAAGACCCAAAACAGGGGTTCTGCAGACGTCTAGAGTGTCTCCAGTCATCACTTTGGTGCTCTCTTGAGACGTCTGTTAATTCAAAATATTTGGCCAATCTAGACAGTCAAGAAATCGTTCTTTTCTGTATTTCCAGATGTGGTCATATGTCTTTAGATGTTCATTTCAGAACAACTACAGACGTCTGGAGCACTCAAAATTCTTGGTACAACAGACAGTCTTTGTTATGCCATATTAGAACCTTTACAGACATCTCCAAATAATGAAAACCTGTGACATCCAGACCAATCACTGATAATCATAAAATGCAGACATTTATAGTACACAGAAAATGGTTAATAAGGATCTAGTTTGAAGTCCGTAGCAGTGATTTATCTGTTGCCTACAGACCGTCTGGATATCCAAAATAATTAGCCGTTACAGACGTCTCCGTAGACTCTAATGTCTCTAAACAGAACATCTGTAAATGGTCTAGATATCTGATTAAATGAGCCTCTACCCTGGGGGGGCTTCTTACTATATGTTAGTCTACACCTATGCTCGACTGAAAAGAGCTCTTCAAGGGGTCATTTTCCCTAGCTAAGGGTCCTAAAATGAGGTCTGAAATTCCCTAGACCTGGTCCATCATTTCTAGAATCCAAAATTTCGCAATAAAATTCCTTTCAGAAGGCCGTATATGGCAATAAAATAAATATTAATTTGTAGAAATTATTGAAATAATTACTTTTAAATGAACTTCAATTAAGTAATAGAAAATTTATGCCTCTTCGAGGGTGAATTTTCCCTAGTTCAGGGTCCTCTTTTTGGGTTCACGGCACTCCGTTACTGGGTCTGGGTGCGAGACGCTCAGCTTAGCACCCCTATAAGTTTTTGCGATGAGAACCCCCCCAGGGCCTCTACAGACGTCTCAGAGAACCTACACAGGCCACCTGCAGACTCTCTAGACGTCTGTAGAGGCTACAAAATGAGCCCAGTTTATATATAATTTTTGGAGCACTCTTTACATAAATAATTTCTTGTGGGGGTATTTCTTAACAGGGTGTTACCTGATTCAGAGAGAAAATACTTGGGTACACCACATATCCGAAATAAATAATTACTGTTGCTGTTGCAGTGAAATAAATAATTTCCCACCAAATAAAATTCCATCCGAGTCAACCCCCAGACTTTGCCAAATTTTCAAGTCACACAAAACAGCCACATTTACAAACAACACTCTTCTCCTTGTGAGAAAATAATGAAAGTTTGCTTAGTTATGACACTGTAATGTTACAGAATACTAGAATGCCCGTTGGAGTCGAAAATGCCATTAAGATAAGTGTAGGAACATGGCAAATGCGTGAGTAAAGTCATTGTGTATTAATTCATCATTAGTTGGAAAGGTCATCTATCTATAGGCCCAAATCTACATTTGTATGTACATGTATCTAAAGAATATATATATCCTAAGCGCATGGAGAGTCTTGTCAAAGTTGGATAATGAGTTGGGGCTAGGGATAGAACTTGCAAAGTATATGTCTCATAGGCTCCGAAATTAATTTTCAAATCAATTAGAGCTATCTATCTGTGTGAGTTTGCTGACATTGTTGTGTGGCAGTGTAAGAACATTCTCAGATACGAGAATTCAAATAGCAATCTACAATGGATGCTGGTAAATGGACTGCATAGATCTGTAGGCCTGTGAGATGAGCCTTTAATTACTTGATGATAACTCATGCTGTTGCTGTTTGTCAAAATGCTTCCCTCCGAAATTCATTGCCTCAGCAGATGCAGCAGGGGGAGGGTGTGCAAATAATGGAAGAGCTGGTTATTGAAAATGTCGGGAGTGACAGATTTTCTTAAGTGGGGCTGTCAAAGAGGTTGATTTCTAAGGAAAATGTCCCATTTTTAAGATATTTTATGATCCACACAGAAAGGCAATGTCAGTGTCGAAGGACATGCCAAGTTTGGTGTATGTAGCTACAATAGGGAGTGAAAATTGGAGGTGCCAACAAAGTTGAAGAGATGCGTCTTTTATTTCAAGATTAATTTACAAAAGAGTGCAATATAAATAGTAATTTAGCTGAAATTGAAGTCTAGTGAAGTCAGAGTTAACAGTCAGAAGCAAAGCCAAGCAAAGGGAGATTTCTAATGACTCTGAATAGCTTGCTTCGGGGTCTACAACCTGGCATCATGCATACAGCGTACCTCGACCAGTTCTGCCAGTTCTACCAGTTCTACTGGTCAGTTCTGCGGCCATTGCCCTTGAAGGTTTAATCTAAGAGTATTCTTAGGTGCAACAGTTAGCTCAACTGTTGGCTCTGAATCAGATCATCACTTCATGATGTGCACAATGAGTAGGCCTACAGCATGTGACATTCCAAGGCAGCACCAGCTACTTTTTAACAGTGTGTGCAATGCAATCCTGCTGTCTTCATTCACTGCTGGTCCCAAAGAATAGCAGCAGCAGGCTGGCCTTAATGTTATGAGTGTTTATGACATGTGCGATATGTAATTATTCAAGGCTGGAAGCTGTGGTGTGAAAGTCTTGTTTTGTTGCAGTGCCCCTGATCCTGCCAGGTCAATGGGTGAGGGCCAAATTCCGGGGGAAGAAAGGAAGGGAATTGACATATTTTGGGAAGGTAAGTTCAGTTGTCCATTGTATTTATTTTATATACCATTTTTACGTTCACATAGCCTGGTATTGCAGAAGGTTCATCTGTCCATCTGTCTGTCCTCCATCCTTGTGTACAAGATAACTTTACTACATAGATAGATAGATAGATAGATAGATAGATAGATAGATAGATAGATAGATAGATAGATAGATAGATAGATAGATATGGGAAGTGCAGCCCTCTAAGCCCAGTTCTGGGCTCTCACGAGGGTTGATTGATGAGATGAGAGAGAGAGAGGGAATCCTCAACATGTTACACATTCACCCCATGTGAGGGATCTTTTACTTGCCCAGCACAGACACTGATACAAGGGGCCACCAATTTAACGACATCCATCTGGGTTTTTGCTCATAAAAGGTCCAACCGGGAGATGAACCCATGCAGGCAAAGACCTCCAGCGGAGCAGGCAGGAACCTTAACCACTGCACCACCCAGCTGCCTTTACTACTATTGATCCTATAGCCTGTAGCCCCTGAGTTGAGAGCGGTTCCTAAACTGCAGATGTCAACAGCATTGATGAACCATGACCTGTTTATCACATGAAATCACAGAGGTCCTGGTGATACTGGGAGTTGTATCAGTGGTGTAGATATTCAATAAAGGGTGCACATATAAGGGGTTTTACCTCTGCTGAAAACCCCTAAAAAGATACCAGATATGCCCATGGACACTGATGAAGCAGGACCAGATCTGATGATTTTTGAGAAACAGATGCATTAGCTCAAGATAGTGCAGTTTTTGGTGTTAAAGGTGAGGAATTGGATATGCTTGTGAGGCAGTTTGTGCATTTTTCCGCTCACAACTCAAGGGAAACAGACTATATAGAGTCATCAAACTCACAGGGATAGTGTATCACTGTAAAACCTTGAACGAGTTGTGACATGAGTGACCTTGACCTACTTCTGTAACTTCAAAATAAAATTTTGCCCAGCGACTGTAATAATCAGCCTCACCAAAGAGACCTTGGCTGAGAGGGCTGCACTATAGACCTACCTATCTATATATCCATCCGTCTATCAATCTATCTATCTATCTATAAAATTAATCTATGAAATTAATGTGTTGTGTTATTTCTATCTATCTATCTACCTATCTATCTATCTATCGATCTTTCTATCTATCTTTCCATCTATCTTTCTATCTACAAAATTATTGTATTGTATTATTTCCTGAGAACAAAGAATTCTGACCTGTTGCCTTCAGGGCTACCAACCTTCAAATGAACTGAGGAACATGAATGTGCAACAATTACAATGAATTGTTGTCAAACAAGAAAGGATTCATCTATTACTTAGTAAAACCAGGTTTAAATGACTTAAGACCAGGTCTAACTATCCAAGACAGTGCATTATACACTGTCTTTGCCTTGAACTACTTCTATGACCTTTATCTTGAAAAAAAGCTGAATCTGTTGCAGAGTTTAGAACTTGCGTCAGCAGGTATTTTTACAGATTGTCTTATGGTGAATGCGAGGTAGGCCATATATCTCAGAATAAGATTCACTTTCTTCATTACTCTAGATATTGTATAAAGACAGAAAGAACCAAGGACACCTCCAAAAGCACTAGTTGTAGCAGGATGCAGCTATTATCTTCTATTGGTGGGCCAGCAAAGGCAGACAAAAATATAATAATTCCATAAACCTGTCTGATTGTCTCCAAGAAAGTGTTCTTGTGAAATAATTTAGCCATTTGGAAAATTCTTCATTATAACCCCAGAAAAAAAAACAACAACTCTATATTGCTTTTTCAGTTGAGCAGTCAATAAAATTTTTAAAAAATCAATAAAGTTTGAAAGTAATAATAATAAAAAAAAACAATCATTGGATGACTTACAGTGCCATTTGCAAGTGAGTTAGGAATATCATGTTTTGAAATTTGGTCAATACTAAAACTTGTCAACAAAATGCTTGCGTGAGTGTGAATTCTCATCTGATATGAAAACATATTTGGCACATGTGAATAAAAATGACAAGATAGACAGATAGATAGAGATTAATAGATAGACAGAAAGATAGATAAGAATTTATTGATGCATTATGCACATACATTTTTCATTAGATAGTCCCAGAATAATAACAAGATAACTAACAAGATAATACAGGACAACATTACAATAAAACCATGTGATTGCTGCCCCCACTTTATATAATAATTTTTTAAAGATATAAAATGAAAATGAGGATGGGTATGGATATGGGATATGAAAGACAAGGATGCATATATATATGATTAAATTTATAAGTGCATATAAATTTTCAAATTGCACGATAATAAGTGAGCAAACTGTACTTGTTTTATTACATGACCTCCAATATAATGTTCCATTCTACAACAGCAGAAAATTACATAGTGTTTTAGGCAGAATAAATCTACACAAAAATTAGGAAAATGAATTTTCGGAGGAAAAAAAAACTGGGAAAAATCTATTTAATCGGGGGGGGGGAATAAATTTGATATGTGGGGGAAAAAAGAAAAAAAATTTGAAAAAAAAATCATATTGCACCCAAACCATGTAATATGAGTTGATGTAATCATATCGTGTACACTTATCTGTCCGAGGAATATTCATAAATAACATAGAATAAACTTTGGCTGGAAAATGATTACCTTACCAAAAAGCTTTCAACCTCATCAGAAGCCTTGTTCACTTTGTCAATATCTCAGGTTTTATGATGTTTTCATGATTGATTTTGACCAATCAGCATCACTCTAGCTAAACTGGTAATAAATATATATATTCTAAATAGTCAATAGATGCTTGTTGTATGTCAAATCTGATGGCTTTTACTGGGTGACTATGACTTCTCGCTGCCGTGAGCATTGAGCAATCCAAGCAACATGGTGCCCCCAACTCTAACTCAAGTAGGAAATGAATAAGAACTCCAGTGTGAATAGCAATTTTACTTTCAAACAACATATTGTCTGACCAATGATATAGAAAATACATTATGCACTGGATACAGTGATTACAGTCTGACAATGGATGAAAAATGACTGAATTTTTCAGTATATACAATTAGCATCATATTTGGAAATGTGTTGTTCTTATGCTATTTGCATACATTGTGAACACTGAACGCGAGTCATTAAAATTGGAAATAATGGTAATTTTTGTCATGCATTGGGCAAGAACACATGTTACTTTGTCGAGATTTATCAGCTCTTTTCACACAAAGGCCGCACCCCTGCTAAATAACTCCCTATCTCTTGGGTGACAGCTAAAATTCCTTAAATTCACTTGTGACAGACAACTTTTTGAGCGTGCAAAAAGGGTAAATAACTGGCAAGGCCCAAGAATTGAACTTGAACAAACGGTGTGAACAACAAATGTCTCATTTGTTATTTGAACCTCAGTCGAGTTATCAAGTGACCAAAATACAAGCCATGTACAAGCAAACTGCTCACACTTAGAAACGCACAAGACAGAGCTTGTAAACTACTCAAGACAATTCTTTGTAAACTCCCAAGCCTGCTTACTAACAGAGTGGTTTAAAGATTTTGAAAGTTTGAAGAAAACACATTGGTTTTTCAAAGCGCCAGACACAATTTGCAAGATTTTTTCAAATTTGGGATTCTCAAAGTTGAATGAGGCTGTGGTGTGAAGAATACGCACCACATCCACATGTTAATGATTTCAAATTGTCAACAAAGAAGTGCAGTAAGAGTTCATTTCAAAAAATATTCACATTGGGCTAATTGTCCAAGCTTATCACACACCTTTTTTGAAAACGATGTGACAAAAAAAATGTGAAAAAAAAACCTACTTGGGCTGCAATTCAACGGAAATCCAACAAATTGCAATAAAATTGTTTGAAGGAGTCAAGGGAACTTTCGTTATCCGTCAACTCCAAAAATGTGATGCTGATGGACTTAATGCAGAAATGTTTGTTGGCTCGATTTGCATTGGGTGGCGATTTTGGTTTTTGAAGAAGTTTCTCTAAATGTGGTCTGATGCATGCAGGCGATTCTCAATGTTTTTCATTGAAACTTTCCAGACCCTAGGAAGGGATATTCAGCCAGATCATTGAAAAATTTCATGGTCATACCTCAATTAAAAGTTAGTTTTTAAGCTGTTTTAAAAGGTGTGAGTTTTTAAGTGTGAGCAGGTAGTTGTATTATTATGACAAATGTAAGAATAACGAGCAGGCACTTTAAGAGATGCTTGTAGATGGACTGCCTATCTATCCATTTGCCTGTCTAGCTGTCTACATGACCATCTACAAGGATCTATCTTTCTCGATATAGGCATATTTTGTCGTCTTTCTTTCCTTTTTCCCTTTTTCCATCCTTCAGTCCTTCCTTTCCTTAAATGCCTTATTCCTTCCTTTCTCCCTTCCTTTCTCCCACCCTTCCAGGAAGGTTGGATTCAATCAATAGGATTTAAATCATGATTTAATAAAAACACTAAATACATTAAAATCATAGTTTATTTTATTTAAAATGAATAAATTGTTCTTAATCATGATTTTAACTGGATAAAAAAATCAATAACCCTGCTACCTTGCTTCTTCTTTCCTCCCTCCCCCCTTTCTTCCTTCCTTTCTCCCTTCCTGCCTACCTTCCTTCCTCCCTTCCTTCCTCCCTTCCCTCCTCCCCTCCTAAGGGTGCCGGTACTGGGGGGCAATTGCCCCTCCTGCCCTTGGCCAGGAGTGGCAGGGGGGGGGTGGTAAGGTTACCCTATTCATCTCAAAGAAAAGACATTATATTTCCTTAACGAATTTATGCCCAAAGCACACTAGCATCGCATTCGATCCCATCTTATGCGATGCTATTGCAACCCCATGATCGCAAGTTGGTGCAGCGCTAGATATTCTGCGACAGGATCGCAAGTCAATTAAACACCAGCGCAAGTCTGTGCACACCAGAGAATTTGGGGTTGCAACATCCTCGCATGCAAGGACTTCGCAGAAATAATACAAGTGTGCATTGGGCATTAGACGAAATGTATAAGTATATATTCAAAATTGTTATTGCCACTAAATTAATATTTTCTCTCGCAAATTAGATTTTCCCTTTCTCGCCCAAATATTTTGATTTGCCCTTTTTCGTCTAACCACCCCTGTCGCCCACGATTCCTTCCGGCACCCCCGTATAAACAGCAATCGATATGGCCCAGTATTAAGGTGCGTAAAACACACAAATATAAACAGCAAGCACTGTAAGGTGCATGAATCGCTGTGGTTCCGGCATGATATTCACAGGTACTGAACTGCTAAGAAGATTTTAAAATTTCTACATCATTCGAGTTTGGAAATGACGTGGTGACGCTACAGATTTTCACCTTGGACAAATAACTCAGTTATTGGTCCAAGTTTTCATTCTGTCTGCTTTCCTTCATTCACTTGTGCCTTTCTGGAAACCCTCTTTCACTTTCCTACCTTTCCCCTTCTAGAGATTCTTTCATTCCTTCCTTCCACCTAGTCTCCTTTCTCCTTTCCTTCCTTCCTTCTGTTTTTTTTTCATTCATACTTAATGCACTGATGAAGTTCTCTAGACTGTTGATATTGAAAGTTCAAACTTCTTCACACAAGCAATTTTTTATCCTCACCTGGGAGCTTTCGACTTCTACCTGAGGCCTTATTCATCCAAATGACTGGGAGGTGTGCATGCTAGACTGACGAATCTTTAAAAAGTGAAATCTTTAAAAAGTGCAATTTCAACAAATAGCCTACCGACATCAATAAGCAATAATATGTTCAGGATTTGAAAAAGTGCATTTTCAATTAAAAATTATATTGGGTTGTTATTAATTGGACTGTGATTTAATATTGAAATGTTGGATCTGTCGAGGAGAGAATAACAAAAGATTGGCCTTTGTTAATAATTATTTCCTCTTTCTCCTTTGCAGGTTCTAACTGTGGATGGGTTGGAAGCAGAGGTGTCATGCCTAAGAGGGAAAAGTAATTACCAGGTGTTTCCAAGCATTCCAGACGTCACTTGGATGAATGTAACAGACCTGGAATGTGTGAACTCTCCTAAAGTAGACACTCGAAGCCGGCACTACTTTGAAGGCCATGCATAAATTCTGTAAACGTTGGGTTAAATCCCTCTCACATTATTTAGATGAACAATTAGTTTTGTAAGCCATTTGACGATTTTTACCCTCGGCAATGTATACATTGCCGACGGGTATTGTAGTTACTTTGGGAAAATTTGTCCGGGCGGGCGGGCGTACGGATAACGGGCGTCCCACTTGTGTATTGGGAGTAATGCCAAAACTATGGGATGTATACTTTTGTATCTTTTATCCTAGTTGTGCCTTTAATCCACATGAGATTAATACTTTTCTCACAATTATTGAAAAATGTGAAAAAATATTTTTTTGTGTATTGGGTGTCAAGCCAAAACCATGTCTTGTATATTTATCATTTTTGAGTAAATATGTCCAAGTTGAGCTTTTTATAGGTCTAATCCCCATGACATTTTCTCACAATCATTGAAAAATGTGAACATTTTTTTGTTTTTTCTTTGTTTCTGGGACAGAACTAAAAACCTGCTGTACTTTTGACACTGAAATTTTTATATTGTATGCATTAAAGGGCCACAATCATGTGTATTTTTTATAAGTTGAGTGCTTCAAGCATTATATATTTATAGCAACACTATAGTGATCCTTGCAAATTTGGTCCGAAATAAACCCAGTAAAAAATTACTTTTATTTTTCAATTTTGGCTGTAACTTTGGCACAGTAAAAAACGACCCCTATTGGAAGGCAAGTACTCCACTGACATAAGATAATTGGTTTTAAATAAACAGATACACGTGACATTTTATGAGCTTTGTAATTGATAGGTATATATATAGCTGTGAAATGTATTAGAAATGACACCTTCAAACAATCAAAATGATGTAAAACTGTGATAAATTGTAAGCTTCATTTAAATATTTCAATCTTGCATTCAAAATTACACATTGAGTATCTCAAGGTTAAAATGACGGTGACTGACCTGGGCCAAAATTAACAAGCTCAGACCGCAAAAAGAGAAAACAAGGGCATATATATATTAAAAAATGTAGAAAAAAGTTTCTGACTGAGATTTCAATCATCTTATGATCAGTCTATCTATCAGTTTATATATCTATCTATCTATTTGTTTGCCTTTCTTTCTGCGTGTATCCGGTAGTTGAATAATATTTGAGTCACATAATGCGATCTGGACTTGTCATCTATGCAGAAAACTGACCGCACCCAACCCATAACCAGCCAATCAGTACACGAGGCAAAATATTGAGGGACAGCAATGTTGATCAACTCTTCAGAAATATGTTTCACAGCTTTAGTTGTCACGTTTATACCAGAATCTGTTTATCCAATTCAGTTTACCCACGGTCATGTTTGCTTGTCAAAATTGCAAGAGTGTCTCATTTTCTCATTGACCATTCAACCTGAGGAGGGGGGATGGCCACCCAGCCTTACGTCACTGCACAGCTGAACATTGTGAAGGACCACAAAATTGAGCTGAAATGCCATTTTCATAAATTTTCCCTCATCCAAGGTGAAAACTGATTTTTGAGAAATGTTAGCTGAATGCATTCGCAACATCTAATTCTTTCATGGGAAGATATACTTATTAAAAGTAGGATTTCGATGAGTGTTTGCCTTTAAATACCCAAGATGTGTTTTTTTGGGTCTAAATGCTCTGAGAAAGTTGAACTTGACGAAAATATACCAAAAATATGAAAAAATAATATTATTTCAAACCTGCATGATTCTGTCAATTTTGGAGTTAAATCTATGAAATTTCCCAATTAGGTGTCTAAATTATGTCTCTTTAAACATCTAAACTCAGTTGGAATGTTGATCCTATGAATTTTTATAAAAACCTAAATATTAGAAAAAAATCCCAATTTTCCAACATTTCTGCATGAAAAGCCAAAATGGTTATGGTTAAATTATTCAAACTTAAATTAAAGCTTGTTGTAGTTATACACACTATGAACTAATATTCACAGCCATTGCATGACATTTTGGAAAATTTTCCATTGAAACTTATGACTTAAAATGCAAAATTTCTTTAAAATTCCTTTTTTTTTCAATTTTTTTTTTCTGTCGGCAGAAAATCTATTGTGTCGGCGGGTCCGCGAAGGAGATATTGGTTGGAGTAACAGTAAAATTAGACAAAATGTTAACATGATTAAACTGTGGAATAGACTTATATTAATTGAGAATGACAGGCTAACAAAAAGGGTATTTGACTGGGATCTAAAACTAGGCATAGGATTGTCTAAAGAAGTTTTAGAAATATATCAGAATTGTGGTTATGCTAATGTATTTTATGATAGAAATGTTTGATGTGAAAGTAATTCATAGAAAGCTATATGATAATATAAATAATATATTAATAGAAATAATATATGGTGTTAGTTATTGTCAACAAAACCAAAACTTACTTATAACGTATAGAAAATTTAAGAGTGAAATTATGGCTGAAAGTTATATTCATATTGAAAATAGAAAAAGAAGATCACTAATGGCTCAAATACGTCTCGGTATACTACCGCTAAATATAGAAACTTTAAGATTTAGAAATCAGCCTGTAAAAGAAAGGTTATGCCAAATGTGCGAAAATTGCCAAGTTGAAGGTGAAATGCACTTTATATTGAACTGTCCAGCTAAAGAAGGAAACAGGAAACAATTGTATGATAATTTAACTGTAACGATTTCAATGAAATGAAGTAGAAGAGAAACTGATATATGTTTAAAAATGAGTCTCTAAAATTAAGTAAATATATTGAGAAATCATGGGAAATAAGATTTGTTAAGCTATAGGCCTACAATGTGTAATTCACAATCCATATTTACTATTGTTGATTTTGACTTTTTGTTATCGTTAATTTTTGACTCTTTGTAAATAGTCCTCTCTCTGCCCTTGGCAAGAAACGATTGTTACATATAGTGGTTGATAAGCCCTACACGGGCTGGGTATCTTAATCATGTTTGTATTTGTCATCATATTACTTTGTAGCCTACCTGCCACTATAATAATAATAAAAAAAGTTTCAAGTTTCAATTTGTCTATCTATCTATCTGTCTGTCTTTCTTTTTTCCTTCCAAATGTTTATCTTTTAGGAACTTTGTCAGTACCTTATATTTGCTGTTTGTATTTCAATTGGTACTGATTAGACACAGGGCCGACACAGAGTGTATTTTTTAAACAAACATGCACATGCTGAGCACATATGTTGTCTGTTATTATGCCCATAGTAGAAATACAGTTGTAAACGTCTGCAATAACTGTAACATCAGACATGGGAGTTACTTGGACTCAAATAAAATAAGGTGGTTATACAATAATGTTTGCTTAGTTATTGTCACATTTTAGGAACAATAAAATAAAATATATAGGTTGGGTTTTGCAACCACTAAAAGCCTCATCATTCTTTAATCCACAACTGTATAACGCCATAAGACATGCTTATGTCATTGGTGAGTGTACAAACGTTTAATGAGTCTGGCTCATTTGGCTATGTATACACTAGTAGACTATGAAACCTTGGTATGCATATTGGTGCTAAAAGTTACTTAGTTGCAACTACTGGTGATCAATTTATGCGGAAAAAGCAAAAAGGTTAAAATGAAGTAACTAAATTGATAGCTTCTACAGCATGGACCTGGCATGATAATAAGTAACAAAGAATTACTTACAATGTTTGCAGTGCATCTGTTGCTTGAGCAACCACAGTAAGGTATCCATGTGTATTGGACAAAGTCATGGGGCAAACTGAATTCAACAGATGAAAGATGCAGGAAGTCATTTGTAGAGCCCCACTGACTTAAAATCTGGTAGGGACATGTTAATGACTCCAGCAAATGGTCTAGCAGGCCTTATATGAGATAACAAGACCATTAACTTGGTATCAAGATGATTGATTGTTTGACTGGTTTCGAAAATTGTCAAAAGAACCAGATGTAATCTTGTAGAATAGCCCCATGTGGCAGTTTAATTCTTTAATGAAGCCACACAACACTAGTATAATATATAATACAGTACAGCCATAGATTAATTTGACAAGGTGTGGACACTCCAAGGCTGTTGGTAAAAAGGATTTTGCTATGATAGGCAGCCAACTGTGTCAACCTTCCATGTCATGTTACCCCCTCCCTATTACGGTAAGAGGAGGGCCTTCAAGGGGACCTGCTGTCTCCTTCTCTACTGACAGCCATTTAACCCCACTGACCTGTTTGGGTCAGTGGTTGACCCCTAGCTGGGTGAAATTTCACACGTGTGAAATCAAGCTTCAAAGCTCTGTGGGGTAAAGAGAAAACCCTCTCTAAAAACTGTCTTTAATTCACATTCCATGTTCAATTGATTAAAAATGAATTCTTGATTTCATTTGGATCTTTACCATATAAACTTCAATTTTCAATTTCAATTAGATCATGAATTAGTTGTATAGGCCTATATATGGCCCTTTTTATATAAGGGTGGGACCAATATGACAATTCAAACAACATCTATCCATATATATAGGCCTATCTATCTATCTATCTATCTATCTATCTATCTATCTATCTATCTATCTATCTATCTAACTATCTATCTAACTATCTATCTACCCCATGTATCTATCTATCTATCTATCTATCTATCTATCTATCTATCTATCTATCTATCTATCTATCTATCTATCTATCTATCAATTGTCTGTCTATCTATCTTTCGATCTGCCCATCTATTTTTTTGTCCCACCATCTATGTTACAAAAAGCAATAGCACCCAGTCAAAGAAAGTGTTGTAAGTTTGCAATCCAAAACACATAGCAGGTCAAATTATGTAAATCTGATAAGTATATATACTGACGGACAGTACGGACATAGTCGGCGGCAGCCTGGAAGCCAAGCCCCCCCCCCCCTATCAAATTAACTGCATGGAAAATACACATGTGTAATATTGCCGCATAAAAAAAGTTCATACATGTATGTGTGCAAGAAAGGTGCAAAGAGTTTCCTTTGAAATGGAAGAGCTCAGCCACCAGCACTGGAACAATGAAGGTGTTTGCTTGACTTGACAAGACATGTAAATAGAAAGAGGGACGATACATGAGGCATTCAATTTTAGAATCATGCTCATACATTTTTTATGAATTCACTGCCGAACATGTTTAGCATTCATGTGAATATTTTAGAACTAAAATATGAAGCAATTCATTTGCAGCTTCAAAATGAATCCTACCTGCCGGGCTATCTATCTTTCCACTCAACTATGTACTCAACTATCTGGCTAACTACATATAAGTCAACTATCTAGTTGTATATCCAGTTAACTATCTAGTCAACTGTCGGTCCATCTGCCTGTCTATCTATCCAGCCTGTTATCCAGCTAAATCCGGACGTATATTGAATTACAAAAACAACTTGAAGTTCTAAATCACATCTGATTGCATTTTCTTAATGCCAGATATGAGTATGTATACATACAAGTATGTAAGCCTATCATTGTTTAAATCTTTTGAAAAGTCATTTTGAGGGAAGGCCCCCTTACAGTGCAGTGAGTGCACCACTGGGCTACTGATTTTGGCCAGGCGAGTTCCTGCCCAGCCAGCTCCCTTCTGCAGCCCCCCCCCCCCACTTACCGCTATATCTGCATTGTTATTTATCTCAAGCTGCTCTTGACTGGAGCAATGTGATGATCAAATTGACCATGCCAACAACAATTGTGAGCGAGATATAATGAACTAAACATATTCAGCATGAAATACTGATTAATTACTGTTATACAAATTTTATATCTGTGAGTCCAGCATGTGCTGAGATACAGAATAAAAATATATCATACCACAGCAAGGTAAAGGTCCTTTATAAGGTTATATAACGTTTAGAAGCCAAGGCTCTGCATGCGTTATCTATCTATCTATCTATCTATCTATCTATCTATCTATCTATCTATCTATCTATCTATCTATCTATCTATCTATCAATCTATCCAGCCTGTTCTCAGGCTAAATTCGGACATATATATTGTCTCAGTGTCAAATGACCCTAAATTTATTTATTTATTATTTTAAATACAGACAATAGGTCCGAATGTGCCACTTTTTCAGACAATAGCTCTGTATTTAGCCCATTTCAGCAAAAGGGTCCGTTTCTGAACCAGTCCTATAGAAAGGTGGCGTGGCAGCCAGTGAAAAAGCAGGGATTCTGGCTTATAAGCTCTTATAGGCCAAATTTATTTCATGCTTCAGAAATAATGGTTTTATAGAAACATTTGAAGCGGTCTGTTAGTGTAGGATTGAAATAAAAAAGTATTAGAAGAGATTGAGTTTTTGTCTTTATAAGGGGCCTGTTTAATTCTTACAAATGTGTAGACAGACCTATGAACTCGACAACCCATTAGATTCAATTTCTATAAGTAACACCAGGGGGAAATCCAATGGGTTTGATGGCGATGCTTTAACTCCATTGTTTCTGCACCTAATTTTCATATTGTCAGTAAACCATGCATTTATATCCACCTTATAGGCTATTTAACTCCAAAATAACAATCTATAATACGTAGGGTTATGATGGTGGATACCTGTATTTCTGCTCCATCATAAATTAAAAGTTTGGCAGGGGTGGGGGTGAGAGTAGTAAATACATATTAAAAAATTTATAACAAGGTTTTTTGTCAAAAAAATGTTTTCATTTCGAGATGAATACAGGGAAAAATCAGGGAATTTGAAATTTGACCTCAAATTCAGGGAAAACACAGCGAATTTGGTTTTAACTTGTGTTAATGCATGAAAAAAATCCCTCTATTTTAAGTAAAAATCCCTAAAGTCATAATTTTTGGTTTCGGATTAGCGACAATATTGCAAAAACTACTGGATGGATTTCACATCTACCAGCCACACATTATGCATCATCATCCATTGGGATTTAGATTTCCTTCAGCATGATGTATTCATTTGTACTACACAAGATCTGATTAAATTTTGGTGACAATTGGAGCTTTTTTGGGCCCACAGTTAAAGAAATCGGAAAATGCCCCTAGTGTGTTGCAAGCACTATCAGTTATTAGTGCAGCACTAGCAGCCAAGAGGTCGTATATTTCTACATTTTCTCAGCAAAAACGGCCATTTAACGTCTGTAGAAGGCACCAAAGCAATAAATTAGCAACATTTCAATATTTATTTCATAAAAACCTGACCAGAATTGCTGAAATTAGCATTCAATTGTACATAATCCAACGAATGATGGTACAATAACATTCAAGCTTTAATATTTATAAGTTGAAATCTTAATCAACTTTTTACGGGCCATGGCAGTCAGATGATCTTAAAGTTTGGGGGGGGGGGGCTATTATATGTTATATGGCTTTTTGATGAACAAAAAAGTTAGTTTCCCACTTGACACTGAAAAAAAAAATTGTTCAGTACATGAAAAAAAAAGTTTGTTTCTACCTGTAGCTAACTATCAACTGATCAGCCCTTTATGTGCGGCATCTTGCAGTAGTCAAAGTTCAATTTTAAATGGACAGCGAAGCTATAATGTGCTCTCCCGAGCGCCCGTTCTAGTTTAAATCTAAATTGTTGGGGGGGGGGGGGTTGCAGTGGGGAGGGGAGTCAGTGTTCTAGAGATGAGTAGAGGAAGTGGGGGTCTCAGAGGTGGGTAAGTCGTCCCTAATTGGCGCATAGGTACACTAGACCTATCTTTGTTGACCTACTAGGGCAAAGTAAGGGGACCTGCCCAGTTATTACAAGAGAATGCTGGACATGGACAGAACAGATAAATTCTCAAATGCAGCTTTGGGTTGTATTGATATGATATTTAAATGACAATAACCATGGATGGATACTAGAATGAAAAATACAACAACAGACTCACTGAATGTCTGACTCTGAGGATGGATACCTTGCCTTATATAGGATGAATAAAGGATAATTAAAGTGAGTCACAGACATAGACAGATTGACAGATAGATAGATTTATTGACTGATTGACTGCCGGGGATTCATTGTTGGATTGATTGATTGATTGACATTTAATTCATCGCATATGTTTCGATGATCCGTCTGTCAGCTATTTTTTATAGTAAACTGATAAATCAATTGCTGTTATGAACTTTTGATTGATACCTTTAACTGTGCATGACGACTGACGGAAAAAATGCCAAATATATATAGGCTAATATAGCTATGATTCAAGTCCTCTCTATCATGACAGTTGCTGCTTTCAAGTCATTTTTGGTGGGCTGCAGCCAACCTATTTGTTTGACCAAACTCAAGAGATTTTGCTAAAGGCCTATATGTATAAAATGAACACATAATATTGTAACAAACATGTTTAAGTTCTAGAAACTGTATTTACCATTTTGCTGTGCATGGTTTGTGGAAATAACTGATAAAAGCCGAATATTAGGGTGGTTCGAAAAACAACAATTTTACCGAAGAGGGCAAGACACCCCCTCATTTTGTTCCATTTGCCAAATGATACACCCATGCAAAATTTTGGACTCCTAAGTTAAATAGAAGTGGGTGCTCACAGAGCCTGAATTTTTAGCCAAAACAGCAAAAAATTGTTAATACGCGAATCCGCGGTTTGGCATAACTTTGTCAGTTTTAAAGCTACAAAGTTCTAACTACCATTTTTGGAATGGCCACAAAAAGACCTTTCATTTGAATGGTAACATGATGGGTCTGCGAGGATATTGAGTGATCAATGTTTTCTTAAATTTTGTTTTACCAGAAATGAAAGTTATCGAATTTCATAAATTGCTATAATCATCATTTTAGTGCTTAAATTGGTTTTAATAAGACATCTTGCATATATACTAGATATAATTTATACCTAACTTCTTCATTGTATGATACTTCAGTTGCTGGGGATTGTGGGAAGATTTTTTAACAGAATGAAGTCAGAATAGTTAATAAGGGGGATTCATTCTTCCATATTTTCGCAACAGGTTCTCTGATTCAGTAGCAGAAACCTCATACACTCATTTGGATTTAATATTAATGCTCAGGATCATTATTTCTAAATAAATGCCATTGAGATACATGATCTGGTTAATAATAGTATGATTTAATGTTATTGTACTAATACTGCTAGGCATCGTGAGTATTGAAAACAAAATTGTGCAAGGAGCTTAACATTTGAACTTACATACTTTGATGATGTTACAACGTGAATCAATACAAAATTTGTGTATGTGATTGACCTTAGTATGTGGGCTTGTCTGAGACTTAATAAAAAATAAAAAACTGTATGGTCACATCCTTCATACATAATTATCTAGAATAGCAGGGTAGAGAATTTTAGATCTTTCAACTTCAATAACAGTTAATGATTGTCACTTATAAGTGTTTTGTGGTTCATAATTTCCAGTGATTTCAAGACAGACCTTATCAGGAATAATTGAATATTGATAGGCCTGATCATTGGCATTGTTTTGTATTTTGAGCACATTCACATGTTATACTCACACATTCCCACAGGTTATAGGGAAACACCCAGAAGTTACAACAATCTACCAAGCGACATTCATCAAATCTATTGCATTTTTTACTCTGCATCTAATTTCAGTTAATTCAACTGCAAAATTATTTTGTTGTATTGTCTCTATAATGACGCATTTTATGACATCACCAAAGTGTACATTATAAAATGTTGTACTCATTGGGATTAAACATGATTTCATTTTTACATACTCAAGTATTAAGACATCACATCAAGGAAAACGGTATGCTCACTGCTCAGTATCATTAACATGAGAATGAATCTAGAAATAGATATATCTTTAAAAACAATGAGGTAAAGTATTAATTTTTCAGTCAAACAAAGGTATTTGCCTCTAAACCTGCATAAAGGACCCATTCTTGACATAAAGGCGTTTGAATATATTTCATTAATTATTTCCACTGTATTCTGACATTTTTTATATTATTCAAATCGCTATCAAGCCACAGTAGGCTTATCATGCTGCTATAAACCAAGGATAAAAGATATTTAGAGCATGCTGGATGTTGTTTAAGCCAATCTTAGCACTCAATTGATGTTAATAACAATTTATGAAATTCGAAAACTTTTTTTCATGTAAAATGAAATTTAAGAAAATGTTGACCACTCAATTTTCTTGGAACCCATCATGTTACCATTCAAATGAAAGGTCTTTTTGTGGCCATTTCAAAAATGGTAGTTAGACCTTTGTAGCTTTAAAATTGACAAAGTTATGCAAAACCGCGGATTCGCGAATTAACAATTTTTTGCTGTTTTGGCTAAAACTTCAGGCTCCGTGAGCACCCACTTCTATTTAACTTAAGAGTCCAAAATTTTGCATGGGTGTATCATTTGGCAAATGGAACAAAATGAGGGGGTGTCTTGCCCTCTTTGGTGAAATTGTTGGTTTTGCGAACCACCCTACCGAATATTATACCAAATTTTATCTATATTTATTTCCATGGCTGATTGGCCGTGAAAGAAAAGTAGGCCAAATGGTAACTTATATTCAAACTAAATCAATTTTTTTTGTTGGCTGACAACACTCATATACTCTTTAGTGTCCTCATATTTTATCAGGAAAACAGAATTTTTCAATTTTTTTTCTGCAATATTAAAGCAAAAACTTAAAGATATCCATATTTTTTTCTAAAATGATTTAACCTGTCCTGTGTTATGTGTCTGTATGGGGGGCTTCGAATTGGTACCAAATAAGTGCCATCAAAGTGAATACGAACAGAGCAAACCATGATAGAAGTATGTTTTTTAGCCTATTTTTCCAGACAAAAAGCCAATTTTGGGTAGTGGCATGACACAAAAGTAAAAAAAGTGTTCTGGTTTTGACCCAAATCGATCTTATATGCATTATCAGTAATAACTGGATGAAGAATAAGAGTAATTACAAAATTAAAGTGAAATTTGTATTGGTTATAGCATTTTTTAACAAATTGGCCCCAAATTTTGAGGAAAGCTTCACAAAGAGCAAAATTTTGATAAACATTGAAACATACTCAAACTACTGAAATATTGTGTTGAGTATCAGTACAATTAATATTATACAATGATTGCTTAACTCGTTACAAGAAAGCCATGAAAATATGGAAACATCATGTGCTCAGGTGCCATTGAAACACATGTAGATAGATAGATAGATAGATAGATAGATAGATAGATAGATAGATAGATAGATAGATAGATAGATCTATAGAAAGATAGATAGATAGAACAAACTGCTTAGCTCCTGGCTGTCACTCAGAAGATAAAAGAATGGGTTGACTTCAGGGGTGCCGGAAGGAATCGAGGGCAGCAGGGGCGGTTGGTCGAGAAAGGGCAAATCTACTTCATGCGACAAGAATTTAATGAAGCGCCAGTGATAATTTTAAATATATATAATTATAGATTTTAAAGTAAAGAAAGGCCAAATAATGTTTTTTTCTTGGAGATGAAAGGCCAACCTTGCCCCCTTTGCAGCCCCCCCCCCCTCCCGTTCCTGCACCCTTGGTTGACTTGGCTGGGGAGTGGCTAATGTGCTAAAAACAAACCCCTCATTGCCATTGGTTGGCCACCCCCATGTCTGACGTTCATTGATTTATTGCTTGGCCTATAATAGGCCTATGCAGTAAATCAACCTGCTGACAGGGGTCGCACGTTTCTGCCTCAAAGAATGGATTGACTTGAGGAGAGGAGGCGCTGCAAGCAGCTTGTCAGTGAATCTGCAGCTGGATCATCAAGGTCTGCTATGCCAAGATGACAGCTCAGAAGCTGCAGGTGATATTCTCATGGAACAATCACACAGAGTTATTGGTCCAAGATATTCTAATTAAAGCCAACTTCTGTGTCTCAGACAAATCTTTGCTTGGGGAAGAGTAGAACTGGACAGACAGGGAAAATAAATCGACTGAAGATAGAAGTTCAAGTTATAATGTAGGTGCAATATTATACATTTTAAAGACAATAAATTAATATTTTCACTATTGAGAAAAAAAGTATGAAAAAATTCAATGAAGACAAAAAGAAATGGTGAATACAGGGGCGTATCTAGAAATTGCCTGAGGGGGGGGGGAATGGCCCAATGGCCCCCCTCCCCTAAATAATGGATATATATATACATATGAATTTACCTATACAATCCTATATATTCTAATATTCATGAAGGCCTACTTGTGACAGTGCAAATTATACAAGTCTAACGTCTTCCTATATTGTGAATAAAGTTTCTGCTAATTACAGATTAAGACAATATCTGAATTATCATAACAAATCCTGAGCCTTGACAGATCATGATGATGATATTGGGGCAGTTTTTATAGCTTATCCAATGGCTTAGAAACCGGTGGGGGGGGGAGTGATGCATTGTCATGATTTAGACAACTAGTTGAGCTCCATTCATTAAGCTAAAGTTTTTTTAGGACAATAAGATAATTCAGATATAGGCACATATATACAGTCATTTAAATGCCTGGAAAAACTAAAGTGAATGTATGTATTAAAATATTGCGCCATTCATGGTGTCATCAAGGTAAAAGTAGGCCTATATATGCCTGTAATTCAGCCTTTCAGCTGCCTTTGGCTCGTTGAAAGACCAATCTTAAACCATGTGCATGAAAGCACAGATTAAGAAAAAAAAGGGAGGAGTAAGGGGCTGTCCCTAATTTCACAAAAATTACTCGAATAACTTGAATACAGCGTAGGACCATGTGCTGGGGTTAATAAATTAAAATCCCCTCGAAAAACGTCATTGTAATCGTCTTAATAATCACCCCAAAAGTAATGACTAAGAACTAGGGCTACTAACCAGCAATGGGATTAAGCCCTCTTTAGCCTTAAGCCCTCTTTGGCCTTCATTGCTGTAACCCCCCCCCCCCTCGCTTCTGAACTTCTACGTGATTAACTAAATAAATTGTATTAAAAAAACCTCTCTCCAGTTTTGGCCATCAACTTGATCAAGCAAATGATAATAATTAAGGCTACTATTTGTCTATGGTAGTCACTACTGTTATCAAATTAATTGAAGTCCAGGCTGATTCAGATAAAGAATTTAGCCGTCTCTTGAAGAAGTCGGGATCCTTATAATTGGTAAAATTAAAAAGAGAAATTAATTTGTAGACTCTAAAAAATGTGCTAAAGTATGGGATTTACAGTCCTGAACCAGGTACACCCTCTCAGCCCTGCTATACGTTATAAGTAGCATTATTTGGCCAATGTTATAGTTGCATAAGTGAATAAGTTCAGAATAACATTATCCTTGTGCCTGCAATGGCCATTGTAAATAATGAAATCGACAAGTGCCACAGCTGGCCAAAAGTATGTAAACATAAAAAGGATTAAAGACTGGAGGGAGGGGTTGCAAGGGCAATGAAACACATGCAGCACATGGCATGGGTGGCAGTTCTCTTGACAGGGTGCAGACAGCAGGCATTGGGCCACAAGATATGGCCACTTTGAGCTGCCTGGTGGCGACATCTCGTGTTAAAAGGGCCGTGGGTCTTCCCCAGTAACGCTAGTGGGTTAGCTGAACAGGGTAGAATCCCCCACTGATATATGGAAAATACAAGCCTCAGAACTAATCTTGTATAATCTAAAATATATTGACTTTTGAGCCCTAAAGTGGTCGCCGAAATACATCACTGCACGACTTTCGATCCGTTAGGCCTCACGCGAAATTTGAGTTCGCCAAAATCATCCCCCGCTACAAATATGAAAAATCTACGCCCCTGATTGTCTTCCCTGCTAATCCTTTCAATGACTGCATGCATGAAGCAAAGATCACTGGGGTAAAGACTTCAGTGGATATCAGGCTTGGCTGCTCCATGTCTCTGCATAGTGTAATTGTTACATAATCTTGTGTCAGTCACAGTTGGTTGTTAAGAGGCAGAACACATCAAAAGCAGCAGTCATGAAATTATGGAGACATTTTAATGAAGAAAAATGCTTTCGAAATATAAATTTTCAAAATCTCCTTTTATTAGTTAAAATCTACTTTATTCTGCCAATTTATTTTACTTTATTTTTCTTCCCTAATGGCTATAGGCCTACACTCAATACTATAATGATTATCAGGAGTTTTTAAAGTATATTTTTATGAAAATAAACATACAATGTATATCAGTTGTGAAAATCATGACAGAATGGAAACAGCTTTTTAAACATTATATTATTGATAGAAAACTACGTGGTATGATTGACTTATTGTCTGAATCATACAGGCCAAAAGAAAATGTCGATAGAGAAAAAACTCAAATGGTAAATAGATTCAAATAAAAATTGGTTCCCATGAAGATAAGTGGCTGAAATATTATAAGCTGTCAAGTCAATTTGAATTCCGAAATTGCTAATGGTCTTATTTTTCAAAACCTTAATTATAGTATTTGCCCATGTTTTAACTGTTCTCCAATTTTTTTCAGATTAAATGCTCCAAGATTTTTTAATATATTTTTAAAGAAATTATTTCTGAGCTGAGCAGTTTTTAGGCAATCTTGAAGTAACTAATTTCTGGTGGTGTAATTCTTGACTTTTGGAACAATATTTGGGGTCATCGCGCAATCGAAATAATAATTACTGCCGCCGTGACTGTAAAATAAATTCCCACAGAGGAAAATTCCAAGCCCCCTGACTAATGTGTGTGATTATTAAATGCCTTTTTAAAGCTGTTACTTAGATTCACATCACATGTAGGGTTTAATTACAATTACAATTATTTGAGAAGAGGCAAATCACTTGGCTCTCAAGCCAGTCAACTTAGACTGTTTCAAGAAATATCTTGGGCTTTCAATAGCTGTGGGGCTGAAGTAAAAGCTACAAGAACTTGTGAAAATTTGTCACAACCAGCATGATGTCTCTTTTCAGTCTTCATATATTAATGGGTTACCAGAATCAAGGATTGTGGTCATACGTGTGTGTCATTTCGGATAAAGGGCAGGGTACCCACTGAGATTTGGCGAGCAAATTCCCTGTATTTTCCCTGAATTTATACGGGCTAAGGATTGTGTTATTGGGGCAAAATCGGCGCTAATCGGAAACCAAAAACAATGACTTTAGCAGATTTCTGCTTCAAATAGAGGGGTTTTTTTAAACGAGTTGCCAAATGTAAAACCAAATTCCCTGTGTTTTCCTGAATTTCAGGTCAAATTTCAAATTCCCTTAGTTTTCCCGGCAAGGAATTTTTCTTCACAATTTTCCCTGTTTTCGCTGTCCGGCGGGGACCCTGAAGGGGATATCCAGAGGGGGCACATAATTTTGTACTCAACTGTATTTCTATTTATAAATTTATAAAAGCAGCACGAAAACAATTCTTGAAAATCTGTGATCACCCAACTTGTTTGATAGCTTTGGTTTCATTGTGTGTTATCAGGGATTTAGCTTTGTGCAATCCAGAAATACTCAGAAAAAAAAAATATATATAGAATTTTATTGACATTAAAAGCATCAAACAGATACATATGTCATCATAAAAGAAAAATAAATGTATATATGAATGTGAAAAAGCATGCAATATATATAGGCCCTATATTTATAAGGAGTCAGTCAACAATTCAACTTGGAGGCTTTCTGCCTGGTCCGACCACCATGATCAACTTCAACTTACTGAGCACTGTAGCCTGTAGGCCATGCATTGATCTGAGTATGGATTTATTGCAACGTGGTTTACGCTAGCAACGCAGGCAGCGACGTCAACAAATGCGTTCTGACGGCCGTCTCAGGGGGTCAACAGGTGCCCAGCATGTTTGGGTTGGCGGCAACACCAAAATACAAGTTAGCCCAAAGGTGAAAGGGATTACAAACAGGCTGGTGGATTAAGAAGGTAGGATGAATTTATTGTAACTATTTAACCACATTTCACAAGGTAAACTAACATAATATGGCAGAATATATTCTGGGTTGGATATATTAAACCAATTTATTTCTTACTGGTGTGTATAGGATAGGCCTACTGGCCAATATGATATTTCGAATAGTCCTGGGTATATTGTAGGCCTATCAAAGACATTGGTTTTTACGTTGAAGCTTTACATTCTACTTATCTACACCACTATGGATAGCTCTTTTAGGCCTATAAGGATTCTGGGCCTATGGAGGACACATACACATTTAGTTTATTATTCTATGAGCCCACTGTCATAATACACCGATTCGTTGCTCATTATCAAACATTGGTTCTAACTTGGCATACAATCTCGGGTGCTATGACATGGGTGGCTGCATCTGCAGCATTTTGTTCTCCCAAGCAGCTTCTGATGCTTTACCTAATCAACCGCAACTATCCTTGCGCTAGCATAAATTTTCCCTTCTCCTACCCTCTTTAATGGTTTAATTAAATAAATTGTGGTGTTTGGATCTATGCTATTAAAAGACTACTCTAAGGATACACCATTCATAATGAATGAATAATTTTTTTAAACTTCTTGGCTCATCAGATGGACGAGTTTTACGGGTATGGCTCCTATGGCCTCGACAGCCCAATTCCCAATGGCCATGCAACTTCAAGACTTAACAACAAGCATTATGAATACCACGTGGACCCCAGTCTGCCCTCGTTCATGAGCAGCTACAGTGTCCCAAGAGGACCTCGGAGCAACAACGCCATCTATGGGCAGCCCCTTGTGGACCTCAGCAGGGCAACCCAACACAACCTGGACAGGCTCAAGACTAAACTGGTCATGATAGACCCTTGCTATGAATTTGGCATTGAAAACTGGCACTCCAACAGCAGAACACGAGGTAAGATACATAATTGAGATTGATCATAGCCCAGGCTATTCTATTGGTAGCCCATCACCAGTGGCGGATACAGGGGGGGGGCCCGGGCCCCCCCCCCCAGACCATCAAGATTAATAGTAGCATTTCTAAGAAAAATTGCGATAATGTGGGCCCGCGAATGCCGAAACAAGTCTGCCCCCCCCTAGATAACCGTGTCTGGATCCGCCACTGCATCACTAACACAATCATAGATCAAAGGCCTATAACAAAGGCCTTTGGTACATTAATATAGCAGCAAGAGGGTGCTCATCTGAGATAGGCCTAAATTAATCAATAACACACAATTATACCTTGCAACATCTAATAATCCAATCCAATTAATTAAGAACAACATGCATCAATACTTAAATCAACTTGACATGCCATTTCCAGAATCCGAGCCATACATCTATCCGGAACATGCCACACCAAATTGGGAATCACCCGAAGCAGTTTTTGCAGATGGTCAGACGTTCAATCGGATGAGACACAAGAAGTATAACGAAGAATACTCAGACAACTCAGGTAGTATATTATAGGCCTATGTCTATTCCAACTATTCCATAACAGACTCAATAATTTGCCAAATATGCAGAAAAAGATCTCAACATGTAGATGATAATGAAGATAGACTTTATATTCTTCATATATGGTGATCATCTGATAAGATTTCCTAATTATCGCCCATGCTATGCTATGCATAGGGCGATTATGCTTTAGTGCTGAAATCTACTGAAGGGGTGAAATGACCAATGCTGTGGCCTCAACCAGCCCACTCTGGAAGTTCTTATCATATGCATAACACATTGATACCATTGTAGATGTGCACAACGGTTTATATTTTCAGTTTCATTCAATATTAGAAAATTTACTATTATCAGTTTTAGAGGCTATCAAGGTCCAGAAAGCCTGCATTGTGGTGGCCATTTTCCCTTCCACAGGGTGAGTTTTAGTACACAGAATGGCCACTGCAAGCAGCTCATTCAGATACATTACACAAGAGGGCAGCACCTGCAAGTCCTTTGCCACTTCCTCCCTTTGCACCACAGTCTATTTCTGGGAAACTCAGCAATTCCTGCATCTCAGTATAGTTCATGCATCTTTCCAACTAATTATAACGGTAGCACGGGCTTATATTGTATCTATTTCATATTATTCTATTCTCTTCCCTCCAATCTACGGGCAACTTACTATATATTATATAAATCTGTTTTATATTTATGTAAATAAAATACTGGTTATAATATACACTCATGTAAACAAAAGATAGACATATAGATAGATAGATAGATAGATAGATAGATAGATAGATGCATGGATAGACGGATTGGCAAACAGATAGGATAGATGGATAGGATAGATGGATGGGATATACAGTAGGATAGGATAGATGGATAGTATAAACGGATAGAATAAACAGACAGGATAGATAGATAGATAGATGGAGGAATGGATTGACACATCGATTGATGGATATATGGGTTGACAGACGGACAGGATAGACGGATGGGATAAACAGATAGGATAAACAGATAGGATAAACGGGATAAACGGATAGGATATACGGATGGGATAAACGGATAAGATAAACGGATGGGATAAACGAACGAGATGAACGGATAGGATAAACGAATAGGATAAATAGAAACGTAGATAGATAGATGAATGAATGGATTGACGGATTGATTAAATGATAGATAGACGGATGGATAGACAGATTGACAGACAGATAGGATAGATGGATAGGATAGATGGCTGGGATAAACAGAGAGGATAGATGGATAGTATAAACGGATAGGATAAACAGACAGGATAGATAGATAGATAGATGGAGGAATGGATTGACGGATGGCTTAATGGATAGATGGGTTGACAGACGGATAGGATAGACGGATAGGATAAACAGATAGGATAAACAGATAGGATAAACAGGTAGGATAAACAGGTAGGGTAAACGGGATAAACGGATAGGATAAACGGATGGGATAAACGGATGGGATAAACGGCTGGGATAAACAAATGGGATAAAAGGATAGGATAAATGGATAGGATACACGGATAGGATAAACGGGATAAATGGGATAACGGATAGGATAAACGGATAGGATTAACAGATAGGATAAACGGATAGGATAAACAGATAGGATAACGGGTAGGATAAACGGGTAGGATAAATGGATAGGATAAACGGATATGTTAAACAGATAGGATAAACAGATAGGATTACAGATAGGATAAACGGATAGGATAAACAGATGGGATAGACGGATAGGATAAACAATTAAGATAAACAGATAGGATAAACAAGATAAATGGGATGAACCAATGCTAATGGGGTACTGGATAAACGGATAGGATAAACGGATAGGATAAACGGATAGAATAACGGATAGGATTAATGGATAGGATAAACGGGATAAACAGGATAACGGGTAGGATAAACCGATAGGATAAACGGATGGGATAAATGGATAGGATAAACGTGTGGGATAAAGGGATAGGATAAACGGATAGGATGAATGGATAGGATAAACAGACAAGATAAACGGATAGGATAAATGGGATAAATGGGATAACGGGATAATGGATAGGATAAATGGATATGTTAAATGGATAGGGTCAACAGATAGGGTAATGGATAGGAAAAAGGGATAGGATAAACTGATAGGATAAACGGATAGGATACACAGATAGGATAAACAAATAGGATAAATAGATAAGATAAACAGGATAAATGGGATGAACCAGTGCTTATGGGGTACAGGATAAACGGATAGGATAAACGGATTGGATAAACAGATAGGATAAATAGATAGGATAAACGGATAGGATAAACGGGATAAACAGGATAACGGGTAGGATGCACGGATAGGATAAACGGATAGGATAAACAGATATGATAAACGGAGAGGACAATCGGATGGGATTAAGGGATAGGATAAACAAACGGGATAAACTGGCTAACGGATAGGATAAACATAGGATAAATCATGCGGGGCATGGGCGATGCTGTGCCATTATATATGTGCTTGTTATACCTGGTGGTAGGAGCTAATTAGTGTGAGACTCAGTGAAGGTTCACCAGAAGCAATTAAGTTACACCTTGTACAGCCATATTTTACATCAGATGCATAAAATCCATGAATTGTTTCCATTTCAGAGCTTGCCAACAAATTTTGCCATCTGTGCACAACATTGGATGAACACAGACGTCACTTAGCCAGGGTAAGATGATTACAATTAATTCAGAGCTAGAGATGACCTGCAACTGCGAGTCACATGTACCTTCATTTATTATGCATTGCACAACATCATAGTAACAGAGATGAAATGTTTGGTATCAATAAAGGTTCAGCTTTGTATACCTTTAATTCAGAGAGGAATAAGCCTGAAAGCAAAACCGAAGCGCAAACCTCGAATATCTTACATCGCCCCTCCGCCAACTGTGAATGGGAAGGGACGTTTCTATGAGGAGGATGATGATGTGGAGAATACAGACATCCTCTACAAGATAGTCGTCAGGACTGGCAGCAAACCTGATGCCGGCACCACTGCTAATGTAAGTACAAAGAAAACTAGAACTGGTGCTCGGAGGGCACATAGCTTCGCTGTCCATTTAAAATTGAACTTCAATTAATGCAAGATGCCACACATAAGCAGTTGATTAAGTTTTAGGCCTAAATGTTATCAACTCATTGTAGAACTTTAAAAGAAAACTGATTGTGATAAATTGCAAGAATGGTGATAAAAGACCCAGGTAATTTTGGCAATTCTGGTCGGGTATACATCAAATAAACGTTGAAATGTTGCTAATTTAGTGCTTTGGCACCTTCTGTCACATTCTACGGACATTTAATGGCCATATTTGCAGAGAGAATGTAACAATATATACCCTTTTGGCTGCTAGTGCTACAGCAAAAAATGATAGTGCATGCTGCACTGTAGAGGCCGTTTTTAGATTTCTTTAACTGTAGGCGCAAAAAAGCTCCAATTGTTACCAAAATTTAATCAGGTATTGTGTGGTAGAAATGAACACATCGTGCCAAAGGAAATTTAAATCCATCCAGTAGTTTTTGCAGGAATCAACTCACATACACACTAACGCACATGTTGAAATGCCATGCTCCACAATAGCTTCTCAGCGAAGCTAACAAAGTAACATCTCTGATCAAAACCCATGATGCCATAACCTTACAAATACCTATCCAAAAGAGATGCTCTGAAGTCTAAACCCAAATCCAGACAAATATGATTTTGGACAATATGTATTGGCCCTAATTAAAGAAGTCTTTCTACTTCTTATCCAGGTGTTCATACAAGTAAAGGGCAGAAGTGGGCACTTGAAGAAACGACAGCTAAAGAAGAACATGTCGGTTGGATATGCCTTCGGCAGAGGCACCAAGGAAACTTTCTATGTGAAGGGACCCAAGTTGGGAGAACTAACCAACCTTATAATTGAGGTAAGATTTCAAGTTTTGCAGTACAGGGATCAATGATGGAAGTATCAGATAATGATAATTGCTCCAAGAATGTATATCGCTTTGCTCTGTTAGCGTTTTGGAATAAGTGATGATCACTGATTGATCGGGAATTAAGATTGTATCATTTCATAACATGACTTAATTGCACAAAGCTAAATTGTGTATTTTCAAACTATATATATATGTTTTTTTAATTTTTTCAGCATGATGGAGTGGAGAAGAAACACAGCTGGTTTCTAGAGGACGTCGAAGTGACGGACATGGCCAACCACAAGACCTGGATCTTCCCTTTTCGAAATTGGCTTTCCGTCTTTTTGGGAGACGGCGTCATCAAGAGGAACATTAAGGCCTATGCCAAAGATGTCACACAGCAAGGTGAGAATGAAGAGATAATTTTCAAAGTAGAATTACACATTCCAAAGGAATGTGAAAATAACCATATATGCTGTTGCCTCCAATATCTGTATTTATGTATGCCACTACATGGAGTAGGCTATATTTATGCCTTCCTCCAAAGCTTGTGATCATAATCCATTACAGTAATAAAATGAATATTTCTCAAGTGACATCTCTTCATGTTATTCCTCCACCAGCAAAGTTACAGAAATGGGTTGGTGGTGGTAGTTATGACAACAAAATCAACTGATGCTCTTAACTTTCAGAGTATGTGATAACAGTTTGGACTGGCAACCTTCCTTTAGCTGGAACAGATTCCAAAGTGTTCATCACTCTCTATGGAAAGGAAGGGGTTGGACCTCGAACGAGACTTTTCCATGACAACAGCGAAGAAGATGACGAGGAGGAAAGAGACCCGATTGACAGGAAACCACCTAAAGGAGCTTTTCGAAAAGGGAAGAAAGACACTTTCGTAGTCTCTTCAGACTACCATGGTCCTCTCACTAAAATCAGGTTGGTACTTCAACTTTTATTTCTAGATAGACCTGCACATTGCAAAACTATACTTTTCAAAAATAAAATTTCTAATGACTCATCCTTGTCTGATTTTCAGGATAGAACATGATGACTCAGGAAAGAAATACCCGGACTGGTTTTTGGAAAAGGTACCGCATGAAATCTGTTGCATCTTGAAAACTGTCCATTTTTAACAAAATGGAATAGTCAGATTATTCTCTCCTATAATACATGTGAAATTGTTTTTCAAAGATTGAGATTCGGGAGGCGGACAATGAGAAAGTGCTGGTGTTCCCTTGTGGGAGGTGGCTTTCAACTGAAGGGCGGGATGAAATTTCATACGACCTTTTCCCAGTGAGACACATTCCAAAGAATAAACAAGAGGGAAAAAGAGGCAGCAGAAAACAAGGAAAAGGTAATAACACAATAGTTTAATAGTATCAATGATCACATAGGAATTATTTGAGAAATTTCACAACAGAGCACCACATGCAGATACAGGCATGTCAGAATGGCCTGCATGCTTTGAGATGAACACTACAAACTGATCCAAACCACTTCTTGCAAATATAATCTATGCTTGCTATTGAATGCTGATAAATGTATATATATTAGGCTTAGGCCTACTGCTTGCAAAGGCTTGTGCTAATTGCTTTGCATAAATCTCACATCTGCTTTTAACATTATTAATAATGCTTTATAACTTGCAACAGGAAAACTGGACGCAATGCAATATGCCAACGAAATCAGGAGCAAATTGACTGGTACAATGCTATTCTAACATTTTGTGTGCTGTACCTTTGGTAAATTAGTAACTGTTCTTCTAATCACAACTTCACTTTTCATAGTTCTCTTGCACCCAAATATTCCTGTCTCATTTTTCACTAATTTTTCAAGGATACAGTATTACCTTAATCAAGTGTTTGGTGTTCAAATTAATTTCATCTGATTTAAATTTTCTTCATAATCATAATTTTATACAAATGAGTTTCAGTCAAGACACAAATGTGACAAATGACTATGACATCTGCTGTAACAGAATGCTTATTAGATGCTTTTGAAAATGCCACTGAATTTTGAGTAATTAACATTTCACACAAATCGACAGGCAAAAGGAAAGAGGACGGCATAAAGTATGAGGTGATCACAGAAACAGGAGACGTGAGGTACGCAGGAACAGATGCCAATGTTTACATCCTCATTGTGGGCAAATCGGGGAAGACGGAAGAACTTCTTTTGGATAACGAGAAGAACAATTTCGAAAAAGGAATGAAGGATGTTTTTGTTGTAAGTTAAAATATATATAATTTCGACAACGCCAACAATATTCACTAATATATAATACCACATTAAAACCAAAACCGAGAGACATTGTGAGTTAGATGTATTTGACTTCACTTTTCTAGGTCTATGCAGAAGATGTGGGCGAAATCAGGAAGGTCAAGATTCGCCATGACAACACAGGAGTTGGATCTGGCTGGTTTTTAGCAACGGTGAGTAAACTTTTCAGTCCCAAAACAAATCTTAATATCATACAAGTATCCATTACAAAAAACACATCACAATCATGCTTGAAATATCTTGTTTGTCACTTCAGGTGATAGTCAAAAGATTTTTCCCTGAGAAGGAAATCCGGGAGCGCATGTTGGAACTTGACTCCCACATAGAGGACGAAGCATTGCGAAGGGCTTCAGAGATAACAGACGTTCCCCTGAGTGGTGCGAAAGCACACAAGAAGAAGAAGAAAAAGATGAAGAAGTCGAGCATGAGTGGAAGCGTCATGAGTCTTCATTCCATTCAGGAAGAAGATGAAGAAGCAGATGACAGGAGAGGTCGTAGAAAGTCCAAAAACAAGAAAGGAGAAATCGATTCTGATGAAGACAGAAGACTGAGGAGATTGTACCAAAAGGGTATTGGTAAAAAGAGCGATTCAGAAGAAGAAGACTCAGATGAAGAACGTTCCAAATCAAGCAGACGTAAAAGCAAATCAAGAAAGAAGAAGAAAGGCAGTTCTTCTGAATCGGATGATGATGACGAAGAAGATGAAAAGAAGAAGGAAAATGAAGAAGACAAGAAAGGAGGAGTGTTCCAAAATCTTGGCAGACGCATGAGCAAGTTCTTTGGAATTGGTAACGAAGAGGAAGACAAAAAGGCAGAAGAAGAAAAGAAAGAGAAGGAAAGGAAGGAGAAAAAGAAGAAAAACAGAAAAGATGACTCAGATGATGACAAAAGAAGACGAAAGAGAATAAATGGGAAAAAGAAGAAGCTTTTCAGTTATAATGGAGTTGACCAATGGGTCACAGACAGCGACCAAGACAGTGACGACAGTGACAATGGCAAAAGGAGGCGCAAAAAAAAAGATTCCGAAACAGAATCAGACTCAGATGACAGTGATAGCCGGAAAAAGTCCAAAAGAAGAAGTGGAAGAAAAGGGAAGTATGGAGATGACTCTGAGAGTGATGGGGATAGAAGAAAAAGAAAAGGAAAGAAAAAGGACCAGGACTCAGAGAGTGAAGAAGACTCTGAAGATGAAGAGTATCGTCATAAAAGAAACAAAAGAAGGTCGAAGCATGACGATTCATCCGATTCTGAAAATGAGAGAAAAAGCAAAAGAAGAGGGAGGAAAAACAGAAAATCTGATGATGATGACAGTGATGACTCAAGTGATGATGATGATAAAAAAAGTAATAAGAAACTGTATAAAGAATGGAGGCACAACCGAGTACCTTACTATGATGAATATTTCTTTGTTTGCGAAAGATGGCTGGCAACTGATGAAGATGATGGAGAAATACAAAGACAACTTAAACCAAAAACAATTACGACATTTTACAAGCTGAGCTCAAGCAAGAATAAGCACAAGCGGCGTTAATATGAAACATAAATTTTGTAGTAAATAATTCGGTGCATGTTATTCAATATGATGACTCATACTCATAAAACTTGATTGCTTCATCTGTGAATGTCTGTGATCGGTCTAGTAGTGAATCTACTATCTTTACAACTTGTTGACTGTGATAAAACAATTGTTATGTACTGAATTAAAGTTATCCAAATGTGAAAATCTGTCTGTGCTCTAATTTACGGTAAGGAAATTTGATACGCAGAAAGAGTGGACTGCTGCACTGTGAAAATGGCACTCGTATGTCATCATGCTGATGATTTGTCGGGGTCATACGGATCATACACAATACTTTCAATGTTAATTTGATTTGTGGAAACTAATCCTGCTTGTTGACAAGCAAACGAAAGGTTTATGCATCTGATTTTTACTGTAAAATCAGTGATGACACATCAAATGGCCTTCTCTTGATCATGACAAATCAAACAGCCCTCTAAGTTTCCCATGTTGAATGCGAGAAGATGACGCTTCATCGGCTATCATGAGTCACGAAGTGCCATTTCACAGTGCAACCAGGGACTTGTATAGGGACAGTTCCATAGTGCAGAAGTCCACTCTTTTTGCATATCAAATTTCCCGGCAGGAATAATGCCTGTATAAAAGTGGCAAGCGAACACAATTGATGAGTTCGAAAGACCTCAGTGAAACGTGGTCAGCTTGGTGGGAATAATTTTTCTCAAGATTCCCAGGCAGGAAATACATGTTTGTGAGAAACTATGAACAAAAAAAAAAGAAATGAATTTGTGTGTAGTTTGATCAAATTATTTAAAAAAAATAAAATAAAATTTAATGTGAAAAAAAAAAGTCTGATCATGAAACAGCACCAAATTTTAAAGTTTAAGGTACTCAATCGACTTTTACATACGGATGAGCCATGGCAATTTTGAAAACCAGAACCATTCTAATCCAGAAACCAACGCCAAAACCACAAACCATTTTAATCCCTCATTAAAAAACTGGCAACAACTTTAATCATCTTTAGGCCTATGCTTAAAAAAAAAAAAAAAAATTAAATATTTAATCCTCTTTTCAAGCCGATTCTAACAATACCAAACATGGAGTTTCAAAAACAAATTAATCTAAATTGTGAAAAAACTAAATCATTTAATCCACTAGTGCACTGAATGATTAATTTTATTTGGATAGAGGTACCGAATTCTAATGATCAGACTTTTTAAGCTTAGGGTAGCATCAAGGCTTAATCCAGTCTTGGTACCGTAGATCACCAAAGCAGGCAGAGATGATCAGAGAAATATAAGTATTTCTCTGGAGATAATCTCTCACCTGGGATCCAATGCTTCCTAATCCCGCCACTAGACGGCCAGGGTCGCAGAGCGCACCTGGCGGCGACGTCATCACCTTGACAACCACGCCAAAATATCGCTCAGTGTCAACAATATTTTGTGGCTGTCTGCTATTTTGAGTGAAATCTTCCAACAGAAACCATGGCAAGCCAAGCAGGAGACGAAAAATCAGAAACGAAGAGGATATTTGTGAATTGTGTGGACTCCTTTCAAGGACAGAATATTGCAAGGGTAAGTTTCATTCATAAAACTTACTGTCAGTGACACTGAGCACTGTTTCAGCTGCTCAGTCAGATATTGCATTCATTCCAACTTTTTTTTAGCCTTGAATTTGTTTTCTAAAGTTTGTCCCCACAACATGCGAATTTGTGCTTGATCTGATTTCTCCTCATCTACCGTCCACACAGTAGAAATACAGATATTCTGATGTAGAACTGCCAATTTGTAATTTATTCATCACATTTTCGTAATGTTTTGTTCTATTATTGAAATCGGCCGCCCTTTCTGGAAATGGGACAGACCGAGACTGTAGGTTAATTACGAACTCCGTATCAAAGGCACAACACTACATGGATGGTCATGGAAGCCAAATGCTTGTAGGCCTACATTGTATTGAAGGAGACTGCGCCTGGCAGTTGCATCCTGACCCCGGTTGTTTTCGGCATCTTTAAACGAGGAGGGTGTCTATATTTTAAGGCCTGCGCTGATAGGCCTAGGTTAAAAGCATTGCAAGGACTTCATCATTTTGATGAATGATGCAATTATGAGAGCCATGGTAGTTTGATTTTTGCCAGTCTGACATGCATGAGCCTGTCACATAAGCCCTAGTTGTAATGTGGGCCCAGTCTAAAAATTGACAAAACTGTCAAAGCACCAAGGCATGAATTCATGTCAACACCTGTGCGACAGAGAATTTCAACCCTGGATGGCGCTAAAGAAATCGATATTATTATTAAAAGACCCTCTTTCAAAAGATTGTCTTTCTTTAAATTCAAAAAGATCAGACTCAAATCACAAAGCTGTAATCCGTCAAAAAAACATAGAACCACTAAAAATGCGCCTCAACCAAAGTGTCACCAAGAGTCAACAAGCCAATGGTAAACAATATTAAAGATAAGATATATACTTTATTAATTTCCGAAAGAGAAATCCAAGTATAAAGGCGTAACCAATGGCCTCCGAGCAAAATAAATATATATACAGGCCTAAGCCATGTCTTCTTCCAAGAATAATTGTAAGTGAATTACTGTGAATTAAAAATAAAAACTTTAAATCTATATCGTACAGATACATCTATATTGATTTGCAATATTTGCAATGTACAAGAATAGTGTAAGGCTTTGTATTTGATACAGATACATCAAAATAAATACTTTCAACATTTATCCATGTAATATAAATTTTATAATGCATTCCATTAAAACCTTTTTTCAGGCCAACAAAGCACTGAAGTTTAAATTTGATGTTTAACAAAAAAGCAGCCACAAATATTGAAGAGAAGATGACATATTCATGCAATCTTTTACAAAAATTCAATAAATCTTGAATTTCAGGATTTTCAATCCAGTATTGGGCCAGGTTACTTGCAAGCCTGTCAGTTACTTCCATTGGCCTGCGGCACATCAGTTACCATGACTTGAGGACTGTCCTCTACTGTAAAAGGACTGTCCTCTACTTTGAAAGGCTTATCTGTCAAATTGTTTGTTCCGTGCTTGCTCCTCATATGTGACTTGAGGTTGCTCTTCTGGACGAACCGTTGATCGCAGAAGTTGCAGCCGAAGGGCCGTTCTCCCGAGTGTATCCTCTCGTGAGCTCTCAGGGAGTTGATCTGAGCAAACGTCTTGTGGCACTGAGCGCAAGTGTAAGGCTTGACTCCAGTGTGCACCACTTGGTGTCTCTTCAGGTTGCCGGCCAGGTTGAAGGACTTGTCACACATCTCGCATTTGTACGGGAAGTTCTTGGTATGGGTCCGCTCGTGCACCTTCAGGTCTCCCCTCGACTTGGACGTCATCCCGCAGGTGACGCACTGAAACGGGCGTTCTTCGCTGTGGGACGTCATGTGTCGCTTCAGAGAGGCCTTGTTCGGGCAGATCTTGTTGCAAACGGGGCACGGCATCGTCGTATTTTCAGCTGTGTCGTCATGAGTCTTCAAGTGCAGAACGAGCTTGTCTTTGTATTTGTACGATTTTCCACACTCAGAGCACAAGAAAGTATTGCCGGTTGTATGTTTGTGCATGTGTCTCTTTAGAAGGCTCTCAAACTGGAATGGTTCTCCACAAACCGAACACACATGCGATTTCTCTTTGTGGAATTCTGCGATGTGAATATTCAGACGTTTCTGACCCAACACAGTATCCCCACACACTTTGCACTTCACGGGGTCTTCAGGAGAATGCATAACTAAGTGTATTTTCAGATTTTTCCTGTTTCCAAAAGTCTTGTCACAGTGGGGGCAAGGAAGACGTTGGTCATTAGCCGTGTGCATCAACTGTGCGTGAATCATCAGACGTTCCTTATTGCAGAAGACCTTGGTGCAGTCCCGACAGGGATAGGGATGGTCATTATTCCCTCGATGTCTGTTAAACTTCCGCTGATCGTAGTAGGTTTTTCCACACACATTACAGATAAACACATCTGGCATGGATCCGGACTCAGCATCTCCGCTCGATCCATTTTCTTCATTCGAGTCTTTTACTTCCGTCTTTTGGTTATCGCTTGTTACGCTATCCTCCATTCCTGTCTTCTGCTTCTCCCCAGAGACACCCTTTTTTATTTTAAAGGTTTTGACAACTTTTTTCGTTTTAGCAACAGCTTTTTTCTTTTTTACGATTTTAGCAACAGCTTGTTTTGTTTTAACAACAGCTTGGCGATTCTTCTTAACACATTTCTTAGTTTTGACAACTTGCGTCTCACGTTGATCAGTGATGCTATCCTCCATTTTAGTTTCTGCTGGAGTACTAGTAGCCCTTGTTTTTCTTTGATCTCTGGTGACTGCTTTTTTCAGTTTGACGGCTCTAACAACAGCTTGCTCATCCTTCTTCACACGTTTCTTCGTATTAACAGACAGAACCAATGTCTTTCGTTGATCCCTTTTGTCACGTTTCTTCGTTTCGAGAGGTTTTACTTTGTCGTCTGGCTTCTGTTGTTTCTTCACAACAAGCTTCTTAGTTTCAACAGGTCTGATATTAGCCTGTGTCTTTGGTTGATCCCTCTTGGCACGTTTTTTCGATACGGCAGGTGTATTAATGTCTTGTGTTATTTGTGGTTTTCTCAAAACTCGTTTTTTAGTTCTAGCAGTGGTGTCATTAGCTGGAGTTCTTTGTCTATCCTTCCTCACACTCTTTTTCGTTTCAACAGATTTAACAACGTCTCGTTTCTTTTGTTCCTTTCTCGCGATACATTTTTTAGTTTCAACAGGTGTAACAATACCCAGTGTCCTTGGTCTATCACTCAGACATGTTGACTTAGGTCGACCACCTTTTTTCGTTTTGACAGGTTCAACGACAGCCTGTGTCTTTTCTTGATTATGCTCTTGTTCATTTACATTTTCAAATTCGTCATCGTCCTCAACTTCTTTTTTGATGAGTTGAACTGTTATAATAGTTTGTGTCATATCTTGATCCTTTTCATCCTCATATTCGCCATTCTGTATTTCAATTTTGATTTTAATAGGCGTCACAACTCCAATTTGTGAATCACCGTTAATTGCATTATTTGCATTTGTGATATTGTGACCTTCTGCTGTATCGCTCAGTGCTGCAATTGCACTATGACATGCACTGAATTGCTCAGCAGAGTCTGGGCATTCCTTGTCCGTTTCGTCCACAAATCTAATGATAGAGGCATTTTGACTATCCATTCTATTAATAGGACTATCCATTTCATCCACGCCACTATACATTGCAACACTTTGTCTATCCCTTGTCACCGTAGCGCTATCCATTGCAAAGACAGGACTATTCATTGCAACCATGGCACTATCCATTCCATTCACAGGTCTATCCATCACAACCATTTGACTTTCCATTGCGACAACTTGACTATCCATTGCAACCACAGGACTATCCATTACAATATTTTGACTATCTGTTGCAACAACTTGACTATCCATGACAACCGTAGGACTATCCATTGCAATCATTTGACTATCCATCGCAACCACAGGACTATCCATTGCAACCATTTGACTCTCCATCGCAACCTCAGGAATCTGCATTGTAACCATTTGACTATCCGTTGTAAGCACAGTACTATCCATCGTGTTCACAGGACTATCCACTGTATTCATAGGACCTTCCATCGCGACTATAGGACTTTCCATAGCAACATGATCTTCCATTGCAAAGGAATAGATGTTAAGTCCTCGAAATTATTCCAGAACCTTTTCAAAGTAGTCTGCAGCCAATCCTGAAACAATAAACAGACAGTCTATTATTGACATTAGTGTCAATACAGACATAGATCTCAATCAAGACAAAAGGAGTGACGGCAATATTACCTACATGCTACGTGCATGGCAAGTTAACTACATTGACAAGCTTTACGGGGAAGCTAGACATGCAAATACTGTTAAATGTAAACAATCCAATGCATTGCTGTTGGTTGAAAGCGATGAATACCTGTTTGATGCAACTGATGGTGATATTACTGAATGGTCCACAGATTTGAATGATAAACTTCGCACAAGCAGTCATTCACCTCGACACCCAAGTTTTTGCCTCTTTCGCGGGTGGTTCCTCGAGGGTCTAACAGTGCTTTCATTTCAACAAACTTGACAATGCAATGGCAATGCAATATATTAGTGTACATTGTTTGTTGCATAGCTTGTCTAATAACCTTCTTTAGCTTCTACTTCCAAGTTATGTCTTGATAAATCAATCATATTGAGTACTTTGCATGTACTTTGTTCTCAACAAGTCATGCAAATGGTTACTATACTTAGCCTGGTTCTCAGAGCAACTAAGCTACACTTTAAAAGTTGTTAAATAACTCTTAAAACACCAATACTTACAAGCTATTGCAGTTTCACTTTTTCCAGGAACTCCATTTTCTTCCAAGTGAAAAACATGTAAACAAACAACCAGACAGGAGTTGCTACAGCTGCAATACAGCGCCCCTGGTGCATAAAGTGTGCAAAAAAACCTTACTGATCATATCAGAGAATCAGACCAATGATCAGCTCATGTCACTCAGGCCTGCAGGGTCACTGGGTCAGTGAACTGCAAAGAATAGCTGAATATCCAGTTCAATGCCATGGAATATAATATTATTTAATCCGAAGTTTTAAACTCTATAAACTGTAGTATTTATAAGTTTCATACCAATAAATAACCGTGTAAATACGGCTAAAAATAAATTAAAACAAAAACTTTAAAACTTGAGACGTACAATCCTGTTTGAGGTTCTCTTAATTCACATAATATTACACAATACGACTAACTTATAAAGACAGACAAGTTGAAAGACTATGATGCAAGAACCAAAGCTTGCAAATTGGAAATGTGCATCAACACTGCCTTGGAATTATACCTAATTATCAACACTAAAAAAACGCACGATTATGATCGAGTCAATCATGAAATTTATTTGGTTAAAATAAACATTTGCATAAAGGTAAGCCCACCTCTTAAAATAAATTTAATTTTATACTTTTAAATGCCACATACAGTATTTGTCAATTAACGTAGAACAAAAAGTTATTCATCAAATAACATAGTTTTAACAGGAAAAATTTCTGTGAATGAGATACAATTACATACATAGGCCTTACATTGGTAGCAGCCAGGTAGCTATCAAATCAGTGGCGGATCCAGACAGGGTCGTCTAGGGGGGGCCCGGGAGTGTTTCGACATTCGCGGACCCGTGTCGCGGTGAATTTTCTTCAAAATACTATTATTAATCTCAGTGGTCTAGGGGGGGCCCGTGCCCCCTAGGCCCCCCCCCTGTATCCGCCACTGCAAATGGAACAAAAAGAAAACTCATTGTATGCTTTCTTCATTGCTGCTCAGCAACGAGTCAGCATTAGTGGGCAGTTTACAAAGGGCAGGCTCCAACTTTGTTGTACCATGCTTGCTCTCCATGTGTCCTTTGAGATTACTCTTCTGGATGAATTGATGATCGCAAATCAAACAAGCATAAGGTCGTTCCCCTGTGTGTATTTTCATGTGAGCTTTCAGGGTGTCTATTTGTGTGAACCGTTTTTCACACAGATCACAGCTGTAAGGTTTCAGCCCAGTGTGAACGGACATGTGCTTTTTGCGATTTGCTGTGCAGTTGAAACCTTTGGCGCATACCTCACATTTGTAAGGGTAGTTCTTGGTGTGAGTCCTCTCATGACGCATTAGAATAACTTGGCTTCTGTATGATTTGCCACAAAAAAGGCAAATATGGGGCCGATCATTCGCTGTATCAGTGTTGCACTTCGCTGTATCAGTGTGGCACTTCACATGTCTTGTCAAGCTGCTCTTCCTGTCGAAAGTTTTATCACAAATTGTACAGGCATGAGTAACTTGATCCTCCACTCTACCATGTTGGTTCGACAGATGTAGTTGCAGCGTGTGCTTCCGCGAATAAGACTTCCCGCACTGTTGGCAAAGAAAGGAGGGCTTTCCTTCACTGTGTTCCTTCATGTGAATCCTCAAGTTGTGTTCTTGACGGTAGGCCTTTGCACACAACTGACACTTGTACGGCTGTGTGTCATGATTCACCTTGCAGTGAGTGGCCAACAGAGACCTGCTTGTGAATGTCTGACCACATTCGGAGCAGGAAAGGCTCTTCGTGGAATGGAAGCGTACCTTGTGTGTTCCGAGCGCCGACGAATTGCAAAAAACCTTATCGCAACTTTGGCATGGATATGACTCCTCATTCCCCCGGTGTTTGACGAACAGTCTTTCACTTTCCCAGACCTTCCCACACCTGTCACATCGGAAGGTGCCATCGCCCAGTCTGCAAGAATCGTGGTTTCTCTTCATCTTCATCTTCCAATTGTCTGAATGTATTCTCATGTGATTTAACAGACGTGATTTGCTGCAGAAAATCTTCTGGCAAGGCTCGCAAGGATAAGGTATGCCTTCTTTCCCTCGATGGTTGTTGTACTTTTTCCTATTCTTATAAATTCTGCCACATATATCACAATGAATCTCCTCTTGGTTGGGTTCATGTGACTCACCATTTTGTTCTGTACATTCTGAATCGTCCAGTTTTTTATCTTCATCCGATCCACTTTTTTCGTGCGAGTCACTGGCTTGATTTGATCCATTTTCTTCTCCGGAATCACTGGTTTGCTTTTTTTGTGGATCATTTGATCCATTTCCTTCTCCCGAGTCACAGGCTTGTGTCTTTTGTGGATCATTTGATCCGTTTTCTTCGTCCAAGTCACTGGCTTGTGTCTTTGGCTGATCACTTCTGACAAGTTTCTTGCTTCTGACAGTTTGAACAACAGCATTTTTCCTTTTTCGATCCCTCTTGACACGCTTTTTTATCTCGACAGGGGTGACACCATCTTTTATTTTATTTTGATCACAAGTGACAACGTTTTGCATCTTTTTATGATCCCTTAAGACACGTTTTTTCATTCTGACAGGTACAACAATATCCTTTGTCTTCTGTTGATCCGTCATGACACGTTTTTTCGTCTTGACATCTGTGACAATATCTTTTGTCTTTTTCTGATCCCTCAAGACATGTCTCTTCATTTTTCCAGGTGCACCAATTTTGTTGGTTGTTTGTTGATTCCTCGTGACACGTTTTTTCGTCTTAACAGATGCAACAATATTCCTTGTCTTTTTATGATCTCTCAAGACACGTTTCTTCATTTTGGTGGTTTCAACAAATGCTTTTATCTTCTTACGATCATTCACATTATCTTTTTTCATTTTCACATTCTTTGTCTTTTGCTGATCTCTCGTGACAAGTTTTTTCGTTTTGACGGTTTCACCAATGCCTTGAATCCTTCTACGATCCCTCATGACACATCTCTTCGTTTTGTCAAGTGTGACAACTTGCGTCTTTTGAGGATCACTCGTAACTAATTTGCTCCTTAAGATTTTTCTTGTGGTTTCAGCAGTATCTTGCCTCTTCTTTTGATTCCTTGTGAGAGCTGTTTTTGTTTTCACCAGAGTAAGAGTATCCATTGTCTTTTTTTTACCATTCATGACGGGTCTTTTACTTTTGGCACGTGTAACGATATCCTTTGCCATTTTTCGAGCCCTTGTGGCAAGTTCACTTGTTTTGACAGATGTACCGATCTTCTTCTTGATCTTTCGATTGGTTTTAACAACGTCTTGTGTCTTTCGTAGATCATTCTCGACACGTCTTTTCTTCTTCTCTTCATCACTCAAGAACCAATTTTTCCTTTTGCATTTTTTGGCAGGTGGAATAATATTTTGTGTCTGTTGTCCATCATTCTCTCGATCGACGCCATTTGCATTATCTTCACAATCTTCTACTTCACGTATGACGAGCTGAATTGTTACAACATCTTGTGACTTTTCTTGGTGACTGTCATTGTCTTCTTCAACTTCTATTTTGATTGTTACAGGTGTAACACTTCCAATGGCTACTTCCGAATGTTTGTCAACTGCATTAGTTTTAAAACTCTGATCTTCTGCTGCAAAAATAGGTGCTACAGTTCCCTCAACAGCCAGTGGGTTGAAATCGTTGAACTCATTGTCCATATTACTGCCACTGTTACAGTCCTTTGGTGCTGATGTTCTCTCATAAACCATTGGGTCTAAATCTGTGCATTGGTCGTCCATATTGTTGGCAACGGCCGGGACATTTGGCACTGAAATTCCCTCACAGACATTATATATTAGGTCCAAATCTGAGTAATTGTTTTCAATATTGTCAAAATTGGTGGAGAGCTTTGGGGCTAAAGTTCCATCACAAGTCATAAAGTCTAAATCTGTGTACTGCTCATCCACATTGCTGGCAGCGGTTGTGACATTTGGCGCTGAAGTCGCATCACTAGCTATCAGGTCTGAATCTGCGAGTTCGTTTTCCATATTGTCAACACAGGTGGAAACCTCTGGTGCTGAAGTTCCCTCACCAGCTGTTAGGTATAAATTTGTGTATTCAATGTTCATATTGTCAGCAATGAGGGAGACATTAGGTGTGGAAGTTTGCTCCCAAATTTCAGGTTCTGAATCTGTGTATTTCTCGGGCACATCGGTGGCACAGGTGGAGACCTCTGGTGCTGAAATTCCAACACTAGTTAGAAGGTCTACATCTGTAGTTTTGTAATCCATATTGTCTGCACTGGTGGAGCCCTGTTGTGCTAGTGCTGAGCTTCCCTCACTGGTCATTAGGTCAAGATCTGTGTATTCACTGTCCATATTGTTGGCTCTTGAGTCTTGACCCTTGGTCCATATATTGCAATTGCATCAAAAACACCATGTCTGAATAGTGAGCCAAGTGCACGGAATCCTGAAATAATAAACAGAAAGTCCATTATTCTCGTCGTGTGATTGCTAAAATGTGCATATAACATCCCATAGGCCTACATACATCTGTGCTATCAGTGCCCCATTAATAGTCTGCACTTATTGCATAAATGCTGAATGACAGTGTATGTTGTTGCATTGTTCCCTGTTTATAAACTGCACCAATCATCCAACAAGCTCACAACATCACTCAGCTCATTTAGATCAAGGTGCAATTCCCTGTTACACACATGCTCATATTTGAAGTTCTGAACTGCATGTAGCTGCTACTGCTGCTGTTGGTTCTGGTCAACCCTCAACATGTATTTCTACATTGCACACAATTATCAGCTTTGATCAAACAGCACATGCACCTGGTAAACACTGAAGTTCAGAAGTTCTATATTCTCCTCAGTTCCATGTTTAGAGCATCAAAGCAAAACAGGAAGTGGGCAATGCACTGTGGTTGTTAGGTCTGCACAACTGGACTGTGGTGCCATCTTGTGTGAATTTCACCATTTACCCCTTCTCAAGTCCAAGCACACAGTACAGCCATCCTTCCATCACTGCCATCACTGGTAACTGTCTGTCATGCTGCCAAACACCAATTTACATCTTGGTGGAGTGCAGCAAAACAATGGTCGAGGTTTCGTTTAAATACAATCCTTTGGCCTGAAAACAGGCGTGAACACCGAAATCCTACAACTCTCGGTGAGCTCCCCGTTAAAAGCAATCTTCGTCTTTTAATAGGGATATAAATTGGGGCAGCCTCCAACAGTGCGCCCAATATAACAGGCGTCAATAGTCCAAGTCATTCCCATTTTATTTAGGTCAAAACTAGAATATCCAGAGTCAATCTTGAAATTTATTTGGTCCAAACTGTTGATTGCATACAGACTCAAAGACATAGTTCAATTTTCAATTCAACACATCGCATGTCTATAAATAAATGCATTAACTCCATGAAATATCTCCATGCAATATAAGCAAACTATTTTGTCAATTAACATACTATTAATGCAAGAAACTAATAAAATATTTGTTGAAGACACACAAAAGCAATCATAAATTGGCCAAATATGTACAAAAATACAAATCATCATTAGGCAAATCCTTTCTATCAACCAATATAATTTTAAAATTATGCCCAATTACTGAACCTTTGTATCTGGGAAAACAACAGTATGAGACCTATGTAATCAGTATCTGTATTTATAAAGAAAGATACTACTTTCTTTAAAAGTTAAGACTTTAACTTAGATTTATTAGGAAGTTCACAAAGGGCAGACTCCAACTTTATTGTGCCGTGCTTGTTCTTCATGTGTCCTTTGAGATTACTCTTCTGGATGAATCGATGATCGCAAATCAAACAAGCATAAGGTCGTTCCCCTGTGTGTATTTTCATGTGAGCTTTCATGGTGTCGATTTGTGTGAATCGTTTCTGACACACATCGCAGCTGTATGGTTTTATTCCAGTGTGCACGGACATGTGTCTCTTGAGGTTCCCCGAATCAACAAAACCTTTTCCACAATCTTTACATTTATAAGAATACTCCTTGGTGTGGGTCTTCTCATGGACGGCCAGAAGTCTTCTATCGAAGGATTTCCCACAAAAAGGGCAAATTCGGGAATCATGGATTACGTCGGTATGAATCTTCATGTGTTTGGTCAAGTTGCACTTCCTATCATAGGTGTGCGGACAATACGGACAGGAAAATACAACTTCCCCTTCGGCACGTCCTTTTAATAGGTGTAGTTTCAGGCTGTCGTTACGTGTGAAAGACTTCCCACATTCTTGGCAAACAAAGGAAGGCCCTCCTTCACTGTGTTCCCGCATGTGAACTTTCAAGTTATTTTCCCAGCGGTAGGCCTTAGGACACAACTGACACTTGAACCGTTTTGGGTCGTGTTTTTCCTCGAAGTGCTTGTCCAAAACTGACCTGCTTGTGAAAACCTGACCGCACTCCTTACAGGTGAGGGATTGTGCAGAATGACGCTCATGTTTGTGACTAGCGAGTCCGCCCTGGTTGCAACAAACCTTATCACAGGAGTCGCACGGATATGAGTCTTTGGGCCCTCGGTGTTTCACAAACAGTCTTTCGTCTTTCCACACCTTCTGACAAATGTCACACTTGTAAGAGCCATCTGCACATCTCCAGGTTTCAGGGTTTATCTTCTTTCGTGCCTTCCAATCATCGGAATGCACAGTACTACAGTGATGAGCCAGATATTCTTTGCTACAGAAAACCTTTGTACAAATGTCACAGGTATAAGCCTTGTCGTCATTCCCTCTGTGCCGGTTGTATTTTTTCTGATCATCATAGATTCTACCACAGATATCACAACGAAAGACATTCTTCTTGGATCGTTGTGACTTGGAGTTTTCCCCCTTACTTTCTGAATTATCTCTTTTCTCTTCGTTCGAAACATTTTCTGCACCAGAGCCACTGGTTTGTGTCTTTTTAAGATCACTCACAACTTTCTTCCTTTTGACAGTTTTAACAATAGCTTGCGTTTTTCTTTTATTTCTCATGACACGTCTTTTCATTTTGACAGGTGTAACAATATTCTTTGTCTCTTTTTTATTCTTCGAAATACAGTTTCTCGTCCTGGCAGGTGTAACACTATCTGTGTTCTTCTGTCGTTCATTCTCAACACGTTTTTTCTTCTTTTTTCCATACCTCATAACACGTTTCTTCCTTTTGAAAGGTGGGGTACTATCTTGTGTCTTTTGTACATCCCTCTCTTGATCAATCACATCTGCATTTTCTTCATTATCTTTAATTTCAGGCACTACAAGTTCAACTGTTACAATAGCTTGTGTTGTTTCCTGGTGACTCTCGTTTTCATCTTCAATTTCTATTTTGATTGTAACCGGTCTTATATTTTCAATGGCAGCTTCTGAACCTTTGTTGGCTTCATCGTTTAAACTCTGATCTTCTGTTGCGTAAATAGGCACTGAAATTCCTTCACAGGTTATTTGGTCTGGATTTTCATCTGTATTGTAAACACTGGTTGAGAACTCAGTTTCCAGAGTTTTCTCATAAGCTATTAGAGCTAAATCTACGTCTTTGTTGTCCATAAAGCCGGCACTGTGGTCACTTTCCATATTTTCAGCACTGGTTGAGACCTTTGGGGCTGGAGTTTCCTCTTTTTTGAAACTGTTATCTTCTACTTCATAAATAGGCGATGAATTCCCCACGCTCGTTATCAGGTCTATATCTGCAAATCTGTTTTCCATTTGTTCGGCACTGTTGGAGACCATTAGTCCATGCATTGCATATAAGTTACGTCCTCATCTATTAATCCATCAATGCACGGAATTCTGAAATAATAAATCAAAATTTTGTCACTCCACCCTCATGATTGACATAGAAGATATCCCTAGCCTGTTACCCTGTATATGACATACGTACGTTTGAGGGGTATGCTGCGTTAATTCTTTTCTGAACATTCTCCGTTTGCATTTCCATTTTGGAAATGATAAGATGGCATAACTCATTTATAACATATATAGGCCTAGTTCCTAATCTCTGAGATAGATTAGATTGAGGTACTGGTACAAGTACTACAATATGATAAGGTACTGTTGCAGCTTGTGCTTAACTCATGGAATAAGGCATTTCATATTTGTACTGTGTACCACTGCTTAAACAACAATCATTGCAGTGTAGGCCCTAGATTTACAGGGTTGTCCAAGTTTCAATATATCAGGTCACTTACACAAGTAACACAGCTGTTTTGCTCTCTTCAATCCCTGGTCCAGAGCATCTGACTACAACAGGAAATGGAACTATGCACTGTACTTGTTATGGTCTGCACAACTGGACTGTGGTGCCATCTTGTGTGAATTTCATTTCCTATTTGCCCCTTCTCTGGTTCATGCAGTACGGTAGTGCCACAACCTGTGCTTAGTTACTCCAAAGTGGTATGCAGCAGAATAATAGCTGATAACAGGGGTGGATCTCCGGGGGGGATGGGCCCCCCTTTTCAAGCTAAGATCCCCAGCTGATTTTGCTCAGGCCCTTCGGGTCTCGCCGCTGGACCTCCCCCTTTTCAAAATTCCTGGATCATCCCCCGGATAGTATCTACATAGACTTTGAACTGCTCAAGCACAGGCAACTTCTATCAATTTTCCCTTCGATGCTATTGAGAAATCAAATTATAGCAAAATCCCACAACTAGAAATTCTAGCTTTTTCAGGATAACAGCATATGGCAACTTTACCAAGCATTATTTTCTCTAGCCACTTGATTTAATAACTTACTTGAGATAACAAACAACAAGTCTAGAGACACACAATTTAAATTGCTCCAAATGATTTTTAATTGATGAATTGCATGTCTAAAAATACCACCATAAAACTCCATACAATATACACAATATTTTGTCGATCAACCACTGGTTGTGCCGAATTTAAAAATAAATCTTTATACCTTAAGACCAAGAGTTTAAGACCCATGTGATCAGTCTCTGTATTCAGAGGAAAGTCATATATCTTCAATCAAGACTTTAACTCAGATTTATTAGGAAGTTCACAGAGGGCAGGCTCCAACTGTGTTGTGCCGTGCTTGTTCTTCATGTGTCCTTTGAGATTACTCTTCTGGATGAATCGATGATTGCAAATCAAACAAGCATAAGGTCGTTCCCCTGTGTGTATTTTCATGTGAGCTTTCATGGTGTCGATTTGCGTGAATCGTTTCTGACACACATTGCAGCTGTATGGTTTTATTCCAGTGTGTACGGACATGTGTCTCTTGAGGTTCCCCGAATCGACAAAACCTTTTCCACAATCTTTACATTTGTGAGAATACTCCTTGGTGTGGATCTTCTCATGAGCGGCCAAAACCATTTTGTTATTGAAGGATTTCCCACAAAAAGGGCAAATGTGGGAATCATGGATTACATCGGTATGAATCTTCATGTGTTTGCTCAAGTTGCACTTCCAATTATAGGTTTGCGGACAATACAGACAGGAAAATACAACTTGCCCTTCCACTTTGGTATGTCTCTTCAATAGGTGTAGTTTCAGCCCGTGCTTACGCGTGAAAGACTTCCCACATTCTTGGCAAACAAAGGAGGGCACTCCCTCACTGTGTTCCCGCATGTGAATTTTCAAGTTATTTTCCCAACGGTAGGCCTTGGGACACAACTGACACTTAAAACGTTTTGGGTCATGTTTGTCATCAAAGTGCCTTTCCAAAACTGACCTGCTTGTGAAAGCCTGACCGCACTCCTTACAGGTGAGGTATTGTGCAGAATGAAACCTCTTTTTGTGACCTGCGAGTCCGCCCAGGTTGCAACAAACCTTATCACAGGTGTCGCACGGATATGAGTCTTTGGGCCCTCGGTGTCTCACGAACAGTCTTTCGTCCTCCCACACCTTCTGACAAATGTCACACTTGTAAGAGCCATCTGCACATCTCCAGGCCTCAGGGTTTATCTTCTTCCGTGCCTTCCAATCATCGGAATGCATAATACTTGAGTGATTTGCCAGATATTCTTTGCTACAGAAAATCTTTGTACAAATGTCACAGGTATAAGCCTTATCATCATTCCCTCGGTGCCGGTCGTATTTTTTTCGATCATCGTAGATTCTGCCACAGATATCACAACGAAACACATCCTTGTTGGATCGTTGCGACTTGGAGTTTTCCCCCTTACTTTCTGAATCATCTCTTTCATCTTCGTTCGATCCATTTTCTGCACCAGAGTCACTGGTTTGTGTCTTTTTCGGATCACTCACAAGTTTCTTCCTTTTGACAGTTTTAACAATAGCTTGTGTTTTTCTTTTATCTCTCATGACATGTCTTTTCATCTTGACAGGTGTAACGTTATTCTTTGTCTCTTTTTTATTCTTCGACATACGTTTTTTCGTCCTGGCAGGTGCAACACTATCTGTGGTCTTCTCAACACGTTTTTTCTTCTTTTTTCCATACCTCACAACACGTTTTTTCCTTTTGAAAGGTGGAGTACTATCTTGTGTCTTTTGTACATCCCTCTCTTGATCAATCACCTCTGCATTTTCTTCATTATCTTTAATTTCAGGCACTGCAAGTTCAACTGTTACAATAGCTTGTGTTGTTTCCTGGTGACTCTCGTTTTCATCTTCAATTTCTATTTTGATTGTAACAGGTCTTATATTTTCAATGGCAGCTTCTGAACCTTTGCCGGCTTCATCGTTTAAACTCTGATCTTCTGTTGCGTAAATAGGCACTGAAATTCCTTCACAGGTTATTTGGTCTGGATTCTCATTATCCGTATTGTAAACACTGGTTGAGAACTCAGTTTCCAGAGTTTTCTCATAAGCTATTAGAGCTAAATCTACGTCTTTGTTGTCCATAAAGCCGGCACTGGTGGTGGATTTCAGTGCTGAAGTTCTGTTACTAGCGGTTGCTTCAATACGTTTGTGGTCACTTCCCATGTTTTCAGCACTGGTTGAGACCTTTGGGACTGGAGTTTCATCGTTTTTGAAACTGGTATCTTCTGCTTCATAAATAGGCGATGAATTCCCAACGCTCGTTATCAGGTCTATATCTGCAAACCCGTTTTCCATTTGTTCGGCACTGTTGGAGACCATTAGTCCATGCATTGCACATAGGTTAAGTCAGGCTAGTGAGTCATGCCTTCTGTCGGGCTGTCAACCCTCATCTATTAATCCATCAATGCACGGAATTCTGAAATAATAAATCAAAATTTTGTCACTCCACCCTCATGATTGACATAGAAGATATCCCAAGCCTGTTACCCTGTACATGACATACGTACGTTTGAGGGATATGCTGCGTTAATTCTTTTCTGTACATTCTGCGTTTGCATTTCCATTTTGGAAATTATAAGATGGCATAACTCATTTATAACATATATAGGCCTAGTTCCTAATCTCTGAGATAGATTAGATTGAGGTACTGGTACAAGTACTACAATATGATAAGGTACTGTTGCAGCTTGTGCTTAACTCATGAAATAGGGCCTGAAAGTGGAATGCGCCCTCTGGCGCTTTTGGTGAGAAAACACACTTCTTGGTACCAAGGTATTATCGCCCCCATGCTTTAGGAATAGGGGGCAGACTTTGCAGCTCTCTGGAGATATCCAGTGGTTTCAAAAGCATCTCAAATCAATAACCAAGTCTCCCTTATGACACTGGAGTTGATTTCCGGGAGTTTTTGTGGAATTTTAGTCAATGGGATTTCATTAAAAGCTCCGTGAAAAATGTAAACAAACGACCGACAATTACAGCTGCCTTTGCAGGCTGATTGCCTGGTGTACAAGCACTGGCATGCAGAATTATAACTGGAATATTGAAATACGGGCCTTACTTGACTTAACCAGGTAGGTAATCATCCTTAATTAGTTCAATAATGTGTTATTTCTTCACTGCAAAGATCGTCCCATACGCATTCAATTGGCCCGCCATTAGGCTTTGGTGCCAAGACTGCAACTGATGCGCGATCATGCGCGATGGTAAGCAAGTACACATGCGTAACTTTCAGGCCCTATAAGGCATTTCATATTTGTACTGTGTACCACTGCTTAAACAACAATCATTGCAGTGTAGGCCCTAGATTTACAGGGTTGTCCAAGTTTCAATATATCAGGTCACTTACACAAGTAACACAGCTGTTTTGCTCTCTTCAATCCCTGGTCCAGAGCATCTGACTACAACAGGAAATGGAACTATGCACTGTGGTTGTTATGGTCTGCACAACTGGACTGTGGTGCCATCTTGTGTGAATTTCATTTCCTATTTGCCCCTTCTCTGGTTCATGCAGTACGGTAGTGCCACAACCTGTGCTTAGTTACTCCAAAGTGGTATGCAGCAGAATAATAGCTGATAACAGGGGTGGATCTCCGGGGGGGATGGGCCCCCCTTTTCAAGCTAAGATCCCCAGCTGATTTTGCTCAGGCCCTTCGGGTCTCGCCGCTGGACCTCCCTCTTTTCAAAATTCCTGGATCATCCCCCGGATAGTATCTACATAGACATTTGAACTGCATAAGCACAGGCAACTTCGTATCAATTTTCCCTTCGATGCTATTGAGAAATCAAATTATAGCAAAATCCCACAACTAGAAATTCTAGCTTTTTCAGGATAACAGCATATGGCAACTTTACCAAGCATTATTTTCTCTAGCCACTTGATTTAATAACTTACTTGAGATAACAAACAACAAGTCCAGAGACACAAAATTTAAATTGCTCCAAATGATTTTTAATTGATGAATTGCATGTCTAAAAATACCACCATAAAACTCCATACAATATGCACAATATTTTGTCGATCAACCACTGGTTGTGCCGAATTTAAAAATAAATCTTTATACCTTAAGACCAAGAGTTTAAGACCCATGTGATCAGTGTCTGTATTCAGAGGAAAGTCATATATATCTTCAATCAAGACTTCAACTCAGATTTATTAGGAAGTTCACAAAGGGCAGGCTCCAACTGTGTTGTGCCGTGCTTGTTCTTCATGTGTCCTTTGAGATTACTCTTCTGGATGAATCGATGATCGCAAATCAAACAAGCATAAGGTCGTTCCCCTGTGTGTATTTTCATGTGAGCTTTCATGGTGTCGATTTGTGTGAATCGTTTCTGACACACATCGCAGCTGTATGGTTTTATTCCAGTGTGCACGGACATGTGTCTCTTGAGGTTCCCCGAATCGACAAAACCTTTTCCACAATCTTTACATTTGTGAGAATACTCCTTGGTGTGGATCTTCTCATGAGCGGCCAAAACCATTTTGTTATTGAAGGATTTCCCACAAAAAGGGCAAATGTGGGAATCATGGATTACATCGGTATGAATCTTCATGTGTTTGCTCAAGTTGCACTTCCAATTATAGGTGTGCGGACAATACAGACAGGAAAATACAACTTGCCCTTCCAATTTGGTATGTCTTTTCAATAGGTGTAGTTTCAAACCATGCTTACGCGTGAAAGACTTCCCACATTCTTGGCAAACAAAGGAAGGCCCTCCATCACTGTGTTCCCGCATGTGAATTTTCAAGTTATTTTCCCAACGGTAGGCCTTGGGACACAACTGACACTTGAAACGTTTTGGGTCATGTTTGTCATCAAAGTGCCTTTCCAAAACTGACCTGCTTGTGAAAGCCTGACCGCACTCCTTACAGGTGAGGTATTGTGCAGAATGAAACCTCTTTTTGTGACCTGCGAGTCCGCCCAGGTTGCAACAAACCTTATCACAGGTGTCGCACGGATATGAGTCTTTGGGCCCTCGGTGTCTCACAAACAGTCTTTCGTCCTCCCACACCTTCTGACAAATGTCACACTTGTAAGAGCCATCTGCACATCTCCAGGCCTCAGGGTTTATCTTCTTCCTTGCCTTCCAATCATCGGAATGCATAATACTTGAGTGATTTGCCAGATATTCTTTGCTACAGAAAATCTTTGTACAAATGTCACAGGTATAAGCCTTATCATCATTCCCTCGGTGCCGGTCGTATTTTTTCCAATCATCGTAGATTCTGCCACAGATATCACAACGAAACACATCCTTGTTGGATCGTTGCGAGTTTTCCCCCTTACTTTCTGAATCATCTCTTTCATCTTCGTTCGATCCATTTTCTGCACCAGAGTCACTGGTTTGTGTCTTTTTCGGATCACTCACAAGTTTCTTCCTTTTGACAGTTTTAACAATAGCTTGTGTTTTTCTTTTATCTCTCATGACATGTCTTTTCATCTTGACAGGTGTAACGTTATTTTTTGTCTCTTTTTTATTCTTCGACATACGTTTTTTCGTCCTGGCAGGTGCAACACTATCTGTGGTCTTCTGTCGTTCATTCTCAACACGTTTTTTCTTCTTTTTTCCATACCTCACAACACGTTTATTCCTTTTGAAAGGTGGGGTACTATCTTGTGTCTTTTGTACATCCCTCTCTTGATCAATCACCTCTGCATTTTCTTCATTATCTTTAATTTCAGGCACTACAAGTTCAACTGTTACAATAGCTTGTGTTGTTTCCTGGTGACTTTCGTTTTCATCTTCAATTTCTATTTTGATTGTAACAGGTCTTATATTTTCAATGGCAGCTTCTGAACCTTTGCCTGCTTCATCGTTTAAACTCTGATCTTCTGTTGCGTAAATAGGCACTGAAATTCCTTCACAGGTTATTTGGTCTGGATTCTCATTATCCGTATTGTAAACACTGGTTGAGAACTCAGTTTCCAGAGTTTTCTCATAAGCTATTAGAGCTAAATCTACGTCTTTGTTGTCCATAAAGCCGGCACTGGTGGTGGATTTCAGTGCTGAAGTTCTGTCACTAGCGGTTGCTTCAATAGGTTTGTGGTCACTTTCCATGTTTTCAGCACTGGTTGAGACCTTTGGGGCTGGAGTTTCCTCTTTTTTGAAACTGGTATCTTCTGCTTCATAAATAGGCGATGAATTCCCCATGCTCGTTATCAGGTCTATATCTGCAAATCCGTTTTCCATTTGTTCTGCACTGTTGGAGACCATTAGTCCATGCATTGCATATAAGTTACGTCAGGCTAGTGAGCCATGCCTTCAGTCAGGCTGTCAACCCTCATCTAATCCATCAATGCACGGAATTCTGAAATAATAAATCAAAATTTTGTCACTCCACCCTCATGATTGACATAGAAGATATCCCTAGCCTGTTACCCTGTACATGACATACGTACGTTTGAGGGGTATGCTGCGTTAATTCTTTTCTGCATTTCCATTTTGGAAATGATGAGATGGCATAACTCATTTAGAACATAGGCCCAATTCCTAAACTCCGAGCTAAATTAGATAGAGGTACTGGTACAAGTACTACAATATGATAAGGTACTGTTGTAGCTTGTGCCTAAATCATGGAATAAGGCATTTCCTATTTGTACTGTGTACCACTGCTAAAACGACAATCATTGCAGTGTAGGCCCTATTAGATTTTTACAGGGTTGTCCATGTATATATCAGGTTGGATCACAACGTCACTTACAAAAGTAACACAGCTGTTTTGCTCTCTTCAATCCCTGGTCCAGAGCATCACTACCTAACCACAACAGGAAATGGAAGTATGCACTGTGTGGTTGTTATGGTCTGCATAACTGCACTGTGGTGCCATCTTGTGTAAATTTCATTCCTATTTGCCCCTTCTCCAGTTTATGCAGTATACCACCACCTGTGCTTAGTTACACCAAAGTGGTATGCAGTACAATAATCTGATAACAGGGGCGGATCTGAGGGGGGATGGGCCCCCCCTTTTCAGATATTCAATCCCGACATAGGTCCCAGTCGATTTTGCTCAGGCCCTTCGGGTCTCGCAGCTGGACCGCCCCCTTTTCAAAATTCCTGGATCAGCCCCTGGAACATGTATGTCTACATAGACATTTGAACTGCATAAGCACAGGCAACTTTGTATAAAATTTTTCCCTTCGATGCTATTGAGAAATCAAATGACAGCAAAATCCCACAACTCACAACTAGAAATTCTAGCTTTTTAGGATTAAAAGCATATGGCGACTTCTTTACCAAGCATTAATTTCTGTAGCCACATGATTTAACGATAACTTACTTGAGATAACAAACAACAAATTGAGAGACACACAATTTAATTTGCTCCAAATGATTTGTAATTAATGAATTGCTTGTCCAAAAATATCACCATTAAACTCCATACAATATGCACAATATTTTGTCGATCAACCACTGCTGGTACCGAATTAATAAATCTTTATATCTTAAGATAATAATAAAATAATAATAATAGACATTTATATAGCGCTAATTCCAGTAAACTGCTCACTAGCGCTTGTGTATGATAGCTTTATTTGTAGAAAGTCTTAAACAGACAAGTTTTGAGATTTCTCTTGAAACATTCAAGTGTTGTCGAGGCCTTGACAATATCTGGGAGTTTGTTCCAAAGTTTTGGAGCAGAATGCGAAAAAGCTCTGTCTTCAAATTTGTTTTTATTGCAAGAACTTGGTTCTTTTAAGAGAACTTTGTTGTTGCTTCTTAGATTACAGTTTTGTTTGGGTTTTGACTGGATCAGATAAGATAAGTTTAAGACCTATGTGATCAGTCTCTGTATTCAGACAGAGGAAAGTTATATCTTTGTTTAATCATGACTTCAACTCAGATTTATCAGGAAGTTCACAAAGGGCCGGTTCCAACTGTGTTGTGCCGTGCTTGTTCTTCATGTGTCCTTTGAGATTACTCTTCTGGATGAATCGATGATCGCAAATCAAACAAGCATAAGGTCGTTCCCCTGTGTGTATTTTCATGTGAGCTTTCATGGTGTCGAGTTGTGTGAATCGTTTTTGACACACGTCACAGCCGAAAGGTTTCACCCCAGTGTGTACGGACATGTGCCTCTTGAGGTTCCCCGAATCGACAAAACCTTTTCCACAATCTTTACATTTGTGGGGATAGGTCTTTGTATGAGTCCTCTCATGCTGGTCCAGAACGCATCTCTTCTTATACGCTTTGCCGCAGAATCGGCAAACAAAGGGTCGAACATCCGCTGCATGGCTGTGAGAATCTAAATGAGTCTTTTTATGTCTCTGCAAGGAGGACTTCCTCGTAAAAGCTTTATCACAAATTGTACAGGTGTGAAGAACTTGGTCTTCGACTGGAGTGTGTACGAACAGTATGTGTTGTGCCAGGCTTTGCTTACAGAGGTAAGACTTCCCACAGTGCTGGCATGTGAAGGATGCAACTTTTTCAGGTTTGCTCACAGGAACATTCATATGAACCTTCTCGATGTGATTGTCCATAAGCAATCTTTTCACAAAGATCTTACCACATTCAGGACAGGAAAGGCATTCTTCTGAGTGGACACATTTTTTGTGTTTGGTGAGTCCTATCTGACTGCAACATACCTCATCACAAGAGTCACAGGGGTATGATTTCTCCTTCCCTCGGTGTTTCATGAACAATATTTCACTTTGCCATTCCTTACCACACAAATCGCACTTATAAGTGCCATTACCACATCTCCAGGCTTCACAACTTCTTTTCTTTTTGATTTCTCTTTTAGCAGAATGTGAGTTCAAATGATGATAAAACAGATACTCTTTGCTGCAGAAAACCTTCTGGCAAAGTTCACAAGGATGTGATTTGTCCTCATTCCCTCGATGCCTGTCATACTTTTTCTGATCATCGTAGATTCTGCCACAGATATCACAACGAATAACATCCTTGTCGGATATTTGCGGCTTGCAGTCTTGCGTTTTACTTTCTGAATGGTCTGTTTCAGAATGCTCCTTCCCTGGACGATTCTTTTTTACTTTTTTATCATCAGAATGCATTTTCCAAAGATGATAAGTTAGATACTCTCTGCTACAGAAAATCTTCGAACAAATTTCACAGGGATACGACTTATCATCATTCCCTCGGTGCCTGTTGTACTTTTTCTGATCATCGTAGATTCTTCCGCAGAGATCACAACGAAAAAGATCCTGGTTGGATCCTTGCAATTCATTGTTTTTTAGTTGAGTTTCTGAAGTGTCTTTTTCATCTTCATTCGATCCATTTTCTTCATCCAAGTCACTGGATTTGGTTTTAAGTGGCCTACTCTTGACATAATTCTTCCTTTTGACAGTTTTGACAACAGCTTGCTTCTTTCGATCCTTTGTGGAACAGTTTTTCGTTTTGACAGATGTGACAACATCCTTTCTTGTCTTTCTGTCCCTTCTGATGACACGTTTTTTCGTTCTGACAGGCGTGACAATATTCTTTGTTGCTTTTCGATCCCTTGTGACACGTTTATTCGCTCTGACAAGTGTGACACTATCCTTTGTTGTTTTTCGACTCCTTTTGACACGTTTTCCCATTTTAACAGGTGTAGCGACATCTCTTCTAGTCCTTGGATTGGCTTTAAGGACGGATAGTGTCTTCTGTTTTTTCTTCTTTCTTCCATCAACTGTGACACATTTTTTCCTTTTGACAGGTGAATTAATATCTTGTGTACTTTGTCCAGCATTCTCTTGATCATCCACATTTGCATTTTCTTCACAATCTTCTATTTCTGGAACGACGAGCTGAACTGTTACAATAGCTTGTGTTGTTTCCTGGTAACTCCCATTTTCATCTTCAATTTCTATCTTGATTGTCACAGGTGTCGTGCTTTCGTTGGTAACTAAAGAATCTTTGTCAATAGCTTTGGCTGTTGAGTTGTTATATTCTGCCAAATGAATAGGTGCTGAAGCTCCCTCAATAGTTGTTGGGTCACAAGTTGTGTATGCAAGGTCAAAATCTTTGTCAATATCTTCCGCTTTTAAATTGTTATGTTCTGCCAAATGAGTGGGTGCTGAAGCTCCCTCACTACTCATAAGGTTAAAATCTGTGTATTCATTTTCCATTTTGTCAGCACAAGTGGAGACCGTAGGTCTATGCATTACTTAATTGTGCTTGGCGTCAGTCTTGTAAGCCATGCCTTGTGCAACGCCAATTTAAATCCATAAATGCATGTGACGCAGGGAATCCTGAAATAACAAACAGAAATGTCAGTCATACTGGGCTTGTGATTAATATATTCACCAAAATTATAGATGCCAGTGGTGAATTATTAGTGTGTGGCCAATTTACAGCCAAAATTATGCAATTTTCAGCTACATGAGTTCACATAGGGAATTCATTTGCCAATGAAATGTAGCCAATGGCTAGGAAAAACACTGTGGCAGTCACAAAGATCTAAGTTGATCAAGGTAAAATACATGTGTGGCATTGTTGCAAGTGCTTCACTCAGAGAATCAGGTACTTGTACTGTACATAACTGCTTCAACCATAAACACAGCAGTACATTAGCTTTGCTAGGTTGCCTGTTAAGTCATCATTTTAACCTTGATAAATAAGCTTTGATGACAGCAATACTTACACAAGTAAACACAGCTTTTCTTCTATTCTGTTTTAAGTCAAGGGGCATCAAAACCACACAGGAAGTGCACTGTTGTTGTTATGGTCTGTACAACTGGTCTGTGCTGCCATCTTGTGTGTTTCATTTCCAATTTGCCCCTTCCCTCCAGCAGACTCTCCCTCACTTGGATTCCAGTGGGTAATTGATCACACGTATGCTGTTAATTCTGAGAAATTCTCTTATTGGTCACTAACGGCTTTAAAAAATTATAATCATGCCAAGCTTCTACAATGCGCAAAATCATGACCGGAAACACTACACTCGAGGATTGACGTTGGCACCTCCCGGAAACACGATGGTCGAGTTTTGTGTTCGGAAATAAACCCTTGTGACTCGTGTCACTCGCGTTACTCGTGTAACCTTTCCGAAAACGCCCACAGGCATCACTGCCTATAGTGTTGATTTACACCAAGGTGGAGTGCATGCACAATAATCATAGAAGTTCATTCACTGACTTAGTAGACTTTCAGGTTCCATATATATTCAGCCAATCTCACAACTTGGAAGTTGATGAAAGTTTATCACTTGCCTATCAGCTTAGCCAATAGCCAATATATTTTGGCTTTTGAATTAGATTAGGGTGACTAAGAGCGTATTTTCTCCTCTATGCTATTCAAGAATCAAGAGCATAATAATTTAAACTCTTCAGTCTCTCATTGGTCAACCTTTTCAGAAGAAATCTCAGCACACCGAGGTTGGTGACTTCCACCAGAGCCCTAATACCAATGTCCATGCATTAATGCATATTCATATATGACAAGAAACAAGAATATCTAGAGTCAATCATGAGATTTTATTTAGTCCAAATGGATTGTTGTATAAAAATAGTTCAAATGCCTTTAACAATAGCATCAAATGCATACAATAACCACAGTATTTTGCCAATCAACCTTTGAGTTTGAGACCTTATGTAATCAGTCTCTGTATTAGATTGAGAGAGTCTTTAATTAACCCTTTCAAACACACTCAAGATTTATTAGGAAGTTCACAAAGGGCCGGCTCCAACTGTGTTGTGCCGTGCTTGTTCTTCATGTGTCCTTTGAGATTACTCTTCTGGATGAATCGATGATCGCAAATCAAACAAGCATAAGGTCGTTCCCCTGTGTGTATTTTCATGTGAGCTCTCAAGGTGGTGACTTGCGTGAATCGTTTTCCACATTGATCACAACTATGAGGTTTTATTCCAGTGTGCACGGACATGTGCCTGTTGCGGTTCCCTGAGTCGACGAAACCTTTTCCACAAACGCTACATTTATGAGGATAGTTCTTGGTATGAGTCTTCTCATGCTTGTCCAGACTACATTTTTTGTTAAATGCTCGGCCACAAAAAGGGCAAATATAGGGTCGAGCGTGAGCTGCATCGCTATGAGACTTCTCGTCATGTTCATGTTTCGTCAAGTTTGATTTCCTCACAAAAACTTTATGACATATCGAACAGGTGTGAAGAACTTGCTCTTCAACTGCGGTGTGTAGTAACAATATGTGTCGCTTCAGGGATTCCTTACGACTGAATGACTTCCCACAGTGCTGGCAAATACAGGATACTCCATCTTCATGTTTGATCATATGAGCATTCAAGTATTTCTTGGACTTGAAGGCCTTGCCACACTCCCCGCACTTAAATGGTTTTTTGTCATGATCCTGGTTGTTGGATCTTTTCAACTTGATCTTTTGGGGGTGAATCATAACACTTTTCTTCCTTTCAACAGTTTCAAATAAAGCCTGCGTCTCTTTTCGATCCCTCGTGAGACGTTTTTTCGTTTTGACAGGTGTAGCGATATCGTTTTTGGTCCTTTGACTGGCTTTAATGACGGATAGTGTCTTCTCTTGATCTTTCTCACCATGTTTTTTCTTCTTTCTTCCATCAACTGTGACACATTTTTTCCTTTTGACAGATGAAATAATATCTTGCATATTTTGTTCATCAGTCTCTTGATCACCCACATTTGCATTTTCTTCACAATCTTCAATTTCAGGTCGGACAAGCTGAACTGTTACAATAGATTGTGTTGTTTCCTGGGGACTCTCGTTTTCATCTTCAATTTCTATCTTGATTGTCACAGGTGTCGTGCTTTCGTTGGTAACTAAAGAATCTTTGTCAATATCTCCCGCTTTTAAATTGTTGTATTCTGCCAAATGAGTAGGTGCTGAAGCTCCCTCACTAGTTATATTGAAATCTCTGTATTCATGTTCCATCTTGTCGGCACTGGTGTAGGCCGTTGGTCTATGCCTTGCTTGTGCTTTGCATCAGTCTAATAAGCCATGCCTTGTGCAATACCCGTTTGGATCCACAAATGCGCATGATGTAGGAATCCTGAAATAACATACAGAAAGTCAGTGAGCTGGTAGTGGGGTACAGTACAACAGCTTGTGATTATGACCGGATAGAGTCGATTATGACAATTCACTTAAGCCTGCTTGATCTCACGTCTGTGCATACTGCATATTACGGTCGAGCAATGACATGATTTGCATCTGTCACAGTCCCCCAGGTTGCTAATTTGACTCAATTTTGCTATGACACTGAACGTATTGAAGGGCAATATCTACTTTAGACCCCTCAGCATCTGCTCGAGGCAGTTGCGCGTTATACATGGATTCAAGTTGATCAAGGTAAAATATGTGGTGATGCTGCTGGAGCTTCACTCATGTATCAAGAGTGCATATGTACTGTGTACAATCACTTCAACCATGATCAATGCAATACAATGTCATTGGCTTTGCATGGTTTCCTGGTCAGTCATCATTATAACCTTGATAAATCAGGTTTGATCACAGCAGCACTTACACAAGTAAACATAGCTATTCCTTCATCCTAATGTTCCATCTCTCAGCCTTTTGGGCATCACAGCCACACAGGAAGTGGAGCTATGCACTGTTGTTGTTATGGTCGGCACAGATAGACTGTGGTGACACCTTGTGTGAAGTTCATTCACCGTAAGTCCCTTCACAAGTCACTGGCCATAGCACTTCACATCATGCTTTGCAGTCTATTTTCAAGTCTGAGGCCGACTATGAGAAAGCTGGTAAAAAGCTCTTGGATTAATGGGCCAAAATACTGAAGAAGTCATAAATCAAACCTTCAGTCAAATAAAGATATTTTATTGATTACAGCTAAATGTAAAATTGTATAAAGACTAATTCCACAGCATACTGAATATATCATTAAATGTCATTACAATGACAGTCCTTGACCAATGTAATCAAACATGTCTTTAGATCTTAGATATAGCAAATCATATCATAATTTCTACTCAGCATCACCATAAGTAATTACAGAAGTGGAAGACTCCAACTTAGTTGTGCCGTGCTTGTTCTTCATGTGTCCTTTGAGATTACTCTTCTGGATGAATCGCTGATCGCAAATCAAACAAGCATAAGGTCGTTCCCCTGTGTGTATTTTCATGTGAGCTTTCAGGGTGTTGACTTGCGTGAATCTTTTCCCGCATTGATCGCAGCTGTGAGGTTTGTCACCTGTGTGCACGGACATGTGTCTCTTGCGGTTGGCTACGGTGTTAAAAGCTTTTTCACACATTTCACATTTGTAAGGATAGTTCTTGGTATGACACCTCTCGTGAACTTCCACGTCTATTTTTTTCTTAAATGCTTTGCCACAAAACTGGCAGACATGGGATCGGGCATCGCTGTGACAGAGCATATGTCTCGTCAAGGTGCTCTTTTTGTTATAAGCCTTATCACAAAATGTACAGGCGTGGAAAATTTGATCTTCCACTTTGGTGTGTTGGAACTTTATATGTTCGTTCAAGGCTTCCTTGCGTTTGTAACTCTTCCCACACTGTTGGCAAAGAAAGGGGCGGTCTTTCTTGTGGGTCTGTGAGTGGACTCTCAAGTAACCCTCCGAAGAGTAGAACTCCCCACACTCCTGGCATTGGTATGGCTTGGTGCCATGCTGCCTCTTGAAGTGAATCTTAAGGAGCCTGTGACACTTGAAGCTCTTACTGCAATCAGAGCACGGAAAGCTGTCTGTGGAATGGGCGTGTTCTTCGTTGTTGGAGGAATGGGCGTATTCTTTGTGGTTCGTGAGGGAACTCTGATTGCAATACACCCTATCACAGCTGTCACACGGATAGGATTCCTTACTCCCCCGGTGTGTCATGAACAGCCTGAGACTTTCCCAGATCTTCCCACACAAATCACATTTGTAACTGTCACCAGTCAATCTCCAAGCTTCGTAACTTTCCTTTTTAACATTCCAATTGCCCGAATGCATGCGCCTCCAATGGCGGGACAGACGTTCTTTGCTGCAGAAAATATTCTGGCAGCTTTTACAGGGATATGACTTGTTCTCATTCCCTCGATGCTTGTCGTACTCATTCTGATCACTGTAGATTCTGCCACAGATATCACAACGAAACACACTCTCGTTGGAGGTTTTTGGCTCGCAGTCTAAGGTTTCACTTCCTGAATTGTCTTTTTCAGCCTCACTCCATCCATTTTCTTCAAGTTCGTCTAAGTCACTGGATTTGGTTTGAAGTGGACCAGTTGTGACACAATTCTCCCTTTTGACAGTTTTAACAATAGGCCTAGCTTGTCTTTCCTTTCGATCCCTTGTGACACATTTTTTCTTTTTGACAGGCGTGACAATATCCTTTGTAGTTTTTCTATCCCTTGTGACGACACGTTTTTTCGTTTTGACAGGTGAGACAAAATCTTTTGTAGCTTTTTGGTCCCTTGTGACATGCCTTTTTGTTTTGCCACGTGTAATCATACACCTTGTTGTTCTTCGATCCACCGTGACAGTTTTCTTCCGTTTCACAGTTGTAACAATATCCTTAATAATTTTTCTATCCCTTTTAACAGCCTTCACTGTTTTGACGTGTGTAGCAATATCTTTAGTCCTTTTTTTATCCTTCTTGACAGCTTTTTTCCTTTTGACAGATGTAACGATATCCTTTAACGTCTTTTGACCTCTTGTGACACGTTTATTTGTTTCGGCAGTTACGCCTTGTATCTCTTTAACATCCTTCATAATAGGTCTTCTCGTTTTGACAGGTGCAACAACATCTTGGGTCTTTTGAAGAAAATTCTCAACACGACTTTTCTTCTTCTCTTCATCACTCAAGAACCAATTTTTCCTTATGCATTTTTTGACAGACGGAATAATAATTTGTGTCTGTTGTCCATCAGTTTCTTGATCATCCAAATTAGCATTTTCTTCTCCCTCTTGGATTTCTGGTCTAACCAGTTGAACAGTTACAATATCTTGTGTCTTTTCCTGGTGTCTGTAGTATTCATCTTCAATTTCAACTTTGATTGTCACAGGTGTAACGCTTCCAATGGCAACTTCTGAATGCTTGTCAACCGCATTTGTTTTTAAACTGTTTTCTTCTGCTTCAAAAATCGGAGCTGAAGTTCCCTCGCCCGTCATTAGGATGATATCTTTGACTTCGTTTTCCATATTGTAAATACTGGTTGAGTGCTCTGGGGCTGAAGTTCCCTCATCAGGTATCAGGTCTAAATCCGTGAATCCCTTTTCCAGATTATCTACACTGGTGGAAATCTTTGGTTCTGAAGTTTCATCACAAGTTCTAAAGTCTAAGTCTGCGTATTCATTTTTCATATCGTTGTCACTGGCGGGGACTGTAGGTCCATCCATTGCACTCAGAACGCTACATCCAGCTAAAGTTGTTGAGTTCCCAACTGCTACTAGTGAATTGTCTGCCGCAGGTGTAAGTGCTGAAGTAGCCTCACTTGTTATCAGGTCTATTTCTGTGTATCCAATGCCCATATTTTCGGCACAGGTGGGGACCTTTGATACTAAAGTCACATCACTAGATATTAAGTCTAAATCGGTGAATTTATATTCCGTATTTTCGGCATTGGCGGAGTCCTTTGTTGCAAATATTGCCTCACTAGTTATGAGGGCTAAATCTTGGTATTCCATGTCCATTTTGTCGGCACCAGTTCTTTGGTCAATGTATTGCATATGTAGCCATGTCCGGTTAGCAAGCTTTTGGCACCAACTTGAAGGCATAAGCCAAATGCAAGGAATCCTGGAAAATAAACAGAACTTTCTTCAATTTGTCATTCTTGTTTTATGATTTACACATAGACATTAGACACCCACTGATTGACATCCCATACTGTGCCATAAAACAGTATACATAAATCATTCAAAATGTTCTCATCATACTTCAACATCACTGAGTTCATTTAGCATGTTCAAATCAAGGGTACAATATCAGCAAATATGCACTGTAGCTAATTCAGCTGCAGTCATGAATGATCATAATAAGTAGTGTACTGAATACAACTAGTGTGCCATACAACTGCAATGCATTAACTGCTGTTGGTTCTTGTCAATCATTATCGCATAGTTGAAATACCAGGTTTGATCACAGTGGTACTTACACAAGTAAACACAGTTATTCCTCTCTCTTGTCCATAGTTTAGCAGGTTCAGAGCATCACTGTCTCACAGGAAATAGAGCTGTTGTTATGGTGTGCACAACTTGACTGTGGTGCCATCTTGTGTAAATGTCATTCACTGTTTACCCTGCTCCAGTCCAGTCCAGGGTCCCAAGCAGTCAAGCACCTCACATCAAGCTCAGTTAGTGTATTTCTGTCTCAATTGAGCAGACTTGACAATACTTACAGTCGCAGGAGTTACAAGACTGAGGCTCAAGTCAGTGATGAGCTTTTGCAGTTAATTAGGGCAAATACACTCAAGAAGTCACAAACTAGATTATTAATGGTCAACCATGATATTTTAATGATCATATCTCTTAATTCATACACTGTAAATCTAAAAATAATGGCATCAAACACCATTAATACAAAAAAAAAAGATCAAATCCTATTAATTATGTCATAATTAAATTGGTCTGTTATGGGCATGTACTGAAACTGAACAAAAAGCCAATTATCATTTGAAGTAAATATTTGTAAATGACCAAAAGAGAGGCATCATGCCTACTTGATTGCTGAACCTTTATATCAAGCCACCTACAATACAACGTAATAAGTGTCTGATCATGTTAGAAATGTTTACAGTTTCTGTTTGGCATTATCAGGGAGCTCAGAAGTGGAAGCCTCCAACTCAGTTGTGCCGTGTTTGCTCTTCATGTGTCCTTTGAGATTACTCTTCTGGATGAATCGATGATCGCAAATCAAACAAGCATAAGGTCGTTCCCCTGTGTGTATTTTCATGTGAGCTTTCATGGTGTCGATTTGTGTGAATCTTTTCCCACATTGATCGCAACTGTATGGTTGAGCTCCAGTGTGCACGGACATGTGTCTCTTGCGACCGGCCATGGCGTTGAAAGCTTTGTCACAAATGTGGCACTTGAAGGGATAGTTCTTGGTGTGGGTCCTCTCGTGTTGGACCATGTCTGGTTTCGATTTAAAAGCCTTACCACAATTAGAACACATGTAGGGTCGAGCATCGCCGTGGCGTCGCATGTGTTTCACTAAAGTATCCTTCCTATTATAAGCTTTATCACAATAGGGACAGGCGTGCAGGACTTGATCTTCTGCTTTGGTGTGTTGCAGCAATACATGCTTTGTCAGGGATTGCTTGTATTTGTAAGCCTTGCCACATTGTTGGCACAAGAATGATTGTCCAACCTTGTTGTTGTGCTTCTTCATGTGGTTTTTCAAATAACTCTCGAAATGGAAGGCATCCCCACACTCCTGGCACTGAAAAGGTTTCGTGCCGTGATTCACTTTGAAGTGAGTGTCCAAAAGTATTCGGCTCGTAAAGATCTTGCCACATTCGGGACAGGGAAGGTTTTCCGTGGAATGGACACGTTTTTTGTGTATTGCGAGCATATTCTTACTGCAATACACCTTAGAGCAGCTGTCACATGGATATGAATCTTCCGGCCCTCGGTGTCTCGTAAACAACTTGCGACTTTCCCAGAACTTGCCACAAATGTCACATCTGTAAGTGTCATCTGTCCATCTCAAAGCTTCATGATTTCTTTTCATTTTAACTCGGCCACTGTCAGAATCAATACTCCTCTTCTGTTGTTTACTTTCTGAATCGTCTGTTTCATTGTCATTTGATACATTTTCTTGGCCTGGCTCGCTGGCTTCCGTCTTTATTTTAACAACAGGTAGTTTAATTTTTCTATCCTTTGTGACACCTTTCTTCGTTTTGACTGGTGTAACAACATCCTTTGTCAATTTTCGATCCCTCACCACACATTTTTTCTTTTTGACTGGTGTAGCGACATCCTTCGTTGTTTTCTGATCCCTTGTCACATTCTTCTTCGTTTTGACAGGTTTAATACCTTTAGTCCTTTTTCGATCTGTTGTCACACCTTTTTTCGTTTTCACAGGTATAACAATTTCTTTTGTTGTTCTTTTATCCCTTGTAACACCTTTTTCTGTTTTGACAGGTGTTGCACCTTGTCTCTTTTTTAAATCTTTCTCAACACACTTTTTCTTATTTTTTCCATCACTCTTGGCACATCTTTTCCTTTTGACAGGTTGAAATAGGTCTTGTGTCTTTAGTTGATCAGTTTCTTGATCATTCATATTTTCTTCATTATCATTAAATTCGGGCACTATAAGTTTAACTGTTACAATAGCTTGTGTAGTTTCCTGGTGATTCTCGTTTTCTTCTTCAATTTCTATTTTGATTGTAACAGGTCTTATACTTCCAATAGCAGCTTCTGAATCTTTGTTGTCTTCATTGTTTAAACTCTGATCTTCTGTTGCATAAATAGGTGCTGAAATCCCTTCATTTGTTATTTGGTCTAAATGTGTGAATTTATGGTCCATATTGTTGGCACTAGTGGAGACCTCTGGTGCTGAAGTTCCCACACTAGCTATTCGGTCAACATCTGTGTATTCATTATCCATATTGTCAGCACTGACGGAGAACGTAGGCACTGAAGTTCCCTCTCTGGTTATTTGGTCGAAATCTGTGTATCCATTGTTCATTTTGTCAGCAGTGGAGGAGACGTTTGCTGCCAAAGTTTCTTCGTTAGCTATTAGATCTGCATATTCTATTTCCATACAGTTGGAACTAGTGGTGACCTTTTCTGCCGAAGTTTCCTCATCAGTTATCAGGTCTAAATTTGTGTATGGGTATTCATTTTCCATTTCGTCGGCATTGGTTGAATCCATGGGTCTATGCATTGCAGATCTACATCGTTCTAATAAGCAGATAAGCCGTGCCCAGCATCAAGACGTCATCACCAGTTCATTTCCACATGTGCGAGTCATCCTGAAGAAAATAAACAATAAGTCAATCATTCTGGTCTTGTAATAAATATAATGATATCACGCGCATCTTTGATAGTAGGCATATTGCGCACTAGGGGTACCACATGAGCTTATTCGGTTACTGCAGAAATGCAGTATGTATTTATATGTTATTGAGTGTTTCCTGGGTATACTGGGTATAAGATTGCATCGAGGTATTGATTTAACGAGTTCATCTGGATCGAGATACATACATGTACCACTGTAAAAGTTGTTGTTTCTACTTCAGTCATGAATGATCTGGTACATGTACTGTATACACTGTACCACTGCATTGAATGATTGAATTAGCTCTGCTGAGCTTCCTGGTCAATTACCTTTTCATGTTTTGATATTAGGTTTGATTATAACAATACTTACACAAGTAAACACAGGTATTCCTCTCTTTAATCTGCAGGTTCAGGACATCACACTTCCAAACAGGAACTAGAACTATACATTGTGGTTGTTGTTATGGTCAATACAACTTGATTGTGGTGCCATCTTGTGTGAATGTCATTCACCATTTGCTCCTCTGCTCTCCTCCATGCAAGGAATCCAAGACTCCAGGCACTGCACATCATGCTTGGATGATGTATTTGTGACTGTATTGTACAGACTTTACAATATAGTCACAATTTGACCTTGGTTATGAACGTTCAAGTTTGTGGCTAACTTTGACCTAACTTGAGCCGATGATCTTGCTTCCTTAACCCAGTCAAGTCTCTGAGAATTGAGTGATCCATAGGCCGTGATAGTGGAACTCTCCTTTTTCCAGCTCTCCTGTGTTGACGAGCAGAATAAAACTATTTCCGGGAACAAGCTGCCATTTTGTACCATTGCTGAGTCAGTGAAGCTGGCATTCCAGGCCCCAGGGCTCTTTTAATCCATTGAAAACATTACGGATTTGCATTGCCGAGTCTTAAATGGAATGTTTAGCATGGATTGCCACCATATTCCAGTACTGTCAGGCTGATTAGACTTTGTTACGGACCTTAGAAAACCCGGCTCCATTGTAAATTCCCAGGCTGATGTTTCCGGAAATAGTTTTATTCTGCTCGTCAACACAGGAGAGCTGGAAAAAGGAGAGTTCCACTAACGCCCGCTATTGCGGCACAGCTATGTCTCTTTAAAGGGCCTCAATGGGCAACAGCTACATTAGAGAAAATCTGACCATTCCATAGCAAGGACAGAAACTGCAAAGTTCATTGCATAGGCGAAGTCCATCTCAACAGACTGTTACCTCGGCAGGCCTATTTAGGCCACTCTGGGAAGAATAACCTGCTCATTCTCACAGTGCTCTTTCTCAGAGTGGTTTAAGCATGAACCTTTTCCAAACTCCCCCAGGGAGTATGCCGCCAGACAACCGTATTCACTATTCTGTGCCACAAAGCTAAGTAACTCTACCATTGCCATCACTGCCTGCAGTGTATAGGCGAGTACCCATTTGCACCTGGGTGGAGTGAAGCAAAGAGCTACGGAAGATCTGCTCCGTTCTCGATGCCATGGCCAGGACTCAAACCTGCAATGTCTCATTTAGCAGGCGAGCACCTCATCCACTAGACCAGGGTCAATATAATATTGACTCCACTATGTTAGACTTAATCTATAGCATTTTCATGCTACAGCACATTCACTGGCAATAGTTGGCCAAAGTTAATGGAGTTTCAATTCAAAATACCCAAGATAAAATTTAGAACTCCCATTTTATTGACAGAGCATCACTGCTGTATCATAAATTGCACCAATCTATATTCATATTGCATTAAAAAACACAAAAAGTTATCAACATAAAATTTAGATTATTCAATTTTGTTTAAAATTCTTCAGTGCACATTGCAAATTTATCATTAAATGCCCAACAATGGCATTGGCTGTATTGCATTTTGTTTGAGTTTACAATTTCTGACTATATTTGGCAAGTCACACGCTCAAAATGACAAAACATGTAGGTAAAAAATATTAAAATTTAAATCATCAGATTCAGTAAATTTGACACTAACATAAAGAGTGAGTGGGCTGCGAGGTACTCAACAAACCGTCTGTCTTAATTTCATTCTTCAGAGCATTATCAGTGACTTCAAGGGGACTGTCAGTTACTTTAGAAGGACTTTCAGTTACCATAAAAGGACTGTCAGTTACCATATGAGGATTGTCAGTTACCATATGAGGATTGTCAGTTACTTTATGAGGATTGTCAGTTACCTTAAAAGGACTTTCAGTGACCATAAAAGAACTGTCAGTTACCATATGAGGATTGTCAGTTACTTTAAGAGGATTGTCAGCTCCGTTAAAAGGACTGTCCGTTCCATAAAAAGGACTTTCATTTGCTTGCGAAGCATTTTCTGTCATATAAGTAATTCCGTGCTTGTTCTTCAAGTGAGTCTTGAGGTTGGTCTTTTGGATGAAGCGTAGTTCACAGACGTAGCATCCGTACGGTCGTTCCCCTGTGTGTATTCTCATGTGAGCTCTCAGGGAGTTGATCTGAGCAAACGTCTTGTGGCACTGAGCGCAAGTGTAAGGCTTGACTCCGGTGTGGACCACCAGGTGTCTCTTGAGCATGGCGGTGGCGTTGAAGGACTTATCACATTGCTGGCACTTGTACGGGAAGTCTCTGGTGTGGGTCCTCTCGTGTCTGATCACGTCAATTCTCGTTTTGAATGTCTTCCCACAGGTCGTGCACTGATGCGGGCGTTCATTGGTATGCGTCTTCATGTGGTTGTTCAAACTGTCTTTCCTCATGTACGTATTGTCACACAGTGGGCATTGCCACTTGACCTCCTCCCCTGAGCCGTGATGGGTCTTCATGTGCAGATTTAACTTGTCCTTGTACCTGTACGCCTTGCCGCATATGCTACACAAGTGAGGAGATCCTGTGGTGTGCTTGTGCATGTGTTTCTTCAACGAGCTCTTATAGGCGAACGATTCCCCACAGACCACACACGTGTACGGTTTCACGTCGTGACTCTCCTTCATGTGAGCGTACAGGCGTTGTTGGTTGAGCAGGGTCTTGCCGCACGTGCCGCACTGCACAGGGTCGTCCGAGAGGTGGCTCTTCAAGTGGAGATCTAAGTTCGATTTGCGGGTAAACCTCTTGTCACAGTGCGGGCAAGCATGCCGTGGAGCATCATCACGATGCTTGATCGACCAATGAGTTGCCAGACCTGCTTTGCTGCAGAAAACCTTACCACAATCGCCACAGGGATATGGTTCATCTTCATTCCCTCGATGTATCTTGTACCTTGTCTCATTATTGTACACTTTTAAACAGACATTACATCGAAACACACCCCACTCGGACCTTGGTGACTCCAATTTCTCTTTTTCACTTTCAGCATCATCGGCTCCTTCATTCGATTTATTTTCTGTTTCTACTGGGGTCACATTTGCCTGATTCTTTTTTCTATCCCTTTTGACAGGTCTTTTTCTTTTAACGATAGCTTGCGTCTCTAGTTGATCATCTTCGATTTCCATTTCTGCAGGAGCACCTTCTGCTTCTGTCTTCTTTGGATCCAGAGAGACAGGTTTTTTTGTTTTTACAATGGCTTGATGATCCTTCCTGACACGTTTGTTCGTACTCACAAGTGTACCAACAGCTTGTGTCATTCGTCTATCCCTCATGACACCTTTTTTTGTTTTAACAGGTTCAACAAAATTTTTTCTAATCTTCGCGACAGGTTTCTTTGTTTTGACAGGTGCAGCTTGTATCTTTCGTTGTTTACTCCTGACAGGTTTTGCTGTCTTTGGCCTATCACTCATGACACTTTTTTTCGTTTTGACTGTTTCAACAGTATTTTTTATTGTTTGTCTATTTCTCTTGACACATTTTTTCTTTTTGACCGGTTTAACAATTTCTTGTTTCTCTTCTTGGTAACTAACATTGTCGACTTCGCCATAATCCTCAACTTCACTATAATCCTCAACTTCATCATAATCCTCAACTTCATCCTCAACTTCCTTTTTGATTAGTTGGACTGTTATAATAGTTGGTGTTCTGTCCTCGTCACCTTCGTGTTCATATGCACCATATGCACCATCATCAATTTCTATTTTGATAGTGACAGGCGTTACACTACCAATAGTATCTTCCATGTCTTTGTCAACTGTATCAACGTAACCATTGTCTCCCGCAGGTTTATCACTGTATTGCTCTGCAGATGCATTGAAGACATTGTCTCCATTGTTCATTTGATCAGCGCATCCACTGATGGAAATGTCCGGAATATCCATTGCACCCACTGGGATTTCCATTGCAAATGAACAATCAAGTCTCAAGCTGACAAATCACGAGAAAGGTCCATTCGTTTTGAAAGCCAAAAGCTGTCTTAATTTCAGCTGGATATCCTGGAATAATGAAACACAAAGATCTAAGTTATTCGGGTGATTTGAACATCCAACAGATTAACAGGCAATATATTCTGAGCAAATCCACTGGTTTGCAGGTTATGACAACCGCTTTATAACCATGGGGTAAGAGTATGGCAAGAGTATGGCAAGTCCATTTTTACCTTCAGCGAACGAAGTTCGAAGAAGGTATTGTAATCACTTGGGTAAAAATGCTGTCCGTCCGCCGGGCGGGCGGGCGGGCGGGCGGGCGGGCGGTCGGGCGGCGGGCGGATAGATCGTTTCCGGCCCGGCACTCGGCCTCTATTGAATGTATGGGGATGAAATTTGGTACACATCTAGGCTGTATGGTCTAGTTGTGCCTTTTGATGGTCTCATGAATAGATCTTAAATACTTTTTGAAATAATTAACAAAATATAAAAAAAAAATTTTTTCGTTTCCGGGCCAAGGCTCGGTCACTATTGCATGTGCGTGGATGAAATTTGGTACACACGTGGCCTATATGGTCTAGTTGTGCATTTTGATGGTCTCATTGATAGATATTCTATACTTTCTGAAAAAATGAGAAAAGATATAAAAACATATTTTTTTTGTTTTTTGGGCTAAGACTCGCTCACTATTGCATGTACATGGATAAACTTTGGTACACATATGGTCAATATGGTCTAGTTGTGCCTTTTGAAAGGTCTGATGGAAAGTATTATATACTTTTTCAAATATTGAAAAAAAACATAAAAATTATTATTTTTGTTTCTGGCCCAACATCCAGTCACTATTCCATATACATGGATGAAGTTTGGTACACATATGGCTTGTATGCTCTAGTTGTGCTTTTTCACGGTCTGACAGATGGCTATTCTATAGTTTTTGTAATATTGAGAAAAAATATTTAAAAGAATTTTTTTTTATATCGGAGCCAAAACTTCCCCACTATTGCATATACAGTAATGCATTTTTCTAAACAAATCACCTATGCAATTAATTTAGCAGTGCTTTTTGATGCGTATAACACTTTATGAATCATTGGAAAAATAGAGATAATGGAAGGCCACTACTCGACCGCTATTGCATACCTATAACCAATTTCATAAACGCACCAATTTTATGATATTATTGTAATCTTCTAAACGTGTTATTCGCTGAAGGTTTGCTGCTGCGCAGCCTATGTTTACAAATATATGTGCACATTTGCTGGCTCTGGGTCATAACAGGGGATAACTGTTCATCTAGATTTACCATTTACAATCTCCAACTTTATCATATTGGCTGCTACCTGGAACATCTCATTGTTTACTTTGCAAATATGTATAAGAGCAGACTGCTTTCATGCCAGAGACCAACCAAAACACTGCAGTGTGTTGCACTGATACTCTACTAAACTGCATTACATTTGTTTTATCTTTATGTTACTATTTAGTACTCTCAGGGTACTACTTACACCTAAGCGAAGCTAATATGCATGTTCTCTCTCCAGTGGTGGGCAAGTTAACAAAAAATGTTAACTTAGTTAACAGCTAATAAGTTAATGAAATTATTAGCAAAGTTATAGTTAATAAGTTAAAATTGTGGCTAAGTTAACTGAAGTTAAAGTTAAAAAGTTAAGTTAATTTTTTTTTACTTTGATAAGAATTGCAGACTATATCTGAGAAAACATTTACTGCAAGTATCAGAATGAGGCTCTTCTGTCTCAAAAAGAGGCACAGGTTACATTTCCAGACTAACGAACTCAGACAATGTCTGTCTGGGTTTCACTATTTAGTTATCTTTTGTCTACTCAAGTCTTTTTCATGCAAAAATGTGCCTTTTATGCAAGTTTTTTACACTAAAAGTAGCGGACTTTATTAACTAACGGACTTGTAATTAATTAACGGAAGTTATTAACTTACGTTGATGCAAAAAAAGATGTTAACTTAATAACTAGTTACTCTATTTGTTAACTTCGTTATTAACGGATTAGCGATTAACTAGTTAATGCCCACCACTGTCTCTCTCTCAAGTTCCAAGTTCAGTGCATCCCAACAGGAAGTGGACTGATGCTTGGGGTTGTTATGGTCTGTAAAACTGCCCTGTGTCGCCATCTTGTGTGAAAGTCATTCACCAGCTTCCAACCCTGGGAGCAACTGGAGATTCTCTCAGGGATACTCCAGTTCAGTTCTTTCCAAAAACTCTGTTAAATTCTCACTTGTAAAATCTCCATTTATAAAATTGGCTGGTGAAACGAGATCTGCCAAAAATACGGAATTGTTTTTCACACAGCCCTAGGGCTTAGACACAGCAACTTGTCAGTTTCCTGTGCTGAACCAGCCAAGAGTATAACTCCCTGCTGAGGGTCCCAGACTCCCAGTTCCCATGCTCCATATCAAACTAAAACTCGCACTCGCTCTGATTCTCGGAGGGAATCCATCAATCCTATATGCTTTGAATTCTGGGAAATCCCTCATTGGCCGCCATTTACTAGACTCAAGACTTATATTATTCTTGCTCATAAGAACTGTAAAATACACACATATAATAATACAATTTTCTATAAAAAATACGAGGAATGGGACTCCTCGAAGGCCTATCCATATCTGATCATTGATAAGGTAGAAATTACGTTGCCACAACGTGAACACAATGTTGAGATTTTGCACAATGTTGTGACAAGATTTCCACAACATCATAGGCTAATATCATATCATGGACGTTACTTCACAACATTGTGACAACATAATTTCTGCCCTACAATTCTACCTAATCTGCACCAATATCACAATGTTGTAACGGCATTGCTGCAACATTGATGTACTCATTAAATAGGAATACAGAAAATCAAGACAAAATTGCAGAGTAATACTCAACATTCTACTGCAGATAGAAGTCAGGGTCTCACGGATGAGATAAACTAACAATAAAAGATAACAAGAATCCGGGGATTCAAAGCCTGGTCGAAGGATATTGTAACATAAAACGCAGACAGTATGAAGCAGATCACAGATGGGCATTTGTTTGTGATGATATCTTCCTACTTTGCCCTTACCAGTAAACAACTGAAGCATGTGTGAGGATGGAAGATGATTGCACTTAACCTTTAGCGCAAGACCAGAAAGTTGACAGCAGTGAATGCACTTTTATGAAATTTGCATGTTCCATGAATGAGCAATTTCAGAACGATAGAGGAAAAAAGAAGGCATCATATATTCTTTTTAAAAATTTATTTATATGTCTGAATATGCAATAGGCAATTGGTATGCACGAAAAAGCATTGAATGACCAATTGGTCAATGATATCTTCCAGGCACCAATAGCATGTGAATGTTACTGAGTGTTTATGAAAGGTAATTTTGCACAAGAATGCATATTGCCTCTTCTGTAAATATTATGGTCATTGATTGCCAATTCAAGTTTCCATAGTTATGAGGATAGAAACTCCATTGTCTGCGTGTGTGAACTTGCTTGTCAGGTTGATCCGATTTCGGGTACATCTGGTCGTTGGGAATTGCGGATGTCCAGAGAGTATTCAAAATAGTTATGGAATAAAATGCAGAATACTTTATCTTCTTGCGAGGTTCTGTTGATCATGTTGATATGCCGTAGTGCTTGTGGCAATGGCAGGCAGTCTGCACAGCTGAAATGAGAGAGGATCTGAAGGATGACATGAAGGTTGGGACCAATTGAAAAAGTCATGGCTTAGATAAGATTACTAAAACATGTAATGCATAGGCATTTAAAATGATCTTTATGACTTGAGATTTTCAGAATTAAAGCATTATTTGTTTTATCTGTAATACTTATGCTCTCTCCTTGACGGCCGAGTTGCAAATTTATATAAACTTTTGACAATATTCATGCAGGAATTTGTCTGGTAGCCTATCTGTGTCTGTTAGGTCTTGCATGACAAACTTGCACAAGTACTGCAACATTTTGGATTAGAGTGGGGAGAGGTATTTATGAACTGAGCGATTATAATTTTTTTTTTTGTAGGTTGTGAGAAACATTGAAATAAGGAGATACATTGGGTTATATTTCTACTCATAAATGTCATGTGGCCAGTAATGTGATGTGGCCAGTGGTGTACTTACAGCAAGTTAGTGAGTTGAAGTAGCTGCGCTATTGCTGGAGATTATTGGGTGTACTTGTAATGCTTTAATTGAGACGGCTCCTTGATCCTTGTTGATAATTACTGTGTTGTGGCCAGCAACAGTAAAGAAGAAATATATAGATAGAAACTCCATTGTCTGCGTGTGTGAACTTGCTTGTCAGGTTGATCCGATTTCGGGTACATCTGGTCGTTGGGAATTGCGGATGTCCAGAGAGTATTCAAAATAGTTATGGAATAAAATGCAGAATACTTTATCTTCTTGCGAGGTTCTGTTGATCATGTTGATATGCCGTAGTGCTTGTGGCAATGGCAGGCAGTCTGCACAGCTGAAATGAGAGAGGATCTGAAGGATGACATGAAGGTTGGGACCAATTGAAAAAGTCATGGCTTAGATAAGATTACTAAAACATGTAATGCATAGGCATTTAAAATGATCTTTAGGAGTTGAGATTTTCAGAATTAAAGCATTATTTGTTTTATCTGTAATACTTATGCTCTCTCCTTGACGGCCGAGATGCAAATTTATATAAACTTTTGACAATATTCATGCAGGAATTTGTCTGGTAGCCTATCTGTGTCTGTTAGGTCTTGCATGACAAACTTGCACAAGTACTGCAACATTTTGGATTAGAGTGGGGAGAGGTATTTATGAACTGAGCGATTATAATTTTTTTTTTTGTAGGTTGTGAGAAACATTGAAATAAGGAGATACATTGGGTTATATTTCTACTCATAAATGTCATGTGGCCAGTAATGTGATGTGGCCAGTGGTGTACTTACAGCAAGTTAGTGAGTTGAAGTAGCTGCGCTATTGCTGGAGATTATTGGGTGTACTTGTAATGCTTTAATTGAGACGGCTCCTTGATCCTTGTTGATAATTACTGTGTTGTGGCCTGCAACAGTAAAGAAGAAATATATATATACAGAATTGGCATTTGTAAACATATTTAAGTTGAAAGAAATGGTGGATGTAACATGTAAGAAGTATGAGGCATGGTTTAGGATAACGTAGCAATGGGAGTCACAGTAAAATAGTAGGTATTCAAAGAGAATCATAAGTTGTGGCCATGATACTTACAGTGAACATTGACACTGCTTTCGGTGAGAAGTCTTGAAGCTGTACTGAAAAGGGTTGACGGGCTGGCTGGTCAGGAAGGTTTGCGGAGACTCACATTTGATGTGTATGGAGGATTTTCAAAACATTTCTTTGCAGTGGATTCAGGAACTGAAGTGGATATATCTGAAAGTTGAAATGGGCACATTTTGCAAATAGTGTTGGTTGAGAGGTATAATGAATGTTTGACAGGTGAGGCAAAATGGGTGAAATCAATGCATTCTTCTATGCAGTCTAACAATAAATCTTTGGTGGGGGTATTTCTTGACAGGCTGTTGTTTGATTTATAAACATATAATTTAGCACATAAAGCTTGAAATAAATAGTTACTGTCGTCTTTATATACTGTGCAATAAATAATTTTTGGTCAAGGAAATAGCTTAACTCTCTCCTAAGAACATGAAATTATTTGATTAATTTTAATTTTTTCCTTTTTTAGAAAAACTCTTATTTTAAAAAGTAATTGACATTCTATTAAAACACTCGCTGGCCACTGACAATTAGTAAAATTTTGTTTTAAACTTTGATCAATGAAACTGTCACTCAATGTCTGACTTTTAGTTCTGTCATTTCATTAAGTCACAATCAAGTGACATGTAAATTGAACCAATGAAGCTTAATTACAGGTTAATCAAAGGTTGACATCAAATATAATATATAGGGCTATATAGACCACAGTGCACATGTTGACAGTACCATGCATCATGACTGGTGGGACAGTAGACATATTTGTTGCATCTCAACAGCTCAAGCAGCCTATATTTAGCACACAAATTCCAGGCATTTTAATAAAACCTAGCACCTGAATCATTTTGTCAGTTGTTGACTTCTGGGAAAGGCAGAAATGTGCTGCAATTCCAGTGCTAAGTTTTGAAAACACTAACTTTTACAGTCAGTGAGGCAGGATCATTATAGCCTAATTTATAGGACTAAAAGCACTAAATAGCTCAAAAAGTATCTCACTATCTGTGGACTAAATCAAACACACTATCATAATTGTACTGGCGTCTATCAATTAGATTATATAAAATGTTAACTCACCTTGACAGTAAATATCCAGTAATTGACAGATGTAATATATTCATGACATGCCCATGTTGAGCAATGAATGCAGCAGTGACCTGGGATCATCTGGAGCTATCTGGGGATTCCTGGCACAAAACACTACCCAAAACTGAGTAAATTTCAGTTTAACTTCCTAAGGAACTCTTCCTTCAATTGATAAATACAGTCTGAGGTAATCCAGTGGCTTGTGCACAGCTGAAATAGTTAAATTTCCACAAAAAACACAACAACAAGTGCTCCTAGCAGGCATCCAGACACCACTGAAAATGTAGGTCAGCAGAGATCATGTGACTACTAACTGACCCAGATCTCGTGGGACCACAGAGCCAGGCTGGTACAAATTAAATGTATGGCTGATTACAGATATTTAGACACATACCTGGCATGGCGGAGCATTTACTTTATAGAAAGTTAAAGAGGGAGACAACAGCAGGTTGCTCACAAACGAATATACACAAATTAGGCCTCAAATACACAGTTTAGAGGCTTTTTTCCAGAGGCTTCAGGCTATTTTTAGATCTGGAGACCCATTTTACTGTAGCCCCCTAACGGCCTTGTCGGCGTAACCGACCAGGCCAAAAAACTTGACAAACAAGACGTTCTTGTTTTTAGCATTTCCAAAAATATCTATTTTTGGGGGGGGGGGCAACCATCAGATATCCAGGGGGGGATTAGGATTGTTTTTTACATTATAGATTTTTGATTTTTTGCTTGCTCAGTTTTGATGAAATAAATCAATTCTTTCTTGTTTCTTGGAAGTCTTAAATTATATCAATTATCTTCGGTGGATCTCTTACCATTGAGTTGTTTACTTTAGAGAGTAATATTTTAGGAAACTGCATTCTCTAAATGAATAATTGCGGTCAGCGTTTCTGTGAAATAAATGATTCCCAATTGGGTATAAATCCCTCTCTCCCCTGAATATCTAACGGTTGCTCCCACAGTGTGTTAAAACAATGAGCGATCATCACTATGAACAATGCACTCCGGGGATACTTCGAATCAATCGTTATGTTATTAATAAGTCTGCAAATAGTTGGCTATATATCACTTAATTGTTAATCAAAGTCTTCAGTCACCAATTTTGGCTGAAATATCTTCAGAATGGAAGGTGGAAATGAGTCACAATTGTGAGAAAACAGATCAAGCTGAGTAGAGTGCTATCATTAAATGAAGGGGGCCAGTGTTCTCCGGATAAGTCATATCTGTCTTTGAGAAGGACGAATTAATCTCCAGCAGGCATAACGCTTGGATGATCATGAGTAATGGACCGAATGGCTGTCGTGCTGTGATGCTTTGTCCTCATGTGAGCTTTCAAATTGCTCTTCTGGACGAATCTTTTCTCACAAATCAAACAGGGATACGGAGTCTCTCCTGTGTGTAGTTTCATGTGGGCCTTGAGGTTATTGACCTGATTGAACCGCTTCTTGCACTCAGAACATCCATATGGCTTTTCACCTGTGTGAATAACTAAGTGCCTCTTGAGGTCGTTTGCATGGTGGAAACCTTTCTCACAGTGAGGACACTTATGGGTCTTATCCGAGTGGATCTTTTCGTGTCTGGAGAGATGCATCTTCACCTTAAACAGTTTCCCGCAAGTGATACACTGGTGAGCCCGTTGCTCCTGGTGCAGGTGCATGTGCGTCATCAGTCCAGTCTTCGTGGGGAATGATTTATGGCAAACACTACATTCCACTGGGGCCTGGTAGTGTTTGGGGTGGTGGTCCCTGACGTGAGTGTCCAACGACCACTGGCGCTTGTATCCTTTCCCACATAGAACACACTTAAAGGGCGTCTCCGAGCTGTGTGTGATCAAATGTCTGTTCAAATGGCTCTCCCTGCCAAACTCAACACCGCACTTTAAACACACATAAGCCGTAGGCTTGCACTCCGTATGGTAACCCTGATGGACCAATAGACTGCGGCGACTCTTAAACTCCTTCTTGCAATTTGCACATTTATGTGTTGTGTCTCCATTTTCTGTATTATTTACTGATTTCTGTTTGTCAGGCAGGTCATTTCCTAAATCTTCACTAGTTTGTTTCCTTTTGTTCCTCTCTTTCTCCTCCTTCTCTAACAAGTGTCTCTCTGCATTTGTACTTTCGTAATCATTTGTCTCCTTGTTTTCCGGGATGTCATCCAATAAATCATCACTGTCTCTTTCATTATTTTCCTCGCTGCAAGCATGATTAGATTCTTCTGCACCCATTTGTTCTTCGTTTGTCTCTTCAGAACTGTATGCCTCTTCTTGTTCTTGCTCCATGTCCATTCTTGGTGAGTCACAATCGACCTCCCGAGAGTGATCTGACATTTTTGCCATCAAATCCAGTATTCATCTGAGTTCAATGCCATAAACAACTGCGCTTTCATTAAACATATTATGTGGATTCTTATGCAGCTTGAATTAAATTTGATCAGTGTTTAGTGTTAAAATGGTGTTTATGGAAATCAATCAAATCATGTTCACTGTAATAACAGATCTGTTAGTCAAATCATAGAACTGTTTTGCAGAATATCCTCATTTTCAGCTGTGTCAAACTATGACATATATTCCATAATTTGGTGTGTAAAACAACCTCAGGATTTAGATCAAGTATGCATCGCCAGTTGTCAACAATGAATGGTGATCCCCCATCTCACATGAAGATTATTTTTAGCACAACCAATCAAGGCACAGCATTGAAATGCAACGAAGATGTTGATTGGCCACCTCCTCTCACCCAATATTATCTGCTCAGCCATTGGCCATTCTGTTTAAAGGGTCCCCAGCAAGCTTGAATGACATCACACACCAAGTGTGCTGGGGCGTAGCCCTAAGGGTGAGCAGGGCAAGGGGGCTCAGAGGCGTAGCTAGGAAAATAGGAAGGGGTGTCGGAGGGAAGACCAGCTCAGCTGGGCTCATTCTCCTTTCTTTGACTACATGAATTTCATGAAATATTTATGGAATTACTTGATCTAGAATACTCTAGATGGTGTATCTATCCTCTGCCTGTGTTAGATTTGTCTATAAAATATCATATTTATTGCCACAAAATCTATAGAGCTATAAAGCTAGAGGAGTACTTGATTTTTTTATACAACAAATTTATTGATGGTTTACATCTTTTATGATTGCAGTATCTGTCACAATGTGTAGTTGGATCATCCTTGGACGAAGCGGAGGAAGAGGAGGAGGAGACCGGATCAAACGATGGAGACGCGACTCCAGAGACCAAGGATGGAACCTTCCAGATTTATGGAACCTTGAAGAACCCAAATGGCCGACAACCGGAATTTGTTAAAGAGATCTTAAAGGTTCGTATTGTTGAATTGTTTAGATAAAATCATCAACAACAAGAATCCATGGGTTGCAAAACCGTTAGTTTGCCAGCTAACCTCCCAATTTGCATTGTAAGAATCTAATTAGTTATCATCATTTCACGTTTCAGTCTGACAACAGAGACCAACTGTTAGAACAACTGGTAGAATTGGACATCATTGTTTATGACATCACAGAAGACCCAAACCAGATCGATGAGGCCATGTGGGCTATATGTGGTAAGTATACCTTGGAAATGGACACTGAATTCTTTTTCCACAAGAAATCTATAAAATCAAAATGAAGCGATTGTTGGCCTGCTTCCACGGCTCCAAACAGTAAAATAAATTTATTTGTCTTTTATTATTGGTCATTTGCCCATTTGGGGCTTATCATTTTAAAATTCTGCCTGGTATTAATTTAGTTATTTTGGAAACAAACTTGTGTTATTATGAATGCTTTGATGATTAATTACAATCTACATTGCAGCTCTCAATGCAGAAATCGACAGGCTTGAAAAACAAAAGATTTTCATTTTGATTTCGCCAGTCCTGACCTGGGCTAAGAGCAAGCCATTGGACCCTGTAAGTCACTTTTTGAATCCATGAATCTTAGAAGATTATTTAAAGAGATGAAAAAGCCACTCAATACCAAATTAATCTTATAATTCCATGCAGGATGATCCAGAAATCCCATTCACAGAGGATGACTACCGCCGCAGAAAACCTCATCCAAACTACAAGGAACACATCAGTGCTGAAAAGACAGTCATCAAGCTCGGAAAAACGGTGAGTACGATATTCAAACAGATGAATATACAGACTTATCAGTTATCACCTTCGCAACTCCTTGGTGTATAATTTTTACGTCCTCGGCGAAATGGAGTAAGGGACACAAAATTTGGATAAAAATTTATAAAATAATTAAATCAATATTCCTCTTTCCCACAGAATAAATCCAAGCTGGTGTCCTACGTGGTGGCCTCAGGATTAACATATGGTTGTGGAGAGAACATTTTCCACTACTTGTTCAAAGCGGCGTGGCACAATGCACCAGAACTACAGTGCTTCGGTCCAGGCAAAAATGTCGTACCCACTATTCACATCAAAGACCTTGCTGCGTAAGTACATTTGGGTGATTTTTTTTTTCACAAACAATGCCCCCAATGAAAGTTGGAATATTCTACAATGTGGTGCCTTCTAAAGTTAATATCATTGTGATAGACAATTGAAATTATTTGAAACTGATACTTTTTTGCCTGAATCAATAATACATAGCATCAATTACAGTTTGACTAATTTCCACATTTTTATTAACTCATTCAATTATATTTTCACAGTGTCATACAGAATATCGCAGACAGCAAACCCAAAGTGCGCTACCTCATTGCTGTGGATGACTCAAAGAACACTATGGAAGAGATAGTCCAGGTAGGAAGCATAAAAATTTTCAAAAAGACGATTTATAACACTCAAATATTAAAACTGAACCATTCCATTTATAAATTGCTTATCACAATATCTCATCCTTTGAGTGTGTATTTTACTATTTTTCATGATGATATGATCACTTGCAGGCCGTGAGTGAGCAACTTGGCTCCGGAAAAATGAAGCAAATCAACAAGGAAGATGCACTGTTGAGCAAAGAGATTGAGGTATTACCAAAATAGATTTGACAATTCTTACAAATTAGAAACTCAAAGACCTTCAAATCAAACTTTTTACATGACCAAATAGGTTGAAATCACAGGAGGCTCAATTTTCACACATCCTAGCTAACAACTATGTAAGTTCAACAGCACAACATTGAAGCTCCTGTGGATGAAATGACAAATATTTTCCCATAATTTTGCAGCAAGCAGATTTTGACCAACTCTTAGTAGATCTGCGAATGGACGGAGTGTTCATCAAAGAGAACATGCACATCAAGTGGGCGTCCGAAACGGGAATCGTGGAGAACATGGGGAACATTGTGAAGGAGTACAAGCAGACGAGGAGACTCATTGTAAGTCAAATCTACCCTTATTAACAATTTAAGGCCAGACATAATTAATCTTTAGCTTCTCGAGGCACTTTTTCTAGGGTTGGTCGACGAAACGGGGGAAAAAGGTGAAATCTCAATTTTTTATCATGTCTCTTTTATGAAAATTGTGGATGAGACCAAATTTTCTTTCCATGGGTAGAAAATCTGTTGGTTCAGTCGATCTAAGAAGCTAACAAGAATCCGAGGATTCAAACCCTGGGTTCTGTTGGGAATGAGTAATAGGCCTAAGCATAAGATCCATGGATATAACATCAAAGTAGCACTGCACTGCGAAGTACAATCAGCTTTGACACCTGTCAGATTGCCTTCAAGTGCTGTTCCTCAATTGCAATTTGGTAAACTGAGGATGAAAATAGGCTTTAGAACTTTAGCATTGTTAAACTGCTTTCAGAATAGATGCACTGCAAAAAGCAAATGCTAAATGCATTATATTGGCCTTCCTTGAAAGGCATGGACGATTGTCATGTGGGCGATATTATAATGCAAAGTCAGCTTGAAAACAGTCCCTCAAGACTCAAACAATCTATCAACAAACCGTAAAAAAAAAAAAAATTTAATAAAAAAACTTTTTTTTTTTCAATTAAAAAAAAAAAAAAAAATCAACTCAACCCAACTCAACCCAAACCTGAAACGCATTTTACTATAACATCATTAGAACATGAAGTGGCCATATTGGCTGTACCCACACCCCTATTCATGCCAGGACAACACTTCTCAGAAAACCTCTCAGACTGGTTTTTCAAAAAAAGTACCCTGGGTGAATCACCCAGGGCAAAAATCTAATATGTCTGGCCTAAGCAACATGCAGATACTTCCAATGCTTTAGTTCACATCTATAAATAACTGAATAAAGCATGCAATAATTCAGGGTGCTGGCAACATTTAGTTGTGGTCCTGCCTTACAATTTTTTTTAAATCATAAAAAATTTCAGGATCGATCTCCTGAGAGTTATTTCAAATTTTTCAACACTATCTTAACAAATCACCTAAGTTTCAGTTTGTCTTACACTGACCTTTTTACCGTATTTGGCATTTGCTCAATAAGCTGCCATGGTGCTTATGTAAGAATGTTTTAGCACTCTTTGGCTTTACTCTTGAGGTTCATGGTTTTAAAATTATTTTTCACCACCTCCTTAGACCTGGTGCTTGTTTTAGAGATCCCTTACCTAAAATTGCTAAAATCAATAACATGCTAATTTGAGGAAATACGGTATAAATTGCCAGCACCCTGAGGATGAAAAATGTTGTACTCACTATTCTGTTGAATGTGATTTCAGCCAATGAGAGTCCTTGTCATTGGAAAGCCAGCATCTGGAAAGACAACTCTGGTTAAGAAACTCTGCGAACATTACAAGTTACACCACATCCACATCAAGGCTGTGATAGACGAGGCTATGGAAAACTTGGTAAGTGGCACACAATATTTTGTGTATTTTTTTCACTTCGAAATTTCAGTTTTACAGATCAATAATATGATTTTAAAAGTCGATAGAAATTCTGTGCTCATTTCAAAATATCACAAAGAACAAAGATTGATAACTACTTGAGCTAATTGCTTCAAAATTGACAGTACAGCATCCTAGATTTCTGGACACAACATACAGATAATGTTGGAAGCAAAAGGTCAGTTTTGACCTCATTTTGTTCAAACAATGTGACAGATTGACAATGATGTTTTCAAGAGTTTGAGTTCTTGGCAGTGCTGTATGTTGATACTACAGTAATCTACTACTGCTGTACAACATTGTGGAACATTTACTGATGATAAACTCCTAATATATTCAGCTGTATACCTCATATAAGCTCTCATATTTCCCCTAAGTGCTGCACATGTGCTTGCTGACATTTCTTGTTGCTGTCTCCCTCAGCTTTAAATGGGTCAGGGGTCACTGAGGGCAAGAGGCCAAAAAGGGGTTAGATATTGCTGGATCAAGTGTGCACCCCTGCAGCACACCATGTCCATAAATAGAATAGTGGACCTTAAATTGGCATTGTCCTCCTTCAACAGTAACTGTTGTACTTGAGAGGCTCAGACATGTACATTAGGATGCAATGTCTATCACAGCTATACAGCCATTGTGTGCTGAATTAACTGGCATTGAATATAGGAGTTGGTAACCTTTTAAATATTCAGAAATCAGATCGATCAGATAGAAACACAATATTTAGAAAACAAAATGACGTGACAAGTTAGCTTAAGTTTAACAATATAATAACACCTATGAAATTTATTTAATGCAGGAAAGGAGCAAGAACAGGGCGGATTCGGAGGATGCTGAAGACGATGATGGGAAAGCCCAGGAAGATGCGGAGTTACTAGAAGCCATAGAGGAGACAAAGGAGAACGGCAGGATAGAAGACCAGTATGCCATCCGCTTCTTCAAGGAGAAACTCCACTCTAAATCGTGCCAGAACCAAGGATTCATTCTGGACGGCTTCCCCAAGACAATGCAGCACGCCAAGGACCTCTTTGCTGGTATGTCATGATGCCAAATATTCTAGAAAAAAATCAGCTTAAATATTTGCATATTGTGCAAAATTTGTTTGATGGTTCAAATTGTGTAATATAAGGTCGTAAATATTTTGTTTCTAAATAATTTCACTAGAGGGCCAATAGATAAGTAATGTCTAAACAGTCTTTTATTGAAGCAAAATTGTAGCAGATTTGACAATGAAAGTATAATTGCCGGATCAAAGTAGTAGAAGAATGTGATTTTTAAAAGGTTTTCACACTTAAGACCTCTTAAAAATTGTATCTCCTAAAAAAACACCAAAAAATATTTTAAAAGTATATTTTGGACTTGGATGGCCCATTTAGAGCTAATATTATTTTGATTTTAAGAATATTTTAACGATTTTTCAATTGTGTTACAGCCAGTGAAGAGGAGGAGGAAGCAGAGGCAGATGCGGCATTCGACCGACTGATCATGCCTGAGATTGTCATCAGCCTCCAAGCATCTGACGACTTCTTACGAGTCAGAATTATGAATCTGCCCGAGACAGAAGTTGCCAACACCCACAACACGGAAGACGGCCTCCTGAAGAGACTGGCCGATTATGCCAAGATCAATACAGAGGATGAAACCGTCACCAACTTCTTCGACCAGTATGAGATTGAAATTTCAAAAATGAGTAAGTTGTTGACCATATTTATTCTAGTTTTCAATTAAATCTTTTCAGGTTAAACGATTATTGATTATAGTTTTAAAAGTTCTTGTGCATATATTTTTAGTTTTTTTTCTACTAATTTAATTATTTAAAATCATTTTTCTCCAGATGTTGAAGAGGACTCTTCCCAAAACATGCAAGAAACTGCGGACAAAGTCATCAAAATGTTGGGGCGACCAAGAAATTATGGTAAATAAAATCAAACCTTCTAAAACTTCTATAGGAAAGACAGAGACCGGCAAAGAAATATAGTCAGTCTTGCAAAAAAAAATTTAATCATGTTTTTCAAAAATTAAGTCTAATAATTTCAAAAATTTCCTTCAATTTAAAAGGTCCCACAGCAGAAGAACAAGAGGAGATGCAACGTCTTGAGGAGGAGCAGAGAGTGAGACAAGAAGCGATCGACAAAGCAGAGAAAGAAAAACAAGAAGCGCACGAGGCAGCCGAGAGGAAGAGGAAACAGGAGGAATGGGTAAGGGCAATTAGAGCATTGATTTTACATGATTCATGCATGGTATAGGCCTTTTTTAGGTGATTTGCTTTAAAGACAGAATTTGTTATTTTTGGTTGCTTGAATTATAACTTTGTATTAAAATGACTTCCAGTTACAGACTTACGAGTTATAGAGCTCCGACTGCTTCGTAGATTTTTGAAACAATCCACCATAAATGTATGAAATCTGTGGTTTTAATATTTTTTGTCAACTTTTTAAAGTATGAAAAATGTCAAACTATTCAAATTTCAACTCTCAGAGATTCAGGATAATTCCTGCCACATTATAATAATGATGTAGAAGCCAGATTTAAAGTTTTAACTGGTTATGTTGACCACAACTTGGAAGGCATTGAACAGGCAAGCACCAACATACATTCAGCAACTCATCCAACTTAAACCCAACCTGAGCCATAACCTAAGGAGCAACAGCAAACTTTTACTTACGGAACCAGCTTCAAACAGCAACAATAAATTTGAAGACAGAGCTTTCTCTTTTGCCGCACCAAAACTCTGGAACAAGCTCCCAGGAAGTGTCATGGTTGCAAAGACTCTGGATTCATTCAAGAGAAAACTAAAAACCCACTTGTTTAAAGCATTTTACAAATAACAGCCAACTCGCACAAGCGCTTTTGAGCAGTTTACTGGAAAAGGCGCTATATAAATTACTATTATTATTATTATTATATTATGGGTCATCCAAAAGACCTCCATGCTCCATTGTCATTATAAAAGTTTAATTTGTGATTTTCAGAATTCCAAACTTGACGAAGTGAAGCGAGAGGAAGCAGAGATGCTGGAATCGCAGGCGCTGCCTTTGAGGAACTTTTTGATGAAACATGTGATGCCAACCCTCACCCAAGGACTGATGGACTGCTGCAAGGTCCGCCCTGATGACCCCATTGATTACTTGGTGAGCTCCTCTCAAGGCTATTTAGGGATTTTCATTTTTCAACTCACAGTGGATATAAAATGAATGGATACAGGGCTACTTTTTTTCCAAAATTTGTTCTCAATTTTCCCCTCCCCAAATATTTTCAAATTTTTTTCCCAATTTGTTTTTTTCTCCTAAATTTTGCTACAGTTTCCTAATTGCGTGTTCATGGACAGATATTACTACGCCTATGTAATAGCCCAGCTGACAATGCACGTGAACTTCACGTGATAAACACGGGGGGAAACTGGTGAACATGACATAACTGAGAGTTATCACGTGTTTTTGTTCACGTGAAAAAAACTCCCACATTTTCACGGGATAACCACGTGATGAATATCACCAGATTAACACTTGACCACCTTCACCACATAACTGAGAGTTATCACGTGTTTTTCTTCACGTGAAAAGACTCCCCAACTAGACCCCGAACTCTGACTTGCTTTACAAGAACTTCAACTGACTAGTCAGCTAAGTTGTTGAACCCTGACTTCACTTGACATCAACAAACTTCAGCTGACTTTGTGCAATATCCCAGGGCCAATCTGTTAGATATTTTTCAACAGTACTTTTAACTTCGGAAATTTCAAAATTTTCGGACACAGATTATTGTGTAATACACAAATGTGTCAATTTTTAGGGAGTTTTTATGTTTTATAGACTTTACAAAAGTACTATAATAGTTAGAAATACTTGTGCTATTTATTCCCTTTTGGTACCAAAACCATTTCTGTGAGATGAAAATTGGCTAAGTTATGCAACTATGGCTTGACTTTAGCAGACTCAAATCTGACTTGACCAGACTGAACATTAACTTGCTGCTTGGGAACCTAACTATGACTTCACTAGGCAACTTTATAGAGTCGACTTCGGGGTCTATCCCCAACATTTTCACGGGATAACCACGTGATGAATGTCACCAGATTAATGCTTGACCATCTTCATGACATAACTGAGAGTTATCACGTGTTTTTCTTCACGTGGTTAACTGGTGAAGATTGCCCCCAAGAAATATAGATGGAGCCACCCGTACTAGAAACACAGCTGTGCACCTAGTTCCACACTAAGTTTACTCTAACTGAGTTTAAACTAATTAAACAAATGATTATGATTTCTAAATCTGGATTAATACACAGTATTTGGTGGAATGATGCTTCTTAGCTCAAAAAGGAGCACATATTGGATGTTATCACTAAAGACTAGTCATCCAAAATGTGAATCAAGTATGACTTCAATCCTTGATTCTGGTAACCCTTAAGAAGACTGAAAAGAGCCTCACGGTATCACACTGGTTGTGACAAATTTTCAGGAAGTTCTTGTGGCTTTTACATCAGCCCTGGCTATTGAAAGCCCAAGATAATGCTTGAAACAGTCTGAGTTGACTGGCTTGATGAGGAGCTAAGTTAACCGGTGGGAGATTTTGCCTCTTCTAAAATAATTCTAACTGTTGAAGATTGCCCCCCAGAAAATCATGTGGTTAACTGGTGAAGATATTCACCAGAAAATCACGTGGTTAACTGGTGAAGATTGCCAGCCAGAAAATCATGTGGTTAACTGGTGAAGATATTCACCAGAAAATCACGTGGTTAACTGGTGAAGATATTCAACAGAAAATCACGTGGTTAACTGGTGAAGATTGACCCAGAAAATCACGTGGTTAACTGGTGAGAAAATCACGTGGTTAGCGTTTGCAATAACCTATCAGTTTTCCACGTGATAACTGAGGGGCAATTTCACGTGATAACTCTCAGTTAACCACCAGTTTTTGTCAGCTGGGAGTGCTTTTGTCCAAATGGGCTTCTAGTAGACATAAAAGATGGTTTAGTTGAACTGCTGCATACACTGTCATTCATCTGTCCATGTAGCTACATGCATGCCAAGAAAAATAACCTCTATCAAATTTTTTTGCACGATTCCTCTTTTTTTTGCAGGCTGAATATCTTTTCAAGCACAACCCCCAGGTGGATTGATTTTGCGCAATTATTTGGATTTCTTGCCAGTGAACCAATTAAATTATCTGTGATAAAAAATCACGCATACTTTATCTATTTATTTATTGTATACTGTTACTGAACGTTGTTATAAATAAATATGTTAATAAAATTGTTAACTTGAGTCATGTGAGTGTCTTCTTTAACCTCCCTCAACCCCCCCCCCCCCTCCCATTGCCATAGTAACCCCCTTTCAACCAAGCATATGTGAGCATGTGACATTTGAATCCATACTCTTCACATTGTTGTCAGACTGACTCAAACAATAGTCACACTGACTCACAGTTCTATGCTGGTTGTTTTGCACTAAAATACATATTGGGCTACCTTGTGACACTTTGGCAATGAAATTGCATGGAGAAAATGAAGAAGATGATCAAGATGAGGAAATATGATAGTCTCTACTTTTCCAGGTACTGTTAAATGGCTTAATTAAAACTTTTAAAAGTCATGATGTAGATTGTAGTTGATGTTTTAAAGTGAAATTTGTTGTTGGGCTATATACTTACTCGGTGGTCAGCTCAGACTCAGCTGTTCAAAACCAATGGAAAGTGAATGAGAGCAGATTTATGAGCTTTACAGGCTCACAGCCTGCTTCAATGCATGTGGTGCAGGCTGTGGCGCGAAATTTGATATGAGTGGTGGGGGATTCCCACCTTGAGGGATTCCCCAAACTGGTTTGTGACGTCACGTGCTTAAATGCCAGCGAAGCGGAGGTCGGCTGAAAAATCCGTGCAACAAAAACAAGATCTTGGAGATGATTTAAATGAAATGTCGTCAAAGTGAGGATATAAGATCAATCTAGGGAATTGGGTGGACGTTTTGAGGTCGTTTGTAGACCGACCAGTGGGCTGGGGATCGCGTGGAGAGAACTTGGAAAGTGAGGAAGTTGACAGTGAGCGATAATACGGTGTTTATTGTGCTGTTTGGGGATTCTGTCAGTGTCACTGTATGAATGTTTCTAGTGAGGAGGAAGCGGACGAAACAACAGGGTTGATGAGCTCCTCACCAGTTCCAAGAGATTATGAGAAGGGGGCAGAGGAGGAGGATGCCAGGGCCAGGCAGGAGAGACTGAGCAAAGACATGTCCAATCCTGCAGTTGCTCCTGCAGGCCCTGCAGAAGGTGCAGGGGACAATTCCTCCAACCCCTCATCAGACAATACCACTGTGACGTCAGTGAACAGCACTAATAACCCTGATGGCTCCTACGTGGACATCCGAAATCCTAACCAGCAAGATCGGGTAAGTCTCATTGAACAAGAAATTAGTTGTCGTACATGTAATAATGCACACATAAAATCCGTTGAGCTCTCCAGAAAACTAATCAATACCCTTGACAAAACATTTCAGCGATTGATTTGTGGCTCATTAATTCAGTTCAAAATGAGATTAAGTGCAAAGGCGAGGGTGACATGTGTGAATTTATCATGATATATGAAGTTCTTTTATGAACAGAGGCTCGTGAGTCATTGGTATGATCTGTAAATGTAATAAATGCATAAAATAATGACTTATTAAAAGTATGTTAGTCCAATATCTTCAAGTATTTAACTCCTCTTATACAGTCCTTGATATTTTGCGAGGGGGTCGATAAATTGGCAGTAGACCTGAGTGGTGTACATTTTTCTCCGTATTCAATTTGGCTCTGAATGTCTGTTTTCCCTCCTCAGTAGTCAATTGTTTGACATGCTAAGCAGTTTATAACAATCGGATGATTGAGGTAAACTTATATGATCTGAAAGCAGTTCTATGGAAACACATCAACATTCAATTGATCAATCTATTTAATTGGCTTTCAAACAAGGAATTGACAAAATGGGCAACAAATATGAAGGAGAGTAACTGAAGCTATTCGGCCCAACCAGTCATGAGCATTGATTGGAGTTCAATAAATTTTATAAATTTGGGGGGGGGGGGTGGGGGGTTGGACTGTCTGAAAAATAATCCCCAAATTGGTCTTAAAATCTAAATTCACAAAACTTTCTGTATATTGCTTCTACAAAATTGGGGGGGGGGGCTGCAGCCTGCTATACCTGAGTCAGCCTCATCATTAGATCTTCTCTTGGTAGGTGTGTCAAACAGGATATAGACGCCTGATTTGATTTCTGCAATGGTTTTGATTTAACAATTTTTAAAGGAGGTTTAAATAAATTTAACGCTCTTACAGCCATTGAGTGATTCTTTCAGTCTCAGTCTCTCGCCCTGCGTTAGTTACTGGATTGTGTGGATTATTGGTCTCTTTTTGTGTTAAAACATTCAGGACAATATAGATGAGTTAAGCTGATTTGTTTTTTGTTTGTTGAATACGGAAGTGCCTTGTACATATATGCACTCTGTGAGACAAACAGTATCACCAATTTCTTTCTAGTCCTTAAGAGGCAACATGATAAGGTTATCTTGAGATAACAGTATTTATTGGCAGAATATCTCTTATTATGTTTTGTCACTTTTGTGTCACGTGAATAGAAATCATAATAGTCACTTTTAAAAGTGTTAGAAACATTGGTATCTTTGATAATCTGTGATCTGTCATTGTAAGACAATGTTATAAAATGCAGTTTTCAGTTAATTTGTATGCTTCAAAAGAATAATTACACATTTTGGAGCCTGTGTGTCACCCCTGTGTCCCAAGTAAACTAATATTCTGTTGCTATACTCAGTTTTTACCACAGAAGACAAGAGTCTATTGAGGAAGTTTAAAAACTGATTGGTCAGGATTTTTTATTGGGCCTACTTTTTGATGTCGTTGTGATTTTGGGGATTATTCAATCAACCTTGCAATTTAGAATAGATGTGATTGAAAAGAAAAGGTCATCTGAAAATTTTTGTGCATTAAATTAGAATTGCCTTGTCATAAATGATAATTATTTTATTTTAAATTCCATACAATGAATGATCAATGTAAAGTTCTGGTAGTGAAGTAAATTTGCCTTGATCCAGTCGTGATTTCAACCATGTTCGAAAAACCTATGTAGATTTCGAAGGGAAACTGCAACTATTGGCTCCTTACATTGTGTATCCAAGGTTTAAAAATGGCTGGAAAAAAAAATTATGAGAGAGTCAAAGTTCTTTTTAATTGCTCATCAATTAAACTTTCTGCTTCTCCAGCAGAGTCCAGAAACCCTTTGTCATTTTGCACTAACTTTTAATATCCAATTCCCAATTAACAGGTAATTTAAATGTTATGATTGACTTTCGTTATGTATTATAAACAATAAATCCGTCGTTAGATTTTGATTTATTTGTGATTGTTGACTGATGATTTTAGTGTTGGAACTTGTCACTGTTATCTGTCTTACTCCGATTTAAATATTAGTTAAGAACTTAGCCTTTTAGAATTAAGCCATTAATAAATGGAAGTGATATGTCATGCGTCATACCACATGGCACGTGTTTGATTGACACTGAATGCGGATTGATTTTGTTTTTGTGCGAATGTAGGCTGCATTGATTCCGGACGGGTCGGATCAAAATTCCCGTGTCCAGGTTTGTGTTTTCCAGGAGTGGCTCCTCTGCTAATCCTCTAATCCTTGTGTTTGACTCACGCCGCTTTGTGCTATAATCCTCTATCCTCAACCTGGCAGCTCACTGTATCGTTTGAAGCTTTGATATATTTGTAAATGATCCAAATTTACCAAGTTTGGATGGTTCTTGTCCCTTATGTTTAAGTGTAATTAACCTATAATTAATTCCTTTAATTGAGTAAGTCATCAATAATTATGAAATTTTAAAACTCAAATTTTTAGTCACAGACTCACTCTCATCTCTACACTCTGTGCTCTCTGTTTATAGAAAATTGTTGTTTCCTCATGCAGATATTAAAAATAAAATAGCTTTTTGGAAAAGCTGATGTTACTTGCAAGCATCTAGTTGTATGAGCTTTATTCAACATGTTTAGTGGCAAGATATAATTTTGATCGTAGTTCTCGTACTGCCCACGCTTGAACACTATGTGTGTACCTTTTAACAATGGTTTTGAAATCACTTGGCCTAAAACTATGAGCACGCACCACGCAGTTTGTATAAAATTGTGATTTATGGAAGATTGGTACCTTTGCTTTGTCCCTCTTGAAATATTCTGTTTAAATTTTACTGATTGTAAATTCCACTTCATTACTGCTTCAATCTCTCTTGTGTTCAATCTGTGTTCAATCTGGAGGTTGTCTTTTCCCATCAATTCTAATTAACAGATTGTTTGGTCCGTTCTTGACATTTTAATATTAATTGTGAATGCACAGAATTAACAGCATGCAGAAGTAACACCGAGTAATCAATTGTAATCTAACAGTCTCAGGGCACTAATGCTCATGAATAATAACCAGATTACTGATTCTAAGCCTATTCTTGTCTCCTGTGATGTGATATGATTTGTCCCACGCCTTCTGATATATATCAGAATGTTTTTCCTATCCCCTTTAGGCCTTTACCACTGCTCTCACAGAGAAATGTGAAAGTTTCAGTTTTACACGTCTGGTTGACATTTCTGTGAATATATCTGTTGCACTTGTCTCAGGAAGCTAAAAAAACTTGTTGCAGGTATTTTTCCTTTTGTATGTTTAAAAAAAAACTGTCATTATATGACTGGCCTTGTAATTCAAAACATGATGGGAAGTTCTATAAAAACTTGTAGCTGTTGACTCTTTTGTTATTTGTGCTCTTAGCTGCTCTACGCTGTTTTTAAAGGCTTCGTTGCTTTGGATTGGAAAGACTTTTTTTGTCATCTGAAAGACCGGGAAGAATTAGGTGGTAAAAAATAACGTGGCATGATGGTATCTGAATGGATCTGTGACAAATATAGCAACACTGTAATCTGTGCACTGAAGTTGACTTGCAAAGCTGTGCAGGGCAGGCGTGGTGCCACAAGGCCAAGCTATTGATTGGTGGAATTGTTGATGGTTGCCATGGCAACACAGAGTTGTGGAAGCTTTGCTCTGTGACAGCAGACAGCAGATGCCAGCCGCTCCCCCTCACCAAATTAATATTTTTCTTTGTATGTAATACAAGAGGTTTTTGTTTATCGGCATCAGCTGCCCTGTAATTCTCTGCCATTCAACACAACACACCCACTGGAAAAGACCATGATGCGATTATTTTCATAATAGATGCACATCACTCCGTCAGTGGGCTGAGTGGCAGCAGCAGCAGCAGTAGCTGCATCCTGCATCAGCTGCATCCCATGGCATCATTGGCAGCAGCAGCAGCAGCCAGCAGCTCCAGCAATGCCTTGCCAGCTTGCCAGGCAGCAGCCACTGTCACCAGACGGGCCATCTACGTGATGACTCATGGCCAAGAACTGAAGCCACTCAAGCTACTGTCATGAAGAGTCCATGCTTGGTCTTGGGGTTGGAGGCATCTTTACATTGACTGCTTATTAGCCAAGCATCTGTGCCGGTGCTCATCATCTACAGGATCGCATCTCATGGATTCGGCTGCTGCAGGGATCTCCGCTTGATCAATACAGAGGAGGAGGCCTGGAGGCGTCTGTGGAGGAGGTCTCGCTCATGTGACATAGCCGGCGAAAGAATGAATCCAGTAAATGAGCAAGATGGAAGGCCGTGTTTGTTGCTGTGAACCACATCATCCGAGTGCTGTATCGCTTCATCATGTTCATAGGGCTTCTCCAATGACTCAGTGCATAGCTGCAGTGGATCTGAGTCAAGCTACATTTCGATGCACTTCCCCCGACATCTGTCTTCCTGGCTTCCACGGATTACATTAGTATTGTTCACCTACGATCAAGGAATATGTTATTTTCATACGTAGCTCATTGCTGGAGCTTCACCTGACATCAGCGCTTCAGTCTGCTTTTGTAATCCAGTCATCTGATCAGTATTATTTCACTCATTCTTCATTTGTCTACAACTGAGTGGTCATCTGGAGCCCATCCTTATTAGTAAATTCCACTGAATGGCCCAGAGTGAAATTCTACGGCATAACCAGATCAAATCATATCTGGTCCTTATGATATATCATAATTTGACATTGTTCACACCTGACAGAAGTTTTGACGTCCTAGGAATTCAAGAGTCAGTTCGCCTATCGTACCAAAAACTTAATTGATGAATATCGACTTAGGAAATTTTGAACCGGAATCAAATCACCAATTATTTAATAGAATACAACAAGATGATGAACTCCATGTCCGCAGAAAAGCTCCAAGCGGAGGAGTACGCCATTCTTCTCTCGGACACGGATTTCCCAGAACACACCTTGGCCGTCCGAGCGATTTCCAACCCCCATGCTTCCATCGGACCCCACAGACAGCCAATCAGGCAGCAGGAGCCCATGGTCATCTTTGAAATGGTACGACAAGAAGGGGATTGTAATAATGTAATTGTCCCTCCAAAAACATAGTGGTCTCCCCGTGCGATGTTCTTTCCTCCATGGGTATTTTTGTGTGTGTGAAATATATTAAGCTAGTCTTTATACGTTTTGGGGTCTCATTCTGCAGGGGGTTGTTCATGGGAAGAGTTCTGTCTCTTGCGGAGACCGCTATCCGTATATACTTAATTTTGGGATGTCTAGGAGAAGTGGTAAATCATTCTTTGATGAATTCTGGTCAGGATTTAAAATGTTCCATTTCCAAGGACTTCAAAATTTGAATGCCACCACAAAAAGTTCTTGGAATTTGGGGAGTTGGAAACGAACGAACGACGCCTTCTGTTTTAATATGGAATTTTGATGTTGGTGCTGTTTCTAAGCGAATAACAGTGTATGTGCAAATTGTTCTTTCCTCACTAGAAAGTCAAGAAAACGTATTGGTATCTAGGAATAAAAACAAGTTGTTTTTGCCTCACAAAAAAGTATTAGGGATGTTCCGATACTGATGTCGGTGGTGTCAGCATCAAAAATCAGTAATGGTCTCGGATCGGAGTGACTGCTCCATATATATTGTATTTATAGGCTTTTAATGGCAGAGAATATCAACAAGATACATCAACAAGATACATTTGTCATAATATATAACTGATGGTATCGGTAACAGAATGGTATCAGTATTGGTGGTAGCGACAACAAAATACCAGCATCAGTATCGTAAGTGAAAAAGCGGTACTGGAGCATCCCAAAAACTACCAGTTATAAGATAGAATCGCAGCTGCATCCTGCTTTCAATGTCCTAGCCGAAATTGCTTATACATTGTAACTAATTTTAAGATAATGTAAATGCAGTATATTACACAGTAGCTGTTTTAGTTATTTAACAAGACTAGATGTAGATTACCACGTAATTGTTAGAAATACTAAGAAACAACAGCTTAATGTTCCGCTATGTTGCCATTTAGGGGCTAAGTTGTTTATTCAAGTTTCATGCTGATACACTGTGGCTTTACTTGCACTGGTTTAGGAATGAATGTTGAAAACGGTTACTGATAAAACATTTAAATATCTTCCTATTTTTAACAGACAGAGTCCGCGAAAAGTGCTTTTGTCATACAGGACATTCGGGCAGGTAGATTTTGAATTTTACCTGCCCGAATGAAATCCTGTCTGCCCGGATAACATTCAGTCAGCCCGAAATTCCAATTTTATTAATTTCAACAGGTATTCCTGTGTTTAACTTAAATTTTAAAGTTACTCCAAACTTCTCCCAATAAAAATAGAGCCTACTAAGTCATTGCTGCCAAACAACTTAAAAGTCTCAAACCTGTATTTATAGGCCTACAAAATATCAAATTTTTTAAATTAAATATAATCATATTCAATAATAATTGGACCAGGTAGTAGATTTATTTCATATTGATTTATTTAACATTTCTAGATGCATAAGTAAATATATCTATTTTGTAGTGTACATAAATCACTAAAGTTCAATCACCAGAGAAAACCCGTCAGAACCCCAATGAAACAGACTTGACTACTGTAACCTTGCAGGGCCTCAGATCCTGCACATGGCAGGCTGCATACCAACTGATGCTGAACACCGCTAATTGCAATTTTCTTACCTATTGACTATTGTTTTGTTAATTGTAATCCATTTGACACCTCTGACTACCAATTTGAGTTATTGATGTTTTGAATTGCAATGGTGATTTCAAAGGCCAGCTCTGACTGCATTGATAGCTGTGTCACCTCAATTGATTCTCCAGCAAACCTATCGGACATTTGGGCAGGTAACCACTCTATTTTTGCCGGTCACACGCTATTTTTGCCGGTTTTGACCGGCAAACCGGCACTTTTCGCGGACTCTGTTAACAGATAATTGATACAAAATATATTTTATGCTTGGACTTAAATTGGTGTTAGAAATGTTCTGATTTAACAATAATTCATTGTTGATGGAAGAATTTCATTTCAAAGATTCAAATAATTGAGCTGAAACTTTATCTTCACTTCATTTCTCACAATATTCCGATTTTGATACTAACTCTAGTTGTCCGTTTTGGCACATGTTTCGTTACACATCTTGCACTAATGATGTTTCAGTTTTGTGTGGGCACATCATCCTTGTATTAATTGTGCAATTTGTTGTGGAGACAATATATATTCGATAATTGATCGTATAACATAATTACTTGTACAGATACAATTCCAGTGCAAACATTAATTAGTACAATTAATCTAGGTTAACCCTAGTTTGTCGCTTTTGTCAATAACATATTTTATCATAACAACACGCACACCGCCACTGTATCATATATTTCTTAAGTCTATTATCTATTTCTCTAGGTTGAGCGACCGAGAAATGCGGGGAGCACCCGCGCCAGGGGTAATGGAGGATCGAGCGGACAGACGACCGGAGACGAAGAGGACGATGAGGAGGAGGGAATGGCGTACAGCGCAAAACACGTCATCATGCTCTTCGTGCCCGTCACCCTCTGCATGCTGGTTGTCGTGGCAACAATCAGTTCTGTAACATTCTACACGGAACGCAATGGTTACTTGTAAGTAGTTTATGGTCCGTAAGATATAAATAAAACTCTTAAACCACCAACTTCGAAGCCTGTTTTGTTCTGATATGTATGTAATTTCAAATTGTTTGTAACTAAAAACAAATCTATTGACCAAGCTATAGTTTTCTTTATTAGTTAAATTATGTACTGAAACTGCAATGTCATGAAGTGTAAAACAGCAATATCTGCTGATTGTGCAACCCTTGTAAAATAAAAGATCTTTGACTTTATGTCGTTCGGAGAAACCAAGATTGTAATAATTTTACACTCATAAGTTTGTATGATTAAATAAGTGATGACTACTTATGTTTAAAATAAGTGATGACTACTTATGTTTTTAATTTTTACTGAAGGAAATAAACAAATTACATATTATTTTCACAGAGTGTACACGCCATTTCACGAGGATTCGCCAGACACAGGGACCAAAGTGTGGCAGTCGTTCGCCAACGCTTTCATCTTGCTAGGAGCGATTGTTGTCATGACGATATTTCTCATTCTTCTCTATCGTTACGAGTGCTACAGGTTCATTCACGGATGGCTCATCGTCTCCTCTTTGATGCTGCTTTTCTTGTTTTCCTATTTATACCTCGGGTGAGTTAATTGGGTTAGATGCCGATTCCCATCATATTTGCTGCTAAAATGTGTTTCTTCACTTTCTTGAAATAGAAATGCAGTTCACTCAAGGTGCAGTGTCGTTGATATTGTGCGCTTTTGTTGCCAAGTGAAACCAACTTTCGTTTGGCTGACATTTTGCAAACAATCTTTTTAATAATACCACAGTAAACTTTCTCAATATATACAGCTTTTACGTTAAAAAACAGGTCCTTTGTGCTGTGAATAATAACACCAATGACACAGTATTCTTATTGAATACAGTTTGTTATAATGCTAGTGAAATTTCTTGCATATTTAATTCTACATTGTGTTGCCAATTCAGTATTTTATTTCATGAAACTCTTTGTGAACTCAGTAATGTGAATATCAAAATATCTTATGATTGTTATGTTGTTGCAGGGAGGTTCTAAAAGCGTACAATGTGCCAATGGACTATATAACTGTAGCTTTGCTAATGTGGAACTTTGGCGTAGTGGGCATGGTGTGTATTCACTGGAAAGGACCGCTGCGCCTACAGCAAGCCTATCTCATCATGGTGTCAGCTCTTATGGCACTCATCTTCATCAAATATCTGCCTGACTGGACCACCTGGGTCGTACTGGCTGTCATATCTGTCTGGGGTGAGTCGGGAAATTTGTTTTTCTGTTTAAATCTTGTTTTGAATTTGTTAGGACTTACAGAGATTTAATCTTTTAATACAATAGATAATAGAAGTTCAGTTCTAAAGCGTCATCTATGAAATTTGAAAGAAGCATCCGCATATTTTCTTAGTGATATAAAAAGTTTGTATTTGTCAAGGATTTTCTAGTTTCACTGAGTGAGAATATGTTGTAAAGTGCCTTCATGCTGCTGATTTATTTTAAAATTAAACTGCTTTTAGTAGTAATTGGCCTGATTGATAAATTGTGAAAAAAAAAGCGTAATTAGTAATATTTGATAATAATGACAAAGAGGATGATTTGATAATGTTGAAAATATAAAGTTCTGTTGTATTTTCCTGAATTCAGAAGTAAATTTTGTCTTTCTCTATTTCAGATTTGGTAGCGGTATTATGTCCCAAGGGTCCACTTAGGATGTTGGTAGAAACTGCACAAGAAAGGAATGAGCCTATTTTCCCTGCTCTTATTTATTCATGTGAGTAGTGGCCCTTGAAGCCTCAAGTTTTGCAAAGTTGTCTTTTATATTCATGTATAATATTCCTCAATGTGGGGTGTGTATTTGGTTAACGCAAGATGTAAAGTGTGGAAGAGAATTGATTTAACTTTGACCTTTTTTATTATCCTGAAATTTATAACTTAAAAAATGTCCAAATTGTATTCTAATATGAATTATCTTGTTGAATTGCGTAATTTACAGAAAAATAGTTTTTTGAGGTAAATAATCAATTTTTGGGAGGAACTGTAATCAATTTTTGGGAGGAACTGGTGAATTATAGAGTCCCTGCTGATTATTCTTGATTTTTCTTTTCTTTTCACAGCTACAATGGTTTGGATAGTAGGAATGGCTGACACGGACGGAGCAAATGGGGGGAGTAAGAAAAAGAAGAAGAAGAAGAGAGTAGATAGCACAGGTATTTGCGAGACTAATTAATTGTTTTGCATATTTGATTTGCATATTTGATTTGCATATTTGATTGCATATTTACTAATTGGTATGAGTGGTAGGACTAAAAGCACTTGCTAGACGACACACTTTCCATTGCTAAATACTCATCCTCTTGTGAAATTGGATTCTCAGGTGTTAACGGACTAATTGGGAATGCAAGTTGAAATTGGGTCAATAAATGGATGATTGTGTTTAAGAATAGTCATTAATTGTGCGAGACCCCTCCCATTGATAGTGAACTGGTTTGATTTGGAGCATGACAGTTAATCTCAACATTTATAACCACCTCAAATTTTATGAAGTGAAATCCCTGCCTTTAATAGTTTCAGATATTTATAATTTATAGTTTGGGGAAAGTCCTAGGGACTGAGAAAATATTTCGATTATTTTGAACTAGTTTGGTTTGGAGCTTGCATGACAGGTTAAATCAGGACATATCCACCTCAAACTTAATTTGTACATGGGCGGGGATGAGTGATACCCAATATTCCTGCTTGGAAATTTATGATGGTTTCTTTAGCTTCTGAACTTTAAGATTTAGTTTTTTGACTGCACCATACCTCTTAATTTCCATCTCTTTATGCTAATACAACTGTCATCTCCATCATAAACACATTGCTTACGACAGTCCCTTATTTTTCTTTCATAGCAATGTATCACCTTCAGTCGTCAGGTATATCTCTGCCATTGATTTATTTACTCTAAGCTGTCAAAATAATTAAGTTACTCATATAGAAGATAATATTTTATCCCTTTTACTAACACAAAATTAGTAAAATAATATTTTACATTAAACATAACACTCTTCAAAATACTAAGTGCACAGATATATTTTGATTTGGCTAACAAACCACTCAAACAGATTATAGTATTCATTCCAGACGCTAACCATACAAATATTTTTTTTCTTTTCATTTCTTCTGCTTGTTAGTGAGAAATTCTTAATTAGGTAGTTTCGTAGTTTGTTGTTTTGGTTGCATTCTAATTTCATTGAGGTATTTTAAAATGAGGATTTAGTGAAAGTGCATTCCTCTTGAATTGTTGATGCCACTTTTTAAGGAGATCCTCCATGTCAGATGCTTGACAAAAAAGTTTGGCTTTTTTTGGACATCATATTGACAGAACAATGTCCAACAAATTTAAAGAAATGCGTTTTGTTCCTTGATGTATTTACAGAAATTCAATTGCGTAAGTATTATGAAGTTCCCCTGGTGGTTTGAATAGAAATTACAATAACATAAAAGAGTTTGACTAGCGTCTAGATTATAAACAGCAATTGAAGTAAGGTCTGGGTTTGCCAAGATTTATTTGGTTAATACGGTAATTAATTGTGTTCAGTTAGATTGGTTACCAAGAGTAGTTTAAGAATGTGTTGGAATTACTATTTACTCTTTAGAATATACCAGCTTAAGTGAATTTTTGGATGTCTGAGAAATTTGATTCCCAAAAATCATGAAGTTATAACCCTTATAACACATGTATTTATTTTTTTTCTTTGGTGGAGGGCTAACTAACTTCTGTTTATTCTAGTATTAACACACACAAAACATGATTATTTAGGATTTCTTTGATCCTTCTAACAATGAGCCACGTAAGCTACAATTTCTCTGAGCTACAAGTTCTACTAGGACTTTGTACTCCCTTTGTTTCTATAACTAACATTGTCTGCCGCTCCTAGTATGTAAATAGTATTTCCTTGTATTGAGAGGGATGTACCTATAGAAATGTTAATAAGGGAGATGGTTCCCTTCAAAATATGATGATGACATTCTCTCTCAGACTTATGGCCAACGCAGGCAAAATTTGTATTTGAGTCATTCACACGATCTATCATGTTTAGTTTGCAGATCTATTAAATAAGGATTATCCTTAAGTATGATAAGCCTGATGTCGGCCCTTGTAGGTGAAAGATGTTAATAATCGTGGTCTTTTATTTTCTTCCAGAACCAAATGACCTTGAACCGCAGTTGGTAGATGGCACAACCAACCCGGCAATTTCCCAGACGCCGGACGACGAGGACGATGGAGGGTTCCGAGAATTCCAGAACAACACGGGACAAACAGACAGACAAACGAGAAGACAGCACATAGCAAATAACGTAGCTAATTCAACAAATTCCCACCCGACGGCGCCACGTACTGGCGCAGATCCAGAAGTGGAAAGAAGTCGCCAAATACGCCGCCAGAGGGAGCAGGAGATGGAGGAGGAGGAACGTAAGTTGACGTCTCTTTTTAGCTCCGTACTTCTGGTCTGAGGCTTTTTGATGTGTCCGAGACTTCTGGCAGAGGCTAATATTATATTTGAAGAGCTTAAGAGACCACTTTTCAGATTCTCCCTTGTCACATGAGTGTTTTTCACTTGTCATAGCTCAGACACAGAGTGCTTTTGGCTATTTAATATCTCTTTAAACTGAAATCTCTCATAAAGTGTGCCATGATGTGATGACCTTTTAAAGAGCGGAAAGATCAAGTTCTAGGTGTCTGAGCCTCAGTGGAAATGGAGTCATTTTGTTGAAGGCTTTATCACACAATGCTTGGATCTTGCATTCTGAATGGAAATGTATGAAATTGTTTCATATTGTTTTGTTGTGCCTTCATTCTGTTATTTTCTGATTTTCAGGTGGTATAAAATTAGGCTTGGGTGATTTTATATTCTATAGCGTGTTGGTTGGAAAAGCTTCATCATATGGTGACTGGAACACTACCCTCGCTTGTTTCGTTGCCATTCTTATTGTAAGTTAATATTATTTATGATTAAAATAATTATATCATCTGTTTGATAATTACAGAGTTAAATACCTATGGGCTGCATCTTATGAGACTCTTGATACAACTTTTGAAGGAGTTTTTGCTCCGTATAGTGTATATAGGCTACAATCGTAACAAAAGTCACAAATTTGTAGTGGTAGAAATTTGACGTAATATTTTTCCATTATAAATCTTGAGCAATCGACAATTTAACCTTTCTATATAAGGTCACTAAATTATGAATTGTGGTCTTTTGTTGTATGATTTCATCTAAATGATGTCTCCTTTCTCCACCAGGGGTTGTGTTTCACGTTACTTTTGTTGGCGATATTCCGACGAGCCTTGCCAGCTCTGCCGATCTCCATCACCTTCGGGCTGGTGTTCTATTTTGCCACTAGTCAGCTGGTCCGACCCTTCATGGACAAACTCTCCAGTAATCAAGTCTTTATATAGGTAGGTGTCATTCAGTTCAGTTTGAAAGGCAGTTCTATGTCTGTGCGGTTGTTATGACGAAAGCCTGCGTTTGGTGACGGCTGTCGACCGGCAGAATTGTTGCGATTACTTGTAATAGAACTCTCGATTAATTTGCAAATTCTCAATTTGCCTACTTACAGATTAGTTTAATAGAAATGTTCCCCCGTGGCGTAATTGGTAAGTGCGCTTGTCAACTGGCTTTGAGGGCGTGGGTTCAAATCTCACCCGGGGAACTCACTTTAGTCCGAGCCCATGGGACATTAAATGGAGGCGGGTTGTATCCAGTATTCTATGCTGGGGCAACTGAAAGACCCTGGGCATCCCTGAATTAATAGGGTATGTGCCAGACTAACAGTCTTCTCATCTCACCGGCGATCGCCTGCCTCGATATAGCCCACTAAGGTGCTGCAGAGGCGTAAAACACAAACAAAGTTTAATAGAAATGTGGATTTGCTCTGCAGCCTCAGAAATATATTCTACACAACTCATTTTTGAAGCCTAATTGGAAGCGGGCAAAAACAATGCTTTTCAGAATCTAATTGTCCAGACAGTATAGGCCAACTTGAGTCCCATTATGTAATATGTATTATCTTTCGATACTGAATGTGCTTTTGAAAATGCTTCCTTTCAGCCCTCAACAAATTGAAGAAAACCTGACAGTGGTAACTTCACCTTTAATTGTATCAGGGATTCCCCTCCTTGTCTCCATCCACCATGTTCAACTGCAAACGTGAAAACGAGGATATTGACGCCCGTAACGGACATTTAATTGGCTTTCATGTGTGGTGCGCACCATGTCGTACGATGACCATTGATGAACACTAAACATTTATCAAGCAGGAAGTGTGATATCATAGTATAATATATTGTGACCTGTGACCTTTCTTCATCCTCTCTTGAAATAATAAATATTTATTGGTTGTTATTTTCGGTTTATAAAATATAAATGTTATGAGATACATGTGATAAATAAGTGCTATAATAATCAGAAATTGGCAAGTGTAATGTGTTTAAAGCAAGCACAAGCGTAATTTTGGCTTATCTTTTAATGGGACATTGTTCGTGATTTAATTGGCAAGTGAAAATGAACGGAAAATTTTCAGATTTACATTTATTTTTGTTACATTATTGCATTTAATTATATTTTTACTTGTGAAGTTTACCATTCCTTAGTTGATAAGTTTTTGTATTCATTTGAAGTCCTTCATTCTGAGATAAGGGACATATATAGGGTGGGAAGATAACACTTCAAACGTAATACAGTGGGTCGGGGAAAATACTATACGTGTATAAATTTGTATTATGCAATTTTTCTATTTAAATACCTGCTTAATTTGTACCTAATTAAAATGCGAATGCGAATGAGTTGTGCTGCCTTCTATTGACGGTTATAAAAAAATTCTGATGCTGTAAATGATGTATGGTACATTTATTTTTTAAATAAAAAATATTATTTAAAAATTTAAGTTTGTAGCTCGATGCATGTTGAAAGAGTTGATGTCAAGTGAGATGTGCCGTGGCCCAGTTGATAAGGTGCCCAACTTCTAATTGAAATGTTGCTGGTTCAATCCTAGCCATGGCATGGGGGAAGTGAGCAGATTCTCGGTTATCTCTTTGCTCCACTCCGCTCTCGTGCAGATGGGTACTTGGCAATCGGCAGGGATGGAGAGATTGCAATAGTTCCATGCTGTACTGAGAAGCACAGCCGACTATATTGCCTGCTGGTTAAAAATGGCATAGGAGTATACTCCCTCGGGAGTTGAAAACGGTTCGTACTTGGACTGGTTTTCAAAGAATGAAATTGCATGATCTCATAATAATACCTCATATTCTTCAAATTTGAAGTTTCAAGGCTCCATAGGCTCGGGTGTTGTTAATGCTCTTTGGTTTATTTTGGTGCTTCACTCGCAGGTTACTTCCTGCTCCTCTGCCTTTAAAATTGCAACAGATGTCTTGTGGTACAGACTATTTTAAGACGCTGGATAGGCAGTCACATCTTCGTGGAGTCCTATTACTTTCCATTGATTCTATAATAGCATCAACAAACAACTGTGTTCGTATGGAAATATGTAAAGATTCTTTATTTAAACTTCTCTGTTCTATGCAATTGCATACAGGCTATTTATTGACAAATCTCTGGTTGACCAAACAAACAATCTATGGCAGCAACAGCATTTCTAAATTCAATATTGCATTTGCACAATGGACAGATAGGAGAGCTATACAATAACAATCATTTTAGGCTGGTACAAGATCGTAATTAATTGATTAAGCCAAAGCATTTGACAGCATGAGACATAACTCTAGCCAGAAAACAAGTCTGAACTAGAAGGCAAATTGCAATTTGCATATCTGGACGCTGATAATTGACCTGAACATTGTAACATAATATTGGTCTGGTAGTCTGGTTGGCTGAATTATAATAGCAGTAGTCAGAAGTTATCAGGGCATAGTGGCCAATGGGCCTTAAGAGAGAGAAATAAATGAATTGCTACATAGCGATGCATGAAGTTTTTTGATTGTGTGTGATGGAGTTGTGTGTTTAAAAACTTGAAATAGTTGTGTTAAGCTGACAGAGGAGATACACACCCACAGCTCATCATTGCTTTGGACATCTTAAGCTAAGGTAGATACAGCTCATCTTCATGAAGCAGACCCACTTTTATGATTTCTGAGGCTATTGCCCTACTTCATTGCACATTGGCCTAGAAAAATGGACCAAGGGCAGAGTAAATGTATTTACCCCTTTTCACACCTCTTTCAAATTACCCAACAATCTTGCTGTATGTGTATGTGTATATGCATATGCAGCTTACATTTACCATGACAGTTACCCTTGTAACTGTCATGCATTTACTAAAAGTACACTGTATAAAGTTTATAAACTTCAAATTAAAAGGAAAACTTTTATTTGATTATGTATACTACACTTTACTTTATTAAAACATATATGCATCATGGGAGAATTCTTTTTATTTTGTTTCTATACATTGTCAAACTAGATGGGAGCATATTTCCATATGCAAGACTAGCAGGGGGTCGATCAGCAGTTTGTTCAGCTCATCACTAACTGACATTACTGGCTGACATCATCGGCTGACATCATTGGCTGACTTCATCAGCTGACATCATCCTATAACCGGCTGACATCAGTGGCTGACATCAGTGGCTGACATCAGTGGCTGACATCAGTGGCTGACATCACCGGCTGACATCACCAGCTGACGTCAGTGGCTGACATCAATGGCTGACCACCGGCTGACATCACTGGCTGACATCGGCTGACATCACCAACAGACATCACCAGCTGACATCAGTGGCTGACATCAGTGGCTGACATCAGTGGCTGACATCACTGGTTGACATCACTGGTTGACATCACTGGCTGACATCAGTGGCTGACATCACCGGCTGACATCAGTAGCTGACATCACTGGCTGACATCAGTGGCTGACATCACCGGCTGACATCACCAGCTGACATCAGTGGCTGACATCAATGGCTGACCACCGGCTGACATCACCGGCTGACATCAGTGGCTGACATCACCGGCTGACATCAGCGGCTGACCACCGGCTGACATCAGTGGCTGACATAAACGGCTTACATCACTGGCTGACATCAGTGGCTGACATCACCGGCTGACATCAGTGGCTGACATCACTGGTTGACATCGGTGGCTGACATCACCGGCTGACATCACTGGCTGACATCACTGGCTGACATCAGTGGCTACCATCAGTGGCTGACATCACTGGCTGACATCAGTGGCTTACATCAGTGGCTGACATCACCAGCTGACATCAGTGACTGACATCAATGGCTGACCACCGGCTGACATCAGTGGCTGATATCACCGGCTGACATCAGTGGCTGACATCAGTGGCTGACATCAGTGGCTGACATCACTGGCTGACATCACCGGCTGACATCACCAACTGACATCACCAGCTGACATCAGTGGCTGACATCACTGGTTGACATCAGTGGCTGACATCAGTGGCTGACATCAGTGGCTGACATCAGTGGCTGCCATCACCGGTTGACATCAGTGGCTGACATCACCGGCTGACATCAGTGGCTGACATCACCAGCTGACATCAGTGGCTGACATCAGTGGCTGACATCAGTGGCTGACATCACTGGTTGACATCAGTGGCTGACATCAGTGGCTGACATCAGCGGCTGACATCACCGGTTGACATCAGTGGCTGACATCACCGGCTGACATCACCGGCTGACATCAGTGGCTGACATCAGTGGCTGACATCAGTGGCTGACATCACCAGCTGACATCAGTGGCTGACATCAGTGGCTGACATCACTTGTTGACATCACTGGCTGACATCAGTGGCTGACATCACCGTCTGACATCAGTGGCTGATATCACTGGTTGATATCACTGGTTGATATCCCGGCTGACATCGCTGACTAACATTGATTGACATCATTGACCATATCATAACTATCAATAGGGGAGCTCCAAAACACAGGAGAGAACTCCCAATAAGAAGAAGAAGAAAGTGTAGCTACCTTGTGTAAATAGACAGTACTACTACTGTGGTTGCCATGGAGATGGTAGACTCGGAACTGGACGACACCTAGTATCCCTAAAGACTAGCCCTGCTAGTCTAACAAATGGACCAGTGTAGTATGCTTCCTCAAAAAGCCATTCTTTAGGTCAGAAGGAGGTGTGAATGAGGCCATGGTTGTAAAACAGTTCATCCTGTCTGAGCATAAGTCGGTCACAAGTTGGTCAATAGCTTTAGGGCTCTTTAACCCCCTTTTAGACATCACCAAGATACTTATACCATTGGAAAAACCGGTATCTAACTGACAATATTGCATGTTAGCGCCCTGCTAAGGATTAACACTGTTTACAACAGCAAACAAACAATCAGATTATTGTTTATTTTGCTAAAATTATAAGTTGAAACAAATAATAGAAGAAGCATATGATGTCTAAGTCAGTTAGACACCTCTTTGTCGGGTCCTAACATGCATTTTTGTCAGTTAGATCCCTCCCTCCGGTCGGGATCTAACTGACAAAAATGCATGTTAGAACCCTCCAAATCGGTGTCTAACTAATACTTAAATTGTTTATGCATGCCAGTTTCAATCTAATGATCTAGTTGTTGAACACCGGCAAATCTATATAGCTCTCTCAACCAATAGCATTAGTGCGTATTTTGCATGCTAGGTGGCTACCGCGTGTTGATGACGGGTGTGCGCTGAAGCATATCAGATTCTGGTAGACTGGTCCCCCCTCCCTGGTGTGCCATAGGGACAGTATATCAGTTATAATTCTAGTACATTGTCCTATTTAGAATCCAGTCAATTTTCCATGATTGCAACACAGATTTCCAGCTATTCTCGGTGTTAAGGACCAATTCACCGGGTGATATCTGTAGATCTATCCACTATCTGTTTGCTATATCAGTCTGAGTCACATGGATCACGTGTGTGCAACATAAAGTAAGTTTGATGGGTTTACTGTGTACATCACTATGTCTTATGTTCAGCCAACAGGAAACTGAAAAACACAAGGAAGTAGGCTGTTGTGAGACAGTATCTGCACGCCAGAGGCGTCCAGATAATTACAATCAGGTATCCGAGATGCATGTTATATTAGGCATGGCCCTGAAACCCATGTGTGCTGGCACGCATGGTCTCCGGGCTACATCAGGCAAGACATATGGCTGATATTATATAACTGACTTCTTAAAATATTACAAAAACTTAAATGCTAAATTCTGATAAGTTAATATTGCATTGTCTGTGCTATATATAATTCAGAACCATACATTTAGGATATACTTATTTTTAAAACACATGTTCATTCAGTATTCATCAGGATTCATACTAAACATTGAGATTTTAAGATATATAGCTTCGAAATAAATCAAGGCTGTTCGGACTATTTTTGTGCGGTTGTTTGTGAAAAGATTTCACTATTTCCCTGATATTGACAATTTTAAATTGACAAGTTCCTGTATAAATGTAATAGCTAATAAGGAAATCAGTTATAACTTCATAAGTTACATATCCAAATGGTAAAAATTTCAGAAAATTGCTTCATGTTATTCAAATTATTGTGATTTAAATGGTTGTGTGGAAGCGGAACACAATGAAAAAGAACATGCGATACATGGAAGTAAAATGTACTTGTCCCTAAAGAGCAGGCAATACAATTAATTGATCTATAGTCCTTACATAGTCTATAGCAAATTAATATGCAAACAATCTCAGGAACAATAAATGACCGAATTACAGAAACAGCATGGCATACCGAAAATAAAATACAAAACAATTCATTTATTTTATTTCAATGACAGATTTTAAAGCAAGGCTATTAAATTGTATTTCAATATTATAATAAACTGGGATTCATGAACATTGGAGGTTGTCAAATTTAGTATAAAATATTCAGAGTGTAAAATGCTAAAATATGCTATTTTCAGTTGCGTCAGTAAATGGTTTTAATCATTTCCATATAATTTAAGCACACGGGATTCAGGAATACATGTACCCCCCCTCTCCAATAGGCGTTAGTTTTCAGTTAAGCACCAACACCAACAATTTAAATATACACGTAACAGCCATAAGTAAATTTACACAAAAAAGACACAATGTTACAATATAACTCATTGAATCACCATGAGAGATGTAAATTACAATACATTGTAAAGTAAATCAGAAGACATCATCCACAATTACTTAGCTCAAGTTCAGCCAAATACTGACTATGGTTGTAGAATGACATGATAAATGCTTTCTCAATGAACTGGTCGTCCATTATGGCACGTTTTATTGAGATCTAGTGGTTTTCCTTCTAGAGGAGGGAACTCCACTTCATAAAAGTGAATATATATAATTATATATTAGTCTAAAGCAATTTCATCACAAACCCAAATATAATGCAAAGTTTCTAGAATGCATTTGGGTATTTCAATTTCACAAAGTTTGTATGAAAGTTTTGGCTTTATAAACCACAGTTGGAATAACATTACATAAAAGGGTTTCATACCTATGAAAATGTCATGATGCCCCTTTCAGAGTTAAATGAATCTCATAATGAGAAATCCTACAACACCAAGATTATCTATGCAATAAAGCAAGTAGAAGAACTCAACTTTGAACTCCTACTACTTAAACAATTTCCATTTTAAAGTTCGACATGATATCACGTAATATTATTCGTCCCTCCAACATATTTATCTGGAAGTTATATGTACTTCATGATTTCTAGCGGTAAAATTACCTATATATTCCTTCATACAGATCATATACATGAAATAGAGTGCAATTTCTAATTTGATATCACTGGACATAATCATTTTTAAACCCAAGCAATACTCAGCAATGGCCGCCAATTAGCAGAGAGCAGTGCACAATTTGCATCTAACAAATAACTCGCAACATCATCTCTCTTTCAAAGATTCAAGTCACAATTGCCAATGGAGAACATTTTAACATATACGGACAATCTGACTCGACTAATACGACAATGCATTCAAGGAATGTGACGTCATACCTATAACCAAATGTTATATTTATTCATTGCCTCAACAGCTCAGATCAGGACTGTCGGATAAATACACAATAAATTAATATAATACTGTAAACCCAGTCAGTTGTAGGATTTTGATTATCCACGGTAGCCTAACGGTGTAATTTGTCGTCCTTTAACTAGCACCAGACTTCGTAACTATCACAAGATACATCACCAAAAACTCCACACTTTACCCTAACTCAAATTTACCCTCTCCGACCTAATGAACAGGTCCAATCATCAACAACTACCTTACAATGCCACACATCATGAAAGTTCAACTTTCACAGACTTTTCTACCCTCCAGAATGATTATTTTTTGTTTTTCAAGCTTACAAAGATAAAATCTACACACAGACGTAACAATTTGAATCACAGCAGCTATATGAACACTCAGGAAAAATACAATTTCATTCAATATCAAGAGATAATGCCAAACAGGACTGAGAAATCTGAGATTGTCTAATCGTCCAGGATAGACTAAAATGCTTTTTAGGCATCTTACAGTTCTGGCAGTTGAATAGCATTTGATGCTAAATTTCCCCCAGCCAGTCATTGGACCTCTTACATTTTTTTAAACTTCTGCCTCCATTATTTCACAGGTTAAATAATAAACATGTATAAAATTGACAGAACTTTAACAGCAGGAGTCTTCAAATGACATAAGAAGTTTTAAAATCATTATACACCTCTCAAGACTTGTCCTAACATGTCCTTATAAATCAATGCTTTCGTATATCAGTATTCTCATTTCACTGATCAAATTCAATGAAGTTCATCATACTCTCGGGTCCCCCGGGTCCTCCGAAGGGCAGCATATTTTCCGGCCTTCCAAACGCCATTTCTTGCGCTCCCATCGCCATTTCGTACATGTCGATCTGTTGCTGCATCATGCGAATGAACTTGAGCGCCCTCTTGGCAGCAGCACTCTTTGCAATGCGGTAGTTACGGCCAACGCCATGGAAACGACCCTTGCCAACCACGTTCACTGTCACTCTGATCTTGCCATCCAGAGTTCTTTCTGGCTTCCTGCAATTAAAATTCAATACGATTGTTGTAATTTAAGTAAAAGACAAACATTTGATGGAGTTTAAGCACTTTCTCCAATACACTACACAAGTTGAGACCACAAATATATTGCGACATCAGCAAATGCTCTAGGTTGTAATTAGTCCAAGTCAGAATAATTTGTATTGGAAACTAATTTGTCAAAATTTTAACATTTCATGAAGATATATGATGAATGACTTACTCAAACTTAGCCGTCTCAGGCTCCATTTCCAACAGTTCACGGACAGGAGATTTGGGAATCTTGGATGTGAAGGCATCTGCAAATAAGAATCAGAAGATCATGAATAAGTCAGAATAACCATGACAACATGGAGTGATCTTGTTTTGAGGTTTCGACATAACCAAATTGTGAAGAATAATTAATTACCACAAATTCAAACAATATCTTGAAATAAACTCCGATCATTTTCAACAGCATCTTAAAGAAACTAACGGCAGACATAGAGGTTAAGTCTATCACATGTATGACTATTGTAATTTAAATCCATTCTCATTTAATCAACATGCTGCATTATAAATACACTTACCAATCTGAGGTTTCATGAGCCTGTAGTAAACCTGCCACACTGTGTCGAGGGACATTCCTGAATCCAAGTAAATGGCTCCAGCAACCGACTCAAAGATGTCTCCCAAGGCTTTTGGGATTTCAATATCTTCTCTCTCTTGGTGGGCCTCCCCATCTTCGTCCTCTTCAAACTAAAGAAACAAGTCATCAAGTTATTCATTTCTAGTGAGTGAGTGAGTGAGTTTGTGTTTTACACCCCATCAGCACCGGTGTGGTCTATTTATCTCCTGAATAAGTGAAATTACAATCAGGAGCAGAAGTATGTTAAGCATTTTGATTGTTTCAATTAAGTGATATTTTTGAACAATTATGTCACAATTATCAAAAGGAGGATTCTGAGGAACGAAGCATCAACTTTAAAGGTTAAAAGCAATCAGATAGAGACTCAATAAATCAAAATGAATTTGCAAATAGCTACAATTATATCAGTTTTACATTATTTACTATCAACTCGCAAATAAATTAACAGTGCCATAATAATTAGGCCTATGGAACAGTAATAATTAATCTAGTTCATTTTTCATATCTCCTCACCTCCTCATCCAGGTCTATCTCATCTCCTTTGTCCTTCTGCCAAGCGACAAACTTCTCGATGACCGTGAACAGCTGAGGAGACACGGCCTTGAAATACTTGTGGAAGTTCCACTTGACGGCCAGGGCAGCGAAGATATTGTTGTTTACCAGGGCAGACCTCAAGTCAGTCAGGATACCTGGAAGATATGGATGATGTAAGTATATACTGCATTCATATCTCTCATTAAATATATGCAACAAGAATCCGTGGATTGCAAAACGGCATGACATGTCAAGTATACCTCTCATTAACGTTATACAAACTCAGATTACCTGATGTGATCATCAGTGTGGGTATCGAAAACAGACAATGAATTTCATTTTAGTCTCTCGTTTAAAGAATGTGAGAGATCACAATTATTTAAAACAATCTCAAAATATTTACATTATTCAGATACATTTTTGTGCAATTTTCAGTTCACAGACAATTTAAGTTTTTGATAATTTTACACAGCCGGCTAAAAATAAAGGGTAGTCTGTGTCTGAAAGGAGACTATACCTGGTGAATGTTTCTTTGAGTCCTCATACAAGTGTCTTGTAATCACATAATCAAGAATGGCGTCACCAAGGAACTCTAATCTCTGGTAGCAGTCAGTGACCGTGTTGTAGTGGTAGGAGGCATGCGTGAACGCTTGAAGGAGGTACGACTTGTCCTTGAACTTGTACTGAATCTGTTCCTCAAAGGCATCATAGCCGTCTAAATGATGCCGTAACACATCTGAGGCATTCTCAACGTGAGATAACAATGGTGAAGGGGGCGCCACAAGATAGCCGTATGTCCGAACGCCCCTTTTGCCACCATCTTTCTTTTCTCTTTTGGGAATTGGGAGGACCTAAAAGACAAAAAACATTGATTTAAATCATATTTTAAATGTAAAATTGACAGAATGACTGAAGATTACATGATGACATTTTACTTTCATATATTGGAATGAGTTAACTTTAAGTCTTTAATAGCCCAGATTAATGACATACTTAGTAATTTATATATATTTCAATAAAATTATGCTCAGTTCAAATGCTAAAAAGAATTATTTTTAGAAATAATTCTTGTCAAAGTATAATGAGGTTTAAACTCACCTTTAGACCAAGCCAAGACATGAACTGCAGAGCCGCACGGTGTCCACAGGTCGTAAGATAACATCCAATCAGGGCCTCTACACAATCAGCAATGCTCTTGTCGGGCAGAGAATGCTGCGTTTGCAGATTGTATGGAATGACACATTGGAGATCTTCTTCCGTCTCCTCCTTCTCTCCTTCTTCGGCTTTCATTGCAGCTTCAAGTTCTTCGATAAACAGCTCTTCTTCCAACCACGAAGACACACCTTCGTTCTGTGCGGTTTTGCTAGGTGGAGTGCTACAGGCGACAGTATTGCAGGGACCTTCAGAGGGCGCTTCAAGCTCATTAGAGCTGCATGGTTTGGTTTTATGATCACAAGATTGGCTGGTTGGGTTGATGAGGTTATTTGAGTCATCTGAATCAGAGTTTGACTTAGACGGGGATTTAGCTGAGCACAAGTCTTTGCTGCCTTTTGTGATAATAAGATCGTCATCTTGAGATTTTTGTTCTGCGTCCTGTTCAATTGATATGCTGCCATCTTTGGACTCCTGAGACTGAGGTTTCTTATATTCCTGTTCCTTTTTGGGTTCCTCTACAGTGCTGCCATCTTCCTTCTGTTCCTTTTCTGTTTCTCCTTCTCTCGTGCTGCTCCCTGAATACGACTCTTTTGAATTGCAACTAGGAGACTCAGCTTCACTGGAATGTATTTCTTTTGAGTCAGCAGACTCTTGCGACTCTTTAGAGGAGTCTTTCCCATCGTGTGACTCTTTAGACAAGTCTTTCCCATCTTGTGACTCTTTGGGATGGTCTTTACCATCATGTGACTCTTTAGACGAGGCTTTCCCGTCTGGTGACTCTTTAGACGGGTCTTTTCCATCTTTTGCACTCTCTGGAGCGCCAGATTTAGCATCACCACCTCCAGCATTTTGCTGTTCCTTCTCCATATTGGCCGCCATGGCCATCAACACACTCAGCCCTTTGTACGCATTGTTCTTCTTGATGACATACCCAGGCGGCAGCCAGTTTTCTGTGGGTTCAAATTTGGAGGCCACCATGCATTCAGGAAACTGTTTCCGTTTGCCCAACTTGTAGAGGTTGTAGTTTGAAACCTGTTTGGAGCGCAAGTAACTCAGCTTTCCTTCATGGATTCCTGGATATGTGCAGTACAGATAAACAGTTATCGCAAACTTGAGAAAAGAATCTCCGATTGTCTCTTGCCTTTCGAGATTGAAGAAGTCATTTGCATTTGACATTGTCAATGTTTGGAGAATGATACAAGGACTTGGTCCAATGAAATTCTGGAGGTCACACTGCTCATCAAACCTAACGGACAAATTGCAATCTTGCTCTTCGGTTTCAATGACTGCTTGCTCTTGACTGTCAGGACAGGTGAACGAGGAAGGCACGTAACATAACCCTTCCGGTTTCTCCACCAGACATCCCCGATACGTAGAAACAGCAACAACTTTTAAGGAGCTGTCAATCTGTTTCTGGGGATTCTTGGAACTGTCCTGGTCATCTTCGTCTTCTTTAGACTCAGCTTCATCTGTATTGACAGAATTGACTGGCTTATTATTGTCTTTTGTAAGATCTCCATTGATTTTAACATTCTTTGATTTATCATTTTGAGGGATTGGAAGTTCTTCATCATCGTCATCATCATCTTCATCAGACTCCGTTTTGTTCCAATGTCCGATGATCATATTTCCATCTTTGTCAATGTTGTTTTCTGGCTCGAGAATTTCCGAAGATTCGGCAATTTCTGAAGTCTCGATAGTTCTAGCATCTTCTTGATCGGAACTATCACCATCCCAATTGTCTTTGACATCTTCTGCTTTCAAGGAGACGTTTTTCCTCGGTGATTTCTTGGGGGTTTGAGCGGGGGATAATGAGCAGAAGGAGGTGGGCGAGAGCGATTCTTCAGCAGTGTTGTATGATGAGGTCGATTTGGGGGTCGATAATAAGGGATCCTGGGGTTTTCCTGAAATTCCTGAGGGCCACAGATCAGTGTCTATTTTGAGCGAATCATTCAGAGGTTTATATACAATGGTGGGTTTCACTTCGGGGTCATTCGTGGGCTCATTATCATAACGGTCGTCTGCTAACCAAGGGTCGTCTTTGTCTAACTCCTGGGCCAATGTTGATTCGTCAGCATCGGGAGGGAGTTCCGTGATTTTAACCCCTTCTTCTTCTTGGGGCTCTCCGCTCATCATTTTATTGATCTGTTGCATCATCGTATCTTTCTCAAAGGCAGACATGTCTAGTTTCCACTTCTCCTGGGCATCAATATCTTCTTGCGTTACTGTTGAAGGAGGCAAGATGTCATCAATATTCTTAGTACCTTTACTTGCCGCTTTTTCATTAGCAACTGCCTCAGCTCTTGCCGATATTTCATTCGAAATGCCGTTTGAGGTCAGTTTCACACAATTTTTAGAGTTCAAAGTCATTTCTTGCACTTTTTCTGTAATGCCGTCCACTTGTTTATCTTGAGATTTAGAATCACAAGTAGTTTCTGCGGTATGATCTGTAGACTCTGAGGGCCCATCTTGAGAATTTTGCTTCTTCTTCTTCTTGTTCCGTTTTCTTTTTGGTTTTGTCTTCTCTTCTTTATTCTCGGGACTGCCTTTATTTGATGAATTATCTTGGACGGTTTCCTCTGGTTGTTTTTCTGTGTTCTTTTCCTTCTCTGGTTGTTTTTCTGTGTTCTTTTCCTTCTCTGGTTGTTTTTCTGTGTTCTTTTCCTTCTCCGGTTGTTTTTCTGTGTTCTTTTCCTTCTCCGGTTGTTTTTCTGTGTTCTTCTCCCTCTCTGGGTCCGCTGTTTTTTCTCCATCTTTGCTTCTGTTGTTTGTAGTTTTCTCGTTTGTTTCTGGTTCTTTCTTAACTTCTTGAGATTTATCTTGTCCTTCCTTGTTCTCTTTAATTCGTTTTGACTCAGACTGCTTTGTGGTTTCATCTTTATGTATCTTCTCATCCTCATCTTCGTCATCATCATCATCATCATCATCAACATTCTTTTTGTTTGTATTTTGTTCTGTATTTTCTTCTTCCTCACCACTCTTGATCAAGTCTGATGGTTTGGTGCTGAACCCAAACTCTAACTGAGGAAACCTGAAATCTGGAGAGAGCTGGACCACACCGATGTGAGCGCCATCTGCAATCGTCATCCGGAGTTCATCAGCTATCAAGAGACAGTTCACTCTATACAATATAGCGGGTAGACAGACAGCCTTCCTCCACAGGGAAGCAGGGAACGGATGCACGTCACATAATTCTGGAACAAGAATTTGCTTCTGCTGTAGGTTTTCTCTTCTGGCTCGACGAGTTTCTGCGCTGCTTGTCGGAAGAGCGACACCCTTCTGGTTCATATACCTGGAATTATCAAAGAGGACACACTCACTCAATAGAGTATAATAAAAGTCAATTATTTCATCAAAGTTGCCTAAAACTCAAAATTCATGGCATACACTGGGAACTGTCCGGATTATGCACTAACTTATGTCAAGATATCTCCACTTGTCATGTTCGCATAAAATTGACTTCAATATAATCTGTCTGGAGATACAATCCAATTTGCCTCTAATAATCCTGTAGTACATTTTGGGAACTATCATGCCTCTAATAATCCTGTAGTACATTCTGGCAACTATTATGTATCATGCCCATAAAAGCAGTTAATAGCAATTAACATCATTCACTTTGCAGCTCCAAATTGATTACATCTTATCCCTTTTGAAATAGAACAGAGCTTCCTTCTGAGAAAGTGAAAAGTAGATAGTATTTGTACCTTGGCGTGAGCAAGTTGAGTCTGGCCGAGGTGTGGTCCACATCGAGCAATGGTTGCTTGATGTTGGTGATCTCCAGGCCGTATTTACTGCTGTAGTACTTCTGGAAAGTCTCGTAAAGCTCAGGAGAAGGGAAAGGACTTTTCGGGGTCAGGTCATTCCTAATCTCAGCAACATAGAAGTACTGGGGCTGATCAATGTTTCTGTACGACGGCATGACAACAGCGTCTTCAAATTTAGTCTCGTCAAACACAAACAGGGGTCTCTTCTTCACATTCTCTTTGTTTTCCTTTCCGTTCTTCGTGACCTGGATCTGCCTCTCGGTTACCGGATTATCCTCCACAACCTTCACAAAGTTCCAATCGATGATGAGTTCATTTTGTTCCCCTGAAAAGAGAGACAATAGTAATTCCTAAGAAGGACAAACAAACTTTCATCTGGCGTAACTAGAATAGTGTCAGTCAGCACAGAAGTTAATTTGAGACCTACAACTCATTCTGAGTAACCTTACCTCTGTGCAGTGGAATAATCACGTAAGATGACTCTGCGTTTGTGAAATCAAATCTCATGGGATCCTTTTCCAGCCGTAACACTTTAGCGAAGACCAAGTGATGGAATGCTACCAAGCGGTCAAGTTTCTCTTTGGAAAGAATCAAATCGTCCTGAACAAGGTCAATCGAGGCTGTGACCTCACCAGATCTGGTGAACACCGGAAATTGTGGGACCTGAAATATTGAGAGACGACATAAGTAACACAGCTCTTTACTTGGAAATAGGCAAAGACCAATGCCACACTAAGAAAGATTTTCAGGCTGGAAGTATTGTAATCAATTCTAAAAGGCTACAATGAGTGAAATCCCCATTACAACATTCATTTTCTCTCTCCCTAATTCAACCAAATTTAGTACGTCACATCAAATTGAAATTCGTAGTAATTACCAGGGGTATCAATTTTTCGCTAATGATGCCGAACATCCTGGGGGTGTCTTCGGGGGCGTGTATCTTACGCCCCCTAGTGTTTTGCTCCTCAGTTATAGGACACGTGAGCACCATACTAATGGTATACAAGAAACACTTCTTCTCCTCCACCGGTTTCCCTAGCAACGGCTGGGCGATCTTCTTGTTGTAATACTGTTTTCTTTTGGTGGTTCCTGGTCTTGCTTGCCCTTGTGCTTCGTGCTCCTCCCACTCAGCTTCTTCATCCTCGTACTTCACCATCTCTTTGCCGACCGGCAGCAAATTGTTGTCCAGTTCACCTTCAACAAGACATTTATTTTTTATTTACAAATTCACTTAAAGGGCAGGACTTCCTTAAGGCTATGGTATAGACACAGACTCAGACTCATTATTTGCTGAGAAAAAAGTATGTTCACAACTCTGAAATAGATGAAATTAAACTATGAAGTAAGAGACTATATATATAGGTATGTGGACTCCTCGAAGGCAATATAATTTTGTTGATAAGCAGCCCAATGTAAAAAAAATGTCAAGTCTAGCGGATGGTATACATTGTGGGCAATTGATAGCAAAGCCCATAACAGACTCAAAGCTTCACAATGTGGAAGATATTACCTTGGCTGTGAAGAATACTGCAGGCTTTCAAAGCAACAGCCATTTTAGCTAACCGGGAAGTCTCCATAGCATCGCCCTGAAAAACAAATCAAAATTAACAGATTTATGTATGTAACATATTTCAATACAAATAAAATCAGCGTCTAAAACTTTTTAAAGTAGTCATATCTAAATGAAGCGTATCAAGGACCTTACCTACCATATGTGAGAAGAATCAGAAGAGTTATTAACAGATGACTTGTGGTCAAATAATAAATAAAATAAATATCACGTACCACGATAGGTTGCTTAATTGGCGAGTTAATCGGTAATTGCAGTATCGCTCTAAATCGAGTGACTCCATCTTCCCCCGGACATTCTTCAACCGCACATTTCGGAGTCAGGTGGGTGAATGCATCACTGGGAAGCTTCGCACAATACCTTCAAGTGAAATGAATTATAAAATATAGATCTTGAATTTCTTCACAATTTATCAAAACAATTCCAGGAGTCATGAAAGTACAATTACTTATTGACGTATTGATGGCATACCATCATTACATGAATACACAAAACATTGTGCAGAACATTTTAAGTCGAAACATGGTACCCACCGATTGACAAGACCGATGCCATTGGACATGACGACTTTAGCCGCGTTGATGTCCTCGGGGCAAGGAGTGTAGGGAGCAAGACAAAGATCGACTTTCTCCTTGTCCGACTCAGTCATCTCTTCAACAGTCTCGTAGTTCTGGCACTTGAGAGCAAGGATCTGAAGTGAGAAAAGGAGAAAGAAACGCTAATTGAATTGCTGGTCATGGAGTCAAGCTTGATCTAATATCATTAAGAAAGTTGGAATCTCAGATAATCCCCAAATTAAACGAACGTAGCGAAGTTTGATGGGGATTCTGTTGAGTTTGCCGAAGCAAACAAGGATTTATACGAGATTGCGCACTGCACACGCACGTGGACGGTTAAGGAGCCACTCCTCACGTCATGAGTGGCCAGTAGTTTGGAGGCCCGCCTGCCCCTCTTCCTGATCTCCGGGGAGGCAGAGGCCAAGCAATCATCGTATGGTATATTTTATTCTCATTGACAAACGCCCTAAGTTTCCACCTTCTTTGACATTGTTTGATATGATTGGGGAGGTGGGTGGGCGTATAAATCCTTGTTTGCTTCGGCAAACTCAACAGAATCCCCATCAAACTTCGCTACGTTCGTTTAATTTGGGGATTCTATTTCGTTTACCTTCGCAAACGGATTCATACGAGATTGCGCACTGCGCATGCCCGTGAACGGCGCATGCGCCACTCCTCACAGTTTGCAGCTTACTGGCTACGAATGACAATACATCGGTGCATCTTACTGTGGTAACACAACGAATGCAATGCCTTAGCCATGGTCCTGTATAGGAGTTTGTCTTAGTACCAAGCAACTGTGATGCTTCCAGTTCATGTGTCAATTTACATAAGCCCATCAATGGGCACTTGTGCCCTGTTTGGCATCTGATGTTACTGCAACTCTTATAATAAATATGGTGTTTTGTTGGACCTTCTTAGCATAGTTGTCAGAGGCTTATTAACAAGAAAACTTGTAGTTCATCAATTATCCTATATTGGCCCACCACAGTACCACTGATGTGGCTTTATGTAGGCCTAACTGAGAAACACTGACTCATCTCACTGACCAAGGGCACTTCAAGTATGCTTTCACGTAATTGTGACAAGACATCAGCCTAACTTCTTAATCAATGTACAATTGTACACAGGCTTTGCCCTTAAGTGTTGCCAAATTTTTGCCAGGCAGACTGTTCCTCAATAGCTTATTACAGCCACACAATATAACAACAATTGTGTAGGGGAGACCGGGGCTGGTTGTCACAGGGGCAGGTTGTCACACTTTTTGTTGCACTAAACTATGGAGTCACACAGCTTAACCAATCATTGTTTATTGCTTTTATAACCCACTGGGGTATTTTTGAAAAATCTTGACCCCTGGAAGGGAGTCTGGTAGGCACACGGTCTGTTAAAAATTTCCTGTCACAAAAAGTAATTTTTTACCTTCAACTTGCATGCAATGCTATTCTTTATCAAATAGTTGTTTAAAACGGTACAGTTAATACACTTACCATAGAAACATTTCTTTAAATCATCATTAGAACAAATAGTGAAAATTTTGATAACAACGGCCTTGGTCACCCGTTTTTGGAATTTTCATCAATCGGGGCAGGTTGTCACAAAAAGGCGGGGCAGGTTGTCACACTTTTTGGAGCTGGTTGTTACCTATTAGGACCAGGCTTTTAAACCAAAAAACTAACCCAAATATAAATTTGTGCTTTATACATGCTATTGATGACTGAATATGTATGCAGATATTGCATTGTGTTTAAATAAATCGATTTCAAATTTATATGTAAAATTTCACAAAAAAATCGTAAAAATCCTACTCCATATCAGAATGCTTTCCTGCTGATTGGTAAGCCTTCATTTGTAGCACCCTTGTACACAGTAGCATGTTTGTTAAGGTCTTCACTGGGCAAGCAAAGGATTCCTCATATGTCCAAAATAACTTTTCTTGGTCAAGATCTGCCCTACAGAGTTCCACTTCCTGCATTCAAGCTCATAACCAAAAGTGTGACAACCTGCCCCGAGAGTGTGACAACCTGCCCCGAAAGTGTGACAACCTGCCCCGAATTCTGAATTTTAAAAAATGTCCTATAGGACATCCAGATTTCGAATGATATAGGTATATATTCACCAGATAGGTTTAAGCCACTCCCCTTTTGCCATTCATACAGAATGGCAGTGCTCCTGCGTGCTTTATGTATAAATAGTAGCATGTTTAAGTTTTACACACTGTGACAACCTGCCCCTGTGACAACCAGCCCCGGTCTCCCCTATCACAGAATCTGTTTTTTAAACATGTAAAATTCGTTCTATCTAATGTCAGTCTGGGCATGTCCTCAACTGCTCTATGCACTAGCATTTCAAAAGTGATCCTTAGAAGTTTCATGTGTCAATACAAAAGACATGACCCCTGTGTCCATATGTCTTATATGACTTAGGCATTCATTAAACAAAGGATTCCTATCTGGAAACCAATAACCACTTGGTGACATCTTATTGTAGTCAAGCTACAGCGTACACAATAGTTGCTCAAGGCCCATCTTGGCTATAGCACTGCAGCATTACATACATGACTCACCAGCATATCAACCACAGTTGTCTGTCAGTAATCACTTTGTTTTGTTTCTGGATATGTGTGTCATAATTGCACGGTGTGACCAGCCCTTTCAAACAAGATGTTTCTTGTCTGGAGTCTTTCCAAGATAACTTGCAGGTCATAGGCTCACCTTCCGCTGCCTATAAAGCAGGTGGCGGTTTTGCGAGGAAAAGGTCACATATTTTTTGAAAACACACCGTGCACACGGTGAAAGTGGGATATATCAACCATAAATTTTTTGGGCCACACCATTGGAAAGGCCAAAATTTTTTGTATTCAATCTTGATCTGGCCCTGCAAGCTTTTTATTAAGCCAGACGGCAAACAACCCACTCTGGATGTGCCAAACGTTAATTGCTACAGTTGGGTTGACCTTAACTTGATCATCGCCATGTCCAGATTTGCAATCTGCATCAATGTTTACAAACCAAGGATAAACCAGGACGCTCACTGAGACTGCAGCAAAAAAGCTTTAATTCACAGATCACGACAGACTGATTGGCAGCTCATATATGAAAATATATTTAGGAGCATTTCTTGGTTTTGTGAGCCTTGATCAACAACATCTGCTCTTCCACTGTTGCAGGTGAAAAGTTTTATATAACGTCAGAACCATCGACATTATTTCCCAGGCATTGGCCTTGGGATTAGGCCTCCATCCTTCCAAATATAATTGCTGCAGTAAACTTCTGCAGATACGGCACATATGACACCCTACATTCCAATGAATTGCATTCCACTATTAGATTGGTTTGCCTCCATGAATCTGCTAGGTCTACATTGCCTGAAGAGTTATTCTGTCTGACATGACATTAGCCTACATTACAGTGAAACCACGACGGCCATGCAATGGCATCATAACTGTCATAATTTGCACAAAAAACTTTTGTATTTCACTAGCTCCAGTTTCCATGACACATTGAACCAAACTTCATGCATAGGGAGCATGCCACCACTAACTCTTCACTGAGTGTGGCGATAGTTGGAATAATTTTTCCCAACATAACAATTCTGGTTTGCATTACCACGTTAACAATTTCTATGATTTGGTTTGAATGCAGCTTTTTCTACATCACGCCGATTGACAAGAGCACAGTCATACTGATATAGCATACCAGCAATTGTATTTACTGCCTTTCGACCTCATAACACTGTCTTGCCACACCTTGGCATCAAATTGTCTAATCCATCGTGTGGACCAATTTAAATCAGTTCATTCTGAATTATAACTTGACGCAGCATGGCACCCACTGGTTTAATCAGTTTCGTAAAAAGATCCTGAGACATATGCTGTATACATTCTATACAGTACACTTAATTTCTCCAACACAATGAATAATATCAATGAATAATATTCTATCATTGGAATAGCCATTGATCGAGGAAAATGTGTCCTTGATGGCAAGTCTAGCCAAGTAACATTGACTTATAACACACATTAATGTGGTTTTGAGCATATCCACAACTGTCAAACTTGTGATGAACGCGTCATTCATTCATTGCCTGAACATAATGATACTTCTGCCACCATATTTTATGGATCTGGTGAGTGACTGCATATATTCAACTGAGTCTTGACTGGACTCCAGATAACACTCTTAGTCAATTGTGGTCTGACATTAAGATCAGAATATTCCACTTCAGTGTCTGACTGTTAATGAATTTAAAATGAGGAGGACGCGGCACTGCGTCTGTGTTGGAGTTATAAGTGGTCCTGTCTCACACCCCAAATGGGTTCTAGGCATTCCAGAACCAGGGCATATTGCCCAATTCTCCCCTTCAGAAGAAAGTGTACTATTTCATCAATACCTGCACTTTGTAAGGCATTTAGCGGGTTTTGGTGCATTAATAGCAGAGATTGGTGAAGTTATTTCTATTCTTGACACAGCACATCAAAGCTGGTTATACCATCCTGGAACTAGATGATTACTCCTATTTGCGCTATTTGCACAAGCCGAAACTTGTTGCGGGAAATATTTGTCCCGGTCTTGACACCACCATTTTGGCAAGCTCTCCTCTGATTGAGGATGATATGCCTGCAGCCCGCTAATGACATCCGTTATGTCTTAAGACCAAAGTGAGAAGGTGAGGCCAATATCATTACCGCACGCCTTGTTGCTGTATACCACCAACACCACAAATAGTCTATTTGTTTGAAACAAACAACCATGACCCATGGACACAACAGGCCTCATCCGATAATTCTCATGTTAGCCCATTTCGGACATCACAGGACCAACTGGCATTCATCAGTGACATGTCCATCTCTTATCTTACACCCAAATGTGTAACTTCAATCAACAGCCACACTCAGTAAAAAGAATTTTTTACTTTTAAAACAATCATGATTCCGTCATGACTCATGGTGTAGCTTTGTCACTGCTGTGCATCATGTTGCAAAGATTTGCTTTGACTTGTCAGCCGCTATGTGAAATGGCAACTTGTTACACAAGATTTCCAAGTTGCCATTAGACCCAGAAGCCGTCACTTTTTTCAGTCACGGCTGGCTTAAAAGGTTTCATGGCTGCTAGCCAGCTTAAGCCGTGGCCGCTGTGCAGATGTGGCTGTTCATGGCTGAAGACATTTTCCATGGCTTACAACATAAATTTAAACTTTTGCCAAAAAATCATTGTTTAATAACTGTGGGTCTAAAATAGGTTTCTTAAAAATATTGATTAAGACAATAATTTGAAAGTAGAAGGTAAAATATGAACTTCACAACCTGAACGATGTAAATGGATAATATAAATCTTTGAAAATACAGAAATTTTACTTATGAAGACTACTTTTGCATCCAAAATATACACAAACATATATGTGAAATTTTTTTTGTATGGCTGCTAGCCGGCTCAAACAAGTCATGGCTGCTCATGGCTTGAAAATAAATTAGTGGCTGGCTAAAAAATTGGCCACCATGACTGCTCATGATGGCTCATGGCTGCGGCTTCGGGGTCTAGTTGCCATAATGTCTGGTCTATTTCTGTCAAAGGGCATAATAGACTGACTTTTGACCCTTGGTCCAAACACCTTTTGAAGGGAGTCATTTTACTTGAAACTGGTGCTTTGCCAAATTTACAAGTTTATTCAGTAATAGCATTTCAGTGTACACTATTATTTTCAACTCTGTCATATTATTTAGGAATATTCCACTTTGGCCTCCGTGAGGCTCTCCATTTCTGAAAGACGCATGTCAAACATTCGTAAGTGGATTGATCTGAGCACTGTCATAACATAGGCCTAAGCCTCCCTGTACTAACTTGTATACAATACATTATGTACAGAAAAGAAACAATGCATTCTCAACCATTGATTTCACAATCATCAACACTGGCATGTAGCCATCACCTCCTTGTAAACAGAAATGTGACTGCAGTTGAACTGTGACTGCAGTAGGACTTGTGTTCAGAAATGCAACAGTACCAATTCTTTGCACTGTTGTACAGGAGAAAAACACTAATTAAGAGAAATACTTATTTCTCTGTAGGACATGTAGTCATCATGGGTCCATAACTGAAGACAACTTGCCTTCTCATTCTCAATATTTTTGGGTCTTTGTTAGACCATTGGAACCACCAACTCAGGTCTGCCGTGCAGACATATGTCATAATGAAGGTCTTTATGTTGTTAAAACGCTAGAAAACCATTTGTATGCATCTATATGCATGTATTTTGGCGCGTCGCCATTTTTTGACAGGTCACGTTGACCATGTTTGGTGCTCTCTTTTATCGCCCGCCGTGCAGGAAACTTCGTATTTCTTTAATTCAAACAATATTTGCCAGCGTAGCAAACATTTCCAGTTCAATATGGAACCTTTTCTGCGAAAACCAAGCACACACAAGTGCTGTAACTATCAAAATGTCCACGAGAGAGGAGGAAACGTCCGACCCTCTCGAGTGCAGAAAACGCTGTGAGGAGTGGCGCATGCGCCGTTCACGGGCATGCGCAGTGCGCAATCTCGTATGAATCCGTTTGCGAAGGTAAACGAAATAGAATCAGGGTTCTCCCAAACAAGGTCCAGAGACATTTCAATAAAACTTAAAATGTTTACATTTGTCAATGCCAAATAATGGCCAAATTGAGGAAATTTTATTCAAGATACTCAGTTAGTGATATTAGATAACTCTGTAATTTTATACACAGCAAAACTTACATTTTCAATGCCCTTGATGACATCCAGTTCTTTGCTGAAGTTGCACTCTGTAACCTCATCTACTAGCAGATAGAACTGGGCTTTCGGAGCTCTGGCTTTTCCCTAAAAAAGATATAATTTGATTAATTCCTTAAATATACTTATATATTCTGCACAAAAAAATTACGATTTAAATCACCAACAAGAATCCATGGATTCAATGCCTGAAGGGCGGCTTGTGTCAAGTTGAATTTATGTCAGGTAAGATGAGGGTTATAGGAGTTTAGTTGTTGCCACCCAGGTGATTGTGAAAACTAAAGTAACGCCACAGATCACACTATAGCTAAAGCCTAAAGAAAAGCATGTGTACAACAAGAAGGGACAGTTTTATACCGGTATAACAGAAAGCACAACATAGGAGATTTTGGCAGCCATCTTGTGTTTTTCGACATGGACCTGCACCTGATCCATACCCACAGGCCAATAATACTTGTACCAAATTTGTCTGACTTAATTTGATAACTTCAAGGGAAATATTGAGGTCACAGTGGTCACTTGAAGAATGGCAGCCATTTTGTAGTGACCATTTTGGCAGCAATCTTGGATTTCTTGACATGTTCCCGATCCCTACCCACAGGCCAATACCTGTGCCAAATTTAACTATTCTAAGCAAAATATCAAGGTCACAGTGGGCAGTTCAAGAATGAAGAAAGATAGCTGCCAAAATGACCACCACAAAATGGCCACCATCTTGGATTTATTGACATGTTCCCAATCCATGCCCACAGGCTGCACCAAATTTCATAACTCTAAGCAAAAAAAAGGGGAAGTTCGAGAATGAAGAAAGATGGCTGCCAAAATGGCTGCTGTCTTGGATTTCTTGGATGGATGGACGGATGAGTGGGGCTTTACGTCATGTATTTATGCACTTGGTAGGCTACATAGGACAGGAGGACACGACAATGAGGATGATTGAAACAGCCATCCAACATAGGCCCAGGTGACCCAGCAAGAGCTAGATTCGAACCCTGGACCCAGCGATTGGCAGTCCAGCACGCTACCACTAGACCAAAATTTTTGGTACAGTAATCCAGAGAACTGTTGATTTGAATTTAGGGTTGAGCCTCGAGTCCAAATTGCTGGCAATCTGTCAAACACGTAATTTACAATTTTAGTGAGAACAACCACTCAACTTAAAATAAATCATGCAAGAAATCAATGGTATGATGTAGGTCACATAGGCTTAACAATAACAGTGCTCTGCTATTATTATGGCAAATTGTTTTTTTTGTTTTTTTCTACAAATACAAGTAATTTGAATGGTATAGTCCTGATTTAGGCCTTAAGTGGAATCAAACATTGTTCAACTGTTGATAAGAGAGTATGCCTAATTGTCAATTGGAATCCTGTTACACCAGTTTGACAGGTGATTTGAATGACTACTTCCTTCTGATTGATGTGTGTTGTAACTGTCACACTGTGTGTAATGTAACGTCCAATTTGAAAATGTCAACTGATAGTAGCTTTTGATAATTGATGGAATTGTCAAAATAAGTTTTGGAAATCCAATGCAAAGGTCACTCACACTTGTATATTTGTTGAGTCAATACCCATGCCATACATAGTAACATATTAAACATAGGCCTATGTGCATAACAGATAGATCTACGCTGTTACCAACTATTAAATGCACAAGATACAATCAGCTTCACTGAAAACTGGATAAACAGGGTTCAAACAGATAATTAAATGAGATGTAGGCCTATCTGCTCATAATTAGGCCCTAATGCCAATCCTTGTGAATGGCTTCTTGGCCTTTGATGTGCAGATAGTTGAACTTCACCTGTCAACTGAGTTGACATTTTGAAGTACCACTTCCTCCCGATTGCAATCAACGATCACACCTTTTTGTATTGTCAATTTCAAATGCTAAATTCCAATTTACACAGATATCCTTCAGTGCACTTCACACAACAGTACTTGAGCTTAATTACGTTGATAGATTGATTCTGATGGCTTCAGAACCCTGAGATTACAATCTAGCCTACATGCAATCCACAACTTGACCTTGTCAAAGGTTTTGCGCTACTACGGCGCTAAGTAGCCTAAACAGCGTAACTACAGACGCCAGACTGACGGAAATTGCTTCAAATTTTCTCAGAATATCCCACTGAAAAGACAGGAATCGTTTCTGTAGTCCTAGTGAGTCCTACAACTTGAATCCCATCCTTGTCGCCAATGTGGAATTGGTATAATCAGGCGGCCTGTATGCTTCTGGGGTATCAACAACATGTGTGTTAAGTTGGCCACCTCCTCCAGCATGTACAAATGACACAATTGGGAATTCCCTGACGTCATTTGTTGTGCTGACCAATCAGAAAGCAACTTTTAACCAAAAAAACAACCTCATGAAAAATCATTATTGTGTCATTACACGGTACTGTGCAGTAGGGTGCATCAGTTGCCCCAACTTTTTAGAGGAAACCTCTCCTTTTGCAGGAATGTTCCTTTTATAGTAGAAACACATTGTGTGAAGTTTCAATAAATTTGAAGAATGTCTAGGGGTGGCACACTTGCATTGAAGTTTCTAGGATTTTTGCATTTTCTGTCATTTTATCGGTTACGCGGTTTGTTATATTTCATTGGTTCTTAATCCAAGAACATTAAAAATGATACCATGTGGTAGCTCTCATCATGAGCTTCAATTTGAATACCAACATGATGGGTTTATGACTTAGGGAACTATTTCATGGTCACATGAAATTTCGCAACCACATATGTTAATGTTTAGTAGTTAATGAACAAGTAATGCTATTTCTTTGCAGATTTCTTACCAACTAGACACATGTAGTTAAGCAAGAGACCATATATGAAACTGTTTATTGCTTGGAATTCAATTACCCATTATCTGTGGTGTGATCATACATGCATGTTATGTCAAACATAATATTCTCTTGAAGTCAAGACACCTCGTCAACCTCCAGTTTCTGTCATGGAGCGGCAGTTAATTGCTAATGAAGATCTACATTAATGCCTCAATCAAATCTCCAACTTGTCAGATTGGTTCTGTTCTTAAAGCCCTAAAATACCACCCAGATAATCTACCCTAGACGAATCCTTCCACTGCCGGGTATTATCATAGATTTACGTCACAAGCGTCATAGCCAATCAGCGCCCAGGATTCCTCTCCACTTCAAAAGTTTACCGGCGATTTACGAAGCAACTATTAACTTCTCAGAGACGTATGGCCTATCATTTTAAAAATGGTCGAATCTTTGAATGCTTATGCTGTCAGGAAGGGATCACTTGACTCTATTTATAACTAGCGAAACAAATGTCTACCAATTTTAATGAAGGAGTTAAGGCCATTTTTGTAAAAAATTGAAAATGGCCTTCTTACCCCACCCATCGGGCAATAAGCCCCCCTATAATAATCCTATGGCAATTTTTTTTGTGGGTGCATTCAGCTTGAAAGTTATTTCTTGGGGTTCTTCTATCATTTTAAAGGCATTCTTTCCCTTTTTTTGAATTTTTAGAATTTTTCTGTTCATACATTTATTTTTTAATATTTTTTGCCCTGTTTCAATTTTGGCCAATTTTTTTTCTATTTTAATTAGCTGTTCTATTAAGATTTAAGGTTAAGTACATATTATTAAATTGTTCCTGAAGCAACTTTGAGGCCCCAGTATAGGGGGCCTCATGCCCCATGCCATGTGGGGCCTCTTGCCCCAAACCCACATATTTTAATTTGACCTCTATATTTCAAACTAAAATGCAAAAACATGATCCAAATCATATTTATGTGATGGTCTTAAAGTGAAGCAATGCAGATATCCATTATACTTTAAAAAATTTCCAAGGTTATTTCTGACAACCGCTTTCAAAGAATTAGTCAAAGTTACAAAAACCATGCACATTTTTTTGTTTCTTTAATTTCTACTATGGTTTGGTGCTGTTCGCCTTGAAAATTTGTGACATCACCTAAAAAGCCTCTAGCTTTAATCCTAGCAATAAGAAAATGCACCAAAAATGTAAGTTTAGATATAAACCTGGGGGGGGGGCCTCTCACCTAACCCGGGCTTCTTGCCCCGACCTACTCTACATTTGTTACGAAAACAATGCCATAATATTACAGTTTGAATTCCAGGTACAGAGTTACTATGATATGGTAAAGGAAAATTTGCCATGGTGAGCTTTTTGGATCTTTGGATTAGTATAAATCTATACAGAACGGAAAATTGAATCCCCCAAGAGAATTTTGGCATTGTTATGCCCTTATCGCTTTGGATGAGTTTCCTCGATCGGACAACTTAGAAGGAAATTTGCTTGTTGCCTTAAGATGAAGCTTTGACCTTAATTGGTACTGTGGCACAATATCTTGTACATTTTTTGGCAGTTCAAAATCGTACAATTCTCATATAATGGCAGTAGGTCACTTTTTGTGCTGAGTAGTTGAAATGCAAGTTTGGCGCACCAAGCTCTCGGAAATTAATAACATTCACCAAAATGCAACAGATTGTGCAAATATAATGTTTATATAAAACAATGTATCTGAGCTTAAGGTCCCCTTTAACGGATGTATATCTGAATATCCCACTTGACATAATAATAATTATAACAGTATTAGAAATAAATCAACTTTTATTTATTCTAAGGAACTCAACAGTTGCTAATATCAAAATTCGTAATTTATGTATTATTGCCAGATAACTTGGATGGTTGCTTTTAGTACTAGATATGGCTTCCTGGTACTCAAATTAAAGCTCTCTTTCTGCTGTACATCATGGTGCCTTTTTTTTTTGTTCTTGAATAATTACTAAAGAAGTTATCACATACCGCAGATTCTGTAATGAGATATTTTTGGTCAAAATCAGTTAAACTTTGGGGCATGCGTGCCACCCCTAGACATGGTCCGATTGTTCTGAAACTTCACAAGACATGTTTTTTTAGCAAAAGGAACATAATTGGAGAAGGAGAGGGGAATCAAACAATTTTTTAATTTTTGGGGGGCAACTGATGCACCCTACTGTGCAGCCTAATCCTCATGTAGCGTCCACCTTAAATGATAAACCTGCACTCCAATATGCAACACATGCCCCTGTGTTCACTGACTGATGCTGTGTGCTTGTCACCAAAAATGGCGAATTTGTCATTTTAACTCTAAAGCCTGAAGGGGATTCCCCCTTCAGGCAATAATTGAAATTTTTGATGAATCAATCATGAATGTGCCACATCTTACGTGTATGATTTAGTTTTTAACGCAAGAGCAAATTATCCTAAAACTAATGAAAGTTACAAGACATCCATATTTAGAGAGATGCAAAACGAGCAATGACAAATAATCTCGAACCTTGGAGTATACGTAACCCCTGTAGTCCTCAGGCAGGTCGAAGCAGATGACCAAATTGCAGCGAGGAAGGTCGACGCCCTCTTGCAAGGCGCTCCACGCCACCAGGAGATTGACCTCGCGGTTTCTGAACTTGCGCAATGTTTCCTGAAACAGACCATCAATAAAAGACTGTATAAGAAGACTGTTTTTGATATATCAGATTCTCTGGGGGCAAGAAGAAGGTTGGAAATTGCTGCTCAATGATGTACACAGGCAAAACAAGTACATTAGTCATTACAGAATAATTTTGGCACCTGAAGGTAAAAGGTCCTGAATTCTTCACAACCACTACAGCCATTTAATCTTCAGGGGACAGGGGGACAGGTATTACAGTTGATAGACCTCTCGACCATTTGATAGATGTTTAGAAAAGTTGATTATTATCAATAATTAAAACAGAGAAAGGTTTTGTTACCTCCTGTCTTCGATGCATCATGCTCATTTCCTTGCACTGTTTCAACTCAGCAGTCGTGAGGAGGGAGTCAGACCAAGTCAGATGATGAGACTGTAAGAAGAACAAGTCTGGGTCCCAGTTGCAGAGTTCCTGAAGGAGCTTGTTGAGAGCCAGAGCCGTGTGAGGTCGATTGACGAACACCAAACCACACAAATTATTCTCCTCTTTCTCCTTTGGTTCCTCATCTGGGTCGATCCTCTTGACGGCCACGTAATGGACGTTCGCTTTGCTCTTCTTGTCGTCTTTCTCATCATTTTCTTCGTCATCGGAGAGATCGAAAGAGTCGTCTGTCTCCTCCCCGTCGTCAATGTCGTCCATCAAGTCGTCCCCAATGATCATGAAGTTGTCGTCCGGTTTGTACGCATGCAAGATCTTAATCAGCTCAATGACCTTGGGGCTCATCAGAGCGAGGAAGTCGTCAATATCTTGCACCTCTTTCTCGTAGAATCGCTCGACTAGCAAGTAAATCATCTTCAACTTAGAGTGACAGAAACGAACAAGTCTTTCGCCCTCCTCAGTCGCAGTTAACTCCTCTTGTTTACCGAATTGTTTGCTCAAAGCTTGAGCGACAAACCCAGCAGCCCACGGCCCCAAGAGAACCAGGACACTGTAGACTTCTGTCAGAATGTTGAGGCAGAGCTCCTTCGAGTTTGTTCCATTCTCAGCATCCGATTCAATAGTCCACACACCCTCATCGAGAAAAGTCACAGCCGAGTAGATGATGCTTTCTATTTCCTCCCTCAACCCAAATTTGTCCTTGAACGATTCACAGTCCAGGACGTGTTCAGCAGGCTTCGCACCATAAAAATCAAGTTCTCCTACATCGGTAGCAGTTTCGGCAATGCTGCACAGAGACTGTTCAAGTTTCATCAAGTAATCTTCAAGCTCTTGGGGGGTGCTGCAGGGACTCTGCAGAATGGAGTAAGTGAGGCCGAGAATTCGGGGCTGAGATTCGGCAGGACAGGCGTGGTACTCAGCCATCACCTGGTGGTAGGGGTGGGCTGCATCCATGGCAAGGTGGCAGTCGTCAAAGATGAGCAGGTTGATCGAGGGCATCTCGCAGTAACCAGACTGCAGGGCATACAGGAGCGTCTTTCCACTCATGAGAATCACACTGTGGCTGCTCAAGAAACCGGACCACTGCTCACAAGTCAGTTCTTCCCCAGCTTCCCTGATTTCAAGCACTTGCAAATCCGTGTGGCGGTGGACCATTTTCATCAGTTCCTCACTCTGCGAACCTGAAATGATCATGGAAATCAAATAGAAAAATTCACAACCACACTAATTAAATTTTTGCTCAATTGTAAAATAAAACATGAAGTTCCTACGTTTTAGAAAAAATAATTTTTATAATGGTCATTTATGAGATCAACTTACCAGAATTAATTAGACAAATTGTACAAATCATATTTTTCTCAGGTGCAACTTGTGGTTCAGTTTCTGGCTCCTTTTCCGGCACTACGTCAGGCAATGCCTCTGGCTCTTCTTGCAGTTCCTGTGACATCTCTGGAACGGAGGAGCAGATTTCATCCTGACCATCCGATGTGGAACTTTTCAGATCCTCTTCAGAAGGAAACCCAGCAAAATCGTGCGACTTGCTCCTGACCTGGTGGGCCATGACCTTGATGAGCATGACGGACAGGAACGTCCTGTTGCTGTTGCTGCTCAGGCAAACAATTGTGTTGCGCTTGATGGCCAAATCCAGGACTTCAACCTGAACAGGAAAAAGAAAAGATCATTAAGACACGAGGACAGTCAGGACAAAATTGTCAAATAAAGCCAAAATGGAAGTCAGCAAACATACCTGGTATGTCCTGGGTGTAAATATGTGCGTCGGAACATTCTCTTGCCGCTGATTTTTCACAGGACGGGGTAACGCTACATCCAGAAGGTAGACCATCTGCAAAAATTTGTTAATAAATGACAATGACTTTTAGACCTAGTTAATTCAACTATCCAAGATCAAATTGCATTTCCAAATTAGAATGTAGACGGGAATTGGCCTGCCAGTATAGCATCTATAATTCCTCAACTTGCTCTAGATTAGAACCAAAGATTATGTACCCAAGATGTGACGCCACCATAGGGCTCCATGGGAATCGTAAAATCATGACGCCACCTGGGGAGTGGGCGCCACACTATTACACACGCTTGGCTTCATCATGTTCATAACGTCACGTAGATCAGCACAGCAGAGCTCAGTATCCATCCAACCTTTTCTTGTGCAATTGCTGCGTCAATGACGATGCACGCTGTCGCGTCCCTATTACTGGGCGCAGCACCTTCTAACTGGTACCAGTGTTTAGGAAATTTAATTTCCTGCATTTTAAGCTCAATTTGGGCTCTGTACGACCATTCTTTCTATGTCAAAAGTTCGTCCGAAGCACTCGAGGTTGATGTCGGAAGTTTTGTTGACATGTTCTTTTTTCTGGCATTTCTAAAAAAATCAGCCTGATAAAAATATTTCAAGTATTCAACATGTTTTCGAATAATAAAATCTAGATGTTTCGATTTTTTTTTAGATTTTTCAAAGCCTCAAATCACCCCAAAACCATGCCCTGAAAATTCTGTTATTTCAGCAGAGCTCTGCTTTGATCAGCAGAGCAGGTTGGCTGCAGGTGTAGGCAACTTGGGGGTAAAAAATCAGGACAATAGGCCTACTGTATCTTTTTGTTTTTACAATGTGTATCATGCTGTCCTTTTCAATATTCATAAAATATATAGGCCCACAATTTTACTGACATCTTCAATATGAAAAGATACATACGTCACAGAAAAACATGATTAAAATCAACCAAAAGCATGAAAGGTTAAATAAGAATTATCTTTGTGGGTGTCTGTTTATTTATTGCATGGATTACAAATTACAATGGAATGTGGCATTAAACCATTTAGCCCTGATACTGTTAATCATTTCCATGAAGATTCAGATGTCGGCCTATATATAGATGCAATCTTTATCAGGGAGACATAAATTTATATTCAGGATTGGTGAAATAAAGTCTTTATGGGTGGCATTGAAATGAGTAATTTCTGTTTTCTTTCTTTTAAAACAAGGTGTTGATTGATTCAGGAATGATATCCGTTCATGCAGTTAGGTAGCTATGAATCAAGGCACGTTTGATCATCTCGGAACCCATTCTGCTAAAGCTTGACCAATCACAATCGGTTCTGTATTGAAGCAGAGAAAGAAATACATTTTATGGCAGCAAAATTCCTATTAAAAAAATTATATAAATATAAACTATTTATCTTTAAATTGCCAACTCCATGGGCACCATGCTAGTATTTTTCACTAGAGGGACAAGCATTAGATCTGGGGGACAGTCAAAACGGCCTAATCCAGGACAGCCAATTATCTAGTCCAGACGGCCAATTACTCAGACGGCCACCGCGATTGGCGGCCAATAACCAAGACGGTCCCTACCTAATAAAGATGCCAGAACGTTACTTTCTGTTCATTTTTGTTACTTTGGCTAGTTTTGAATTAGTAATTATTGGGCCCTAATTGGAAGATTATTTCATCATTATTTAGATACTTAATCTAGCTATACCGTTGTTTTTTTTTTTGTCAAGGTCAACTGCTGAATCAAAAAGAATCTGCATCAACGCATTTTGAAAGAAATTAATTGGTCACCATTTCTTCTCAAAGGGGGGGGGGGGGGTTTAAAAATAAATAACTTCTTGTTCGTTTTTGGTGAAATAAATAAATTCTTTCCGGGCAGTCTTGAAATAAATAATTTCTAATGGGGTTTTTGTTGAGAAGGCGATGCTTTCGACTTGAAATAAGTAATTTCAGCCACCGTCACACTGAAATAAATAATTTCCCACTGATCATTAAATGGTCGCCCCTATATCACAATAACTTGTACAGTACATGTATAGAAAATAAATAACGAAGAAAAGAAGGAAGAATAGAAATTAAGAATTAAAAATAAAGAAGAGATGAAGGAAGAAAGGAAAGAAGAAAGCAAAGGAATCAGGAACAAAGGGAGAAAAGCAGGAAATGAAGGAAGGAAGGAAGACATGAGTGAGTGAAGGAAGAATGAAGAAAGGAAGGAAGAAAAGGAAATAAAGAAAAAAGGAAGAAAAGGAAAGAAGAAAGCAAAGGAATCAGGAACAAAGGGAGAAAAGCAAGAAATGAAGGAAGGAAGAAATGAGTGAGTGAAGGAAGAATGCAGAAAGGAAGGAAGAAAAGGAAATAAAGAAAAGAGGAAGAAAAGGAGGGAGAAAAAAAAAGATAGGAATGAATGAAGGAATGAAGAGAAGAAGGAAGGATAGCTAGTCAGCTAAATAAATAAATAGATAGATTATTATAGATAAAGACATATTTTTATCCAAAAATAAATTATTCCAGACTCCAGAGAATAGAGAAATCGCTCTGCTTTCCAAAAATGGTGGTGCAGCCCACCAAAAACAAATAACAGATATATATCAGTCTAAGTATGATTTAATTTATTTAGATATTAGTCCACCTTCCCCCCATGGGCCAAGTAGACCTGTTAGCCAGCCGGCCAACCAAAAATTGAGAATGACAATAGCTCTTCGTTTTCAAAGAAAACAGACGAGCTAAAGACAGAATTTTTCCTGTCACCTGTGTTACAGTAAAGCAATGGTATTTTAAAAAGAAAATCATTTAAGAAAATATTGTGCAAACACAGATCTATTATAGGTACTCCGGAAAAACGTGTCTAGAATACCCATAACCCAACAAACTGGCATTGTTTGAAATATTTCCACCAATTATGGGAAAAGAGAAGACAACATTAGTTAAAATTGCAATTTGTGAGTCATGAAAGCTGATGATTTGTCCTGATTATGCTATGGAAGATAATTTTAGGCTACTCGCAGGTCTACAAAATTGGTTTATTTAAATTAATAAAGATCATCTATCCAACTAGGAATCATATATTGTGCATGTATAAAGGTTGCTTGTATAGCCTATAGGGCCTATATAAGTGATGATCCATCTTGATCAATCCTGTGTCACAGCTGATTTTATTAGTGTAAGAATCAATTAGGCCTATTCCCAGTGCATTTTTTTTTTTCATTTGTCTGTCATCAACAAGCAGTGACAAAATTCTTTCAAGACACTGCTAAATTTACCTCTGCTTGTGTCTTCAACATCACAGATGCTGCAATCTCTCTTACAAACTTGTCACCTACACCAGAACCTCATGACAAAGGGGTGTTGCCTGCATGTACATATTTTGTCTATGCTGAGGCTAAAAAAGATCCTAGGAAAAAGATGCATGCATTGAATATTATATAATTCAATCAATTAATTATCTTACAGTTGATTTCTTAATTGTAGACACTGAAAGTGAATGCAATGTTTTTTCTGCGAAATGTTGTTCCATTGGGAAAAATGATGTCTTACGCTTTTTTTTGTGGCTCTTTTCCCTGTACATAGAATACACATCCTAGAAAAAAAATCTACATTTTGTCTCAGTGTGTACAAATATGAAATAATCTGTAAATCAAACTATACTAACTTACAAAGTAACAGAAAAACAAATGTTCAACTATGCACATAGACAATGACCTGCAACTCTTTCTTTCATTCATCTGCTACTTGCCATCAGGGGTTAATTGACTGAATTGCAATTCAAGTGTCAGCAACTTGAGCTAACTTGACACAAAGAAACTAGAGCTATCAATTGAATAAATCAGTAAAGGTGAACTAATTGCAATGCAGGATTGCTAGAGCCGTGACAGCCTTATAATACAGCCTATACTTCTCCAACCCCAAGAAGAGCTTTTTGTGCCAGGCCAATCGGCGGCCGCCGGCGATCTTGCATAAGCGGCGGCTGGCTGGCTGGCTACAGAGAAGACCTGTCGGCGGCTCAATACATTCAATATCGGCGGCTAAGCTGACTATTTTGCGGCTGACAGGTCTAGGGCCAAGGAACACAGAGCTACTCTGCTCTGCTGGTGATCAGATTTTTTCGCGCCACATAGGCCTGCTGGAGCAGCAGTGCAGCAGGCTGCTGTTTATGACGTCATGGCTGCACTAACGACCGACTACCTTTTTGGCGTCGCCATGGTGCAGTTTTATAACCTGAACCAACAAGCACAATAATCTGATTCCTATATTATTTCTTTACACAAGGAAACAATCATCTTTAGTGTGTTTACTTTTGATGTTTTTCACATCCTACAAAAAAAATAAAAAACAAGTGCTGCCATCTGAGTTTTGGGCGCGAACTAAGTTGATTCCCGAAAACGGCTTGGCTTCCCACATGTGTTAGAACCTAGCAGGAGTGTATTAAAGCCAGCAAGCTGTCAAAGAAAATGTAATCAGTCAAAATTCAAATGCACAAGCATAATGCCATATTTATAATCGATAATCTGAAAAGACCTCGGTAGTTGTTTAACGTTGTTATGTGCTGCTGCGCATCATGCAGCATCAAGAGCATGTCATGATGTGACATTTGAAAATGAAATTAGCAAGAAGGAAAAATGTCAAACTGCCATGGTGTGCATGACATAGATTTGTAGATGAATGAGCTGAGGGAACTGGAGGAGGGGGAGGTTTTGCTTATCAAAAATATTGAGGGGCCTGGGGGGGGGGGACTGACATTTCAAGGTTCAGCATATAGTATACCATTGGATGATGACCAAATGATTACACATGACATGCAGTTCTATATTTTGAGACAATGCCTAAATCAGTGAATGAGATGACACGATGATGATCATTTTACCTTGTATTTTCAGGTGGGTTCACTCTTCAAATGCTAAGGAAGGCAGAGTCCATTGATTCTCACTTTACTCTGGTTTTTCTGACAAACCTGGTCCAGTTTCACAGCCATCACAGCCACTGATCATCAATAAACCAACTTTTCCACCAAAACAAGCAAAATTTTCCACAAAATTTTGACAGGCCGCATTGCCAATGAAAGAGCACCTGATTGGCCAACTTTCTAGGTCAAGGAAGATTGGCCAATCAAATCAACGTTTACATTTGACAGCTGTCAAAAAATTTCCAAAAGAGGGCGTTTCGCCACTCTCACACCACGTGTCGTTAATTTTGCGAAGCTCTAACTTTGTTTATTACGTACTTCGTCATTTTCTAAAGAATTCCGTGTGAATTAAACGCTATTTTGGCACCAGTAAGACCCAAAATGGTTTGTGAGAAGTGTGAGTATCAACTGGATCTTTCAGTGAAGAGAAAATGCCTGCAAATGTGGAATTATTGTTGGTTTATTTTGGTGTCTGAATATCGCCCATGTCAACAAAGTGTTTGTTTTTGTGTATTCCAGGTCAGAAAAAGCTTGGAAGGGTCATTACTCCTGATCCATGGAAGTCCGGAGCTCGAAATACCACAGGTAGTGACATCAAAGATTATCCACCCATGACATAAAGTACCGCTGACTACACGTACAATGACTCAATATTGACAATAAAATGTTTCCGCTGTTTGATTTTAGTTTACGTAGTGTCTTAAGCACAGATCCTTACCTATAGGATGTCTGTTGTTTCAAGTCTCAACCATTCGAAGACACCCTTTTAACCACTTTAAGGGGGCCTCCCCTAGCTACTGACACATGCGCGAGTTTGCCGCAGTTGAGCTTGAGGTGTCTTTTAAAGAAATGACAACGAAGACATGTCTGGATCGTATATTGGAAGGCCATTTTTTATAACCCTAACTAATAAATAAATAACTAATATCAACATCCCAAATAACAACGAAACTGCGAAAAAAAAACATTTACATGTAATAGATTTAATAATGTTATCAGTGACTTGTGCTTTCTCAAAAAGATTGAAATGGCAATTTTGTTTGTTCGAAATAGGCCTACACAACCGTACAGTCTAGATTTATTGCATTGTCATTTATTTTGCAGAATCTGGAGGACGCACAATTAATGAAAACAAGGCTCTGTCAGGCAAAAAGGCAAGGTAATGGTCAAAGCCATTGACTAATGGCACTTCGAGTTTTTTGAAAAAAAAAATTGAAAAATTTAGATCTCTATTCTTCTGTGCATGTATGTCTAAATAACAATTTACTTTATCATATGTTTCTTTGCAGATTCCAGCCATATGCCAGTTTCCAAAAGTGCAGAATATGTAAAAGTTCAGTTCACCAAGCAGGCTCACACTATTGTCAAGGTAAAAATCCTGTGTCTCCGTGTTGTTCGTGTTCTGTCTGGTACCGATTTATGTTCTGTTGTATTGTCTGTCTTTGACAAAGTGTTCCAATTTGAAAAAGAATGTGTCAATGAAAGTATCGTACCATAAAATTTGTGTAGTTTGTTGCGAAAAAATTTAATTTTCCTCATCCTGGTTGTGATCTTGTACTTGTAGTGCTTGAACCTCGCAATTAAGGCTTTCTTATTATCTTCTTTATTTCCTTCTGCTCAATCTGGAGAACCTCCCTCTTTCACTCAGTTTGAGGAGTTTTAATACAGAGTGTTGACTCTTTTGGCAACAAGTAATTCACATTAATTTTCAAATTTGGCAAGCTTAATCAGTTTGGGAGTTGACCATTACATGAGGACTTGCATTTCTATAAAAGTCCTGGGCCTGAAACGGTGACTGAGTTTGTGGGGTTTATCAGCCAGGTGTCAGCACAAGTCAGGCATCTGTACAGCCATCCTCACTTGTCACCATGCACCAACAAATTGTCAGCAGCTGGACTGATTCTATCATACTTGGCAATATACCCCTAAAGTCATCAGCCCCTCATGACAGCGCTCTTATCTCTGGAACTAATGGGTTTCTTTCCTTGTTATGTAATGGAGAAGCCTGCAAACATTTACAGAGTTATTAAGACCCTGATACACCTCCATGCCATGTTACCAGCGAAAGGAGCTACAATTATTTTTTAATAGCCTTGTCAAGTCAATGCTCCAGGAGTCGAGCATTGAAACAGTCCTGGTCAGGACAGGGCCTTTGATAGGGTCTTTGGGTGGTGCTGGGGTGAGAGCCCTTTAGGGCTAATTTGGGCCTTGGGGTCCTCAGCAGGTGGTAAACTCCCAAACTGATAATTGAAGAGCTCCAGAGATGTAAAATATTTTGAAGCAAGATTTACTTGTCTGTTCTAATATTCTGACTTATTCCGTTCTTGTTTCTTTCAGGTTGTGCATACAAAAAAGGTAGGCCTACATTTTTTTAAATTGGAAATCAATCAATCTACAATTTGGTCACTAAAACGTTGCTTTGCAATGTAATTTCTTTTGTATGCCTTATATTGAATCAAAATATTTTTTTCAGGAATCTGTGCCATGTGTGGAAAGAAAGTGATAGAAACGAAGAACTACCGACAATCGGCCGTTTGAGAGGAAATTTATTATTTTATTGAAATAATAGACTTTATATCCCAAGGACATTAAACTTGGATCTAATATTTATGTGCCAAGATTGAATTCTACGCCGAATCGGAAATCAGTTGCATCATGATGCCATCATCTGCAAACTTCTGTCTTGTTGCAAAAAATCTTGGCATTACTCATTTACTGTGGTATGAATTTTGAAATGTCAAAAACTAAGTGATACCAGGGTAGTTGTACTTTATTAAATGCTCTTATGTAATTAATGATGTGTTGCCATGTAGGCCTATAATCCTGTCCTGCAATGTATTGTCCTTTGCCAAATTAGCAAACCAAGTTGATTTCAAAAGTTAAACATTTTTTATTTTTCTTCGGCTGAGACTAAATTGGTATTAAATGAAAATCTGACAACTGCATCAAGTATAAAATTGTTTATTTACATTGGATACTGTACATGTAAAATATTGTCATTCAGTTCTTGTCCAATTAAGAATAATACAAGAAATGTAACATGTTAACATTACTTCAGCTAATTGGTTGTAGGCCTATTATAGAAAAATTCCTTATACAATGATTGGCAATAACTCAGACTATGTTTCTAGCGTGTTTTGTGCATTTCGCAGAGTAATAATTTGTACATTCTATCAATGATATGTATTTATGTTTGTGTATGGATTACATTCTAATTGCTTTTGAGTACAAAACATTTGTTAACTTATTTAGTACAAATGAATAACTAATGGATAATGGATGTAATAATATATTTATAAAAGACAAAAAGAAGCTGTATTTTCTTTCTTAATTAAAGGTCTTTATAAATAATTTACAGGCCTAACAAGGTTAATATTCATAGTAAGTCAATAATCTCAATAATTTTCACAACTTAATAATTTAAAGATGATTTTGAAGTTGGATATACATCTGCAGATTAAGGCACCTCGGGAAGGAGTATTGTAGATGGCTTGTGAGACTGAGTGAGTATTTGAAGTGTGAGAGACAGCGAATCTGGAATGAAAAATAGAAAATATTTATATCTTTAGTTCCGTCTGTATCATTAGGAGTCATGGTAGTAACTTGGTATTGTGTTCTGTATTCTGAAGTATCATGGTGAGATACAATTTGAGAGTGTATTTCATTTTTTCGGAACCTCGAAGTTATTTCATAATTATGGTTATTTATGTTCACAAGTGGCCTATGTGTCCTACTTCATTGACAACTAGTTAGTACTTTCACGGTGGTGACCGGTCACTTATTACGGAAACTAGAAAATTTTGTCTGAGACGGCTGAACTTCCGCTGAAGTTAATTTTCAAGTTACTATCAGAATTATCTTGTATTACTCACCCTTAAGTTTTAGTCTCTTGCGAGTATGACTTGGTCTGCTGACCCACGTAGTTTCTTTGGCTAATCTTTGGCAATGCCATCTGCTTTTCCGCGCTTCCCTTGTTCCCTGGGCGTTGTCCTCGCTGGCCTGTGTAGGGGAGAAAATGACAAGTGAATGTCGGGAATATTAATTTCTTTTGCTGATAAATCATTGCTGATAATAGAAACATAATGAATAAAATCATCAGAAGTAAATTAATCAAAGTTCCGAACAGAAAGTTACAAATGAATCAATAAATAAATGAATAAAATTCATGTGAAAAGTAAATAAAGAAAACAATTGTTCCAATAGCTTCCAATTGCAATAATGCATACACAAACTTCAATATCATTTCAAACTTCAAATCACTTTCAAATTTCAGTGTATGATATGTTTTGACAACTTCACGTAAAATTGAGATAGTGTCTATCTAATATCTATAGAAGAAATCTAGCACCACTACTATCAAGCCTATGTATAGCCATTCGAGCAGCTAATTATGAAATCCTGATAGATCTACTCTCTTAGCATGGTGTAAACCTTCACAATAGACATATGCATTGGTTGTCTATGTGATACATGCATGGGTATATATATTATTCAAACATTCGGTGAAAACATCATGGCATTTTCTGCAGAAAATCACTTCAATGTAAATTCACGCACCAAATTATGTACAGTGCAGAAATCACATTCTGTCATAAATATTACATAAAATTATATATTTTCAATAATAAATTTCTACTAAAAATTTTAATCAATTTGCAATTACCGTATAAGGGGACCGTCGCTGATTAAAATAAGGTTAAAAAGTTATACAAATTATTTCACTAATCAACTATTATATTTTTGTAGAAATTCAATGTAATTTGCATAAATCTAGCACTAATGATATCTATTTATAGCATGCTCCTTTTACCTTGGATGTCAGGAAACAAACATGGCTTTTTGTTTCGCTTTCTGTGTACTGCAAAGTTTAACGTGGTCATAAAATGAATGTCACATTTCTCATGCTCGTCATGCAGTATTTGTGCGTCTACTAGTTCTTGCATTTGCTGGCGACATTAAAATAATAGATTGCTGCTTCAAAGCAGTGTTGTAGTCTTGTTGAGCATTATGTATGCACTTGATGTAAAAATGTGGAAACTCATGCAATTTTGTAAATTTATGATGTTTGAAAAGTCTTATGTCTGTGACCTTTTACGTATACTTAAAAAATGAATACAGTAGAGGATGCTTTATTGATTCTTTAGCAAACTCTTGCATCTATATTGACAAAACTCAACGTGTAGTAAAATGCCATTAATTAAAAGTGCAGCCTGTGCAGGCCTATATATGTGATATTTATGCAACTACAGCATTCTATTGGCGAATAATTGTATTTTTTCGAGTTTGACCAATCTACAGCGTGTCATGTCTTACCTTCTTTGTCTGCATTGTAAATTGAAGCACAAACAATTTAGTCTTGATTTGCATAACAGGTCTTCTTAAATTTGAGCTTTAAATTTTTTTTTTCAATTTTTCAAAGCCACTTCAAATTTCAGACCAATGCAAAATGAATAAATCAGACTGGCGTGCATGATGTTTAGCTTTGGTGCATCGGTTGGTTAGTTTGGTATGAATGTTAGCCTACCTGGAGGTTTCTGACCGTATTTGAAATAGAATATTTCGGGGGGAAGGGAAGGGGGAGGACCGTAGGCATTGACAAGGTTTGATTCGCGCGCCATCTCCCAGCTGCCACGCCTCTTTTTGTCCCACTTTTGTTTTCCTTCCACACGAGGGGGCGCTGTGTGTCTCTGCCAGGGGGCGCCAAGTGCAAAGTCATCCGAACCAGATTTGAATGGCCTCACTGGTACGACAAACTCATCCAACCTACCTTGTCTATCTTCATCCTAGAAACAGAAAGAAAGGATGGTGAAAGACAATTAGAAATGGATTAAAATGGTCTTTTTTTATCACCAGTAGATTTCAACTGACTTCAAAAGAATCATACGTGTACACCGAAGAGTCTTAAAAGATGTGCATAAGTTGGAGCAGGATTGTTACATTCAAATCATTATCAATTATTCATTATTCAATGTATCATGTGATAGATGAATTTATAATATCATAAATCTAATTCTAAATAATAAGTTCAGCCAAATACTTTGAATATTTATCTATCTGCGAAACCGAAATACGTAAACAAAAGATGTGTCCAAATAGGTGCATTTGTTTGTATCTTGTACTAGTGTGTCAGTGTGTGCATGAGTTTGATATATGGTAAAAAATGTTGATCTTGGGTTCGGTAGAAAGCCGAAACCGTTCCAGTTGTCTTGCGTTACCTCCTCCGCCTTCAGGAAGCATGGTGTGAAAAATGTATGTATTGCTTGGAATGTTTGCATTTTGAAGACATGAACATTTTGTTGTGATGTTGGATAAGTATAAAGTATGTTGTTAATTATATTAATAAGCAGGATTTGATTTTTATCTGAGTCAACAATAGTTTTGTTCTATGTTATCTCAAAGAAATGCTCAATAGAATAATTACCTTCCAACCGCTCTTCATGGCCTTTTCGTCCGCATCTGCTTGGTATATCACATCTGTAGGTTTTTCAAATTAGAAAAGACAGAAAGAGCAATTATCGTTTTAGTCTTACATAAGTTCTTCAGTCAATTCACCATCTGAATATATCACAGCCACTGCAATCATTTACAGAATCCTCATCAGCTCTTGTCCACCCCAACTAAACTTATCCAGCACACAATATATTGAGTGTAGGGGAGGTTTGCTTCAATATGCATGGTAAACTTCTTAGAATTAATGACTGTAATGCCTGTGGAATATATACCGTACCCTTCAGATAGTTCTCCCAGTCTTCTGTTCGTTGGAATGTATCCTGAGATTTTTCACGAGCTCTCATGTTATAGTCGCCTACAAGATTTTGCACAAGGGCCTTTTCACTGACATTTCCTTTGTAAGTGTTGTACATAGTCAACTTACGAGAGCGATTGATTTCTGAGCCCGCTAAACTCTTGGATTCAAAGATCCGGACAAGTTCTTGGATCTCATGTTTGTAAGGTTTTCTGATCCTTGGTAATTTCTTGGGTCTTTTTGGCGAGATGTAACCGGATTCGGAAGATCCAGAAGACATCTTTTCATCCGACGTAGTCCTGGGTCTTGTGGTAGTCGTCACAATCGGAGGACTTGCTTTTGCCCTCTGCTCCTCAACTGGCATCGTATTCCTTCGAATAACGTCTTTCAATTTGGCTTTCTGTCGATTCTTGTCCGGCTTCCTTATGCCGTTGTTAGCAGGTCTGAGTTTTGTGTCAGACCGTAATAGTCCACCAACAACTGCAGCATTTTTGGGTTTTCTGAGGTCTGTTCTCTTACTTCCTTCATCAGATTTCGTATCTGTGGCTAGAGAACTGCTCATTGAATCCCTTTTTGATGATTGGGTATCTGATGTGGCAGCTTCATCATCAGCTTCATCCTCATCATCATCATCATCACCGTCCTCATCTTTGGCACTAGTTTCATCATTGTCCTTATTGTCAGTCTCATCATTCTGACCACCCTCCTCATCATTTTTATCATTGTCTTTTGATGAGGATTCATCTTTTTCCATTTTGTCATCTGATGGCCGTTCTGTGCTCGCAGCAACATTTGGAGCGACTTGGGAAGTCTTATTGTCATCAAAAAAGTCAGAGTCATCAAGTGCGGCTTCCTCTTTGTCGCTAGAGTTAATTCCCTTTATTTTATTGGCAATGTCAGCCGCTGTTATTTGCCCACTTTCCTCACTTTCTTTGGCATCCTCAGCTTCCTTGCTTTCATTCTTCTCATTCCCTTCTGGATTGTCTGAATTGCCAGACAGGATCTGTTTAGCAATTTCTGCAGCTGTCAATGGAGCATCCACGACAGCAGCCTCAGTTTCATCTTTGGCACTTTTTTCAGAGTCTTCCTTTTCATCTTCCTTCTTTTCATCATTTTTCTCTTTTCCTTCATTGTTCTTCTTGACTTCTTCCTCATCGCCTTTCTCCTTCGCATCTTCTTTCTTTGCTGCTTCCTTCTCCTTCTTTTTCTTCTCCTTCTCCTTGTTTTCTTCCTTCTTCTTCTGTTCCTTCTCTTTGTTTTCCTTCTCCTTCCCTTTCTCTTCTTTTGCTTTTGGTTTTCCTTTTGCATTCTTTGGCTTTCCCTTCTGCTCCTTTTCTTCGTTCTGTTCTTTCTGTTTCTTCTTTCCCTTGGTCTTTCCCCCTTTCTTCACTATTTTTGACACTCCTTCTTTCTCTTCTTCCTTCTCTTCTTTGGCACTTTCTTCTTCTTCTTCTTCATCATCCTCCTCTCCATCTTTCTTGTTCAGATGAGTCCGTATTGCTTCTGCCACTTCCGAGCTTCCCTTGAGCAATGCAGCGTCATAAGGCGTCAACTTCTGATCATCCTGCGAAGCAAAAAGTTTTGAAATTGTACGAAACATCTGCCAATCAAGACTGCAACATTAAGATACAGAACCCTTACAGACTACACACCTTGCTTGTCATTACAGGTTGAGGGTTAGCTTTCTTTTTCAACAATAACTTTGACAACTCCACATTGTTCGTGAGAGCAGCGATGTGTAAACAGGTTCGGCCATCTTGGTTGGCGACATCAGCAGCTTTTGGGTCTTTGGACTTGCTGAGGATGAATGCGACAGTTTCTGGAGAGGCAAACATACAAACCAATGTTTATTTCATTCTTTGTAGTAAATAATATCAATAATATATGTTTCAGATAACAAACCACAGTTGTCAAGGAACTTACCGTTTTGCTTAGCTAAAGATGCCTCATGAATGGGACACTCTCCTTTCATATTCTGCAACCAGATGTCGCCTTTGTACTTCAGCAGCAATTTCAAACTTTCTATGTCGCCTTTCGCTGCTGCGCAGTGAGCAGGACTGGAAAGCAACAAATCATAAAAACTCCCTTATGCATTCATGATTCAGTGCACATATCAGTCAGGAACTTTTGGAAGGAGCATTGAAAAATCACAGAACTTTTTTAAAAACATTTTGGATGTACCTTCGTCCGCGGGTGTCTTGGTGACTTGGATTGGCTTCTTTCTTCATCAAAAGTTCTGCACATTCCGTGTGACCCAAGGTCATCGCATAGAACAAAGGCGTGCAGCCATTTTTGTCCTCGGAGTCAGGATTGACCTTTTTGTCCAGAAGGACCTTTGTGACGTCTGTGTAACCTCTGGAAGCTGCACAGTGGAGGGCTGAAAAGTGAAAAACAAATAATATTAGTATTGCTTGTTGAGGAAGAACTATAAGAAAGTACAATGTATCATGAATCAGAAGTGTTAGCACCACCAGCCTTATCATCTTTGACACTCAAGATTATGCTTATAACAATGACAAATTGACAATTGTTCAATACCTGTCAGTCCATCTCTGTCTGAGGCTTCCGGAGGGGCTCCCTTTTCTTGTAATACTTTGCATGCATCGGCACTGGCTGGAATAGTGAAAATTTTACAATTATATAACCGAGTGTTTAGGCAAATGAAAACGATTTGAATATATATAACCGTGGTTCAGAAGTTACCTGAACTGGCAGCCCATAATAATGGCTGACGACCTTCGTGGTCGGCCACATCCAGGGGAACGTTCCTTGTGAGCAATTTCTCCAGAACGGCCAATCCTGTTTCAGGGTCACTGTTCTCAGAATTACTTCCACACATCTGGGCAGCATAGTGGACAGGGTAAGCCCCGTGGGAGTCCGCTTTTGACAAGTCTGCTCCATGGTCTGCTAGAATGTCTATAAGAGGCACTTGTCCACAAACTGCAAAAAAATAAATATTAATAGAACTGAGGCTTATTTGGATGATTGAACTAGTTATGCATTCAAATTAAATTCATATTGGTAAATCATGAACTATATATATATGTCACAACAAAGGTTGAAGTGATGACCCTCACTCTTACTGCACCATATCATGGTACTATATTTATCATTAGAACAGTCAGATCTCATGGTAATGTCAACACAATTTGAAATTCAGACCAAAAGGTCACAAAGAGACTCCTTTCAAAAGTTCATTGAATGACCTTTTACCTTACATGCAGGACACCAAATGCAAGATGTCCTTTGCTGTGACATTTATACAGGACCGCAACTGTTGCTATAATTCCACACAGAGTCATAGACAGACATAGATTTGAGGAAGATAGACAGATAGACAGGCAGTGTCAGACAGTCAGACACAGTTAAGACAAATACAGACAGACAGATGTGGTTAGGCCTACCTGTAGCCCAGTGTATAGTAGTGTGTCCCTCATTGTCCACGGCTGCCACATCAGCTCCCTTCTTGAGCAGTAGTTCGACCAGAGGCTGGTTGCCAGCAATGATTGCCAGATGAAGGGCACTGTAGCCATCATTGTCTTGCATGTTAGTAATGTCTGGGTGTTCATCGATGAGGGCGGAAGCAATGTTTGGAGTATCATTCTCAACGCAGTAATGCAGGGCGGTCTTGCCGCTGGAATCTCGCGTGGTTGTCGTCACCTAAAATTCAAAGAGAAATGGAAAACTTTTAAAGGGAACTAAAATTTTGGGATTATAGATAGCTCAGCATGTTTCTCTTAAAACACAAGACAAGAGACCTGATTATTCAGAATAGGCTCCCTGCATGTTCTTTTTGTGAAGAATATGGCTAATTCCCAATTTCAATAGCATTTAAGAGTTGAACATTACCTTTTTGGAGAGGAGACTGTGGACCTGTTCTTCACTCTCTTTCTGGCATGCCAGCATCAGGGGGGTTGCCCCCTCATCATTCTGGGATTCCAGTGACGTCATATCTTTGGAATGATTGGCAATGAGGTTCATATAAATTGGGTTGGAGATGATGGAAGCCTTGTGGATGACCCTGCGTCCTCTGTGGTCAGGGATGGATGGGGAAGCCCCATGTCTGCAAACAATCAGTACTCAAAGTTGTATAATGGTGGATTTACACAAGTCTACTGGTCCTGGGGTCTCACTTCTTTTCATAGTCAAATCAAAATGGTCAACATTCTTGCATGAAGATAAACAATGTAGGATCATAATATGTAATCTGCCAAGCCAGGAGAGAGCGGTAAGCAGGCTAACCCTGTTGAATTTTCGTTTTAATTTTCGTAGTTTTGGCGATTTCGTGAACGGCCGCTAGAGGCGCCACTGTTTCGGCATGCCCTCTGTCGATTTTTGCGGCGTCATGAACGGAGTCATGCTATTTACCCAACTGCGCATGCGCGAGAGATTAATGGCGGCGACCATGCAGATCACGTGGCCAAAAACGAAGATGGCGAATGACACGCTGAGATTGAAGTGACAGAGTAGCATGATTTTTCAGTACGTACATGACTAGTGTGGGAAGGATCGCTAAGCGATCGCAATTTGCGCCTTCGGCGCAAATTGCTCTCGCTTACCGCTCTACTAGGATGTACAATCAAGATTGACTTTTTGGATGTATTTTCAAAGAAGTTTCGCTTCGAAAAAGTTCCAGGAAATTCTATAGCTTAAAAGTCCATGTGGAACCATTATAATGGAACTAAAATGTTCTATCCACAGTCCAAAGGTTACCATTTACAAGATTAAACAGTTAGAACTATATGGAACCAACCCTAAAAATAAAAGAAGTCCTCTACAAGGGGTCTTTCAAGACTTCTTCGGATGACCTCTCTGCTATACCTATTTAAGCCCTCTTCACCATTCAATGTCTTAAATACATCTTGTATTAGTTATTTATGGACATTGGAATTCAATTTCGACAATTTGCTTCCAATAGTTTCTGTGAGATCTAATGAGTGGTATTTTGATAGTCCTCTGGACCCAATATTGCATCTCAGTGGATCCTGTCCAAAAACCATCAAGGTCTTTTTGTTTACTTACCCTTTCTAAAGTTCAGATTATTCAGTTTGAATTAGGGAGATATTTACAACCACAGGTCAAATTTACTTTTTCTGTGCTATATACCATGACTGCATACATTAGCCAAGCAATTATGCTATTTCAGGAAGTTTAGAACGTTCCCAATTGTCCCATAGTTTTTTAATCACTGAATTTTAATGGTAAACTGATAGGCCTCAAGTCATCTGATATAGGGGAAGAGGGGGTGAAAAGTCACAGGGGTAAAAAGTCACAGGCCTTTTTGACCAACTTGCAGTGACCTAATTCTTAAGCTTAAATCATAATTTGGGACACTTTTATGAGAAGAATGTCTGCAGGGAATATGAAAATTATACTCATTGTGCAAAGTGGGTTTTTACCCACCTCATACATTTTTGGTGTCCCAAACAGGTTTTATCGATTCAGAACTTTCTCTATTTATGTCTGGTCACTGTGACATAGGAAGTTGTGCTAGTGTTTCAAGGTCTTTTGGATAATTGTCTTTCATGCTGTGAACCCATTTTTGGCCATTTGGCCACCAAGATGCCAGGATCATGTGTTGAATTTAAAAAACAGCTGAGGGGTGAAATGTCACACTGTGACATTTCACCCCAGCACAGTGATATTTTACCATAGGGTACCGAGAAGTCGGTATTCTGTGTTAAGGAAAGTAAAATATTCCACACTAGAAGCTTTTAGCTTACAATCTTATCATCATCCATCATCAATAATACTGATGAGAAAGCATTGCAGCAAAATTTCATTTAGCAAAATTTGGGCAATTTCTGATGCCGGCTTTGCTGATGGTGCATTGTCATTGCATGCCGATAGCGTTTGAAGGCTCACTATAAAATTCATGCACAAGGATGACTATCAAGTCTAGGTCTGCATATTACCTGATATAGTCTTGTATGTTCACAACAATTGCATGTGACTTGTTACCCCATGGTTGTGACTTCTTGACCCTGACATGGGGTAAAAAGTCACAGCGGACTTTGCCTTAAATAATTGTGAACTGACTAAAGTCTATTTACAACACAGCAGCGATCATTTGATACAACTATAGTCAACTAAATACTGCATAATTGTGCCAAAGGTCATTCAGATCTAACAAACACCTGCTCTGTTCTGGGGCTTTTTCTGAATTTTGTGACTTCTGACCCCCGCCTCCCCTACTGGTCTATTGATCGATCTCTGATCAGACAGGTAGAGTCAGTTGATTGAATAATGTAAACAAATTTTAAAACAGGCTTTACTGGTGGCTTATTTTCTGCATAGAAAAATGGCTATTTAGTGAAAATTGGCAATATACTTCTTGGGCCATAAACAATAGACATGTTTAGAAATCATCATTATAAATGAGTTGTTACACCCAATAGGCTTGAACTGCCCGATCACTTGATCGGGCGGCCTTTGTCAACCACATGGGCCTTTTTTCAATTGGCCCAAAAGTTTGCTTTCCCAATCAGTTGATCGGGCATCCTTTGTCACTGAAACCCAAAGGCTTGCTCTGGGACAAAAGGTCTGCTGGCCCGATCAAGTGATCGGGCATCCTTTGCCCAAAGGCTTGATCTGGGCCAAAAGGCTTGATGAAAAGTTCCTTGGCCTTTCCAAAAGTCTTGATCTGCCTAAATCACTTAGCTGCATTTTCCAAAAGGCTTGATCCTCAAAGTCATTGAATTATCATGGAAAAGGGCCAGCAATCCTTTGGGCCGGAGTCCTTTTTGTGCCCGAACAGTGAGCTATTTGCAAAATTCAGTGACTATTTGCAAAATTCATTGCTATTTGAGGGGAGGGGGTTTGGCAGCCAAATAAATTTATTTCACAGGTAAATTTGTTAAATGAATGTTTCAAAATACCATAAATTGAGTGAAATTAAGTCTTTTTTTTTTCAAAAACATTTTGAGGTTGATAAATAAGTAATTTATAGTGGAGTTGAACCTATGCCATCCCAACACTCTGTCAGATTATCTCAGCTGCTCTACCAACTGAGCTAATGAGGACACAGTACAATTAGGTAAGAACATAGTATTTAAACTGCAAGTGCCACCAGAGGCACTGCAGGTGATCAGGTGATTGGGTGATCAGGTGAGCTATTTTTAGACCATGCTGCTTCAGCTTGCTGGATGATCAATGCTTGATCATGGTGCATAGGGGATTATCAACTCCCTAGCCGCCTTCCTTACAGTGCTGACACCCCTGCTCTCTCCACTGTCAGCTCCTTGTCACAAGACAACTTGTGAGTTAAAGATAGCTACATAACCAACATAAAGTACCTGATTGTATGAACTGTCATGGTGGCTTAGTGGTAGTGCGCAGGACTAGAGTTCCAAACATTGTGAGTTCAAATCACACCCATGGAATTTTTGTTTTTCAACTTGGGCTACACCACATGGCCAGGTTTTCTTGACAACAAAAAAAGGACTACTTGTATATAAAATAAGCATTGATTGTGATTCCTAACAAATTGTTTTCAGCATTAACAACTATAGGAGGGTGGGAGTTTTATCAGAAATGGCCTACAAAAAGGGATACTCCCCCAGGGGACATCTGCACAAGGATTCGCCACAGTAATTTTAACCAGAAACCAACACCAATATCACACCATTTTAATCCTTATATATATATATATACCATTATTTCTAAAAAAAAAATTTAATTTTTTTATCTAAATATTTTTTTGGTTATTTCGTTTTATTTCCAAAAATTTTCTTGTAAAAACATTTTTTTTGTTCTTCAATTTTTTTTCTTACATCCCCTCCCCTCCCCCCTCAAGACATTATTTCCCTGACATTTTTCTCCCTGCCTTTCTTTACTGAGTTTGAATATAGGCGGAGCCACATGTTGCGACTTTCTTTACTGAGTTTGAATATAGGCGGAGCCACATGTGGTGACTTTGCATCAAGTATATGGGTAACCCGGACAAAGACAGTGATGACCTCAAATAGTTCACTTTGACTTTTTGAAAAGTACAATGAACTTTGCAAATAGTTCGAATGAACTTTTTCAAGACTATTTGAGAATCAGTACTTTTGGCATCAAGACTATTGGTAAAAGCATTAGTGATATTACTCACAGGGCAAATCAAAAAATATACATTTTCTGGTAAATACAGATGTTGCTTTTTATCTTCCATCAGAATATTTCTTGATTTTAGTTTATCTATACCTACTAGTCACCAAATTGCTCATTGCACTTGTATTATCATACAATCATACAATCATACATATATACTTAGAGATTTCAAAGCAGCCTAAAATAGTTTCACTGCCAGTGCAAATATAGGACCTTCGAAACTATTTTTAGTAAGTTACTTGAGATCTCTTTTACAACCCTGATCAGATAGGTCTGATACAGCCTCATGTGCAATACAGAACCTTTGAGTCCATTTTTAACTTTCATCTTTTCCCATCGATATCATTGACCTGGAGTTCTTTTGAAGAGAACATGATCCTTGGCAAATTGGGTCTGAAATGTGAGTCGGTGTTTGTTCTATTGACTTTCCTCACTAAAGCCAGTAATGAGGGCATTATTGTGTGGACAAAACATGGTGTGGGGCCACCATCCTGTAAACAGTCTATCTCCTGTGGAATAAACCTCAGAATGGAGCTCCATTGTCAAGTGGCACGTGGAGGCAGATTGCTTCAAATCAAAGTTTTTGTGAATGCAGCAATTTTTTGGGCTCAAAAATTAATATTAAAATAAAAACAGCGAAAAAAACAGGAGGAAGAGTTGGAGAAACTAATTTATCAGACATAGACATTCCAACCACTTTTGTAGGTGTGCCATATGTAGCCATTTACTTTATTAAAGTTTTTAGCACTGAATGGCAGGCCTATAGCATACTGTACTTATACATTCCAAATGGTAAGCAATGACAACCATAAAGCAATAAACTAAAGTGGTATTGCAAGTATGGATATCTATGCAAATGATATCTGGCATGTAAAGGTAACATCAACAGAGCCAAAAGGATGTGATATGTGTAATATCATAAATCAATTTGTACATAACTGTGTGAAATGCAATGGGTTGGTATTTCTCTGTTATTGATGGAATTGCCAAATGATTCCAGTCAGGCAAATGTAGAGTTATTATTCATAAATAGGCCTATTGCTGCTAGTACTGCACTAACAGGGGCCATAAACAATAGACATGTTTAGGAATCATCATTATAAATGCTTGATATTACTCGCAGGGCAAATCAAATAAAAATATTCAGATAAATATTGATGTTGCTTTTTATCTTCCATCATAAGTGGTGACTTATTCATGTGCCCTGTGAGTCTCATTGGTAACAATTTCAATTGAATGCCATGCACTCAGTCCTCCATATTTAAATGCATTTAGTCCCAACTGTGCTGCATGATGGATGCATGGACATAACAATAGAAGAATCGTTAAAATGCAACATTTGACATTTCCATAGAAAATTCCAGTCAGTATTGAACCACGGCTATAGATTTCTAAGAACATATAATTAGCTAAACTGCATTACAAATTTACCAAGGGAGGGAGATTTCGTAATCAGCTCCATAGTTACAGACTGTGATTCATTTATTAGTAATTATACTGTGAATTTGTGAAAAGGACTTTTGGAGTCTGTTAAACTTTTTATGATGGGTGAATCATGAGATCTGCAAAATACAGTCTACTAAAGAGGACAAACAAAGTATATAATTCTTCACTCTCTTTGCACAATAATGTTTTCCTATTTAATGGAAGAAATCAGTGAACTTACTTTAAAAGTAGCTCGAAAGCCTCTGGCTGGTTGGCGTAGATGGCAAAGTGGAGCGGGGTGGGTCCTCTCCTTGCCCCAGCGCTGTCTTCGGCCGGGAGATTGGGGTCCGCTCCGAGTTCGATCAACTTCTCGCAAACCTCGAGTTCCCCCTTTTGGGCGGCTACGCACAGCGGACTGAAGCCATCTTTGTTGGAGATGTCGATAGTCTGAAAGAAAATTAAACATCTTTGAAAATTTTTGAAGGCGTCTTGTGTGAAAGGTAACTAAGGAGGACATAGATGGTTTGGCAATCGGCATCACTGCGAAGGAATATGGAATATCCACAAATCTCTGAACCTCCTCAGAACTGTTCTTTTCTATTTTTATGAAGTTCCAATTTTAAAGTGAGATTCAGTAGAATTTTTTTGTTCCATTTTTGCAATTGTGGTTTCTACTTTTTCTTCTTCTTCAAGTATGGCAGTCAATATCTAGACTGAATAGGCCTATACATTGCACCTGTAGGACACACCAAAATTTCTCACAAACTGCCTTCGAATTGAAAAGTTCTTGGAAATCGAAAGTGGAATGGTGAAATGTTGTGATGTCAACTGGTCTCAACAAGATACAGTCTCCATGATTAGCCAAGCCATGAATAATGCAAGGAGTATTTGTATCTGTTTGACCAATGGCCCAATCAATGACCCTGTGATAACAACAACCCACAGCAAAGGGTGGTTGCACAGTTCACCCATTAATAATCAATCACAAAATGGTTTAGTCAATGAGTTTATTACAAACTGCTATCAGAATTATAGAAACTATTTGTGAAACAAAACAACAAAGGCCCATTTTTCGTTGAGTCACTAACAAAAATATGTTCTTGGTATAGGTATTTTTCCTTAAATACAAAATATTTTAATCTCATGAATGGGGACTTTTTTTGCAATTAGTACAAATGGATACTTTAGAATATTTCTTTCAAATGTCAATGACTTTGGCATCGTACCTTACATTGGACAGATGCCTTTCTTTCTGAAGTAGTAAATTTATCATGCATGTGGTAAAATAAAATGAAAAAATAATACTAGAAAATTCCAGCCAAGTGACTTCTTGTTAATAATAAGGGGCACATGGGAATGCGTTTACTTGTGACATTTCAAGAGAGCTGTGCAATGTGCATGCAATAAATACATTTTACAAAAGGCAGTAACTTTTACTGCGACATATTTTTAAAGGGCTCTTACTTCCTGTGAAGTTAACGTTAAGTGAATATTGACAAATCCATCAGGATATATGTCATGAGTTTCGAAACTTTTAAAGGGTAAGTGTAAAAAAAGTCTGCGAATAACATAGCCCTATGCAAAAAAAAAAGTAAAGGCAAAAAAAAAAAGTAAAAAAGCTAGGTTCGTTTACTTTAACGATTTTTGATGGCCCTTTAATTAATTTCTTCTATCAATCAATGTTTTTGCTACTTTTTTACATCATGCCTGACAGGCTCTTTTAATGGGACCCACTGAAATTGTGGACCCATTACAGATTGATCATCAATCACCTCAAATGCCCTGATGTGAGGTATTTCGGTGTGGTATTGCACCTGATTCGATGTATTGGAATTTAAATGTGTTAAACATGTTTTGATAGACGAATACTGTTAAATTTTCTATTGGTTTAGAATTACTACCATAAGGTTTTGGTGTGTCTGCATTCAACTAAAATACTTCTTCTAAGTTCAAACAGGTGTGGTAAAAATAGAAGGTTTTGCACACAGTTTAGAGTAGCATCAGCATATTCATTGGTCCCTGAATCTGAATGAGGTGGTGTAACTTAACCAACAATTAATTTAAAAGCACAAAAAATTAAATAAAAGGGAAATGGTTTTAAAACTAAACCAATGACTCAAGACTCAAGATATTTTATTTCTTTCTGAAACGTTATGTTTCAATAAAGAGGGAGGACATCTCTAAGACAAGAAATTATCGCAGGCGAGATGCCCCCCCTAAAAAAAAAAAATTAAAAGATCATATCATCATCCCAGAGAGATCCATTAAAGAAATAAAATAAACAATAGCGTACAGAAAATCAAAGCAACACTGGTACAATGAGTGCATATTGGGTGAAGAACCAAATATATACTAGAACCCTGTAACTGACCAAGGTCAGTGACTAAGAATTTACCAAGCTTTTACCAGTTCATGCAGCATAGCCCAAAGACAGCTTGCAACAATATTGTGGTGCACAGTGCCACCGTGGTGCACAGTGAGACAGTGGCGCACAGAGCCACTGCTCTGCACATGCCACTCTGGTGCACAGTGCAACTGTGACTGCGACTGTGACTGTGGTGCTAAACTGCCACTGCGGTGCACACTGTGGTCCAAACTGCCACTGTGTTGCACACTGTCACTGTGTTGCACACTGACACTGTTGTGCACACTGCCACTGTGGTGCACAGTGCCACTGTGGTGCACTCTGCCACTGTGGTGCACTCTGCCATTGCGATGCAGCCTGCCATTGTGCCACAGTGATGCGCAGTGCCACCATGATGCACAGTGCCATAATGATGCACAGTGCCACCATGATGCACAGTGCCACCATGATGCACAGTGCCACCATGATGCAAAGTGCCACCATGATGCACAATTATGATAACCCTAAGCACATATCAAGAGTGAAAGCGGGTGTTCCAGTCTCTGCAGAGCTACAGTCATTTGATAAGGTGTGGGAAAGATGAATTTTTCAGGGTTCACCGATCTTTTACCTGTCAATGTTACAAGAAAATACACATTAAATTAAATCAAGAGGAGAATCTGAGCTTTCCAAAACTGCTTGTGTCGTTCATGTAGCTTTATAAGAACCGGAGATACAGCCCATTGAAATAACGGTAAAATTGCGATATTTCATCGAAAAATGGTCCCTGAAAATTTCAAGTTTTGAACTTCAATTTGTTCCAGAAGGCAAACGGTTGGGAGGAGAGACTTGAAATTGCACAAACTACTGTAAATGTGTTAGGACTACTCCCCCAAATATTATTGAATTTTTTGAAGATGTATTTCTGAGTAAAAAAAATGCAAAGATGTAAAATCATGACCGAAAACATGAATTTTTCAGGGTCGGGCGATCTTTTTAACTAGTAGAGATACGTTAAAATGGTGTGTTTTTACATGTTGCGCGGTATGCAATATTCGTGATTTTTTAACAAATCAGCATGAAAAGATATCTGAATTCCGATTTCAGGCATCAAACAAACTGGCTGGCGCCTTCCAGAAACCAGAAGATGAGACTGATATCCGACAAAAAAGACAATTTTCAGAATTTTTGAAAATCGCCCATATTTGAACTTTGAGGGGTCAAATGACCTTGAAAAATGAGGTCAAGGTCAAATCTGAAGGTCTGTATGGGGTTTTTGGGGTATGTTAAGGGTAGTTTGTTATACATTTGCATGACCTCAAATGACTCCTTCATGGTTTTCGAAGACCCACAGCCTGTGTCACGGGTAGTCACTTCACTAAAATGACCGCTGTTGCCGAACCGTTGCAGATATTGGAATAAAAAAGTGGCGTGCGAATGGCCCCAGATGCTACGCATTCCCTGGTGTATCCAGCGTCTCTCTATAAAGTGTGGTTCTTGAGATTACGTGAAAAAACCTAAAACGGTGTTTTTCCTGTAGCTCCGGTTCCGCTTGAGCGATTCCAGAAATTTTTGTGCCTAAATACAGCCTAGTACTTTTGAGTAAGACATGAGCTGTACAATGATGCCACCTGTTATGGTTGCCGAGTAATAGGCCATCGAAATTTCCAAAATTTCATGTTTGAAAGGCCCTGTGACCTTGAAAAATAGGTCAAGGTCATTTCTTTCGGGTGTGGCCCAGTTTTAGTCCTAGAGGTACCCTGTGAAAAAGTTTCGTGAAAATCGGAGAAAAAAAAGTGAAATAATAATAAGAAGAATAAGAATAAGAAGAATAATACCAAAACCAATAAGAATTTACCATGTAATGGTAAATTCTTAATTATATATTATATAATATGATGAGAACAAAAGTATGAGGACATTAGGATAAGAGCAATATTCCAGAAAAGGTAATTGCACATTTGGAGGAGTATGTAATGAGAAATTCCAAAGAGTAAAAGGGTTTTAAGCCCAAACATCACATGAGAGTGAAGAAAAACTCCAATCTAACAAGGACAGAACAAGGCTAATGTAAGTCTAAAATACCTCTGTCTGGCTCTGGTGGATGTAGAACCTCCTCAAGAAAAGTCCAAAAAGTTTTTAAAATCCAAAATCAATTGAGAATTGAGAAATAAAAGTGTCCTGTCTCTTTCTTCCAGATGAAATCCTGATTTCAAAGTTGTTCTAACTCTTCAAAACGAATCAATGGTCATCAAAAACTGCCAAGAGTCTCTCTTGACCATAGATGTTCCAAGAGAATCAACAGTTGACCAACCAATAAGAAGTCTCCAGCAGAATCACGCTGAGGTCGAGAGTTGATGAGAGAGAGGGACTTGTGACAGGAGCCAGGGGACTCTATTGATCTTTGCCATGGTGACAAAGTAAACAGAAACCTGGGCAGCCTCCTTGTGCTGCACTTCCCACAGGTGAGGGGATGTAGGTGGAGGTAGGCCTAGATCTACTGGTGACTGGTGTTTAATGGGATAAACTGATGCAGTCCAAAGTCCCTTTCCTTCACACTGTTTTTCACACAGATTAGAGCTAATGACATGCAGTTCACTAACCAGTGCATGTATAACGTATTTAAAATAGTCCTAATGTAAGCCAAGCTTGTAGAAGATGAATTATAGAACACACTCAATTGGTAAATGAAATGAGAACTCCCCTACTCATTGCTGTATATGGCAGAATTGAGGGATTTTTGGATTTAAGCTATTTTAAGGGGATTGTTTAATAATCTGGAATTAAGGATCAGACATAAAATTCTGATTCCAATTCTAGAACACAAATCCAAGGATAAAACTCTTTGCCAACCAAATTAACACCTGTTCCCCGCTACTTAAGCTGGATTATCCTTGTTCAAGAAATTAATTCCTCTTGAGTCAGAGGTCCATATATTTTAAAATGAGCAATCATTTGAAACAACTTGATGACTGGTGACATTTTGCTTGACCGAAAGTGCCAAAAAGTAATTATCTTAAAAAGTCATAAAATGTTATAAGTATATAATATGAAAAGAAGAAGCATGACATTTATTTAATGTAATTCTCGCTTGCTGTCTTTGAAAAGAAAAATAAAAGAAGAAAAAAAAAATACATCATTATTGCAATTTATGAAAGTTCTTGGCGCCTATCAAAATTATTTAAACTATTTTGCCTATAGATGTCTATGATCGATTTCCAAAATATATTTTGTGAGAAAGAAGGTTTCGTAATTGACCTAAAATTAGACTGACTAATGAGAAAAGTGAGACAAATTGAGTGCTAAAGAAGCTAACTCAGGAAATTAATTATTCAGTTCCTACTTGGCAACCGGCTGCACTGAACATCAGTTTACACCTCTACAGTTTAAAGATCTTCGGCACTCCAAGAGACAACGCGCAGCTTCTTCGATTTCATATAAACGTCAAATCGAAGTACTTGGCCAGCTTTGCAATGAGTGAGAGACTTTAAATGTCATTCAATTCTGGCACAGAGCACTCCTTTTATGATGTATGAGCTGCATGCATGACAGTGATAAATTTCTTTAAAAGCCACATGCAGTGTTATAAACAAGAAGTCAACTATATGATCAATTGTCTTTTAAATGTGATAAACTCGCTCAGACTAAAATAAAGCCTGTTCAGAGCAATCGGAGTTACAGAGAAGGAATCACACATCAGCCACTTCTATAGGGCCTGTATATGTTGAGATTGAATTAATAATGAGTAAATCTCAACAAGCGGGAAAATCTCTTACAGCTGCTTGTTTGCGGAATAGCGGCCCAAACAGTTTCAAAATTAATTTTCAACTTGGTCGTGTAATGTAACTGGCTTAAAACTGTTTTGGTTTTGTCAGTTATGGTTAATCAGCTGATTCAGTGCTTATCATATACATCAGCATGGGTGACAATAAACAAACTAATTAAATGACTTAAGATACTTCATCAAATAAGAAGATTAGGAGACCAACAGAAAACAGTCGACGATGTAGCAAAGCCAGTTTGCAAATTGAAAATAAGAAAATTAATTTTTAGTGGTCCGCCAATTTCGCAAAGAGCTATAAATTTATTTTGGTCAACTCCTATTCATGTTTCAGCAATCAGAAATTATATGTACCTGTTATTCAGAAAGGGAAAATCACTTGAAAATGAAGGAAAATTTAGGGTTTAGGATTCAACTAAGTCAAAGAGTAAAACTTGGGTGGATAGAGTTTTTTTCCAAGGATGATCATGAAGAGAGAACCACTATTGTGTAAATAGTACAGACTGCATTCATTACAATTTAGATGATTCCAGTACGTCTATGAATCCACTTCCATTAATGTACTAATTATGAAGCACGCAGATCACAACATGTACAAACAATTCAAAAGGTTTCCACTTACAGACAGAGTGATGCATCAAAAAGTCAGGAAACTCCCAGCAACAGTGCCAACAAACCACAACAAATACTTTTGATGGACTCTTAATAATCTAAATACGTATCTAAATACGTATCTAAGTGCAACTATAATCTAACTTTATGAAATTTCAAGTACACTGGTAAGAAATACAGGGGCCACAGCTGAAACTGCAACTGTGACTTACTCACTTATTACTCAATGCAAATTTAGATTTTCTCAATATCCATGTTAAGGCCTGTGCAGTAAACCACGGCTAAGGCTTTAACCATTACAATCTAAATATTTCTTAACTTTTATGCATTGAAATCTCATTTTATAAAACTTTGGTGCCACAGCTAAAACTGTGACTAACTTACATATTTCTACGTACAAGCTGGTTATTATTGAAGTTTAAAAACTACTTCACTACCACTAGATATAGTATGTTAAGGCCTGTGCAGTAAACCACGGCTAAGGCCATTAACATTAAAATCTAAATACCTCATAACTTTAAGGCGTCTAAATTTCGTTTTATAAAACTTCGGTGCCACAGCTAAAACTGTAACTAACTTACATATTTCTACGTACAAGCTGGTTATTATTGAAGTTTAAAAACTACTTCACTACCACTAGATATAGTATGTTAAGGCCTGTGCAGTAAACCACGGCTAAGGCCATAACATTAGAATCTAAATACCTCATAACTTTAAGGCGTCTAAATTTCATTTTATAAAACTTCGGTGCCACAGCTAAAACTAACTTACATATCTCTACGAACAAGCTTGGTTATTATTGTAGTATTAGAAATACTTTATTATCGCTAGATACATGGTATGTTAAGGCCTGGGCAGTAAACCACGGCTAAGGCCTTACTAATACTATGTGAAGGATAGAGCTAATGTTTTTGTCAAATTTTACACGTTAATTGTGCCAAAATGGCATCTTTGCAATCGGCTATTTCACAAATTGTGGATTTTTTGTCACCGACACCTACTACCTCTCGTCGCGTACAACCCCGACGCAATAAACAAAAACGTCAAGATGAGGATTTCATCTATCCCACTCAAATTACTAATGGTTCGATTGACTTGACTTCAACTTTGACTGACAGTGACCTACACTTTGACACACCGAAGCAAAATGTGGTGATAAAAAATCAGCCTGTAGTGGGTGATAATTCTATTCAAATTGTTTCACAATCACAAGATGTCGATCAAATTTCTGATAGTCCGTCCCTTGATACCATCCCTGAAACACAATCCCAGAATGTGATTTCTGATACACAATTAACACAATCCCAGGATGTGATCCCTGACACACAACTGTCCCCTGGTGTTTTTAATTCCACAATGTCTGACATGGGAACACAGTCTCCGTTGTTCAACACCCCATTTTCAGAATTTTCTGGCAACTCTGTTGATGATTGTGAACTGGGGCCTTTGTCGTCCACTCCAAACATGTCTATGGGCCACCGTAGCCTATCTAGTCGGATTCTGGTCAGACCAGATCAAACATCTGAAGAATCGTCGACACAGACCTTGTCTGCAGAGACGAGTGACAAGCTGTGCCAAACTGCTACTGTTAAAGAGGCACTTACAAATCAAGACGTTCTACTCTTTCGTTCAAATGGAAACTTGCCCATTCTTTCCAATTTTTTTAAATTCAAATTTTCGTACAAGGGCATCACATTCTCTAGTGCCGAACAGGCATTTCAGCATAGGATGGCAATTTTTCATTCAAGACCAGATATTGCCAGAAATATCTTGATGGCAAGCCACCCTACTGAAGCCAAATTCATCAGTAAAAGAGTAAAAAAATGTGAACAGTGGCATGAATCTAAGCATTCCATTATGGCGGACGTCCTGCAGGCGAAGGCAGACCAGTGTGCTAAATTCACAGAATCCCTGTTGAAGACTGGTCGTAAACGCCTTATTCACAACATAGACACTGACTCCTACTGGGGCTGTGGTGCAGATTTACTTGGCCGTAACATGATGGGCACACTGCTTGAGGAACTCAGAGACAAACTTGGTGAACAGGTACCTACTACATCAATGCCTGTCTCATCAATTCCATCAATTCAAGAAAATGACGTTGTCTCCTCGAACTCCCCTTCAAAATTCGGTGCCCCAACCTCAACCCGTCAGAAAACTCTTGTTCTAGGAAACTCCAATGCTAGAGGAGTTGCTCAAGGCCTCAATAGTCGAGGAATTGATGCTGTAGGTTACACCATCCCCGGTGGAACCATTCCCTACATTATGTCGCGACTAAAACATGTCAAGACTACGAAATCTCCTGACAGTGTACTTCTAATAGCTGGAGATATTGAGGCTGCCAATGGTCTCACAGCTGAAGCGATAAGTGCCCGACTTGAACATCTTGTAAAAGAAGCAAAACAACAGTTCCCGTGGTCTCGTATCATTTTGTCTGGATTACCGCAAGCGGGCAACAACTATCGACAGAACACCATTCGTGAAATAAACCATCGTCTTGAAGTAATTTCCTGTAATGACCGACTTGTCGAATTTGTTGACAATTCAAGAGCTCGTCTCAAAGACAATATTCACATGTCAAATGTATCTAAAGATAAATTATGTTTCACTGTTTCGCGTATTGTTAAGAAGTTTTCTCTGTGAACTGGTTCCAGTCTCAGCCATTGTTAGAACAGTCATTACTATGTCGAAATTTCAATGATGATTACTTAAGAGAAGGAGTGGTTGATAATATTTGTTTAGACACTTGTATGGTAAATGAAAGTGAATTTTTAGACATAAATAGCTCACTACACATCCTCAGTTATCCATCGGAAAATAATTACGATTGTGTTAATGAAAATCTATTAAATGTGATGTCATGGAATATTCAAGGAATTGGAAAAAAATTTGAATTAGATGAAATCAGACAACTTCTTTTAAAAAATGATATTGTTTTTCTTTATGAAACAATGAAATTAGATAGTTATGACCCTCAGATAGACGGCTTTTACTACTTTCATTGTCAGAGAAGCTTTATGCACCCAAAAGCTAGGAGACCATCTGGTGGCATTGCAGTCCTAATAAAATATGACTTATATAAAAGCAAAATAGTTTCTATAGTCAAATCAAATGAACATATTATATGGTTAAAGATAAAATTCTTTAATCAAGAAATGTATCTTGGTGGTGTCTATATCCCTCCCTTGGGAAGTAGTATTAACATTTATAGTAGCTACAGTTTAGACTTATTCACTCAAATTAGGAATGATTTAGCCACGTATCTCGACACAACACCATTAGTTTCACTTTGTGGCGATTTCAACAGTAGGTGTGGGCTACTAAATGACTTTGAAAGTGACATAGTTGGCAAAGATTCTGAGGTTATTGCTGATTTAAATACTGTTTTGTGTAATAACACAAGAAAAAATTCTATGTGGTCTCAAAACCTAAGGAAATCTAAAGATAAAACCATAAACAATTATGGAAAGGACCTCATTGAACTTTGTAAAACTAGCAATATCAGAATAATGAATGGTTATTTTGATCCAAATGAAACTGAACACTTTACCTGTCATACTCCTTTAGGACAAAGTGTCATTGATTATTTATTATGCAGTGAAAGTATGTTTAACGTCTTGGAAAGTTTTAACATTGTATGTAAACTTGTTGAATCGGATCATACGCCTCTTACATTCTGCTTTAGTATTCCATGTTGCAAAAATCAATACATCATGGATGTCCCCGATAAAACTAGAAATTCCGAGAACAGTCTTCAAAAATTTGTTTTTGACTCTGAAAAACTTACGGAATATCTTTTAAATTTTGAGACCGATATCTCCCAAAATAATCTATTTAATTTGGGATGCGATATTGCCAGGAATGCTGGTGTTGATGCTGTAATTGATACAGTCTATGAATATGTGACAGGAAATATTCAGTCTACTTTCAAACTGAGGAAGTCCAGGTCCTCAAAGAATACTTTTCCAACTAATAATTGGTTTGATCAAGAATGTAAATATCATCGTAAAGTCACTAACGATTTTGCAAAACAAAATGATTTGTCAGTTGTATGTAACAAGGTTAAATATAAACTCCTAAATAAAAAATACAAGCAAGTAATACAGAGAAAAAAGAGAGAGTTTCAAAATAATAATAGGCAAACCATGCTAAATTTTCTCAGCAAAAATCAGTCAGAATGTTGGAAGCAATGGAAAAAGTTGAAAAGATCAAACAACATTCAAACTTCTGGTCCAGATCTAGAAACTTTTCATACATATTTTGAACAGCAGTCATATCCTCCGGAACGTGATTTCTTCGACACTGAACATATGAAATATATTGTTGACTCATTGCAGTCTAAATCATACATATGTAACAATTCCGTTTCTCAACAAATTTGTGATAGTGAAATAACTACAGAAGAAGTCTCATTACATTTCCGGAAGTTAAAAAACAACAAAGCTTCAGGTGTAGATGGAATTCCGGCAGAGTTTTATAAATATGCAAATGAAAAGCTGATAACACCTTTTTGCTCTGTATTCAATTATATATTTCAAAGAGGCGAATACCCAAGCCAATGGTCTGAAGGATTAATCAAAGCATTGCATAAAAAGGGAGATAAAGATAATCCTGATAATTATAGGAAAATTACAATAAATGTTGTCATGGCCAAACTTTTTGATTCTATTCTTAACAGTAGACTATATTTTAAAAATGAAGCCTTAGGAATAGATGATCCTTTTCAATTTGGATTTACACCAAATGCCAGCACTACTGATTCTGTATTTGTTCTAGACACTGTTATCAAATCTCAACAATTTAAGCGTAAACCTATTTATCTTTGTTTTGTAGATTTTACTAAGGCTTTCGATTATATTAATCGAAGTGCTCTCTATTATAAATTGATTAATCAAAATATTGGTGAAAAGATGCTTAAAATGATAATGAGTATGTATGATAAAGCTAAAGCTAGGGTTTGTCAGTCAGGCATTATGGGTGATACATTTGACAGTAAATGTGGTGTATTGCAGGGCGGTATCTTGAGCCCTAAATTATTTAATGAATATCTTTCAGATCTGCCCGGATACTTACAGAAAAAAGACGGTATTACCATTGACACTTTCAATATAACTCATATTGCTTATGCAGATGATATAGTGTTACTGGCCAATTCAGCTGAACAGTTGCAGTCATGTGTAAATAATTTCCATAATTTTTGCAGTAAATGGCATCTTATTGTGAATGTAAATAAAACTAAAGTAATGAAGATTGGAAACCGATCTACTGATTTTTCTGTCTACTATAATGGACAGCAAATTGAAGAGGTTGTAAATTTTAAATATCTTGGTCATGTGCTTACAAATAATTACAATATTCACAATGAAATGACAGACTATCTTGTGACACAGGCTCACAAAGCTATTTTTGCACTGCAAGGTGACACTAAACAATCTCTTGGTTACATTACTCCGCAATTGTCTATGAAAATGTTCGATACTTATATTTTGCCAATACTGGAATACAATTGTGAATTATGGACAAAATCAAAACCTATAAATGAAATAGAGAAAGTACAACTCGGTTACCTAAAACATATGTTAGGTGTAAGAAAGCAAACTTCCACACTTGCAGTCTATGGCGAGACAGGGAAGTTTCCTTTGCATCTTAGACAACAAATGAGAATGATCAATTATTGGCTTAAACTTGAGAAAAGACCAGATGATAATGTTCTTAAAAAATGTTTGAATTTTCAGAAAAATATACCTTCACGAACATGCTGGTTCAGCAAAATAAAACAGGTACTAGAGAACAACAATATACAGTTTGGAGAAATTAATGAGACAGACCTAATAAATGAAACGTTCTCTAAGATGTTTAAAGAGAAACTATACCAAAAGTATCAAAATGATTTTTTCCAAGAAATGAATGACTCGACTAAACAACCAAAACTTAGAACTTATAAATTAATGAAGACTGATTTCAGAATAGAACCTTATTTACTACATAATATTAACAGGAAATTATACACTAAAATTGCGAGATTTCGCACTAGCTCTCACAACCTTCGAATTGAAACTGGAAGACATGAAAGCCCTAAGTTGCCTGTAGAAAACAGAATTTGTAATAAGTGCGATTTAAATGAAGTTGAAAATGAAATACATTGTTTATTGTTATGTCCTAGTCATGGATTAGACAGAGAAAATCTTATTACTATATCATCTAATATAATATGCAACTTTGATCAACTCGATAATTTTGAAAAATTTTTAGCCATTATGACATCACGAGAACCCCAATTATTAAAAGCTATAGGTAAATTTCTTGTTAGTATTGATGTTTAATGATATAGTCTGTCGTTTTGCATTTCTTTTTAAATGTATATATATATATAGCCCATTGTGATTTAATTTACTGATTTGTCATGTCTTAGAATTAACATTTATTTAATTGGCTGGAACCTTAAATTGTATATATATTTTGTAAGATTGAAATTGATTATGTCTTTTTAAACTTGAACCATTTATTGTATGTTTGTATTACTATTTTGTTATTTTCTGTTATGACAAATGTGTCAGATGTGACATTTTGGTTGTCGTAATAAAAAAAAAAAAAAAAAAAAAAAAAAAAAAATAATAGCTGGTGGGACGTTGCATGGGGAAACCATTATAAACCAAGGGAACAAGTTGAGGCTCAGGTTGGCTCTCATTGGCTCTCACGCCATCCCCACATTCAGCAGCAATATCTGCTGCACAAAAACACTGGCAGATAAATAATGAAGAACAGCTAAGTCAGCTCTGATGTTCGTCCATGAAACATTCACACCAACATACATGCTGTAACATACAGTCATCAAAGTGTAATAAAGTATCTTGTGGGGAAAACAGTTTTTCAGCTTACGTTTTGGCTGTAAAAAACTGATTACAAATAAAGTTGTTTCGATTTGCGTCTTGTATAGGAAGAGCCATAATAAATCTGAGCCTATTTGGAGACCTCTCAGAGCCAAAATAAATCTGAGCCTATTTGGAGACCTCTCAGAGCCACAATAAATCTGAGCCTCTTTCTTTGGAAACATCTCAGAGCCACAATAAATCTCAGCCTATTTGGAGACCTCTCAGAGCCACAATAAATCTCAGCCTATTTGGAGACCTCTCAGAGCCACAATAAATCTCAGCCTCTTTTGAGACCTCTCAGAGCCACAATAAATCTGAGCCTATTTGGAGACCTCTTAGAGCCACAATAAATCTGAGCCTCTTTGCTGTGTTTGGAGACCTCTCAGCGCGACAATAAAATCTGAGCCTATTTGGAGACCTCTCAGAGCCACAATAAATCTGAGCCTATTTGGAGACCTCTCAGAGCCACAATAAATCTGAGCCTCTTTGGAGACCTCTAAGGTCTACAATAAATCTGAACCTCTTTGGAGACCTCTCAGAGCCAAAATAAATCTGAGCCTCTTTGGAGACCTCTCAGAGCCACAATAAATCTGAGCCTATTTGGAGACCTCTCAGAGCCACAATAAATCTGAGCCTCTTTGGAGACCTCTTAGAGCCACAATAAATCTGAGCCTCTTTCTTTGGAGACCTCTCAGAGCCACAATAAATCTGAGCCTATTTGGAGACCTCTCAGAGCCACAATAAATCTGAGCCTATTTGGAGACCTCTCAGAGCCACAATAAATCTGAGCCTCTTTGGAGACCTCTAAGGTCTACAATAAATCTGAACCTCTTTGGAGACCTCTCAGAGCCAAAATAAATCTGAGCCTCTTTGGAGACCTCTCAGAGCCACAATAAATCTGAGCCTCTTTGCTGTCTTTGGAGACCTCTCAGCGTAGCCTGATGACTGGCGAACTTCGTGTATTACGCCAGACATTGGGCGCTTCAGCACTCAATCCGATATACTGCATAACTCAATCCGATCGACGCTGATTGGTCCGCTCGATCATGTGACCACAATGTCGTTCCAAATGCAACGGCCCATCGTTTTTCACTGTCGGGCGTTGTTGCTGTTTATTTGCAGTATCGTGATGCTTCATTCGATGTCTTTTGCCGAGAAATACAGCGCAAATGATTGTTGTCGGCGAAATCCTGTTGAACATTGAGGATAAAGCTTCGCGCCGAAAGTATGCATAATTTCTAGGTCAACTTGATCACGTGACACAGATTGGACGATGTGCAGTATTTTGACAAAACCATGCTGGAAAATGGATAAAATTGATGGGGCATCTTATGTACACCCGGCAAAATGGTCTATTGGACTCTTTTCTTTCACATGTGAACGTATGGCCACGATTGGTGCAACAGGAAAAAAGGTGCACGATGTTTTCTGGACGACTGTCAGTAAATTACTATACATTCATGTTTAATTTCATGGCGGCGTCAGCATGTCGAGCTGAAACGGCCGCCCCTGAAGAGCGAATTTAAGCCGGATCCTTTGCACCTTTTTTTTGGAGGTCAGTAAACATGTTTTCTTTGCTGTGTAAAAGTTTCGTGGCGATTGCTTGAAGGACAAAAAAGGTGCACGGGGTTTTGTGAATGAAAATCGGCCCAGAAACATTGCGGCTGCACTTGTCAACATGGATTTTGGGGCAAATATTGATTGTCACGCATGGAATATAAGCTATATTCGTACATCTATCACATTTGAACAAGTTTCCATGGTTTTGTCATGTTGGATATCTTTTAAAACTTCCCGGAACGATCGTTAAAAACTCGTCGTCTGGAGCTGTCATGAGCGCCAAAACGTCAACAAAACCACGTGACCTCATTTCGAAATGGAGGCCAATATTCGGCCTAAAACACAAGGTAGGCCGGACGTTTGGGCTACTCTCAGCGCCACAATAAATCTGAACCTCTTTGGAGACCTCTAAGGTCTACAATAAATCTGAACCACTTTGGAGAACTCTCAGAGCCACAATAAATCTGAGCCTCGTTGGAGACCTCTAAGGTCTACAATAAATCTGAGCCTTTTTGGAGACCTCTAAGAGCCACAATAAATCTGAGCCTCTTTGGAGACCTCTAAGGTCTACAATAAATCTGAACCTCTTTGGAGACCTCTCAGAGCCAAAATAAATCTGAGCCTCTTTGGAGACCTCTCAGAGCCACAATAAATCTGAGCCTATTTGGAGACCTCTCATACCCGCAATAAATCTGAGCCTCTTTGGAGACCTCTCAGAGCCACAATAAATCTGAGCCTCTTTGGAGACCTCTCATACCCGCAATAAATCTGAGCCTCTTTGGAGACCTCTCATACCCGCAATAAATCTGAGCCTCTTTGGAGACCTCTCAGAGCCACAATAAATCTGAGCCTCTTTTGAGACCTCTCAGAGCTACAATAAATCTGAGCCTCTTTGGAGACCTCTCAGAGCCACAATAAATCTGACCCTCTTTTGAGACCTCTCAGAGCCACAATAAATCTGAGCCTATTTGGAGACCTCTTTAAGCCACAATAAATCTGAGCGTATTTGGAGACTTCTCAGCACCTAAGATATTCAAAAGCTATCAAGAGGCGACTGCTCTTCAGAGGGCATCAAGGTCTGGAAAGTGAAACTAAAATCATCCCCTCAAATAAAAATTCAATACAATTTCAGGATACTGCTCGTCAACCATACATATTTTGAACTATTGATTGTGTTCACAGTAGTCTAGCTCCAAATTAGCCCCCAAATGCAACTTGGCAATTAAGACAAGTAGGTGAGATATTGGAAACCAAATGGTTAATTAAAAGCGAACGCTGAGCAATATGCCGATGAATTTATGATCAGATATTGTGATTGTTGTTGTGTATCATAGGCAAATTGTCAAATATTATATAATTGTGAAGTTGCAGTCGTCGTTCCATGCAAGTTCCTGTCAGTAAATATAGACAGATAGTAGTGAGAGCATGAGTCTGAGATGGTATATTGAGAACCACCAAAGATCAAGGAAGTGCAAACTATATGTTCTGAAAACTTCATAAGAAAAAATCTGAGAATAATGCAACTTGGTATGGATTTAAAACTAATAAAATATGTAATCAGCTTCCATATCATGTTCATTAGTATGATGGGTTTTCAACAGCATTTGGTCTCACAATGGGCATCAGATTGACTAAGCACAGTCTGCCATTCAAGCAAGCGAGCGAGCGAAGCTGCAGACTAACGAAATTAAAGTCGAATTTTGTATAGAATTTGCATGTGGGTCACTGGAACTGCTGCCCCTAAGGTCCGCGCTGCTGCGTATCAGGTCCACCCAGCAGAACACAGCAGAACTGTACTTGGCTGCTTCAAAAATGCATGTTTGCGCGGACATGAAATAAAGCACCAGCAGTGAAATGATGTAGCCTGCTCTTTCATGCTTGCAACAAAGTCAGGCTGCTGTAGCATGGTAAGATACCAGAACGAGCTTTCCAGTGGAGGTTCCACAACCACCACAGCGTTTCTCCACTACTGAAGAATCTGATTGATGGCCTTGTGATGTGATGACCACTGTTGGTATCCCTACATGAAGCAACTTAAATCTAAAATGTGTTGCATACAGAGTGTTTTAAAAGGCAAATTTTACAAAAATTAGCAGATTTTAAACTTTGGTCGAAATGAAAAGACTTTTAAAAACAAATTCCTATTGCATTGGCTGAGAAACAACACAATAAAGAATAATTCTAAGCAGTTTCATGTATATTATCTTCTATTATAAATGCAACCTGGCAGCCAAAACTTGTTGATGCTTCTAAAAAAAATCCTTTGATGTTTTGAGCCAGTCCTCCCTGCTAGCAGTGTGGAGGACGGCAACACTGAAGGTGGGAAGGTGGGAACGCGGGAGAACTTGTTGAAGAGCTGCTTTATTGTGCCAAGAAGATACTTTTTACTCAGGCTTTTATAAATTAAGCCATGGTAAAAATCCAAAGTCTGCAGAACAGACATCAGTGGATCTGGCTTTTTTGGACTAGTGCATTTTTATTTTTGCCAATGGCAGTTCGGGGAAAGCCTGGGTTCTCATACTATGAATGTTCAGGTCACTATGCAGAACTATTCTGATGAAGATGGCAACTGCTTGAGACTTGAAATTCATGTTTCATGCAGATTTCAGTGTCTTTTGGCCGAACTTCAAAATTTATTAATTTGATTTTGTTCAGGTATTTTCAATTCAGCTTGCTCTTGGTATATTTGCCATGTGGCACAAACCCACTGACCTATCGGATTCTTTTTCCAAAGGACATATTTAAGCGCAAATTTTAAAAAGAAACTTTGAAAAATTTTTTGGTATGCCTGAAATCGGTGTCCACACAGTCACGTCAATCATATGCCCAGGCTACAGCAGCCTGACTTTGTTGCAAGCATGAGCGAGCAGGCTACAACATTTCACTGCTGGTGTTCTATTTCACGTCCTCGCACACATGCATTTTTGAAGCAGCCAAGCACAGTTCTGCTGTGTTCTGCTGAGTGCGGATACGCAGCAGCGCGGACCTTAGGGCCAGCAGTCCCAGTGACCCACATGCCAATTCGATACCCAATTCGACTTGAATTTTGTCAGTCTGCAGCCTCACTCGCTCGCCCGCTTGAATTTGGCAGACTGTTCTCAGTCAGGTATCTTACACCACCTGGTTGACAAACCTCCTTGTGTGGTACAGCTTTGCAACTGTTTTAAGAAACTCTGTTATATAACTGACAAAGTCAGCAGAACTTTATCTGGAGAAATTTATTAGATTGCATAAGGTGGTATTTTTGGCAGAAACCTTCAATTCTGTAGAGCGTAGACCACTCTGGAAAATGACAAAGACCTTCACTGAAGAGGGAAGCAAATAAAAAGTTGTATCAATTGACACTGTGTAAAGAAAGCCAGTCTCTTCCTGGTTCTCTGAAATGACGAAATTAATCATATGGTTGAGATAATGGCCACTGTTATGTAACCAAAGACATAATTCATCTTTTTTGAGCAATGTTAAGATTTCATGATTACACAATGCACAATACCATGCCACAAATGAGTGCGAGCAGGTTGCCCAGAATACTTGTATAGCAGTGCCCACAGGGGTATTGATTATCATAAAATTTCTATAAGTAATCTATTGAAGTTTTTCAGGATAAGGGAACTTAGCTGGCTACTAAGACACCAAGGCCCCTTAGCTTGGTGGAGAGGTTCCTTAGAGGGATTACAGAACTGTTTTTCTCAGCTTTTATATAATTTCATTGCAAAGTTTCTGTGTTTGTCATAATATTGAGATTAAATATAAATATCCTAATGTGTGAAATAAACAAAGACCAGATTGTGTGCAAGCACAGACTGTGCTTGAGCAAACCCACAATGTAATATGACAAGGTTTACATGCATTACAGCAAATGTGAGCATTTAAACCTTTGGCAAAGCTTTAAATTATGTACACAAAAATCAAACTTAATCTATCCATATAAGACCATAAAATATGCATTGTTAAACCGAGGCCTTCTGTTAACACCATGAATTTGGTGTATGCATCCTCCTTCTTCAAACATGTACATTAACATAAATATTGTTGAATGGATATTTCTAACATTTTTCAGTGGGGCCTGGTACATGTGCAGTTGTGTATTATTCAAATTTTTACTTAAAAAAAAAAAAAAGTAGGGGAGACTTAGGTAAGTTGTGTCGTTTTTGCCTTGGGTTGATTTTCTATTTAAAAACCTTACTTTGTGAAGCAATTAAAACAATGGAACACAAAAATTAGGGAGATAATGGTGGACCTTCACAAAGAGTTCTAGGTTGCACATCTGAACCTTGTGTTGCTGTAAGGTTTATCACTGGATTAGTCAGGTTGGTTGATCCCCTTTTTATTTAAACTTACATTGTATTTTACCTTTTTTTCACATATTTTAATCATTCATATAATTTTTGAAGCATATAACTGGTTTGTTATAGTATCTTATATTGACACAATTTATCTGTTGTCTAAATGTATCATATCGTGCCACCAGTCACTCCAAAATTAGTTTGCGGACAACGTCACTCAAAGTACAGCTTAAGTGTTACTCACAATTCTGACAACATATCAGTTAAACATGTTAAATTATAAGTAACATGGGGCAGTAGACATTCATGTTGCTAACTCAGCACTGTCCAATTGTAAGTTTTATCTATAAATTTTGAGTACAGAATTTTCACAATCAAAAATGACATTTTTGTCTGGTGCAGCTGAGACTGAGCCAAGGCCCACACCATCAGAATATGACCATCAATGGAGGCAGGTCTCGAACCTCCAACACTAGCTTCATGTATCAAATTAGGGAATCATCTGCCTGATTTAGTTTCAAATTAACGATGGTTTATAAAAGTCACAACTTGCCCCAGTCTCCCCTAGTGAGAATTAGAGTAAATTCTGGAATGCATGCAGCATTTACAGTACAATTTAATTTTTTTTGGTTTTGGAAGATTGTCTATCTCATTGATAATTTTATTCAATTCAAACCAAAATTATTGATTTAGAAGCACTGAAAATCAAGTAATTATGTTTTGGTCTAGATCCCATCCCTCATCCAACATCCTTCAAATAAACAGTTTGATTGTACATATCTGAAACTTTGGCAGGTATATCAAGGTATTTTCTTTCAGAAAAATTGATGTCCCATGCTCCATCACATTGTTCCAGCAACAGAACTGTGCAGTCTTGGGTTTGCTGCTGCGCTTCTTGATTTGTCAGTTTTATCAAGATTATATATGTGTTGGTAAAACAATGCAAGTCAGTTAACTAGTGTGTTTTCAGTATGGGCTTGATGAACCAATGCGAAATGAAATCTGCAAAGTTTTTCAAACAAAGGATTTTCACCTTAGGCATTCTCACTTCTGTAATCCTTCTAAGGGGACATTCTTAGTAGATTTCATGCTCTGCAAGTGGATGGAACTAACATAAGTACCCATAAGTACTTATGTTTGGCTGTTAGTGGATTCTTAGGTGCCTTACAGTTGTCATAAGTTGCCAAAGGTGCTGTAAGGACCCATTTAAGGGGCCATGGCTACTAGTGTTAGTACCTAAGTAGCTCATAAGTGGGTGTTTCATGTCTTAGTAACCACCTTAGTTCCCTTATCCTGAAAAACTTCATTAGGAATCTGAATAGCCCTGGTAGCTTAAAGAGGAACTTTTTGGTGCCAAAAATGATATTTTTCATGATACTTTCTCAGAAGACTCGTCAGGTATTGGCAAGATGCTGTGAAAAGTACTAAGAGTATACTATTAATCGGATAACCTTGTCAATGATTTCCTCTTTATGATATTATTCCATTATTGGAAAGAGGTGATAATTTCTTGCTTTTTACAGTTCAGTATGATAGTCCCCCAAGCATACCAAGATACTTCATATGATACAGATTTTTAAACATGAAACACACAATGATGTCACATGGCTTCAGTATTAAAAATCCAATGGGTGTGTTAAACAGTGTGCCTTGTTGTGACAAATGAGAATTGTAGTTTTTAGGCCCAAAATGTGAGAATACCAATGCAATTACAAAATTAAAGGAATAATCTGGAGGTTGTAACTTAAGGTCCATGCAGTAGTCCATCCTTAACATTGGAGATGAATTGCATAACACCCCATCATCAAAAACTTGAAACTGTTTTGCTTGAATTGTGTCAGAATTGGAAGTGATTCCATGAAAAACTCCCCAAAAAGCAAGGTAACGACGTGGACAGAAAACAACATAACTTATTCAAGGACTTGTCAATGGTGATATCCTAACAAAAGCACTTAAACCATGATGTCAGAGACTTATAAATTAGGTAACTACAAGTGAAAACTCCAATCAAGAAATGACGCCTCTTTATTCTTTAGTCAATCTGAACCAGGAGCAATTTTTGAAAGGTTACCACTTGATAATTCCTTTTCATGCATGTTTCAAATATCTGCCATTGATGTTATTCTGAGAAACATTAAAACTGGATCAGGCCCAGTCCAAAACATCTCTGATTTGCTATCACAACAGCAGAGATAAACAAAATGGTCGGATGAGACTCCGCTTACTCACCGATCTGATTCATGCCAAATTGATAAGATCAGTGGGATCACCAAATAAATATGTTGGCTCGATTATGGTTTTAAATGCTTTGTTCAGACACTAGGATGAGAATCCTTTAGCGTTTGGCAATGACAAGTTTAGGTTAATAACCATGGGAGAGGGAATATGTGATTTATCACCTGTGGGCTTTAGCCCGAGGTGTGATAAACACATATTCCTGATCCCATGGTGAATAACCGGCTTATACCATGAGACAAACAGTCAAACAGTCAAACATGAGATGATAAGTGGACAACAAATAATATGGGAATTATTACCCTGAAATACAGACATGTGATTGGCTGAGAGAGGTTGCCGAATCGTATAAGCCCTTGGATGAGTGATGTATTTTTCTCGCCACCTTGTTACTGCCTTCTTTTGGGGAGATTTTCGTGGAATATCTTTTAATTCTGATACACAAGTTAGCAGATATTTTTGACATAGAGATCACTGGTTGGCCCTTGTGTTCTTCTAGGTTTAGTTTTGAATTTTAGATGATGGTTTAGCTTTCTGGTTACTTTGATCTGGGATACAGAAGTAGAAAGATCCCATACTTTGGGTATAAATGTACAACAGGTGGATCCTCCTTTATTAAGACTGGGCAATGAAAAAATCCTGAAAAGATGATTAAACATCCAAAAAGACATGCTTAAGAATGGTAACAGAAAGAATTGGTTAGGAAGAGTGTGTCACATAATAAATAGCTGCGAGATTGAATATGACATCAGTAATATCGAAAACCCAGAAAATGTGTGTAGTAATGTTAAAACTAAGCTTTATGGTGGTGAGCAAGAGCAACTAATCGCTTCAATAAATGATAGCATACAACAGCCAAAACTTAGGACATATAAACTCTATAAAACTGACTGTCGTTTAGAACCCTACCTTCTCTTAAGAATTAGCCGCAAAATGTTAACAAAAATTGCCAGATTTAGAACTAGTTCACACAGCTTAAGAATTGAAACAGGGCGACATCAGAGGCCAAAATTGCCAGCCCCTGAAAGAATTTGTGAAAAGAGTACTTTGGATATGCCTGAAGACGAAATACATTGCTTGACTGTTTCGTCTGTTTGCCCCAGCAATGCAAGCAATCGACATAAACTCTTTTCAACAGCGTCTAAATTTGTACATAACTTCCAGTCATTAGATAATAAAAATAAATTTGTTGAAATAATGAAATGCAAGGAACCTGAATTGCTAATTAGTCTAGGGAAGTTCTTACAATTAGCCGATGTGTAAAGCAGATTTCTCCTACATCCACATGATTATGCTTGTAAATAATGCTCTATATGTAATAGATGTTAATGAATGCTTAACTTGATATATGCAATTGTGTTATATGTCTATTTACCTATCTGCCATATCTTTGTATGTATATATTTGTAACAAATAACAACAGTATGTGCAGTTTGATTCCTTAATTAGTTATTCTAAAAACACCCTGTGTAATGTTCTATATAACTCTCCTAAATAGTTTAGTAATAATTATGTATTTAATATAATCTTAACTGGTAATTAATGGTCAATGAACAAGATTTATAATGCTATATAATATATGTATCTGAAGTACAGGACCTGATAAACATTGACTAAAAATGTATATATATTTATATTTTTTAATTATTCAACTAACTGGGTGGCTGGAACTGGGATTAACTTAAAAAATACAATTATTTTATATTTTGTATGTATTGTATGTATGTGAACTTTGTCGATATATTGATGTGTATTCTATGTATTTATTACTATTTTAGCCTATGTTTTTCCTAATTGCTTTTGCCTGACATATGTATCATTTTTGATATTTGAATGTCGAATAAAATTTATATATATATTAACATTCTCTGGGTGGCCGACTTCACCTATCTCTCAAATAGCTCTCATTCCAATTTATCCTACAATATCCAGAAAATTGTGCTGATGCAGGACTCACATTTTTCATTTTGACTCCCATGCTGTTTTTCTTTTTCCACCAGCAATTACAGCATAGATCGATGAGGCTGGATTGATCAAGAGCTGGATATTAAAGAGTCATTTCCTCAAAGGCCACTCCTCCCAAATGTCTATTATTGTCACTCAAGGCCAAAGCGAAATGGAAATTTCCTGCAGCTTAACTTTGATTTTATCATGCAATAATTCTTTGATTGATGAAACCATGTTTACTGCCTCAAGGGGAGAATGCCAGAAAACTATGTGGAGAAAAAGTTTCATTTCAATGATAGATAAAATACAGATACCATCCAGGGAATGACAAATATCATAACTTTGCTATTGTGTGTTCCGATTGTTACAACCGAAATGATAAGTGCTTGCAGAATTGCACTGGCATGTTCCTTGTGAGGTCATATCCCTATCCAGCCGTGTTATTCTCTATGACTCATGGGCAGTTTGTGAGATCATATCCTGTACTTTCAATTCTATCAGAACATTTCACCTACTAAGTCACAGCAGTCACTACACTCTAAACCCAGGGTGGTCAGGATGATAACTCTAGAGTAAGTGGTAATCTTGTATAAGATTGAAATTGATTATGTCTTTTTAAACTTGAACCATTTATTGTATGTTTGTATTACTATTTTGTTATTTTCTGTTATGACAAATGTGTCAGATGTGACATTTTCGTTGTCGTAATAAAAAAAAAAAAAAAAAAAAAAAAAAGGTAATTCCTGATGCCTAAACCGACAACTCCTGGGCTTGCTTTTACTAAAATGGATTAGTTTAACCTTAGTTTAAGAGTTAAACTTTGGTTAGCTAATCTTGGAGTTTAACCATATTTTATCAAAATAGTTTAACCACAGATTAACTAACTGTGACATCTTCATCTGTAGCCTCAAAAAACTGTTGAAGAAATAAGTGCCTTTCATCTATATTTAGGAGAAGGAGACAAGATGTAAGTTGAGAAAATATTTTTTTACACTCCAACACAGCCTTTCCCTTGTCTTGTTTCATCTGTAATTCTCTAAATCCTCAAGAAAAATGCCATGAAAGTTTTGAACTGAGGACATAAACAAAACTGAGATTGAGGCTGAGTTTAACCTGAATGGTTAACTTGTGGATTAAGCTAACAGAGATCAATAATTTTCAAGAATTTGGATTGCAATGAGTTTAACAGGATCATCCAGAGAGGGAATCGTTATAATATTTAGTGTCAGTTGACAGTGCATTCAGATTTCAGAATGAGGCTCAAGTGGCTTGGCTCCTCCCCCCTAGCAACACCTTGGATACCAGCTTTATGGTTGGCGGGAACAGCCCCAGATAAGCTGATTTAGGCTTATCAATGCCAACATGTGGATGTTTTTTCACTGTAATACCACTTACCTTTAGGCATAAATTTACAAATCAAATAATTTTAAATTTGAATAATTCAACAATAGAAATGCTGCCATTCTATTTTATACGCACACATCGACACATGGATGATGCATAGATCTATAGAACCATCAATACAAAATGGAATTGATGAACTTTTTTTCTTGACCTTTACGTAATTATCATTTGAATATAACTTTTGTCCAATGTGAACAATAAGTGCACACATAGAAAATGACTAAAGAAATGTCAAAAAGTTCTTTGATTATAATTTACTTGTGGAAGGCTAAAAGAAGTGTATTGAATTGAACGAAAATAAAGCAAATTTGGTTTAAAAAAAAAGAAAAATAAGAAAGTTTTCACATTCTTTTTACATTAATTTTCACAATTTTTTTTCTTAAAATTGGCCTTTTCCCAATGTGTCAGTTACAAAATAGGGTTAGTGATTTGCTATATATTTGATAGCAAGTCATCTTGAATATTGTGAAAAAAAAGTGATATTTCTGTTGGCAAGGAAAATTTAACGTAAATGCAAATATTCTAAACAGATAGGCCTATAGTGTATTATGTAGCTATCCATTCACAATTAGAATAAGGATAATTATCAACACTGCAAAAGTACCAGCACAAGCTACATATTGGTAAATTGGTTAAACCTAGGACTCTGAAAATCACCAACAAGTGCAAAGAAATTCGGACACATGAACTTTTTAAAAAAATTAGGCAATGACACGCCAATGTTGTAATTTTTTTGAGATAAACTCTTCAAACACTTGTTTTATTTTTCAAACAGATAGGGAAAGGTTCTTTCAGTGGGACACATGGACTCTGTATAAATTATTTTTAAAAAGTGATATCTTGCTTGGCCTATGGGTTATTGATTGTCAACCAGGGCCTGAAATTAATTGTTTACTAAACCTAACAGAAAATTGACATTTGGCATAACTCAACATCTAAATTAGGGGATACATTTCTGAAATTAAAAATGAGATAGGGTACCTTTGAGTCAGTTAGCTGTGTTTTAAAAACATGACATCACAGGTACAAGTGCTGTCATATTTTTTTCCTTCCCCCTTCTACCTCCCATTGCTATCTTCTACACATATATCCTCTTCCCCTCTCCTCCATTCTCATCCTCATATCTCATTCTCATATCCCATCCTCCTAACTTCCATCCTATATCCATCTCCTCCTATCTCCTCTCATATGCCAACTCATCATCCCGTTTCCTCCTCCGATCTCCTTATCCTATTAACTTCCTACATGTATCTTCCAGCTCCTCACCCTACCTCCTTCTCCTCCTCCTCCTTCTTCTATCTCCTCCTTCCGTATCTTCCATCTGTCACTTCCTCCTTTCTCCTCCTAATATCTCCCCTATCTTCTCATCCTGTATCCTCCTCCTCTTGCTATCTCCTCATCCTATCTCCTCCTACTATCTTATCCGCGCCCCTTATCTCCTCCTACTTCCACTCTTTTATCCTTTCTCCCGTCTCTTCATTCTGACTCCTCATTCTAACTCCTCCTTTGGACAGTCTTCTGCACCTCCTCCCATCTGTGCCTCTTATCTTCTCCTCCCTCTATCCCTTTTATTCTCCATTTCCTCCTCCAATTCCTCCAACATTCCCTTCCTATCCCACACTGTAACCCCAGCTGTCGGTAGTTAGTTAAAACAACAGTACATGCAAACAACGATTTTCTTCCGTAAAGTGGCTCTTTTTCATATTAATTACGGTAGCTGCTGTTAAAGCAACACATCAGGTTTACAGTGCACCTCCTCATCCTATCTGTTAATTCCTATCTCGTCCTAACTTCCATTTCCCCATCCTATATCTACCTCTTCTTGTCTCCTTTAACTATTATATTGTCCTCCTTCCTCCACCTATCACAGCAGTAAATGAAATCTAAACAAACAATCAAGAAATTGACTTAGCACTGCACTATTTTGATAGGCAATTAATTGCATGGCTGCAGTAGAACACCCAGAGCTCAAAAATTAAAATATTGCGGCCTGCAACGGGGACAGTCCCATTGAAACAGGGTACTGCTAAGGGACAGATTGGGACATGCCCCAATTTTGTGATACAATAGTTGGAGTGGGGACAGGAACGGGAACCACCCTAGTACTGGGGCGTGCCCCGATAGCTTTGTGAAACCAGGCCCTGGATTTTAGAAACCACAATAACTTTGTATTATCTTCTTAAACCAGCCATGTGTGATGGTGGAGTTAATCTCAGTTTAACCTAGGTTTAAACTAGGATTAACATATGATAGAATCAAGATTAGTTTAACCAGTCAGGTTAACCAGTGAACCTAGATTAACCACCAGTTTAACTTTTAGTAGAATGAAACACGATTAAACCCCCAGTTTAACCCAGGATTAAGTCTGGATTAGTTTAACCTCCAGTTAAACCATCTTAGTAAAAGCAAGCCCTGGAGTCAAAATTACTAAAAGGTTGTCAATGTGACAAATATTGGGGATTAGTAAGCTACCACTCTGGTAATCAGAGCTACCAGATGGTGATCAAATTGACTACCTTTCGGACACTTACATAGTCAACATAGTCATTTTGATTATGATAGAATAGTCAAAATGACTTTCCAGGAAGTCAGTACCAAATTTTTGCAACCATTACTACCCTAAGGTACTTAGTGAGGTAGTCATAAACTAGTCACGGTGACAACCAAATGTTTAGAGTGTATACTTAGATCACAAGTTGCTCAATGACAAATTGACAGTTTTTGAAGACAAGAAAGAGATGAATGTATGTGTCAACACATATAAAGTAAGCTGTGAGTAATAAGTATTTCACATTACGAAATAATCAAGTTTCATGCCTATTTATGTCGTAGACAACTAACTTCGTCAGTAACTATGTGACATTTATTTATTTTTTATGCCATTTTTCGCTTTTTGGTTTATGTGTAGTGTTTAATTGTATACTATTATATTCATATGGCTATATTAGTGTATAAACAGAAATCATGAGTTGTCCTGGCTATTCCAACTCTGCTGTTCAACTTTGAACCAGACGAGGGATAGTGCAGGACGCTTTTTCGCTTTTTGCTTTAATAATTATGTGGTATACACAGTAATTGCGTACTATTATATTCATATATCTATTTGTATAATGTATTTTATTCACATATCTATTTGTATAATGTATTTGAATATGAATAGTCTATACACATATTTACTAATTATTTTTTGCATATATGTTATCAGAATAACATCTTTTGTATTGATTCATAATATTTAAAGTATATCCGGGGTTTATCTAAAGGGGGGGAGGGGGTGCACCTACCCTTTGGGTTACAGCAGTTTCTGCTCAGGTGCCCTCCTGTACAACATTTTACTTTTTTGCATATAAAATTTGCATGTATGTTCCATTTTATTGTAAGTACTCAAGTTGTGCAAATAAAATATCCTATCCTATCCTATCCTATCTCATTACAACTGCAGGGTACCCAAGAAGGAACAATGAGAGATTCCCCAAGTTTCTCCTTGTGGTATAGTTTCAAACATCTTTCATTGTTTATACTCTTGCTAAATTTTCAAGTTTGTGTGTAATTTTATCTGTGATGTTTGAAAAATAAAACATGATTCTTTCAACTTACCCCTTTCCCAGCCACACTGGCGATGGCCTGGATGGCACTTGGGTTGGAGTTGAGCACAGCCAGGTGGTAGGGCGTCCGCCCCTTGATGTCCATCCTCCTGACATTCGCCCCCCACTTCAAGAGGTCCTTGGCCAGGTCATTGGCCCTCAGGAAGACTGCCCAGTGGATGGCTGCCAGGCCCTCTCCATCCCTCAGCTCTGTGTTGGCTCCGAAGTCCACCAAGGCCTGTGGGTTGAAGGGAAGGGCAAATATGAAAAACATCTTGGATATTGTCACGGAATATAATAACAGTCTTGTGTGCGATTTCGCTGGAGGAGTAAATTCGGGCAAATCCAAAACTACCACAATATGGGGGTGGAAGTTATATTGTTACTAGAGGGAAGAAGTAGAAATCATTATATTGATTACATATTTACAGCATCAGTTTTCTTATGCACTGTACATTATCATGATGATGAGAGAACTTAAATAGTTATTTTGTCATGAATAGATAAATGAATATCCAGCCTCTATCCTCTATAGGGATCCATTACTAAATGCAAGAATGGCTTTATCGTCTGGCATGTTCAGTTAATGATAAAAATACATGTAATACCTATCTTACGTATAATTTATTTTCATTTTACCTGAATAGTCTCCCGGAAAGATGTCCGTGCGTCGTCTCCGGCTGCTGTGACATAACCTTGGACCGCCCGGATGAGACCGGTGGCTCCGGCTTCATCCGGAAGATCTACGGATTTGGCGGTGCCCTTCTTTGACCACTGGTCAAGGGCGGCTGTCACCGTGTCGACCTGTCCGAGATGGCAGGCTAAGTGGAAGTCGGAAGTATCCGTGCGATTCATACTGATCGTCTTTTGAGTTTGTGCGATAATCTACATTACACAGGATGAAACTACATTTTGCTCAAGTTTTACATAACTGGCTAACCTAACTGGATGAACTGTCTGTCTCTTCCTCATCTTTAACAGAGTAATCCAATGGATGTCACTGAGTCCTGGACATCCTGGTTGCAACAAGGTTTGAACAGATGAAAATTCCATGTCAACCCCATTGCTCATGGCCTCACTGACCATGTTTAGGTATCCATCCATCTGCTATCCATCTGCTATCCCATTTATAAGCATAATGAAGCACATTAATCCAGTGGGGACTACCCATATGAAGCCTCACAACTGCTCACATGGGAGAATGATCCATATTTGACATTCCTGCATTCACACAGGTGAGCTGTTGACATGTCAATGGTGGTAAAAATACTCCATAGGCTTCAGTAAACACTCAAGTAAACATGCATGCTGTTGCAATGACATGTCGTGAGGGAACTCAGCTGTCTGCAATTCTCCTGACTGGAAATTCGATCTGTGGATCAATGGGACCTGCACTAGGGAAGCATATGTCCATTATTGGCAAAATACTGGTGAGTTGCCTAGCAGACAGTTGCAGTATTGAAGAATTGCAAGTTGATCCAAGCACTCAGGCTTTAATTCATGGGAAGACATCACCTAAAAAACAAATAAACAAATTTCAAATTTATATCAGTTCAAAGGCATCTACTAATAATTATTTACAAGCAATACAAAGAAATGTAAGAGAAACCTTCAAGATTAAGGAAACCAAAAACTAAACACATGACCACAAAATTCTCATCATCTAGCATATTTATATATATATAAAGTTTTTGCATTGGCCTTAAGAAGTAATCCTTAGGGTCTACAAATGAGCTTGACAAGCTTTATTATTTACAATGAATAAATCTCTTACATGTACTCAAGAATGCCATTTAAATCACATACCAAAATTACACCAGGAATAAAATTGAAGGCCCACAAGACCACAACACGATGTCCAAAATGTGAATATCGTTACAGGCCCTATATATTTTAGTAACTTACTAAGTTTATTCTACTTCCTGAACAGTGAACAGGTGTTCGCCCGTGTATAATTTCAAAACAAACCTTATGCCTTTCCTTATAATTCAACCAAATATTGGTAAAAGCCATAGATGGCACAGAACAGCCCAGGTGGCTACAAATCCACTATGTCCCATGCAAGTGGAGATTGTAGAACAGTGCAATTGGCTTTGTGGTTCTTTGGTGACCTTTTAGAAAAATCTCCCGTATTGTTCCCTATACACCCAGAAGGCTTGTTTGGTGTTCAATAGATCGAAGTGATAGCCACGAGGTAGCAACACCATTAGATTTTAAGCAGAGCATGTCACAAGGTGTATTGATGGTGGTGAAATATGGCTGTTGCCAAGCTTACAAGTAGCAACACACAGCAGGTTGATTAAAGACGAAACGAAACTCACCCTCGCCCAAAGAAGTTCTTGGTACCATCCGGAATGAAGCTGCTACAATCCACTGCCATCAGGAACTGGATGCCACTCAACAACAACTGCCTTGGCTCAAAGGCTCGGAGGCTGGAGCCATGGGTGATCATTATAAACAAACCACATGGCCGAGCGCTCAGCTTACTGGATAAATCACAGGAGATCGATATTTCCTCAGGTCAACTGGTCATTGGGAGGCAGGATGGGCAGTTATGTAATAATTGTCATTTAGAGGCAGTCTGTCATTAGACTGTTTATTGTTCCCAGTAGTTATGGCAGCGCACTGAGGATCCATACTATGTTTACAGGGTACATTGTACACTGGCTTATCCTGACAGCCATAAGTGGTCATTTACCTGATTAATTATGAACCAATTAATGAGCAGGCCCATACAGGTGCAGTGTTTGCATAATGGCTGTACCCTGCTGGCAAAGAAGCTTAAATTAGAGATACACTGCTGTGCAGGAATGTAATCAATATTATGCCAAGCCAGACTTTTCTCCTGATAATTAATCATTAATAACCATTTTATATTCAGTGTTATTTATTAGCTTGTACCATCACTTCAATGTTTATGGCTGAAATAGAAGGTATTCATTTTTGACTCTCTGATGTCACCAACTGGTGGACTTTTCAGCTGGCCTGGTATTTACACTTGTAAAATAAACGGCTCAACAAAAATAAACTTGAACATCTTAAATGTGTGGATTTGTAGCTTAGTGGCCCACCATACATTACAATACTTTTACTGACACCTTCTTTTACCCACATGGGCAATATAATTAATCAGCACAGGACAGGACATGGCAGCATTATTCCTGGTTGAGCCAGCAACCTTCGGGCTTCGGGTGAGCCTCTCCCTGTTTTAATGAATATGTGGCTTTTCCAATGGTTTTGACCAATTTTGCCATGCCACCACTGATCAAATAACCGGAGAATATTTGTTTTTCAATATTTTTTACTGGACAACTGAGGACTTGTTTTATAAAATGTATACTCTTTGGGTTGTCTGGGTGATATTAGAATTATTGATTGTAGATTGAGTACCTTTCGTTAGAACATTTCGGATTTAAAAGAAGTTAACATTTGCAAAAAAAAAAATCTATATATATATATATATATTGAATTTTATTAGACATCGGAATATCTTCAGTCATATAAATAAATAAAAATATAAAATAAGATAAGATGTGTATGTACAAAAGCGGGATAGTAACTAACTACAAGAAGGAGCAGTTATACATTATATTAACCATTTAAAAGAGGGATAGGCCCTAAATGTGTGCACTCATGTCTACGGGCTCAGACAAAAATGAAGCGACCAGGCAACAAATGGGTCAAAATTTGCTAAGTCTGAAATTCTTGTCTCCAGTGTTTAACAATAATTCATGATGGCAGAAAGGCACATGGAGGACCTCTTGTTGTCATTTGTCGTAGACAAGGATATTAGCAAAACTTATAACACAAAAAAGATGTGGCAGAATATTTTGATCCCTTTCAAAAGTAGTACTGAAGTGGCCAACCCCCCTGAAAATTGCCGGTCTCCACCAATATTTTCTTGAAGATCGCATCACAACAGCGAGAACAGGATCCTGATTAAATTAAACTCTTCCATACATGGAGACCTGAGTATCACTCTACTAAAATCTAGTTACCTATAGCTGAAATAATATTCTGTATAAGAGCAGGAGGTTGTTGTGTCAATGTCTCCAATATTGTGTCATTGGCATCACACCATATTTGTCTCTTATTATCGTTTTCATAGCTATGTGTTTTCTTGAAAAAATCGTTTTGCAGTTAAACCGTGACATCATCAGGTATCTGTCAGTGTGATTGGTCTAATCTTCAATCTGTGACATATCAGTTCAGAGTTTGACATCACAGTTAATGACAAAGGAATTTAAAACTGTCAGGCAATGTTACTATTTTGTGTACAACCACAACAAAAAATGCATGTCTAAGCTGAGTGTTGCACCTCATTAATTGTTTTCCAAAAAAAATGTAATTACTGTTTTTCACAGGACACCAGTCATCACAATTTCAATCAACATTTTTTGTCAGTAATTGCAACTCTCCTTTGAGGCTAAGTAGTCTGTTTGGTTCAGTTACAGTGCATAGTGAAACATACATCATCCATGTATCACTGCACTTTGTCAGTTTGCTGAAATCTGTGCTTGTAATAAACGGAATTATTCAACTTAATCTCTGACATCACAGTTTTGGAATGAAGCAAATTGCAAATTTTAAAAATACGTAGCTATGAAAATGATAATAATAAAAAAATAAAGGGACACACCTTCTGTGAGAAAACCTTGTGTCTGACGTTGTCTGAGAACCCAGGAAAATAACTGAACTATCTGTAGCTCTGTATCATTTATGTAAACCAAAATACTAGAGTATTTCTGTTGGCATGTCAGTTGTCCTATCTCAATTTGTCATTAGCAAATGCCTTGCTACTCTATTTTGATGGCATATTTCTGGACGAAAATCACTGTGAACATGTTTCTGGTGTTCATAAGGTCATTGAAAGCACATATTGCCAGACTGCCAGCTTTTTTAATGGTCCCTACAAAGATTTTTACCTTAATGATCATTAGCATTACACTGTCATTAGAATCATGTCAAAAATGGCTTATGGTCACATGTCGTAAAATTTCAGAAATTTTGCATTTAAATGATAATTACATGTACTTTAGAAATATTTATTTTGCTATATTATACGCCACTGGAAGGCCTGACTTCTTCTGTATCATATTAGGTTTTAAAAAGTCAACTTTATCACAAAATAAGGCTTCTAGCCATCAAAAACCTCAGGAAAACAGGTGATTTCTTGTGTCGAGGACCGCGTTAAGTCAGATTTGAAAAAATCATCTAGAAAGTAAGTTTTCATGCCAGCGACAAAAGATATTTAAATCTGGTTTTCTCTGCAGAAGTACCTGATTCCTACTAAAGCCCTTGAAGCTTAAAGTTTCTATCTAACTGTTACAGTGCCTTCTGTAGATCATTTAATGTGCAGCGACGTGAACCTGTCCTGCTGGCAAAAAAATTCAACACATTTTCTGAGATTTAGTCTGTAACTATTAATATTAAAGCTATGAAGTTCAAATATATATCAATTAAATGCTCATAAGTTCTATTTTCAAATGCATTTATCAGATTTTGCTTGCAGGTAAAATTCTTTGTGTGCTGCTTGTCTACTTTAGGCTGAACACTTGCAAAAACCCATAAAATTGGAGAGGGGTTCTAAGTTTAAACGACGAGAACTCCAAGTAGGTTAACCACACCTTGTGGATATTGCCTGAATGCCCAGGAGCTATATTCTACTATGGTGTAAAATATTGCTATGTTTTCAATCATTTTCTCACTTCTGTGATGCTCTGAACAAGGCTGAACCTAATGTAACACATACATGCTTGACGCATACAAGATTTTTTCGCTTAATGTAATGGACATCTAAGGACAAAAAGGGCATGCCACATCATAAAATGAATAAATAACAATCACATTTGATAATCTTGCTCTCATATAACCAAAAAAAAAAAAATATATATATGGGTTAAATTCACAGATAGCTCCAAAATGTCGATTTCTCATGCACAAGACAACAACTAATATAAGATATATATATATTTGCAACATGTCATGTAAATAGCTTATAATATATTATTTACAATATCAGAATTTGTTCTCAGGTGTCTTGGTAATGATTTTAAACATTTTACTTGAGATTTTGACAATAATCAGGCTTCTGGCACAGTTTTAAACATGATGCCTGAGAAAGGTTTTTTCTCTGTCGAAGTAACATAAATTCATCGACGTATATAAAGTCTTTTGGAGAAGAGGACGTATTTTTTGCTGCTTTGATTAGTAGGACCATCTTCTCAACTAATTTCAGTGAAAATTTCATGGGGATACAAGTAATGTTACTGAAAGATAGTCGTTTTTGAGAAAAATGCCATTAAAGTTTAAGCTTTACATTGATTTGTATGGTGAATAAAATCAAATAATGGGACTAACAGCCATAATTTTTGTGAAATTATGCTAGTTTTTGGTTTGAATAGGATATTTTAGACCTAATTTAGACTTTCTTGATGAAAAAAATTTTTGGTCCAAAACCGCCATGTAACACAAATTGTACGACCTTGTGACACACGACCTTATTGCCGGGCTTATTGCCTTTACCTTACTAAAATTTTGTTTCAGGTGACTGGAGTTGAAATTGGTTGAATACAGTTGAGGTCAAATGTATTCATACAGCAAGGGCTGCTGTTTTCAAAGTTATGTGGCATCGTAAAATCTGAGTATATTGGAATGAAAACACTTCAGATTATTTGTTGTGATTGTTTTTCAACTCATGGTAGTGAAAAAACCAGAATCAAATATGATTTGCAGTTGTTAAGAGGCTCTGAATTCAAAATGTCCAAAATTTGGTGGGTCAAAAGAAATCATACACTTGGATTTTTCTCCAATATATGCAAAATAAGCATTGGTAAACCAACTAAACAATGTAAATTGATGTCAGAAATGGATCTCTCAATGTCTGATTATGTTTTGTCAATTTCTGAAATGCAAACTGTTGACAGACCTAATTTCTTGTCAAGGGATGTGATAAGTTACCCACTTACATATATATTATTTCAATTTTTCAAACTTATTTAAAGAAAAAAGCATGTGGCAAATACATGAAAAGGTGAATAATTGAGTTTAAATGGTCAGGAAAAAAATTGCATGCAGTATCTGAGCAATTTCACACACCAAGGTCGACCACATACACCACCATGAGGAAGTATATGGAAAATTGGTCAACATAATCACTGCACATGTGGGAAATGGATGGAGGCTGTCTGTCAGACAGGAGTGAATTTTAGTCAGTATGGTAACAAACAACCCAAATTAACAATGAACGAGCTCTGTGGAGAATTATGGACACAGGGGACATAGCTGTCAACAAGTGCTAACAAATGAACATTTCACCAACATGCCCTCTAGAGGTCTCAATGCAAAGAAGAGCCAATTCATCAAAACAAAACATCCAATTTCACCTCTGATAACTTCATGAAGTAGGAGAAAGATTTTTGGGATAAGTTATGAATCTCGACCATACTTGAAACCAGATTAAGTGACATTTTTACTGCATTGAAGGCCATCAGCCTGTGTAGAGGCAGTGTGTTAAACAATGCTTGCTCACAGCACTGTCCACTTTGCCGGTAACTCTCCACAGAACTCCCTTCTTTGTTAATTTTGGGGTGTAATCCACCTTTCTGACCAAAATGCATTCTTGTTTTGAGGAAAGGTCCCATCTATTTCCTACTTATGCAATGATTCTGTTGACAGATAGGCTGCAGAGCACTCGATGGTCAGCTACATGAAGGCATTGGCCTGTTAAATTGTTCACATACCACATGATATCAGCACCCAGACTCTCTGAATTTGATTGCCATTGTTTTGATGTATTTTCTGCATGTTCATTTTCCCTTCAAAATATTTTGAAATTTTAGATAAAATATGTGAGCAGTAACTTGTCACATCCCGCAGGAAAAAATAGGTCAGTCAATCTGTTGCTGTTCAGAAATTAACAAAACCTCATCAGACATTGAGGCATCATTTTCTGACTTCAATTTTCCTTGTTTAATTGGTTTACCAATGCTTGTTTGCCATCTATTGGAGAAAAATCCAAATGTGTGATTTCTTTTGACCCACCAACTTTTGGACATTTTGAATTCAGAGCCTCTTAACAACCGCAAATCATATTTGATTCTGTTTTTTTCACTACCATGAGTTGAAAAACAATCACAACAAATAATCTGAAGTGTTTCATTCCAATATAGGCAGATTTTACGATGCCACATAACTTTGAAAACAGCAGCCCTTGCTGTATGAATACATTTGACCTCAACTGTATATATATACATTATCAATGGATGTTTCAACAGAATATTACATGACATTTTTGCATTAGTATGGCCTATGAAGTTTGATGCTTCTCTGAAACTACTAGAATAGAATAGAATAGAATAAAATTTTATTTAAAGTCGAGCAAATAAAATAACAATTAGCACAATGAGCTATTATTCGACCAATAAAACAACAACAATAAAACAAACAACTAATTAATGATATATAGATAAGTAGATGATAAAATCAGAAAACATGCTCATAAAATTTTAAAAGACTAAAATCATACAATTAGCAACATATGTAAATACATAAATAAAATCAATGTCACAGATCTTTTATAGACAACATAGACTACAACTACCCTTAGGTCCATCCCATCTCTTTAAGGCATTTTTGAATAATTCAATGCTAGTACACTCCTTATAGACTGAAGGTAATAAATTCCAAAGATGGGCTCCATAATATGAAAATGTTTTCCTACCATACATAATTTTGTAAAAACGTGGTACAATCAATAAGCATGGATCTCTCATATCTCTGTCAATTTCTTTAACAACAAACATATCATTCATAAATGCAGGATTTAAATTATAAATGCATTTGAATACTTCAACCGCAATACATTTTATCCTGTTTACAAGCATAGTTTTGGAATTTGTTTTTTGCAAGAGTTCTTCGTAAGTTAGTGTGTAATGACCAGTGAGAAATCTTAAGGCTCTTTCTTGTATTTTTTCAATTTTTCTGGCTGAAGTTTTGCTGCAAAAATTCCAGACAATTGGACAAAAGTTAAAATTAGAAAGGATGAATATGCTATACATCATTTCCTTTTCTTTTGTTCCTAAGTATGATTTAAATCGAAATAAAACTTTCAGTTGACTAGATGCTTTTGTGCATATAGTCTTGATGTGTTCATCAAAATTAAGATTTCTGTCAATGGTAATACCTAATAGTTTTACTTTCTCACTGGTTCTTATGGTAACATCATCGATAGTCATACATTCTGGTAATTCAGTAATATTTCTTTGAGGTTTCATAAACAAAACCTGAATTTTTTCTGGGTTAGCTTGCATATAATTGTCAACAAACCATTTCATCGTGTTTTTTGTGTCCTTGGTCAATAATTCAATAACTAACTCTATGCTGTTATGGCTGACACTCAGGGTGTTGTCATCAGCATAATTAAATAGATCAGCACTTTCTATGACACAAAATAAATCATTAACAAATATATTAAATAAGAGCGGTCCCAGACACGACCCTTGGGGAATACCCCTCTTCAAAGATAGCCAAGAACTTCTACAATCTTTAATTTTTACACATTGTTTCCGGTTAGCATATAGCTTGCCATAAATGAACATGCATTGACGGAGAATCCATAACATTTTAGTTTAGCTAACAACAAAGAGTGAGGAATCGAATCAAAAGCGTTTGATAAATCCATTAACAGAGTACCAACAAACTTATTATCATCTAGGGACTTTTTCCATGTATCAATCCCTAAAATCAAAACTTGGCTACAACCATGATTTTTCCTATATGCACCAAGACGTTTGTCAAACAAAGTATTCATATGACCAGTTATTTGTTTGGCAATAATTGTTTCCATAATCTTTGAGAAAATTGAAATAATACTTATCGGTCTGTAATTTTCCTTATTCATATGATCTTTTTTCTTATATAATGGAGAAACTTCAGATTTTTTCATGTCATCAGGGAAAGTGTTAGTTTCAAATGCACTGTTTACAATTTTACATAGTAGACTTGCAACATATCTGTGGACATTTTAGCTATTTTTGGTGGTATATTGTCAAAGCCTGTGGATTTGTTGGCATTAATCTTGTTTAAAAGTTTCAAAATATAAGCAGGTTCAACTTGATCAAAATCAAAGTTACCTGGTTCTCTGTGGATCTCTTTGATCTTAATAACACTTGCATGGCTGTCATAACATTCTAACACATCATTAAGATCTTCACCTAAGGCTTTCACAGGTTGACCAATATCATCAGCAATTGAAACAAAGAAATCATTCAATGTCTCACACACCTTTTTCCTGTCACAAACAAACTCATTATCTTGTTTGAGTACAATGTCAGCTGTTGTGTTTGACTTTTTATCTGTGAAAAAAGGCTTGAAACACCTCCAGAAATCCCTGGGAGAAGTGCTTTTTGAACAATATTTGACAAAATAATCTTTGATAGCTTTTTTCCTCATATTTGTAACTTTGTTACGATGGTAACGATAACTTTCCCAAGTCTCATGATTCCTTTCCTTAAAATAAAGATTTTTTATAATGATTGCGCTTGTGCATAGCCTTCATGAGATCCGAATGCATATAAGGTATCTTTTTACTATGAATAATTTTACTCTTAAGTGGTGCATGCTTATCCAGCACAGAACTATACAACTTTGAGAATGCCCAGTACTGATCGGTCATCTACATTATCAAATGTGTCACATACACTTGTGGGCAGATTATCAAGTTCTTGTTTGAACTGAACTTCATTAAAATGTTTGTAATTTCTGTAACTGATCAAGGATGGCTGAGATTTTGGATATGAAATCTTTACAGAGCATCCAACAATCAAATATGGGATGATAGTAACATTTTACCATTGTCTAGCATCTGAAATATGGTTTATCAAAGACATTGGGTGCTGGAGGGAGTAGTGGAGATCATCTTTATTATTCAGAATCCAAACTATTGATGAAAATAGTATTTTTGTTAGTGTTCGTAAATTTATGGTTGAAGGATATGTTCTATCTCAATAACTATTGGTCATAGAGACCTGAAATATAGCTCAATGTGTGCAGAATAGCCACTTTCCCATACGTTGGTAATACATTCTTCAGCTTTAAGTGATACGGATTTCGAGTTATAGGCATGATGCTAATGACACACATATTTGGTATTTTAATTGATCAAAATGTTGTTTCTAAAAAATAATAGGCACTAAAGACCTGGTACTTGGCCCAAAATGTGCAAGCAACTTGCCTTATCATTGGCAATAGATTGTTTGACCCTAAGTGGTCAGGATTTTTGAGTTATAAATTTATGTGATTTTAATGACAGTCAAAAAACATTACAGCTGTGTTTATCACCTCAGTACAGATCAGCAGAGCATTGGGACCCTTGGACATGACAGACAGACAGACAAACAGTTTTTATTTAGCCAAATATGAAGATCAGTACAACATGTAGATTAAACATCATTTTGAAATACAAATTGGCACAGGCGATGCTTACTTTGCCTACACAATAAGCGCTATCGTAAGCAACCCCTGTTAACACATTTTAGATATATAACATTTTATGAGCAAAACTGAGACAGATGGACTTTTGTAGTAAATAGTTAAGAGTTAAGTTGAGCATTCTGTTGTCAGACACTGGTAATTTTGAATAGAATAGTGGGGAGGGGTGGGGGTGGGGGAATGTGGGGTATAGGAGCGTGGGAGCTTGTGTTTATGATCGGCATATAGCAGTTTCTTATTGAACATGTATTGCTGTATTGGTTTGTTAAGTATTTCTTTAGATAGGAGCTATATCCATATTCACTATGGGTATAAACTTTGTTAATCACATGCATGGGAAGGCTGTTCAGGAGACTTGGCAGTTGGTAACGCACACTCTTTTCAGCAAAAGTATGATAAATTCTAGGTTTTAGAAAATTTTCACCCCTAGTGTCATGCGAATGAGTGGTATGTTGAGAGATGAGCAAATTTGAGTTGGAGAAGTATTTTGGGAGCGAGTCATTATGCAGTTTATAATAGAACTTTAGCAATTTTAATTTATAAATATCAGAAATTTTTAGAATATTGAGCTTTTTGAAAAGTGGTTCGCTATGGGCATTGTACTTACTCTTTGAAATAATTCTTATTACTTTCTTTTGTGAGGTCATTAGGCGGTTTGCACTGTGACCCCAATTTAATATGCCATAGTCTAAATGAGAATTGACGAGAGCAAAATATAGAATTCGTAAGGTATCGGTAGGTAAGAAATTTTTAACTCTTCCAATAATTCCTATTGCTTTTGAAATTTTTTTAGATATTTTACTTAAGTGAGAATGCCATTTCAGTTTTGAGTCAAGTAAAATCCCTAGAAAATCAAACTCCTGAACACAATCGATCGCTTGGTCATTAATTTCTATTTGAGGGTGAACAACCTTCTTGTTGGATGGATAGTACAACATATATTTAGTTTTCGAGACGTTCAATGATAGTTTGTTTAGATCAAGCCATTTACTAAATTTGGAAAGCTCGTTATTGATTTGGTTGTTAACTTCTCCTAGATTGCTTGTTGTCAATGATATATATAAGGTTGTGTCATCAGCATAGCTGATAGCTCTCAATATATTAGAACACACATGAAGGTCATTGATGTAGGTTATGAACAATAGTGGGCCTAAAATAGAGCCCTGAGGGACTCCAGTTGAAATTAATACTGTGTCGGATTTATGATCATTTATGTCAACATACTGATGTCGGTCTTTCAGATAGCTTTTCAGTAGGTTGTATGAGTTTTCTCTCAGGCCATAATAATGCATTTTGTAAAGGAGTATATCGTGATCAATTGTGTCAAATGCTTTTGACAAGTCAATAAAGATGTTAAGTGGAATTTTCCCTGTATCCATGTCGCTGACTACTCTATCAATTAGTTCTGTTGCTGCATGTTGTGTAGAGTGATGTTCACGAAAGCCATATTGATTATCATAGTATAGGTCATTGGTTTTAAAATAATTATGAACTTGCAGGGCTATCACCTTTTCAAACACTTTCGAAAAGCTATTTAGTAATGATATAGGCCTATAGTTATTTAGTATCAGAGGATCATCTTTCTTATATACTGGAATTATTCTTGCAGTTTTTAAGTCTGACGGGAAAATACCTGAGTTTATCATTTGGTTTAAGATAATAGTTAGAGGTTTGCTGATTACATGCATTAATTTCTTAAGCAGCACAGTTGATATATTGTCTGTGCCGAAACTTGTTTTATTTTTTAGATTACTAATTATTTTAAGTACTTCATCTTCACTTACTGTTTCAAATTTGAGGATAGTAGAAGAGGGAGTGCTTAAATATTGTCGAAAGTTGTCATTTGGGTGTACAGGGATTCTAGAGGCTAGTTCTGGTCCAATATTTACAAAGAATTTGTTAAACTCACTGGCTATGGTTAACGGATCTGTGATATTATTTCCATTTATTGTTAGTTTATCAGGAGCATCTGTTTTAGTGTTTCTTTTATTAATGATTTCCTTTATTGTGCACCATGTCTTTTTTATATCATTTTGGCTACTTTTTAAGCGATTGTGATAATAACTAAATTTTGCTGATCTGATAGACTTTTTGAGAATTTTATTATATGTGGCGAGGTTAACTTTAAGTTGATCATGAAGAGAGGAGTTAGTAGGTGTTTGTTTTAATCGTAAATAGAGTTTATCTCTGAATTTTATGGATTTTAGGATACCTTGAGTGATCCAGCTATTTTTACGGTGCTTATGTTTGTTAAATTTTACTAACTTAGCAGGCATATATTTTTCAAGAGCTTCTTTTATAACATTGCTTAGTATTCTATAAGTAATATTTGGGTCAGTATGAGAATCAGACGTAATATCTTGGATTGATCTGTTGTTTTTTATATATTCTTTCACTTTTGCTATATTATTGTTATTCTGATTGGTTATCTTGATATACTTTGTTGATGGTTTTTTAAGTTTAATATAGTCTAAGCATATAAAGTAGGGTTGATGATCTGACAGGTTTTGTGTTAGGATACCAGTGGTTGTTTCTGAAAAGTTATCTGAAAGACGACATAAAAAGTTATCAATAAGGGAGCCACGGTTTCTTGAGAATCTAGTTGGGAAGGTTATTGAAGGCACAAGGCTATTGTTCATAATCGACTCAAAGTATTCATTTACTATATTTCTATTATTAATTTGCAAAAGATCAATGTTATAATCTCCAGCAATAACTAACTCACCACTCATTGTACATACCACTTCATTAAATTCATCAATAAACGTTCTGTAATTTTCAATTAATTCTCTAGAGTGAAAGTGCAGTTATAGCTGATTGTTTGACCTACCCAGAACAAACTGAAAAAGGTGTTTCTGGAGCGTAACATTTTCAAATTACAGCAGAAATTTCAAGGTTTTCAAATTTTGACCCAAATACGCAACCACAGTGTCAATAAGCAGGCCTAAAAACTGGTAAACTTTCATAAAAATCGTATAACAGACCCTTGAGACATTCACTTTTTTGGGGGGACTTATTTTTGTTAACCATATAAGATTTGAAAAAGGAGACTTGGCCAGCTAAACTTGAACAGCCATTATCCACTTGGTGGTGCCAGTGAGTTGATGAAGCCTCAGCATGGTCTGGTGCCTGCTGTATGCAATTACACCAACATAGCCTTAGCTGAGACAGAGCTGCATGTCATTGGAATGCTGCAAAGGTTTCTCCTTTCACGCTGAGCCCAGCAAAGAAGTGGATTTGTCGCAAGAAAGAGCTCATGCAGGGATCAAGCTAGGCAACGGTGTAGTACCATATACTCTTGATCAATAATTTGGATTTTCAAGGTGTCAGAACTTCAAAGTTCTAAAATTGGTGATTGAATGTGAAGAATTGCAAAGATTTTTTCCTCAGACATTATATTTATGTATAAATGATATTATGAAACATTTTTAGTGGCTAGGAATTATTTGAAAATTTTCTTTAGGTGACCCAGAAAAATTTATCATTTTTAGTAAAAAATCATCAAAAATTACATCATGACTCAACAACACAGACACAAAATTTCAACATAGGGAAAAAAAAATCAACTTGATCTTGATTGTGTACAATCAAAAATCATCGCAATATATATTATGTTGAATGCCATATATGTATTGACCCCAGCCTTCACTTGACTTGGATTCCATCAACTTGTTTCTGCTTCCTTTTGACCGATATGGCCATTCTTCAGTGAAAGTCACTTGCGCCTGGTCCAGATCAGTTGGCTGAACCTCCATCTCATGTGCAATATGGTCCAAGGTGTCCCTATAGTGTAATTAAGGTTTGAGTCTGGTGAATTTGCAAATCATGGCAAATTCTCAATTTTCTAAATTTTGTCAATTTCCCAGATTTTGATGGATTTGTGGTGCCGTACAAGCTTGAGCATAGCCATAAATGAATTAAATGTTTCAAGTGGAGTGTGCTCTACACTGCGGTGCCATTTCCTCTCCCAAAAAAAACTTAGATGGGAGACAGCCAGGACCATTCCATTCTGCATTTTGTGTCTGTGTTGTTGAGAGCCATGATGTAATTTTTGATGATTTTTTAATAAAAATGATAAATTTTTACCGGGTCACCCAAAGAAAATATTCAAATAATTCTCAGCCACTAAAAATGTTTCATAATATCATTTATACATAAATGTAATGTCTGAGGAAAAAATCTTTGCAATTCCTCACATTCAATCACCAATTTTAGAACTTTGAAGTTCTGAAACCTTGAAAATCCAAATTATTCCAGCATTTTGATCAAGAGTGTATTCAGTGAATACATTTTTGAAAAAAAAAATGTACTTAGGCCTAAAGATTATAGTTACAGCTTCTCAACATCTTTTTCTTGTCACTCTGCATACATTTAATTCAAGATATAATTATTCTGATAAATTGTTATGATTATTTTTTTATTGCATTTCTTTGGATCACATCAAATTATTGTGTTAAATGAAACTGGTCTCATCTGGGAAGCACTTGTTGAAAAACAAGATAATTTTGCAGGAAATCGGATCAACGGTTGTTAGAGTGTTATATCTTGTGACAATTAATCTGTTAATTTGTCTGTCTCTTCTTCAGATTTTTTGGAAGTGAGTAGCACGCTGAACAATACAGATTTCCCAGATCATGTTCCTATTCGGACATTGGAGTTGTGCATAGTTCGCTATTATATAGGCTACCTCTTTGTTGAAACATTCTGTCCTGCTTGCATCACCATAGAGTGAAATGAAATTCTCAGAATTTCTTTGCTTTTGAAGAATTACACATTTTCTTTCCTTAAATTGCAGTTAATCCAATTTTTACAGAGGCAATATAGTAGGACCTATTGGCAGACTTTACACCATGGTCCGGAGAAATGTTGCCCATGCCGCATTCATTCACGAGTAGGCTATGGAACAATCAAAAAGAACTCTGACCTGAGAGATACATCGATGAAAAAGAAAACGTAACCCGGAAACATTCACATTTTCTGCCATTTGCAAATGGCCAGTGCTTGGGTGTCATCATTGCATGTTCCTGTAAACTTCACCTTTCACCCTGAGCCATGTAAACAAGTGGATTTGTGCAAGGAAGCTTTGTTCTTCTTCAAGTATGATCCAACTTTTTAGATCATCATTAAGGCGCAATAATAACATTCCTGAAAGTTTTGTGATTAGATGAGGCAAAGTTGATGATCATAATTCAGAGAATTTAAAAATTTTTCCAATTGCTAGTTGTGGTTCTTCATGTTAATGTACATCTTTGGCTTGAACTCAGTCTGGAAATAATAATAATGTATTAATTTTCTTCAACATTATATGATATATGGCTGTACTTATAAAAATACAATTCTTGAAAAAGTTGTATCTATGGGATTTTCCCCTATGTCTATTGCTTGTGATACCGCGTTTAAGTGCAGGATTTCCTATGACTGTAATGAGAATGCAGGTGTGGTTGATTCCTTACGCCATTTATTGTTTCATGACTATATTAAACCGCGGTCAGATGAACACATTTTAACAAATTTACTTACAAGTTCATTTTAGACTATACTCTCACTATATTACCATGGCCTAGTTCTATTTTTACCCTGTTACATTTTATGTTTTGTTATTCTGATTTTATTATCATGGTTGTACCTTTTTTGTATGTTATCCTCTTAAGTTTTCCCAAAATATGGGGGGTGAATAAAATAAATAAATAAAAATAGGGTATGTTTTTCCTGCCAGGAACAAAATAAGAACAAGATATATTTTTGTGTCGAAACTGTTATATTTATTTCCAGGCTTCTTGTCACAAATTCATAACAAAATCACTAACTTGCCAAATAAAAAAAAGCCTGCTATATTTATGGAGACCGTCAGGTCTCTGCGCGAAGCGCAGAGACCAGAGGTCTTCAAATGGTAGGAGACAGAGCTACTCACACAGGGATATACTATAACAAAACAACCCAAGTCAGGGTCACTGAGTAACAATATCACGAGCTGTTGTGTGAATTAATATCACTCGAGCCCGCAGGGCGAGAGTGATATTAATTCACACAACAGCGAGTGATATTGTACGAAGTGCCCTGACGCGTGGTTGTTTTGTTTTTATCACCTGGTTTTACCTCAAATTTTCAGTTATAAAGAGGGGCTATTTTCTGCCATTACAAAAATGTGACGTCACCATGGAGCAACAATGGACATGATGTCACAATCCCATTATTCTGGCCCTTGTGTGGTTTGTGACATCATCAGGCAGCTGAAATGCTGGTGATGTCATAACCATTATTAAAAAATATCGCCCTTGAAGGGTTGTACTTTTTTACAATATCATAGGCCCTGATATTTTGACTGTAAACAGTGATATTCACAGCCAACCAGGTGATAATAAGGAAATCTTTTGCATGCGCCAAACATAAAAAGTGTCGGCGTTTATGTGACGTCATTCAAAATGATCACAATGGTGATGACGTCATAGGCCTAAAAAAGTGGTGACGTCAGAAGCACTTGAATCTAAAAATAGACCAGGTAGCGTCAAGAAGGTCACTGAGCAGCATGACGTTTCATGCGATTTACCAGCTCTGTGCGCTAAACCATAACCATGTATAAATGTGTTGGTCAATTATTTGACATGCACTTCTAAGCCACGCAGTTCTGTCTCTAGTAATAACTTGAAGGCCTCATATAATATATCATATCACAAAATACATTGAACTCCGTCCTAACTTATTAGTGATATCATAAGCCAGCAGGAGATCCATGACACCCTTAAATTAGCGAATTTTGTTCTAAAATATGAAATTTACAAAAAACTTAATTAAGAAACCAGAGTTTTTACCCCATTTTAGAGCTTTGAAAAGCCTTAAAAAATTGTATGTTGTACAAAAGGCCGGGAAAGCCTGTACATGTAGGCCTAATTTAGTTCCTGGGCACTAATAAAAAAAAAAAAATTCAGAGCTGAATATTTTGTGGTTTCCTATAACACTAAGCCAGTAGAAACATTTTGATGTTCAGTATGCAAATTCTTTTTATGTCAGTTTGCTGAAGGATTGGCCTCAATTTTGGGAAAATTCGATCAGGAAAAGTCTGAAAAATCATGGGAAAAATTCTGCAGACGCCCTGCTTCCTTACATTAACGCTAATTTGTTTTGAATGGATAAAGTCTTTAGCTCAAGATGCCAAATACAGGGCTAGGGAAGCACTCAACTGGCCATCTAAAAGACAGTTTAATATGTCAGGCTCAAGGAATAATTACGGTCGTAATAGATACTTTCCTGTCACCTAGGCCCCAAGGCCCTCCACCAAATATAGATCTAATGGTCGCCCCTTACAAATATTAATACACATCACCATGACATCTAACTGACAATAATTATTTTGCATGTTAGTGCCAATAAGATTGTTATTATTTTGCCAAAATTAAGACTTAAAAGGTATATATAGGCCTATATAGTTGAAGAAGCGTATGGTCTTTAGAAGTCAGTTAATGTCATTCAGACACCTGACCTAATTGTTGAGTTTAAACATGCACTTTCAGAACCCTGTAAATAAGTGTCCAACTAATATTTTGTAGGGACGGACGCAAATTTATATATTTTTACATGTTAATTCTATCCGCGCACAGTCGCGTTATGTCGCGAATTATGCGTTCCACGACGCGATAGCCCGATAGACCCCCCACCGGAATTTTCTGGATCCTCCCCTGATATTTTGTATACATGTGTGCGATGTCGGCAATGTGGATCCTCATCCTGCGGTCTCTCTATGCTTTGGCATCATCATATTATTTCTAAATTACTGAAACAAAACAGATCTAAATGCAATTAAATGCATTTGATTTATATAAACGGTTTTCTGTAAGTTGTTTTCTAAATGAAAATCAATGCTTGTAGAACCCTGTGCTGCCTGGTTCTTTACGGTCAGTCGTGGTCCTTGATTTTGTCAATAAAGTCATTTGAAGAAATCGAATTCCGTTTGTTTGACATCTTGATGGCAAGTTGATGGTGACTGATTGTTACTGCCTGGGAATCGAAGATGCAGTTTCCCTCTTGCCAATCTGCAGCCAATGTACTATTTGAAATGGCCATTTGCAGGCAAGATACGTTTGGTCAAGAGGCTGGTTTGATGCTCCCACACACACATAGTGCAGGTAGGTCTAGATTTTGTCTTCTGACTCACAAATAAATATGATCATGCTTAGGCCTACATTTAGGCTCTTATGTGCTTATGCTGAATAACAATGTAGTGGAAACTGGAAAGAAGATTTATGCCCAAAGATCGTAGGCAAAAAAAGAAGTTTATCATAGATGTTCATTATTCTTTGTTTCATTTTTTTACGTATTTACATAGGCGTACGGGACAGACGTTTCGCGGGGGGGCTGTCGCTATTTTGCCCTGAAATTTTAACATGGCGCGGATATGACCAGGGCAGTGGATCTGCCCTGATTGGTCAGGATTTGCCCTGATATATGCAATTTGCCCTGATGCCAGGGGGGGCTGCAGCCCCCCCTGACCCCCTGCGAAATACGCCTATGCGTATTTACAAGGTGGTAGGGAGTTGCATTTAACACAGCCCTATCACAAATAATGCTGCTGGAGATTATTTGCTTCAGGAAACATAAGAATGTCACTCTGGTACAATTTGTTTTAATTATCTATAGGGGTAAACTTCTTCACTGTTTGCAGAACTGTCCAAACCCCAACATGGCCGATTCCACGGAAGTGCAAGAGCCCAGTGCCAGACTGACCTTCAATGAGAAGAGGGTAGCAAAATACCAGCTGAGGAGCAGGAAAGTAACTGAAGAAATGGTCTTCATTGAAAAAAGAAACATTGGCTATTGTCTCAGGGATATTGACTGGTCAAAAAAGGAATTATGCAAAGAACTGAAACTGACCAGAAAAACAAGTCCAGATTTGAAAGTAGTCAACAAGAAAATCCAGCAAAACAAAGGAGTTTACCTTTATGGAGAATATAGACTTCGAAAAGACTTAATGTAATTCATTGGTAATAATGACTGAGTATTATAAAATTCGAAACACATGGACATAATTTACATATATAGGGCCTATGCCTTTTAACTAGTGAATATAATTACAGTGAAACACTTTGATATAGGAAAAATCCTTTCAAGTTCATGTTGATTTTTGCATTCTGTGAGTCATGATACACCATGATTTGTCATGATCATTCTTCTTCTTCTTCTTCTTTTAGTATGTTCCTCCTCTGCAGGAGAACCCTACCATGTAGGTATCGCGGCCCTTAGCCACGTCCGTCAATTCTAACACCACTATCACCGCTACCAATTTTTCTACTGCCAGATACACCACTACCGCCCCCTGCCCCAATATATTTAGATCTATAAGCATGAATAGCACCACAATATTCATTTATGGCATTTTGGATCTGCATATAATTTGGGTGGACTTTACTTGGACCATTTAGAAGTGCACCTAGAGTCCGGAATTTGCTGTCTTCTGACGCCTCACAATGGCCTGTGATTTCTTGTAGCTTGTTTCCTCTTAGGTCCCTTGTTCTGGTGCATCTCAGGAGCATGTGTTCAGTGTCCTCCTCTTCTTCTAGGCAGAGCCGGCACGTTGCATCTTTTGTCAACCCAATCTTATGCTTCCTCCTTTCGGTCAGGTAAGTACCGGTGAGCATTTGTGCTCTGGCCATTGCTGCCGGGACTGCTCTTGCATTGGTCATACAGGAGTCCCAAACCGGGTGGGGTCTGTTGGGGGATGACATGCTTAGGTCAAGGAGGCGTAGAGATGACTTGTCCGCAGATGTTATGAGTTGCGATGTCCAGTGTAGTTCCACACTTGTCTTGACATGCTCTTTCCATGCTCCTTTCTTCCAAGGCGAGTTCATGACCCCAGTGATGTCAATGTTATACTTCTGGCAAAGTGTGATGATACGTTGAAACCAGCTATATTTATTGTCCATTGAAAGTTGTCTGGAGGCTAGAGAGTATAAAATTTTGTTGTTCTGTGCAGCTCTGGTCACAGCACCAAAGAGCGTCCATGTAAGTCCCAGATGGGTGCATGACCATTGCATCAGTATTGGAAGCATGTATGCTGTTGATGATTCATGATCGAGATTACATGCCATAGCTGTGAATCTGTAAGATCCAAAGCTGTGTATGAAAGATATTGACATGGGATGATTGGTCATCATTTGGATGATTTGTCATAACAAGGCTCTGGCAGTGATTGGTCTTCCTTCATGATGACAATTTCCTATTTATTTGCCAATATGAAGGCGTATCCACCTGAGCTGAGATGGAGAGACATCTGAAAGCCTTTGTGTCAGCAAGGGATTTTTGTATAGAATGGTACAACTACATGCAGAAACAGGTGGTGTCCATTAGAAGAAAAGGCCTGGAAGAGTCAGGAAATTGAACAGTAAGTACATTTGGGGTCAACCATTACATATTGGGGGGGGGGGGGGGTTGGAGGAGAAAGTACTGCACTGTGATACATGTACCAGAGTCAGTTATTTATTTCAAGCACTCGCAATACAAAACTTGATTTCAAGATCGAACAACACATTGTGAATAAGAGAAAGAAGGAATGATTTTTTTTACTGAGGCTTCTTCTTCTTCTTCTTCTTCTTCCTTTTACATTCCTTCTTTGTTTTAGACGAACCTCCTGTTGATGGAGTTGTGTTATATTTAGAATCCAGGATATAAAACTTCAGGTTAAAATCCAGGTTAAAAACATTTCTATAAAACTGTTTCTAAAAGAAGAGCTATTTCTAAAAACTACAGCTGAAACAGTTCCTAGCAACGTCTATGTTGTAGCAGAAAAGACTGGTGATTTGGTTTGCTCTGGCACTTGCTGGACCGGCGATCGAGATTCTCCTGGTGTCTCTCATGAAATCACCTCCATTGAGGAGAGCGTAGCACCATTCCTCTGGCTTCCCTGGAGGCGAGATGTCCTCTTCATAGTAAATCCCGCGAAGACTATCCATTGCTTGCTCCCTTATTCTCCTTGTTTCCTTACATTTGGCTATCATATGTGGAGTGTCTTCCTCTGCACTTCCACATAACCTGCAGATGCCCTCGTTGTCCTGGTTGTATTTCCTCAGCAGCGATTCTGTTTTGTAACGACCAGTCACCATTCTAGATCTTATACTCGAAGCCTCCAGAATACGTCTACTGCCATCGGCACACCGCCATATTTGATGTGTCTCGGTCTCGGATTATCCCGAATTAGCCATTTCAAACTTGATTTGGCTCTCGCCGACTCCAGTAGATTTTTCCTATCTTGTCCGAGGATGATTTCCTTTATGTGTTTCTTCCATGCTTGTTTAGGCCAGGGAAAGAGAATTTGTTTGTGGATGTTGATATCATAAGTGTTCCCGACCTGCACTATCAAATTGAACCAGCCAACCTTCGAGTTGGTTTGAAGTGCCACTAATGTCTTCGCGCTAAAAGGTGTAGCTGATGCCCTCGATGTAATCGACAGATATTCCCATATAAAGTGGTACTGGGCTTCAAGTGTAGGCATTCCTGCGAGAATGTAGATTGCTTCTGAAGCAATGTTGTCTGGTAGGGATTGCACCTGACGGAGCAGTTTTTTGTAGAACCTCTCTAGGGTGCTCACATCCTTCTTTTTTAACACAACGGAGTCAAATCCATGGAGTAGTTTTGGGATAATGTAGATCTTCAGGATTTTCATCGAGGTTGCGGGACCCAGGCCGTCTACTCCATGCAATCCGATTCTCATCAGGGAGTAGGCCATTCTTCTTGCTGCACTGATGTGGTCTTCTACAGATGGAGCCGTGTTAGATTTGCTCCATAGCAGTCCTAAATGAGTGAAGCTGTCATCGACTGTCACAATTTTCTTACCTAGGAGCCATTCTGTTGGTCGCTCTATCTTCTCTTTTACAAGTGTGGTGATGACAGACTTTTGTGGATGAATTTCATATTTGTGCTCCTGTGAGTATGTGTAGGCGATGTCCAGCATCCCCTGTAGCTGAAAGGGATTGCTACTCAGCAGTAGTATATCGTCCGCACAGGTCGGAGAACCAATATATATGCTGCCAATCATGGAGCCCAGGCTAGCCGATTCTAACCGCTTCAGTAGATCGTTAATATATGTCTTGTACAGGGTTGGAGACAGGATCCCACCTTGCTTGACTCCCTGTTTAACGGAGTAGGGTCGACTGTCCTTTCCCTGCCATCTGACAACTTCTCTGGAATCTGTGTATATGTTGTTGATTAATTGCCACATACTCCCGCTGACTCCCATCTGATGAATTTTCTTAAGAAGGAGATCTTGGTCGACCACATCGAACGCCTTTCGGGCGTCTAGGCTGGCAACGTATAGCGGCTGTTTTTTTTTCCGTGCTTCAGAGATGGCTTCAGTGACTAGAAGGCTGGCCATACTAGGGGATCTTCCATTGGAGAAGCCAAATTGCAGATTACTTGCAACCTCCTCTGTTCTGCTTTGCATTTCTGATGTCAAACATACCGTTTCCAGGATTTTCAGAAAAATTGATGATACTGCAATGCCCCTGTAGTTATCTTGTATTTTGGAGTCCTTCCCTTTCTTTGGGATGGGGAGTTTGTAGGAATACTTGATGCAGTCAGGGATTTTTCTTTCCATGAAGATATTGCCAATGATGCTGGTGAGCACATTGACAGCCTTTGGAGTCAGCATCTGGAGCTGTTCTGCGTAGAAACCTTCTATATCTGCAGCCTTGTTTCTTGATAGTTGCTTCAGAGTGTCTTCTATCAGTGTCGTGCTGATTTTGATATCCACTCGGTCCAGCTGTGAAACTTTCTCAGTTAGTATTCTTATTCTGTCTTCTGCTGCAGATTCTCCTGGTGAGGCTAACTTCTCAAAGTAGTCCGCCCATAGATCCCTGGTGACGGCCTCGTCGGTCACCAGTACACCATTATGGAGAATGGCATTGGATGAGTTCCTATTCTGTTTTTTAATAAGTCTGGAAAGGAGCTTTGGATCATTTTCTGTGGCGTTCTCTATGTCGTATGCTAGTTTCTCTCTCCTGCGCTCGTTGTCTTCTCAACACTCCTCGTACTTTTCTGCTTGCTGTTTTCTTTTCTCTCCAGGTGTCATTGTCATCGCAAAGCCTTCCTGTCAACTTCCATTCATAGTGAGCCTTCTTTGATCTTCTAACTGCATCAGCCAGCTCTTCTGTCCAGATTATTGCTGTCTTCCTCGGTTTCTGTTCCTTACATTTCCTTGAATAAGGGGTAGATTCCAACATGGCAGTACCAATAATGTGTTGTAGTGCCTTGACTGCTGAGTCAGTGTCAAGCAGCTCCGGCTTCAGCTGTTCGATTTCTCTATCTATTGACTCCTTGTACAGTGTCCAGTTCGTCTCATTTCTCTTAAACTTCAATTTTGCCGTCTGTTTCTTGGCCACTCTTCTTGCAGCTGACTTTGAATGGAGGGGAACACGTACCAATACCTCCAGGGGATGATGGTAGAGGTGTTTAGGTGACACCGACTGTCTTCTTGTAAGTGAGGGAACACCAGGCCACTCCATTCGATCCTTTTATGGCACCTTCTTACAAATACATGCTATGTTAAAGACACAACTCCACACAAAAATCGATCCGATATTGCTGTAAATGATTCTGGAATAGAAAGTATTGTTATACAAGTTAAAACAGCTCAGAAAAATATGTTTTTCCTCCATGTCTATAGACCACCAAGTGTAAATGTTTCTAATCTTCACTCTGCTTTAGAAACCATGCTGAATAAGTGCTTCTTAGAAAGTGAATGTGTTTATGTGATTGGCGATCTGAATGTAAATTTCATGCAAAATTTTAACCAATTAAGTAATATCTGTGACAATTACGACCTCAAACAATTAGTGAAAAATCCGACATGCTTTAAAAGCACAGATAACCCTACACTTTTAGATGTAATTTTGACAAATCATCCAAGATCAATAAGACAATCCTTAAATATTTCTCTAGGAATTAGTGATTTTCATAATTATATCAGTGCTGCCACTAAATTAGTTTGCCCATCTGACCAGCCTAAAATAGTACACTACAGGACATTTAAGCATTTTAATGAAGAATCCTATAAAAAAGATCTAGAATCAGCACCTTTCCATTTAGCTCAATTATTTGACGACGTTGATGATCAATTATGGTTTCACAATACATTGTTATTAGATATAGTTAACAAAAATGCTCCCAAAAAACAGAAAATAGTAAAGTACAAACAACTACCTTATATGAATGACAATTTAAGAAAAGCTATAAATGTAAAAGCAACTATGAAAAGAAAATTTAATAAAAGTAAAAGTCAGGAGTCATGGCAAAACTTCAAGAAACAAAGAAATCTTGTCAATAAGTTAAAGAGGACATCTTTATTAAAATACTTTGAAGATAATTGTAATTCTGACAAAAGTCAGGGGAAACACTTCTGGAAAATTGTTAAACCTTTTATGACCAATAACGTCAAACAGAATAACCAAAATATCACATTGTATGAAAATGATTCTTTAATTGGTAAACCAATAGATGTTAGTAATACATTCAATGAATATTTTATAAATGTTACAAATGATCTCTGTGAATCAAATGAAGTTAAGGAAATGTCAGCTGATCAGGTCATTAACCATTACAGGGATCACCCCAGTGTAAAAGTGATCAATGACAATGCAAATAATGAACAACTGTTTAACTTCGCAACAGTTAGCCAATCGTCAGTGTTAAACAAACTTAAACTTCTTCAACCAAACAAAGCAACTGGCTTTGATCAAATCTCCCCAAAATTTCTAAAAATGGGCTCAAACTGTTGGAGCAATTGTCTCAGCCCCATAATAAATAAAAACCTAAAAACTTGTGAATTTCCTGACAGCCATAAAAAAGCAGAAGTAACACCACTCTATAAAAAGTCAGATCAGCTAGCGAAAGAAAATTATAGACCATTAAGTGTGCTTCCCTCAACCTCTAAAATATTTGAGAAAGTTCTCTGTGATCAGTTACTAGATTTTATGTCAAATTATTTGTCAAATGATCTATCTGCGTATCGCAAACAGTATAGTTGCAATAATGTACTTGTGAAATGTATTGAAAATTGGAGAAAAGCACTCGATAATAATTATCATGTTGGGTGTGTATTGATAGATCTTTCAAAAGCCTTTGACAGTTTACCGCATGGACTTTTAATAGCAAAGTTACATGCATATGGAGTCTCTGTAGAAGCCTGCTCATTTATTATGAGTTACCTAAAAAATCGAAGGCAAGCTGTAAAGTTAGGAAATATTAGAAGTGAATGGTTAAATCTAAAAACAGTTGTCCCACAGGGGTCAATCATGGGTCCTCTTCTATTTAACATTTTTATCAATGACTTCATATTTGAGCTCAAGAAAACGTGTTGATGTATACAATTATGCCGATGATAATACTTTGTCATATTCTCATAAGGATAAATTAAAGGTTAAAGACACACTTGAGAAAGCTGCTGAAACAGCCATCACCTGGTTCCAAGTAAATTATATGAAGGCTAATCCTTCGAAGTTTCAGGCAATATGCATTAGCAGAAACAACTCTGAAATTGAATTCAATGTCGATATGAACACTATCAAATCAGAAAGTGTAGTGAAACTGTTAGGCATACACATAGACAATAAGTTAAACTTTAATCATCATTTGTCACTAATTTGCAAAAAGGCTGCAAGACAAATAAATGCACTTCAACGATTATGTAAATATGTTGATTATGAAGGACGACTCAGGATTTATGAGGCATTTGTAGCTTCAAATTTTATTTATTGTTCTATTGCCTATCAGACTTACACTCCAGGACATGATAGGAAAATTGAAAAATTGAATGAAAGAGCATTAAGACTTGTTTGCAATGACTATGAGAGCACATATAATGATCTACTCACAAAAACAGGCAAAAAAAATGCTTCACGTAACTTGTAAAAATAACTTAGTTGAATTCGTATACAAGATACTTCATGGCCTTGCACCGCCATTGGAAAGTTCATTTTTTGAGAAACAAGTTTCTCCATATAATATGCGGGACAGTGACAAACTTGTCCTACCCACTTTTAATACAATGCAATATGGTAAAAGGTCAATTAGTTACCAAGGTCCCTCATTATGGAATGTTCTGCCCTCTCATTTGAAATGTTCAGAAGACTTAGGATCTTTCAAGTCAAACTTGCGGAGAAATAACTACTTCAATCAATGTGAATGTGGAACATGTTTAGTATGTCTCAGAAATTCTTTGTAATATTTGTATGTCATGATATGAGTAATGTTACACAAATACGTGTCAAAGTAAGAACACAAACGTAAATTTATTTCACTCATCACTTTCATTTGTACATAACTTCATCATTTGTTCTGTTGTTTTAACTTGTCGGTAAAAAGCTTATAGCTTGTGTTTATTGTTTTATTGTCACCACCGACGTTAAATAAAGTTTTACCTTACCTTTTTTTTTTTTTTTTTTTAATCAATTCTGGATTTGTGTCCAAGATGGGGATTTTCGTATGTTGTGATATCTTTTGTAGCTCTTCCCATGTCCTCCAGATTATGTTCTTTTATCAGCTTCAGCACGAGCTTCTCTTTGGATGAGCTTCTGGTGTAATGGTCCTGGTTCAAGTCTCCAATTAAAACAGCTTCATATGTCTCGTACTTCGTAAGGAGAATGTGGATCTTATCAAGATCCTCTTTAAATTTTTCCTGAGCCTCTTTGCTGTTGCCAGCTGGCAAGTAGCAATTAATTATGCATACTGGGTTCATAGGGAACTGTAGTGTTGTAACAAGTATGCGAGGTGATCTCAATTGATCTGGTTGAGATACATACTGCCCCAGATCTCCCTTCCAGAGAGTAGCCACTCCACCAATACATGATGGGCGTTTTGCCAGGTCCAGTTCGTCCCAATCCTCATCGAGGGAGACACAATGACTAGACATATCAGGGACAATATCTTCGACGTCTGTTTTTGCATATCCCGGCAGCCAATGCTCCTGCAGAAGAATTATGTCGTAGTCGCGGGATAGATCCCGGACATATGCACACTCTAAGCCCCAGCAAGCTGACTTGACTTAATTCAATTGGGGCAACGGTGCTGCAATATATTTATTGAGTCAGTTCAGCTTGTTCATTTGAAGTTGTATCTCTCAGTTTGCCAACATTTTCACAGTTTAAGTGTCAATAATTTTAAGTGAATTGAGTTTACCTGACTTAAAGACATTAAAAAATGGGCTGGAACTCAACTGAGATACACTAGCCTGGCCTACATTAAATAAGCTGAATTCAGTGTTTCACATAAAGTGAATTGAGTTGATGCAACAAATTTTCAATTGGACAAGACAATATTCTGCAAATCGGTCATGCTAGTACAATATAATCAAACCAAAATTAACAAAGGCTTTAAGTTTCTCTGACATAACACAGCTAAGGCTGACTGACTAAATCAATCTTACACTTATAATGAAAAAGTTATAATTTATAACCACATAATAGAAATAAGGCAGACTAGCAAAATGTGATTAGGAGAATCTGAATTGAGCAAGAATGGCTGAAATAACACAATCAAGTCACTGAATGTGACTTAATGTTAATAAGTTAATATAACTTTTTTTAATTAAGCTGTAATATGCTGAATTACTTGAGAAAACATGGCAAATTTTATTTAAGTTCATATAAACAAATACTTTAATGCGAGATTAACCTGATAAAAAGGTGTTATCATAGCTCATATCAATTAGATTAACCCGAATTGATTCAATTATACTTCCTTTGCCAAATTAAAAAAGGATGAGCCTGCTCAAATAAATTAAATTATTCTGGATAGATTGTACTATGCTGTTTTCAAGTGATTAACAAGATATAGCATAATTGGCAGAAAAAGTGACCGAATGATAAACAACCACTGATCATTGGTTTGGACCAAGATGAAATTGGACATCTTTGGGACACCCTATGAATTTTAATCAATAATAGCCTACCGTTAGAACTTAGAAATTAAACAGATAGATTGAACAAATAAAATAAAGCACCAGAGATAAGTATAAAAAGGCATTTATTTTCAATAAAGCAAACAAGAAGTCAATAAAATCAATGGTCAATCGTGCCGAGAGGCAATAAGTGAAAAATATAAATCTGTTACTTCATTAATTTTACATAAAAGACGATTTGTCATTCACAAGATTTTGAAGTAAAAGGATGACAAATTGTACTTGAGCAACAAAAACACATAGAAAGACATAACATAAAAACACAATGTACGTAAGTAAGATCTTTACAAGGAACAAATACATTGCATTATTCACGCATAAAAAATCATTTATTGAAGCAAAACCTGACAAAGGTTGTGCATATATCCATACAAATTTGTTACTGCAACAAATCTGAAATTTCTAGTGACCAAAAATCCAAAGCAAACAATTTTTAAAGAAAGCCAACTAGTCATTTTTCCATAAAGAAAGTTAGCAAGGATAATTTTCAATGACCAAATTGTCCATTTGTAAGTCATTGGGAAAATTTTTCAAATGTCCTGAGGTACGGTTAATTATTCTGTTCATTGTTTGGACATCAGAAATTTCAAAACTTCATGTTAAATGTTCTTTCGTCTAAAGATGAAATCAAGGAGGAAGTATGAGCAATTTCTTGGACAGTTTGTGTGATAAGTGACAGTACTGAGGTTGGTTGTAATGTCGCGATCCTCACAAAGCAAAGCCAGTGTTGCTCAGTCAAGGTAGCCTTTGAAGTTCCATCCTGAAAAAGAAAACATACATTGTATTGCATGTAGATGATATAATGTTATCAAACAATATTAACTGTGTGGCTTTAAGATATTTGCAGAAATCAATTTTCTCTCCTCTCAAAAATATTCATTATGTTCCTTTGCATAATTATTCATTTACCTTATTAATTTTTTTAAATGGCATAATGTATTGTCATCCTTATGTGACCAGTGGCTCACAATTGAAAAAGGACACCCAACATGGCAAATGATCATCAATTAGCATAGATCTCAAGATATCTCTGTTAATCATTGTTGACATTCTTAAACTGTTGTCTGGATTGTTTTTTTTTTTTTGTTTTTTTTTTTTTTTAATTTACTTGCGACAGAGGAAAGCTGCTCCAGTTTTTCTGAACACTTAAGCTAATTTAATGGACTGAATTGTACATACCTACAAAAAATTTGCTTTTGACCTCAGATTGTATCCCTGAAGAAGTGTAGCATGATTGGAGTGCTGCTCAGGTGTAACAGGCCTCATATGCATTTTCTTCTGCAAATATGAAAGAAACAAACATAAATTGACGAAAGTTTTGTAATTCCAACAATTAAAAGTCCCAATGGTCAACATGTGTATCCCTTCCCCTATCTGGCAACATTTGATAGCAACATAGAATGATGTCAGTTGTACTGAGGGACTAAAAAGTCATTTTTTACGTTGAGCATGTCATCTAACAAAAGGATACAGCTGTTCTGAGGTGGAATTTATAAACATGTGCAGTTATGTTCTGCTGTCCACACAAGTATATTTACGAGAATTGAGTTTTTTAAGACCAGAAACCCAAGAACATGTATTACAATGATTACCTGGCAAATTTTCTCGAGTCTCCTGCATCCGATGTAATTAGATAGTTCAGCTGGTGCCTCCATGAAATATCCTCTGGTTGACATGTCAAGAATACTGCTTGTAAATCTGAAAAATATTTTACCAATATAATTTTCAAGCAGCACACAATTTATATAAAGCATAATATAATTAATGTGCAAATTCATTGGGAATTAGGAATATGATTAACAATAAATTTGAAGTCCTGATTACTGGTTAATATTTTGAGTGTTTTGAGTTTGTCCGAAATATTTATTTATATTATGCCAGAAAAATTTAAGTTTAATAGTATGCTAATTACTTGCACCAACCAACTGAATGCTACAGGTGTGACTGAGAATAGAGTTTTACAACATAGTGTATGGCCCGTTTAAATTTAGTGCAATATGCAATAACTAGTCCTATTGCTCAGCTTCATAATCTTCACATTTTAGGACATAATTACTATTAGTAAATTATGCACTCTGACAAAATCTGGCTCAAAACGAAGCCTAAGGGCTGCTTGAGACACATCAGCATTTTTCTGTCTATATATCATGAACATTTTATGGACCTTATGAACATCAAATAATATTTCTGTAGCTATTTGAATGCTTATCTTTGTTGCCAGCCAGCTAATCATAAAAATGCTAAGACAAAAAGGGCGACCATTTAATTTCCAAGGGGGCTTGGAGTTTTCCTCTTTATTTCAGGCTAACGGCACCAATTATAAATGTTGAGTGTGCAAAGTCACAAATATTCACTTCTAAATCAAATTTAACAACACCTTATTAAAAAATACCCCCACAAAGAAATTATTTATTTCAAGTCTGGCCACAAAGAATTTATTATTAATTTCACCAATTTCACCAAAACTGATGAAGAACTCTTTTTTTTTTAAAATAAAAACTCCAACCCCTCCCCCTCGATACTAAATAGTCATCCCCTTAATGCCTGTATACACTATACAAAGTCTAGCATTTGAGATGAATCACTTATCAGACCACATAATTGTCATTATCAATTTCATGTCCACTAAGATAATATTGCAATAATGACATTGCTTTCCATTTGCTAGTTTTTAATCTCTGGCTTTGAATTAGTTTGACATCATGATGCCCCATAGTTTAATACTGAATTTCACATTACAGTTTCAAGTTTTTGTATTAAAAAAAGTACATGTTCATGCTCTATTGATATTCATAACAATGAAATAAGTATTCAATATTGACAAATGCATTAATTGCTACAGAATATCCAAGTTCTCTTACCTTCAGAAATGTTGAGTTCTTCTAATTTGAGAAATCAATAGGATGGCTTTGCTGTGTCAAGTTAACAGTCTTGAAGGTGTCAGAAATGGTCCTTAAGGCAATAAGCCACTTGGAGGTTGTAGGAAAAACTGCTAACAACATCAAGAGGAATTATGACAAGAAAAACTGCTAAAAACATTGGAGTGTGGGTAACACCACTTTCTACATATAGATGTCAGCACTTTACTTATTATAACAAGATATCCAGTCAATGTTTAAAAAAACACTCATATACAGTCACATTTATTAAAACAACTTATCGTAATGATTTAGTGATCTTTCTAATCTGTAGATCATATCATTGTGGTTGTAATTAAGATAAAATAATGGCCTGCAGCCCAGGTCAGCTTGCTCAAAGATTTTTACAAGGCCGCTCACAAACCAATATTAAGTATTTCAACGGAAGCATAATTACATATATATTTTTCCCTGAAGTAATTATTAAAAGTTATGGTGGTAATACACCCTGCATTGTGTGAAAAAGAAAAATTCAATATTTTGATCCTACTTACAGTTAGGCAACTTTTCAAAATATTCTAAGTTCAACCGAACTGCTGGAAAAAATACCATTAAATTACAGCATTTGGAGTTGTTGCTCATAATGCCTGCAAATATGTCAAGGCAATGCACACAGTTGATCAACTTGTCCACATACACAATGTCAAGTTGACATTCTTTCCATTGATATTTTCAGAAATTCTACAATAAATTACATAATATACAGAAAATGTCTAATTGTCAGGGATTTGAACTCAAGAAGTCTGTATCACAACACTAGTCATTTAACCAATGTGGCCGTAATGTCCGATGAACACACCAAGTTATTTCTCCTAGTCTTCTCACTAATTCTGCAAGACATAGTATAATTAAGAAAATGTCAAGCTGTTGCAGATTTGAACTCAAGACCTCTTTATTACAAGGCTAGTCACCCTACCAAAGTGGCCACAATGTCCACTCAACACATCAAGTTGTTTCTGCTAGTCTTCTCATAAGTTGTATAACAGAGGGTATTTAGAAAACATCACTCTGTTACAGATTTGAACTCAAGACCTTTTGATTACAAGACCAGTCACTTAACCAATGTTGCCACAATGTCCACTCAAAACATCAAGCTGTTTCTGCTAGTCTTCTCATAAGTTGTATAACAGAGGGTATTTAGAAAACATCACTCTGTTACAGATTCGAACCCAAGACCTTTTGATTACAAGACCAGTCACTTAACCAATGTTGCCATAATGTCCACACAACACACCAGGTTGTTTCTTCAAGTCATTTTTTTAAATGACAGATTGCATTGTTAAGAAAATGTCACTCTGTTCCAGATTTGAACTCAAGATCTTTGCATTACAAGATCAGCCACTTAACCAATGTGGCCACGATGTCAAGCAAATGCAACAAGCGGTTTCACCTAGTCTCCTCAAAAATTCTATAAATAGATTTTGAAAAACAGAATATGTGATTTGACTCAGATTCTGCATAGTGGGACAGGACACTAACCAGGGTCCACAATGATAAACAAATCAAAATATTGAAATTTGTTGACCTTTGCTCCAACCTTTGTACCATAAATTGTACCATAAATATAAGGTGTAACGAGAAATATCTAAATCTCACTGGGTTTGAAGCCAACACCTTCAGATTACAAAACAAACCACTAACCCATGTGGCCACAGAGTAAGTAGCTAAGACAATGTTATTTTTTGCTTGTCCAATGAATCGAATATAAATAGGATGTTCAACTATTGGCATAACAAATCTGGCATAAGCGAATTAAGCTGAGTAAACTAATTCTGTTTGTGTCTCAGAAGGTCACGAGTATGGCTGAAAAAGATTGTGTTGTGTTGACTTAAAATATCACTCCATTGAAACTGACAAATAGTATATAAGCTGACACAGCTTAAAAAAAGAAAAATAGTTGATTCCACTTAAACAATTTATGTCAAGTGTGTGGTCTGGGCTTAGAGTGCAGAGTTGTGGTGCAGGCCTTGAACATTAAGTGACAAAATTCTTAGGGGTACCAGGACCTTCTTTTCCTGTGCCTGGGACCCTTCTCCGTGTCATAGTCTGGAGTTCTCTTCAGTAGTAGTAGTAGCTGGACTTGTTGACCTTGGGGCTGCTTTTTCCAGTTCCAGAAGAGAATCCTTCCATCTGCTCAGCCGCTGTGTATCCTTCATCCGGTTTTCCGAGCCTGCATCTGCTGAATCACGGTTATCATCTGGAGTACGGTTGCTGATTGATTCCCCCGTGGATGTTTTGGTGTAGTACTGAGAGCCAGTGGCCCTCCACTCATTTTGAGGATGAGCTTTCTCCGTAGCACTCATTCTCTTGGGCTGTTGGTCTGCATGGTGTACTCGTTGTGACGATGCCGGATAGTTGCGACCCTCTGGATGAGTCTGTCTTCTGTCAGTAGTCCTCTCAGACTGACCAGGGTCCTGGAAATCTCTGTGTCCAGTCCATTGGTTGTGTTGAAAGGGCGGTAGATGTTCTCTTTGATGAGAGTATGCCTGTTGGTGATGATTCACACCCTGTGGTTGGGCATGGGTCCATGGGGTATATGGGAAGATCCACGGTGCAAATGGCGGAGGAAAAAGTGGAGGTGTAGGAGCTTGAGCCGTCGCTTGGTTGGCAGGATGTTGAGGATGTTGGGCAGGTCGCTGACATTGTCCCAAGTGATTCATCATCCTTATCTCCATACCATGCATCCTCTCTGTCATCCTTGCCTCCATATCCTTTATTCTGATTTCATCTTTGAGATTTCTAATCTCTTCATTGGGCCTCTCTCCTTGCGGTTCCCGTGCTCTCATTGGTTGCCCAGCTTGCAGGTGGTCCGGAGTCGCATCAATGATTTGTTGCAGAAGTTTGTTGGTGCTGGATAGTTCTCTCACCTTGGCTTCCAGCCCGGTTATTACAGCCTTCTGCGTCTCAATTTGTAGAAGTTGCTTTTCAACTTCCTTCTCTCTCTGCTTCAGTATCCTCTCTGTTGACGCTAGTTTCTTCTCTCTGTTCTGAACACTTTTCATTGTATCATCTGCTAGACAGGACATTATTGTCATTTAGGCCAGACTTTTTACATTTTTCGCTTCTCAGAGCGACCTAGCCAACCGATTTTCTGCCTATGGAAAAAAAAAAGATCATACCCACAATTTTTATCAAATTGACATGTATAAAAAACTGAGATTTCACCTTCTTTTTCGTCCTACCGACCTACCCTAGAAAAAGTGCCTTGAGAAGATTAGAGAAACTAAAGATCAATTATATCTGGCCTTACAGAAAGCACCAAGCCAAGCCAAGGCCGATTCAACATTGCAGTACCCAAGCTAATGATGGAAGTATATTTTTATATTATCCATAACCGCTCCTCCTCCCATGGCATCATCCTGTTGGCCTCCAGTTGCCTTGGTCTGGCATTGGTGCTCTCAACAGCTGAACAAAATCTCTTGAGCGTATGGGCTGTGGTTATGCAGTTATGACAAATCATGCCTATGATGACTCATCATCCCATGTCAAAGTGTTTCACATATTTAGTCACATTTACAACTATATTACATGGTAGTGATCATGAATCATCAGCTGCATATATTTTTCCAATACTAATGTAATGATCATGACAAATCATGGTGTATCATGACTCACATAATGCAAAAATCAACATGAACCTGAAAGGATTTTTCCTATATCAAAGTGTTTCACTGTAATTGGTCAGGTAATTTCAACTTTTCATTTTACAAACATCTGCCACCTGAACACTGACCTGTTAAAATGTATTAAGTACTTTGTTTAAAACCGATTCATAATTGTCGGCACTAAGCATATGGAGTTTTTTTTTTTGGATGGAAATGCCCAAAATAAATAAAAATGTATAGTCTAAATTAAAATTATCATTGTTGGACTACGATGTCAGAAAAATTCACATCAGGTTTTCGTATAGGGACTGCGCATCATCAGGAAATATGTTGCTTCATCGACTAAATGCTGCTATATTTGGCCTTATATATAATATTAATATTTATAGGTTATCCCATGGCTTGGACAGTATTTCCCGGATATTGTCACCAGAGACTTAGTATTTTTCCCGAGACCCGAAGGGTCGAGGGAAAATACTGTTCGAGGGTGACAATATCGGCAAAATACTGCCCAAGCCACGGGATAATCTTTTTATCCCATGTCACATTTTCCCCCTAAATGCCATATTTTCCCTCTAAAAGTCATATTTTCCCTCAGAATGTCATATTTTCCCTCTAAATTTAATGTCATAGTTTCCCTCTAAATTCCATATTTTCCCTCTAAATATCATATTCTCCCCCATTTTGCCATATCCTCCCCCATTTTGCCATATCCTCCCCCATTTTGCCATATCCTCCCCCATTTTGCCATATCCTCCCTCATTTTGCCATATCCTCCCTCATTTTGCCATATCTTCCCTCATTTCGCCATATCTTCCCTCATTTCATCATATTCGCCCTCATATTCTCCCTGATTTGTTTATATTTCCCAGGGACAAACACCAGTATCAGGGAAAAAAATGACCTTGACATGGGATAAATGCAGATATGTTTTATACAGGTCTGCTCTGCAGCCAGCATATTCATATCAATAAAAATGTCCTCAGGATAAGCCTATATGAATTTATGTACAGTTGCCCCATTCAAAGACATATTTCCACATATATATGCTGTCTTATTAGGCCTATGCATGTATGTATCAGTAACAAGAACCAAGATATATGATTGAAAATCAGATAGTAAGAAAATGTAGGCCTATTGGCTAGATGAGAAATAAAAGATTGTGCTAATTGCCTCCTTTCTCCCTATATAGATACCTCTGTCAAATAAAAAGAAGAAATTAGGCCTAATGTCCTTATGAAAGACAAAGATCTTTGAGTCACTAAAAGGTTCATCACTGTCACTTGAGAATGAGTCACTTTCCATATATATATGTTTACATCCGCAGTATACATTAAATTTGATTTTAAAATACACAAAAAATATTGAACTTGCGACGTCCAGCAGCAACAAAGGAACTTCAACGTGGAGCTCAGTTTTTCCAGGTGCACATGTTGTCCGTTATTGAAGTTCTTCACAAAGTATTCGCAAAATTACTTTTGATATAACACTGCATCAATACAGAATGTAATGCCATACTATTTTGGTGGTCAATCATTTATTGAAACGCGTTGCTTTACTCCCGAAGGATACATTCGCTGAATCTTGCCTTGCGAAGAGGAAGATACATTTTATGGAATAGAGATCTTTTAAGGTAATGTTCTTTTCACCCATTCAGGGTTTATTAGATCATGACCGTATTTAGTTGGTTTTTAAAATTGTGATATTATTTATGATTGCAATTTTTTGTCTTGTGTAAATTATCAAACTCATATATATATATATATCTATCCCTACGCGACAAATTTTAAAACACTATTTATTGTGTTCTGTAGGTTTTCTCGTCGAGATTTCATTTTCTAAAAAGTTTCAAGTACAACAAAAAATCAGACATAAATGACGAAAAGCAAATTATAAAAATTTGTAATACAGCACTGTACAAAAATTTAGGATAAAACTTATTGTTCAATTACCTAAGGCATTCATGACAACATAGGTATTTCGACAAACCCAATTTGGAATGATATGAAGGACAAACCCAAAAACCAATAGACCTAAGGGTCTTGTTCAAGCTTGATTTTTTAGAGTGAAATCTGCAGCTCAAAGACCTTTGAGATTTCAAAAAATGTATCAGAGCTTTATGATTTCAGTACATTAATGCATTTCAACATTGGCTTTGGTCTATTTGTTAATTTAAGCTATTCCATGACCAAAGTGCATTCAGCCTAGTGAATTTACTATAAACTTTTTCATGAGGACAAACATGATATAATTTTATTGGCCTACATTTATACCTCACACAGGCTTACACATACTTTCGAAATAGTTGTCAATATTCACAGAAGATGTTTTAGTGGCATTTTGAATTTTTGAAGGGGATAGGCCTACTGGCAATGGTGGAATTTTTAAATAGCCACAGTTTTCAAAGGACCTGGGGCATTTATGGGCTTTCCATAAAACAAACTTAGGCAGTATACTATATTTTATGTGGAGGCCCATCGGGTTACTTCTTTAGACCCTCAATGAATATCACAGATCTTCTTTTTTTTCATGCCCAACAGGACTGGTGACCATGAGGACTGCCATTTTCTGTCTGTGGCTGTTGGTGGCCCTTTGCGCCATCGCCACAACCCAAGCGAAAATTGTACCAAGCAACTGCTTGCTCCTGCCAGGACCAAAGAGAGCGGCTTGTATGAAAAACCTTCGAAAACATGGCTACACCATCAGATGCATGAAGGTGAGGAATGGCAACAAAAAGCATAGCAGCCTGAAGTCCTTGTGCCGAGTGGTGAAAAAGACCAGGTACAGAGTCAAGTGTAGAGTCGCAGTACACAATGGAAGGTTCCAACGATACTGCTACAGGTGCAGGTCTTACTTCCACTTCGGACACTGGAGGAGAGTTTGCTGGCGTATGAAGAATCATTCAAAGAGCGTCAGGCGGCACAAGTATGTGAGGAAGCATAATTTTGTCAAATGCAAATACCTGGTGCACCGAGAAAAGCTGCGTAAAGTGTGCTACCGATGCAGGTACGTCCAGAAAAGGGGCTACTTCTGCGAAAAGTTGAATAGCAAGATCAGAACCACTCTGAGGAGGAGAAGAATCGGCAAGTCGACTTTCGTCACCATCTGCCGCTACATCAAGTATAAAGGAAAGTACGTGAAGCGATGTTACAGGTGTCAGTACAGGAGATTCGGAAAACGCATCAGGCGTAATTGTCGAAAACTAAGCCTCATCACAGTGCAAATAGCAAGGGGCTAAATTACTACACTGGAATGTCATAACTTTTTAAATATCATTATTAGCCCTTATTGTACGGCCCAGATGGCAGAGGAAAAGGTGACATATGAGGAGCGTTCGGAAAGTTCCCAATAATTATTATATGAATCTAATATTACAACAATTCCATTTTGTGATGCAATTTATTTGTAGACATGCAAGTCATGTTTAATAAAAAATATTAAAAAGTGATATTCATGTGAACATTGAACAGGCTTCGTTGATAAAAAGTGAAAGCAGTATAGATCTATGGCTACTTATAGACATTTGGACATGTACGATACAGGCCTTTCCAAAGAATTGACGAAATATGCAAATTATAAAAACAGTTTACGTTAGGCCTATAGAAGTAATTAAGCATTTGTGTCTCTCGCGTGATTTTGTAAAATATATCATTGGGATAGACGCTTTCAGAAAACGCATTGAAAAACACTAAAAGTCACAGTAAAGTTACAAAATTGACATTTTATTTAAGTATTTACAATAACAAATAAAATGATTTCCTTATCAATGAACAGCACATTGCGCGTAATCTTGATAGAATGCCACACATTAATAAAATGGCAATACTTTAATGATGCGAGTTTTTAGTTGTTCTGGCACTGTCAAGAAATTCTTCGATGGCTGACACCACCCTATGATGTCTTCGCAGACAATGATACTCCTTAGCGACCCGGAGGTCATTCTGCAGCTTGCGCAACCTCCAAATATTTCCCTCAAGATCTTTCTGACCGGCCAAGCATCTTCTGCGCAGGTTGACGACCATCCCTCGCAAAATTCCACTTTCTGTAACAGGGGGGAAAAAGAAGGAAAGTGAAAGGTTGCTTTTGACTTCGAATTTTTTCAGGAATTTAAATTGCAAAACACTCACCATGGGGAGGAATGGTTTCATCCGACTTTGAGCTAAAGAAGCTTGACGTTTTGACAACAGGGGCACTCAGGGTAGAGACAGCGGGGACTGGGGGAAGGGAACTGAGGCTTTTGCTCAGAGGAACATTCCTTGCAAGGTCAGAGAAAGACTTGAGGCTACTGCAGGCCATCTCTTCAAGGTGCACAGTTCTAACAAAACATCACAAAACAAAGACGAATTTATAACCTTGAAAGCACAGAGTTAGATATTAGAATGTCAAAGGGCTAGGGACATTAGTTATCCGCTTTTAAAAATGACAAAATTCCGTTTTTGCAATGCAAAATGGAAATTCCGTTTTACCGGATTCCGCATTTTAAGTCTGCCTGCACCACATTTTACATCCTACCGGTCCGCATTTTATGTTTCCCGCCAATTCAAGATGGTGGATGTCGTACTTCTTTCTTGGCGTGTTTTGGCCACATTTCTTGAGCAAAATCGTTAATGAAACAAGTTTTTCATCTTATGTAAGATTGTATGTGCTGAGGATACTATAGCACCAGATTGAAACATCCAAGCAGTGGATTTTTTCCGTTCAGAATGCATGTGATTTCACCTCCGTGAGTGATAATATGAGTATTTTACTGAAATTGTCAATTCCGTTTCGGACAGATAATTCTGCGATTGCAGAAAACTAATGTCCCTAGACCGAGGCCAAGCATCAGTTTGTTACGTGAAGTACTTATAATACGTATTGAATATCATAAAATACGTCCCACCTTATTTGCCTTATAAATAGGATAACAAAATATAATTCGGCAAATAGTCCAACCTGAAGAAGAAGCAGTCCCGGGAAGAATTCTCGTAGTGCCTCTTGAGTCTCTTGGTGATTTTCTCCACCGCTGAGTTGTGGGTGTCCAGCGAGAGAGCCACGTGCTCCAGATTACGATAGGCCTCCTGAAGAAACTCAATTTCGGAATGGCCCAGGGTGGCACTACTGCTGGCCTCTGGGAGAGACCCTGGTGATGGAATGGTAATGGAATAAAATAAAGGAGATCAAGTCTTGTCAACCAAGGAAGATTTTCAGTGGCTTTGAACTCGGGGGGGGGGGGGAGGTGTACTCACTATGAAAGGGTGTATGTAGAGGCTCCGCCGGATGGTTTTGGTTTTTTGGCCTTCCAGGATTAAAATGGTCTTGGTTTTTTAGGAATTCAGATTAATTGCCCTTTTTGCACCCCCAACATGTTTGGTACCGTTAGAATTGGCTTGAAAAGACAATTACAACGGTATAAAAATTATAACTTTAGATTAATTGGTTGTGGATATTTTTACTGAAAGATTAAAATGGTTTGTGGTTTTGGCATTGGTTTTGGATTAAAATGGGTTTGGTTTTCAAAATCGCCGTGGTGCATCCGTATGCAAAAGTCCACCAAGTACCCCCCCGGGTTTGAACACACTCAGTGTAAAATAGTCATTTATTTTGCTATGGGCTGGTATTTGTTGCGGATGGCGGGTGAAGAAGTAGGCCTAGATCTATACATTTTGTACTTTCCTTAACTTCTTCGGTTGGGGAAAGTCAGGTATATTGGACCCGGCAGGAAGGCCTATATCATGCATTTGTTAGGTTTTTGGAAAAAATAGACAAGTGATAGACTGATCAGTGATCATGCAGTTAGGACATCTTCAATGCCATAATCAAGTTGCCCTATCATTGTGTGGCAATTTGTGCCCCAGTTACCATGGTAATAGAAATCGTTTGATCAGGTTTTGTCTCATGGTAAGTTTCTTATGGCTCGGATTGTGCGGCTCATCCAATTTACCTGACTTCCCAGGGCTACCACATAACCATTACGTATCATTTTGCTGTTTGGATCCTTTTGGTGACATTAATAATAATAATAATAATAGTAGTTTATTTATATAGCGCTAGATTCAATTATATTGCTCTCCAGCGCTGTATCCAAAATATTATTTATAGTATTTTCTGAATAAATGAGTCTTCAGATGTCGCTTAAAGTTATCCAGTTTTTCATGTTTCCTCATATCGTCCGGGAGGCTATTCCAGAGTTTTGGAGCCGATCTAAAAAATGCTCTGTCAACAAGGGTGTTGTGGTTTTTAACATCTGGAGAGGATAAGATCAAGCAGTTGCGGAGATTATGACCATTTTGTCTAAGAGTAAGCAGTTCTTCGAGGTACTTCGGAGCTTGCCCATTCAGCACTTTCCAGGTCAGAGTAAGGATCTTGTGTTCGATACGTGCAGGGATTGGAAGCCAATGGAGGTCGCCTCTGTGTTTAGAGACGCTATCATATTTACCTAGTTTATTTATCAACCGGACTGCGCTGTTCTGGGCTATTTGCAGTTTGTTCTCTAAGGCTTTATTGACTCCAAAAAGTAGGCTATTGCCATAGTCAAGGTGTGGTGTGACTAAGGCATTCACAACAGTCTTTAGATCCCCAGTCGGCAAGCATTTGCGGATCTTTGCAATGTTCCTAATGTTGAAATAAGCACTACGGCACATTTTGTTGACTTGTTTTTCCATTGACATATTTGCATCAAACATGACACCAAGATTTCGCACACAGGGTGCACTTTCTATCGAAGAGTTGTCGACAGTAATTTAGCAGTCTTTCAGTTTTTTCACTGTTGTTGCAGAGTTTATTGTCATTAAGGAAAGCTCTTATCTCGTCAATGCATTTTTCCATTCTTTTAAAAGCATCGGTTTGCCCGGTTGGAGATTTTGGTTTAAAGGCAAGAATCAATTGTTCATCATCAGCATATTTCTCGTCATGTACCAAGTTTTGGCGCGCAATTTCACTGATCGGGGCAATATAAGAATTAAACAAAACGGGACCCAGTTTGGAGCCCTGTGGAACTCCATAGGAAAGAGGCACTGCTTTAGATTCCGAGTTCCCAATGATTACTGACTGTGATCTGTGTGACAGATAAGAGCGGAACCAAGCTAATGCTTTTCCTTGAATACCATATCTGTTGGCAAGGCGGCTATGTAGGATATCATGGTCAATGGTATCAAATGCGGCAGACAAATCAAGCAAAACCAGCATTACCATATCACCTTTGCTCATACTGTGTATTATGTCATTGTGGACTTTTGTCAGGATGGTTTCAGTGCTGTGATGCTCTTTGTAGGCAGATTGTCTGTCATCTTGCAGGTTGTTAGCTTCTAGATGTTTTGTATATTGGGAGATCACCGCGCCTTCTATCAGTTTGCCAAGGAATGTCAGATTAGAAACTGGTCTGTAATTCTTTGGTATGGTGTCCAGTCCCGTTTTTTTCAATAGGGGTTTGATAACCGCATGTTTTAATATTTTAGGTACATGACCAAGTGATAGCGACGCATTAATTATTTTAGTGAGAATGGGAACAAATTCATCTATACACTCCAGTATGATCCAAGTAGGTAGTGGATCTAAGACACAATGTTCAACTGCCATTTTTTTTATGAGCTTGAAAGTCTCCCTTTCTGATAGACAAGTGAAGTCAGACAGTTTTGTGCCGGAGAAGTCAGTACTCGACTGAACGTAGTTTGTGGCATTAGTCTGGTTACCTAATCTGTTCCTGATGGTTTTTATTTTGTCGTCGAAGTAGGTACTAAATTCATTTGCCATATCCAATTCATTGATATAGTTTGGTAGAGGCAAGTCCTGTTTGCGGTTAAGGCATGAATTGACAATTTTAAACAATGCCTTAGAGTTTCCCTTGTTGCTGTCAATTTTCTGTCTGAGATCAGCCGATTTCAACTCTTGTAGTTTCAAGTTTAAGCTATTTCGTTTTTGTTTGAATACATCGTAATCTACTTGACTGCGAGTACGCCTCCATCGCGCCTCGGCCCTTCTTTTCTCAATTTTGTAGGGTTTGATGTCTGAGTTGTTCCAAGGAGTGTTACCCCTAAGACGAATAAACCCAGATTTGAGGGGAGCATGTTTCTCTAGAATTTTGAGGCAGGTGGAGTTGTAGGACTCTATCGCGATATCCAGGTCCTTAACATTACTTGTTATAAGAAATTAAGGTGACTCAAGCATGGTGGTTCGTTCATACAGATTTTTCTAAAATTTTACACAGGTACTCTATGGGACATATATATACATTTCAAAAATGAAAAATAAAAAAATTTCACCGCCTTGTTTGGTTGCCATGGTAACGGCATGTTTTGCTTGATGACTTCTTAAAAGTCATAAATTGAGTTTTTGGTTACGTACCACAGAATAAATCATTACATGCATTTGTCACACAAAAATGTCAGAAATGTATTCCCATGGATGTACACCAATACATTTGCCACAAATTTGAAGAAAAAGGTTAAAATACTTTTTTCTGTAAGAGCTCAAAGGGCACAAACACACTAATTAATTGCAGATTTTGCATGCATCAATTTTGGCAGTAATCAAATTTTAGGAAAACGATCATACAGATTTTTTTAAAAATTTGCATATATATATCATAGAAAGGTTATTGTCAAACAAATGTCCAAAAATTAAAAAAATTCATCGAGTCGTTTTTTAACTGCAGTACTATGCCAATGTCAATTTAAAGAAATAAAGACAATTTAAGACACAGTTGACTGAAATTAGTTGAGAAAATTCTTTTGATAAAGACGAGAAGCTGAAACTTTGAATTAGCATAGAGTAGGTGTTACTGCATTCAATAAAAAAATAATTATGCTTCTAGCTGCATTAGATCTCATTTAAATAGCAAATTACTGGCTGACATGCTGTTAAAAAAAGAGAGCAGAAAATGGTAACGTCACAACTTTTTCAGGGCCTGCAGCAGTTGTAACGCTATGTTGCTAGGCAACCAGGCTGCTCAGAAGTGTGTGCAGTGTACCACGGTTGAGTCACCTTAAGAACAAAACAGAGGATAAATAGGTCTATCATCTATTAATTTGGCAGCCATGCAAAGACAAGAAAGGTCTGTGCTCCCGTCACTCACAGTGACAGTCAATGACACTGCAAAAAATAAATTAAAACCCTTACTGGACTGCTCAGTCCAAAAAACAAACAATTGTGCATTGTGACGTCATCAGGGACAACAGCAGATTTTAGGGGCATAAATGGCCCTTCAGGCAGTAAGCTGGGGATGCACATAAATGTCCCTTCAGTCCAGTAAGGGTTAAAAATAACGTGCAAGCACTTTAACAGCTGCTTGTAGATAGACTATATACCTATCTGGCCATCTATATATCTAAATATCTATCTATCTATCTATCTATCTATCTATCTATCTATCTATCTATCTAACTATCTAACTATCTATATTTGTCTATATATCTCCCTTCCTTTCATGCTTCCTTCTTTCCTTCATTCCTTCCTTCTTTCCTTCCTTCCTTACTTCATTCCTTCCTTCCTTCTTTCATTCCTTTCTCCTTCTCTTCTTTTATTGGTTTAAGCTTTTTAATGAATTTGTAAACTATCCCCCTGGCTGGCACTTGGCAGCTGCCATCACTGCAGCAGAAAATTTAAAATTCGCGGGAAAAATGTACATTTTAGTTTAGGAAATAAAAATTTATTGTCACAGAAGTTGACCAAAAGTTGATGGAAGCAAGATAATATTCTATTCAGACTACATGCCAAGTTTTAATGACATGGGTGAAACAGCACGACCAGGGCAGTTGTCATAAGTTTTCCTGAAACTCCTCTCGTAATACAGGCTGCAAGCAGCTGTAAAAACCTCTCTGAGCCTGAGGTCCTCACCTTTGGCAGTGGTGCTAGTAGAAGAGGCCCTTTCCTGTATGGAGGCCCTCAGTTCCCTCATGATATCGTCATACTCCTGACGACTGACCCAGTCAAGACTTGACTTCTTTTCTGACTTCTTTGTCGACTTGCGACCCATTTATTTTCACCGACGATCAAAACATTGACGATCAAAACATTGTTGACCTCGTGCTCTTCAACTTCATGGACGGACCTATTGATCGTGACGTCACAAACGTGCTAAAAATAGCGCAGGTTGATCAGCTGTTCATGACGCAGAGATTATCTGACGTCACGTGCAACAACTTGCTGACTTGAGAGCATGGATTATCCATTGTGCCTGACTGACAAGCCAGTCTGCTGTTTAAGCTGGCGAGCGAGCGAGGCTGCAGACTGATGAAATTCAGATCGAAATGGGTATCGAATTGGCTTCTAGGTCACTGGGAGTGCTCCCTCTAAAGTCCGGGCTGTTGCCTGTCAGGTCCGCGCTCAGCAGAACACAGCTAGACCTGTCAGCCGCCGAAAATATCCAGCTTAGCCGCCGATTATAAACACACTGAGCCGCCGCCAGGCCTTCTCTGTAGCCAGCCAGCCGCCGCCGATACAGCATCGCCGGCGGCCGCCGACTGGCCTAGCACAAAAAAGCTCTGTGTAGCATGCTGTATAGCAGGCAATTAGAGCTGGAATTAGCAAATTCAATCAGTATAGCTTGATTTAACTGCTAGATTATTCAATTGGATTGTAAACTTCAATCATAGCATGCAGTCTTGAATCAGAGTTAGCTGTTGACACTTGAAGTGCAATTCAGTCAATTAGCTAGCCCCTGATGGCAATTAGCACATGGACAGAGGATGGGGAGGTTATTGTCTAGTCAGTCTATTTAGTTGAACATTTTCTTTTACTTTGAATAGTATTTAATCAGCTGTGACAGTGACACATCGAAACTTACAAAAGTGCTTTCCAAGATTGGTCATCACCAATGAAATATAATCCCAACCAATCAAATTGATGAACAGATATGATATTCAGGGTAAATATTAAAAGTACTACCATAGAGCAGTTGAATGGAAAATGTAGGAAGAATATTTTTTACCCATACAGGCTAAAACCTTCCAGGTTGTTACAGAAAGTTGCTTGGAAGTTTTCATATATTAAACTTGGTAATGACTTACTAATGAGTAGTTTGGCGATTACTTGTATGATTAATATTATGATGATGATATGATAAAACCAATCTACTATACTGTGGATACAAATACAAGAAGAATTGCCTGATATCTTACAGCCAGGAAATTTGACATGCAAAAAGAATGGACTGAAGCACTGTGAAAATGGCATTTTGTGTGCCATCATGCTGATGGTTTGTCATGATCATATTTTCAAGTGTCAGTTTGATTTAAGGAGACTAATCCCGCCTGTTTGTGACAGGCAAACGAAAGGATTATGCGTCTGATTTTTACTCTAAAATGACAAATCAGACGGCCTTCTCCTGACCAATCAAACAGCCTCTTAGTCTATGTTTTCCATGTTGAATGTTGAGAAAAATGAGAAGATGACACTTCATCAGCTATCATGAGTCACAAAGTGTCAGTTTCACAGTGCTACAGTCCACTCTTTTTGCATATCAAATTTCCTGGCTGTGAAAGAGAAGGGCTCCTTTATACGTTGATATAATCATGACTCATTATCAGCTATCATGACTCACAAATGGAAATGAAACGTTGAACTTGAAGATCTCTTCTATTTCTCATAAATGGTGCAGTATTACAGACGATACCAGATTCAATAGATCTGCTTCCAAGGGTTCATACTGTTTCCCAGGGTAGGTCTATAATCATGATATTCACTCCAACTTTTAAGGCTTTTTTTCAATGGCTCTGTTGAAGCACAGCCACAGGTCACAGAAAAAAATGTATTTTTCTTAAATTAATTATTCTGTCTGATATCAATGTTTTTAGACTCTAAAGTAGGAGTTAAGCCGCGGCTAGCCGACCAGCCAGCCATTACTAATTGAAGCCAGCCGCAGCCACCAAAGGTGATGGCTAAGCTGCAGCCAGCCAATTATGCCTCTTAGCCAGCCAATTTTGGGTTGGCCGGCTGGCTGACAGGTCTAAACACAGCAGAATAAGCTGCTGGGCTGCTTCAAAAATGCATACATGTATGCATGTGAGCGAGGACCAGAAAGGCAGCACCTTCAGTGAAATGTTGTAGCCTGCCATTGTGCCTAATCGGTCAAATGGTCCTATTCAGAGTGGCAAGAACTTGGGTTAGAGGCACTGTCAAATTATCCAAACATAACAGCCAAAAGTAATCAAAAAGGCCTATTCATGAAATTTCGAAATGCAGTGGTATTGTTTCAAAATATAGGCCAATATTTATGGTCAATCCCCTTAATTTCTTCTTCCAAATCTCACAATATTCCAACAGTATGCAAAACTGAACATAATACCCATGTAAAATATTTTCCAAATAAAATAGAATAATAAAAAAACATCTTGTATTGTGTTTTACACTTTGGCCTCCATGTGGGACCAAAAGCCTAATTAGATTGAGAGGATACATTTATTGGTGAGGGATGTTGGTACTCTTTCAAACGTTTATTCAGATCAGGGACGGACGCAGGGGGGGGGGATGGGGGGGATGCATCCCCCCCCACCAGACCAAAATTTTATTATTTTTACATGTTAATTTTATCATCGCGCGGTCGCGTTATGTCGCGAAATACGCGTTCCGCGACGCGATAGCCCAATAGACCCCCCCACCGGAATTTTCTGGATCCCCCCCTGATTCAGATATAGGCCTATGTAATAGTCGAAGAGTAGTCGAGGAGTTCCCTAGAAATAAAGGAAACAACATATAAACACCTTGTAGACAATATAAGAATCAGTATAAAAATGTGAGCAAGATAAATGCATCAAGTTTATAGTTTAACTCACAATCTCAATGCCTTCAGAGCTCCAACACCAATGATACAGATGCAGATACAGATCACATACAGCTACAGATACAGTCTAACAGCAACTGTAATTTCAAATAGGCCTAATGAATTGTATAAATAATAGCTACACTGATAGTACAAAACCTTTGCTAGTTTAAAGCAGTGAAAATGTATAAAGAATCTACAAATACTTTAAATACAACAAATTCATATTTTATCCCACATCACAGCAATATAAATGAATTCAACTTACATTTTAGCAGATGAAATGAAGAGAAGTTTTCTTGTCCAGTTTAAAATGAAGAATGACAATTTGTGCAGGATATTTAGCATGTTGAGTTGTAACAATAAAGTGTGAAAGACAGACGTCCACAAACTGACAAAATGTAATAGAAAACAGTGGACTTCACACAGATGTCAGTGATACATACAGTAAAGTGTGAAACACAAGAAAATACAACTGTTAAAAGCTAACTCATTTCAACAATGAAACAATAGATAACAGAGCAATCAAATTGTAATTAAAGGAAGATCAGATAAGAGTAATACAAAGTTATCAAACAATGTTACTTATAATATTATGATCAAACCAATAATGCTGATGATCAAACCAGCACAATATACATGATCCCCATGCGAAAAAACAACAACAAACAAACTGTTTTATGGTGCTAATCTTCCACCACTGTTCAATCCCAAGATGGATATGTACATTCAGGACTGCTTGTGAGTAAGTGAAATGGGTGATTTTTTTTGCAAGAATACAAGAATAGGGAGAGTGGGGCCAGTTGAACCGGCAGGCCAGTTGAACCACCCTTGATTTTTCACCCGGTGGAGCAGGCATGGGAACATACATACAACCTTGTGTTAGGCCTTATTAAGCTAGTCTTTCCATGTGGATCTTGCGGCTCCGGGACACATGGTAACGGAACAATCAAACTTTTTTCTTTTTTTGCATGAAAATTGTAGTTTGTCTTATATATTGAGATTGGAGCTTTCATAGCATTAAAATTACTTGGTCTTAAAATGGTGTCCCACAACAAGGCTATATATGGGTACAGCCAGGCTATAGGCCTATATAGAGATACATGGAGGTCTGAGTGGGGCCAGTTGAACCAGAGGAGTTTTTGGCAGCTTATTATAATCTCCAGCAGCTTGCGGGCAGGGGATTATATCGATATTCTCTGATTATCTTTTATTATTATTATTATTCTTATTATTCACCTCGATAAAACAGTGATTACTTCAAATGGCCAATTGCAATAGATTAAAATACTTATTATTAAAGTTTAATCGTCGACTGGTTCAACTGGCTCCAGGCTATTCTTTGTACAGAAAGAAATGTGTGAGACATGTCAAATTTAGCCTAGACGTGCTATGGTCCTAGCTGAACTTGTTAGCAAAAATAAAGGACTGCAGCCCTACACTTCACCCGTCATCCTTCCAATGGTTCAACTGGCCCCAATTTTTAAAAATTTTTTGGAGGCTCACATGTCGGCCGTGGTAAGATATGCGCGAAAACCTAAAGTTGGGATGTTTAGACAACTTTTCAAACTACCTTTTCCATCTTTGTTCTCCTAGAAAGCTGTAAAGGTATGCACACAGGATAGCAATTTCTAAAATTTGTTTCAACTGGCCCCACTCTCCCCTACAAGAATTTATTTACCCTCAGTGGTTAATTCAATTCAATTCAATTCAATTCAATTTTATTGACCAATTTATGTACATAAATAGTATCATAAGAAATCAAGTGTCAGCATCAACTATGGTAGGCTGACGCCATACCTGGCGTATTTGCCTTTACCAATAATAAATTATAATCATAATAATGTGAACATCTAAACACATACATACATCTATAAATACATTTGTTAGAAAGTTATTACAAAGAATGTTTGCTCAAACTAATACAAATGGAATATGGAAAATGCTATGTTTAAAAACAGTGAGGAGATAAATATAGAATGGAAAAAGAAGAAAAAGTAAATACTGGATTTAAACCAAAAAAAAAAAGTCTTAATTTACAACTTAACAAATAGATGCCCTTATGGCCTACTAAATGAAGATGTGCCTACCTACATCGAAACTTTTGTTCCAAATGATGTGAAACTCTGCCTTGTGAGACATAGCAAGACTGTTAATGTCAATATTCCAGTTACATATTAAAATGATCAGACATATAGTACAACGCAATGCAACAACATTAAGATGTTGTGCTCTAAAATACCACCCAGTAATAAATTAATCATTATGTCATATTAACTGGATTATATCCAAATTTACAAATATACATACAAATTTAAATTTAAGTTTCACTGCTGTCCTGATTTACTCTGCATCAGAGGACTGTCAAATCACTTTACTGCCCCTCGAGGCAGATGGGGAAATCTGACAAGACAGTCCAGCAGAGAAAAACAGTGACAAGCGTGTAGTATCTGTTCCAATTCAACTTCCAAACATGTCTAACACAAATAATATGCTTTTACAGTCTTAATATGTGATTTTTCAATCTTTTTTTAAAAGTGTGAATACTGCATTGGTGACCAATGACACCATCATATTCATTCCAAATTGTGGGGCCTTGATACTTAAGTGATTTCTTGTTAAGTTCAGTTCTACAAAGGGGTATTGCTAATTTGCTCGAATTACGTGTTATTCTACCTGCTACTTCACAGTTTCTTATGAATAAATCATTGAACATGGGTGGCAACATCCCTTTCACAAATTTATACTTCAGTATTGCTACTGATGTACTATATATATTTGCGACAGTTTGAGAATTTTTAATTTCTTAAATAATGGTTAAAGAGATTAACATAAGTACATGTAGTAGAGCTTTTTTTCTGAGGTGATTACAAGCTGTAATCTCTCAAAAATTGCGACTATGGCTACTAAAGGGATTACTGTCCATTTAGAAAAACAGTGTTAAACTAGCAAACACTCCCAACAGTTTGACTTATATTAACTGTGAAGATTCAAGATAGAATCAATTGTCTTCACAATGACTCTCTTCCCTTCAACCTATCTCATGAACAACAATCAATCAAGTTATTTGCAGAGTATAATCAATGAATTCCAAACTGTGAGTCATGGACACGATCTCAGTCACTTCTCAGTGGCACCTTATTGCTGTGACAATAACTTCCTTACTCAAGTGTATGGGACTGGCAAAAACACACTCTAAGTCGCCAATGGTGTGATTAAACAAGTTTAAATCAATTGGGTGTCTTTGGGACGACCAGGGAGGGATTATGAAGAATATAGGTTACATAAAAAGTGTCCTGTATAAATGCAATCGGTAGGCTACTTAGGACAGGAAGAGTACACGGCAATGAGGCAAAGGATGATAATGTTATAATTGAACATGGGTCCAGGTGACCCAGCAAGGGCTAGATCTATTCAAACCAAGGACCACAACATGCTGCCACAGAGCTGACACTCCCATTCTGTCGTTTTATCAGACAAAATTACATCCGATTTTATTATTAAGTCAATAGTGCAAATGTCTGTCAGTCAACTATTGTGTGGTTGTGCAAGTGATCATACGTAAAAACTGATTTTCTTAGTCTCCGTGAATTGCACGTACGTTTTTGGACTCCATTGAGTTGTTTGTATTGACATTTTTAAATAGAAATTAAACTTTGCAGCTGTTTGCTTGTATAACTCTGTTTTTTTTTTCTGGGTGGCAGTGGTCCCTAATTATACAGTCACAATTTCGGGTGATTACAGCTAATAATACCAGTTGGCGACTGAGGGACTGAGACTGAGATTAAGCAAGTGACTGTGAAGCGACTATGAAGTAAGTAAGGAAGTAAGTAAGTAGAGTAAAGTAAGTAAAACTTCATTTGACGTCGAGGAGAGTATACATTATATTAAAACAACAAAAGCACAAGTGCTTGTGATCGACAGTTATAAAAAAGACGAGTAATTACAACATAAAAATGAAATATATGCTTGATCACAATCGCAGTGTAGTCCCCCATATGTGTTGTAGTCACTCTGAAACATTGTTTCAGTTTGGCTCACATTGAAGTGATAAGTCTACTCCCCAGTCAGGAAAGTGTCTCTGCCATTTGTGTAACCTCACCTCAGTCGCCTGGTTACTTAACAAATCAGTCAATTGCTTCATAAGTGTCAATTCCTGAGTCGCCAACAGGTATCTTAGTTATAATCACTCAAACTTGGACACTTAGGGGATCATTGGCTACTTATTATGAAGTGTCTTATACAAGCAAACACAATGTCTACGTCACTTGTGTTCATAATCACTCCATAGTCGCCTCTGAGGAACCAAGTGACCACACAATCACTTGCTTAATCTCAGTCTCAATTCGTTTGTCGCCTTGTAAATGCTGACTTGATGAACTCCCCCTCTCCCCAGTGTTTCTCATAGTTTCACTTTGTTGCCATTGGAATCAGGCTTTCTCAATACAAAATAATCCAAGTGAAACTGTATGAAACAAAACTACCAGCTTAAAAACTGTCATAAACTCCTTTTTGGCGACTTAAAATTATTCAGTTAATTCCAGAGATTACAGTTTATAATCACCTCGGAAAAAAAGCTCTAGTAGTGGTTAGTGACACCGAGCAATTGAGTCAATACTAAACATCCTAAACGAGCAATCGAGTCAATGCTAAACATCCTAAACGAGCAATCGAGTCAATACTAAACATCCTAAACGAAACTGCTTGTGGAAGCATGGACTCTCATCTGATGAGACGAAAAAGTGCCGTGTCATTAGGGTAATGCTCCTTGAGTCGGACACCTGAAACTGTGTATAGTTTGTAAAGTGATATCTTAGCTATTTAGGCCTATAGGACATTGATAATCAACCAGGTGTCTTTGTTTTGTGTGGAATTTGTCACCTTCAACTTGTGGCCTATCTATACATACTGCAAGTGTTCTCCGTCCAGAACTGGCTAAAGGCCTATTAGGACATTAAAAATTATAAATCCAACCTCAGGTTTAATTTTTATGATTATGAAAGACAGAACCAAGTTTTTGGATTAGCATGATATTAGTTGTAAAGTTAAAGACTGTGCAGAAGCAAATAAGAGAATAGATCTGATGCTTATTGCCTATAAATCAGCATCAACTGAGCCCTGGTGGGAGGCAGGGACACTAGGGATCCAGGCCAGTGCACCCTGAGATCAGCTGACAGAGAGAAAGGAAGGCAGCGCTGTGACAGCAAATTAACATGTGAGTCCTGCAGTGGCGCCACCACCACCATCACACAAGCAACTGGCATCATTGTTGGGCTGCAGGGCACCATCAAAGATTTGGAGGTATAGGTTGCTATTAACCTTCTTTGAGGCAGCATTTTTAACGGATGTCAGCGACAATGACGGCTGATCTCAGCGAAGAAAAGAAAGGCTCCCAGGAGCAACTGCCTCCTCCTGCCTCGGGCTCTGCAACAGCCACCCTCACAGTGGCAGGGGCAGATGCTAAGATTGACATGGCCAACGAGAGAGAAATCGACATCCACGAGAGAGATCCCAATGGCATGAACGACTATGTTAAGGTGAGTCAGCTTTGTATCTTGAGCCCTTTACATGATAACAAACATGCAATGTGCCCTATAATGTAGCATCTGGGGTGATGCGTGCAAGAATGATGTGGGTCTGCAGCCGCAACAAGACAAAGCAGCAGAGCTCAGCTGCAGCAACATCCTCTAGCAGCAGAAGCAGTGCATCCCCTATGCGTATGATAATGAGCATCCATTTCTCTTCTGGTTAAGATGCATCCCCACTAACCACCCCAGTGCATGTACACAACTCACCAATTTCCACAAATCATGATCCCCACAGTAATGACAAATGATATGGTCTCCAATCTGTGCTGTCACTACAATGCTGCAGTGTTGCTTCACCATCTTTGCTACAGCTGTTTGTAATATGATCAGAATCTTGCATGATCATGAGATGTCAATTGCAGAAAATACGAGATTTAATGCTGTGAATCTGTGCAGGAGAGAAAGTGCCATACAAAGTGATGGGTGGCATGCATGATAGCTCATGATGGGGTGATGTGATTTTGCTTAATTCGTGTTCTGCCAGTGGTCAGCTGGTCTGCCAGGGACAATGCACGCGATGGGAATTGCAGTGGGAACAGGCAGTCTGTTGGGTATAGGAACTGGATTGGTTGGGGGGGGGGGGGGTTACTGGCTATTGAGGGGAGGCTCACAGGGTTAGGGCTGGGAGGGGGTGACTAGAATGGTGATTATTAGAGCATGACGCATTGACCTGCCCTCTGGCCACTGACTATTCTGATCACTGCTGCTGCTGCTGCTGCTGCTGATCCCCAATTGATGCTGAGTGACAGATGACTGACTGAATGCAACATTGACTAAATCAGCTTAAAAAGAGATCCATGTCTCTCTCGTCACACAAAAAATTTCTTTAAAAGGTGCATGTAAATGAGTAAGTTGATATCGAAGATGCTCGTCAAATTTTCCTGCTGCGTGGTGGTCGTGGGGGTGTAGAATTATTTCAGAAATTCAGAGCTCTGTAAATATATGGGTGGCCCGTTGGATGGGGTCTGTGGGCAAATTCAATTAATGACACCCTGGTAAAGCTAAGGACAATTTGGACACGATGACATGATTCAACAAAACCAACATGATCGGTGTGGGATGCATCAAGTCACACATTATTAATCTCAATAGCAGAGCCCCACACATTCACACTGTCATCACCCCCCTGAATACCCCCCCCCCCCCTTCCTGATCTGCTACTAGCAGCCTGACACTCCAACAGCCAGAATAATATTGAGCCGAAGTCACATGCAGACCTTCCCAGGCCACAGCTCAGCTTGGCAAGTGACAATTCTGGCACAGGGGATCATTTAATAATAGATAGAGGCCTTCCTTTTACACAATTGGCTCTGCAGAAACTGCTAATGGACAAAAATAAAGTGCACTAACCACCAATCATATTTTTAAGTTAGTTCACACTATTCACATATTCCCAGAATCCAAAAGCAATGTATGCCTATGTTGCTGTCACTATTGTATATAATTAAAATGTTTCTTTTGTACATATACATTGTATTATTAGTGCTTCCAGTTATTGATGATGTGATGTTTAATTCTATCTGTACATAAACCTATATCTTCTGCTTTTATACCATTTTGTGTGCTGTAGATATTATCTAGGTTAACTGTTTTTAATACCATTTTGTGTGCTGTAGATATTGCCTAGACTAACTGCTTGATTTACTGCTATTTGAATAGGAATCGGTTATCTCCAGATTCTAGAATAGCAAATGTGGTGCTTTATTAATAAGCCTTAAAATGTGATATAAGTTATTTCTAAATTATTAATTATGGTGCTTTACACAATTACAGTATTACACAATTACAGTATGAAATGGACACTTCTATGAATTTTGTATTAATATATAGTAATCCATGTTATGTTTATCAATTTCATTGTACCATATAATGTATGACTGCTCCTTCCTAGTTGTAGTTAGTTACTATCCCACTTTTGTACATACACATCTTATCTTATTTTATGTTTCTTTTTGTTTACTTGTATGACACATGTATCATGATGATATTCAGATGTCGAATAAAATTCTATATATATATGTAAACACCAGTGGAGTTCCTCCAAAAGACGGAAATTATCCTGATCAATTTATTTCAACATTTTAACCATGCGGATAGCTTCATAACTGTGCATACACCAAAAGTATGAGTAAACTTGGTCATCTCAAATAATCATAGTGTTGAACTACAATGTATGTTTATTAGGAGTGGAGATGTAGCATCTAAATTGAAGTTTTAGAGACAAGTATTACATTGCGGATTGTAGTGAAAATGACTACCACCCGCAAAGCAATAACACAGACAGCATTTACAATGTGAAATGAGAAATGGCCCAATGTAAGGAAATTCGTCATGCACTAATTTCACTGCTCGGCTTAGTACATCACTTACTGGAAATACAGTCAAGATGTTCCTACAAAAGGAAAATGCTGATTAGGGGGAAGGATGTTGATTGCTACCATTTTGTTATCATCGAGGACAATCATGAATCAGTCAATCTCTGTGAAGAGAAACGAATCCATTGCATCACTTGCTGTCAGACACGGTGTTTTATATAGTTTCAACTTGGTTATATTTAGATAGGCCTATATATATATTGTGGATGTAATGTAATGTCTGCACGGGTATATTTTTTCACCATAACACCATAATGATCAAGCAAAGATCCAATACTGGCACTAGAACTATTGAGATGCTCTATTTATGTTATCTTCCAAGCTCCAGCTCCAGATATATATCCTCTTTCCAGAAGTGCTTTGCTCAGAATTGTGTTATGATGCTATAACATTTCTGCTTCACAAAACACTGCCCTGATGTGGGTCGAGAATGCACCATAAAACTGCCCATATTCAGCTCCGTTGTGCACACAACATAAAGCTGGGTTATGGCATCATTGCAATCTAGCCCAAGAAGCCTTGAATAACCCAGTATGTAGGGCTATGCTGTAACAGTATAGGCTTACAGGGTTGGTCTTCTCTCCTTGTATCCTCTAGCCCTAGGATACTCTGGGGGTGCTCTGGATTACTCTACACTTCATGTCATCTCACAAGGAAAACATATCCACTTTTTGTCTTTTATTACCCCACTCTCTATCAAAATAATTGGGATATCCCCTGAACGACATCGCCATTGCTTCAATTTATATTCATGAAAGCAAACAAATATACATATTGCGAATGTACTGCAAACAATTGGGTATACTTCCAGTGCAAAATAAAAGACAAAAGTAGGGGAAGGTGGGGTACAGTTGAGTCATGTTGATAAAAAGGCTAATTTTAAATTCTTAATTTCAGATTCGCTTCCATGACATCATTGCCGAACCAGACCCAGAAGTTTTCAGTTTTGACAAAGTGTGGGCCCTCAGTTATAAGGTAAGCTGTACATAAATCTTCCTGATTTGTTTTGGTTACGGACATGACATTCACTGCATGTTGTATACCAAACTAAATGAATCTTATCTTGATTATGTAAAATTGAATTCGATGTAAATAGGAATAAACTTAACACCAATAGAAATATCCTGTAAATGTATTTCACCAAATCATTTCATGTTTTCTTAAGTTTTCAGCACAAATTTGTAAAAAAATTGGGTGCATTGGGGTAATGTGGAGCTGTAATGTAAAAATACTTTTTTCCTGATTTGCACAACAAAAATTAATGCATCCATATGCCACAGTTTTACACTTACACATTTCTGGATTTTTGATATTTTCAGGTTTTTACAAACACAAAAGTGTGGTGTTACAGGATCACCTCCCTCATCCTAGCCATTCCATTAGCCGTGCTCTGGGGCATCTACTTTGCGTGCGTGGCATTCTGCACAGCCTGGTGCTGCGTGCCATGTCTGAAGGGCGAAGAGATCGAACTTCGCTGTGTCAAGAACCTCTGGAGAATGATCATCGACAGTTTTGTTGCGCCTTGTTTCGAAGCCATGGGTCGTTGTTTCAGTGGAATCGGAGTCCGCGTCAACCAGCAAAAGGAGTGACTCTCTAAGCATCCACGAGGTGGAGTCACTTTTGCCACTGAGGTGCAGGTGCTGCCACCTAGCTCTTCTAAACGTCATTCCTCTCGTCCCATCTCAAACGTTTCTAATGTCTCAAATGTTTCGAACACTTCGAATGTTTCTAACGTCTCAAACTGTTCTGATATCTCAGAAACTGAAATCTCAATGGAAAACTGGCATGTTCGATATCTGGAAAACTCCCTTAAAATCATCGACATCATTCTTAAATCACCCCAAGTCACAAGGAAAAATGCCCAGGAGTAGATCCTCTGGAGTTGAACTACAACGGCGCTTGTTCTTCTGTCTTTTCGCAAATGATATTATGTAAATTTGTTGAGTGATTCCGGATAAATATGCAAAGTAATTTATCGGTCAAATTAAATTTGAGGATCGCAGGCTCAGCTTGGCAATCTGATGTTTTTGAGCATCCTTGGAAATGCCATGAAGTTTGAGTTAGGTTTGGTAAATTAACTGAACAATGTACCATGTAAGTTATTCAACTTTGGTGTCATTATACCAAATATTACCTGATGAAAACAGATGTTTTTTGTAACACGAGAACTATGTTCCGATTGGTGTTCGCTTCTTAAAGAACCTTCGCCCAGCTCGGCATGAATTTTTCAATTCTAGTGATTGCGTCTAAACATAGCACCTTTAGCCTTATACGAGGGGACCTAAGGTGGCTTCACATTCCCTTGCCAGATAAATTGCATTTATGATATACATAAGGTTTTGTAACTTTTAAAGGTTGTGGTTTTGTGTATTTGGTGTGATGGAGTAAGTAGATGTTAGAAACTTAATTAGGCTGCTTGGACAGGAGTTAGTGAATAGACCCAATGCCAAATCCACCTCTTATAGTCATTCTTTTTATATTAATAAGCAGTATAAACACAGTATTTGTTACAAAGTCATTTCCTTTACCACTATAGAGTATTTAGATAAGAAGGAGGAGGCACCAAGTGTCACCCGTCTGTTCTCACTGGATGCAACTAGAACCTGTCGGTTGAGTAGTTTCCAGTCCGGAACCAATTTTCACAAGTAGTGCCACTCATTCGAAGACTTAGAATTGCAGGTCGTAACTGTGCCTATAGAACTCAAGGCCTTGTCCACTGCTTATTTACTCAGACAGTTAATTGTTCAATGCAATCCAAGAATGATCGTTTTTCTTCCACTGTTTATTGTTTTGTTGTCAATTTACTCAGAAATATGTTGATGTTTGTCTCAAGTTAATGTTGACAGTTCTGGAGTTGGACTTGCTTAAAGGGTTTTGCAAAATTAAGCAAGATAATTTTACAAAAAGACTTCAATATATTAGATGGTTTTATGACCAGCAATAAATGGTTGTTAGTCTCAATTGAATACTCGCCTATATATTATTATATGCCCTATTTACTAAGAGGAATTGTTAACTTTTTCCAATACTCTGACACTGACAGTTGTCTTCTTAGTTTACCCATGCTTGGAATATATTTATACACGTAAATTGGTGCTTAAAACTTTAGGATTTGTTAATCCCACTGGGGTGACTTTTCTCAAACAGGATATATACATTTTTGTAGCATTCTCCACTTCCTGTGACATTCCACGAACTCTGTAATTAGCAGTTTTGCCTCCAGGGGGCTTCTCCACTGCGGACCTGGTACTTAATAAGTGTACAACTTGTTGTCAAGTGTGAAATCATTCTGTATTTAAAATGTCTGTGTGTCCTCACAGTTAACTGCTTGTCTTTTTCTATATTCAGCTGACCGAGCTACACAATCAAAATTGTCAAAGTGTCAATAAACGTTTGGTGAAATTTTGTGCAGTTTCCTGGTATCTTGCCATACCACGTGTTGTGAGGTATCGTATCGTTAGGTATTTTTGGTCAGACAACTTATTTCATGATTTTTATACCAGCATTTACTAGCGACAACAAACCGTGAAGGAGTGCCACGTTTTTAGTAATTGTGAAATCATTCTTTTAAATTTTATGGTACCGAAAGTTTTAGGAGACTTATAACAGAGTTGACTTGTGTATGCTCATTTGAAGTGAAATGTCATAGTTCCTGATTTGTAGGAAGAAATTATAGTTTTGAGTGAAATTTCGCATGATGTACTTCAATTTTACATGAAATTATTGGTGTAAATCTCTATTTTATAGTTATATATTTTACATGTGATTTTATAATGTATTATTATATTATACATGTTCAATGGGGAGTTTCTAAAAATCCACACTGTATTTGTATTTGATATTCTCTGTGAAATCTGTGAGTCTTACACTCAGGTCTTGTGACTGTCTTCGTATTCTCAAAATAAAGATCAATGTTCAAATCTGCCTCCTTCTCAATCTTCTGTTTCCCTTACAATTACAACTAATGTTTTTTATCAGACAATGGCCACCATTTGACACTCACCGTTTCTCCCGGCATGGGTATCTTTGAATTCGTAAGCCATCCAAAGGAACACCAAGCGAAACCACAATTTTATATATATTGTGATCCCTCTTCTGACACCGTAGTAAATAAGTGAGGCCAAGGCAACACATATGCCACAAACACAAGTTAGAACCCGAGATAAAGAGTTTGTGCTGAAACTTCGCCTAGATGTGTTATGACATGATCAGAAGTTATTCGGAACTAACCCTTAGATAGCCGAGTGCTGTATAGTTTTTGCTCTGTGTTAGGGCCTTCCTCCTCTGTTCTTGATTAGATTAGCTGAACGTGTGTTTGTGTATGAGCCAATGTTTGCCAGTTGTTAGATAGAGGACTCCCAGTCCTCCACTGCACAGACCATAGCAATTTACTGTTGCTTCATGCAAACAGTCTCAGGGACCAGGCACTTTATCAGCTTTCGGGGACCTCCTTGGTAGCCTCTTGATCATACAGTGTTCTTTGCAGGTCCCCTGGGACCCCTGGGACTCTTATTTCACTTTCTACAAGGCTCTGCATGGAAAAATACAATGTTCAGTGTTCCGTTAATAGAAAAAAAAAGAGATCACTTCTTTCAAGTTCATGCAAATACGAAGAGAACAAAACCCATTTACCAGTTGTATGGAATGTCTTCGGAACTCCGAGGGATAAAAAAAGATCAGTGTGCATTATTATCACAAGATGTCCTTCCTCATAATTTGGGTGTTCAGTGCCATCTGGTGTTTTCTAGGAGAGCGAGAAAATCTGAGAGAAAAACTGAAGGCTCCCTCAGTCCCAGGTGTATTGATTGGCACAAAGGTCACCTGGCAAGTTCTGCCGATAGATGGCAGCATGTGTTACATCATAATCCTATTGTTGGTAAATAGTATTAGGGATTCCCACTTGCACTGATCGCTTTATGACACAAAATATTACCTTCAAACATTACACGATTGGGATTTCACAGGAGAAAAAGTAAAAAGTCAGATCTTGATCGGATTGACAATAAAGATTGTACCTACAAGTCCTGATCAAATAAGCTGTATTCAGTGTTCCCATTGGCATTTAATACCCTCTTTCATAGGCCTTTAAACTTGATCAATAATAGCTGTGGACCACTGGGCCTATCATATCAACAGAAATTGAGAAAGAAGCTGAGGGTTGTAGAAATTCCAACAGGGCCCTTGACCCTATTATGCTACACATTGTTTTTTTTTTCATTGATAAAAAAATATTACAAATTGCCTTTTTTGTGAAGATGTTAAAAGTAATTTGGCCTTGGGATATAATCTACAGCATTTAATAGCTGGTCAATGAAAGGTGTCCTCTTCAAAGAATAACATGTCGTAATTCTTTCATAATTCTGGTGACCAACAAAGTGGACTATTCTGGAAGGGAGGACCCCCAGCCAAAATGGCATCCCACTTCAAACAGCACAACATCAGCCTGACAGGAGGACACTGTGTCAGGTCGATTTTATGTGGCAGTCAGCTGCAGTGTTCACCAAGCCATTGAGCCCACTTGACTCCGTTACATTTTTGATGGGAGGGAAACAGAAGAGAATTGATGCCAGGGAACTCCATAAGAGATGTGTGCCACAGCTGTGTCAGTTGAGAGTCAGTTGTGGGCCAATAGCTTACAATGAAGTCAGGAGAATAGGCCTAAACAGGAGCAGGAGGCATAACATTCTCTTAATGTCTTTTTTCATGATCTATTATTCTCATAAAATGTGTTACGACTTGCGGTTGTCTGAATAAATACCTACAGGTAGGTCCTAGGAGGTTAGGACATAGGTCCAAAACACACCAAATGAAAATCTGGGATGCCGTTCGATGGCAATTGCATGACCTGCATTGTGAAGATACACAGACAGATTCTCGGATTGATTATTTGGGACTTTTTACGTTCTGCGTTTACACATTTCTTGAACTGATTAAGCCATGAGGAGGAGGCAACCAAAGGATGATTGAGGCTACTGTCCAGCGTAATTCCAGTTGCCCGGCCGAAGCAGGAACTGAACCCGGGACCCCGGGGTTGGCAGTTGAGTGGTCTACCAACTGAGCTCACCTGCCCCCCTTTTCAGACGGAAACCGACAAAGAGCGCCAGCAAATCAGAGGCTGGTTTTGTCAATGAGATCTGAGCAAACACAGAACAAACGTTATTTCAAGGCTTTGAGCCAAACGGTGTCTCTCATCGATGCTGTATCGAGTCCTGGTATATTTTGGCAATCCGATTCATAGCAATATATATCATAGCAGTGCTTTGCTTTGACCGGTTTGTGTAGTAGCGATTTGATGTCATTAATTACGACCTCTGAAAGAGTGAATTAATGTACTAATAACGCGCAATCCACCAAGTATGATAAACTGGTGAGTTATTTTCCTTTTACAGTCTGACAGACAGACAGACAGACAGACAGACAGACAGACAGACAGACAGACAGACAGACAGACAGACAATGACATTTTATTAACATAAATGATACATAATATATATTTATACAGAGGTTACATAACTATTCTTTTTCTGACAAAGTATATATAGCTGAAATAAGACCAGCCTTGCACAAAATGTATACATATGGAATCACTACTGGCAATTTGACCTTTAGGAAAGAGAGAGAACACAAAAACTTCATCTTTGCCATTTGACTCGTTTATTCGCATATAAAACATACAATAACGTAGGTCACGGTCAAATATTTCAGTATCTGACATATATAAAATATTGACTAAATCTGCATACAAATATTCAAATAACTGCACAAATTTACAACAAATACACAATCTGCAAATGACGTTTCAGTGGGATTGACTTCTTTTTCAAATATACATTTTACTTATAAGACATGTGACCAGTAACATACACGAATTATTGCAATACTTGTATGCCATTTAAAATCATTTCATATATATATATAATTGACTGGTGAGTTTTTCCTTTTATACTGAATTCATAGGAAGTCCTGATATAAGACTAAGCTTTGCACACTATGTATAACATGCATGGAGATGAACAAGATTTTGACTTGATTCGAGACCAAATAGCTCTGAAAAGTAGCACCTGCGGCCGACTGAGTTTGACGCTATCAATTCTTTCACGTCTTTGGCACTAATTATTCTAATTATCAATTTAATCAACGCGTAAGTCTGGAATCTTGATTAGGTACACCCTAACATAGAGTAGGACTAGTCGGGCCCGGCTGATTAACCGTGGATATAACCTTTGATATACTTCTTTGAGGGGACAACAATGACTTACAAGAAAGAACACTAGGGGACGCTGAGCACTAAGACTAGAATTCGTGACTCCCATTGGCTATCAACAAGCCACGTGACCAACATGGCTGTCAGATCTACTAGTGGTGACATCTAGATAAGTATTGGGTTCAAAACATGCACAATAACAGTGAATCGCTGCTCCGTATGTTGAATAACCTGTGTAATTACAAGATCGATACAGAGATGTCATAAAAAGGCCCGCAAGAGGCCTGAGCCGCCAGGACAGTGTTTCTGACAGACGTACCAAAGATGGACTAATTGTTCTGTCACTAGCACTTGTTTATAAGATCTGGCAAACAGTCCTGGTGCTTCATACGAAAGTGCCACTCTAATTACTACTCAATGGGACAGCACTATGTACATGGGATGAGTTCTATAATACATTTCATCATAAGCTGTATAATTATGTAATAATTCTGAGGAACACAGGTGGTCTGGATCTCCCAGGCATATCAAAACTAGACGACTGTATATTATCATTATAATAATAGTTGATGGAAATTCCAACGACTGAGACGATGCAGAGTGCATAGTGAAGGTTCTTATGGCGGGTGGCGCTGCTTGCAACGGAAGTGGCCATCTCATTCCGGAAGTCAAGATGGCCGCCTTACAACAGATCTATGATCAGCGCAGAATTCCGAGTGGTCCAAATCAAGTGATTATGATGCATGTATGGTGACTACATTGCACAACAAATCCATCGAGATTGAACAAGATACAAATGGGAGAACATGATCTTCACCAGGGGCAAATGACTGACTATGCATAATATATACAACCAAGCATAACACTGACTATACAGGAACTAGAATAATAATGACTGGGTTCGTAAGAATCGTAACTGAGAATTCAACCAATGCCCTGGCAATACAGCAAAGGGTAGACATGTCTACAAGCAGTTAGGCTTTCAAATTGAAAGTAGAATTAATTTACTGAGACAAAGAAAGGTCCACAGAGCCTTGTACAAAGTGAAACAAGAGTCCCCAGGGACCTGCAAAGGACGCTGTACGATCAAGAGGCTACCGAGGAGGTCGCCCAAGGCTGACAAGTGCCTGGTCCCTGGGACTGTTTGCATAAAACAACAGTAAATTGCTATGGTCCGTGCAGTGGAGGACTGGGAGGTCCTCTCTCTAACAACTGGCAAACATTGGCTCACACACAAACACACGTCCAGCTAATCTAATCAAGAACAGAGGAGAAATGCCCTAACACAGAGCAAAAACTGTACAGCAGAATCTCTCAAACAGCACTCGGCTATCTAAGGGTTAGAAAGGGACATTTATACAACCAGGTGACATCATTTTTAAAAGGATGACGTCACCCATCCAGGACCTTGGGCAAAACAATGATTGTCATTCTTAAGCCAATTGCGATCCAAGCGAATAAACATCTTGAACTTCTAGAGCTCTTAGTGAGCTTTTGGCTGAGGTCCCAGTCATGAAACATGGGCAGATAATGATACTTAACAAGCATTTAACTGCATGTCATTTCGACAACCGCCTTAACCATTACACATCGACCGCATGCAAAATTAACATTTGATACAAATTCCACAGAATGGCAGCTCCGAAGCATGCACGATTACGAGGCTAAAGCACAACATTTGACAAAACACGTGTTAGATGATGATTGCTGTTATGATTACGTTGATGAGATTGGGAGAATGATGACGCTCGCCACAATAGCCTTACATTACATCAGCTGCAGTATGGCATTGTTAAATGGACGATAATGTGATTAATAAATGGACTAACACTATAACCTAGAGACAGCAAGCATTCACAACCATTCTAAAAGAGTGTAAATAGAGCTCTAAAATACAGCAACACCGAAACAGCAACATTAAAGAGAAAACTTGTGCCAAAATGAGGCTTGAGAAAAACCAGGGTTTTGGACGGTTTCCTGGAATGAGCGAAGAGTGGCAGGAGGAATGAACATTCTGAGAAGAACATTCTGAGAAAAGCATTCTGGGAGAACAACTTTCAAGGACATCATTAAAGGAGTCCTGCGTGACACAAGACACTGCCTCTGCCTTCAAATAATTGGTTCAATCTGTCAACATTAGACTAAGGGCTAGGTCACAGTGATTCACAGAGATGTTCAGTGACTGCAGTGACTTCAAGAGGTCTTTTAAACCTGATGGAAAGCTTAGATTGTGACAAGATGTGATATGCAGGTGGCAGGATGTTGTATAATAACTATTTGGATCGTAATTGCTATAAATGGTCAGTAGACAGCTGCACCTGACTTCACTAATATACTCCTAATATACTCTTAATATACTCATTATGACTCTGAATGAAATAACCTGCAGGTCTTCCCTCTCTTCTATGACATTAACTACCTTCTATTATCTTTCCCAGAACGTTCTTTTCCTGTATGTGGAATGTGGAAGTTGCATAAATTATCCTAAACCAACTGAAACCTCTGATGTTCTACTAATGTTGTGGCATCAGAACAAAGCTGGGTTTTTTCTTTCATGTTTTTATGCTACAGACTATCACAACCATAATTGCTCCTCTATTATTCACAACATTATATATATAGATTACTTGAGAGCGAGGCACAACTGCTGTTCCCAAACAGGTATCACCATTCATGAATATTTACTAACTCAACAGGGGCCGCTCCCTGCTTATCCAGCTCTTAACACTTCTCATCGATTTATATAAACTTTAGCAAATTCCATGCAAACACACTCTGGGGGAACTCTATCTTCACAAATGCATACAAACAGTAGTTTCACAAATGGCAGTCCTCCAACTAACACAATTTACACAGAGCAGTGCAATCTTGAGCACATAAATTGCTAAACTGCAGAATTCTGAACAAACATTGTAAAGATGGCAGGATTGAATAATCTCTCAACTTGGACGGTTAAGTTGTGTATATATTCCAGTAGTGTAATTAAGTTATTTAACTTGCCAAAATATAAGGTCACTTCTAAACCAGTAAAGGTTCAGTTTATGTAATTGGACGAATTTCTTCAATGGTACAAGACCACAAGTTATTTGCAGAATTCTCATAATATCATCATCATTAAGTGATGTCATCAAAATGATGACAGAAAGCTATAGAGGAGACATTGACAGTTTTCTCATTGGACGGTGCTTAGAGAATGGACGTCATTGAAATTGAAAGGCAAAGTGATGACATCACAATGGAACGATTGGTCCCTTACAACAACAATCAACTATTACAAAGGCAAATATTACAAATGCAGTTATGACAAAGGCAACTACGAGGTCAAAAGAGACCAGATATTATCAACTACAATTTAAAATTTCATAAGAAATGGACGAAGTTAGTTGCAAGGCAAAATGAGCTAACACATGGACGTTCATACTGTTCTTCAAGTTCAAACAATGCTATCTTCAAATATTGGATGGAATTTTCACATTTGATAGTAAATAGTTCACACTTGATAGTGAACATTTCACATTTGATAGTAAACATTTCAATTGATAGTAAACATTTCACAACCTTTTAACAACAATTGCTTCAATCACTAGGTCACATACAATAGAGTAACCATGGTAACAATTTTTGGTGATCTCATCATTCAATTTTCACATTTGGTCATCAATAGTCAAGTTGTTGCATTTCAATGATATTAATTTCAAATGTATCAAATCATTCAATTGTATAATTGCTTTCTCAACATTTCTAGTTGTTACAATCAGTTTCCAGAGGTAGCATTGCTAAAATCATCTAGATCACATCATTTCAAATAACCTCAATTCATGGTATATCAATTTTCAATATTAATCATCATATTCAAGCATTGTGTAGTAACAACATCAATCTAAGTTTCATCTACTCTCTTTCTAAGATTGCTGGCCATCATCTTCAATTATAATTCATAACTTCAATCAGCAAGAACATGTAGAATTCCAGTGTAAACGTCATTCAAAGAATCATATTAAACTTGTTAAATGGATGGAGTAGTTTTCAAGGCAACTGGCTAACATTGGACGAATGTTTTGAGTCAACAGTAAAGTGTATACAACGTTTGCAATTAACAACAGTGAGACAAGTGAGCTAACATGGACGAAGTTCTGTTGGCTGAACAATGGACGAATATCATTCAAGGCTATGGTGGAAGTCAGAACGAGGCTTCCTTGAGTTAAAGCATTCGACATTCACAGAGTGCAGTGCGGACCAGGTCAGTAACTTACAGTAAAGTGAGACAATTTCAGACGTTTAAGAATAGAGTGAATGCAGGGCACAGATAATTGATAAGTTTGCATGCGGCCCAAGGAATGTATGACTAATTAAGACAAATATCATATGAATAGGTTGTAGATAGAGTCAGCATATCTGAGACATTACCATGGTAACTAGACAAATGGTTTGGAATACATCCTCGTAAAGGTCTATTAACAAAGTCTTGCATTTTCCATTTGATACAGTGATGAGACTAATTAGTAGGCAGCACAAGAATCTATACACACATTCAATAGAACTATGGACATATTCAATAGAATACAAGTTTTCAATTAGTGACCGTTGGGTCCGCCTGCAGCCCCTAACTGATAATGCATTAGGAATGCCATCATGGTCAGTGTTCAGGAACACCTCACATGTACATACTGTTTTTCATCTAAAACCCGTTACAGTATACATAGTAATATATCTTAGTATATAATACAAAATGTTTCTCACACTAAAAGACATAAAACAACAAAGTGTACATCTCTTTAAACAATTGGTGGCTTCTGAATAACAACTGGAAAAGGTTGGGAGCAAAATTGACTTGGTTAAAATTAAATTGATTGTCACAGCTCGTGGGGTAATGAAACGGTCTGGAAATGGAGTGTCATCTGCGAAGCAATTAAAGGAGACGACTGGAAACTTCAGAATGGGAAGGGCAAAGAAAGGGGGAGTTCGTCAAATAATGGCAACCAGATATAGCTGTTAAAGTAAACGTGAAGAGAGCTTCATGCTGCATTGCCCTGTCTTCCTCCCCACATGACATCAAGAGCTCCTCAGAATTTACTTTTTTTTGGTCTTTTTTTTTTGTCCTGCTTTCTTCACAAGAGGCAGTGGAAGACGTTGCATGCCTCGGAGGTGTGCGTGAGATCCCAGTGGAGATGATCAGCATGCCTGCACCTGCTTCTCCTGCTACTGCAGTTCCCAACCGAGTGCCCCTGCAGCACCACAACAGTCGACCCAGTACTCTGCAGGCTCCCACTGTACTGGGATGCTTGCCTCCTGAGCTTCTGTAGGTTTCTGAGCCTGCTTGGCTACCTGGCTATAGAGTTCCATAGCTTCCTGCAACTCAACTTTCCTGATACTCAACTTCCCCCCTGCTCAACTTGGTTGGTTTGCCTCCCAGCTACAACCTATACTCTACTGGCTGTATACAGCACCAGGGCTGCTTGCTCTATAGCTCAGAGGATCGGGTCTTTGTAGTGGTTGCCAACTTATCAATTTCACATGCGGCTGCATTCTCTTGGGGCTGGGCCAGGTGGAGTTGTGATGCGCGCAGGTTGACACCGTGTCAAAACTTGCAGTAGAGGTCTTCCTTCCGTCCGCTTGTTTGCCGCCGATGAAGTGCACCAGCCAGGATATCCGGTGTGCATTGCGCATGCGCAAAGCCATCCCCCCTTCCATCCAACCAATGTTGACAGGCAAATATTGCTCAATATTGCTGGGGGGAGCTGGTGGGGAGCGGTGAAACGCTAAACCAAAGCCAATTTTCCATCGGCATTTTAACGGAATGAACCCGAGGAACCGAGAAACCGAGGATGCCAATGAATGACATGCTAAATGACAGAACTGAAAGGTTTCCTCTCTCCGTTTCCATGGACTGACTGAGCACTGAGCCAGCAATCGAGTCCTCATCGTGTCATTCGTGTGACGCTGCAACTAGGCTGAGTGGGTTCTCGCTGTGGGTTGCATGCAAAGACACATCCAAGGCCTATTTCTACAAGGCCTACCCAAACAATGAGTTAGTATTGAAGATACAACTCAGCCCTGCCCAAGTCACTCACTAGGCCAAACAACCAGTATAAGCCAGGCCACAAGCACCAGTACCTGCCTTGCACCAGTATGAACCAGTATGAACCGGTATGAACCAGTATGAACCAGTAAAGGCAAAACTAGGAGCCGGTGGTGGCCTGGCAGCATTGAAGAGGAGAGCAACGCGATACTTTGTGCTTCTAATGCGAACAAACACAAAGGCAGATAGGAGGGAGACAGAGGTCTTGAACAAATGTTGCTGTCTCTAAACAAATACACAAAATGCACACAAAGCATGTGCTGATTGCACATGGCTGCCGCATGGCGCGGGGCGACAGCGGGGCGACAGCATGACGCGTGTCTGATGATATAATCCTGCCATGAAGCAAAGACATTCCGGGCGATTTATTGGCGCAGGAAGCGGATCTCGCAGGCATGCAGGGGCACGCAGACATGCAAGGAGCCAGGCACCAACAGGCAACAACAGGGATGAGACGCTGCAGAAAAAAAGTTTCCAACTCAATCAACTCCTCAACAAGTAAAAGCAGCAAGAGACGAGCGCCTCGGATGACGTCCACCAGGTGGCCACAGGAACAAGGTCACCAGGGGTCACCAAAGGTCACCCAGGGGTCAGGGGTCAAGGTCACAAGGCTAATGACCTTTACAGCAAGGCAGAGCATCACGAGATGGCATCCAGTGCCCTTTGAACTGCAACACAGCCTCAGCTCACTGCAATATGTTGTCACTCGCTGTGCCCCCCCCCCCCCTTGGGCCCCACTACATCCCCCTCCTCCTGACTGCCATGCATGTCACCAGCCTCCTTGGCGCCACACCGTTTATGATTTATGGATTATATGGAAGGTAAGTTTAGGTAACATGTCACAAGACTATCCCTCATAAGAATATCTCTTACTCTCGAATCAATTGATTGCATCGTAGATATGATTGCAGATACGATTCATAGGAACAGGAGAGAATGGAGCTCCCTGGTGCATCCTTGCAGCCCCTGCTCATGGCCTCGCACACATAATGATGATGTAAACCAGTCACAGCCTCACGACAGCCTCACGACAACCTCACACCATGGCATCAGCTATAGAGGAGGTGGCCCTGCGCCAAATATTGGAAGGGATCTTCATCCGCCTAACTTGCACCACAAAACCTGCAACCACAAAAATCTGTCCCAACAAAAAAGCCTGATCCGCTGCCTGGCCTGCCTTGCCAAATGTTTACAGTGCTATTCATGCGTCCGTCACATGTTCCTAAGCAACTGCTGTGCATTACCAACTACTTGGTTGCGATGTTTCCGTCTTGTAGAGGCAGCTGGTCCATTAATGCACTTCTTCAATTACAATTCAATGGGTGCATGGCTGGGCAACTGCAGCTCTAGATCACTGTAGATGGGATCAGTCAGCAAAAAGGAGTCTCCAGGAGACCGGAGTGATGAGAGAAGTGCAGTGCAGTCAGATGGGAGCATGAGACAGGGAGCAGGATGCTGCATGATGCTTGCATCTGTGTGCATCAGAAAAGCTTCCCTGTGGGTGTGGTGCATAGTGTGGTGCATGGGCAGATCACAAGTTGATTACATTAGGAACCAGTCGCTCCACAGGCAGCTGACAATGCAACTGACGAAGCCATCACTGTAATAGTGCACTGCAATATCACTCTGCAATAGCACACTGCAGTTGGCGATGACAATGCAATACACAATACAATACACAATGCCATAACAAATGTAATATACAACAACGACAAATTGATGGAGCACCGTGCCTCTCCCTATTATCGCCTGTCGTGTGCTCAATTAGAACAATCACCGATATATCTATGGAGCACATGAAACCCAACAGCTACGTCATAGTGCGGACAAATTAACACGTTAACAACCTGTCATTCCTGCTGCGGACGCCCATTGTGCTCATATACAGCACTAATTTGTCCAATATGGGCAAGACTATGAGATGAACTAACAAAACAGCACAGGGGGCTTTGGGAGGAGGCTACATCATTATTTCAGCAAATACACTCGAGAAATAACAAGCAGGCATCTTGGAGACCAAGAGACCTCTAATAAGCAAGACGGGGACACCATAAGAGGCAGGAGTCTTGAGGGAGGCAGCTGTTGGGCTGACGTGGCCTGTGTGCTATCCTGCTCAACATGCCATGTTCCTTGCAAGTCGAATCGTAAAAACTCTTAAGGATTCCACACACGCCCGCACTCTTTAATCAGGCAGGTCATCAATTGGGGTAATGACTTGCCCATTAACTTCCTCTGAGCTGAGGGTCTTGCTTGGCCACTGTCCAGCCTGCCCCTTTTCTCTTAAACATGCAGCCAGCTTGACTAGCAGAGCATACTCACTGTACTGGTGCACTCCACTAAAATTCAAGATCACATTCATCCTGAAGTGAATGCAGGATCACTGGGCTTCACCGAGCCACCCCGGAGTACACCATGCACCAGCGTAATGACAGTTTAATGGGCGAAAAAAGTATGAATGGACAGCAATCCTTCTCTTTTCTTTTTGATATCTGACCAGCCAGATCCCTATAAATCGTACGATTTTAAAACTCAAAAGCAAAAGCATTACTCTTTGGCGGTCAGGTCAGGTGGTGGGAGAGTGGAACATGCCATTAAATGTGTTATAGTCGGTGGTCATACCTGAGATCAAAAAGCTTCAACTTACGCTGGGTGCAAAATGCTGCAAAATGGAGTAGCCTGGGTCAGTGTGAATGACAAAAATCCCAGGAAAGGCTAGAATACGTGGACTCCTTTGGGACAAAGGTGTAGCTTGTCTTCGTGATGCCCGGCCGTATACTGGGCCCGGAATCAATTTGCAAAGCTATAGCCGAAGGGTAGGAGCGAGGCTGGCAGACAAGGGAATCAAGTTGCAACAAAAACCTCCATAGCTCAGATGAGAGAGAAGCAGAGGGAAGCAGGGTGGGTTGATGATGGCCCCTGGTCACTCGTGCTGGTCATCAGAAGAGCTTGTCATCAGAGTGCAGGCTGTGCCGCAGACATCAGAGTAGCCAGTGGTCATCAGAGTGGCTATTGGAGACCAGCTGACCAAGAGGTCCTTTCAGAGGCCACCAGGGTTCCGATGAGGCGCCATTAGTGGCCCCTGGGGGCTCGTCCACACACTAACTAGGACGGAAGTGCCCAGGAGGTTCTTTCTTGGCTGAGGCTGAGTCCTAGTACACAGGCCACTGTGTGTCGCTGTGATCGCCTGTGATTGTGAATCATCAAGATTGGACCTTGACCACCTCCTCCTTCTCATCCTGCGCTGCACTCCTTTTTAATGTCAGTCGATCCAATGTGATAATATTGAACAGTCTCACAACAGAACACAAGTAGCAAGAATGCCAACTGCAGCCAACTGCAGGGAACTGCAGCCAACTAAAGCCCTTCACCCAGGCAGCTGTCAAAGAGGCCAAGACCTTTGTATTAGGCCACAATAAGAGAGACAGGGAGGCAGATCCAAGCACTTCCAATGCCACCCATCTCATCCTAGATATATACAATGCTAATTTGCCAACAGCTCCTATCAACTTGTCCTTCCCATTCAACCGATTTCCAATCGTCTCTCGGTAATCCTTCGCAGATGAATCAGAAATACTTCAAGGGAATCATTTGGAATGCCAAGGTTCAACTCAAATATTGCTCCCAATGAAATATATGCTTTAGAAATAAATCCGAGTAAGAATTTGACATCTGAAAATGCAATTACCCTATGGATACTATCACTAAGAGAACTAACATGGAAATACACAGCATGTAAAAAGGAATGTTTGGAGTTGTATATAACACAATTAATTACATGGCCAACTGTACATCTTTTGATATATTGCAATACTACAAAACTATAATATATATACCGCATACTTTGCATAATATGGTACAGCATCGTTTGAATAGTTCCTTCACAGAAACGATATAATATAATATGTAACCATTACCTCTGTGAACAGCGCAGTCATTGTTAAAACAATGGTGGTCGTAAGCTTAAATGCAACAAGAACTACAGATAAATATGAACGATGTGCCGGGGATGAGATCGACTAGATTGTGAAGACTAAAGCTGGGTGAACACGGTGTCCGAGATATCGTGGAACATAGCTTCCGGGTCCGAGGACCAATTAGAGCCAGGCACCGACTTGCCCTCCTGCTCGTCGTCCCAGTATATGATGGGGATCGAGGATTCGTCGTGGCCCAGCATCGGAGCAGGGGGTCGTAGCACACTGAGGGGCGGGGGAGGGGTACGACACTTGGAAAGGAAGGTTGACTGGAAGGAGGGGATGGGTCCGCTGGGGAGTCCTTGGGTCGGTGCTTGGGTCGGTATTTGTGTCGGACTGCAACTCACTTGATTCATGACAGAAGCAGGAATGTTGGGCCCTCCATCCCCCTGGGGTTGCTGCTGCTGGGGATGCGGGGGAGAGGCGGGGTGCTGCTGGCCCGAGGGTGCCGTGGGGGACGAGGCCGTCAGGGGGCTGGAGGGCGAGGGTCTTTCCGAGGGGCACATCTGTAGGGAGGGGGCACTCGAATGGGGGGCACTCGAATGGTGGACTGGGGAGCTGTTGTTGTTGGGGTTGAACGAGGCCTGGACGGCCTGCAGCACAGCTTTCGTGATCTGAGCAGGAGCCGACACCATGGGATTGGGAGACTGGGAGAAGAAGTTCCTGCTCAGTCTCTCTTTCAGGGCAGGGTAGCTATTAGCAGAGACGGACTTGGTCTCCCCTGCGTTATTGTTATTGGTAGGTGTCACCTTTCCGTTGTTGGTCTCCCAAGCTTGCTGCTGCTGCTGCTGCTGAACTTGCTGTTGAACTTGCTGTTGAACCTGCTGAACTTGCTGTTGAACTTGTTGAACTTGCTGTTGAACTTGCTGTTGCTGGGCTGGGTGGGGAGGAGGCTGGTGGGCAGGGCGTTGTTGTTCGCCAGGCCCACTGCGTTGTAAGAACTCGCGGAAGGTGGGAAGCTTGTTGAGGATGTTGAACGCTTGATGTTGTTGAGACTGGAGCTGTTGTGCCTGGATCTGATGGGGAGGGCTGCACGAAGGGGGCACCATGTGGGTCGGGGAGCCCATGGGCGTAGCTACGGGCGTCAAGGGGGGCTGGGGTGACGTGGAGATTGGGCTGCCCTGGTTCTGGTACATGGGAGGCTCCTGCCTGGCCTGTTGAGGAGGAATATCAGCAGCCACATTCACATGACTGCCATTGACTGTGGAGGGCATGGACGCTGAGACATGGATAGGTCCACTGACTGACTCAGTGGTGGCCATTCGAGGTTGAGAACAGGAATTGAGGTTCTCCACATTGGCTTTAACAACATTCCCAATAGTGGCCTGGGCCGTGATGCCTTGATTATTCACGATGGAGGCATGGGCCGTCAGTTGGTTATTCACAAGGGCAGCATGGGCCGTGACACAGTTATTAGCGAATGAGGCATGGGCCGTGACTTGGTTATTCTCAATGATGGCCCTGGCTGTGACCTGGCTGGTGCTGACGTAGGCCTGGGCCGACATCTCCTTGTGGTCGACCGTGGCGTGGGCCGTGATGCCTCCGTTCATGTCGTAAGAGACTTGCGCTCCGTTCATGTTGGGATTGTTGGCCATATTTGGGTTGGCCATGTCGGCCTCCTTGTTCTTAGCCATGAAGCACTTGCCCCTGTGTTGATGCCCCCACAGGTTCTCCCTTGTCTTGAAAGCCTTTCCACACCCTCCGCACTCAAAGGGGCGCGTGTCCGAGTGGGTTCTCTCGTGGAGACGGACGGCCGACGAGTCTTTGAAGCGCTTCCCACAGTGCTGACATTCGCAGGGCTTCTGGTCGCTGTGCACATAGAGATTGTGTTTCTTGAGGTGAACTTTCATCTTGAAGCCAATGTCACACTTGGAGCAGACGTAAGGGCGCTGTTCCGTGTGCACCTTGCCGTGTCTCTGGAAGGCGGCTGCGTCTTGGAACGCCTTGTGACACACCTGGCAGCGTAAGTCTTGCAGGTCCAGGAGCTGGTTGCCCCCGTCGAATACTGGAAGGTCCTTCTCTTGCTTGACAGGCACGTGCAGACTGTCAAAGTTCATGTAAATGTTCTCCAGGGCAGCGAAGTCTGCCTCCAGGGACTTGAAATCTCCGTTCATGAACGGGAACTGCTCGTGAGAGTTCTCTTCGGAGGAGAGGTCATGCTCCGGGATGTCAAGAGGTTCCTGTTTCACCTCCGGGAGCATCATGTCTTGGGGGAAGGGTTCGTGGTTCTGGTCCTCTGCCTTGAACTTCCTCCTCTTCCGGACCATCTTCTCTTGGGCAATGAGGTCTCCCAGGGCCAAGCCACACGTCTTGCTGCGGTGCTCGTGGTGCCACAGACATTCGCTCGTCTTGAACGTCTTGTTGCATCTCCGGCAGGCGAAGGGCCGGGCGTCCGAGTGGATTCTCTCGTGGGCCCTCACTGCGGTCGAGTCCTTGAAGCGCTTCCCACACACCCTGCATTTCTCGGGCAGCTCGTTGCTGTGGATGAACAAGTTGTGCTTCTTGAGGTGGTACTTCTCCTTGAAGCCAATGTCACAGATCGTACAGACATAGGGCCTCTCATTAGAATGCGTCCTCATGTGGTTCTTGTAGCCCGAATTGTGGGCGAATGTTTTGTTGCAGATGGCACACGACCAGCCCCCGTCAGGGGTCACCTTAATCCCCTTCTTAGTCTTCTTGGTCACTCCAGCAGGGGGCATCCTCGGCTGGGGTTGGGCCGCCAGGTGGGGCTCGTCAGCTGTTGAGGTGGACGTCGGTAAGGTGGGGGACGTCTGTGGGGTATCCAGCTGTGGGGTGGCAGGTATGGTGGGTATGGACTCCATCATGGTCTCAGCAGAGTTCATCATGCTCTCTTCAATCGCCATCATCTCTTCTCCCGACTTAACACTGCCGTGCAGACTGATGTGCATACTCAGGTATTTTTCGCTGACAAAACTTTTGCCGCACACGTAACAGGCAAAGGCGTTGCCTATCTTGGTTCCTATTGACTTGTTGGCCCCGTTCAGGCTGCCTCTCCTGCGCCCAGTACACTCCTTGCGCTTTCTGCTGCTTTCCATGCAATCCATGAAGTTGTCGGGCTTTTCCAGTTTGGGCACAGTCATGTTGAAGAGATCGATGGAGTCGGGCAAGTGCTGAGAGTTGTCGTCGTCCATGGGCTCAGCAGGCAGATTGGTGTGGGGGCCAACCAGCAGCTCGCCATCCATGTCAGGCCGCATCTGGCCCACCTGGCCCACCTGGCTCAGCAACTGATGATGGTTGGGAGCAGGAGGAGGCTGAGAGATGTGGTGACGCTCCTCCCCGGCTGCTGGACTGAGCTGACTGAGCTGCCTGCTCTGCTGATGCTGCTCCGTGCTCTGTTGGTGGAGTTCTGCTGGAGACAGCTGCTGCATGTCGTTCTGGCCTCCGCTGCTGCTGCTGCTGCTGCTACTGCTGCAAGCTGCCCCTCCTGCCCCCTGGTGGTGGTGCTGGCTGCCCTCTAGGTTGTCCAGGATCTCATCATACACTCGGCCTGTCAGCAGAGACTTCCAGATGGGATTGGCTGTCCTCCGGCGCAGGCTCTTGCGCAGGGCAGGTTGGCTGTTTGCCTCCTCCTCATTGATTTGTGCATTGGCCTGAGCCACATCTGAGCCGCCCTCCTCCTCCTCTTCTTCTTCATCCTGCTCTCCCTCCAATCCGTCCTCCTCATCCTGAGCCCTGATGTAGAGACCAGGCTGCGTGTGAGCCAGTCCCCAGCCCTCCACACTCTCCACGACCACTCTTGCTGTTTGATCAGAGCTGCTCAGTGTCTGCCCATTGTCACCCATCGCATGCATGCCTTGCAGATCTGCATCATCATGATCATTACAGTCGGCAGTTGCTCTGTCATTATTGCTGCTGTAGTGAGAGGCCCCATTGTGTTGAGCATGGGGCTGGCTCGTAGGTGGGGACATAGGTTCTTGCTTGATGGTCATCTTGCCCAGTTGCTGGTGAGCGGATCTCCTTGTGATGCGGCCGAATGATTTGGTCTCATGGACGCTCATGTGCATGGTCAACGTGTTCTCATTGCCGAAAGTCTTGCCACATTCATTGCACCTGTGGGCGGCAGGGGGCGCGCTGTCCTGGTGGCTCACTTCCAGGTGGCGCTCGAAGGTGGCTTTTCTTTTGAATTGTTTTCCACAGGGGCACTGGTAGGTCACTTCATCTGATGTGTTGTTGGTCGGCACAGCAGCCACAGTCGAACCTCCCCTCAACAGCATCCCTCCTCTCCTCCCCTCCTCTCCTCCTCAGCAGCCAGCTCTTCACCGATCTTCCTCCTCAGCATCTGCAAACAAAAAACAAACACGATGCTCATTTATAAACAAATAATCAACTTCTAAAGAGCCAAACATGGGGCGGAAATACGCCTGTCTCATTAGTTTTTCATCGCAGTCTGTTTAATTAGTGCTGGCATTGAACTTTGTTCAGCTTCACAATGGTGCCATGCAGGGGGGCTCGTCATTTCACAAGGGCATTTTCAATGCACCTCGAATAATTGCCAGCATCTGAGCCGAGCCATGCTTCTGAGCCATGGTGCTGAGCCATCCTATTAAAAAAAGAAATCACTCAGTAAGATGCATGGTGGGAGTAGCAGTAAACAGACCTCCCAACAATTATCTCCTTACGACGTTAGCATCTCAATGCACTTAAGCAAATAATTTTGAGGATAATTGGATGAAAAAGAGGGAGAGTTCCAACTGCGAGGGATCAGCAGAGGTTTGAGCAGCTTCCATATCACTAACGACAGGTTTTAATGACATCGTTTTTTGTTAAGACACAACACTTCTTTTGGACATGATGCTCACACCAGAACGAACCATGCAGAGAGCACCAAAGAGTAAATGGACTAAAAGTATTTTTTGTTTGTAAAGGTTCACGCAGTGTAAGTGCTCGACTGTTCAAGTGCATCTTCAAAGGGCCCCCACCAATTGCATGTTCCTGCTGCTCAATAATGCACCCTGTCCTATACTGATAATATGTTTTCGCAACATGAAAAGCACATATATGATTAGGTAGGTTAGTAACGAAAGATGTTTTGTGTGAGCAGTCGTAGTATAAGGCAGAAGACAATGACAGTTGTGTCAAAGCATGGGATCCAGGGTATAAAATAAGCGTGCAACGATCCCAAAATGTGCAGTGATCAATCTGAAATGTGCAGTGATCAATCTGAATTTGTGCAGTGATCAATTTCACCCTTTGATGCTAAATTATGGTGAACTGCATAAAGCTCAAAATATATGTTTAACAAATGTCATACTTTTGCCTGCCTGTTGATAGTTTTGGCAATTTGTATTGCTTGATAACTAAAAGACAGTCCTGAGTCACTGGTTTGTCGTTCATTAGATTTTCCAGATACAATGTCATGATTTAAGAAGAATAATATTCTTGCTCGCAGATAGCTAAATATATAAATCTTGAAACACTGCCTCAGAGCACAGGCATTACAATTATTCACTTCTGCATCAGATTCCAGCGACTGGTGCTCATCACCACTACAGACACATCAAGGTTGGCAAATCCCCTGAATCGATCACCCTGCTGTAATGGTGTACTTATGGAATACAGACATGCAGGGTTGTTGATTGCCAAGACTTACCCACCTTCCTTTCATTGTTTAAGGAGGTAAGCATCATGCAGGCCATATAGAGCGGGAGGGCTGGCAAATGATCAGAATGTCTATGCCTGAGAGGCAATAGGAAATTTTCCCCGGATAATTCTATCTGATTCTAGTTCAGTAGGTGCAACTGCTTTGAAACCATACTCATAAAAACTATGCGTTTGAGAGTAAAACCATCCAGTTTATGAATTTTAAAATATATTAGCCAGCCACGTTATTGTTTCTTATTGATCAGCTGAGGGGCAACATGGCAAGCTAAATATATCAAAGGGTTCAGCATAATATCGAACACATTGCCCCTGAAAATGTTTGATCACTTGACATGTTAATTGCAATTTTAAATTGCTACCAGACATGAAATTTTACTGAAACATTTGGAAGGCATTAGAATTAATTTCCTGATTCAAAAAGCCTTGAAAATTTGCCAGAATCAAGGTTTCTCACCAGAAAGCACAAATCCCAAATAATACAATCTCAGAAATTTCAGGACAAAAATGTTAATAAACTGAAATTTTCAGATTTTTTCCACAACCTGTGGAATCGATGCAAATGCACTGAGGTGGCTGAAACAATGCTTTATAACACTTGGGCTAAATTATAACTTGTTTTGCCTAATTGCAAGTCTCTAGGTTTTAAACTGATTGAGTTACATGCCTTCAAATATCTGGACTTAATAAAAATTTCTCAAAAATCTCAAATTTTTTCAGAGAAACTATTCAAGATATCACTGTATAACTTAGGATTCGTGCTTTCTGGTGAGAAACCTTGATTCTGGTAAATTTTCAAGGAATTTTGAATTAGTCAAGAGGGAAAATTTTCCGAAATTTGATGAAAATGTCACAGAATTACCAATATTCTTTCAATGGCTCCAGTAACATATTTTGCTGTTTCTCTGAGCTTCCAAACAGTTTCACAAATAAATGTATCTCCTCAATTTTTACTGGAACAAAGGGTGATCATTACTGATCAATAGACTTTGTTTCAAATTATTCAACCAAAGTACTGTCATGTTCAATTTTGGACTGGCATTTAATTAACTGCAGAAGAAAGACAGTTTGTTGTTTGTTTACTTCAGACGTATAGAAATGTAAGCAGCAGAGCTCAATCGGACACAATTAAAAAATAAGATCTGCAAAAGCCCATCAACAAGCTGTTTAGACACATGTGCTGATATTTCATTCCACAATTTTAGATGATAATATTTCATTTTTCAATTGAGCCATGCATGAACGCTGGCACTTGAGAACGCCGATTGGTCACCCTAAGTTCGCTCGAGACAATATGTGCAGTGATCAAATTTTCTTATTTTATACCCTGATGGGATCTACAGTGACACAGCACGATGTGTTAATGGGGGCTGCTCTGAGGCTGCTCCGGGTTATTGTGCAGCTGCCGAGTGGTGCCCGATGGCAGAAAGGACCGTTGATGTGGATTGATAATGCAGCACAATGAGCATGTTATATGACTAGTGCAAACTCATCACACAACGTCACACACAGAAGGACTGCACCAGTTCCCAAAGGCAGCAAGCACACGAGTGTTGGGCAGGTATACAAAGAACTAGAGTTAGTATACAAGAGACTAGAGGGAGTATATTATTTCTATGTGAAAGACGCAGGAGATCAGGTGTGTCGCGGGAGTCAATCAATGGAGCTTGAGGTGGACCTGCCCAAGACAGCAGCTGCGCACTCCACCCTCCTATACCATACCTCCTCGTTCAGCAGGTGCTTCCTCTTCCCCTCATGGTCTCCCTCTGGTCTCCCATAGTCAATCTGCCCCCCCCCCCCCCGCAACTCCCCTGGTCTCTCGTGGCCCCCATGTCCACTACTCCACCCAACTCACTTTTTGTTTCGCGGCTTTCAAAGAACAAGAAAAGACACATTGTCTGTCGCAGCTCATTTGTAGAGCCTCTCAATGGGACCAAGGATCACGTAGGGCCTGATGAGATGTGTGTCGCGCGGATCATTTTACTGCAGCCCATTAGCCTCTGTCTTAACCCATCTCATTCCGTTTGAACTGGTAATCCAGCGGACTGAAGCAGGCCACTGAAGCTGGACACTGAAGCTGGACACAGGCCATTCAGGAGGCGGCCATTATGAGCCACAATCAATGGGAGAACAAAGTGCTGTTCATTGGAAGAGGATACAGCATGAAAAGAGCAGAGATGGCACTTCACATCTCGGTTCACATATCGGTTCACCTCTCAGGGCGGTGTGCTCCAACAGTTGCAGCATCAAGACGCAGGATGCAGTGGGATGCGGAAAGGATGCGGCACCTCTCACGGACAGGATGCAAGTCTTTGGAACACTGTGATCCGCGGAAGTCCAGCAGCAGCGGGATCGGAGCTTCAGAGGCAGAAGACAGAGCCACTAATTTGGCGATAATGTGGCGTGATCGCGAGCCTTGTGCCTGCATCCTGTGCATGAGGCGGCCGGGGAGGCCTGTGAGGTTCTATGAGGCTCTGTGAGGCTGGATCAGGCTGCACCGGTGCACGGGGCAGCAATAATCGTCTCTGGTGGCACCTGGATCCACCTGGAGCTGACAGCCTCTCACTTCACTAATATCAGCAAGAAAAAGAGCAGCGATGAATCCCATCACACTTTATTTGCCAGTTGTCTGCACTCACTCTCTGTTCCATTTCTCCCTCAGCCTCCCCATATGCTGTTATTGTATGTCACATTTATGGGGGCCAGCTAATCGCATTTTGTGAGGAGGCCTTCAAAGGGGCCATGGCCAGGGCTTTAGAGAGAGCCTTGTGATCTCAGCTGAGTCTGAGCTGACCCTCCTTCGATATCAATGGAGCATTATCCCAGGAATGGGTGGCCCAAGCTTCATAGGAATATAAGAAAACACATCTTGGGGTATTGTTGGACAAGATGGTGAGATGTGGTTGTTTGTGCTGCTTAGTTGATCATTCCATTTGATCTTGTCCCTCGGGCACACATGTGTGGGCTTGTGACCATCTGATCCAGTAGCCACTACTACCCAGCTTCAGTAGACATCAACTATAGACTCATTATCATCAGCCTCATCATGATCTTTCTCATCACATCACCATCACGACTTCACCATGACATCATCAAGTTGATGACATCAACATTTCATCATCATGACGTCACAGTGACATCACCATTACACAATCAGATTTTCATCATCATCATCATGACCTCTCCTCATCATCACCTTCATCACAATCATCATCATCAGCGGCTCAGCTGACCTCCCCACATTCCCATCCCATCCTGGGCGATAGTGTTACAAAGTGAGACAGGACTCTTAATGGTAATAGCCCAACCACATGCAGCTGCGTCCACTCGCTGTCCCTCAATTAGTTCCAACTGTAAAATTTACAACTCCCACTCATGCTGGCTCTACTGGGCTGGCTGGGATGCCAGGGTGGCCTGTGTTTCACTTTTATCTAGGCAGCTAACTGACCTCCACTATCCAACCTCACGCCATTGCAGTGATTTGGAAGCAAGGACTCAATCCAAAAGAGCAATCCAATCACCAACTGGATTTTTTCAATTTTTTCAGTCACCAAGTGATGCTGTTTACCTTATCATGCACCAGAAGTACACATGCCTGATCAAGCCAAATTATAGATGATAAAGATCTTAATGATTTTGTAATCAGCCATAAAATGAACCTATAATCATCAAAGAAGTATTGACTGAAGCCTTGCAAGATGGCATTGTTCAATAAAGATTTTTAGCCTAGGTTAGGACACGTGGCTTAATCAGTGCCAGTATTCCTGCAACTACTTTGTTGTAGAAGTGTAGCCGACTGTGTAGGTCGACTTGAAAGAAAAGAAAAACAAAAGAGCAAAGAATGAACTTGGTGGATAACTTGAGTTTCGCTTAGCTTGGCTTCAACCAAGTTTTTGAGCTGGAGGCTTTCAGCAAAATCGGTGCCAAGTGATGATAAAGGGAATCCCAGCATTGAAAAGCATTGGAAAGCACAGGCAGGGTGATCACCAAGAGGCAAATCAGCATGAGATGGATGAGAGATGATTCAGAGATCGAATGTAGACCTTCCAGAGCACATGCACAGTTTGCACATACAGATAGGTGCACACTAATAGATATACACCCATTTCCCCCCGAGAACTGTCACCTCATTGCATATCAGATACTCATGACGTCACGTGATGTCATAGAACGAAAGCTGAAAGTGCAAGCACCACCCCCAAAGGTGCCATTCGGCTCAAGTTGCTGCTGGGTGCTGGCCTTGGGAGGAGTCAACATGTCACTGGCATAGAGACCTTGTTTCGTGGTGCTGAAATTCTGGCAAAACACCGGGAAAACACAACATGAACTCTGCATTCTTTCGTGACTGGTTTGTGGCGTAACCGTATACCTTCTCGTGGCTTCAGCTTAGATTCTACTCCACTGCAGCCGAATCTCAGCTGATGACAAGTTTCAAGAGTTCCCAGGGATCGATGTGAAATGGCTGACACGCACAGACATCGACATATGATATGCCCCTGACCACACCCAATCAAATACTTTATAAATATAAGCCAGTGCAATTCTGCCACTGGGAACAAGCAAGACATTTAGCTGCAGAAGCAAGTCAATTGCCATTGCTGCAGCTTTCGAAAAGAGTCAGCATTTAATATGGAGGCTCAATCACGATCGGCGACTGCTGACTCATTGGGACAATAATGCTCTCGTCCACAGGTCAATTCATGAGCTGTCTAATTTGTATCAAAATCTGCTGATAAAATATTGGACCAGTTAGACTGCATTATTAGCGGAGGGGAGGGGAGCCATGAATGACTGTAGCTGATTATCAGTATCCAGTTACAGAGCATATCTCCTTACTGAATCAACATGAAGTATTTATGAAAGTGTTTAGAGAATCACGCAGAGGTCTATGCACAGTAACAGTAATTGCAACAGCAAGGGCCTAATGGAGCTGCGGAGGGGAGGAGGGGGCAGAGGACAGTGGAAGAGGACTAGAGCATGCAGCAGGACATGCATCAGGACAAGGAATACTGTCACACACATGCAACCATGGCATGGCAGAGTGCCAAAGTGGCGGAGAGGCAGTGGTCAGGATGTCCTTGCGGGCATGGCACACAGTAAGCACACACTAGGCACACAGTAGGTTCAGAGTAGCACAGGTCAGCTGGCTGCCTTCCCAATATCACGAATCAATGGCGAGGATCTTTGTGATCAACCCTTTTGCCCCCCTCCCCTTGATGGTCAGCCAGTGGTCCTCAATGGTCACTTCGATCCCCTGCCATCTCCCTGACCTATATTCACTGAGAGGGAAGTAATAATGTAATACTCGACTTACATAGATACCCATCTTAGACCTTCTAGATTTAATATATAAGTCTTCATGTATCTTGAATAATTGGGCTTTGTGTCCTGTATTTATTTATGGACCGACCAGGTTTGATATAACAGGCGCGGACCACGCCTTGGGCACAACAGAACTGCGGGGAAGTGCATTTTTGGCACAGGTTGAAACATCCCTCAAACAAGGGTTGTTCGAATCGGGTCGAATAAGGTTCCCACAAGTTAGCAGTTGTGCGCTTAACGACCGAGTTATTAGGCTATACAGAACCTGCCTCGATGTGTTTTCAGCCTGGCTCCGCAAGTGAAACATCACTGTTTCTCACTGGTGTTTGACTATCTGAGTGGACTTGTTTTTCTCACAGAGTCGACTGCCAAATGACGTCCTAAATAAGACAAGCAGTCCGGGGGTGGACAGGCCTCCTCCGAGATGCCTTGAAATGCCTTGAAATGCCATGGGCTGGGTCCACAACCGTTCACCGGAGGCAGGCCAGCTCAATGACGGCCGGGCAATTGGCGGTCATGTAATTCAAAGAAACTCTAATGCGCCGCAAACAGCAAGTATAAGGCAATTTATATTTCATCCATGCCACGTGAGACGCGGGCAAACAAGGGCGAGGTTTGTGCGGCGGGAGGATAACATCCGCTCAGTGATGCTGCCTCGGCACAATGTTCATGGGCAGGCAGGTCCTGCAGGAGAAATTGTTGAGGAGGGAAATTGTTGCTGGTTTGGCACATTGTTGAAAGATAGGCAGATTGTTGCTGGATTGGTAAATTGTTGCTGGATTAGCAGATCATTGTTGGATAGGCACATTGTTGCAAATCACAAATGGTAATCGGTGCTGATGCAGATTCTCATAGAGGCAGATTCTGATTGAAGTAGATTGATCTATAACCAAAGATGCTACAAATGCAGAATCACAGTCTCATCAGGAATTGGTCACAGTAGATAACCTTTGAAGTGGTCTGTTGGTCTACAATCGACAAGATATGAAACAGGCCAGTGTCTAACTCGGCTGTATGTCGTATTAACCACTAATAATGGTTGATAAGAGATCACTAATTGGGACAGGAAGGCAGATATACTTAAGATATTTGCAACAGTAAAAATGTGGCAGTCATCTTTACTTCACAGAATCATCACTGCCAAGCCTGGATGCTGGACCGATTGCACTACTTCAGAGACAGGTTGCAGTTAAGCAGAACTACTTAACATGACATGATATTGCAAAGCTACCCAGCTAGGCCAGTCCACCCAGGCAAACCTGCTAGGCAAACCTGCCAGGCGAACCTGCCAGGCAAACCAAGCAAGCAAACAGAGCAATGCTATAAAACATTAAAAGTGGGAGGAAGTAGGTGTTGAGCCATGAATCACGTCATAAATGCTCCTACACCCAGGGGCCCGTGCATTTTAGGGGCCTGATCTTGAGACGGCTCACTCAGGGGCCTGATTCACCCTCCACTTCCAACAAGAGACCCCCAATGCCCACCAGGTGCCTTTTTAATCCCCCATGAAATGCTACACTGTAAGAACCTTACCGTAGAAAACTACAGTAACTACCGGCAGACTCCTTTGCCGGCAACTACTGTAGTTTTGTACAGCAACAAAAATCACTACTGTAATTCTGCTGTACGGTACTTACTGTAAAAACTACAGCAATCAATATATCTTACTGTAGTTTGAAAACGGCATCTTACCGTAGTTTTTACAGTAATAGATTTTCATACTGTAAAAGCATTACGGTAAATTATTGTAGTTTTTACGGGAAGGGGACCTTGTACTGCAGTTTTAACTACAGCTGATTATTGTAGATTTTACAGTAAGATTATTCTATACCGTAGTTCTTTTGGGGTGTGTTTTATTATTGGGACCACTTTATTCAAATGCAGGGACAATTTTGTTTAAACAAGATAATTGGTAAAACATGTCCATGAACAGAATAACCAATGAACTTGATGAGATGCTAAAATGGAAACAGTAGTTAAAATAGAAGAAATTCCATAATTTTGAACAGCATTTCAGACTTCAGTAAAATATCCTGTAACTGGTCCTTTGGACTCCTGAAAAAGAAGAAAATCATATGAGTTGATGAAGCATTCAAGTAATAAAGAATCAGTTAATTGAATGTTTAATGAACATACTTAGTTTATTCAACACACTTACCCAGTCAATGTTTACTCAACTCCACTGCTAAAACAAGAAATAAACATGGAGCCACTGAACAGTGCCACCTCTTCCTTTGAATAACTGTCCAAGAATGACTCTAATACAATTGTCTAATACTGCCAATAAATTCAGTTTATGTAACTGGGTCACAGTTCTGCGTCAGTGATTTTCCCTCTAATTACCCCTCTAATTACCCCTTAATTGATGCCATACTCATATAATATGCATGCAAAGTGACACCTTGTGGTATTCCTGAGAAATGACTACTAGTATACAATTGTGTATAGTTTGATATTATTCCATTTAGACCTTAGATATTATTTAGAGTGTATTTAGCAATTTAATAAATGGACATCCTACAAATGTAATACAGTACAGTTTAAAAAAATAAATAATCTAATCTAATTTGTCAATCAAATGCTACACAATACAGATTTTTTCAAAGTAATTTTCATATGTATCTCATCTTTATAAATGAATTTGCCATATTGAATCTGTAAATTCATATATTTTAGAGAATAATGAAAAAAGCCTAATATTATATAGTCCACATTTTAAATAATTATATATTTTTAAGTATTATACTAGATAGTTGGGTGAACATTGTGATACAAATACATGTATGTCTACAAAAATATTGATATGATTTTAAAAACATATTTCATGGACATAAATATGAGGGATGGCTATTTTCCAATATAATATCTCCAATTAGAACTTAATGCTCAGCCATTGCTTGTGGACATGACACATTTGGTATATTCCCTTTATAAGGAATGAACTGTCAGTACAATGGCTTAATGTAGTTATTACAGTAGTGTGATATTGGATTACAGTAGTGGCTTGCTTGCTGTAAAATCATCTTGCTGTAATATGAAGCTCACAGTGGCTTGCTGTAACATTTACAGTAAGGCTTACGGTAGAGTTTTGTTTGCTGTAAAATCTACTGCAATTTGCCGTGATATGAAGGTTACAGTAGCTTGCTGTGACACTTACAGTAAGGCTTACAGTAGAGTTTTATTTGCCGTAAAATCTACAGCAATTTGCAGTAATATGAAGCTTACAGTAGCTTGCTGTAACATTTACAGTAAGTCTTACGGTAGAGTTTTGTTTACTGTAGCTTCTACAGTAGCTTACTGTATCAGAGTTGTACAGCAGCTTACTGTAGTTTCTACAGTAATTCACTGTACAAACTACAGCAATTTGTTACAGTGTACCCTGGTGTCGTGCCTCCTCCTTCCAGCTTTAACGACTGCATTTCCACCGCAGACAAAAAGTGACATCCCACAAATGACTTTCAGAAAAAGTAAGAATACTGCACACCAACTTCATGAATCACTAATAAACAGGGTGAACTGAGCCAAAGGATTCTATGTGATTCACTTCAACACCACCTTGGGGCTTGGGTCCTTGGTCTGTGTTACTGGTTTGGTCTCAGGCCTCAGCATCATATCAAACTTGATCCAGAAATTGAACGGAAAAGTGAAAATTGAGGTAACCAAAATCTCAAATCGTGCAAGTGCACAAATCAAGGATGGCCTCACAGAGATGAGCACCTTGAAAATGAACTGCTCATTGCAATCAGTCCATCGCAAGCAATTCCCTGATAAGGCCATCTTGATTCAGTCTTGATTCTGCCTTGATTCGGTGCTGACACGATTTCAGTGCACCATGTTTAGGCGTGATCATTTTCGAACGTCTTGGGGATAATTAGGCATTAGGCCATGGTCATGAACTGACTCCATTCTCCTAATATAACTGGATGCATTCAGTAACAATGATGACATCACAAACATGCAGCTGCGAGACATATTAGAGAGACAAGCTACATTAATTGGAACCAAGCCATCCTGCACTGAGTGCCATAGGAAGGGGGGGGGGAGCTCAATCTAACCCAGCTAAAAACCAATCGCTGGCAATCAGTCAAAATTACTTGAAAGAGACATTCTGAAGATAATATGAAATCACTAACAGGGTATCAAGCTCAACGATTAACATTTACTACTATCAGAGCTGTGGATCTGTTATCATTCATTTCAATATGTTCGTGGCATTTGATTGAGGGGTTGGCTCAGGTGTCGAGTGCTATAGCTGACACCAGGTTGGGTCCAGGGTTCGAATTCAGCTTGGGGTCTTCAGTTTGATGGCTGTGCCAATTATCACTATGATTATCAGTAATAAGCCGTATCCAATGGCAGAAGAAACATGGGATTTGCCAACAAATTCCCCAAGCAATTCACCACCCACGGCTATTGGGGTGACAGCCATTCTCTCCCTGAATGGCCTAATCCCCTACACACAAGACACCGTCCTGGCAGCAGCTCGCTAATAGGGTATTTTGCCCGCCGCACCTAATCAAAGTCCAGTCATTTGGGGACATTACTGTTAGTGGTGCGGAGTGGGGAAGACCTGTGATCATAAAATATTGATTGGGAATCCTTAGCAATCCTGTGATCACTCAATTCATTGGCATTCCTTATGATCACTCAATTCATTGGCAATCCTTATGATCACTCAATTCATTGGCAATCCTTATGATCACTCAATTCATTGGCAATCCTTATGATCACTCAATTCATTGGCAATCCTTATGATCACTCAATTCATTGGCAATCCTTATGATCACTCAATTGATTGGCAATCCTTATGATCACTCAATTCATTGGCAATCCTTATGATCACTCAATTCATTGGCAATCCTTATGATCACTCAATTCATTGGCAATCCTTATGATCACTCAATTGATTGGCAATCCTTATGATCACTCAATTCATTGGCAATCCTTATGATCACTCAATTCATTGGCAATCCTTATGATCACTCAATTCATTGGCAATCCTTATGATCACTCAATTCATTGGCAATCCTTATGATCACTCAATTCATTGGCAATCCTTATGATCACTCAATTGATTGGCAATCCTTATGATCACTCAATTCATTGGCAATCCTTATGATCACTCAATTCATTGGCAATCCTTATGATCACTCAATTCATTGGCAATCCTTATGATCACTCAATTGATTGGCAATCCTTATGATCACTCAATTCATTGGCAATCCTTATGATCACTCAATTCATTGGCAATCCTTATGATCACTCAATTGATTGGCAATCCTTATGATCACTCAATTCATTGGCAATCCTTATGATCACTCAATTCATTGGCAATCCTTATGATCACTCAATTCATTGGCAATCCTTGTGATCACTCAATTCATTGGCATATGTTCATGCTACACTGCTCATATTATCCCATTTCATCCCTTCCACCCCGTATCAGCCATTTAGCATTTTCTTCTCCCAATATTTGCCAGAGCTAGCCACGCATCTCATTCCCTCTGGTGACAAAATAACATTCCACATACAAAGAAACAACTGCAAACAGGAAGATGACGTCACAGCTCATAAAACTACAATATGATTTCACACGACAGGTCCGCACTTGATACTGAATATTATATGTGAATCATATATGTGATCATGCAGAGCTACATTGTGTGTGTGTGTGTCTCTCTTTGTTTTTACAACTGATGCCACAAAAATCAAAATGTTACATGTGCAAGTTTTCGATTTTTGTGGCTGGAGAAATAATGCAATGAACTCCGCCATTATACAACGTTTTGTAACTCTTTGTCGAGTTGCACAACGATTGTTATGGAAAAGTTATTTGGCCGCCATCCAAGCGATGAATGCAGAAAGTCATAAAAAAGCCCACATGTTTGGAACGAGTACATCATCTTCACATCAACTTGAGCAGAGTGGAGACAGTGTATCTCTGTGTGCCATTGAATTTGCATGAAGCTGGGACAGATGAAGTACTCCCAGTGATGGATAGACCCAGCAGCCTCAACCTCCAGCCTCAACATCCAGCACCAGTGCTCCGACACTGCTCCGTATCATCTGGTCGGCCTCCTCTGCTTGTGTTTTATAGCACGCAGTAAATACAACTCCACTGCTCAGTCTACAAACACTGCCTCCTCTGTTTGATCTAGCCGGCCATTCATCTTTTTTCCCATCGAGTAATCTCTTTCTCTCTGCTTTATATGTTTTCAACAGAACTTGACCCTCAAAGCCACGTTTTTTCACTCGAAAAAACTCAATTGACTCCACCCAGAACAAGAACTAAAATAGCAGTGGAAATCTATACACATCCGCCTGCCAAACACATCAACGGAAAGGGGCCCATTCTGGCTAAATGCTGAGTTACATTTTTGACACAATACCATCGCCATGAGCCAAAGAATTTTACAGCCATTTCGATGAACAGATTACGACTAGGCACAAACATTGACACATGCAGTCAAAAGCTTATTTATTCCTGGGACACTCCCAGCAGCCATGACCATTGGGCACATTTATTGGCCCACATCCAGGCTGTGTTTATCAGGGCCCGTGGCAGTCCTGTGAAATGCTGCCCATGCCAGGGCCTCGCTTGAAAGGCTGTCCTCTGAGAGGCTGTCTTCTGAGATCGAGGCTCCATGGGCTGCATCCATGGCTGGAGTGCAATAAAAACATGTGGAGACGGTCGAGATCCATAGCCGAGACCCATAGCAGACCAGACCATTGTTGAATAGCATCCCACTGTTTGTTTGGCCAGGGCGGGTAATTCCAGGCAGTTGATCTATCACTTGGTTTGGAATTCATTTTATGAGAAATGGCCACTTCATCGTTACCCCGTGGGTGTCCACGCCGAGTGTTTGTCGAGCTTTCAGGCTCAGTCTCCCTGCCTTGGTTATGCCTGGGCCTTGCATGGCATTAAATATTTCCACAACGACGTCAATTGCACTTGAAAATTTCATCCAAGCCTCTTGAAAATGCCTCTTGAAAATGCTGCCAAGCAGCGATTAGAGCGTCTCGTGTTCCCCCTTAATCCCAATTGCCGAGCATCACTTGCCAGCATCACTTCAGCCAGCATCACTTTATAGCTGCACGAACTCTGCAGCATCAGTGCAGCTCAGGATTATTGCAACACCAATCCAACAATCAACAGCTTTGGGACATCGTCACTATACAACAGCATAATGCTACACTGTTGCAACATCATGTCTCCAATGTTCAGTGTCATTCCAACAGCATTACAATCACATCATCAAGTTGATGACAACATCCACCATTGGCCAATCATCCACCCTATGCATGTAGACATGGTGCAGTTTGTGCTGATTCTGCTTCCTCCCATCATGTAGATGGGTGGGGACAGATTGCAGCCGGCTGAGCACACCCTTGCCATGTAGCTCCATGTAAACCGAGAGGCCACTTATTAGACGATATTGCACAGCTAGACGAATGAAACCTGAGGAGCTCATGTCTATTCTGTGCCAGATATTTGTACAATAGTAGATCTGGGTACTCTGCCATCACACAATAGTGTTGACCAAGCTAATATGCACGAGTGGCCTGTCTATTTGGACGCTCGATGAGACTATGTCACCTCTCAGACCACCTCACTCACATACAACCACGAGTGCTACCACTCCGTCTGTAATATAGGCCTATATGATTTGTGGAGTTACACAAGGTTATCCACACTTGCCTGAACATATAATACATCAGATCCATCCAAATAACTATTCAATAAAACAGTCTTTGAGTGCAACTAGTTAATCGGAAGCCAGTTATGTATTTTGCAGATAATAACGACCTACTCAGTCATGAAAGGCCAGACATATCTCGCCCAGCAGTTCCGTTACAGAGTGACAAACAACTGCACGGTTTTTGAGGGCTTACTGTAAAAGAAGCCATGCCACATAAGCCAAGCCGCACAAGCCAAGCCACCTTGCTACCAAAAAACAAGCCACCCTCACCCCGACTGCTCCCCCCCCCCCCATTCCCCCAGCTACTGGCCTGAGCTGTGGCGAATTTGGGCACAGATCAGGAAAGAGATACCATGGATTTACAACCCCATGGTCCAGATCAAAGCCAAGTCGATAGGCCTATACTGTGTATGCAATTGACCATTGAGTGGACTTTCACCTTGCAGTGCCCGTGAATGGTCCGACTATAGGCCTATAGTTTATAAATATATGTGGGATATGGTTTATCATTCATTTGTATTATTAGTGTATAGCAAGTGCGGGTTTGCACTTTGATTTTAACATGGAGCTACAAGGGCTCCGTGGTTTTAAAGGGATCACTGGCCTAAATATGATTAAAAGAGATAGATAGATAGATAGATAGATAGATAGATAGATAGATAGATAGATAGATAGATAGATAGATAGATATCATGGATAAATATATCATTGGTGTAGGCCTATAGATATCATGGATAGATATCACGGACAGACATCATCATGGACAGGTATCATAGATAGATAGATACACTTAAACCTCTCTATTACGGCCACCACTGGTTCTATGGGAGGGGGGGGGGGGTCCAAGGAGTGTGGGCATGCATTATGTGTTGCCATGGCCATGTCTCTGACATATTAAGATAAGATAAGATAAATTTTATTTAAAATCGGTTTAAATGAACAATACAAAATAACAGTGGTTTTGTATGAAGCTACCTGCAGTAGGCACTATACATGCTACAGCTTCCTGTGCTTTATCTTTCCATAGACATTTTATTTAACTCTATGATCTTTCTAACTTTCTTGGACATATTTTTTCCGAAGTGATTAATGGAAAAAATGAAGTATAACTAGAAGCTTAATTTTGCAACAAAGACAAGCTCGATTTTGCAATATTTATTTACATAGCCTTTTTATAGAAATAAAAACCTTTGAAGTGCTCAGTTTGAATTTTCAGAATTGCGCATAATGATTGATAAAACCATTCACTAAAGCATAGTTCTTGGAGCTTGCACTTCAAAATAAGTGTTCAGAATCATTGATTCGCTCGTGACACCTAAATACCAATCAGCATGTTTAAAAATGAATATGAAAGTGTGATGGAAAGAACAGCGACATGTTTCAGTTAAGATCCATTGTGCCTAAATTAATCAAAGAAATGGCCACAAATGAGTGTCGCCGTTACGCATTTCTGATCGATACTCCAGTATCACATAGGCGTACGTGAGGTGATCTATTTAGGGGGGCAGTTTATAATTGGGTCAATGGGGCTCACTGCCCAAATTTTCAAATCTTTGACCAAGTTATAGGTGAATTTAAAAGGTTCCCAGATCTTTAGGGAGGCATCTGCCCCCCCCCCCTGCCCCCCTGGATTTTACACCCATGCAGTATCAAGAGCACTGGCGCATTTGGTATAGGGCCTGAATGGCAGTTTTGTTCCCCCACAAAGTGCCCATAGGCCTATGTGTGAGTTGCCGAAATTAGAAATTAACTTTAGCATAAAATAAAGAGAAAATGTTGATAGATAGATAGTTAGGTAGATAGACAGATATATATATATACAGATATCATTGCTAGACAGATACCAGGGAGACAGACAAATAGACAGAGGTTATCATAATATCACTAACTAGATATACCCATTGAGGGACATTTTTAGGGGGAATGGAGCGTCCCCCCCTCCCGACACCCCACTATATGTGAAAGTGAAGAGTTAGATTCCCAGTGATGGGACCGTAAATATTCACAGGGAAATTATAAAAAGCTGCAGTTTGTGTGAAAGCATGTGCTTTGATTGAAAAGGTAGAGAATATACGAGAGCAGGGGAGGAAGAAATGCAGGCTGGACGGAATTTTAAATGTATTTTTTGGCGCGAAAATAATTGTCTGGATTTACATTCTGGATGCTGAGGGGGAAGCAAGGATGTAAATCCCCGAAATAAGAATGTTACACATTGGACAAAGGGTATATCTAACACATGTGAAAAGGATAGGGCTGGATTTGGCTTGCAGAAAAAGCCTTGTGCAATAAAAATTTCTCAGAAATTTTACAAGTGTGTAAGAATCTCGGACGAATTGTTGAAACCACTGCAACAGCAGAGCTGCAGTGGTTTAATTAATAACTGCTCAGTTGTTAGCTTCGATTTCTGCACTTTCAGCCTTCTGTGATACCGGGGATGACTTTATCTTGGATCGTACACACTGGCTCCTTTATGCACACTGCATGACGGAATTACCCATTCACCATGGTGGTGTGTCCATCAGGAGACTGGGAAGGGTAGGGGTGTGAAGATCGAAGGTGTGAACTGGTCTGCTGGGGTCAAAAGCTGACTGCAAGGCGGCTTGGCTTGTGCGGCTTGGCTTATGTGGCGTGGCTTCTTTTACAGTAAGCCTTTTTGAGCAGTCAAAAGCTAAGTTTTCACAAGGAAGACCAAGTGTAAAATGGGCTGGAATGGGGCTAATTGCTAGAAAAAAAATACTCAGGCCCAGTGACACAGAAGCTGCTGCAAATGACCCGAGTTGCTGTTCATACAGAGAAAGCCAAAGGTGTTATTCTTCAATTTGAGGCGAGAAAGGCAGAAGCAGGCAGAGACAGGCAGGTCTTGAGTTTGTGATGAATCTAATATAAAAAGGGAGCTGTGTCATTCACACCTCATTTCCCCTGGAACACCTTGCAGCCAAGAGACATCTACACACCTAATTAGGCAGGGCACGTGATCTGTTTGACCTAGATAAAATCAGGTCACGACCTTGAAACCACCCCAATCTCATGACCTTTCGACCTTTGTAGATATCGGTGACAAATTAAGAAGACCATTAACAGGAGAGGAGGAGATGATAGGAGCAGAGAGCTGAGAAGAGCAGAGAGGTTGGCAGAGCAGAGAGGGTGGGAGAAGAGAAGAGAAGAGAAGAGAAGAGAAGAGAAGAGAAGAGAAGAGAAGAGAAGAGAAGAGAAGAGAAGAGAAGAGAAGAGAAGGGAAGAGAAGAGAAGAGAAGAGAAGAGAAGAGAAGAGAAGAGGAGAGGAGAGGAGAGGAGAGGAGAGGAGAGGAGAGGAGAGGAGAGGAGAGGAGAGGAGAGGAGAAGAGAAGAGAAGAGAAGAGAAGAGGAGAGGAGAGGAGAGAAGAGAAGAGAAGAGAAGAGAAGAGAAGAGAAGAGAAGAGAAGAGAAGAGAAGAGAAGAGAAGAGAGGAGAAGAGAGGAGAAGAGAAGAGTTACTCCATGCATCGATCAGAGGTGAAGGGGAGCTTTTCAAAACGGGAAATGAGACGAGCATTGAGATTTGAACCTGCGATAAGGTGAGCAGTGCCATAGGAGGAAAGTTGAGGGAAAGGAAAGAAAATGTGACAATGGAGCAGAATAACAGATACAGGAACGGAAACAAGAGGAGCAGGAGAAGGAGCAGGAGGAGGGAGGCAGCAGGGTGTGCCCAGAGCATCATCTGTGTCTAGGGCTAATTTTCCTGCGCACTCTGCTTGGTTTCAGGTTACAGCCCAAAGATGGCAAAGCGAAGCAAATCGGGGAGAGAAGTTGCAGAGCTAAATAGAAATCGTGGTTTCCTTGGCAAACGCCCAAGTGGATAGCAAATAGGAGTCCTCAGCAGACATGTGCAGCCCAGGCAGCAGTGCCACAGCCAATATCACGGTGAAATATTGGACATGAAAAACTTGGCCATGTTTGATTTCAGCATGTGCGCCAATGTAGCTGAGTGAGCGATAAACAGAGCCTTATTTGCATACGTGTCACCCCAGGCAGGAACGATTAACATCTAATGGAACATTTAAGTTGATTTTATGCGCATTGAACAGCATGTCAGCCGAGCAGACGGAGTAGGGTGCACCAAAGCCTTCTTCTTGCATGATGCAGGGATTGCAGAGGGGAAATGCAGCTGGATGCATGCAGGGTGGAGCAGGATGGCACAGAAGCAGGAGAAAGGTCTTGCAGGCCACTGCCACCAGCGCAGGTAACTTGAGGTAAGGGGACCCAGGGAGGCCCAGGGAGATCCACTGAGACCTGTGATATGCTGCATGGGGCTGCGTGGGGTCGTAAATCGCATTCTGTGTGCTCGGAGGAGACAGCAAGGCAAGGCAGGACACAATGACTCAGCTTATGGCCTCTTATTGTCCTTCTGTTGTGAGAGTTCAAAAGCTAGACCGGCGAGTTTGGAGCTGCTAATATCCTGGTGCCTTGGGCAGCCAAGAAGAAGGCTCAGTATGGGATGAAGCATGGGATGGAGGCATGAGATTCATGAGATGGAGGCATGGGGCTGAGAGCTTGGCTGGGGGCAGACTGCTGATGTTGCTACTCATCCAACTGACACCGAGGCTGCTTGTGATGAAAGGATGTCAGGCTCATCCAGAGTGAAATGTCACCGGGGGCTCCCGAGGAGCTCTCGTAAGCGGGTCAAGGTGTGCCAGCACAATGTGCCAACACAATGAGCTATACTCGGCTCGGCCCCAGGTGCTCCACAATCGCAGATGATCCACTGCTCCCGTTCTCTTGCTCTTCTCATCTCCTTACAAGATGACATCTTTTTCCAGTTAGGCCACCCAAGAACTAGGCCTACACCCGAGAACAACACCTCAGAACAACACGTTAGAAAACACCTCAGAACAACACCCAAGAACGACACCCACAGACAGCCTCGGTCTGACTCTGGCTGTTCAACCAAGTGCATGTAAACAGCACGGATAAACATGAGCGCCATGTTTGTCTTAGCTGCAGTGAGCCTTTCAGCATTAAAAACTAATGGAGCTCGATTCGAGGAAGTCAATTCTACATGCGCCCATTGCTGTTGCAGATTTGCCCTGGCAAGATGCTAATGCATAATATAATGTGTGGCAATTGGGCCATGCAAGGAAAATCTCCATATAATTGTATATAATATGTGGCAAAGTGTATGATTATGTCAGCGACTAAAACAGAGACTATGAAAAAGAATAAAGTGAAGAAGTCAAGGACTGGTCAGAAAAGTTGGCGTGTTTTCAAAAGAAGAAGAGCTGACACCTCTGGGCGAGTGTGTTTCGTGAGAAGAGAGCGAGTGACTGAGTCTAGCCTCGTGGCGGTCCCAATTGATAACCACGTCAGCATCTGAAGTTATCTTTGCCCATCGACCACAAGGCTTTCATCCAGATCAACTCAAAAGCCATCAAAGTCAACTGGCTTCTCGTGTCCCCAAGAAGGGTTTCCCTGCTCTCACGGCTCACGCTGGTGCCAGGGAGTGCAGAGGATGGCTGGTTGGAGCAGAGAAGAGATGGTTGGCTGGAGTAGTCTGCACTGACTGAGACCCTGCATGTACACTGTACAGCCAAGAAAGATGAAGGCTTTGCTGTTGAACTGAGCTCAGTCTGATCTCCGCTATCACATTCGCAAAGCACTCAACAGCCTGCCCTCAGCCCCCACAAAGCAACAGGGCATTTGGGATTGCAGCTGGGCTCGTCTAGAGCTATGCTGGGCCAGCCGGACAGTGCGTCATTGTAACGTGATTGTATTTGTTCATTGCTATGACATCCACTGAAGTGTTGCTTGCATGTCAAGTGCCGTTTGATCCGCAACATACAAAAGCAGCTCTCCTAATTCGTTAACAGTAACATCATCTATTTTGGGCAGCCTATACTGCATCATCAGGAGCTATTACCGACATGATTTTTACAAGGAATGATGACCTTGCCAAATACACTAAAATACACTATTGCACAAGTGTTGTAATTTGCAGCAAATAATCCATGGAAACATTGAACACTAAGAAGGATCAGCTTTCAAAAACACAATCCATTTGTTGTATAATATACATGACAAGCTTCACACAACATGTTGGTGAGGTGTGCCACAAGGAACTAATATTCCACAATGCATTTTGTCCAGTATAATATGCTCTTTAATTTGTCCTGAATGTTTGCAACTGAACCCAAGAGAGGCCAATCTGTCAACAACTCAGAAAACAACAGTCACAGGCATCAGAACCTTCAGCATTTGTAGGAGATCGTTCTGGGACTATCGTCATATTTCCTCCTTTTGTGGCTACAATTGTCTGAGAACATATATATGGGATAAGCCTTAAAGGTCTTCCTCTGACATACAGAAGATTGCTATGCCAAATATCAAGGCACAAGTGAAAGGGTAAGATGCCAGCATTGCTGCATTTGCCAGAATTATATGTCCTCCCATGATCTGCCAGATTGCACGGAGGACGTGGCATGCCTGGCAGAGATTTGTTGGAGACTTGTGGCAGAGATATGTGGCAGAGATATGTGGCAGAGAATGCGACTGAGATATGTGGAGGCATCAGTCAATATCCCTTCCATATCCGCAAATTGCAAGACACGGTCTGCATCAATCTGGGCTGTACAGGTTTTAGTGAAGGCACGACAAGAGACCTCGATTGACATTGATAATGGCCCAGCACAAATTGTAATGGTCTCTCACAAAACAGCACAGAGCCAAGGCAGACCCAATGCTCTCTCACTCAGTCACTCTGTGTAGCAGAGGTGGCCAAAGCTGCATTTGATGAGGGGACTAATACAGCCTCTAAAGCTTCTAAAGCCACGGCAGGACCGGTCCCATTCTCTCAATTTGCATCACCCGTCGTCGCCTACAGCAGTCAGGAGCGGCCTTAATTGATCGCCCCTGCTTTACAATGCGCCAATACGCCAAACATGGCCATTATAAATTTGTCATGATTTCATCCTGTGTACCGCTGTGTTTTCAGCGCGCCGACTCACTATCTAAATGACCCATGCAAAATTGATGGCCCAACGGGCAATGTCTATAGAGGGCAGGGGAGAGCTATACAGCGCCACCATCGGCGACCTCTAGCCTACTCAGGGCCACAATACTTCATTTCCAAACCTGGCCGGGCCATCAACGTTCTACTTTGGCCAACCTGGGCAATTTTAAGGCGTACCTGGGCGTCAAGGGCCGAGTCTGGCTGGGACGCTGGGTGAATGGTTCATAAATGGCGCCTCCCAAAGGCCCTACTCCACTCAACCACCATTGTCTTCCGAAGGCCTTTCCTGAGCAAAGCAGGTGTATATTCCCAGCCTCTCCCCTCCATCCCTCTAATAGGACCATATTAGACACACCCAATGTAACTTAATGACCATAAACAATGCCCACCACGCAACGTCCTACGTCCCAGTCATCCACCTGACGTAATCTACGACGTGTGACGTCACCTACTTCCTATCACTGAGCGCAATGACGTCTCATTATCTAATGACACGAGAGTGCTCATGTCATCCTTGGGTTACTAAGTATAATTCAAATCAGTCTTATATTAAATTCTCCAATCAAAAACTAAAAGCTCAAAAGACGATTTGCAATCTGGGTTGTCATGTTCTATTCAAAAATTGGAGTTGAATAATTATAAAGCAAGACTTATTGAGGTATTACCAGCAGTATTAGGAGACAAATACTCTATTAATAAACGAGTATGCTTCGTAAGACTTTCCTGAGGGATAGTCCTCGCTAATTAGCTGCCAATCAACTTCACATAAGAATCAAGAGGCGAATCAAGACACCTGCTAATAAGAGATTCCTCCCATGAGCTTGGGACTGACATCTTTGGAAGGCTTCCCTCAAGGGGCAATGAGGCCTTTGCAGTAGGATTTATTTGACAAGTTGGCATGAATACTCATTGGTCTAATATTGGAATCATTGTGACCAAATGACTGGAAATAGAAATGAAATAAAAAGTCTCAAAGCTGAATTTAAAAGGTGAGTGAACCACTTGACATTAATCTTGAGATTTGAGTCTGTCATGTTCAAATCAGTCAGCTTCAACCTTGAGAAAACATATTTCAAACATTTAGGTACATTCTGGATCTCTGGACAATGGGACACCTTGAAACCACGTGTGGGCCTACCTCTTGAAATTTCTTCCAAGTTCCCAATTTATCAGACAAGAAGATATCCTTGCAATCATAGACCACACTGTGCTTTTGAGAACAAATCGTTCATTCAATGGGAGCGCCGCTTATATTATTTGTTGTGATAAAGTAAACATCGCCATTCACATTGAGAGATAATGCTGCTTGAAATTTCATGGCTCTGAGCCTCCATAATCTCTGTAATAACATATGATTTCATTTCATTGCCCAGTACACATAACCTTGCAGTCACCTGATCACCCAACGTGGATATATCTAATCTAGGGAGTTTTTGTTGCAGCAACATCTGTGTGGACCACCGCCATAGGTGATCTACTTCAAAGGCTACTCCCTGCAGGATGGGGCGCCGGCCCCTACAACTAATGGGACTGGAGCCCGTCGCTTCCTTTGCCTGCAGTCATAGATGCATATTCTGGAAGGGAGCCAGATCATCTCCACCTCACTCAGCCTCACTCTGCCGGGCCTATAGCTTTGCAAACCACCACCTTGCCTCACTGCCAGGGCCCCTGCCCCCCTCGTGCTACCATCCACCTTGGGCGATTAAGCCAACGAGGGCAAATGCCGCATTACAGCCACTCAGTTTCATCACACACACTCGGCAGCAGCAGCCTCGCGAATCTCCGTTAGCAGCAGCATCAGCAACACCAGAGGATACAGTTGGCCCCTTTAAGACTCCTCGACACTCAGCCACATGTACAACTGTTGCATTCAAGCAGCAATGGATGAAACAAGCATTTTTTACACTCCCCAAGTCTTCTTTTTTTCCTCTAAAAAATCGACCTTTATTCGTCATGAACGACTGGGACAGTCTGGGAGGAAGCTTGGCTGCACGCAGACCAAAGAGCAATTGAAAAAGAAGACATTTAACCACTCCGTACAAACATTCTATAGATGTCTAGTCACTATACAATTGTAGCAAATGACGCAGAAGGCCAAGAAGAAACATAGATTCGCGTCGCAACCATGCAGTGCTCATGCAAAGAAAGGTCACGTGCCCCAAACCACGGGAGTCACCATTGCACACGAGAGCCACACGAGACCTTGTGGTGATGGAGAACGTGACGTCATTAATGGAGACCTTCTGAGGTGTCCCCCGATAGAGGGCGAAGAGAACAGGAAGCAAGAGGACCGTCTCATGGCCCTGGGCTCCGACCATTCTCTCTGTTGCTGGTTTCCGCTTGGCACTACTCCGGAAGTCCTCTTCTGAAGACCTGGCCACAATAGCAGGACCTCTGCTGACAGAGAGATCCCCGCAGCCCCCAGGGCCATCCTACCTACAATAACAAGCCATTATAGCTGCCTCATCCCCCGCCACAGGCACAAGTGCTACACCACAACTCTACTCGACGAATGTCGGGCTCTTGGTCAAGGTGACGCGTTGGATTAGAATCGAGTCCATCACCTCGCTTCCTGCAGGAGGGACGCATGCACAATGCAAATCCAGTGGGAAGGATCACATTACTTGCACTTGACAATAAGAAACTCCAAATTTAGGAGATCTATATATATTCAGCAAAGCAGAATGTGAAATAACATCTCATGCCGAATAAAGATGGCATATATTTATGGCATGGTGAAAAATGCTTCGGTTGCAGGGAGCTCGAGACTGATAAGGCATAAAAATGGACCGGATCACATTTGGCAAAATACACACAGACTGAGCTGGCTGCCTCAGCCTCCCTCCCTCCCGAGTGCTCGGCAGTTAGCCTGGCAGTTGGACCTGGTTGATTAGCAGCCGATAAGATGGTGATTGATACAGCTGTATCCCAATTGCGAGACAACAATACAAACAAACAGCGGGAAGCAGACAACCGTGGGCCCCTGGCATCTGCACAGGAGAAGCAAACCAGCCCAAGCTGTGCCATTTGGAGGGCTCTTGTCCAGCCACAGGTTGATAGGTGTGTCCCAGGAGTGTGATGAGGTGGCCCAAATGAGCAGACAAGGAGGAGGGGGCACAAATCAGGGGGGGGGGCACGAATCAGGGGGAGGCCAGTGGTCACCTGGCAGGTGCAGGGGTCAGGGGAACCAGCCGTTTCCTGGGTCAGGTAACAACCAAAACTGCCCAGCAGGGAAGGAGACGGGTAGGAGAGGGACTAGAGGGGAAAGGGGGCCTGAAAGGGGGCCTGGGAGGTGGGCAGCAGGTGTCCATTGTTTCATGGTCTAGCAAGTCTTTAATGAGCAGAACAACACAAGAGAGCAAATCAAAGAACAGTTTTCATGAAGAGCACTCACTCTGTCACACAGAGGCAATCAAGCGCCATATTAATAAGTATTAATGCTAGTAATCCCACAGAGAAGACAGCTCGGCTCTTAAATTTGCTTGTGCTGCTTGTAGGGCGTGGCCCAGCCTCAAGCATCATCCAAGCACCATCAGCCTGCAGCAGCAGCCGCATCACAAGAACCAGTTAAAGATGCTGACTACAACCTCCTCAGGATTCAGGACCACCATGCAGAGGATGAAATTGAAAAAGCTCTTCATTTCATTATTAGGAAGAAATAACCTAACCTCATGCTGAACTGCTTTTAGACTCAGCTCTGGTAATTAGTTCCAAGATCTCGTTCTATTGTAAACACACTCATTATTATCACAGCGAGGAGCATGTGTGCTTATTAAGCTGAGAGCCAAACTTAAAGAACACGAACGTTCAGTTTCTGTAGATGCAACTCACATGATATCAATTTTATGCTAAATATTAACCAAATCTTTAACGAATATTCCACAGGTCTTTGACTGCCATCTACACTGTTGGCAGCATGCAGATTATCATTTATGTCTGCTTATTGGCGTTAGGGCAAGACATGCTCTCCAAAATGTATATGTGGTACTGAAGTGTGGTCAACTGTTGATGCAAACCTGCTTCTGGCTTTTTGTCTGTCAAGTTGAGGGTGTGCCTGATTCTCAGCCATGTTAACAACAGTTCTTGATATCGGTAAACATCCATTTTCTTAATTTGGGGACCTTATTTGTGTCCTTGGCATTATGGGTGACATTAGTAATAATTTGCTGGAGGCCAGCTCCCATTGTGCATGTGAATATGGAAGGCTCTTGTTCCAAACCTATTCTCAAACTTCACCTAATCCCCTCCTCCCCTTCCTGACTCCGCCCCTCCCCCTGGCTGCTTTCTGTTAGGACTAAAGGACCATCAGAGACTATCAGGGACTATCAATGACTAGCTGCGAGCCAAGTACATTAACTTAAATGAGTTAACAAAGCTGCTCTTTTGTCTGAAAAGCCTGCACTCCAACAGGAAGCCTCCGCAGGGAGGGGCTATCTCCTTTCTTTCTAATTCACTATTTTGAAGTCATCTCAAATGAGCTGTAGCTTTTAAAACTTGCCCAAACTTTGCTTAGCTTGTCTTCAATTTCCCTATTCATTATGGCTTGTATGTTATTCAGCTATGAATTATTTTCGTCCTCATAACAACCGGCTTTCATCCCGTTCATAATTACTATAGCAACAGGCAGGATTTCACTAACTCCATTCCATGCCATTGTGAGAGTGAAAAGCAAAGTGCATGACATGATACCAGCTTCCTTTTGACTAATTACGAACTTATCCTATTAGATAGCCCCCCCCCCCCTCTCACTTCGGTGGCTTAATGCATAGACGTGGGTTGGCAATGTAAATGAAGTTCTTATTCGAAAGATTTGTCTTTAAAATTACCCATGCTTTGCTAAGGTGCTTAAAGTTGCAGAAGAGTTATGAAAGTTTAATAATATGGATAAGTTCCTCAATTAATCACATACATCATTTGCTTGTGACACGTGTGCCAAATCAGTGGAGCTTGATCACTCGAACTCTTAAAAACATGTTTTTCAAAATAAAAGTTTGTCTCGTGGCTGTGAACAAATATGCCTATCTGCATTATGTTTATGTTTATCAAATCACCACAAAAACACCTTTTGTCAGAGAAGAATCTGCCTTTCATTCACGAATATCATATTGGTCAGAAGGGACGCAGCGACGGAGGATAATATGAGAGTTAAGCTGATTCCACCCCCCCTCCAACTCCAGTCCCGCGGGAATCTCGCCACCTTTCTCCAACGTGATTCTCCCGTGTGATTCTCTTATGTGGTTCCCTTATGCGTCTCCCTTGTCAGGTCTTTTGATGATTGTCACTGGATCCTTGGCTGGCCATTTAGACTCAACATGAAACGCCTTGACCTTCATCTGTTGCTGGCTAACTTGGTGAGTTGTTCTCAGAAGCCTGATCGGTCTCCGCTGACCCCCAGAGACGTGGTCAGCTCAAAAGCAGCTCAAACGAGGTTCAAAAGAGAATTGAAAGAGAACTAACAGAAGAGCAGCGAGGTCCAGGCAAGGGAAACGGCTAATTGAGGTCCTCCACACCCTCAGTGACATGTGATCACTTTTGCACATTCTCGTCGGCGTTATGAAACTCCCTATCATCGCCCACCGAAAGGAGATGCACTCGACATCAAATCGGCAAAGATTCGCGAACTTTGCAAGTGTAACTGTTTGATTTATCCTATTTTTAAAAACAACGAAATGCTACTCAACGTACACATGCATCGTCAATTCATATTAGACCTACTTGAATAGGCCTAATTTTCATATTCAGATTGGGACTTACATCAACTCTATCAAAGTAACAAATTAACAATAAGGCTTCATCATTTTATAACAAATTAACACATATATACCCAATGAGACAGACATGTTTGGCTCTTTAGTCAATACACACTAAAAAAACAACAGAAAAACAAGAAAACTTTTGCAGTCGAAGAATTACAAGGGTCTACATTAAGCAGTTTGTACACAATAACATCACAAGAGGCCCTATCCTACACATTGAAAGATGTGACTCATTCTGTGACTTTTCTTGATAGCATTGCAAGTATAAGATATGACCGTCATGACCTCACTAGCTGCTTATGAGTCATGTACAGAATAATATCGCCAGAAGAGGGCTTATATCTGTAAGCACTTGTAATTAGTCGACTGTAACGAAAAATGTCACAGAAAGTAAAGAAAACGAGTTTTAAAAGTAAAGGTCAAAAAGGTCAAACTCACCTAACCCTCGGTGGACTGTGGTAACCGCTCTGTCAGTCTTCATCTACCAAGTGGCACTCTGCAATGACACGAGAACATGACACACATTAATTTCACGTTGTGACGTCATTACGTTACGTCTAAATACGCGTCATTACGCGACGTTGGGGTTAATTGGGCAGGTGGAGGACAATCCACAGGCAATTCACAGGCTCAGCTTAAAAGCCGAAACATGTCACCAAAACACCCAACATAGAATTACGTAATGTTGCGCCCCATGCTAATCATGGTGTTTATAAAAATACATTAGATTGGCCAAGAAGGCTCTTGATTAAGAAAAAAGCCACAATCTACAGACTGAGCACAATTAATTACGACTAACAAGGAAACAGACTCTAAATGCCAAGAGCAAGAAGTACAAAATAAGCAGTCATTATCACCAATAATATCAGTGATGAGGGGTCACAGTATAATAGCATTGGATTTGATGGCTCTCTATAGATTAGTGGAACACTGACCTAAGCATTTCGTAAAACCATGTTTAGAAAAGGCACTTTATATATATATATACGTTTTTATTGACATAAAAAGGTCACATTTGACCAAAAAGTCAGTTACAAGCAGTAAAAATATGGTGCAGGTAAAATCAAGAACAATAGAAAAATACGAAATAAAGTAAATTCTAGTTCTAGTACTAACACACTAATACTACATTCAGCTAATAGGAATATCACATTCTATTTAGAGTTACATCTAAATAACATACATCATAATGTCAATCACAGTCAATAGGATAGCAAAAAGAGTCAATTTAGCACTAATGCGGTTATCAGTACCATAGTACTTAATAGCACCTTTAAAACGATGAAAGATAAAAGCAGTCAATGTTACATCACAAAGTAAAAGTATATAAATCAAAATAGCACACAGGCACACAATAATCAGGTCATTTGACAGTCAATATGCAAATTATATGCATGCCAACACAACATAAGCAAAAGCACAAGTAGTTTAATGCGAGTTAGCCACATGCAGAGCAATGTGTCAGTGCCTGTAGCCACCCAGATCTTGTGGACGGATACCCTTATTAAATGCTATTATCAGTTTTTATGACGATATTTAAGAATTTACCTAATGCAAAGTTAATATCAGAAGTTTTATTTGTTATAATTTTAAGAAATTGTGCACGAGAGCTTAATACTGGAAAGTTTTCTATCATTTTTGATGCTACTTCTAAAAGTTCTACTCTGCTATTTTTCCAATAATCACAAATCATGAGACAATGATATTCATCTTCAACTAGTCCTGATACGCATCTTTTACAAAATCTCTCATCTGCAGGGACATATGGACGTTTGTGTCTTCCAAGTTCTATCTTTAAATTGTGAGAGCTTAATCTAAAGCGAGCTATACTGCGATATACATACTTTGGGAAGTTCAAGTTTAGATATGGTTCAAGACGCAGGTCTGTCTTAAATAATTTGTATGTTCTTAGCTTAGGGTTTTTAGTACTATCATTGATCTCAGCTAACATATTTTCTCCAGCTTTTGCAAATAAGAGTGAAGTAATTTTATTAGGACTTAATTCAAAGTTAGTGATTCCCAAATTAGTAAAAACATGTTGTATTTTCGACAACCAGCATGGTGCCTTTTTCACTTTTAGTGCAACTTGAATGTTGTAACATATATAAGATCACTTTATACGAAAGACAGCTTAAAACAAGGTTGAAGCATGCAGCGAGCACAAAGTGAATGTCTAGACCTCGCAATAAACCAATTAACGATGAGGATATTTTTCGAAATGAAGGAACAATGGAGGAGGAACTCCCACTGAGTGAAGGTCAAGGTCGAAAGGGCAAGACTGAATCAGCAGAAGACAGAATCTCCACAACAGGCCAATACCAGTCTCCATGAGACTGCTTTATGTGTTAGGCAGTGCAAGCATTGCACTTCGTGTCATCGGAAAAATAGGGACTCATGGAGTCTGGGCCAATACCAAGTTATTCATCGAGAAAATTAATGTTATTATCTGGATTGACACACTTCAAGAATAGTTTTTCACTGTTCTATAATTAAGAAAAACCAACAATTAATCAGTAAATTGAAAATCTCAGCTTTCAATTCAACAGTTTTAGCAATACAAAAACTCTCTTAAAACAATTCTCCATTCAGAGATGACACTTCCCCTTATTTTAGCATCTTATATGAACTTTTTTCTCTCATGCCAAACAAAGGCTCAATGAAGTTATATTAGGTGGTGTACATAAAGTTAGGAAATGTACATAAAGTTAGGCGAGGAACATAAAATTAACGGTTGTAGTTTTAAGAAGTTTGCGTTTGTTTGCTACATCCCTGCAGATCCGCGGCTCTTGCCTCATTGCTGTTTTAACATGTTTTTGCATCACGTTTTTGCAACATGTTTTTGCAACATGTTCAGCCAATGAGCATGTTGCGTGTGGCATGTTGCGGGATTTTACAAAGGCAAACAAGTTAGGAGTTCAAAGCGGAGCATGGATGAGCATGGATGGGACATGCAGGGAGCATGGGAGGGACAGGGATGTCATTACAAGCCCAGCGCAGCAGCATGACAAGCTATCATAACATGAGAAAAGAGGCGAAAGCTGTCTTCTCAAAAAGCAAGGGATTGTTCAAGTTGCAGTCGACTGCAATCGACACGGAGCTCCTAATTCCCCTTGATCACTCAACTGCTAAATTCCCACGCTCCAATTGACTCAGGAATTGTGGAGCAAAAAAACCCCAAACCAAATCCAGGCCATGTCAGTTGAATTGGAAACAATAAGGGTAAAAATAAGGGTAATATTAAAAAAGTGAAAAAAAATAAAAAAGTTCCGGCAGTCATAAAGACTGCTTCATGTCACAAATATGCACTCCAAATCGAGTAAGATAATAACGGTATACATTACCTATAACAATTAACGTCATTGCTTTTGCACAGAGGAAAGAAAAGGTATTGATAAAACCATTGATAGAATTGTGTGTCAAAGAATGAAAGGGCAAACAAATGAATAGAAAGACAACCACTGGCGGAAATATGAATCATTAGCAGATTCACAAAGACAGGATCAGGTTCTGATTAACTCGGTTCATGTAGCTGCGCATACATTCCATCCATTCCATCTAGTGTATCGACTTTCATTCTATTGAATGGTCCTCCATAGCATATGGATCTGCTAGTTGTGTACTACGAGATCTTGGCATTGTGATATACAGACAGTGCCAAGATAGTGCTGCTTCAGCAATAACTGCAAGGCCTTCGGATGACAAGTCAACAAGGCTGAATGCTGCAGATTAAGGCCAAAGGAGACATCGACTCCAATAGACTCTTACACTGTAAGAAATGACCGTTTTTTTCTGGCTAAAAGAACCGTAAATTTATTGTTTTTTTATCAGTATTTTTTTAAAACAGACTTTGTCTGTGAATTTACAGTTCTTTGTCAGTTACAAAATGGCTCCAAGATAAATTTACTGCAACATGTCATTTAACATTCAGTTCACGTTAATGAACAATTACTTCAACCGTTAATTTACTGGCAACTTGTAATATGCAAACAAAACATTTGAATTGGCCAAACAATCAATACACCTGGTCAGATTAGGAACTATAAACAAGAGATTGCATGGACTTCAACCACGGAACATGTGGTTCCATCTATAACATATGCTTAACACAGCTGTTTATCAAACTTAATTTATAACTTATCTGAAGGTAAGGGAACATCCTCATTCATATGATCTTAAAGATGCTGTCATTATGCAAAAGTTGTTATATTTATATATGACATTGAAATTTGTGTGAGTCTTATGATGTGATCTAAAGAATGACACTATTAAAACCAAAATAACCCAGGCGCAGTCTGCATCAATGCAACATACTTCGATAAACTTGTCACCTGGTTCTCTTGGAAAATATCCATCAATATTATGGTTTGTGAGCAAACGTGTGCGAATTAATTGCTGGATATAATTGATGGACTTACTTCCCAGCTGTCAAGCAAGAGATGAGCAAGGCCGAGCCTGGAGTCAGTGGCTCTCTCACTCTCTCAGCTGATTCCAGCTTCGGGACATCCCTACAGCTATGCGACAGTTAAATCACATGCTTAGTCTGTTGTTTCACACTTGTGCAATAAGTAAGAATAACACATACTATCCGTATTTTTACAGTAGATTATACAGCTCCTTGCATTCTTTACATTCCATGATTGACAGTTGATATAACTGTAAAATATACTTTAAATAAACTGTTTTATATATGTACATTATACCGTAATATCACTTTGTTGAATCTGCAAAATTACAGTTCAATGTACCAATCTGCATTTTACGGTTCATTGTCCTGTTCAGGTTTATTAGTACTTTTACAGTTCTTAGACCTGGAACAAAGTTGCCAGTTAATTTAACTGTAAAATTTAACGGGAATTTTTTGCAGTGTACAGAGCAACATAGCAGCAGAGGGGAGGACCCCAGCCATACACACTGAGTGTATATTTAGCCAACAGCAGATAACAGAGATCACGTTTTCCATCTCAAATCTAATCACAAACGGATACAAGAGTTGATGAAACAGGAGGAACAGAGCACAGAACAGACCTTAACAGCTGATGTGACTTCCTTCATTCTCAAATAAGTACTTCATCATGCCTGGAAAAAGTAGGGAATTCGGGCATGTAATTGCCTGGAAATTTCCAAATCTCCTTGGAAATTTTTGAAAAAAGATCCAAATATTGGTCCCGGAATCAGTCGCTTGATTCGCAACCATTTATGGGAAAATTTGTCATACTTTATGAAATTGCCTGGAAATTCACATTTTTTCTAGCCCTGCACTTCATGCATGTCAATGTAACAGTGTTAGTGACACTCGAATGTAATAATTCTTGCTATCCTTACAAGTTGAGAATATTCTTATTTTAAAAGATTTCTGATCAGATTCGACCATCGTCTATGCTATGCATATAATATGCAATGTTCAGTCAACTAAATGTATGTATATCACACAATCAAGGCTTAACCGGTAGATTGCTTCCAGGCATGCAAGACTGTTTGACCCATTTTGACACAACCATACAGACCTCTACACGAATGCACTTAAGATGTCCAATGAGCAGCAGGAGGCTCAGACTAGCAACAACCAGCTGAGATTCCAGGAAGTTATGCCTTGCCTTTATGGGCCTCTATTAGACAGTTCTGAATGTCTAAGCCACATATCCACATCAAGTTGTTAAATATACCCTACTTAACTCTTGACAGATTCTCAAAGTGACTGACCAACTGACTGGCTAAAAGTGAGAGTTGTCTTTCATGGGATATGGAAGCTATATGCATGGCTGTTACTTATTGACTGATACTGCGCAGATCTGAGTAAACTTACAAGAAGTTAGGCAGCCAATAGCTAACTGCAAAAATGCCATTATGAAAAACATGATTGCATGTATTATTTCTGCAACATTTCCTTTGAACATGACAAAGCAGCCAGCATGGAGATGCTGTCATGAATATTTCTTCAGATTTTCCTCTATTAGAGGCAGTCAGAGAGGATCCAGAGGGGATCCAGGGGGATCCAATCTCACGATCTGCTCGTTAATTCTTTGTCAGATAAGGAAGATGGGAAATAAAGCGAAATGAAAAATGCAGCCGCAAAGATAGCCGACAACATGACACCGCCACATTATGGCCTCACACAAAAAACACACGCCAGATCTGCAAACTTTGCTTTTCCGCTCCGTGGCTTTCAAAAGGCGAGGGGAGAAGACTTCGCTTAAGTTTCAATCCGAGAGTCATGTGACCCTCCCAATCACAGCAGAAGAACCAAAAGCAGATCCACAAGCAAAAAAACATTCCCTTGCCAGACCTTTCGTTTTTACCTCCTCTTCTTTTCTTTAACTTACGTCACGACTTGCGAAGAACGCATGCAACGACAACGTCAACGCAACGTCACTTCCGTCGGGGCAACTTCATCAGAAGATTCCCCAGGCCGACTTCCCACAAGTTCCCAATTTATCAGGCAACATGTGGACAGATTAAAAACATCTTTTCATCAGCTGCATAGAGGAGATACGTACGCAACAGCAGTGACGAATTAGTTGCCCCAAGCAAGACAAGATGATCTGATTAGCAGACCCTAAACCAAAGATACCATGGACTGATATATATGTCAAGGAAAACCAGCACCTCAGGGCCACCAGGCGGATGATGTCAACTTCAGTGGGGATCATTCATTCTCTGAAGCTCTTTGTGGGTTTTCTGTTCACTAAGCCAGAAGGAAATTAAGACATCGTGTCTCTGGGTTTAACAAGTATACTATCCCAGTATCCCAAACTCTCAAAAACACCTTCCAATTCACGACATCTAAATGCATGTAGACGTTATATGTCTCCATAATATAGAATGGATTGTGTTATAAAATCATATTTGAACTAAAATGCAAAATCATTTGATAAGGTTCAAAGCAACAGTTGTTGTTCACTTATTGAGCAATTCTGAGGCGCCCAAGCAACTACAAGTACAAGGCCATGCAGATGCGGCGCCCATTTTAGAGCATGCTGGTGACCCATGCGCCACATTTGCCAGATATGTAACACAGAGAGCCACACATGAGCCAGTGTAGCTCGCGGTCTCCTCTCAGGCAGAGGAAAATAATATGACGAATATCAGGTTCTCACAAAAGGCAGAGTTACAGGACTCTACAGTGACATACAAAGGTTTGATCTGCACAAGACCTGCTGGCAGCCTGGCCCCAAGGGTGGAAGTCGAGCCAACTCACTGCCCCCCCCCTCTCAACATCCCCAACAGCCAAGCACATCTTATATGTTGTTTCTGCTGGCCTCCATTACTCAACTCTGGCAGCGATGGAGAAAACAAGTCGTTCAAAAAGTTCAAGGCCAGCCTGAAGGGAGGAGTCACGTCACAGCTACACTTAGGATCCACCCACTGTTTATCAACCCATTTACATCTACTTAATTGTATTTACATGCCCACGTAGGCCTATAGACAATAATGTTCGTTTTATCACGTAAAGATAAATCTATCAAGCTGTAGGCCAACTTTCAAATATCCGTCAACTATAGATCTATATTTGTATTATATACTCCACATACTTGGAGAAGATAGATCAACTCTTGCAACACGGGTAAGTGTGAGGAAGCGATGTGAGCTGACATCTATATGGCGAGGGTAATTAATTCAAAGGTCAATTGTTTGAATGGTCATTTTTAAGCATTTCAGACACACTTAATATCCAGATAGCCAGACAGATCGACAGAGAGCTAGGTGGATGCACAGACAGAACTAATGCTGGCACAGAATGCAAAATGCACTTACAGGACTGAGAGCAACAGAAATATCCTCCCTTCAAAGCCAGAGTTATTGGCAAGATGTATACAGGCTGGGCTGCCTGATGCAGGTGTTTTTGTCTAATAAATTGTCTACATGCAGCTAATTAGTCTAATCTAATTGCTTTCCATGCATCTGCGTCACAGCCACTGAAAGCATGGCAATCAAAACAGATGCAAACAGATGGAAAAGAAATTTCAATAACATGCCTCGTGCCCAACTGTTGAAGGGAAAACTAATCAGAAGCAGAAATCGTTCAACGTGGGCTCAGTGCAACATGTAGACGTCAGAAGAAGAGACAGTCAATCTGGACTCCTACTCAATCAGCCAATTGCGTCCCACTTCACAAACGAAACAGTTGTCAACAAGTTATGAAGTGAAAAGACATTTACAAAACGGTGCCAATATCAGAACGAGGCATGCATGAAGACAGACTTGGGGGCTAATAGTCTGGGAGTCACTCCTAAAAAACATAAGGTTGCATTTTACAATGTAAGAGTTCAGGGCTAGAGCAAGAAAAGTGCAAGAGCAAGAAAAGTGCAAGAGCAAGAAAAGTGCTGAAGCACCATGCATTTCCAAAAACACCTTCATTACCTTGAGGTTATATATACCTGAAGGTCTGGGCAGTGGGCACACCAAAGATCTAAACACATCTTGTTACCCTCTCCGGCAGATCTCACCAGCCAAACATTTGCAGAGCCTCCTCTTTTCTCTCTGCCTTTCTTTTGGCATAGACCTACAGCTATTACAGTGATGCTCACATTGGAAGTCACACCTGTTTTCAGATTTCTGAGCTTTGATATCTTCAAATCTATCTAGATCTAGAGTGTTTCAAGAATTACATGGTCCTTCTTATATTTCGAAAATAAGGCCTTGTCTGGTTTATCCACAAACCATTATATTTTTCTATAATGCACCTTGAATCCTTGATACATGTATTGGGTAAAATTGCTAACATTTTCCTCACATAATGTGGGTAAATTACATAAAGAAGACATTTCATATTGCTAAGTCAGACAATTTATGTATCATTGGAAACCTAGCTGTGTTTCTATTTTCTTTTGATATATGGCTTCAACGAACCAATGCGATAAGCAATGAAAATATGAGATATTATGCAAAGTGCACAAACCCTGTCAATCATGCTCTCAAACCAAGGAAGAGGGAAGGTGTGTTAAATTTAGGTTCCAGAAAACTACAAAACTTTGCAGGTCAACATCCTCCTCAACAGTGATCCGGAGTATAGGGAAATGCATGGTGCTATTAGCATTTTTTTCTTGCTCTTGTGCTGAACCAACCTTTATAATACAGCCTTTTTGAGGAACGACTCCTTGACTGTTCATCCATAAGTTTTTTTTCATGCCTGCTTGAAGTTCTTCATTCTGACGTTGGTACCGTTTTGTAAAATTCTTTTCACTTTAGACTAGGTGACAACTGTTTCGTACAAGAAGTGGGATGAATTGGATTGCTTTTTGTTTGCTCTCGGGTTGACAGTTTCATATTTTTGGGTTATTGGAAACCTAGACAGGCTGGAAAATTAGGAGCCTACAAGCTGAAGCACATGCAGATATGATCCATCATCTGTGTAGATGCGCATTGTAAAATTTTCAGGCTATCGTTTGTCAATTAGGCAGAGATATCCCATAGTATATAAAGGTTTACAAAAGCTCTGAAAGCATAGACGTGACTTCCAATCTGAGCATTGCTATAGGTCTATGCCAAAAGAAAGGCAGAGAGAAAAGAGGAGGCCCTGCAAATGTTTGGCTGGTGAGATCTGCTAGAAAGGGTAACAAGCTGTAGGCCTATCTGACGAGCACCTAATGATGGCGACTCATCTGTGCTATCTTAGAAAAACCCGTGGCTCCCTGCCAAAAAGAAAGATGATCAAAGCTAACGGCAACTTTTACGGGGCGGGTCGTGACCTGGTGATGGCCGCCATTTTGCTCAAATCACGTGACCAGATCATTCCGATAATGGCGCCCCCTTCAGTCCGCTCCTCTCATTTGTTTGTCAACATAGGATTGGGGGGATCCCCCTTTCTTCCTCCACCTGCAGGGGTCCTTGAGAACTAAAGGTGCTCATCCTATTCAGCCTTTGAAGGCAGGAAAGATATCGTAGGAGATATTTTGAATGGCAACCCTGAAACAGCGGATCAATGAAGGTGATTCGTCCTTGCCAACTAGCCAGCTTCAGGTAGCTCCATTCCATTGATCAACTGATTCATAGGGAAACCCTGAACAAAATCATAACCAGGCTAAACCAGTGAATTTCTGGCCTAATTGCCCACAGGGTGTAAAAATTTGGCAGGTCACGGCAAAGGGGATCACCTAGATCTTTGGATTGGTTCACCTGAGTTCAGGGATTCCCCAAGGAGCCTCGCTGTGAGTCTGATCTTGGCTAGCCAATGAAAGAGGTAAGCCCAGTGTGGAGAACACTGCACTGGAAGATATCAGGAATGGCAAGGCGATACCTGCCCAGGTCGTCATTAATAAGGACAATTAATTTTAGTTTTAGTGAAATGGATCATAATCAAGTCTTTAAACTCTTGCCATAAAAATCAAGAGCCTGCTTTACATCCTACAGCATTGTAAGAATGTAAAACACTCGTTTCATGACTCAACTTATTATAGGAAAACTGTCTTGAGTCTTAAAATAACAAGTTTTCTTAACAAAAGTCACCGAAGAGACAAAAAATCTGAGAAAAAAGGGAGAAAAGACTTGAGAGATGGTAAAACGTTTTCTGACACATTGGCCCAATATTCACACCTCAGAGACTCCTGGTGTCACGCGATTTTGACATCATGGCATGAGACAGATCCATCACAACCCACGGCAGGTACAGAGGTTCATTTCCTCAGCTATTTGCACCCATTTGGACATTATGAAAAATGATTATAGAATTTTCTGGGACATAACTCCAGTAATTAAATTCAAGGTTTTCCACACATGGAGCTAGATTGGTTGACTGAGTCAAACACACAGAAGTAGACCTATATTATTACATATATTATTATATAAATGCCCATGCTTAAATTCATGGAATTGCAAGAAAAACCTCATTAAATATTAGGTTAACCATCAAATTAGGGTTATTACAATAATCAAGAAAACAATGTCTGGGAATTAGGCTCCATATATTTTCCTCAGACTATCTGGAATATTACAATGGGTCATATCGACAATCACTATAGTGGCCTCGGTTGTGCTCAACAAATTCATTGTTTGAATTTTCCATCAATTCATTTGCCCTTTAAGAATTAAGATGTCATTAAATTTATTAATTCTGATTAACGAAATTGAAGCAACATGTCATGAAATTAATCAGGACATCACGAAGTCACTGTCTGATTATTTTCTTCATTGTTTTAACTCAGAGTTCTTGTAACTTCTTCATCTGAATATTCGTGATTGCTTTTAACTTCTTCATCTGAATATTCGTGATTGCTTTTAACTTCTTCATCTGAATATTCGTGATTGCTTTTAACTTCTTCATCTGAATATTCGTGATTGCTTGTAACTTCTTCATCTGAATATTCGTGATTGCTTTTAACTTCTTCATCTGAATATTCGTGATTGCTTGTAACTTCTTCATCTGAATATTCGTGATTGCTTTTAACTTCTTCATCTGAATATTCGTGATTGCTTTTAACTTCTTCATCTGAATATTCGTGATTGCTTGTAACTTCTTCATCTGAATATTCGTGATTGCTTTTAACTTCTTCATCTGAATATTCGTGATTGCTTTAAGTCCTAATGAACCTGTTCAGAGGGGAAAAGGACGAAAGGCCAAGATGATTCACTTTGGAAGAGACGCCAATGACCATCTGGATGGAAACTTTAAGGTTCAGCAACTGGGAGATCTATTGTCTTAACAATTATTTGATCCTAAAACATGCCTAACTGGTAACAAAATGGTGCATGGCAGTAGTGACAACAATTAATAGATGATACCCCTCAGTAACGTAATATTATCTTTGTAAAATTAGAGTTCTTAACTGCCATTTGATTTGCCTTGTTTCATTTTAAGAGCCCAAGAAGTTAAAACGAATTGAAAAGCATTGTGCTGCGGTTTGATTCTTGCAGTTAAAACTACAAGGTCTACTTTGAAAGCTTCGCTGCTGAAAAATAAAAATCAAACAATTTCATTGGCTTTTTTTTCATTTAAAGAGACGTTTAGAGGTAGGAAAACAACATTGGGAAGAGTTTAGAGGCTGAGTGTGGAGGCTGAGGAGGCTTGGATGGAGGCCACCACGCCCTGGCCAATTATTAGGCGAGGTTACGCCCAGCATGTTCTGTCACGTTAGCTGCCTCATGTTGAAGAGAGCAATAAACTCATCTACAGAGGAGAAGAGAAGAGCTCTCTTTATGGCAATGCTGCAAGAGCTAAGAAGGCACAACAGTCGGTCTTGATTCCATAACGACCACACACCATTGTGTCCTCCTGTGGCTGTATTCCTATTACTGTGACACAGCCCAGCATCATCATCTTCAGGAGTCGAGAACTAGGAGAAGGGAGCTGGTTTGTAGGCATAACAAGTTCAAAAACTTCAACAATACATTGGTTTGGCATTGTCATCAAACCACAATGGCATCTCACTGACAAACGGGCATCTTTTGCAGCAGCGACTTCACGTAACAGGCATCTTAACAAGCAGATCGACTAACAAGATGCAAAACCAACAATCCAAAATAACCTCCCCAGAAAAGCCATTGTGCCACTCCAAGGATAATGAAGACCTGGCTTCCCCCTTCAGCGACTCTTGCTGTAAATACACAAATAAACAGAAAAAAGAAAGATTCTGCTGTATATCTACCAAACTGCTGAAGCCTTTTCTGTTGAACACAAACATCCGCAAGTAAACGACATCAACATCTAATTGTTCCATGTATCGTAACAAAAGGCAACACATTTTGGGAGCTCAACAATACTAATATTTACCCTTTTATGCTACAATAACCTGCCAAGCTATCATTATCAAAAGTTTTGGCATCAACTAAAAACTTAAGTGATCAAATAAAAGAGGTTTGTAGGTGTAGGGCTTTACTTCCTGGATTGTTCGGTTATTGTGTAGAACTGTTATCTCAACTCATCAGTTATAACTACGATTGACTCAATAAACTCAAACATCAAAAGTTCAAAACTATTTCATTTATTTTTGCTTTATGTTGACTCTTCCTAAATATAGCTCATCAATGAACTGACGTCTAACAGTGTTTGCTCGGGTTATTTCTGTCCTTCCAGAATAGTTCTGCTTCTCAGTTAACATGGTGACACCCAATGGACATTTCTGAGTTTCTCACAATTCTGTCTCGATCTAGCTACCTTCTTATTTGTAAACCATTTCAGATTTTCAGCCCAAGCTATTCAACAATCACTTGTAGTTCGGTGTCACAATCCATTTCATCGCAGACTTACAAGATATTCCATTTACTTCCAAAGGGTTCTATAGAAACACCTACACTTGTTATAAGACTTTTTGACATTCAACAATCTGCAAAAAGTAAAACATGAACCTATGGTATCATAACTTAGGCCCAGATATAAATAAATATAGAAATATTGTCATCTGAAAGAAGTTAGGGGCAATTGAGAGAAGGGTCATTTGAAGCAGTTATGTCATTTGAAAGAAGTTCGGGTCATTTGAAGGAAGTTGGGGGCAGTGAAAGAAAGTTGGGGTCATTTGAAGGAAGTTGGGGGCAGTGAAAAGAAGTTGGGGTCATTTGAAGGAAGTTGGGGCAGTGAAAAGAAGTTCGGGTCATTTGAAGGAAGTTGGGGGCAGTGAAAAGAAGTTGGGGTCATTTGAAAAAAGTTATGGGCATTTAAAAGAGGTTTGAAGGAATTAATTCATATAACGTCGAAACACAAATAAGGAGAAGGCAATACATTTTGATAGAAAGTTCTCATAGCTTGAGCTTGTAAGCTGGATGAATAATCCTTGAATTCTGAAAACAACTTCTACAGACTTGTTTGGGAGAAAAGAGTGAATATAGAGTAGTCAGCAATAGATAGAAGCAGCATCTAGACAATGCTGTTATTGTCCCAGTAATAACATAATAAGAAGGCACAATTTCCTGCTAATGCCAGTAATACTATCCTTCTCAGGGGCACATCTCCTTCCACTCAGCAGGGGCAGGACTACATGCTGTCTTAGAAGATACAGGCTATTACGTAACATGCTATCAGGATGCTGGACGAGGGAGGGAGGATGGAAGAAGATGGAAGGATACCTGGCGGCTGCTGAGTCTAGTCAAGCTGATGTAACTGGTAGCTACATGGTTAAGTGCAAATTACACCTTCCCAATAGGTCAGTCGGATAAGATGTATAGCTTTCTACACTCCAATCCCTTATGGTTTATATTATAAGGTAAATTCTGTAAGCTGTATAGATATTTGTTATACTCAACTTGTTGACTGATAATTTTACAATGATAATCCTGGCGTTCCAGTATATTATTCATAAATGTGAGGTGTCCATTTTTTACAAGTAAATTGGCTAAATTAAAGGCAAAGTAGGCCAAAAAGGTTTTTCGGAAGCACAATTATATATACCCCAGAATTGGACACGAAGTGTACAACTGTATGAGGAGTTGCTAATGTCACAACCTTCTAAATGATTAACTTCATCATAATATGCAGAGTTAGAAATGTCCCAAAATAATTAGGTGCATGTATTTTGAATGTGTCACTCCCTTGGATCGTCATCAGTTTAATGAACAAGAAGAAGAGGAATTCAAGAGCGGAGTCACATTTCACACCTGCCCTTGCCAAACTCCAATCGAAGAGCGGAGAAAATTCAAATGAAAAGAGTCACAACCAACATATTTTAAAAGTCGTATGTATATGGAAGCATATTGGAAGGCAAATAGCAATGTTGCAGTCAGGCTTAAAGTTCTGAAGGGTGCCAAGGAGAAGGGGTTGAGGGTGGAGGACATTTAGTTTGGCTCAGGTGGTGAACGGAGCCACTCACAGGAAGCAGATGGCGCTGCTGTGACCCACAGCCAAAGGGACTTCCTGTCAATGGCAGAGGAGTTGGAGCATTGAGCCACCAGTATATCAAGACTGCATTAACCTTGCCCCAATCAATGCAGTTTACATAATGTGGCAGTCAGTTTCATCAATGCGGGATGCAAAAGCACATTCCGCTGTATTGTTGCCGGGTGTGGCCAGGTGCCAGTTGGGTTGCCTGCCAGCTTCTGCTTGCTTCTGCCATTGAACAGCTGAAATATCTCAACAGACATCCAGTTCTCCTCCCTCCAAGGAGACCTAGGCGAAGGAGACTGTGGCAAGGAGACTTAGGCAAGGAGACTGAGGCAAGGAGACTGAGGCAAGGAGACTGAGGCAAGGAGACTGTGGCAAGGAGACTGTGGCAGACAGCGTGACAGATCGATTGATGGAGAAACCCATTCGCTTCATATAATCACATAAACACCAACAGGATTTGCTCTTTTGCTCACCAAAGCTGCCACTGATGCGGCTCATGATGCCGTTCATGGGCGAGAACAGAGGGAAGCCAGAAACACAAGTCGCTATAATTGCATCATCATGATCGGCTCCCCCAAAAGCATTAGCATCATAGCATCAAGCATCACAGCATCAAGCATCATATCATCAAGCATCATAACAACAAGCATCACAGCATCAAGCATCATATCATCATAGCATCAAGCATCACTAGATGCAAGACTAGCCAGAACATCGTCATTACACCCACCAGTCAACCCCTGCCAACCAACAGAATACAATCGCAGTGGGGATCATCTAGTTGTCATTTGTAAGGCATCACACAAGGGTCTTCCCTCCGACATAAGTCTATCATCTGCTGCATTCTGAGGACTCAGCTCACTCAGGGGCTGACAATATTACTGCACAATTGTCACTCTGCTTTCATCTCGGATAGCTTGCACACAAAAGACATTTCAGGGGAAGCAGATGAGGAGGCAAAAGGAAAATGTAATCAAAATATTATGATGAGGATAACACTATAGATCCCCACAAAGGTGGCACAATGAAGTATCAGCTAAAACAATCATTCTTAAAGCATATATTATGCAGTCATGTCAGACACACCCTAAGAATTGTAAGTGCAAATAGTAGAATCTGATGGGCATAAAACTGAGCTCCTCATGTTGTAAGCCATAAGAAACATTAGACAGAATACTGAGAATAGTGACAACTGACAAGTATTTGTAGTTATAACGGCACAAGTTATTTCTCCAGTTTGATAGTTTAAGACAATTCAATGAATTCGTTGTCACTGACTCACAGTATATTTCAAATAATAGATGTGACAATGTCAAGTGCAAAGGTAGGCCTGTATTTCACATTTCACGATATGTTATAAGAATTGACGTGAAAGCCACGACTTACAGAAGAACTGAAGAAGACTTTCTATGTGTGCAATGAATTAATAGACATAGTATGGTCTGCTCCAGGGCAGTGCATCAATCTGAGCTCGTACATTTGTGGGGTACATTTGCAGAGAGACACATTTGTATTCGTGCATGTTAGTATAATAGTATCCACGCAGGATTCTCCCCAGGTAGCCCAGGTAGCTAGACCTTTGTGAGGTGTATTGACTACAGTAGCACATGGGCTGAGGAAGCAGCAACAGCAGCCCGCTGGAGGCTGGAGGGGATGCAGGGCCAGTGTCGGATGGACTCGTTAAGACATTAGCCCTGCAGGATCTCTCATCCCTGCAGCAGCAGAGGCCAGCAGAGCAAGCCAGCTACATCAGCAGCTACATCAGCAGCAGCAGCAACGGCAGCTCAATATTGGACAAGATGAAGCCGAATATCGCGTGCAGGGCCCACCTGGACAGAGGGGCCGGGGTCTTTGCCGGTCTTTGGCGGTCTTTCATGTCTCGGGGACCAGGACGCACCATCTCAGCCCAGCGGTCTATTAGGCCCAGCAGCAATCACCCCATTCAATAAAACGCCACTTCCTTGCATCGACTTGCTTCGATAATGGCGAAGAAGCTCAGCTGAGGTGAAAATTGACATGAGAAGGGCACCTCCACTCCCTGATATGAAGAAAATCTGATGATGTGCCCTAGCTCTCACTTATTCGTTACATTACACTGTAAAATTTGCAATTTTGAGTCAGCTTAAATGATTGAGTGAGATGGTTGCACAATTCCTTTGAGCTTACATTGCTTGTAGTTTTAAGTTATGATAACAGACAGATTATCGCAACTTAAAACAAGAAGCCATGCATGTAAGCTCAAAGGAATAGTGCAACCATTGCACTCAATCATTTAAGCGGACTCAAAATTTCAAATTTTACAGTTTACAACACCCATCTCTGAATCAGTACATCATTCAAAACTGCTTCACAAGACAGATGCAACTGAATCCACTGCCCAGAATATACACAGACAGAGCATTAACCACGTTCAAGAAATGCCATTCAAGACAAATTGACAACCATAAAAAATATATACCCAAGTCCAACTATGCATATCAGATTTTTCTGGTTATAAAGACCACATAATCTGATTCTGCATCATGCCTTCCTGGAACCGCATATTGTGTGCACTGAATTCCTCGGGTCATAAATATCTGCGTCTCTTTAGAGTTCCGTGTTGTATCAATTTCTATCAAATATTGTATTGTAGCGTTTTTAATGTCCCTGGCACGATTGCAATTCTTTTCAATCTAATATTTTATGTTGCGTTATCTCATTGTGTAACACTGACATCGAAAGAACAGAACTATAGACAGTTATGCCTTGAATAGCTGAAAAGAATAGTATTCCATTGATAAGAGAAATGCTTATTAAAATGCTCATTACAAGAGAAATTAGATGAGGCATTTTTGGAGGGAGATCCATGGGGAAGGGGTCACGTGATGGGAGGAATTGCATAACCCGAGAGGTTGAGAAATCCCCTGCTTTTGATGAGATTGCTAGTAGATTATGTTAAACACATTTAGGATTGAGCTGACGGAGATAGCTGTGAGGAGAATTAAGAAAAGACTCAGGCAAAGGCTCTAGCAAATGGTTGGGCTAAGAATTGAGCTGAGTATCAAGCGAGGTCGGATTTAATTGGCATGGAGACTGAGAGAGTGAGACCCGAAATACCAGGCTGGCAGAGGTTGGCTGAGGCTGCAGTCTACAGGGCAGGCATGTGTGTTGTCATGTATGTTGCCACCAAGGGTAGCCTGGGAAGGGCAGCTTTGAAGCAGGCAATTTGATTAATGGCATTCGGCAGCAGGGAGGGAGGTAGGGGGGAGCTAGGGAGAAGGGAGCATGAGGCAAAGCTAGAGGCAGAGCATGAGGCAGAGGAGTCATTTGCTGATGAAACGAGCCTGATGTCTGTGGGTCAGAGCATATGGTCAATGGACTGCCCTTGGCCCGTCTCTCATCTTGGCCTAAGTCACCCACTTCAAACAATCCGCCTCCTTAAAGCTGCCCTTAAAACGAAGCCCACTCTCTAAATCAGCCTGCAATCCTGACCACTGGCACTCCCATTACATGGCTGGCTACACTGAGCCTCCTTGTGACCTCCTAGGGAATCCAAACATGAAAGTCCATGTCACCATTTGACACATATCCTATATTATCGCCCATGGAAACATTGGTACACAGGAGTTCTTCCAATATATATCTTTCTTTCATATCTAATTAGTGGTTGACATCATCTATATCCACCCACAATGCATCTGGTTTTGGACAAAGGAGACAAACAGTGAAACCCAACAAGTCATAACAGAGACCTAAACATAGCAATTACCCCAAGAATAGTGGTGTTCATTTCAACAATGGGGGATGCAGTGATTATGCCAGTGATAGATGACAGGACCGTTCTTGGCTGGCTTCCCATGACCCCAGACATAACAGCCGCCATCTTCCAGAGTTGAGAACATCTTTCTAATGACTATCTGTCCGCAGCCATCCCATTTGATGCATTTGATTTATGGTGATTTATTGGACTACACAACTTGGCCACCCTGCCAACATGGTGGGCTGACTAACCTTTGAACATTTCCCTGACATAAGTCATAACATGCAGGAAACATGGCAGCGCGGAGGCCACCTTTCAAGGAGAGGATCAGAGAACTGAAGACTGCAGGTCATTGACCTCTTGAGATCTCTTGAGAAATTTGAAATTCTGGAATATTTCCAAGGCATTAGAGAGCTCAATTTTTGGCTGCAAACATCATTTTCCTATTCTCAGTATTCTGCAGAGGCAATGGATTATCATTTGACAGTCTTTATTACAGAAGTCTCCACAATCCCTTCCTCTGGTTTTGAAGCAGAACATCTTAGTCAAATATCCATGTCATCCAAATGTAAATGGTAATGAAAGGGATCATGGTTATAATTCTAAGAACCGTTCATAGATCTACTGGACATCATTCAATGAAATAACCTCAATAGAAAAATTATCAATGTAGCTTTGTCATTTCTTATAATTCAGAAGGTTTCCAGGTATTGTTATATATATGTGAAAAAAAAGAAGCCATTTTCCAAATATCTACTATCTAAACGATATATCAGACTCCATGAGTCCCTCTATAAGCCGATGACACGATGTGACGATATATCATTATTATGAAGCTTCACGATATAGAACACAAAGGCCAGGCATGGCAACAATAGAAAACAATTATTTATCAGTCAACATCTAATTTCCACTTCTTTTTTCTGGAAACTAATTGGACGAGACAACAATGGAGAGGGACAATTAGCAAGAATGAAAACACAATCAAAAACGTGTCAACAGAAAATCAATATAGAGGGCAGTGTGAGACTGGATGTGCAGCATTAACACCAGAAATATCACACATCTCATTCACCTTCATTAACTGTGCAAATTGGCGTGTATGTGCAAATTTGATTTGACACTTTTCCCTCACAAATTTCTGTCACTTATCAAAACAATTTTCTCACAAATCCAGCAACTAATATAACTATGGCGTGTATTGACTATGTCATTTACTCCCTGTGATGACTGCACACAATGGAAGTCAACAATTAGCATATGTTATGAGATTCATAAAACTCTTCTTTCCACATCGAGAAGAAAGAATTAATAGGTCCTGTAGCCAATGTCATCTAGTGCTATGTAGCAACACACAGCAAATGATTTTCAATAAGAAAGAGATTGTTATTTGATAAATAAATCCTTGGAAGTGGTTTAATCCCATCAAAAGGTTTCGGATCTGGCAATTGTTTTAAGAACTGGCAATATAACACAATGTGCTCAAATATAACATCAAATGGAGAGAGAACCCAGCCTTGTGAAATCCCTGGATTGGGAAGATCAAACAGTCGGTTAAGTAGGCCTGCTTTGTTTAGCGAAATGTGGTTGAGGTTATACAACCCATTCAACGGTGTTTTATCTTTACTTCTTCAATGTCACCCAAAAGTGATTGCTCAGATTTACTTCTTACATTTATTGTATTTTCTCCTCCTAATCTACCAACTGACTTTTAAAACACCCACCCAAAGAGGAAATCTCAAATAAAAAAGACCAAGATTCACCATTCCAGGCACAACTCAATTAGCCAAAAAAATTCTGACTAGAGCTTCAGGATTATGGAGAATTCCTGAAATTGCAGGTATATAGCATTTCCCAATTGTGGCAATTGTTTTTACAGACAAGTATATATGCTACATGTCGACAAAAAGCAACGCCATATCATTCAATGATAATCAGCATACAGATCAAGATAGCTGTTTTACTGCAAGAAGACTTCCCTATAAGAAGAAACAATATATTTTATGAATTCTGACATCTATGAAAGGAAACTACACCAGAAAAAAGTCTATCGCTCAGATATAAGCTGTTTAAAATGAACTTATGAAGACCAGTTGCACTTAAGCATGTAGTCATTCAATAAACTAATAGAATGAAAAATTGGTTGCTCATGAAAATATTGACAAAACATTGTTCACGAACCATGCATATAATCTTACATGTTTATTGGAAAAAGATCTGTTGTTTTCCTAATCTAATGAATAGTGACAGAGACCGATGTCTGCAATTTCATTTGCTCAAGACCACACAAGACTCCATGAGGCAAGAAGAAAATATGTGGACTATGTAGGTATCTATGACAACCAGGCACAACACTGGGAGTTTGTCTTCCAAAAAGAACTCATGTAAAAACGCCATTGTGTTGGTGTCTATAATACTCCCTTCCTCTCTGCCTCTCATCTGGCAAAAGGCAAGGGAAACCACAATATCATGTGATGGCTTATGGCTGGCCCCAGGACATAGGTCTGCGCAGCTTTTGTCATGTAATGTCCTGGGTCCCCTCTTTATGCTAGTTCTTCCCAAATATATTGAATCAGTTTACATTATATTTGACTAAAGGCGGGCAGGCGGGCAGGTAGTTAGGTTGGCAGGCAGCTAGGTGTGTCGGTAGATAGGTAGGTAGGCAGGAGTGCAAACAGTTGGGTAGACATTGATAAATAACGGCTGAAGAAAAGTAAGGGTCAAATTAACAATATATGAGCTTGAACCAAAGAGTTTTTCCATATGCCAGATCTTTATATCATGCTTATATATTGTGTAACATTAATATGACTATTAAAAATTTCAGATAAAATCATTCAAAACACAACCAGGAGCGTTTCTTTTGTGTCAAGGAGAATTTAATTTTCTACAAAGATCTCACCATGTCGGTGCATGACTGCAATAAAACGCATGTTGCGTGGCAAAAAGACGAAATAGATTATGAGAACGGGATGAATAGGATTTAGAGAAGGAGGAAAGAGGGCAATATATAACACGAGATGAAAACAGTCGCCTGTATCTTAGCAACGAGTCTAAAAGAGACGATAACAGGAGATAAGAAGGCTGGTTGCGGCTCAAGTTGAAGGCGGTGGCTCGGTCGCAACAGAGCTGTGTGTCAGCTGCGGGCTGGAGGGCCACATTGACTGAGCTTGAACAGGGCTTGAATAAGCCAAATAAACTTCCAACGACATTAAATTCTCCCTTAACACTTCCCTTCCGTTGCAATTTACAGCAACATAGTATAAACATTGCAGGGCAATCTATTAACAAGCCCTATATATATTAAGGGCATGTTAAATATGTAGGTCATTTTTATGAAAAAAGTGCATGATTCAGGGAAAAAAATTAATAACAAATACCAATTTAGCATAACGGAAGCCAATTAAAGAATGGAGGCCAATTAGAGAGTGGAATTATATAGGTCATATATATAACTCAGTCATTTCAAGAGACATTGCAGAGGAAATTGGAAATCGGTCGGCAATTTTTGTCGTCATTTGCTCACATGTACCTCATACGAAGACACAGCTGAGCAGTTTGGAAAGTAGAAAAGAAAAATCAAGAAACGTCATGAACAAATACAATTTAAAGGGAATGGCACAGGGACTGATTCTAAGTGAACGGTTTCTCGGAAGAGCAGACTTGATGAGACAGAGGAGTGCATGTATGTCAGCTCTCTTGTTCAGTACAACATTAGTACAATGTTCAGAAGTATAACAGAAGTACCACAGAAGTATAAATTGTATAATACAAGTATAACAGAGTGACAAAGGCCACCATGGAACAGCAATCTACAATAACAACAAGGAAAGACACACAACAGCCCACCACATCATCAGCCGACCAGTTGTACATTATTAATAACAGTATGGGGCTAAGGACATAAATCTCACTCTGCTAATACTCTATTAGCTGTAGATATGAGTCTGTGACGACAGATTTCAGCCAGATTGCTCAGCCTCAGTCAGGACTGCCTCTCAGAGTCTCACTTCTCCTGCTATCTCTCTGCTACCTCATTGTTTTCCTGGTCAGGTTATTAGCTGTCAATAAAGATATGAATACCCGGTAGTTAGCTGTTCTGGGAAAACTGAGAGGTCTGTTCCTGAGCACTACTGGTAGAAGATAGAAGTTACAGAGAAAGACCTCTATGTTGGTATAACAATGGTATTAGAGATAGAGACATATGCTGTTTCTTTCAGCTTGATATAACTCGTGTGTTAGTATGAGCATAAAATAATGTACAGAGGTCTGTGATTATAATACATGGTAAGCTAGAATGGATTATTATTATACATGAGATAATCTAATGTGTCATGGAACATGCCTGTTAAAATCAAATTACCATTTTAGCCACCCGAGCTCCTTCCCAAAAAAGGTCGAATCCCAAATCGAGTGGCTTATGGACTGGAGTCAGAAGGCAGCGTTAAACGACTCACTTCAAATGTGCTAACGGCTCCAAAAAGAGCAATTAAATCAATGTGGAGTCATTGTGGAGTCATTGTGGAGGACGTGGTGGGAGCCTGGATTCTTTTGTGCTTAGAAGGGTCGGGGCAAGGATGATTCGGATTGAAAAGAGAGGCCATTACAGCTAGCAATATAATGAGAGGAGATGAGAAGAGAGGAAGAATTAAACTGGCCTGGAATCAAAGGGAAGCGCTCCGGGGCCAGGGCAGGGCCAGGGCAGAGATATAGTGAGGCATGTAGGTACCCGTCCACACAGCATTGACTAGCCAAGGCCAGCAGAACCAATCACTCCACAAGGTTTAACAAAGAACATCAATAATCGAAATGCTAGCCTAGCTTGCCATGGGAGAGCACTGCAGATAAATGCACAAGTCATTCTTGAAAGTCAATAAATGCAAAGCTTCCCCATTGCTGCCTTTTGTTCTTGCTTATAATCTGTTATAACGAGTTCTCTAAACCATCGATTTTGCTCCACATTTTTAAGTAATTCTTCCACAAACTAGGTCATTCTGTAGTCAAGTTAATAGCCCCATAAATTCACCCTGCCAAGACAACCAAGCTGCAAGGGAGTATGTATAAATTCAGAGTCAGAATTAGACGTTCTCTGCAACAACAGCCAGATCTTGCTTCAGATATTCTCTTTTCTTACCACTCACTTTTTATGCCCTCCATATCTCATAGCTGCCAGATAAAGCGCATGTGACTGGCAAATGTCATTCAATGAATTCAGCATCCCATGATCTCACAGGAGAAACATGATAGGCAAACCTGAATTAAATAAATGAGAAGGAAATTTCACTTTCTGAGAGAACAAGGCGATGGCAGCAGCCCCCGGGGATTAATTATAAGAGAGAATTGAAAGAAACCTGAAAGCGAGGCTAATGTCAGAGGAAATAAAGTTAGAAGATGTTCTCTATCCCAAGACATAATAGGTCTGTCTCCATATGGGGATTACGACAGGTATTATCAATAGGTGGTGCAACCATAAGGTAGGAGTGCTATTTTTGTCTTGGGGAAGCCCACCTGATGACATATTATCTGGTGTGTTTGCAAAGTAAGTGAAATCCTGTGACCAAAAGTTAATAATAATCTGGTTGTTAACATGTTATAATCCCCAAATCTGTATGATAACAACACTCTTTTTTGTTGAACTGCTGTTTTGAGAACATAATCAATACAGTGTAGCTGACCCAAACAATCAAACATTCAACAAACACACTCATTAAGTCAGACTCCTTGGCTTGGTCAACAACACCAATCACCTTGCTGAAAGGCAAAGGGGATTCCATCAGAGCTCCTATTGCTTGGAGACACCACCTGTACATAAATTCAGAACTACAAACGGAGACAGACCTATTGTAAAATGGTAAACAAAGCATAAAAGGAAAACATCTACAGCTTTGTTATTAAATATATTAGCAGGAAATGTAATCAAAGACCTAATCTATTTTAGTCCTTGCCCTTGTAATCTAATAGGGTCATGTAAATGATCATGAAAAACCCTATGTTGTTAGCATTGATTCAATCTGCAGTAGACTAAGTGAATAGAATTATACATGTTAATTAGCACCATGGATCAAGGATAAAAGGGGCACAACTGTAACCCCCAGAAGAATACATGTATACAGGTTAATGACCCTCTATATGACCCTGCCCCCTTTCATCCCCTATGGTCAGCACTGGTCAGTACATAATCCCCATAATGAGCAAGTGGTCAACAACAAAGAAAGACCAAAGAGCGAATAAATGAAAACACCTGGGGATTGGTCTCTCATTGGTGTCCTGCTGGTGGCTCAATGGTCACTCAGTGGTCACTCAATGATCCTTCATTGGTCACACACTGGTCACTGATTGGCCAAGCTTCCCAGGTATACCAACACCTGTCCAAGAAGGCAGCCAATTAAGCACCTAAGTGGCTATTGTCATAAGACATTTCTGATTTCTCATTCAATAAACCTAAGACCAGATGGCAAATGCTCGTGGAACAAACGACATTACAGCCAATTTCATGGTAAATGTGGTGCTAATGACCACAGACATATTGGGGGTATTGAACAAATCACTGTACAAGACAATAGAACATAATCTGACAAAAGGAATTATTACATTCACTGGCAAAGTGTAAAAAATAACCACACTAAATAAACTAAATACTTCCAAAAAGAAGGGAGCTTTCTCCATAATAAGCAAGAGGGGAGAATAACATAATATCATGTTGACAATACAGCCAGCTTCTGGCAGCTAGTGATGTGTCTCTTTGGTATATAAACATCATACACTTCATATATTTAATACCATTTTGCATAATATAAGCTGTTGTTCCACTGATGTGTTCTGTTTTATGAGTTATCATGACAGTTATCGAATAAGCAATAGGAAAGCACTCAAAACAATCAATCAAATCAGGAAACATAATGCTCTAACATCTAAAATACGATCGAGTGTATATTACACTAAAGATCCACATGGATGCAGTGCTGTTTTTAGGTGCTGTTTTTAGGAGGGAGCTTTGATGACTCAGATTCGTGTAATAGCAGACCCATGAGGCCAGGAGAAGGCCCTCCACCTGGGTTGGGTTTCTCTGGTTTCAAGTTTCATAGAGACGAAATCGTTAGTTATAGCAGAGGCCCCTATCAGTAGTCCCCATCAGTCCCTCTCCCCTTGCATAACATGCAGAGACACAACCCTAAACAAAGCAGTTATCAGTCTTATGACAAGGAGTCCGGGATAATATGCTCTGCTAATGTCTCATTGTGGCAACTCATCTTCCAGAATAACCAACACACAATTATTGATATTCTTCTATTCTTCACCATATTATGGTACACCAGTATAGTGCTGATGATGTATCAGATAGCTGTAATGATGGCATTTTCGTCTTTGACATATCCAAGTGTTGTTGTTGTGTTTGATTAGTGTCTTGGCAACTCATTGGCAGTTCACAGAAATCCATCCCCAATTGCAAGAACAGAGAATGAAGAGAGACTCAGAGAGTGAAGAAAGAATCAAAGCAATTAAGCAATTTACTAATCATCCATTTAAGTGCAGCACAAGCATTTAAATGAAAGAGCTGATGAAACGCCCTTGTGGCATTGTGTCTTTTTTGTGGCAGTTTAACACCTGGCTGGCCTTGCCCATTTAGCTGAAGCCCTTTGCTCTATTTCTTTTATTTTGTTTTTCACATTTCATTCCCACGACAGGTTCTTGACAAGGAGGGAGCCACGCCACACAGGCATCACTGCTGCCCAAGACCTGAATCTAAGAATCAATTGCAGAATCCAGTTGTATGACGGGTGACCCATTAGCACAGCAACGAGTCTTTGAGCAAGCAGGGATGGCTGTCAAAGGCACTGGCGGACGTCTCACAAAGGGTAATTGGTCAAGACGCTTGGAGGGTGTAGGGGGGTTGACCCTTTGTCACACCCGAGACGCCCTTGGGAACGATCTGCTGCAAGGACTCGGGAAATACGACATCAGAGTGACAATCGCACTTCAGCAGGACAACCTGAGACAGGACAGTGACGCAGGACAGTCAGGACAGTCCTTGGACATGCACACCATCTCTGTCACATCTTTGTCACATCTCTGTCACTGACAGGACTGCATTATGAACACACCCAGATTTGAAAGCAGAAGAATCATCTTTGAAAAGCAAACGCATTAACACACAAAACTCACGGAAAGACATGCGTGATAAACCAGTTGAAACTTGTCTACTTGTTTGTCAAGTATCTCTAGAGGTGAAGCACGGAAACTTGGAAGCATTTTACTCATATTCAATTGTGTGTATTTCTCTACAACAAAGTAGAAATAGCTTGTTTCTTGCTGCGAGTATTTTTGTATTGTGAATTCTCTTGTCAATTCCCTTGACAAAAATGTTAGAAATTTCAGAGATGTTGAATTGCAGTGCTCAGCCTACAAGTTTATACAATTTGTTGCTGTACAAGTGTCAACCCCAAACAGCTCTCTGCCTCTTTATCACAGATAATTAAATGAGCATTGGATAATCCTACGGGGGATATGGACGGATTTAGCCACCAGGAATCCCCAGTAGTGTCTTCACCGTGGGATTCCAATCCGGTGGCTGCCTAATTGCTCGCCCTGTAAATTGACTGAGGCCCCGGGGAACCGGCTGCCATATTCGCCAACCATCAGAGAGGACCTGTCCATTGATCTGCTAATGACATTAGCCATTGCATCACCACAAGTGTAAATGTGCCCCTCTCAGAATGGGATTTCTGACCTCTCCAGAAGCGAGTTATGAGCCTTCAGTTATCATCTGTTCTGAGTCACAAGCATTGAGTTATGAGCCTTGAGTTATGAACAAAGTATTAGTGTCAACTTACAGACCCGCAGGTCCATATCAACAGGCACAGGACATATCACTTGGGACATATCATTTGGGGCATATATATGATCACAGCACCAGTCCTTGCATGCGGCCCACAAAATATGCCATAAAGAGATTTGTGCAAGGCTATAGTGTTAACAAAGGCAGAAAATATGCACACTGAAGCTGTATGCACAAAACATGTTGTGTCAGGGGGTGGCAAATGGCCTCAACGGTGTATGGTTTCGTCATAATTATTTCATTGATGTGTTGACGTCACTAAATATTTCATTGTCATGACATTTAGCAACAGGCAGTTGATCATGACAAGCTAGCCTTTTGTCACAATTGGTGATGCCACAAGTGACCCTCTAAACAGGACAAATTAAGGCCGGTGGACAGATTAGGCCAGGAATAAAATGCAGGGGGAATGAGTGGGCAGTAGAGCGCGTCCTCCCATCCTCACTCAGCTGATTGGATCATTCAGGAAGAGTTAATGAAAACACCTGCAGAATGCAGAGGGTGCAGAATGTATACAGTGGAAGCAGGCAGTGGCAGCTCACAGGTCCCTGACAATCAGAATGACAATGGAGAACTAATGTGATGTATCCAATGCTATTCGGAGGACAAACTCCATCATTGGCAACACTGTTGTATCATAGCCCAATAGAAGCAGCAGAATGCATCCCACTTTTTCTATTGAACAATGCAGTGTCAACGCACATTGAAGGTCAAATGGGAAAGTATAACATTACCAAATTGTCAGAATTGTCGAAGCTTCCAGGAATATTTATGCTATTGTGTGTCACGAATTGGATGAAATACCAATATCTAGAAGCAATGGCTGCAAAATTGATATCTCTCACAACATAACTGAATCAGAAAAGAGCAACCACATTTGTCATACAACAATAACAACTGCAGAACACACTTATGGCATGGGGCCATGATGCATGAGAAATAAAGTTCTAAACGGTCGGAGCACATTTAAAACAAGATCTAACTTGAGCCAAAACGACCTTGAAGTTGAGAAAAAAAGATAATCATTTTAATTATTTGATAATATGTAGGATATTTCGCCAATGATCGTTGACAGAGAGTGGAGTCATGCATGTCAGTTTTTTGTCAACCCCTGCACAGCCAACTGACCCAGCAGTGGCCTGCATCTTAGCAGCTCAGTCAATTCGCCCAAAACAGAATCAGCCAAACCAAGTGACACAATGTCATTGCCATCAAGTGAGCCCAGAGTAGCATGACTTTTTATCGAGCCCTGCATGACACTTGGCATTCAACCCTCCTCCCAGAGCTTCCCAGCCCCACCGTTTTATGCCATAATTACGGATGATGTTAAGTGCACGAGGAAACACTGCTCTGGCTCAAAAAAAGAGAAAAAAAATTGCGCCTGTTTCCCTTCGCCTTTTAAACTGTCATAAACGGACCCATGACACGAAAATCGCTTATGCAAGGCACTCAGTCATCCTGCGGTGTGGTGAGCACTTGTGCTTTTGCAAAGGCAACCTCGTGGACTTCGTGGTTTATAGAAGGCCAACTAACTTCACTGACAATATGGGCCTTATCATCATTTTTGAAACATACATTTCAGTGCTTCAGACACGTGACCAAGAGTCACAAGTTAAAGAGAAGAAAAGAGCAATCCATAGATCCATAGGCCTACCTATATTCTTCGGCATTTTATGGAAGAAAACACTGAAGAAGCAGGAGAAATTTAATGTATTGTGGAAATTCAGTCTGAATTGCATGTCCATGACATTTAGGATCTCGTGACTGGCGAGATATAATTCAACATTGGAGTTTATTAAATGTGCTGCACGACTCATATGAGATGCCTGTATTGCATTTAATCCAAAGTTGTCTAGAGATTTCGTTGAGTATTTAGTAAACGTTATGCTAGGACATCTCAACATCTCAAGTGGCACCAGCTGATTCCACGTGAAACGAGATTCCTCTGATTCCAAGAAATTTCTATTTCTGTTAATGAGATTCATCTTTCTTTAAGTTTCTCTCCTTGGTGGAGCAGTAACCAAACTAAGAGACCTTGTTTGGAGATGTGATCCTTGCAGTGCAGAAATTGAGAATTCTTTCTTTCTTATTCTGACCAGGGATCATCATCTTCACCATCACCGTTGGCATCATCATTGTCGTCATCATCATCATCATCATCATCATCATCATCATCATCATCAAACTCCTTATCACCATCATCATCACCATATTCGTCATATATTCATCATCATCATAGTCAAACGCAGCATCATCACTGTCTTCGTCATCATCAATATCACCCTCTTTGTCATCATCATTGTGATCATTGTGATCATTGTCATCATTGTCATCATTCGCATCATCATCATCATCATCATCATCATCATCATCATCATCATCATCATCATCAACATCAACATCATCATAATCATCATCGTCACCATCATCAATGTCATCATCATCAACATCATCGTCAACATCATCATCATCATACCCATCATCATCATCATCATCATCATCATAACCATCATCAGCAGCAGCATCTATCCATGGTGATCAGCAGCAGCACCTCTTAATTTTCTCAGCCTGGCAATTTGTTTAATGAGAACTGGCCTGCTTCTTTACTGCAGCTTCTCAGGTGTCTCCTGTCATCTGACACCCGACCATCCTCGTTTTCAAACTGCTCAACAATCCTACCAACTCCTCTACTGGATACAGCCTCTGCAGTTTTGTTTAATAAGGTTTTCTTATAACAGCATTTCTCCATTTTCAAATAATCTTGTAATAGGTGCTGTGGGCCTGTGTGTTAACATATGAACATTCTATACATGCAGGCTTACTCATGCTAAATATTAATTATATTATTTCAATTTAAAAAGCATCTCATATCTACCCTGCCTGATATATTATCTGCTACTATCTATGCTATCTGGATATATGCTAGAGGAGTCTGCCTGTGCATATGCAACTGTCTGTGTCACTCCCACGTGTGACTCATTTCTCTTCATAAATCCCAACATAATTCAACAAATTTCAAATGTGAAAGGAATTGGAATGGAATTTGGATGAAATTTGAGACCATGTCGAGTTATCTGAAACACCTCGGGCTATAGAGAAGCCATGAAGACGTAGCAGGTGGATCTAGTGGTAGAATTAAAAGTCACAAGTATGCACCACCAGATCTTGATGTTTGGCATTCAGCTATAATGCTACTGTCTACAGACAGTGGAATAAGAAGAATTATTGAGGTAGTACAGTGAAACAAGGAAGCACATGTAGAAATACCAACATTATCTAGACATGCAAATAAAAGCTTGTCGTAGCTTGTACAAGTCAAAGTTAGGAAGAGAAGAAACATGTAGAGGAGAAGCAGATGGAGTGAGCAACAAGACATGCAATATAGAAATGGCAGGAATGGAGGGAGTAATATCTGTGAGGAAAACAGTAAGAAGAATGCAGCATATTGGATTGTGCTGTGGAAGCATGGCTAATATCAACCTGCTTAGTGTATACATTATGGGCAGGTAGTAGCTGAGACATCATCAGCAAACACAGAGTCTGCAATGGGCCAAGAATTAACATGATGGAGCGTGTGTGGCAGTTTGCTCTGCCCAGAGGAAGCAGGGGGAGCAGGGGGGGGGGGGCAGGGGGGTTGGGAAGAGCCAGCTTGGTCCTCAGGTTTACATTGCACCAACATCAGAGTTGAGAAACACAGAAACTCAGCCTAATGCTTATTCAAGGGAGGATTAATTACTGCCAGTATGCAGATATCCCAACTCCAAGCATCCTTCATGAATTAGAAAGCACGAGGCAAGACAAATACAAAACTCCAGTTCTTCCCCTAACCTGAAAATCCATAAACATAAAATACAACATGCAATCCACGTACAGTGTGCCTTGCGCAACTCCCTTTCTTTGCATTTAAATCTGCATTTCAATATTTAATGGAGATGCAGTTTCACGACCAAGTGAAGACATTGCAGGAATGGATGTGCAGACAAGAGGCAATTTGGTAATGTCAAATCCAGGTCTGGAACAATCCGAGCCAAGCCGCTAATAAGCCTGCTCCCAATCCCAAGTGTCATAGACTCTTCTCAGTTATGATTCTCAATTTAACACGAGCCTCATTGAAACGGGCGATAAATGGTGCAGATAGGAGTGAGCGAAGAAACAGCTGCCCTGCCAATTATCGCCCGGCTTATTTAACCCAATTAAACGTCATTGAGGGAGGGCATCGTTGAGAGGAGGAGGGGGAGGCATCGTTGGGAAAAGGCATCATTGAGGGGGAGGGGGAGGGGCACTGTGTGTCAGTGTGCTCCACTGCTTTTCGTGCTGTGACGAATTGGCTTGCGAACAAGGTCATCGTGAAACATGCACAGCCCATTGCCACAACCCATTGCCACAACCCATTGGCATTGCCTTGGCCCCAGCATCAGGCCCAGAAGCAGCAACCCACAGCAACCTCCCATTGCCTCCATTGCCTCCATTGCCTCCATTGCCTCCATGGCCCTTTTGCCTCATTATGCTGTGCGTGACACCTCCTGGAGCACCCCTATGACCTCACAATGCTCCTCACAGTTGCCCTCACAGTGGCCTCACAGTTGCCCTCGAAGTACACTGACCTATATCCTCACTACACTTCCTCCCCTGACCCAGTGCTCCAGGGTCTAACCTGGTCTTTTGAAGCACATGAGCCCCACGAGTCCCCATGAGCCCACACTCTCAAGGACTGAGCAAACAAGAAGCACGATATAGGTACATGCACACTGGATGCCACAGTTCACACATGCACACGAGAACACCACATTGGTTTCAAGCTAGGGAGCCATAAAATCACAGATATATGACTCTGCTTGCAATGAGCTGAAAAGTTATGATAGAACAGATACAAAAAGACTGTTTTGCAATCTCCTGTCATCAGAGCTCGAAACCCTAAAAGTCCCTTTCACTTTCCGGATAATAATAATAATAGTGGGCTTTCATTATTTTTCCAGAGGGTATACCAAATAAGTAATCGAATAAAATCTAATAAAGTGCTGAGTACAGGGAAAGGCAGGACCACAATGGAGTCTCCCAAAAGGATGGCAGATCTGGAAACGAGATTTTAAAGCTCTTGAAAGTGCTCTTTCAAATTGGGCTGTGGTGGCACCTTATATTTATCTAAGTGTCTGGACTGTTTTCCACATTCCATTCATTTGAAAGGGGAGGGGAGCTAGACAGTCATTTAAGTGTGCTGTTATCACATCAATAGCAGAGACACAGACCCATGACAGGAGTACAATAAAGTACAATGGCTAACTCAAAACTGCCCTTGCACAGAGCTGTGTAATGTGTACATATATGCACTTCACCAGAAAAGCAACCTGTGGCTCCTCCTATGGGTAGGTCAATGCCCTTACCTTTTGCAATTAGTGATTCCCCATTGGACAAAAGGTGTGAAGTAGGCCTGCAACATGAGGGCTTGGGTCTCCTCCTGGGTCGATAGCCGGCGTGACCAGGGAGCCAGTCCACTTTGAAGCGGTCCTGTTTGTCTCATGTTTATACATTGCATTTTTCATGAGAGACGAGGCCTATACAATCATGAAACTGTATCCCACCTCCGTTATTTGTCATATGCTATTGATCTCACAGCCACCAGCCTTTGCTTATAACATTTCTCCCAATGCCTGCCTCCACCAGATGTATATATGTGCATTCAGCCCTTCCATATGTCAGCCCCCTGCATACACACTATGACAAGAACAATAGGAGAATCCCATATCAACATTGGCTTTGCATTGCGTGATCATCTTAGCCCCATATTTCCACACAATCCCTATCTCTTTCTTCATATTCTCTTCTAGTATTCTGGTATTCTTTCAAACAAATTACATTTCGAATATGTTTGCTGGTTTGTCTGTAAACTATATGACAATAGGCCAGTTTTTATTTTGGGGGGGGGGGGGGTGACATTGTTGTGCGCATCTGAAATTGAGCACAGCTCACAAAATAAAGAGATATATTTGAAACATTTAGAATACGATATTCGACATTTTGTAGGAGAGTGATTGTTGAATATGCCACCCTATATCCCTCTCTATATCCCTTATTTTTCGTGGGAATCTGAATTTATTAAATTGCATTTCTCATATACCTGAGACAACCCAAGTTGTAACCAGGAGCTGTAAGCAGCTAACTGCTGTCCTATTGCTGATATTACACAAACAAATGGAAGCCCCAAAAAAGGGGGTCGTCACGAGGCAAGGACAGAAGTCAGGGAAGCCAGTGGGTGATATTTATCTGTATGAAATTTGGCCATTTAGCTGTAGAGCTTCCCTTGGCTTGAAGAGAGTCACCAACTGAGGCCTGTGACAGAACTGAAGCTAGCAGAAGCATCATGCGGATGCCTGGGGCCTGGAGGCTGTTGTGTAGAGGCTATGTGCACATTGTGCAGTATGTTAGAGGCTATATGGATAAGAACAAATGCAAATAATCCCACTAAGTTGCACCGCCAACCTGTACAACACGATCTTCAAAGCCAAACAAATGCAGCATATCAAACTACAGTGGGCAGAGCCGGGCAGAGCACATCCCCTTGAATCCCCCCCCCCTATGAACCTGCGCAGTAATACAGGCTGACCCGAGGGCTCAGGTTCTCTTGTTTTCTGCATAAGCTACTTCCGTGACTTTTCCCAACTTTGGGTAGAAGGCGAAATATGAACAATATGGATTAATTTATCGTGACCTATACACAATAGGCTCTGAAGAAATCTGAAATGGGTAGAATACTACACACCCAGAACAGGTATCAAACCAAGACATCAAAACATCACATATAGGCCCTATTATATATGTGTTGGCTCTAGTTCCTGAACTCCCAGGCACCTTCTAATCACCAATGTCAAAGTATTGTCAAAGTGTCGATTCACCACTAACTAGTAACAAGAAGTGAGTATTTTAAATTCATATATATTCAGTGTCTCGATTCTATGAAACTGCAATGTTCACCAATTAATCCACGAAAATACTATTCGCCCACCTACCTAGTATACTGAATAGTGAATACATTACACGGAATATATCTTGGATCTTAATCTTGACTGTCATTCCCCAGTTCTGTGTTATTCTTGCTAATATAAAAGAGATTGAGAGATGGATTTCCAGGAGAATGGAGCAGGAAAGAGTTTCTTTTGTGATAATTGTCTTAATAAGCCTCTCAGTGGAGCAAGGGGAAGTGTTGAATTTCAGAGAGATTGGCAAAATTCAGAGCGCATGAGGACGCACTATATAATTGGAAATTAGGGTAAAAAACTTCAGGGCGGATGGGAGGCAATTAGACGGCGAAATGAAACGAGCCAGAGGTTTTTTTTCTCCCTTGAGATGAAGTCAAATTGGCCAGCTGAGGAAGCAGAAGCTGATAGGCTGAAGAGAAGAGATGGAGGCTCCTTAGTGCATCAATTGAAGATGGTTTACAACACAGACAGCAACAACATCTATCTATCTATCTATCTATCTATCTATCTATCTATCTATCTATCTATCTATCTATCGATCTATCGATCTATCTATCTATCTATCTATCTATCTATCTATCTATCTATCTATCTATATATCTATCTATATATCCATCTATCTATCTATCCCCCATCTACCTGTCTTTCTATTTTCCATCTATCTATCTATATATCTATCTATCCTCCATCTATCAGTCTATCCATCCTCCACCTATCTATCCATCTATCTTCCATCTATCTATCTATCCATCTATTCACATATCTATCTATCTATCTATCTATCTATCTATCTATCTATCTATCTATCTATCTATCTATCTATCTATCTATCTATCTATCCATTTTTATTTCAGTCAATCAAGAAATCTATTAATCTCGATCTCGATCTTTCAAAGTAAATCAATAGATCAATCACTATCTATCTATCTATCTATCTATCTATCTATCTATCTATCTATCTATCTATCTATCTATCTATCTATCTATCTATCTATCTACCTATCTATCTACCTATCTATCTATCTATCTATCTATCTATCTATCTATCTATCTATCTATCTATCTATCTATCTATCTATCTACCTATCTATCTGCCTATCTATCTGCCTATCTATCTGCCTATCTATCTGTCTATCTATCTGCCTTTCTATCTATATCAATCCAGGTATATCAATAGATCAATCTACATATCTATCTATATCTATCTTAGTCAGCTCTCTGTCTGCCTAGTTTAATTTCCATGGCATAGACTTGCTGTTCCAATAGAGAATTGCATTATTGAAAATGAAGGTGCCACGCCCTTGTGCAAGGTGCCAGTGGCTCAGCAGCTGCAGTCAGGAATCAGAAGCCAAGAAAAACAATCTCCAAGAGTCATTTAGTGGAGGATCCCATGACCTAATTAAGTCAGCTGCGATTAAAGTGTGGATTCCACCGATTAGCAGCTGCTGGGCCAAATGTACATTGTCTTGACTCTTTTGAGAATTCATTTCATTCCATAAAAAAAAATCGTCGAATGGGCTATAGACACTCCCTAGTCACTATAAGCATCAAATGGCGCCTCTATTATTTATATATCATGTATATATCGTATGGAATTTGTGACATTGGGAGACCACAGCATCGGATTGCTTCTGCTCTTAACCTTCAATGGGTGGCAGTTCAAGATGAGATGCACTCTTTTGTCATAGGAGTGGCCAAATAATGGAATGCAATTAAACAAACAGATGACATCAGAACCCAGTACAGTGTACAATGCCACATACACAATGTCATCTTGCACAGATCTATTGCTACAATAGGACCTGTAATGCACTGTGCTAATGTGGCATCACTCTGAATTAATAATATTTATGTAGCAGTCAGTTGTTTGTGTTTTGATGTTATTGACAATGTGGTTTAATTTATTTGTGGACTTGTAACATTGGGGGCCAGATGCCAATACTGGCACAAAACAGTAAAATCATGTTTCTATCAATTCAATAAAGATATGCACATTTATATACACAACACTTATTTATGTACCGTTTAATTATAGACATAACACCTACGACGACATTTTCAATGCAGATACATAGGCCTATGTGACCCTAACATTGCCTGTCACAATGTTAAAATCGATTCATATGACACATTTCATGTAGTCAATCTGTAACAATAATAAATACCCACTAAACATCCACACAGCAGCAAATTTAACCATGACCAGGGAGACAAAAAAGGGGCAGAAATCTGTCAAATCCGTTTATTGATTGGCTAAATATCTTTGACGAAGCAATCAAAGGCCAATATTAGATCAAGGGCTTGGGGATTGTCAAATAAGATTTTGTGCATGGTTCTAAGGCTTCTGTTCTTCTAATTCCCAAGATCACGTTTCTCTCTCGATCTGCATGAGGTTTTTTTCTTCTTTTCTCGAGAACAGAGGGTTGGCTTTCTCTTTCACTGCATTGGCACAAGATCCACAGGCCTGTCTCTCTTTCTCTTGAATATCTTGTATATTGTGAAGCCAATTCAAGAAAGACATTTGTGAGACATCTCAAAAAGATATCTCAGAAAGACATTTGAGACTGAGAAGATGACATTGGCAGCTGACAGGAAACCAAGAATATACACAAGCAAATGCAGCAAGGAGGGCGTTGGCTTTCTTCCTCTAATTACATGGACTAGCTCTGACTTAGACAGCTTTCTTCTCCTGCTTTCAGCAATAAGCATCCATTGCCTGACATCCACCAACCCCCCCCCCCCTCCCCCCACATTGTTATGGTCTAATCTAGGCCAGGGACCACGCTTCAATGCATCTACTCTCACATGCTACCTAGAACGTAAACATGACCACAGGCTATTCTTTTCCATGCTGCTTCTTTTTACAAGAATGTTGTGTCAGATTCAAATCAAACAATAATCCCGTTGAAATAAAGAAAGCCACAAACCACACATAAACAGACAAGGCAGTCATTTGAAGGGCTGGAATTCTAAACGGAGAGATAATTGTGTCAAAGCATGAAAGACTTCCAAGGCACATGGCGAAAGGTGGGCACAGGTAAGTTACCTGCACACTTTTTGGAGGGAAATTTTTAAGGGATGAAAATGGTGTACTCACAATTAGGTGCCAGTGTGTGTGTCGTTGGAGAGGCGATAGGTGGACAGTCGAGGTAGCCAGTGATTCCTTGCAGGGACTTTCCACAATGGCGGCTAGCCAGGTAAACAGAGAGGGAGGGCGCCGACTCACCTGGCTTCAGCTTGGGACGACCCGACTGCCTCAGTCTTTCACGATCGGCCCATGGCCTACAAACATCTCCTGCAATTTGCAAACGTCCTCACAGTTGAGATTTCGACCTCCTTGCTCCTTTCCTCTCCTCAGCTGACAGTTAAATTTAGGCGGAGAAGCACGTTGCCTAGTGACAAAAGACGTCGTTTCTGTGACATCCAGGTGAGGCAGAGCGCGCGCTCCAGATGCTGTGATAGGGAGCAGCCAGTAATTCACCTGGAATACACCCTGCTGCCGACTGCCACCCCACAGGGCCTACAGGGCGATGAGTAATTCCCCCCGCACAACAAAGGACCCCGTCACCCCCTCCACATCTTTGTGCACGGGAGAGAAGTCAAAATTCTGTTGTTGATCAAAGTCAAACAAATACAGCTCCCCAGTTGACGTAATTTGCATGAAAATACTGCGAAACTCAGCCCTCCAAAAAGCATTAGAAAATATCCATGGAGTTGAGTTGGAGGGCTTTGGTTTCACCCCTTTTAATTGGACTACCTGGGTGACCCAAACATTGGGGTCGCTCCAAAAACCATTCAGGTGGGGGCTTTGTTTTAAAACACAATGCCAACTAACTATGATTCATTTTTACCCATTTATTATTAATTCTGCTATTTAGCTGTTCATTCATTGAGAAAGGTTAATCACGTAAAAGCTGATTAAGATTACATAAACACGTTCTCAGTGATATTTCAAGAGAACCCTCATTCCTGTGACTACCCATTTTATACAAAATCTAAGTCTTTTAAAGCTGTATCATTTCAGCTGTGAAAGGCTTCAAGGGACTCTGCTACTGAGGCCAGTTTCGTGCAGGAAGCCTGCTGGGTTTTTCTTTTCAATTTTTTCTCGCGTGCTTCTTTATGCTTTATATACACGTGTTTGCTCAAAGGTATAAAGGGCGACACAAGCTGCAAACGGGAGACTTATCACACTCCTTGCTCTGTTATGCAAAACAAACATTGGCTCCGCATCATGACACCCCATCATGATATGTAGACCATGGATTGCATGCTTTAGGCTGCAACCTGGAATCTGCACTCACACATCCAGAGGATATTTAAAAGGACTTTTGACAGCACCATACAGACCTTGGTCTTCATACCACTGATGCCACAGAAAGGATGGTGCAATGCTATGGGATATCTTTTATCCATGAATCATGGGATTTGTGGAAACTGGATAAAAAAGAAAGCTGTGGCACTTTCACTTATAGAAGAAAAAACATTCTATTGAATCAGGCTTCTTTTAAGTTAGTCTTTTTATGTGACTAGAAAGTAGGATGGGAGGGCCTTCATAACTTTCCATTTAAAACATTGCTTGTCCCAAAATGTTTTCTAATACACATCTGGCTTCATGACTGCAAAAGGCAATTTCAAGAAGTCTAAGATTGATTAAAACAAAATCAATAATATTTAGACTGCACAACAATAGACTGCATATTATATCATTTTCAGAAGTTCTGCCAAGTCTTTCCTAAAAAGTCCAATGCTCGTCAGCCCACAGAGGCAGTTAATGTCACCCTCTTTGTGATGCTTCTGGAATCATGTTTGTTTAACTTGATTTTGAAGCCCCTCAAGTCGGCCTGTGTGGTTTTGCGTTTGGGGTGCCCCCTGAGTTACCCAACTTGAAATTTGATCACCTGCTTTTCAGACTCGCGTTAATTTTCCGCATGATTCGCTTTTCTTTCAGTCCAGAGTTTTGGGGTTAATTTAGCGAGAAATGATATTCAAACTCAGGCTTCTGACATTAACTAATTTTTGGGAGTCATTTCAAGTCTAGGGCAGTCTAGATGGATCCAAGGTGCAGCTAATTGGGGTTAATTCATAGGTGAACATGGACATTTCCATTTCCATATTAAATTAATTCTAAATAGACAGATCCAACAAAGGGCCTATTTTATATACATGCTCTTACTGAATAAATCAAAGGCAGACATTTAGCGTGAATATAGACTTTTAAAATAGCCCTAGAAAGTAAATTAAGACAGTGACCAATCAAAAACAGTACCCTTGTTATACTGAAGTTGATCTGCTATTTATTTAAGGAATATTCAAAATTAGAATATTTAAATGAACTATTTAAATGACATCCCTTGTTCTAACCTTGTAGACTGGAGTGCACAAAATGTTATGATACTGCACCAAGGTTGCTCTGCTGATCAAGCACTCAGGACATGGTCACTGATACTCTGAACCTTCTCTGAAGAGGGCGCCACGTTGCAATGCTACCTGGATCACTCAGCCAGGTGGGGGAAGGTGGAGGGCAGAAATGGGAGAAATGGACTCTCTTCGGAGACTCACATGCAGTTATTGCTTTGCGGGTGACACTATTTTATCTGTTGTATTTCAACACGGATGACACTGTATTTGATAACGGATGGTACTGCAATTTTAGGCCACGATGGGATTTAATTCTGGTTACAATATATCATGGTATAGATATTTAGAAAAGTTTTCTGAGTTGGACCCATCCACATTCTCAGGCTAACACCTAGATACATACATTCGGCAGATGTTATAGAGATAACCACGAAATAACGTATTCTTCCATGAAAGATAAATCAAAATATTTCTAGATTGTATTACTTTGTGGGTGATACTGAAATTTATCTTTAGTTTCATCACGGATGGTTGTCAATTAATTTTTGGCATGGTCCATTTTGAGTTATATAAATAGGCCTAATATTATAGTTACGCTACATTCATTGATAAAACAGACAAGATACTCCTGCAAAATAGGCCTACACAATTTCAAGTTATGTATAGGACACGTTGTTTGTCTGCACGATAAGAGCATTTCCCAAACACCACTCCTATAACCACGACCTTGTCAGAATCTCAGAAGACGACCTTCGTATCATTGGATGATTGGGAACTAAGGAAAAAGAGGAAAAGACAAGAAATCTTTAGATGGTTTTGCATTTTTCATGACGATTTGTTTTGCATATTAAGAAGACGTTTACATGATGGCATTTGCCAATAACCACTTTCAACTTTTGCCATCGCGTGGAACTTTTTCAAGACAGACTGGTGGCCGCCGGATCAGGGAGTTGAAAGGAGGAGCTTGGTCAGGAGAAACATTGGTGCAACTGGAAGATCCGCCTTTGGAGATGGCATCCTTGTGGTGCTCCCAATCCTTCTGCATGGTCTTCCCAGTCCTGCTGCTGCTGCTGCTGCTGCTGAGCACCACTGGAGTGATGAGGATGCAAAGAGAGCCCTTGAAAGAACAATGATGGGCGATGACATGCGATTGTTGCTCAACATAATAGATGGACATTTGTGAAGCATGTCAAGATCGGATATTGGTCCAAGGACGCTCAATCTGCGGATGAGCAAGGGGCCTCCCTCGTGCACACGAACTGCTTAATGAAATCAATTATGGCATAAAATGACTAGGGGGCCTTGGGCGACTTTAGCACTGTCTTAACAAGAACTCTAATGATGGGCGTGTAGCTACACCCTCCGACAAAAATACATACCACAAAAAATAACATCGGACTTTTAAAAATACAAAGGGCCAAGGCAATGAAGCACAGGCGCAGCAGTCGTCATTCATGGAAGTCAATTGGAAGCATTTGAGATTAAAGCGACATCTCGTGGCCATGATACAAAACAGGAGATCCTCCTAACGACAGAGATCAAAGAGAAATAGGTCAAGAATTAGGTCAGGGAGTTCGCTCGATGAGTACCACTTGGTGTCACTGCTGCAGAGCATGATGGCTGATTAAAACGCTCTTTATTTTCCACTTTTGGCACAAACACAACGATCGAGGATATTTCTTGGCACGGGAAGTTAGTGATAGCATTTCTGCAACATGTTTCATCTTCAGAAAAGGATGCATCTGCACCTAGGTCTAAAGTAGTTTTTTGAAGGTCTATACTATAAACACTAACATCGAAATTGAAATTATGACCAAAACATCATGCCAGGGAGGGCTGACATAATAAATTAATGAGGAAATAGCAAAGAAAGCTTTACATAATAAGACACCCCCCTCTTTGCTATGACTTAAACCTAATTAATTGTTTTGATTTCAGGCCAACCCTTTTACCAGTAGATGTTTGTTTTTTGTCCTACTTTTCTTTCAAAAACAAGTTACACAACTGTGACATGACTTGCAGTCAGCTTTTAGATTTTGGTGATTATTCTGGCCTTTTGGTGTGGAGGAATCCCCAGCAGTTTCCTCTAAAGAGGTTGGGTAAGCCAAAAGACCACACAGTAGCATTTGATGAATGGGTTGCAGAGGGGCACCCAGGTGTGGACCCTGTTTCACTGACAACATTCTGGCCTGGCTCAGGTCTTGCTGGCAGACTGCAAAGTGCTCTGCTGACCATTACGCCATGTGGGGGTGAGTTGACCGGTCAAAGTGGCCTCGGCACGTCACACTTTGCATGCGAACCAGCCATGAAAAGGCCAACACACTGAATCTCTGGTCAATGGATGACTCTTTGAGTTGTAGCAAGCCCATGTGGGCCAGTGTTGGGCTGTGTGGCCTTGGTAGCAGTGTTACTAATAGACACGGAGCTGATACAGCTCCACCAGAGCTCAGACCTAGGGAGGCAGCAAATGGCAGGGCTCACAGCTCCCTTTGATAAGTGATATGCCTCACTCCCACAGACCAGAGGGACAACACGCTCATTGTGAATTATACATTCCCCAGCATTTGCTAGAGCATTTGCTAGAGCATTTGTTAGAGCATTTGGTGAAGCGTCAGAAAGGGAATGCTATGCAGGGTCCTGTGCACCATGCCTGGAGAAGCCTCGTGATGCCTTGTGATATGCTGTGATGCCTTGTGATGGCCTGGGTGCCCATTCGTTCAGTGCAATCACAGAATTGTGTGGAAGACAAGGTAACCATCCAAGTCACGAGATGGTGTGTGACAATCCAACACAAAAAGCTGCAAAACTGAAAACTTATGCAACTTTCCCTTTGCTTTATTGTGCAACCAGCTGGCGGTCGTGAGATTTCAGAATTGGGTTTGCTAAACGAGGTTCATAAAAAGCCTGGTGTACAATTTCTACAACCTCCGTGCATGCACTTCCACCTACGATGCAGATAGGTCCATGCATGGCATTTTTGCATGCAGCAATCATTCAATCTTCTCACTCCAGGAGTTGTAGATGGCAATGTGCATTTAATTAACAGGAATTCTTTTGAATCATCGATACATATGAAAACGATTCAGTTTCACATTAAATAAATTAATTTTTTTACGAACTCTAGGCAAATACGGGTCATGGCCGGCCATAAATGATCCTGCAAAACCTTTTTGGAATTGTTGTTTGAAATTTAAGCTGAGAGAAAAGTTCTAAGCACTGAAATTCAACTAAATTGGGTTCACAAAAAAGTCAAGAGATCAGTGAAAACCGTATTCTGTAGTCGACAAGTACTGGCCGAGTAGCTGCAGCACAAAGAAGCAGATCTGCAAATGAAACTGATGCTCTGTGACCGACATCTACCACTTGCCAGTAAAACTAATTTAAAAACAGGAGAGAAGCAAACCGGTTGGAGCAAAGACAAACCTGTGGTTTTTACAACAAGGACACAAACGTTTTATAGAACTTCAAAAAATTGTAGGTCTTGGAAGATTCGGCACACTTCAGATTAGCCCTGATCCAGGGCTATCTTCGGACGATTGTCCGACCGCTTTTGCGCGCACTGGTCCCAGGTCATTTGGACATTTAAATTCTGCCATAGTACAGTCTCAGTCACTGAAATCACGAATTTTGACACAAACAGCCTTGGCACTTGTTCAATGCAGCTTGAAGCCACGAGTTTGTCATATCAATAAGATCCACTTTATGACAACTTGTCAAAACATTAATCACAGGTTACCTCATTGAGTGGTTGATGAGAAATCCACATGTTTTTATCGGTCACCGGATCGACCCAGCCGTCACGGATTTCGCGCTTTCTCGACTTTAACAACAGATGGCGCCGGTGTGAATTTTACGCTGCCTGCCCTCTAGCTGATACACCTGGAAACGCTAGAAGCCATGTGTGAGGAAGTAGGAAGGCTTTGCAAGGTGAGATATTTGTGATATTTTACCAGTTATAGCCTGTAATTGATGATGTATAAACTGCCAGTAAATATCTTTATGTTGGAGTCTTCAATGGGTACTGTTACCCTACAATTGATGCAATAAAAAGTGCAGACCCATGTGCAATCCAGCCTTCCCAGGGCAGCTCAGCTGGTGCCTGGACAGGCTGCACTGCTTGCAAGCTTGCATGCATGCATGTTTCAAAGATTGGAGGCATGCATGTTTCAATGATTGCAGGCATGCATGTTTCAAAGATTGCCGGCATGCATGTTACAAAGATTGCATGCATGCCTTTTTCCAAGATTCAGAATTTGACCAAGACTGATGCATGACTGTTGCATTTTTATTTCAGCTCACCATGCATAATATGCAACTTATCAATGACAATGCCATGCACTTGCAGAAAAAGGAACTGGAGGAAATATTAAATTCAAGGTGAATGATTTTGAATAATTGTCAATTTCGTTGATTGCCTCATCTCTCTCTATATATATATTAAATAGGATGCAACTTTCTTATTTTAGTTGTGCAATTCATGAATAATGATATTATTTTGCAGTGAGACAGCAGTTTGAAGTCCTGTCAGACATGAGGAACTCGGGAAGGGAAATGGTAAAAAAGCCAATCAATTGACTAGTAATCTGCACATAAAAACAGGTAATAAGTTAAAAGAAAATGCAGGAATTTGTAAATCAACAATTTTATTGCCGGACAACTTACGTGTCAGACATAACAATTAACTTATAACACATTTGAAAGTACCTTGCATTAAAATGTACAATATTATTAAATGTAAAAATAATAAACATATATGTTTAGCAAATGACAAAATGAATTCATTGTTGACTTCCAATGTATAAGCAATTAATGCCCATAACCTGCTTACCTGGGCTGTAAACTTTGCTATTTAAAATACAATGTAGCCAAGTGTAGAGAGATCAATAATGCGCATGTTATATGTAATATATTATATGCTATATAAATAACAAGCATAATATTTTAATTATAACATATTAAGTTAATAATTCGCTTTATAACAATTAATGATTGTAACAAAACATATTTTCAATTTTCAGATTTAACGACATGAGTTGCACATGAACTTAGGAAAACCATTACAACGGAATTGATGATACTGGACTTGCAACTGCTCCGGAAGACAAGAGATGTGCATGATACTCATGCAGTTTGTTTCCCCACACTTTGCTATGTCAGCCAGTGGAAAGACCGCAAACTTGTCCACACTTATCTGCAAGGTGCAGACTTCACAAAGCAGTTCATACGATGCATTGTCCTGACCATCTTTACAATTGTCACATAAGAATTTGATGTCCGAGTTGTGTAGGCTGTGACTGGCGCGTAGCTGCTGAAATACTTCCAAGCAATGAAGGTGAACCCAGACTTCACAATTGTCACATCCAACCCAGGCCGGTTCGCACAGAGGGTCGCTTGTCTCCGGCTTGTTACATTTCAAACATTTTACCATATTATTGTCACAAGCAGATAACTCAGGTGGTGCAACGTTCGATGGTCCTGGTTGTGGTTCATCGTTTGTTTGTTCAATGTCAACATTTTGGGTTCTTGCTTTTGAAGCAGCTTTTCTTCCTTTTCCCTTGCCCTTTGCTCGTCCATTCCCCTCACGTCCTTTACCCTTGCTGCTTGATGTTGTGGTTGTCAGGTCCGTTTCATCAGTGTCAACAGATACGAGTGCTGTTAATATTCTCGACTGGGTGGGGGGTTTTGTCGGCTGTCTAGTTTTTTCCTGAACAAACAACACTTGTGACGCTACTGCGTCATGAATTAAACCTTCTCTAACTAAAACATTGTGATTAAGTACGCAGGTTTTGCAAATTTCAGTCCGACCACAATCGCTACATGGTTCTAGTTCTACATTTGCCTGCGTTTCAGTTGCATTAGCCTGAGTGACAGTTCTACGGTCTATTGCTTTGGAGTCTAAAGGGATAATTCCGGATTTCCTAAATGCTGTTTTAACTTTTTCGGCATTCCATGCAGTTTTCAGACTATTACTTAAAACATATGGGAAATTGGAACGGCGAACTATATTTCCTGAAGTAATGAGATGTAATTTCGAAGCTAGATTATATACCGACTGTTTTAATACAAAAAAAAGTTGATCAAGAGGTTGGAGAAAATTAGTTGTATTTGGTGGCAGGGCCAACATCTCAATGTTATTTTCTCGGGCAAACTTCAATCCCTGGATACCTAAGTGGCAACTGGCATTGTCTAATATCAATAAGCATTTCTTCCCAATTTTCCTGACATACGGTGCGATGATAACTTCCAAATATAACAAAAATAAAATGCTATTCATGAATCCTGATTGGCTACTGACATACTTGAAATTAAAGGGGCCATTTTCACGGAATTCTAGAGGAACGCAATTTTTAAAAATCAAAAATGTATTTAAAACCTCCCCGGAACCAGATGCAGTGTGAACACTGGTTATGTGATCTATTGTAAATGATTTATATAAAAATGGATTTCTTGTACCTTTCGTGAACACTGTTTTCTGTCTAAATTGAGGTCCCTTCCCCCACCCTGTCTCATTCATATTCAATACTACCCTCGGATCGGAAATAAAATCTATCGAATGTTGAAGTTGACGAAGTAAATTAAAATAATTATCTACGGTTTCCTGGGTGACTGATGTGGACTGACGGTTGGTGTATTGTGGTGTCCTGAGAGAGAGTTCATGTCGTTTCATAAATCGCAGGGACCATCTTGATGGGTCGTTGGTTTTCCAGTCTTTGTTTTCTCCCTTTGCAATATCCTTTGCCAGACTGGCGATGTGTTTGGTCGTCATGGCAAATCCTCGTTCAGACTGGTATCGAATGAAAGTAGCTAAATCCTCTTCCTGTTGACTTGTCAGCAGTGCGGAGCTCGACCGGTAGCGTCGTTGCCCTTGTGCTTGCACTGCCGATCTGCAATGTCAATTGAAGATATTGTTAAATGATATTATTAAATATATTGAATTATTGATATTGTAAACTATATGTATATTTATATATATAAAGGGCTATATGGGTTAAAAATACAATAGTAGACCTATAAAATATAGTTATACTTCAAATTTTGCCGGTAGACTTGTGCACAACTTATTGCTTCTGTCGATTTTCGAACTAATTAAGGTGCTTGTGACGACACATGTTCAGCCCAATATATATACATATTGTAAAATTAGCTTATATAATTATATAAAGATATACCAATGCTAATATTTAGCTGATTTTTAACTCTGTTATATAATTTTTTGATATGTATGATGGCCATAAACTGACGTTTCACTGTATTTTATAGTGGCCAGGAATCAGACTTTAAAAAGTTCAATGTCTAATTAGTTATTTTGTCATGTTGGCATGTGTATAATTACCGACTCTTTCCAGTGCACTTATACAAAGATGCTCTTTGCCAAGGAAGAATATTGTCATTGTAACTTTAAATTTGTCCTGAAAATTTGGTCAGATTGGACTGTAAAAATTATGCTTACCTCAGTGTAGATTTGGGTATCCCGAATCTCCTGCTGGCATCTGCCACTGTAGCCTCCCCATCATTCACAAGTTTAACTGCTTTCTTCAGTTCCTCTTTTGTGTAGAGGCCTTCACAGGCGATAATAGTGAAAAGCAAAATCCATATCCACGGTGCCATTGTCCTAAAATTAGAAATTTCAGAATAAATTTAGGCATAATATTATTTTGCATTCCCTGTAATTAGTAAAGCAATGACAAAATTTGTTAGGGCTATTCCATTTAAAAACCTGGGAGGGGGGTGGTCAGGTTGATGTATTTTTCGTCAGATGGATGTAGGGATCGGCGGAAATTCCCTTCAGATGTATGGTGGGATGCAAAAGAAATCGCTTTAGATGTACGGGGGGGCATTATCGCTCCATGAAGGCTTACGCATTGTAATAATAAAATTTTTATTTGATGCATGTGGGGTGGGTAAAAAATTTGCATTTAATGCATGGGGGGGTCGAAACCCTATCAGCGTGCCTCGGCAGTCCAACGTCGGCCCGAAGCTGGTCCGATGCTACTGACATCGGACTGACGCTGGGCCGACGTTGGACCACCGAGGCATGCTGACAGGGAAATAATTCACTTTAGATGCATGGGGGGGGGGGGTCAAAAAAATGTAACCTGACCACCCCACCCCCAGGTTTTTAAATGGAATAGCCCTTACCATGGTGGCATTATATTTCATGTTTCATTGTTGGCGTATGCCCTATTTTTATTTTACAGTATTTGTTAATTTTTATGTGTACATTCTGCATGGTTCTCTGTATTAAATTTTAAATAAAATTTCGACTTCAAATGCAGACTCCTTTATTGTATGTACGACAGTGAGGGGCAGTTCATATCATGAAAAGAGGTGTGGGGCATTTTTATTGCATTAAGCCCCCCCCCCCCCCCCAGGAGCCCCTGAGGGCAGTGGCGTCACCTCGGGGGCCCCGCTTAAAATTACTCAGGGCCCCCTCCTCCTAATTTTGAGCATAAACCAATTGTCCCATAGGTATTACAATTCACATACTCCCCCCCCCCCACCCCAAGTTGAACGACCTGCCGCCCCCCCCCCACCCCGAGGGCCCCTCCCACTTCTAAGAAAGTTCTGAAAATCAGCAAAAATATGCCGGAAATTAAATCCTGGGGAGTGTTTCAAAGTTATTTTGAGGGAGTAATCTAAAATATTTTAATTAGATCATTTATTAATAGGAAAAAATTGATTAATACTCACTCAAAGCTTGCAGACGACGCTGAGAACCCCAGTAGGTGGCAGCAGGAGGCAGTTGCAGCAGAAAAAGTGAGACACCAACTGGCTTGTGCTGCCCCCTGTATTTCTTTTGCATTCATTTATTAATTATTTGATTGCAAAATCACTATAAAATCGATAGTTTATTTTGAAGACTTTAAGATAAGCAGCAGCATTGTTTGAGCACATGATGAACCTAAATAGTCTTAAGATTCAAAAAATGAAAAAATTCGGGTTGACCAAATTTCTGTTTACACCTCAGGACAGAATTGTCAACATGGTCAACCAGGTTGAAGACATCAATAGTTTATGGACTTTATTCGGCAATATAACTCAAGTATATTGGTGTGATTACAGTGCTAGGAACTCGTTTATGGCCTCAGGTAAGATTTGCAATAACTTGTGCATGCATACACGCTGCTATTTAGCGATGACGTCACGAAACAGTGACGTGAACGATCTCCGTGACTGGGCGAAATCGCCGACGGATACTGTAAGTGCGTCCCAATGTGCCCCGAATTCACTCTCCCCATGAGCCCCAATATGCCTTTTGCACCAAAATGCTAATTTCTCAGGCTGTAATTTGTCATTAAAACGATAGAAACATCAGGATGTGAAATTACAAGATATGATGGCACCATCATATCATATACCCTACCAGGAACCAAGAAAACCCCACAGTTCCATAGTGCCCGGCATCACAAAATGCCCCGGTTCCCCCTAATTTTATATTTCATTAGTAGTTTCACCTCCTTTTGTTCTTTCTTCTCTGGGTCTTTTGTTTTCTGTTATGATGCTACCTGTGGGCAACTCATAAAAGTAAGTCACTGATGCATATATGTCTCATGCTTACTCCCATACACACTTGTTTATGTTGCTTTAAAGAGACTTATGGTTCAGTTGACATTTTCCTTTTATGAGACAGAAACCCAAAACTACTTGTGGCAGTCTCTTATTTCTTTTCTTATGCCTCTTTCTCCCAAGAAGAAGATCAGGCCTACTGGAAATAGCCAGGAACATAACATAGACACAGATGGTGATCTGCATGATGGTTTCAGTTAGCGACTGATGACAGGAGACAATGTTTCTCTTTTTCCATCTTGTATATCTTTTTCTGTATATCCATTTTTAACCTGTTGTTTTGTGCCTCCTGGTCTCATGAATATAAAACATAACGCTCCTGTTTGTCCTGAAGTAATGACCATGCAGCACCTGAAATGTACAGCGCAATAGATATCAATTTTTATTTTGTCTTAGAACGATAGACATTGTTAAACACTAAACTTTAGTTTCATCATTGTAAATTATAAGAGGTTTATAATATCAAGGTCATACCGGATGGTAACGAAGGCACAATGCAGTTTTGCCTGCCAAGCCACCTTATGCAGGTACAAATGTGTTAAACTTGCATGCTTTGTATTCTCTACTATACATCATGAAAAGCGTCCAGGAAATGAATGTTTTTGGCCATATATGATAAATTAAAAGCAGTTGCTCATACCAGAGAATAAAAATTAGTGATTTGTTCGGGATCGTACCGAACATGATGAGAATGGCTGCTTACAGTTGTGGTTACTAATGGACGTATATATGTCTAGCAAGTGCCTGTTTCTCACCTTTTGTGGGACCTGGATCATGTGGCTAGATCTATGTTCATTATTGATTGGGAAGCAAGGGTTACTAGAGTGAAGGGTTTAGCTGTTTCTGGTGACTCTTTGTAAATTATTATAAATATTATATTACTATAATATATCTCTGAGTAAGTTTAGACATCACCATGATACTTATACCATTAGTACCTTTGGAAAAGCTGGTATCTACTAACTGACGAAAATGCATGTTAGAACCCTCCAAATCAGTGTCTTACTGATACTGACTTGTAAGTCCATTGAAAGGAACATTTGTGTGTGCAGATGAAAAATTCAGACAGCTGGTCAGGGATTTTGGATTTGACAGGTTACCAGATTCAGATTCAGATCTTTTATTCGTAGCTCATATCAAACATCCTTTATAACGAAATATCAAAATTGTATAAAAACAAGCTACAGGACCTCCTCAAAGGCAAAATTATGCCGCTGTCTAGGATGCCAGATGGCTCTATCTTGTTAGTTTTGTGTTTATATGACTTTTATTTTTGTCCATATAGGTCATATAATATACATTGATACACACCAAGCAAGAATTTCATTAGTCAATTGTATCTCATTCATGGGTGATTTGTCAATGCATGATCGAATTATTGTTGATAATTGCTCTTATTAAGGAGAATATGTCTACAAAGAGCCTGCCCCACATATTTTGTGGGAGTCAGATGACTCAGATCATATGGCTGGATCCGGAAGCAATGATTACTTTGAACAAAGCTTTGGACGATTGATCTGCTTAAGTTTCATCTATGCATTTATATTTTTTGGCATATAATGCTAGCCATCACAATAATGCCCTTTTGTTTTAAAACGTGACTCATCAATTTAAAGCTGTTCTTGCCAAAATTAATTGGATCGTATGCTCAGATATTGATTGAAAATATAATGCATGAACATTCTCTTTCATTCATATTACGATTTTCCTTTGAGATATAAATTTGAGAATTTATTTTCTGAACTGTGAAATGATCTTAATCATAACCCCATAAGTTCCCAATGCTCTCCATGGCCACCCTGCAGAAATTCTCACTGAGGCTTTTAATTGTTCACCTATCAAAGAGCTCAATCAGCCCATTAACAGCCGTTATCCAATCTTAAGATGATCAATTGGTCATTATTCACTGGCAATTCAATTCATTATTGTTCAATGACATCTTCAAAGACTTCTATTCTTAAAAGCAAAACTTTATTTCCAAAAAAAAAAGAAAGGAAAGAACTTCAGTAGCCAGTATGTTCTCTACTAAAGATAGTTACTGACACTGCTTGGCATTGAATGAAAAAATTTGAAATGAGAAAATGATTTAAACATATCTTGGGAAATATTGCGCTACCATTGGCCAAGCAGGTAACAGTTCTCCTTTTATGAACTAAATGCATTTGTATTTTGTTTTGTAGGTCTTCGACGCGAAAAACAAAAGCAAGAAAAAGAATGGTTGTAAGTGAAGTAAACAAAGACTCAAGTTGCAATTTGTAGACCTTCGAATATTACACACAGACACTTCTGGCAGCTGTCTTGTGATTTTATTTGAAGAGAGGTCTGACATGCAGAAACATAAAGACTATACCTGGAGAAAAGAGAGCATGGGTAAAGGGAGAGAGGCAGAATTAGAGAGAAAACCTCTCCTCTCATCAGGTGTTTGCTGAGACCATCAGATCACCATTTGTGTCTATGCTTTGTTCCCAGCGATTTCCAGTAATCATCCACACATGAAGAGGCTCAAGAAACTAAAGAACAATCTGCCACAGTACTGCGTTTTTCTTGCTGCACATCACTAAGTAGAACTTTCTGGGTTTCTCTCATATGTCTCATAAAAGTAAGTTGTCAACTGAACCGTAATACATTATCAAAAGGAACATGAACAAGTGTTTTTGTGTGTATATATAACACACTGCCATTTTTGCTTCAGCAACCAGCCTTTCTTTTACGAGTTCCACAAAGACATTAGAAACCTTGAAGGAAGATGAGAGAGTCAAATATGATATTTGAAGTTTATGATGCATTAAATAAACTCCATTCTCCTGAAACGCTCCAAATTGTACTCAGAAGATATATCTTCCGTTTTATCTATCTAATCTCTCTATCTAAAGGTTCAGAGTAGTAGTGCCATAACATTACAATCAGTTAGAAGTTAGGTTGCAGTATGGACACATCTTAATAATTAATGTTGTCAATCAGCATTACAGCAGTAATTCATGATGGCGGATCAGTAGGTTATTTGCTGTCAGCCTAAAACAGGAGTGCTTGCTGAAAGTTATTAATGGGCATATGTCTAGCAAGTTCCTGGCTCTCACCTTTTGTGGGAGCTAGATCATATCGTTATATTTAGGTTCATTATTGATCAGGAAACAAGGATAACTTGCAAGGGAAGCCTAGCTTCTTCAGGTTGCTTGTATGGATTTTCATTTTTGGCAAATGTCAGTCATCACTATGGTGCTCTTTTGCTTTTAAAAAGGGAATGTCAGATTAAAATTTCCTTGCCAAAATTAATGGTGAAAATAAATCCACTTCTTTTCTTATGTCTCAATGACTCGTGTTGGACTTTTTTGGGGCCTTTGTAAGATATGGCCATTTATGTCAATTTCAAGAATCAAGACAGTTATATTGCATAGAAACCAAGACTACAAGAGATAGATAGATAGATAGATAGATAGATAGATAGATAGATAGATAGATAGATAGATAGATAAATAGATAGATAGATAGATAGATAGATAGATATACGGTAAGTGCAGCCCTCTAAGCCCAGTTCTGGGCATTCACGAGGGTTGATTGACGAGATGGGAGAAAGAGCGGAAGTCCTCAGCATGTTACACAAATACCCCATGTGATCTCGAGGTATCTTTTACTTGCCCAGCACAGACACTGATACAATGTGGCCGTGTTGCCAGTAATTTAAGGTCTCATCCAGGCAACATTCAGCTGGGAATTTGCTTTGAAGGTTCACTGAAAATTTTGGGTTCCTCATCCGAGGTTCGAAACCTTGCAGAGCCAATGAGAACAAAGAGATGCAACAGAAACAGTAACATTTTATGACCCTTCAGAAAAGGTTTGGAGGAATGAAACACATGCAGTCCCATTAGGCCTACTGTTCTTCCTGGCTTTTAACCATTTATGTGTTAAAGAGCTCAATCACCCTATAACAGGTTTTATTCATTATTATTCCATGAAATCTTCTGAAACTACTATCATATTCAGAAAAAGGACTTTAGTAGGTGACGAAATCTTTCACCAATTAATCAGTATGTCCTCTGCTAAAAATAATTACTGCCGCTGCTTTGCATTGAATGAAAGTATTGGCGAGGAGAAAATGATTTAAACATAGGCCTATTTTGGGAAATATTGCTCTGTCATTGGCCAAGCAGGCAACAGTTCAGCTTTTATGACCTAAATGCACTTGTATTTTGTTTTTTCAGGTCTTCAGGGTGAACAACAAAAGCAAGAAAAAGAACTGTTGTAAGTAAAGTAAATAGAGACTCTTGTTGGAATTTGTAGGCCTTGGGAATATTACTCACAGATACTTCAGGCAGCTGTCTTGTGATTTGAAGAGAGGTCTGACATGCAGGAAAATAAAGACTACCTGGAGAAAAAGAGAGCTTGGGTAACAGAAGAGAGGTGGAACTAGAGAGAGATATATTCGAACCTTTTCTCTCATCAGCTGCTTGCTGAGACCAACAGATCACCATCTGGGTCTATGCTGTGTGCCCAACGATTTCCAGTAATCATCCACATGTGAGGACTGAGGAGGTTCAAGAAACTCAAGAACAATCTGTCATAACGCTGCTTATTTCTTGCTGCACACATCCGGGTTTCTGTTACAAGTCTCATAAAAGCAAGTTGTCAGCTGAATCATAATATGTTGTCAAAAGGAATATGAACAAGTGTTTTTGTCTGTGCATATATATCACACTGCCATTTTCGCTTCAGCAACCAGCCTTACTTTTACGAGTTCCACAAAGACATCAAAAATGTTGAAAGAAGATGAGGGAGTTAAATATTGATATTTGTATTTGATTATACATTCAATTAAATCAATTCCATTTTTTGAAGCACTCCATGATGAGTCCATATTGTACTGCGATGTACTCCTCTGTTTTACTGCATTATTTCATGTCTGGATATACGCTATTTCGCCTCTGCTCTGAGTACATGTATAATAGTGACATAGCATTTCAGCCAGTTAGAAGTTGCAGTGACAAATCTTAGAAATTAATGTTGTCAGCCGACGTTATAGCAGTTATTCGTGCTGGAGACTCAGCAGGGTATTTGTTGTCATTGTATGACAGGAGTGCTTGCTGGAAGTTATTAATGGGCATAGTAATAATATGTCTAGCAAGTTCCCGTTTCTCACCTTTTGTGGGAGCTAGATATATGTTTTTGTATCTAGGTACGTTATTGATCGAGGAGCAAGGATCACTTGGAAGGAAAACCTAAGGAGGATCCTGTGGCTTAAAGTTGCTTGTATATGGATTTAAGTTTTTGGCAAATGCCCGTCCTCACTATGATGCTCTTTTGCTTTTAAAAAAGGAATGTCAGATTAAAATGTGCTTACCAACATTAATTGGAATCTGGCAATGAGATATCGATTTGACAGTTAAGGCAGGAATATACTCTGTATATAGAAGATTCCCATATGATTTCCTCTGAATATTAGTATGATGTGATATGTTACCTCCTTGCAATTGATTAATGGAAAATTAAGAAAAATTATGATCAATGTATAGGCCTAATAAAAAATGCTGTCTAACCTTGAATATTTAAGTCAATACAGCTAAGTATTTCGAGCTGTCTCAGCTTAAAACAGTTGTCTATATTAGTTCAAAGTTATTTTGCAACCATCTCACTCAACTATAAGTGATTTCTTGCTCTGTTTTGGTGAAACAAATAAATTCTTTTTGGGCAGTCTTGGAATAAATAATTTCTGCAAGGGATATTTCTTAATAAGGTGTTGCTTGATTTAGGAATGAATATTTGAGGATTTCACGTGCTTAAATAATTACTGCTGAGAAAAACTCCAACCCCCCCTTTAAATTAAATGGTCATCCCCTTATGAGCAGGAACTGACTGTACTTGTAATTTGTTTTGTAGGCCTTTGGAGTGAAAAACAAAATGCAAGAAAAAGAACTGTCCTTAGTAATGTAAACAGAGACTCTTGTTGGAATTTGTTGGCCTTGGAATATTACTCACAGATACTTCAGGCAGCAGCCTTGTGATTTGAAGAGAGGTCTGACATGCAGGAACATAAAGACTACCTGGAGAAAAAGAGAGCAAGGGTAACAGAAGAGAGGCGGAATTAGAGAGAGATATATTCGAACATCTTCTCTCATCAGCTGCTTGCTGAGACCAACAGATCACCATCTGGGACTCGGCTGCGTGCCCAACGATTTCCGGTAATCATCGAAATATGACAAGACTCAAGAAACTCAAGAACAATCTGTCATAATACTGCTTTCTTGCTGCACATCACTAAGTCGTTCCGGTTTCTGTTACAAGACTCATAACAGTCAGTCGTCAGCTGACCCATAATATGTTGTCAAAAGGAATATGAACAAGTGTTTTGTGTTTGCATATATGTATAACACAATGCCACTTTCGCTTCAGCAACCAGCCTTACTTTTACGAGTTCCACCAAGATATTCAAATGTTGAAGGTAGATGAGGGAGTCAAATATGGTATTTGTACTTTATGATGCATTAAACATATTTCATTCTCCTGAAGCACTCCATATTGTACAAAGATGTACTCTTTTTTCTTTACTATGTTATCTCATGCCTCGAAACAGTGGCGTAACTGGGGGGTTCTCGAGCAGGGGGGCACCTGTGGGGGGCACGCGATTTATTGGGGGGGCACCGACTATACTAATTGTATGTTTTAGCCAGAGTTGGAAAGTTCATATGGGGGGCACCTGGGGGGGCCCTTTCCCCCCCCCCCCCCCGTGCCCCCCATAGGGGCGCCACTGGCTGGAAAGCCTTATACGCTTACAGGTTTTTTTAAAAGATTTTTACTTCCGACTCTGGTCTCTCTATCTTCAGGATCAGAATAGTGGTGTCAAAGAATCATCAACACAAGATGGCGCTGCTCTGCTAGCTGCCTTGGTAGACAAGTAACAAAAAAGGTTCCAATGTACATTTGTACCTAACTCTATAAAAGTAATTAACTCTCAGTAACTTTTTAATGCTGCACAGATTTTGTCCACCAACTCAAATTCGTATTTATATTTAGTCAATATGTCTTTTAGAAAGCCCGGCATTGACAATATTTTGGCTCATCACATGAGCTTGAACAATGATTTGTAATATCATTCATCAATTTCACATATCTCACAAATAAAATGACAAGATGAAAGCACTATACTGCTTTTTTTTGTTTTTGGTCAAGCCCACTGTTATAAAGAGGTGTCCGGCAAGGAGGCTTTGTATTTCCCGTTACTCATAACAATTGTTTTATTCTTATTCATATATCTATAGCACATATCACACTAGAAGTATAATCTCAAACAAAATCATCGGGGATTTTTGTGGAAAAATGTTCATACCTTGACTGTATAATCGATATCTCAATATTCATCCCATTCCAATTAATTTTGGCAAGGACGTTCTTAAATCTCACAATTCCTCCCCAAGAAGCAAAGGAGCATATATAGTGATAACTGGCATTGCTAAAAATTAAAATCTATACAAACAACCTGAAGCGACTAGATCCTCCACAGGTTTCCTTCCAAGTTATCCGTGCTTCCGATCAATGACTTACCTAGATATAGCAATATAATTTACAGCCAACAAAAGGTGAGAAACAGGCACTTGCCAGACATATTATACACCCAAATTGCCCAATAATAACTTTCAGCAAACACTCCGGGTATAAACCTTATAAATAACCTATGAAATCTCAACTTCCAATTAATGCAGTAATCAACAGACAACATTAACTTGTTTTGTTGTTGTTGTAAAGATGCGTTACAGCATGGATATAGGGGAACGAGGGGCAAAACGGACCGGTGGGGCAAAACGGTTTTTTGCATTTTCTCGGAACATTTTGGCCTGCCTTCTAATTTTTCGGTTGGAAAATAAAATAGCACACATTACCAACTTTTCCTGAAAGTTTTGTGGATGAGAATGTTACAGGGGTACAGCTATGTTAATTTGAAGTTTTTGATCGATTTTCTTAAAAAAATCATAATTTTTGGAAATGCTGTAGTACCTCCAATGACGTTCCCAGCAGAATAATTTATAGGCAGTGTTATGAGAGGACTACTAAGCTTGCTTATTAAGCAAAAAAATGTAGTCTGGTGCTTAGCCATGTGTAAGTAGGTCATTATTAATATACCCTGCATGATTGGGGCAAAGTGGTGTCCTCCTGCGGGGGCAAAATGGGAAGCACAAAAAAAGCTATCCCAGCCTAGAAGAGGTTGATGCTTGCTATTGGGTCAATTCAAACATGACATTTGAGACAATTGATACATTTTCTGGCTATATAACAGGCAAATATTTGAAAAATCACTAGAGATTTGTGGAGCTAGTCCATGTAATCAATAATTCCTTGAGGATTTAGGCTTAGTGGTAAAACCCTGTATTTTTGAAAATGAAATAAATGTAACTACCTTTAAAAAAGCATAGTCAAATCCAATACCAGTTTAAATTGTTAAATCATGAAGAAAACTTGGAAATCTGAGTTATGTGAATATTCATAAAAATGTCGCATTTTCATAAAATTTCACATAATTTTGTTTCTTTTGTAACCTAATGTTTAAGGTTAAATACCTTGTCAAATAATTACATAGAATGCATGATTTCTAGCATCACTCCTTAGCTATGTATTCAGATGTTGATTTCATTGTTTATTGCTATGTTTACTCTAAGTATTCTGCAATATTCTTACATTGCGATCAGGTAAATTAATGCATTTCTGCTTGTTAACATGCCTTTTGGTTAGACTGTTATAAAAACAGCTTATTTATTGCAAAACTTTTGTGTCTTTATTTCTTCCCATTTTGCCCCAAATGAAATTCCATTTTGCCCCAAGCATGGGGCAAAACGGGATAAAGTTGGATTTTTTAAAAGAGGGATAAATTTGAAATAAAACCGTTAAAAAAGCATTTTTCTGGTTTTGAGCAAGTGGTATTGGTACTTCTTCATGGATCAGACCTTATTTGGCATTCGCATGATACACCACCTTGGTACAGCAGGCCTTCGAAGTTAGGTGGCCCGTTTTGCCCCTCGTTCCCCTACTTCCGTGGTTACAGCAACTAATGTTTTACTGACAAATTGTGAATGCAATGACACACTTCAACCATTTTAAAGCTTGTCCCGACTCACCCGAGATGAAGGTAGTTTAACAATTTATACCCCCAACCAACATAAGGCTATCTAGACATAAAATACGATTGCAGAGCATATCTGAGTGGAACATTGACCAAAACTCAATGGGTAATTAAATTGAAATATCATACTAAAGCCATCATGTTTCTCAGCACTTTTTAGTATTTTTTTGAAATGTCGTAAAATTAAGGCTGGTTGCTGAAGAGAAAATGGAAGTGTGTTATTTATATTTACATGCTCACACAACAAAAATGGTTGGATTATGTTCCTTCCGAAAGACATGTGGTTCAGGTGACAACTTATTTTATGAGATATGCCAGAGAAACCCAGAAGAACTTTGTAATGGGCAATAAGAGAATCGTAGGGCACACACCATGGGAACAAAAGGTGATCACTGTAAATTTTGAATTTTGAGTTAGCTTAATTGATTGAGTGAGATGGTTGCACAATTCCTTTGAGCCAAGATAGCTTGTTGTTTGCAAGTTATAACAACATAAAGATTATCATAACTCAACACAGCAAGCTATCATGGCTCAAACAAATTGTGCAACCGTCTCACTCAATCATTTGAGCTAACTCAGAATTTCAGAATTTACAATGTGATGGTCTCAGTGTGTAGCTGATGAGAGGAGAGGTTGTCTCTCTAATTCCAGCTCTCCTCCTTTATCAAGCTCTCTTTCTTCCTCTAACTGCATGGTCTTCATGTTCCATGCATTTCCTAGCTCCGAGTCCAGCAAGGGTCTATGTTGACTGTCTTTTTCTTGCCTTTGTCTTTTACCCTGAAGAACTACCAACAAAATGCAAGTACATGTTTTTCAAAAATGCTTTCTATTTAAAAGCAGAACTGTTGTCTATTTGTCGCAGTTTAATTCCAAACACAAGGATGATCTACAACCAACCTCGGCATGACATCATGATCATGCACCCAGTCAATGAGCATGGTCACACAACCCTTTGAATGAGAATCCAGTTTTAATCACATTTAAATGGGTGTCAAGTTCAGAGTCTATTGACCTGAGGCTCAAGACAGGGGATTATAGCCAGCAATCAGTGCAAAACAATACAACAAGATTAAAATTTTGTCACCTGTTTCTTGAAAGAGCCTCATGAACACTGTCAAAGTAGAAGATATCAGAGCTGAGCCATGGACTTATTGCCAAAAATATCTCAATTGAGACATTTTCAGGTCTATTTATCAACATGAAATTATCTATTTACTGAACCTTCATTGCAAGGGATATACCTGGAGAGGGCAAAATAAACGTATTGCCCTGTAGACGACAATATGCAAGGTAAGAGATCAAAATTCTCCTAAAACCATGTCAACACAGAAAACTTTTGCCAACTTACCTGGCAACTTTGAAGCCATTTAATTCAGTATCAAAGAAGTCTGAATGTGTACTTTAGCATAGATATAACCAACAATGATTACATAGAGAGTTCTGCATGGTGTTATGTTGCTGACAACAATTAGATTCATAGTAATTTGACTTTTTTTCAAACATGTGCTTTTCACAAGACATTGTTATGATCAAACAGGAAGTGGAACAACAGTGCCACCTTACCTACACATGAATGAGGCAAGTGAAGGACAAACAGTTATTGGATGCATAATAATTTCATTCCAATTACTAATGCAATGTATAACAGCTTTTGAAATTGGCCGAGAATATAGAATTCATAGAAAAATTATTGTTCAGCTCATGTTATGTGCCGCATTATTTGTGTAAAGCTTTCTAAAAGACATATTGACATATTATATACATGACAGTTCAGCTGCTGCATGATTTTCACTTTGGGGCATTGTGTTTTATGAGATCAGGATGCAGGAAGCAAGAAGAGATCATTCGACATATAAACACAACAATGGATATAAAACAGATATAGGCAGCTGAGTCAAGTCAGGGCCTTAAAAACATCAATCTATACCATGTGTAACCCTCAACCTCATATATAGCTCAAGTATCATACAGGCTTCAAACAAAGGAAGAGTCATAAAATTTGTTTTCATTGCTTCTTCTATTTTATTATGGGAAAGTGGCGTCATGGATGGTCTTGATGTCACAGCCCCGGGGGGGGGGGGTACTTCGCGGACTTTTGCATACAGATGCACCACGGCAATTTTGAAAACCAGAACCATTTTAATCCGGAAACTGCGCCAAAACCACAAACCATTTTAATCCTTCACTAAAATTTTTTGGCCACCAATTTAATCTTCATGGTTTTTAAACCATTTTAATCCTCTTTTGAAGCCGATTCTAACAGTACCAAACATGTTGGGGTTGCGAAAACCAGAACCAAATTAATCAGAATTGTCAAAAAACCAAAACCATTTTAATCCAAGAAGGCCAAAAAACCTAAACCATCCAGCGGCGCCTCTATATACACCCTTATAGAGTGAGTACCCCCTCCCCCCCCGGGTCACAGCTGGCATCCCTGTGATGCTCCACTTCGAGGGGTTAGTCCAGAACTGTGACCATATTAAGGCTCTGATCATTGTGATGCACAGTTGAAGTGGACTCCCATTGGCTAAAGGCTGGGGAATCTGAGACAGCATAAAATGACATCACAGCTTGTGCCTAATTTACATAGGGAAAGTTTCCTTGAGTCGGACACTTGAGGGTTGAAACATTGAGTCAGACACTTTTAGCAGGGTCCAATTGGCTAACTGAGAGCTTGCCTACCTTTGTATTTGGTACCAATCTTTAGCTTTAGACTTCCTAAATCAGCCCAGAAAGTACAGGATTTTCATGGCCCTATAGATGGGGTAAAAAGCCATTTTTTCTACCAATTTTGTGTCAGAAACTTTTGGATTTTAGTAGAATATTGTCCTGTTTCAATTATCTTTTACTGGCCTGTGGCATTGATCCAACTTCAGTTTCTGTGTCCGTTAGTTAGAAAAGCTTATATGAGCGCAGCTCATGACTGCCAAAGGAAGGCAGCCATGAGCGAAGCTCACTTAGCACAAGGTGACAAGGACAGCTCATTCTGCTGTTTTCTGTGTGGTGCTCCTGTCTACAGTGACTGCCTGAACAGGAAGTGCCTGTAGTTGCCATAAAAGTGGAGCTAGTAGTTTAGTCAGAGTTTAGTTTGGTATATAATTAAAATAACTTAAATATCTTCCAAAATAGCTTTAAAATTCCAGTCTTGTTCTCTACCACCTCCAATGAAATATTTCAGGGATTTGAATAAACAACGTGTATCAACATTGGAAGTAATTATTTCCATACCCCTGATTGTAAGAAGTGACTGAAAATTAAAAAGGTCAACACAAAAGTTAATGACTTAAATGCGAATTTCATGGCAGTGCCATTTACATATTCCTATTTTTTGCTCTAATATGGGCATTTTTAATTGAAGGGAAGCCTCTGATTCACCTGTATCTTTGATGTCATGTTTTTAGAACACAGATCCCTGGTTGACAGCCAATAACCAATAGGTCAAGGATGATATCGCTATTTTAAAATAAATTTAATGATGTCCGACTCAAAGAACCTTACCCTATGCAATGCTATAGTCAATAAGGATGCCAGCTGCAACATCAAGTCCATCCAGGATATCACAGTTCCATAACCTTGATAAAAACTTGAATTCCATGTAAGTATGACAAGGACTGTAATAAATTGCCATTAAAGTAGATGGAACTTGTAACTGTGCTAATTAAGCTCTTGAGTGGACAACTATAAAGGTCACAGTGTACAATTACTGCTGAGCGGCCATGTACGTGTAGATGTAGAGCAATTTATTTTGTTCATGATGGGACTATTAATTAGACCCAGTCAAGGAGGGAACATATCACATCATACTTACATTATCTGGGAATCTTCTTAATATGGAAGATGGTCATGACTTAACTGTACAATCGATATCTCATTGCGAGATTCCAATTAATTTTGGCAAGGACGGTTTTAATCTGACATTCCTTTTTTAAAAGCAAAAGAGCATCATAGTGATGACTGGCATTTGCCAAAAACTTTAAATCCATACAAGCAACCTGAAGCAGCAGGATCCACCTTAGGTTTTCCTTCCAAGTTATCTTGCTCCCTGTACTGATCAATAACGTACCTAGATACAACCATATGATCTATAGAGCCCCCTGAAGGTGAGAAACAGGCACTTGCTAGACATATTAATAACTTTCAAGCACTCCTAGTTCACATTAAAAAAAAACCTGATCTTAAAGTATGAATTATTGCTCTAATGCCAACTGACAACATTAATTTCTAAGATGTGTCACTGCAACAAAACGTCTGATTGTAATGTCGTGGCACTTCTTCTCCAAACCTTTAGATAGAGAGATAGAGGGAGCAGAGGCAAAGTAAGCTCCTTTAAAATACCCTGTGGATGTATGGCTATCCAGGCATGTAATAATGCAGTAAATGCAATAGTACATCTTTGTACAATTTGGAGAACTTCAGGAGAATGGTACAGTTGAGGTCAAATGTATTCATACGGCGAGGGCTGCTGTTTTCAAAGTTATGTGGCATCGTAAAATCTGCCTATATTGGAATGAAAATGCTTCAGATCAGTTGTTGTGATTGTTTTCAACTCATGGCAGTGAAAAAACCAGAATCAAATATGATTTGCAGTTGTTAAGAGGCTCTGAATTCAAAATGTCCAAAATTTGGTGGGTCAAAAGAAATCATACACTTGGATTTTTCTCCAGTATATGCAAAATAAGCATTGGTAAACCAACTAAATAATGTAAATCGATGTCAGAAAGTGATGCCTCAATGTCTGATTATGTTTTGTTAATTTCTGAAATGCAAACTGTTGACTGACCTAATTTTTTCTCAAGGGATGTGATAAGTTACCCACTTACACATATTATTTCAATTTTTCAAAACTTATTTAAGGAAAAAGCATGTGGCAAATACATGAAAAGGTGAATAATTGAGTTCAAATGTTCAGGAAACAAATTGCATGCAGTATCTGAACAATTTCACACACCAAGGTCTATCATATACACCACCATGAGGAAGTATATGGAAAATTGGTCAACAGAATCACTGTACATGTGGGAAATGGATGGAGGCTGTCTGTCAGACAAGAGTGAATTTTAGTCAGTATGGTAACAAACAACCTAAATTAACAATGATAGAGCTCTGTGGAGAATTATGGACACAGGGTACAACAAGTGCTAACAAATGAACATTTCACCAACATGGCCTCTAAGAGGTCTCAATGCAAAGACGAGCCAATGCACCAAAACAAAACATCCAATTTCACCTCTAATAACTTCATGAAGTAGGAGAAAGATTTTTGGGATAATTTATGAATCTCGACTGTACTTGAAACCAGATTAAGTGACATTTTTACTGCATTGAAGCCCATCAGCCTGTGTAGAGGCAAAGTGTGTTCAACAACGCTTGCTCACAGCACTGGTCCACTATGCCCGTTAACCTCCACAGAACTCCCTCCTTTGTTAATTTTGGGGTGTGATCCACCTTTCTGACCAAAATGCATTCTTGTTTTGAAGATAGGTCCCATATATTTCCTACTTATGCAATGATTCTGTTGACAGATAGGCTGCAGAGCCCTCGATGGTCATCTACAATTCTACATGAAGGCATTGGCATGTTAAATTGTTCACATACCACATGATATAAACGCCCAGACTCTCTGAATTTGATTGCCATTGTTTTGATGTATTTTCTGCATGTTTGTTTTCCCTCAAAATAATTTTGAAATTTTAAATAAAATATGTGAGCAGTAACTTGTCACGCCCTGTGGGAAAAACTACGTAAGTCAATTTGTTGCGGTTCAGAAATTAACAAAACCTCATCAGACATTGAGGCATCACTTTCTGACATCAATCTACATTATTTAGTTGGTTTACCAATGCTTATTTTGCATATATTGGAGAAAAATCGAAGTGTATGATTTCTTTTGACCCACCAAATTTTGGACATTTTGAATTCAGAGCCTCTTAACAAATGCAAATCATATTTGATTCTGATTTTTTCACTTCCATGAGTTGAAAAACAATCACAACAGGTGATCTGAAGTGTTTTCAATCCAATATAGGCAGATTTTACAATGCCACATAACTTTGAAAACAGCAGCCCTCGCTGTATGAATACATTTGACCTCAACTGTATTTATTTAATGTGTCACAAATTACAAATATCATATTTGACTCCTTTGTCTTCCTTCAGTGTTTCAAATGTCTTTGTGGAACTCAAAAAAGTGAGGCTGGTTGCTGAAGCGAAAGTGGCATTGTGTTATACATATGCAGTCAGACAAAAACAGTTGTTCTTGTTTTTTTTTGAAAACAGAATCATGGTTCAGTTGATCCCTTTTATGAGACATGTAACACAAACCCAGAACTACTTAGTGATGTGCTCTGTGCTGCAAGAAAAAGCCGGTACTGTGGCAGATTGTTCTTGAGTTTCTTCAACCACACTCTAAAAAATTTCAGACAAAATTGGTTTTTTAGATTCAAAATGGTTTTTTGAAAAACCAAATTTCAATGCAAAAAACCAAAATGGATTTTTTTAAAAATCCATTTTGGTTTTGCATTGAAATTTGGTTTTTCAAAAAACCATTTTGAATCTAAAAAACCAATTTTGTCCTGGCATTTTTTAGAGTGCACCCATACATTGATCATCACTGGAAATCATTTGAGAACAGACTCATGCCACTCAGCATCGACACAGATGGTGATCTGATGGTCTTGGCAAGCAGCTGATGAGAGGAGAGGTTTTCTCTCTAATTCCACCTCTCTTCTATAACCCATACTCTCTTTTTCTCCCTGGTAGTCTCTATGTTCCTGCACGTCAGGCCTCTCTTCAAATCACAAGGCAGCTGCCTGAAGGGTCTGTTGATAATATTCCAAAGGCAACAAATTCCTTTGTTAAAAGTTATAACCAGTCTATTTTTTCGTTTTTCATGCCGAAGACCAACAAAAAAAAATATGAGTGTATTTAGTCCACAAAAGCCTACTTTGCCAATGTAATGGTACCCCAATATTTCCCATGATATTTTTAAATCATGCTCTCCTTGCCATTTTCTTCATTCAATGCAAACAGCATTGATCAGTCAATTTTAGAGTAGAGAACATACTGGTTTATTGGTGGGAGATTTCATTACTTTCTTTTTTCTGGAAAATAGAAGTTTTAGAAGATGTCATTCATCAATAATGAATTATTTCTATTTAATACTTATTGGGGCTACAACTAAGAACATTTCATAGTTCAGAAGATACATTTTCAAGCCTATATCTCAGAGTAAAATCGTTTGAGGATCTTTATAATATGAATGAAAGAGAGTGTTCATGCATATATTTTCAATCAATATCTGAGCACAAGATCCAATTAATTTTGGCAAGAATGTCTTCCAATTGATGAGTCATCTTTTAAAATGAAAGAGCATATTGTGACGACCGGCATAATATGCCATAAAATATAAATATGAAACAAGAGGAGGCTAAATACGGATGTAGAAAGAAACAGATGAGATGGAATTATATTAGAGAAAAAGTGTCTCCTGTCATCAGCTGCTAACTGAAACCACCATGCAGATCTCCATCTGTGTCTATGCTATGTTCCCGGCTATTTCCAGTTGGCCTGATATTCTTCTTTGGAGAAAGAGGCATAAGAAGTTGACAAACACACTGCTCCAAGTAGTTTTGGGTTTCTGTCTCATAAAAGCAAGTTGTCAACTGAACCATAAGTCTGTTGTAAGGAACATAAACAAGTGTTATGGGTGTGAGCATACAACATATTCTTTGGCCGCCTTACTTTTACGAGTTACCTATAAATACAGAAGTCTCCCCTCCCCACAAAAAAAACAGGAGAGTCAACTATTGCAGCAGAATTTAATGATGCATTAAATGGATATATCCATTTCCTCAAAGTGTTGTATTCTGCCTATTGTCTTCTTTTTTTCTGCAATGTTTGTTTCAAGTTAAGCCTTGTAGGTATCTGGATCCACAAGGTCGAGGATTTTGGCAGTAGCTTCAACATTTATTTCACTGTGAAAATTGGTTTGTGAGTAATGGTGTTCCATAGACTATTTGAGTTGTTGTTTAATTTGCTTGAACCAAAGTTTTTTCTGTGCCTTTTTTCTACTGGTAGGTGTTAGGCCGACATGTCGGTCACAGGGCATCAGTTTCGATGAAGAGCTGCTATTTGTGCTGACAACTTGTCAAGTCTACACATTCGGGTTCTTTGATTTTTTGTGGACACAATTTCATTGAATTTCAGTACTTAATTTCTCTGAGGTTAGATTATTTTAAATAACCATTGAAAAAAAAAGGTTTTGCAAGATCCTTTATGCCTGCAAATGACCCAGTTTTTTCGGTGTTTATCAGAAACAGATCTGAAAATTTGAGTTTTCTTTCATTATGTATTATTTTTATTGAAGAGGTATTGGTACTTTATGTACTGGTCCAATGCGGTCTGGTTCACAAAATAATTATTCTTGGATAGTTAAATTGCATTCCTTTTAATTAAGGCCATATTGCCATCTTTGACTCCCAGAATGAGAAGTTATTGGTGCTTGGCACTGCATGCATGGACCATGGAACTGCAGTACACTTCTATGTACACTTCTATGCCTGGACCTCTCTGCTTCGTAGGCGTGAGTGCATGCATGAAGGTTGTAGAAATTGTACACCGGCATTTTTATGAACCTCGTTTAGCAAACCCAATTCTGAAATCTCACGACCACCAGCTGGTTGCACAATAAAGCAAAGGGAAAGTTGCATAAGTTTTCACAGTTTTGCAGCTTTTTGTGTTGGATTGTCACACACCATCTCGTGACTTGGATGGTTGCCTTGTCTCCCACACAATTCTGCGATTGCACTGACCCAATGGGCACCCAGGCCATCACAAGGCATCACAGCATATCACAAGGCATCATAGGACATTACGAGGCATCACGAGGCATCACGAGGCTTCTCCAGGCATGGTGCACAGGACACCGCATAGCATTCCCTTTCTGATGCTTCACCAAATGCTTCACCAAATGCTTCACCAAATGCTCTAGCAAATGCTCTAGCAAATGCTGGGGAATGTATAATTCACAATGAGCGTGTTGTCCCTCTGGTCTGTGGGAGTGAGGCATATCACTTATCAAAGGGAGCTGTGAGCCCTGCCATTTGCTGCCTCCCTTGGTCTGAGCTATGCCAGAGCTGTATCAGCTCCGTGTCTTTTAGTAACACTGCATGCTACCCAGTCCACACAGCCCAACACTGTCCCACACGGGCTTGCTACAACTCAAGAGTCATCCATTGACCAGAGATCCAGTGTGTTGGCCTTTTCATGGCCGGTTCGCATGCAAAGTGTAATGTGCTGAGGCCACTTTGACCGGTCAACTCACCCCCACATGGCGTAATGGTCAGCAGAGCACTTTGCAGTCTGCCAGCAAGACCTGAGCCAGGCCAGAATGTTGTCAGTGGAACACGGTCGACACCTGGGTGCCCCTCTGCAACCCATTCATCAAATGCTACTGTGTGGTCTTCTGGCTTACCCAACCTCTTTAGAGGGAAACTGCTGGGGATTCCTCCACACCAAAAGGCCAGAATAATCGCCAAAATCTAAAAGCTAACTGCAAGTCATGTCACAGTTGTGTAACTTGTTTTTGAAAGAAAAGTAGGACAAAAAAAACATCTACTGGTAAAAAGGTTAACCCGAAATTAAAACAATGAATTAGGTTTAAGTCAAAACAAAGAGTGGTTGTCTTATTAGGTATTTCCTCATTATGTCTGCCTTATCTGGCATGTTGTTTTGATCATAATTTCAATGTTATTGCTTATAGTATAGACTTCAACAAACTACTTTAGACCTAGGTACAGATGCATCTTTTGCTGAAGATGAAACATGTTGCAGAAATGCTATCACTAACTTCCCTTGCCAAGAAATATCCTCGATCGTTGTGTTTGTGCCAAAAGTGGAAAATAAAGATCATTTTACCTAGATACAAACATATATGTAATCTAGTTCCCACAAAAGGTGAGAAACGGGAACTTGCTAGACCCATTATTACTATGCCCATTAATAACTTCCAGCAAGCACTCCTGTCATACAATGACAACAAATACCCTGCTGAGTCTCCAACACAAATAACTGCTATAACGTCGACTGACAACATTAAATTATGAGATGTGTTACTGCAATCTAACTTCTAACACACAGTGTCGTACTGATAAAAGAAAATATTTTTGGAGCAATCGAATTGTAAATGAATGGAATAATTTAGATGAAAGAACTATTAATTCAGTGTCAATCAAGAATTTTATAAATAATTTGAAAATGTTTAATTCTGCTAGTTAGTGGGAGTTACGTTGTAATTTTTACTTAAACTCACATTGTTTTTGGATTGTTCACATGTTGTTATTTTGAATAAATAAATCAAATCAAATCAAATCAAATCTAACACACAGTGTCCTTGAACAAAGTTTATGGTTAAAATAAATGTACAAAGAATCTGTCAACACAGCGTTGTAGTATGTGGCCTAAGCTTCGATTTGATGTAAAGATAAAAAAAAACTGTTAGGAAAATTTTGAGAAAATTGAAATCTAAAATTTTTAGTTTTACACACCCTTGTTGCATGCAAAAGTCTCATTATAGAATTTTAAAAATGATCTTATTTGAATGATCTTGACATAGAAATGCTTTCTTTTCTTTCCCTGGTGCTTATATAGTGTACCAAATGCAGAATTATGATTGAGTGTGTTTTATCACATTATTGAAGGTGTTACAAACTTACTGGACTATATTGAGTGTGTTTTATCACATTATGAAGGTGTTACAAACTTGCTGGACTATATTATCCTGTGCTCTATGAACCCGTCTGGTGTCCAATCAACTGAACCTGCATAGTGTCACGAATTCATGGACTGCATAAGTTAAAAAGCAGAACAGTATATATGCTAGAGCATTTGGTGAAGCATTTGGTGAAGCATTTGGTGAAGCATTTGGTGAAGCATTTGGTGAAGCATCAGAAAGGGAATGCTATGCGGTGTCCTGTGCACCATGCCTGGAGAAGCCTCGTGATACCTTGTGATGCCTCGTAATGTCCTATGATGCCTTGTGATATGCTGTGATGCCTTGTGATGGCCTGGCTGCCCATTGGGTCAGTGCAATCACAGAATTGTGTGGGAGACAAGGCATCCATCCAAGTCACGAGATGGTGTGTGACAATCCAACACAAAAAGCTGCAAAACTGTGAAAACTTATGCAACTTTCCCTTTGCTTTATTGTGCAACCAGCTGGCGGTCGTGAGATTTCAGAATTGGGTTTGCTAAACGAGGTTCATAAAAAGCCTGGTGTACAATTTCTACAACCTCCGTGCATGCATTCCCGCCAACGATGCAGAGAGATCGATGCATAGCATTGCATGCAGCAATCATTCAATCTTCTCACTCCATGAGTTGTAGATGGCAACGTGCATTTAATTAACAGAAATTCTTTTGAATCATCGATACATATGGAAAAGATTCAGTTTCACATTTTATAAATTTGATTTTTTATAAACGCTAGGCAAGTACGAGTCATGGCCGGCCATAAATGATCAAAATCTTTTTGGAACTGTTGTTTGAAATTTAAGCTGAGAGAAAAGTTCTAAGCACTAAAATTCAGCTAAATTGGGTTCACAAAAAAGTCAAGAGATCAGTGAAAACCGTATTCTGTAGTCGACAAGTACTGGCCGAGTAGCTGCAGCACAAAGAAGCAGATCTGCAAATGAAACTGATGCTCTGTGACCGACATCTACCACTTGCCAGTAAAACTAATTTAAAAGCAAAGCGGTTGGAGCAAAGGTAAACCTTTGGTTTTAACAAAAGGGACACAAACTTTTTATAGAACTTCGAAAATTGTTGGTCTTGGAAGATTCGGCACACTTCAGACTAGCCCTGGTCCAGGTCTAAATTCGGACGATTGTCCGACGTCTTTTGCGCGCACTGGTCCCAGGTCATTTGGACATTTAAATTCTGCCATAGTAAGTCCGTCCCAATGTGCCCCAAATTCACTGTCCCCATGAGCCCCAATATGACTTTTACACCAAAATGCTAATTTCTCAGGCTGTAATTTGTCATTAAAACGATAGAAACATCAGGATGTGAAATTACAAGATATGATGGCACCACCATATCATATACCCTACCAGGAACCAAGAAAACCCCACCGTTCCATAGTGCCCGGCATCACAAAATGCCCCGGTTCCCCCTAATTTTATATTTTGTTAGTAGTTTCACCTCCTTTTGTTCTTTCTTCTCTGGGTCTTTTGTTTTCTGTTATGATGCTATCTGTGGGCAACTCGTAAAAGTAAGTCGCTGACGCATATTTCTCTTATGCTTACTCCCATACACACTTGTTTATGTTCCTTTAAAGAGACTTATGGTTCAGTTGACATTTTCCTTTTATGAGACAGAAACCCAAAACTACTTGTGGCAGTCTCTTATTTCTTTTCTTATGCCTCTTTCTCCCAAGAAGAAGATCAGGCCTACTGGAAATAGCCAGGAACATAACATAGACACAGATGGTGATCTGCAAGATGGTTTCAGTTAGCAGCTGATGACAGAATCACTATTTCTCTACTTCCATCTCATACAGACAGACAGACAGACAGACAGACAGACAGAAATGTTTATTCGACATGAATCCACATAGTTACAATGAATACAAAAAACATGGTTTTATGATTTAAATGTCAGGAGACATTCACTTTGCCATGAATATGGCGCTAGCATGAATGCCACCTATTAGAACAGAAAATATCAATTTAAATTTTAAATGAATTACCAGAAATTTTCAAATTATGACAAATAAACTGAAAATCACAATTTAAAAAAATAAAATAAATGATGATAGGTGAAATGATAAATGAAAGGTGAAGGGGGATAAATGAGAATGAGATGAGGGTCGATGGGATGAAATGAAATGAAATGAAATGGTCAGCAAAGGAAAAAGGATGAAATAATATTACCTATAGTTGGAGGATTGACATATAAAACAATTTTGTATGGAACACTGTTCCTGATACTGGTGGATCAAAGAATTTTTAATATACAAGGAGAAGCCAAACTCACTATGAGTTGTGGCCTTTCCCAGGATGGAATTTGAGGTAATATTTAATAACTTGGGTAACTGGTATCTGACACTATTTTCGGCATATGCATGATATAGGCGAGGTAATCTAAAATTTTTATTTCGTGTATTGTATGGGTAATCATTTTGGGGTTTTATTAGAATATTTGTCACTGAAAAATATTTCGGAATTTGATTATTTTCTAATCTGTAAAAAAACTTATATAATTTTACTTTCAAAATATCATGAACAGTAAGCAAACACAATTTTTTGAATAAGGGCTGTGTATGGGCATTATATCTAGTATTGGCTACAGCTCGAATCGCCCTTTTTTGTAATTTAAATATGGAGTTTGCTTTGTAGCCCCAGCATAGAATTCCATAATTAAGGTGAGAATTAATAAGGGCACAATAAATAGTTTTCAAAGTATCCTGAGGAAGGAATTTCTTCAATCTATTTAAAATACAAGTACACTTAGCTATTTTTTTACTTATTTTATCAAGGTGATCATTCCACTTGAGATGCTCATTAATAGCTATACCTAGAAAATTAAAGGTACCAATGTATTCCAAGATTTTGGAATCTATAAATAACGCTGGGCGATTGACAACTTTACCAGGAGTGTGGAAAATCATACATTTTGTTTTATCTATATTCAAAGATAGCTTGTTAGCTTTAAGCCAAGACAAAACATTTGCTAATTCAGTATTCAAGATCTGAACATTGTCTTGAGAAGAATCAAGAGAAACAAATAAAGTGGTATCGTCTGCATATACAATGAATTTGAAAAAACTGCTTGATCTGAAAACATCATTTACATAGATGAGGAACAACAATGGACCCAAGATTGAACCCTGTGGGACACCAGTAGAAATATTTAAGTGAGAGGAAGAGCAATTTTGATATTCGACATATTGTACGCGATTACTGAGGTAACTGGACAGGAGGGCCCATGCGCTGCCACTCATCTGTCTCTTTCTATATCCCTTTTTAGCCTCCTCTTGTTTTTTGCCTCCTGGTCTCATAAATATAAACATGACACGCCTGTTTTCCTGAAATAATAACCAAGCAGCAGCTGAAATGTATAGGCTTTCATATACGGATGCGCCAATGAAATTTTGAAAATGGGAACCATTCTAATCCATAAACCACGCCAAAACCAGAAAGCATTTTAATCTTTCATTAAGTTTTTATTCGGAACAATTTTAATCTTTATGCCTTATAAACCATCTTAATCGTCTTTTTAAGCCGATTCTAACGATACCAAACATGATGGGGTTGCAAAAACTGGTACCAAATTAATCTGAATTGTCAAAAAACCAAAACCTTTTTAATCCAAAAAGGCCAAAAAAGCAGTACCATCCAGCGGCGCCTCTATATACACCTTTACATAGTAAGTACCCCCCACCCCGGGGGGTGAATTCAGCTATTACCAAAATATCATTGAGAGGTTTACAATATCAAGGTCATACAGATTGGTAATGAAGGCACCTACGATTTTGCCTTCCAAGCCATAACATCTTCTACAGATACAAATTTGTTAAACTTGCATGTTTTGTATTCTCTAATACATATTATGAAAAGTGTCCAGGAAATGAATGTTTTTGGCCATATATGACAAATTAAAAGCAGTTGCTCATACCAGAGAATAAAAATGAGTGATTTGTTTGGGATTGTTCCGAACATGATGAGAATGGCTGCTGACAGTTGTCGTTACTAATGGACGTACATATGTCTAGCAAGTGCCTGTTTCTCACCTTTTGTGGGACCTGGATCATGTGGCTAGATCTATGTTCATTATTTATTGGGAAGCAAGGGTTACTATAGTGTAGGGTTTAGCTGTTTCTGGTGTCTCTTAGTAAATTATTATAAATATTATATTACTATAATATATCTCTGAGTAAGTTTAGACATCACCATGTACTTATACCATTAGTACCATTGGAAAAGCTGCATGTTATCTAACTTACAATTTTGCATGTTAGCACCCTGTTTAGGATTAACACTGTTAACAACAGCAAACAAACAATCAGATTGTTGTTTATTTTGCAAAAATTATAAGTTAAAAGGTACGACAGAAGAAGTTTATGATGGCTAAGTCAGTTAGACACCTCACTGTTGGGTTCTAACATGCATTTTTGTCAGTTAGATCACCAATAGAATGTGATCCCGCCAGTCGGTTTCTAACTGACAAAAATGAATGTCAGAACCCTCCAAATCGGTGTCTAATTAATACTGAATTATACGTCCATTGAAAGGAACATTTGTGTGTGTGCAGATGAAAAATTAAGACAGCTGGAGGTTTGGGATTTTATGACCCAAGAAATGGATTCCATTCTCCTGAACCATTTTATAGTTTTCTCTCAGATTAGTGAATACTTGTTCGAAAATCTTTTTTTGTTTTATATCTAGGTTACCATAAGGTAAGGGACTCTGGACTTGACAGGTTGCCAGGTGCCTCTATCTTTTTAGTTTTGTGTTTATATGACTTTAATTTTTGTCCATATAGGTCACAAAATATACATTGATACACAACAAGCAAGAATTTCATTAGTCAATTGTATCTCATTCATGGGTGATTTGTCAATGCATGATCGAATTATTGTTGATAATTGCTCTTATTAAGGGCCATAAGGGGAATATGTCTACCAAGAGCCTGCCCCACATATTTTGTGGGAGTCAGATGACTCAGATCATATGGCCAGATCCGGAAGTAAGGATTACTTTGAACAAGGTTTGGATGATTGATCTGCATAAGTCTCCTCTGTGCATTTATATTTTCTGGCATATAATGCCAGTCATCATAATAATGCCCTTTTGTTTTAAAACGTGACTCATCAATTTAAAGATGTTCTTGCCAAAATTAATTGGATCTCATGCTCAGATATTGATTGAAAATGTAATGCATGAGCGTTCTCTTTCGTTCGTATAATAAAGATCCTCAAACGATTTTCCTTTGAGATATAAATTTGAAAATTTATCTTCTGAACTATGAAATGATCTTAATCATAGTCCCATAAGTACCCAATGCTCTCCATGGCCACCTTGCAGAAATTCTCACTGAGGTTTTTAATTGTTCACCTATCAAAGAGCTCAATCAGCCCATTAACAGCCGTTATCCAATCTTAAGATGATCAATTGGTCATTATTCACTGGCAATTCAATTCATTATTGTTCAATGACATCTTCAAAGACTTCTATTCTTAAAAGCAAAACTTTATTTCCAAAAAAAAAAGAAAGGAAAGAACTTCAGTAGCCAGTATGTTCTCTACTAAAGATAGTTACTGACACTGCTTGGCATTGAATGAAAAAATTGGCAATGAGAAAATGATTTAAACATATCTTGGGAAATATTGCGCTACCATTGGCCAAGCAGGTAACAGTTCTCCTTTTATGAACTAAATGCATTTGTATTTTGTTTTGTAGGTCTTCGACGCGAAAAACAAAAGCAAGAAAAAGAATGGTTGTAAGTGAAGTAAACAAAGACTCAAGTTGCAATTTGTAGACCTTCGAATATTACACACAGACACTTCTGGCAGCTGTCTTGTGATTTTATTTGAAGAGAGGTCTGACATGCAGAAACATAAAGACTATACCTGGAGAAAAGAGAGCATGGGTAAAGGGAGAGAGGCAGAATTAGAGAGAAAACCTCTCCTCTCATCAGGTGTTTGCTGAGACCATCAGATCACCATTTGTGTCTATCCTTTGTTCCCAACGATTTCCAATTATCATCCAAACATGAAGAGCCTCAAGAAACTAAAGAACAATCTGCCACAGTACTGCGTTTTTCTTGCTGCACATCACTAAGTAGAACTTTCTGGGTTTCTGTTATATGTCTCATAAAAGTAAGTTGTCAACTGAACCGTAATACATTATCAAAAGGAACATGAACAAGTGTTTTTGTGTTTATGTATAACACACTGCCATTTTTGCTTCAGCAACCAGCCTTTCTTTTACGAGTTCCACAAAGACATTAGAAACCTTGAAGGAAGATGAGAGAGTCAAATATGATATTTGAAGTTTATGATGCATTAAATAAACTCCATTCTCCTGAAACGCTCCAAATTGTACTCAGAAGATATATCTTCCGTTTTATCTATCTAATCTCTCTATCTAAAGGTTCAGAGTAGTAGTGCCATAACATAACAATCAGTTAGAAGTTAGGTTGCAGTATGGACACATCTTAAAAATTAATGTTGTCAGTCAGCATTACAGCAGTAATTCATGATGGAGGATCAGTAGGTTATTTGCTGTCAGTCTAAAACAGGAGTGCTTGCTGAAAGTTATTAATGGGCATATGTCTAGCGAGTTCCTGTTTCTCACCTTTTGTGGGAGCTAGATCATATCGTTATATAGGTTCATTATTGATCAGGAAACAAGGATAACTTGCAAGGGAAGCCTGGCTTCTTCAGGTTGCTTGTATGGATTTTCATTTTTGGCAAATATCAGTCATCACTATGGTGCTCTTAAGCTCTTTTGCTTTTAATAAGGGAACGTCAGATTAAAATGTCCTTGCCAAAATTAATGGTAAAAATAAATCCAATCCACTTCTTTTCTTATGTCTCAATGACATGTGTTGGGACTTTTTTGGGACCTTTGTAAGACATGGTCATTTACGTCAATTTCAAGAATCAAGACAGTTATATTGCATAGAAACCAGGACTACAAGATGTAGATAGATAGATAGATAGATAGATAGATAGATAGATAGATAGATAGATAGATAGATAGATAGATAGATAGATAGATAGATAAATAAATAGATAAATAGATAGATAGATAGATATACGGTAAGTGCAGCCCTATAAGCCCAGTTCTGAGCATTCACGAGGGTTGATCAATGAGATGGGAGAAAGAGCGGAAGTCCTCAGCATGTTACACAAATACCCCATGTGAGGTATCTTTTACTTGCCCAGCACAGACACTGATACAAGGTGGCCATGTAGCCACTAATTCAAGGTCTCATCCGGGCAACATCCAGCTGGGAATTTGCTCTGAAGGTTCACTGAAAATTTTGGGTTCCTCATCCGGGGTTCGAAACGGTAACATTTTATGACATTCAGAAAAAGTTTTTATGACATTCAGAAAAAGTTTGGAGGAATGAAACACATGCAGTCCCATTAGGCCTACTGCTCTTCCTGGCTTTTAACTATTTATGTGTTAAAGAGCTCAATCACCCAATAACAGGTTTTATTCATTATTATTCCATGAAATCTTCTGAAACTACTATCATATTCAGAAAAAGGACTTTAGTAGGTGACGAAATCTCCCATCAATAGAGCAGTATGTTCTTTGCTCAAAATAATTACTGTCACTGCTTTGTATTGCCTGAAAATATTGGCGAGGAGAAAATGATTTAAACATAACTTGGGGAAAATTGTGCTGCCATTGGCCAAGCAGACAACAGGACAGCTTTCTATGACATAAATGCACTTGTATGTATTTTGTTTTGTAGGTCTTTGGAGTAAAAAACCAACACAAGAAAAAGAACTGTTGTAAGTAAAGTAAACAGAAACTCTTGTTGAAATTTGTAGGCCTTGGAATATTACCCACAGATATTTCAGACAGCGGCCTAGTGATTTGAAGAGAGGTCTGACATGCAGGAACATAAAGACTACCTGGAGAAAAAGAGAGCAAGGGTAACAGAGAAGAGGCGGAATTAGAGCTGCTTGCTGAGACCATCAGATCACCATCTGGGTCTATGCTGTGTGCCCAACGATTTCCAGTAATCATCCACATGTGAGGACTGAGGAGGCTCAAGAAACTCAAGAACAATCTGTCATAACACTGCTTTTTCTTGCTGCACATCACTAAGTCGTTCCGGGTTTCTGTTATATGTCTCATAAAAGTAAGTTGTCAGCTGAACCATAATATGTTATCAAAAGGAACATGAACAAGTGTTTTTGTGTGTGTATATAACACACTGCCATTGTTGCTTCAGCAACCAGCCTTACTTTTACAAGTTCCACAAAGACATTAGAAACCTTGAAGGAAGACGAGAGAGTCAAATATGATGTTTGTAGTTTATGACGCATTAATTAAACATATTTCATTCTCCTGAAGCGCTCAATGTTGTACTGAGATGTACTCTTGCATTTTACTGCATTATTTCATGCCTGTACATTTAAAGTGTGTATGTCGTCAGCTCGATCAATTGTACGTAGGAATCTTAGGATTATAGAACTAGGACTTGGAGTACAATTTTTTTAAATGTGGAGTGATGATGTGAGATTATTGAAAAAGAGGTACCTTGCAGATACTACAGACTGTGATAGAATAACTTTGGGTGTGATTAAAGAGTTGCGAGATGCTAGAGGCAGCCTAGTCATGATTCCTGGTTTTAGTTATACTGAGATCTGTGATTTTATTAACTTTACTTGTACTTTTTAATGCTTTTATTTTCATATATTGTTAAGTTTTTATGTTTATACATAGATTTTTATACTGTATTTTATCATGTCTAAACCTTTTATAATTATGATTGTAAAAGTGTTTGAATAAAATATTTTATATATATATATATATAGAATACATCGCAGGATATTTTAAAGGAACTTACTTTTGCCTTAGCGACCTCCATATTCACAAGGTTCAGAACAGTGCCATTATAGGTCATGTAATCCATTTCTGAGTGTAAAACAGGAGGCTTGCTGATTGTTATCAATAAGCATGAAATATGTCTGGCAAGTTCCTGTTTCTCACCTTCTGTAGGCACTAGATCATATGGTTGTATTTAGGTTCATTATTGATCAGGAAGTAGGGATAAGTTGGAAGGAAAAAATAAGGAGGATCTGGCTGCTTCAGGTTGCTTCTATGGATTTTTAAATTTTGGGCAAATACCAGTCATCACTAGTTATGATGCTCATTTTCTTTAAAAAGAGGAATGTCAGATTAAAATGTGGTTGCCAAAATAATTGTAATCTGGCAATGAGATGTCGATTCTACAGTTAAGGCATGAAAAAAATTCCGTATTTAGAAGATTCCCACATGATTTCCTCTGAATATAAGTATGATGTGATATCCCTCCTTGTGATTGATTAATGGAAAATTAAGAAAAATTATGATTAATGTAGGCCTAATAAAAAACGCTGTCTCACCTTGAACAATTAAGTCAATACATCTCAGTATTTTGAGCTGTCTCAGCTTAAAGCAGCTATCTATTTTAGTTCAAAGTTATTTTGCAACCATCTCACTCAACTATAAATGATTTCTTGCTCTGTTTTGGTGAAATGGATAAATTCTTTTTGGGCAGTCTTGGAATAAATAATTTCTGCAAGGGATATTTCTTAATAAGGTGTTGCTTGATTTAGGAATGAATATTTGAGGATTTCACGTGCTTAAATAATTACTGCTGAGAAAAACTCCAACCCCCCCTTTAAATTAAATGGTCATCCCCTTATGAGTGGGAACTGACTGTACTTGTAATTTGTTTTGTAGGCCTTTGGAGTGAAAAACAAAATGCAAGAAAAAGAACTGTTATAAGTAATGTAAACAGAGACTCTTGTTGGAATTTGTTGGCCTCGGAATATTACTCACAGATACTTCGGGCAGCAGCCTTTTGATTTGAAGAGAGGTCTGACATGCAGGAACATAAAGACTACCTGGAGAAAAAGAGAGCAAGGGTAACAGAAGAGAGGTGGAATTAGAGAGAGATATATTCGAACCTTTTCTCTCATCAGCTGCTTTCTGAGACCAACAGATCACCATCTGGGTCTAGGCCGCGTGCCCAACGATTTCCAGTAATCATCCAAATATGACGAGGCTCAAGAAATTCAAGAACAATCTGTCATAATACTGCTTTCTTGCTGCACATCACTAAGTCGTTCCGGTTTCTGCTACATGTCTCATAAAAGTAAGTTGTCAGCTGAACCATCATATGTTGTCAAAAGGAATACACGTATATGAACAAGTGTTTTGTGTTTGCATATATGTATAACACAATGCCACTTTCGTTTCAGAAATCAGCCTTACTTTTACGAGTTCCACCAAGATATTCAAAATTTGACGGTAGACGAGGGAGTCAAATATGATATTTGTACTTTATGATGCATTAAACAGATTTTATTCTCCTGAAGCACTCCATATTGTACTAAGATGTACTCTTTTTTTTACTATGTTATCTCATGCCTGGAATTTCCTGGAAAGCCTTATACGCTTACAGGTTTTTTTAAAGGACTTTACTTCCGACTCTGGTCTCTCTATCTTCAGGATCAGAATAGTAGTGTCAAAGAATCATCAAACCAGTTAGAAGTTAGGTCACAGTGACATATCTCATAATTTAATATTGTCAGTTATTGCAGTTTTTCATCAAGAAGACTCAGCAGATGATTTGCTGTCATTGTATGACAGGAGTGCTTGCTGAAAGTTATTATGAAATGAGCATGTAATATATCCAGCCACTGCCTGATTCTCACCTTTTGTGGGAGCTAGATCATATGGTTATATAGATCTTGGTTCCTAGTTGATCGGGGGGGGGGGGGGAAATAAGAATTATTTGGAAGGAAAACCTGGCTGCTTCAGGTTGTTGCAGGAAATATAGTTTTTGGCAAATGCCAGTCATCACTATGGTGCTCTTCTTTTGAAAGGGGAATTCATATTTTAAATGTCCTTGCCAAAATTTTAAAATTTCTATGGAGTGACGAAATATCGATTGGACAGTCAAATGAAAGTTTTTCATATATTAAATAGATTCCCAAGTGAAATATCTTGGAGATAATGTAAATATGATGTGATACTTTAGGGACTATCTCTCCCTCCTTGACTGGGTCTTATTAAATAGTCCCATCATGGACACTTGCTCTACATCTACATGGCCACAGAGCAGTAATTGTCGCCGTGACCTTTGTTAATCCGCTAAAGAACTGAATTAGCTCAGTTACAGGTTCCATCAACATTAATGGCAATTTATTAATGTAATAAAAAGGCACTTCTTTTTTTATGTCTCGATGTGTGAAGTTCTTTAATTCCATAGTTTGCTATATAATTTGTATTAGTCCATCGAAAGAAATAAACCATGCCTATGTTTTTGTGATTTGCTATAAAGCTGTAGATATAAATTCTGTATATTTTCAGGAGCCTTGTTTATTTTTATGGGTTCACATTGCAAAGATACTATAGAGAGACAATGAAAACACATTTTATGACTCTTTCTTTCTGACAATCATTATTTCAAGCCTGGATAGCTATAAGGTCGAGGGTTTCATATGGTATAGATTGATGTTTTTAAGCCCTCGACTCGGCTCAGCTGCCTTTATCAATCTTTTATATCCGTTGTAGTGTTTATATCATGTATGATATCTTTCTGCTTTGTGCCTCCTGGTCTCATAAAGATTTTTTTTTTTTTTTATAGAATTTATTTGCCAGCCAATAAAAACAAATGTAATGGTAATCGATACTTTGGATAGATAAAATATCAAAAATCAAATATCAGAAATTTCAGATTTCAGAGAACTATGTTCCAGGGTTGTAGGTCAGTTGATGTTGATAATTCCATTTCCTTTCATGCTTTTCTAGGGAGTTGTTTTTCCTTGCCACATATTTTTCTATGTTCTGGATTTCTTGTATTTGTCTGACAAGTTCTTCTGTTTGTGGGGCGGTATTTTTTATCATTTTGCAATAATATATATATAGCTTTGTTGCGCTCAGGATGAGGTCCAGTACCTTGTTGTGGAGGGTCCCAAATATGATTGTCATCGGTGTAATGTCCAGATGAAATCCTGTGTTCTGCATCGTCCATTCTTGCACGTCTTTCCAAATATTCTGTACTTTCTCACATTTACAAAGTAGGTGGCTGTATGTTTCCACTTCTTCTTTACAGAGATCAGATAAAGATACACAATGCCTATAACATGCAACAGCTGAACTGTCGTATTTATATTTTGTCAATATGTCTTTTAGAAAGCCCGGCATTGACAATATTTTGGCTCATCACATGAGCTTGAACAATGATTTGTAATATCATTCATCAATTTTACATATCTCACAAATAAAATGATAAGATGAAAGCACTATACTGCTTTTTTTTTGTTTTTGGTCAAGCCCACTGTTATAAAGAGGTGTCCAGCAAGGAGGCTTTGTATTTCCGGTTACTAATAACAATTGTGTTATTCTTATTCATATATATACACATATTAACACTAGAAGTATAATCTCAAACAAAATCATCGGGATTTTTATGGAAAGACGTTCATATAATCGATATCTCAAAATGCATCCCATTCCAATTAACTTTGGCAAGGATATGTTCTTGAATCTCACAATTCCTCCCCAAGAAGCAAAGGAGCATACACTGTTAAAAAATAATTGTCACATTACAGATATTTCGGGAAATTTTTTTTCCAGAGGTCTCAGTAAAGTTACAGAAATCCATTTGTGTGTACACTGGATATTTCTGTTATCACACAAGCAGTGTCTGTAGTGAATTTTCTGTCGGATTACAGAAAAATCAGTCATACATCAATGATTTGTGAAAGGTGTCACAAACACCAAAACTGAGATTGGCAATTTCATGTTTGCTTCAGTTCACACTGAAATCACACATTAATCTGCTTGTAGAAGTTTAAAGACTCTATAATACATAATACTTTTCACTACAAAACACTTTGGGACTTTAAACAAAATTTACTGAGGCATGAAAAAAGCAAGGAGACCCTGCAAACCTTTTTTGCAATTAAAAGCCTGCTTTAAGATCTATGAGAAAGAAAATTATTTGTAATCATAAGTTTAAAGTGGTGAAGCTGTTTTTTTATATGCTTTTCAAATCATCCTCCTGGTATTCATCAATAAATTATTACAGTCCCTCACTTTGATATAGAAAAAGAGTGGACTCTTGCACTTGATTTTTTTTTTTCAAATTAAATATTCTATTTGTCTATTGAAAATTATTTTATTTTGTAATATTGGTCATGGTAAATACAGCGATAGGTGTCCAGCAACCATTCTATTTGCTATCGATTGTCTTATTTATATGTTCATGTGTACTGCCTTAATAATGGCCCAATAAATAAATATAAATAAATAAATAAATAATCCCGCTGGTTGGTAACAGCCAACCGAAAGGATTATGTCTGATTTTCACTCTAAATTCAGTTATGACAAGTCAAATGGCCTTCTCTTGATCATGACTAATCAAACTGCTTCTAGGTTTTGGATTGTTTTCCATGTTGAAAGTAAAGAAGGTGACACTTCATCGGCTAACATGAGTCACAAAGTACATTTTTCACAGTGATCTGGTCCTCATTTTTTCTATATCAAAGTGATAGACTGTAATGTTTACTTTCAACTTACACAGATCAAATACTTGAAGTTAAAACCGGTGTAGACAATAACAACTATTTTAAATATATTGGCAGTATAGGCCTATTGAAATTTGTCATTTTACCAAATAAGCAAATGAAGCTTTTAAACAAATGAATAGAAAATATTTTGCAATTGCATCTCCCTTGTATCACCCCCCTTCCCACCAGATGAAGTTTTGTAATGATTTTAAATGTTATTCTTAAATATCGAGAGAAAGTGCCCTGCAAATTATCCAGTAACGGAACAGGAAGTGAGGCACCAGAGTGGATTTTTGTTGTTGTTTTTTTTTTGCCAAAAAAGGGAAAACTACTGTAAGCAGTGGCATATTTGGTGCTTGTGTGTCTGATGACATTTCGCAACTTTACTTGTGTTGTGCTGGTATACCCCGGATCAGCCGGGGCAGCTCTACCACCATCGTTTGATGATGATACATATGAGAAGACTGGGAGTCTGGAACAATACCTATTAATCCAGGGATGCCCAGGGTCTTTCAGTTGTTCCAGCATAGAATACTGGATACAACCGCCTCCATTTAATGTGCCTTGGATTCAGACTAAACGCAGAAATTACTTCTTAGAAACAACTGCGAAACAAGCAATAGCAAGCGATAGAGTGGACAAAAAAGTTCAGTGGCAATAAAATACCATTAATGTGGCATGGGTGACTGGACATTATCACTCAAATCAGAATTGTCTTGAATCACCAGTACATATTGTGGACAGCAGTTTCAACCACCATTAACCTCATTGCTGTGTCCCTGAATGGAGGGTGGAGGGGTGCTGTAATTTGCTTTACAAAAGAATGGTCTGCACGCAGTTCAATGATTTAGGAAATTGAAAAAATGAAATTGTTGGCATTTTTCACACCCAGGATTATTAGCAACTTATCTGTGTTAGTTTTGGGCTTAAATTCCATTAATATGTTATGGGATGACCAGGGGGGAAATTTACAGTTGTTGTCCTGGACCCTTGGGACTTCTGCCTCATGATAGTATATTTCTAATGAACTGCATATTGCTTGATCAACAACATATATATAAACCTAAAAAGACTTTCAGAACTCTCAGTGGTGCAAGGGACTGTAACCACTCAGTCAACCAACTTTGCAAAGTTTCTGTTTAATCTGGATCCAAGAAGTTAGGCAACACATTGTAAGTTCTGACAGATTAGTTTGTTCCACATCAAGCAATAATTTATGGTAGAACACATGAAAATGTGATATCTACTAGGCATAAACAGGCAAATTTATTGCCTAAAGTAGTTTATTCACAGAATTCAAATGTTACTGAGGAAGAGCCCATACCATGGATACAGAGAATAGCAAAAAGAGTCAGCAATCATAAATTTGATAAACATATGGCTTCAAATGTGCTCAGCTGTATGTTTATTATTAGTCTATCATGTCATTCTTCAGACATCAGTAATGAGATCAACCTTGCCATTCTTCAGATGCAAGTTCGATGACAATTGGAAGTTCATATGTTAATGACTCTAGAAGCCAAATTTCTGACAACACTGACATACACAACCTTTGATGAGATTCACATGCTCCATGGCATTTTTCATTTCGTATAAAATCATCTTTCAGCAAGATAAACATTTTTGCATCTCTGTGACATATAAGTCCAAACACAGAAGCACACATTTATCACGACTTTGTCATGTAAAAATATTTTGTAAGACTTCATAGAAAAATAATTCAGGTTAATAAATATGAAAGCAGGTTGTTTAAACAGTTTCTATTCAAAATCTATGTTTTGAAATACTCTGTAAAAAAACTGCACAGTGCACATAGTCACTCTCAATGATCACACATTGTACAAATCATCAATTTCATGATATTAAAAGAACCTGCAACAAACTTAGGACAGCATTATCATATCATCTGCCAGTGACTTTTGTTGTGTTGTCATTTGTAAGTCTGGGGAGAGAGCGGTTTAGCTCAGTCAGTTGTGCGCTCAGTTGCCAATCGCTGGGTCCTGGGTTTGATTCACAAACTGGCCAGGTCACCTGGATTTATGTTGACCAGCAGTTACAATGTTCCTATGCCTTATTCCAATGTTTTTCTCCAAGTGTATAAATACAGGACATAAAGCCTCATCCATTGTCGTGGCACTTCTGGTGTATCTCCTGAAAAGAGAAATTACAATTATAAGTACACAACTAATCTTGTCAATGATTTGTATGTTTACCCTTTGTTTTCTCATTAACTAACACAATCACTTGAAATAGGTCTGCTGTGACTGTGACTGAAATACTTATAAAGCAATAATTTCGGTATTCACATAATTTAATAGTCCACTAGGACAATAAATAATCATATTGTTTCAAATTAGTAAACAAATTAACAAGTGAATTTTCTTCCTTGTTCGATGATTGCTTCTGCTTTTCCAAGATATCAATCACCAAGTCTATATACATGAGCAAACTTAATTATATGCCAAAAATGTTCATTAGTCAATCATAGATGTGAAAAACCATCACTGTTTCTTTAATAAGCTGACATATTACTTAAAACTTATCAATTATTGATGTCATGTAAAAACTAGAAAATCGAATGTGGAAAACACTAGAATTATGAGCTTCTTTGGAGGGTGGAATTACAATTTTGACACAAGTTTTTTCTAGTAGCACTCATTTCACATCATGCCTGAGGCAAGTCATGACATAATTATTATGGGGAAAAATCAGTGATGGAAATGGAAAATTTTCGTCGGGGGAGCTCTCGGCTCGTGCGGCAGTGGCTCGCCATTCTATATTTTTAAAATGGAAAGAATTCTTCCACGAGAGCATAAGTTTGGCTAAAAATACCATGAGGACTGATAAAGTAACATGATAGTTGTAATTTCACCACTTATCATGAGGGGAGCTGTAGCAGGGTACAGCTCCCCCTGTTTTTTGGTCAAGGGAGCTCAGCTCCCCCGAGCTCCCCCCCCCCATTTCCATCACTGGGAAAAATATTGTGAAGAATAAAAATCTTGCATGGTAAATCATGCAATTATGCAAAAAATCCCAGATTAAATTCGACAACACAACATTTCAGATAGGCCTATGCCTGCTGCAACTATCAGCAATGAGCCAGAGTGACATAGCCTAATTAGCAATAATGTTGAATGAGAAATATTATTGTCCATATCCTCACTCCTCAGCACATCAAAGTTTCGACAATAAAGTTAATTTTTTAATTAAACCTGTTGTAGTATATGATTTACCAGCTTTTATTGCGTTGCATAGTAATGGGCACAAAGTGTGATGACCTTCTTTCCTTTTTTTCCGCTGCATTATTGGGTGGCACAACTTACCCTGATCTCCCCTTTGTTGATTGGCTACTTCCAAATCATTCACATAATTTTTTAAAGCTTCATTTAAGCACCTGCATCCACATAATAATATTATTTGCACTTTTATGGTAATTAGGTGATTCTGAAAAACTACATCTGTGTTTCATGTAGGCCTATGTCTTAAAAAATAAAGAAATCATCTCTTACCTTTCACTGTTCTCAGCTGTTTAGATTGTAAAGTACAAATGAGTTCCTCCAAAATTGATTTTATGATCGTCTTTTGTGTTTCTATTCAGTGGTGTGATTGGAAAACTGTCGAAGAGATTATTAAATTGTGATACAACAACACCTTATTTACAATGGATGAGGCATTTCAAACATATCTGTACATGTACTTGTAAAGCCAGTTCTTGTACAGATGCACGTGTAATTAAGTTCATTACAGATATGTTCTGTTGGCAATTTGCCAACAGAGAAGAGTCTGTAAGCATTACTGAAGTTACAGATTTCCAACAGGTTTTTCTGTAACCTAACAAAAGTTTCAGTACCTCTACGCAAAATTTTTAACAGTGTATGTAGTGATAACTGGCATTTGCCAAAAATGAAAATCTATACAAACAACCTGAAGAGGCTAGATCCTACACAGGTTTTGTTCCAAGTAATCCTTGCTTCCCGATCAATGACTTTCCTAGATATATGATCCAGAATTGTTGCAGTAGTTCCTTTAGTACTAGAGATTTTATTTATTTTTGTCTGTTTTATTGACTATGTTTTTATTTGTTCTTTTTTTTTGTCAAATGTGACCCCTTATAGTCAATAAAGACCTATATATATATATATATATGTAAAGCTTTCAAAAAGACATATTGACACAAATATATGCCATTTCAGCTGCTGCACGGTTTCCACTTTGGGGCATTGTGTTTTATGAGATCAGGATGCAGGAAGCAAGAAGGGATCATACCGACATATAAACACAACAATGGATATAAAACAGATGGAGGCAGCTGAGTCAAGTCAAGCCTTAAAAACATCAATCTATACCATGTGTAACCCTCAACCTCATAGCTCTAGTGCCATACAGGCTTGAAACAAAGGAAGTGTCATAAAATTTATTTTCATTGACTCTTCTATTTTTTTAAGGGAAAGTAACGTCATGGATGGTGTTGCATGCTTGTGAAGTTCCACTTTGAGGGGTTGGTCCAGAACTGCAATGCCATGTTAAAAGGCTCTGATGCACAGTTGAAGCGGACTCCCATTGGCTAAAGACTGGGGAATCTGAGACAGCATAAAATGACATCACAGCTTGTGCCTAATTTACATTTGCTGCTATGCTAGGAAATAGGGATGCCAGCTGCAACATCAAGTCCATCCATGACATCACTGTTCTGTAACCTTGATAAAAACTTGGATTCCACGAAAGTATGACAAGGACTGCAATAAATTGCCCTTAAAGTAGGTGGAACTTGTAACTGTGCTAATTAAGCTCTTGAGTGGACAACTAAAGGTCACAGTGTACAATTACTGCTGAGCGGCCATGTACGTGTAGATGTAGAGCAATTTATTTTGTTCGTGATTGGACTATTAATTAGACCCAGTCAAGGAGGGAACATATCACATCATACTTACATTATTTGGAATCTTCTTAATATGGAAGATGGTCATGCCTTAACTGTACCATCGATATCTCATTGCGAGATTCCAATTAATTTTGGCAAGGACGGTTTTAATCTGACATTCCTTTTTTAAAAGCAATAGAGCATCATAGGCATTTGCCAAAAACTTTAAATCCATACAAGCAACCTGAAGCAGCAGAATCCTCCTTAGGTTTTCCTTCCAAGTTATCTTGCTCCCTGTACTGATCAATAACGTACCTAGATACAACCATATGATCTATAGAGCCCCCTGAAGGTGAGAAACAGGCACTTGCTAGACATATTAATAACTTTCAAGCACTCCTAGTTCACATTAAAAAAAACCTGATCCTCAAGTATGAATTATTGCTCTAATGCCAACTGACAACATTAATTTCTAAGATGTGTCACTGCAACAAAACGTCTGATTGTAATGTCGTGGCACTTCTTCTCCAAACCTTAAGATGGAGAGATGGAGGGAGCAGAGGCGAAGCTAGCTCCTTTAAAATACCCTGTGGATGAATGGCTATCCAGGCATGTAATAACGCAGTAAATGCAAGAGTACATATTTGTACAATTTGGAGAACTTCAGGAAAATGGTATCTATTTAATGTGTCACAAATTACAAATATCATATTTGACTCCCTTGTCTTCCTTCAGTGTTTCAAATGTCTTTGTGGAACTCATAAAAGTGAGGCTGGTTGCTGAAGCGAAAGTGGCATTGTGTTATACATATGCAGTCAGACAAAAACAGTTGTTCTTGTTTTTTTTTTTAAAACAGAATCATGGTTCAGTTGATCCCTTTTATGAGACATGTAACACAAACCCAGAACTACTTAGTGATGTGCTCTGTGCTGCAAGAAAAAGCCGGTACTGTGGCAGATTGTTCTTGAGTTTCTTCAACCACACTCTAAAAAATTTCAGACAAAATTGGTTTTTTAGATTCAAAATGGTTTTTTGAAAAACCAAATTTCAATGCAAAAAACCAAAATGGATTTTTTTAAAAATCCATTTTGGTTTTGCATTGAAATTTGGTTTTTCAAAAAACCATTCTGAATCTAAAAAACCAATTTTGTCCTGGTATTTTTTAGAGTGCACCCATACATTGATCATCACTGGAAATCATTTGAGAACAGACTCATGCCACTCAGCATCGACACAGATGGTGATCTGATGGTCTCAGCATACGGCTGATGAGAGAAGAGGTTCTCTCTCTAATTCCACCTCTCTTCCTCTACCCATGCTCTCTTTTTCTGCAGGTACTCTTTATGTTCCTGCATGTCAGACTTCTGTTCAAATCACAAGGCAGCTGCCTGAAGGGTCTGTTGATAATATTCCAAAGGCAACAAATTCCTTTGTTAAAAGTTATAACCAGTCTATTTTTTTGTTTTCGTTTTTCACCCCGAAGACCAACAAAACAAAATATGAGTGTATTTAGTCCACAAAAGCCTACTTTGCCAATGTAATGGTAACCCAATATTTCCCATGATATTTTTAAATCATGTTCTCCTTGCCATTTTCTTCATTCAATGCAAAGCCGTGACAGTAACCATGTTGAGCAGAGAACATGCTGGTTTATTGGAGGGAAATTTCATTCTCTTTTTTTTTCTGAAAATAATCTTTTATTTTCAAGAATATAGAAGTCTTAGAAGATGTCATTGATCAGTAATGAACTGAATTGCCAGTGAATAATGATCAATGATCATCATTGGCCTTAAGATAGGAAAAATCATGTTAATGGGCTCATTGAGCTCTTTGATGGGTGAACAATTAAAAGCTTCAGTGAGAATTTCTGCAAGGTGGCCACGAAGAACATTATTTCTACTTATGGGGATACAATAAAGAACACTTCATAGTTCAGAAGATAAATTTTCAAATCTATATAACTCATTTGAGGATCTTTATCATATGAACGAAAGAGAATGTTCGTGCATTATATTTTCAATCAATATCTGAACATGAGATCCAATTAATTTTGGCAAGACGTCTTCCAATTAATGAATCGTCTGTTTAAAACAAAAACACATATTGTGATGACTAGCATAATATGCCAAAAATATAAGCGGAGAAAACTAAAGTAGATCATTCGTCCAAAGCTTTGTTCAAAGTAATCCCTGCTTCCAGATCTGGCCATATGATCTGGTGCCCACAAAAGACATGGAGCCGGCACTTGGCAGATGTATGCCCATTTATAACAGCAACTATCAATGAGAATTCCATCTTGTATTGAAAAATCGCCCATAGAATCTCTGAAATAAATAAATGATATACAATGGACCAATGACATTCTTACTTGATGTAAGCAAATACATGTATATTTTGTCATTTTTGTGACCGATATGGACAAAAGTTAAAGTCTCATAAACGCAAAAATTAAAACATAAAAAGATAGAGGCACCTGGCAACTTGACAAATCCGGAATCTCTGACCTTATGGTTATCCAGATATAAAACAAAAGATTTTCGAACAAGTGTACACTCTTCTGTGAGTAAACTATAAAATGTGTCAGGAGAATGGAATCCATTGGATGGGCTATAAAATCCCAAACCTCTAGCCATCTTAATAAGTTAATTTTTCATTTGAACACACAAATGTGTCTTTCAATGGGCTTAGAATTATTTACTTACAGATATATTATAATGATATACAAAAATCCTTAAGAGCCACCATAAACAGCTAAACCCTGCACTCTAGTAACCCTTGCTTCCCAATCAATAATGAACATAGATCTATACACATGATCCAATAAAAGATGAGAAACAGCACTTGCTAGACATATACATCCATTAGTAATGACAACATTCAGCAGTCATTCTCATCATGTTCAGAACAAACCTCTCATTTTGATTCTCTGGTATGAACAACTGTTTTAATTTATTATATGGCAAAAAAATAATATGTTTTGGACGTGTTTTATAATGTGTAGTGGAGAATATAAAGCATGCAAGATTAACACATTTGTATAGATCTGCAGAAGGTGGTTAGGTAGGCAAATTTGCATGGTGCCTTCATTACCAATCAGTATGACCTTGATATTTTTAACCTCTTAATGATATTTTGGTAACAGCTGAATTAACCATGATGATAATATAGTTTGGTGTTTATCAATGTCTGTCTTTCTAAGACATAATTAAAATTGATATCAAATGTGCTGTACTTTTCATGTGCAGCATGGTTATTACTTCAGGAAAACAGGAGCGTCATGTTTATATTTATGAGACCAGGAGGTATAAAACAAGAGGAGGCTAAATATGGATGTAGAAAGAAACAGATAAGATGGAATTAGAGAAACAGTGTCTCCTGTCAGCTGCTAACTGAAACCGTCATGCAGATCACCATCTGTGTCTATGCTATGTTCCCGGCTATTTCCAGTTGACCTGATCTTCTTCTTGAGAGAAGGAGACATAAGAAGGCAAAGAGCTGACTGCTCCAAATAGTTTTAGGTTTCTATCTCATAAAAGCAAGTTGTCAACTGAACCATAAGTCTGTTGTAAGGAACATAAACAAGTGTTATGGGTGTGAGCATACAACATATGCTTTGGCAGCCTTACTTTTACGAGTTACCCACATATAACAGAAGTCCCCCCCCTCCACACAAAAAAGAGGAGAGTCAACTGTAGCAGCAGAATTTAATGATGCATTAAATGGTTACAATTTCCTCAAAGTGTTGTATTCTGCCTATTGTCTTCTTTTTTTCTGCAATGTTCCTAAGTCTTGTATAGGTAATAAATAGGTATCTGGATCCACAAGGTCGAGGATTTTGGCAGCAGCTTCAACATTTATTTCACTGTGAAAATTGGTTTGTGAGTCATGATGTTCCATAGACTATTTGAGGTGATGTTTATTTTACTTGAACCAAAGGATTGTCTGTGATTTTTTTCTACTGGTAGGTGTTAGGCCGACATTTCGGTCACAGGGCATCAGTTTCAAAGCAGAGCTGCTATTTGCGCTGCAACAACTTGTCAACTACCCATTCTGGTTCTTTTATTTTTTGTGAACACAATTTCATTGAATTTCAGTACTTAATTTCTCTGAGGTTAGATTATTTCAAATAACAATTCCGAAAAAGGTTTTGCAAGATTCTTTATGACAGACAGACAGGCAGACAGATGTAGTTTATTTGACCAATATGATTGTTTAAAATAATAACATAATCATAATATACATAGACATAAGTTGGTCTAGGAGGCATGCCTGTCAACGACCCAGTTTTCCGGTGTTTATCAGAAACAGATCTGAAAAATCGAATTTTCTTTCATTGTGTATTAGTTATTGACAAGATAAGATCGCCTCCTCCTTTTCACTGTACAGGTCCATTCCTGGTACTGAAGAGGTGTTGGTACTGGATCGTACCGGTCCCAAGCGGTCTGGTTCGCAACACAATTATGCATGGATAGTTAAATGGCATTCCTTTTAATTAAGGCCACATTGCCATCTATAACTCCCGCAATGAGAAGTCAGAATGATTGGTGCATGCATGGACCTTTCTTCAGCGGTGGCATGAGTGCATGCACAGAGGTTATAAAAATGGTACACCAGGCCTTTTCATCAAGCTCGTTTAGCAAACCCAATTCTGAAATCGCACAACCACCAGCTAGTTGCACAATAAAGCAAAGGGAAAGTTGCATAAGTTTTCACAGTTTTGCAGCATTTTGTGTTGGATTGTCACACACCATCTCGTGACTTGGATGGATGCCTTGTCTCCCACACAATTCTGTGATTGCACTGACCCAATGGGCACCCAGGCCATCACAAGGCATCATAAGACATCACGAGGCATCACGAGGCTTCTCCAGGCATGGTGCACAGGACACTGCATAGCATTCCCTTTCTGATGCTGCTTCACCAAATGCTTCACCAAATGCTCCACCAAATGCTCCACCAAATGCTCTAGCAAATGCTCTAGCAAATGCTGGGGAATGTATAATTCACAATGAGCGTTTTGTCCCTCTGGTCTGTGGGAGTGAGGCATATCACTTATCAAAGGGAGCTGTGAGCTCTGCCATTTGCTTCCTCCCTTGGTCTGAGCTATGCCCATAGAAATACATAGAACGGACATGAGGCTGTATGAAGCCACCTCAAGATGAGGTCACCAAATCCACCATATTGGAACTGCCCTGAGACATGACGTCACAATGGACTAATTATGATGTGACATCATGCCATTGTTATAAGTGACATCACTGTTATTGATGACGTCACAATACCATTGTTTCAGGATACAGGGCAGTTCCAAGATGGTGGATTTGGTTGCTTCATCTGCCAGAGCCTCATGTCCATTCTATGTATTTCTATGGCTATGCCAGAGCTGTATCAGCTCTGTGTCTATTAGTAACACTGCTACCCAGTCCACACAGCCCAACACTGGCCCACATGGGCTTGCTACAACTCAAGAGTCATCCATTGACCAGAGATTCAGTGTGTTGGCCTTTTCATGGCCGGTTCGCATGCAAAGTGTGACGTGCCGAGGCCACTTTGACCGGTCAACTCACCCCCACATGGCGTAATGGTCAACAGAGCACTTTGCAGTCTGCCAGCAAGACCTGAGCCAGGCCAGATTGTTGTCAGTGGAACGGGTCCACACCTGGGCACCCCTCTGCAACCCATTCATCAAATGCTACTGTGTGGTCTTCTGGCTTACCCAACCTCTTTAGAGAGAAACTGCTGAAGAATCCTCCACACCAAAATGCCTAAATGACAGTCAAAATCTAAAAGCTAACTGCAAGTCATATCACAAAATGTTGTTGAAAGTGAGGTAGGACAAAAACAGGCTCACTAAATCCAAATTACAAAAAACATTGACCGATGTATAGCCGACTTGAATGAAAACAACAAATTAGGCCTATATATATATAATATAATGTAGAAAATCTTCAAATGTTTAAAGATAAGAAAATGACAAACGATTGAATGGTGGCACCTATATTTTGGAAATCATTCAGCAAAAATATGTTTGACTCTTCAAAATACAACTTTGCTATGGACCATCACTTGAAAGAATCAGCCAATACAACCTTCTTATTGCCTCTGTAACCTGCATTCATCAAATAGGTTTTGTGCCCAATTATTTTGCATGACCTACGTAAATATAATTCAACATAACATTGTGCAGCTGTGAATGCCTAAAGGATATACGTAGTAACTCACAAATATTCACAAACTATCCACAAAATACTATGATCGATTTTGGCTTTGCCACCTTAGTTTTTTGACTTTGACAAAATAGCCTACTTGACTTTCAAGTTGTCTTTTTTTTCATATTAGGTTTGATTCTCATTGGCTAGTGGATATTAGACTGGAATCTCATTGGCTTCTCTGTCTGCCCAATGAGCATGCAGCCAATTATCCACTATTCAATGAGAATCCAGTCTTAATTGTGTCCACTGGCCAATTGATCAGTGGATGTTAGGTTAGATTCTGATTGGCCAGGATATAAGGATGTATTCTCACTGGATAACTTCACTACAGTAGATATTAGGCTGGATTCTCATTGGTCAAGATATTAGGCTGAATTCTCATTGGTGAGCTCACTATTATCCAAAGGGTTGGATGATACTTGGATCTTTATCAAAATCTGCAATGATATAATTGGGTTATTGCGAGTGACTTGGGTATGTATCCAAAAGGGATTGGGGTCTTGTGTCAAAATCCACAATAATTAAAGTCAGTTAAATTCATAATGAGTGATTCAGGCATGGACCCAAAGGATATAGAATTTGCCCAAAGGCCCTATAATACATTCCCTTAAGTCTCCAGATTTTGCCAGAAGGCCTAATCGCCTTGCCCATATGATAGTGGTACAGACCTGTGTTAAATGGGGGGGGGGGTGTCCTCAACATGTTGCACATTTACCCCATGAGAGATCTTTTACTTGTGCAGAAAAGACACTGATATACCTTGGCGCAATCTAACTTGACATCCGAACAACATTTTGCTCATGAAGGTCCACTCAAACTTTAGGTTTTCCGCTGGGGGTTTGAACCCATGCAGGTGAAGACCTTTAAAGGAGCAGGAGGACTGGACGGAGCCTTAACCACTCAGCCATCCAGCTGATCTAGAATCCCCACTGAGACAAATCCAGATTTATTTTCTTTTTATAAGAATGTGCTTTGCGGCATCAAAATTATCAATTAGGTACAAAATGTGCCAAATCGGGCAGAAAAGAGCAAAGCCTATCAATTGATGACCATCACACCTCAGACTGAAAAGCTCTGAAAAGAGGACAGAGAGAGAAGGAGGGGAGCTGGCAGAAAGCCAAACAAGAGCAGAGGTATCTTTTAGCATTGTTCATTTGTAATCCAAATCAACATTCAGCATGCAGCCAGAAAATGGCAAATCAATAACACTCGAATCAGGCATCAGATCAGATACAGGCCAACCCTTAATCTACCATCAATCATGCCCTATATCATACCCAGTATTAGTACAAATTTATAACTATGAAAAAGTATGACATGACAAATGTAGGCCTACAAAACACAATGACACAAACTTTATTAAGGAACGGTTCAGAATTTATGACTGGGGGGGGGGTGGGAGTTTTGGCCGAGGGGGTACTAACTTTTCACACGTATTTCAAGGGGGGGGTATTAATTTTTGACAACACTTCCAAGGGGGTAAGAAATTTTAACAAAGAAAAAATGTTTATAAACTCATCTTATTTGGACTTTTTTACGCGCGAAATGACGCGAATCTGTACGCGTGGCCATGTATAACAGTATATATGTATGTATAGCTTTGTATATCGAGGGGGGGGTACTAAAAATACGCGTGAAACCTAAGGGTGGGGTACTAAAAATCCCCCCTGGCTCCATCCTGACCAGGAAAGAAATTATTACATTGTCATCAAACGTTGCATTATGCCGATAGCGCGCCTCTGCCACGACAGCGATAATAGCTCTCCCGACAAAAATGTTCCATTTCCATCGCTGACTTGAATATTTTGCCCCCCCTGGAAAATTTCCTAGCTACGCCACTGAGCAGTAATGATATAGGCCTATATTTGATCTGCATATATTTAAGAAGATTTCCTGCTGAAATAGGCCAAAATAAGCCCTATACTCCTTTTTTTCTCTCAATCTTTTTTGTAGGCTACTGATTTATTTTACCAAAATTCCAAGTAAAAAAAACAAACTTTAATAATATAATGTACCTGCTGATCAGCCTGCCCCACTAAGAGCTAAGATTCTCTGGATTGAGCATGGGAGTTTTGCAAGGAGCTTCTCTTGTTCTTTTATTACGCACGAGGTGCCGCCAGGCACCAATAAAATTTTTGGCCCTCTCTTGCTTAAATCCAGAACTACAAAAATGCAATAAATAACGATCTTGATCTTGATTGGCTAAAATTCTAATCAAGTGGCAGACATCATCTGTTGCTAATTACCAGCTGAACATGCCATCGAAATTACTTTTAACAAAACGTTCTAAAATGGCTCGATATTAGTCCAAATTTTCACGATTTAGGGAATTTTTGCAGATCCAAGAATTGGTCACGTGACTGGTCTATTTATCGGAAGTGGCTTCATGGATCTCTCGTCATGAGGGGCTAGGCAGTTTCTGTCTCTTTTAGACGCTCTTTTGACATAATGTAGCTTTCCTTCTCAATTACATCGTATCTACATCTAGGAGAAGTCGTGGATCGAAGATCTGGGCTGCCATGGTGCCCGTAACTTAGTTTGCAGCTGAGGAAAAAGCCAAATCGAAATCGCGACTCTTCTCAAAATGGCGACTAAAAACGTCAAAACAACAAGTTCTTTTGAACCACTGGGCAAGATGCCTTCTAACACCTTAAAGGTATGTGCTGGTTGGCTTCTTGTAATGTCATTTCGTGTTGAATGTTGACAGTTCTCAAAAAAAATCCGATCAATTTTCCAGTGTCATGTCTGGGAGATCAAAACAGAGGCAGTGATTCTGTGTATTGCCAATTGAAGTTTTGGCATTGTGCTTCACTGAGTAAAGTTGATGTCATTGTTTACACATCCAGCATGTGTAAGTTTAATCAGTTGTTGTTGGTCTAACTTACAGGGCCACAATGGATTGTCATTGGGCCTTATTGGCTTCCCATTGTTGTCTTAATTATTCCTCAGCATAGCTAAACAAACAGATGAATTACACCTCAAATCAATGGCACACATTCACATTGTCATTGCCCTCACTGCAGTGGTAGATTATCAAAATTAAATGCTATTGGATTGAGTCATTTATTGGTTATTGTCTAATTGAAGCTCAGAATGTGTTTTAATTACACCAAAGACATGTATGCAATTGTTTAAAAATTGCCACCAAAAAAGTGTAAAAACTTCTCAGAGCTTCTGTGGTATGTTCTGATCATCTGTGACCACTTATTAGTAGTGATCAAAAGACTACCCGAGAGTGATGTATCACAGATTAACTTAATAAGTTTTGCTATCCAATTACTTTCAATGACCTGACTTTACATTTCTTTATTTAGAATTAAAAAATTAGTTTGTTTGAAAATACAATATAGTAGTTGAGGCTGTACGTCTGTATGATGAATGTTTCTTGAACTAAATACTTTGTGACACATCTTTTGCTCTTTTCTTTTCGTCTTAATAATTGCCAAGGACCAAGGTTAAGCTTTTAAGAGTGTTAAAAACTGCTCTATTTTTTTTTCAGCGGCATCCCAAAATGGAACTGAACAAGGCTGATCTGCTTCGACTGCTGAGTTACCTTGAAGGGGAACTGCAAGCCAGGGATGTAACCATAGCCGCCCTCAAGGTCTGTGCTATTTCTACGTAATCAAGCATTCCAATGACACTTGATATGTTTCAGCTGCCAAATTATCTTACAAGTATCAATTCAGTGGAGGCTGTATTTGTCATCAATATCTTTCATTGTAAATGGTTGATCTATTTATGGGCTGTCTTCGTTGATCAGCTGGGCCCTGTTTATATTTGATATGTGTATTTGGGATTATCTTATTCAATCCGGTAATTCAGATTGTTACAAAGAGTGGTTTTGATAACATAGTTGACTCAATATGTTAAAGGGAAATTTTATTCTTTGACTGATTTCAGTGATTTGAAAGATTTCAGTTTCATATCGGGAAATTTTGGCTTGAATGTTATGAAGTTAAAATGTTGTGATGTAAATTTGCTTGTCAAGATTTTACCAATGCCTGATTGATAAATTTTGATATCTTTCTGTTTTGATACAGGCTGAGAAGGCGAAGCAGATGCTGTACCAAGCCAAGTACGGGAGATTCGGCCTGGGGGATCCATTCCTGGCGCTGCAACGAGATGCAGATCGTCAGAAAGACAACAGTTTTGATGAAGCTGCCGTCAAGGCCATGTATGATAATCAACTAACGCAACTAGAGAACCTCATTGCCACCCAAGGCAAAGCCCAGCAGCGGATGAGGGAGCAATTAGCAGCCGTGGAGAAGAGATACCACAAGGTGGGTCACTGTGTGCTCTAATAGATGCATGTTGTGTTATTGTGGAGACAGTCACTTACCGTATATACTCGATCTGAGACTGCCCTCAAATTGAGTCATCATTAATTAGCAGCAATGTCAGAGTTGATAGAGTTCCTTGTAAGACATTTGATTTCTTGTACCATGAAAACAATAACAGTACTACTAGATACTGTAAATACTATAAGTTGACTTCTGCAGTTGTTCTATATTTACATGAAACAAAAGGTCATTTCAAATGATTTCAATTTTGTTTCTGAAGGAGTTAAAGGACCACTTGATATTATCAATGACCACTTGACAAGATCAGTATTGATTTTGTCACAAATCAATCAATGAACTTACAACCACTCACTACTACAGACTCTAAATATTGTATATTATCTTGTAGTCTGTGGTAAGGTCACAACCATCCGGTTGTTCACCTCTATGACAGTGTCCCTTACATTCTTGATAGTGCAATGTTCAGAATTGTGTATTGTCGCGATGTTATTCATCTGTAACTGAAAAAGTGTTTATCAATCTGCTTTCTGATGTGGCAGGGTTGTATGAAAGAAATTAAAAAATGATTTGAAATGATTTTGCAGGTTCTGGCAGAGCTTGAAGATGAGAAACGAAAGCACGCTCAAGACACAGCTCAAGGAGACGATGTAACTTACATGTTGGAGAAGGAGAGGGAACGCCTCAAACAGGAGGTGAGGTGTACTTTGAAACTGGTATTTAACGTAGGATAACTAGGATGTACATTGTGATGTGTTATGGAATAATGTGCAGGAGGAAGCAGGTCCTTGTTTGCTGATTTTGCTTAGTACAAAATAAAAATTTGTCTGCATTTTAAATCTAGAAGACCACAATCAAATTAGAGTAATAGTGCCAAACTAGTTTTGCTGGATCCACGAATTGGAATTGTAAAAGTTGAATCAACATTGTATTTATGGTAAATTACCGTTCAGGCACTGTTTTGCCTACACAGGTACATATGACGCAAGACCGCAAGCTGAAATATTTCGTTATAATATTAACTGATAAATTGTTTTGTTGCAGGTTGATTTTGAGAAGGGGCAAGTGAAGAAACTGGAGAAAGATCTGAAGAAAGTGAACGTGGCGTTGGAAGAAGAACGCGCAATCTCAGCCAAACACAAACAGGTGGCCATCATGCTCATTAAGGACAGAAAACGATTACTAGAGCAGATAGCCGACTTAGAAAAAAGGACTGTAGTAACAGACCAAGAAAAGAGCCAGGATACCCAAATATCCTTGCAGTTTGAAGCTGCCATGGAGAAACACTTATCTGAGTTTGACATTGAACGAGAGCAGTTGCGGGGTCGTCTGGCCAGGGAGGAGAAGAAAAATACAGATCTGTACAAAGAAGTGAGTGATCTGTCAGCTCAAGTTGACTCTTTAACGAAGCAGCTGTCAGGCAGCGGGCATCCTCCCAGTGGCCACACGAGCCGGGAGAGGAGATCGGACTCTGTTATCGCTGCTCCTCTCCCCTCGGCGGACTCTAAAACTCCCCCTGCTCCTCAAAGTGATGGTCCCAGCTCAGGTCTGCCGCCTCCCGCCACTAAGGTCCCTCAGTTGACGAACAAGGTGTTCCGAAACACCCCTCCCAGCACGCCTCCTGAGGCGAGGAGGGCCTCCGAGAGTGAAAGGGCAAGCCAGCAGCCACCTGCGGGTCAGCCCCCTAGCACTCCTCCTTCAAGTCAGCCCCCTGGTGGCAAGATACCCACGCCAGCTCGCATTTTGCCACCTGGGAGTGACTCTAGCGTCAAACGTGCCATCATGCAGTTCAGCACTACATCCCCGACTAAGGAGAAGTCAATCCTGGACAAAAACGCGCCTTCTGAGAAACCTGCAGATTCATCTCCGGCTGTGGCCGTCACGCCAAACAGCACGGGAGGGACCTCATCTAATGCTGTGGGCGTCGGTGGCGGCTCTAAGGTGGGGAGCGTGGGGCAAGGTAGTCCTGCCTCTTCCTCTAACTTGCCCAGAAAGACTGGTGTACTAGCAGGCCGTGGGTCCCCGCCCCCTATTCCCCCTAACAAACCAGCGTATGTGCCAACTGCCGCCCCGCAGGGTGTCAAATCCTCTCCGCGGTTCTCCTCCTCCAGCCCCTCCATCGCCAAACCTGCTCCCCCCACTAAGTTTGGCATCACCATTTCCAAAGACAAAATCACCATATCAAACCCGGAGGCCGCAGTGGCCTCCGGGCAGAGGTCTGTAATTGGTGGAGGGAGCGCGGACGCCGCGAGAAGCCAGAAGCCATCCCAGGTACGTCTCTTGTTGCCTTTGCGCGGCTAATAGCCCCCGGCTATGAAGGCTGCAGTTGAGGCATTTGGATATGGCAACATGAACACCTAACTTAACCCCTCACTCAGTCCCCTGGTCTTGGTCTTGAATGAATGAATGATTTCCTATCTGTTCATTTTACTGGTTTTTGTTGTTGAAGCATTCAAAAGTTTTCTGGCATTTTGAATTTTTGACCCAACTGTTTCTGATCAAAATCACCAAAACTGACATGACATGAAAACTATCTCTTTCTATCTGTACATACTTTATATCTTAACAAGAAATAACCTTTTCTAATTGCTAATTTAACTGCAGAGCGCTGCTTTATGCACAAACCAAAAACTTCCATACTCGAGTTTTGCAACCTTTTCATGTTTGCGTTTTGCAAAAAGTTGGAAGTTCAAGTTGTTACTGCAATTTTTCACAGCAATACCTGTTACATCATGTTGTGCTTGGCTGTCCAAGTGGTTAGTACTCAAATTTAGGCTGAAGAGATATTACGTAATTGAGGCAGCATCTGTGAAATGATGATCTTATCCAAAGAGAGGTTACGTAATGAAGAGGCCACATGTGTTCCATCTTTTGATCACCTGACCAACAGCTGCGGCTATTTATAATCCTGATCTAGGCTGTGTTAATATTAGAACACACGTAATTCTGGCAGCCTAGTTTACGTCATTTCTGAATGTTATATTGTTCTAAATTCAATTGATCAAGCCATGAGTCAGCCGTCAGTGAAGTAGTGCTCAAAAGTCAACTTTTGAAAGTAATTTTTTACTTATTGTTCGGAAGATGTCTTTTTCAATTACCAAACATAGCCAGCCATTGTGGCCCTCAAAATTTTGGAATTTTCAAATATCAGCTAATCAAGACGCCAGTCATCAAATTGCAACAACTTAGCCCTAAGTTGTGGTTAGTTTAAAGTTTAAAGACCAGTTTTAGTGGGGTATTTGTTAAGTCTCATGTTCTCTATCCATTTGTTTCTGTGCAGTCTTATGTAATATGTATATAAATTTAAATGTTATATCCTTTGTTGTCTATGTGTTAATGTAATTTGTTTTTGTAAATATTTGTCTTAGTCGTCTAGATGTAATTAGCTTTTTGGCCGTAGTTAAGGCTGTAAACTGTGAAAGACAACAGTTAGAAATAATTATTGCACTGCTAAATTATATAGTTGTTTTATTAATGAGTTTTAATCAGTTTATATTTCTAGAATTTATTTCTAAGATCACCTTCATTTTTCTTTCACAGAATTTAAAAATTATCGCTAAGAAACCAGTATGTGGAATTTGATTTTAATCTCTAATTTGCATATATTAATTAGCATATTAAGAGTAACTCAGCCTGGCAGCCATGTTTGGCCTATGCAGCTAAAAGCATGATGTTCCATCGCACAATTTGCATATCGTTCTGTTAATTGCTTCACTTATCACTTTTTATTTGTCATTATCACTTCATTGTAAATGCTCTCTGCTGTCTCGAAATGCCAGGAATTTTATTGATGATTCTCTGATCTTTTTATCCGTTTATGGAGCTGAGAGCTTTTACTTTTTACCGTGCGTTATCTTAGCTATCTTGGTTACACTTTGCACCATTCTAATAAAATAACACTGTTCTGTAGCACTGTCTAAAATGCTTCATTTCTAAAGGGCTAAGGTTGCTCTTGCTTGCCTAGTAACCAACGTCACACAATTTAGCATTCTCTCAGAGCTTTTCCAGTCTCTATTGTTATATTTAAGCCTTAGCAGCCAACTAAATCAACCTCTTTCTATGCAGACGTATTACTTTTAGACTGCTCATTGAGATATAGCATTTATAAGAATGTTTGTAATCCATTGCAATTAGTGACCACTTATTGATAATTTGCCTCCTGTTAGCTGTAATTGGTTCAAGATTGCGACTAATTACACCAATTTGAAGTAATTAATGTTATATATGACTTATATTTCACAATTCTTGGTAAGAAATTAAATTTTCTTGTACACCAATGACTGCTACTTTCTCAAATAAGTGGCTCTCATATTCATCTGTTCAATATGTTCTTATGCTAATATACACTGCTTATTATGGCTATTATATATTGTGTATTTAGCCTCATGCTGGTCTGATATACTGTATGTTGTCTGACATCATCCTGGGACCACGGAAGCCTGCATATACATTCATGATATACATTTCACAATCAATGATTAGTTGTTTGCAGAGTGAAATTATAGAATTAAGTCCCACTTATTAACTCGTACTGAGTGTTCTGAACTGTTGTATTGATCAGAGGTTCAGCAAAGCAGCATATTTGCTGCATCAGCATTGTTAGGTGTAGCCGTGTAATTATGTGGGAGTCGACCTTGAGGGTTTAACCTGATCGTTCTGACTTATAAATTAAATACATGTGTAGTATATATGTAATTTATGTTATGACTCAATGCTACTGACTCTGATCATATATGTGATGCTAATTCAGCACACATGAGCAGCTGCTACCAAAGGCAGATGTAAAGATGAAATGATAAGGCTAGGAGTTCACACCAAGATAGTATCACAATTTTCACTGATTATGTGTTACATTTAGTATTCTGAATATGATGTATCATAGTAAATGGTCATTAGACAAACAAGCCATTAACAACATATGCAGACACTTTTACAGAAATAGACATAATGATGAGATGAAAAGGCTGCGAGTCCACACATTGGTTCTATGACTTCTATCACAATCATATATACAAGATTCCTAATGTGGATGTAACATAGTAGATGCTCATTAGACCGTAAGAGGAGCAAGTCAGTAAGTCTCTTAAGTCCCTATGATTAATTGTTGGTACGTGATTGCACCTCATCTAATAGTGAGTACTCAGCACTAAGCATGCTAAGGAGCATGGAGCAGCCTCAGGTATACAGTCCCTGCTGACTCAGCAGCCGCAGCAGAAGCATCTTAGCATCCCTCAGCATCTCTTAGCATCCTCATCACTCACCTTTGTTTCTGCAGCTCAAGACCAGAGTCAGACCAGAGTCAGCCCAGTCAAGAGCTATGAATTAACCTCCTTCACAAGCAGACTGGAGCAGTCCCAATCTTAGCCATTGTTAACAATGCAACACTGAACAATGCTGAAGAGTAGTAAAATTGTGGTACTGCTCAGAGTCCCTTTTTGTAGTAGACTCAACTATTTAAATGCTATTTGTCGAATACTCTTTATAATATTTGTGTGGTGGTTATTGGTTATTGTCTTATTGAATGAGTGTAGTCGCAATAGTGCAATGCAATTAAGATCACTGGATGATATTGGTTAGACTGTAATTAGTGATCATTATCGGACGTTTTATTAAATGTCATCCTTTTAATCACTTTATATTCCTGGATTTCCATATATATATTATGGCCAATGTGGCCATGTCTAAGTCTACTGCTTTATCTGGACATTGGTCAAGAGACCTAAGATCTTTGTTATCTGTCGTCATCTCCCAGATTCTTGCAGAAATTAAAAATATAAATGGTCAAGGTTTTAACTGTCGTTTCTATAGCATTGCCTAAGTAGTCCATAATCAATGTTCATATTAGTTTACATAGACTGAAAGCTGCGTCAGATACTGGCAGCCTCTGTAAGTTAACATGTTTAGTCAATAGATGACATCAATAGTTTAGAAGTCAGTACAGTAGACTCTATTTGAATGGATATTGAATTAGATCATAGTCATCAATTGCAAATCAAATGCCATTGCTAAATGCTAATCATTTCGAACCTTCGGGGAGGTAATATTTGCAATCAGATGTCATGGCATGTGGCCATATCAATGATGATTAGAATTGATGTTAAGCTTGATTAGCCTGATGCTTGTAGTCTAGAGATCTCCAAGCCCTTTCAATGCATTGGTGCCTGTCTGATAAACTCATAACTAGACATTTCCTAAACTGCTAAAGAGCCTTTGTTTGGTATATCTCCCAGTCTCATCAAATTGTTTTTAAAATGTGTTAAAACACAAGTCAAGTTGTATAAAATTTAGGATGTGCTGAAGTATTTCCTGGATACCATGATTGCATGACAACTGACGAGTGCCAAGTTACACAGATCAAATTGTCAATGTTCAATTACGGCTGTCACTGTTGTGGTTGTGTTAGAAATGTATTTTACAAGTGTAAATATCCTGTTTTATCAGTTTGATATGTGTAATAATGATGTTTCAGGCTTTCAGTACACAACTTGTGAGGTTTGTGATACCGTATCTGCTTGAATTTGTGCCTCATTCCGATTTAAAGGCCCTGAAGAAACATTGAATCTATATGATGTAAGATATGTGGTAAAAAAACTTAATCAGTTTAGTTATGTAATGGAAAAATAAACCCTAGATTAAAAAAAAGCTCCTGGCTACCAGTCGAGGAAATACGGTGTTGAGACTGAATTCAGTAGTGTTGACAGGGCAAATATGAATATGTCTGAAATCAGTCCATATGTAAATCAGTCCATATGAAATCAGTCCTTATGTCATTGTAATGTGTGAAGTACTGAATTTGTCACTGTCTTTTATTTGAGGGAGTCTTAAAGTTTGATATATTATCTGACATCATATATCTGTATTACTTAAAGCCACAGAATGTGCAGAGTGCTTCACACTGTCTTCTTTGTCTTGTCTAGTGTTTTGAGCACCTGTCATTCGCAGAAGTGTCCACTGGCCATGTACTTAACGACTTGTTTTACACGAGGTCTTCGTTACTGCCATATGAATTGGGATGACCTTGCGACAGTCCTTGGATCATAACCACACTGCCATCTAGTGGCAGATAGGAGAACCATTAATCTGCTTACAGAATATCCTCGTTGCAAGACAATTGGGCCATCCTTTCGAGGAGACTGCAATTATGGTTTTAGTTTTCTACTTGAGTGTTAACTGTGTTCGATATAAATTTGTTTCATAGACTTATGTATTGAAATGCACATAATTTTCTTTATCATTAGAATCATTAGTTTCCCAGTGTTGGGGAATCCTCCTTTTCTGTGTTTGAGTGGTCGCTCAAGAGGGTGCAGTGACTGTGTGGTGGTCCCTGCATTATATGACCCACTCTTACAAGATCATGCCCCACAGAAGACCGCTTTATGGTCACAGCAAAGGAAGTCTTATGACGCAGGAACCTCTGTGTAGTCTGTTGTTAGGCCAAACAAGAATTCATCCTTATTTTCTGTTAAGATATGAATTCATTGTCTCATTGCTGTGTCGTCCTCCTTCTCTAATTATCCATGTCAGTTATAAATGCAGGACATAAAGCCCCTATCATCAATCCATCCTATTTCCCACTTTGTAGGTCAGAAAGAAGGGTTCTCAAATGGCGGTATACACTGTATTATCTCAATATCTGTTTTGAATCTTAGGAATGGTCTTACAAAAGAGATTTCCCTGCACCAACTTGTGTAATACATTATAGCATGCAGGTGACTACACCTCACTACCTCTGGGTGTTTAGACAGATTGTCCTTTTGGCGGTTGCAAGGTTATTGGTGACAGCCATAGATCATAGGCTCATTTGTCCCGGCCTCTTATTGCCAACTACAAGGTAGAGCAAGTACAGGCAGATTGTTGAGAATTTAAAAGAAAAAAAAGTATGAGATCTCGGCTTTTCTTTTGAATTTGGAGCAGTTTATGGTATGCGAATACTTTAAAATGTACAATCTTTTATCTTGTTTATATAAAAGTTAAAGTAAGAATTGTTGGTTGCAGTGGTTTTCGAAGAGCTGTCCTTACCATTAATTTCTGTCTAAATAATTCAATTTGATCGATTATCATGTCTTGAATCTAATTTCTCTGGTATTCAAATTCGAAGATTGATGGCATCTCCATCTCCTATTCGGTCCTTGAGCAGTTGGGTAGAAATAGTATTGATGAATTTTCAATGGATCAATATTTTAGTATTGCAAATTGATAATTGCTCTTTAAGAATATTTCTGATGCCTCATTCAGGTTTGGTGGATGGTAGTTTGCTGTTTAGAGTTGAGTGGTGTGCTAGGTTTGGTGTTGAAGTTTCTCCTTGTTTGTTGAATATTTGACTAGAATAAGCTGAGAAAAGTTTGTGAAGAGAAAGAAAAGATGAGAAAGAAGGGAAAGAGGAAAGAAGGGAGTTGAAAGAGGGAGAAAAGAGTTGTAAACTGAGGAAAGAAGCAAGAGCAAGTCGAGGAGAGGGGTGAACCAACGAGGTGTAGTACAGGTCTGCTGTTGATGTTAGCCATGTGGGGATTGCTGTTGCTCCTGCCTGGGATTGTGGTTGGATTGAGGCCAGCTTGAGACTAGAATGACACTCTTCAAATTAAAAAAAAAAAAGAAAAGAAAAATTCGGTTTATTCTTAGTTTGATGGCATTGAGATGTATCTTTTTAAATTCCATCGCAGTTACTGTGTATAAATGGCATATTTCCAATATTTTTTGGTTAATTATACCCCCACTACAATAGAGCACATGGGTATGTTTATATAGGCTTTATTTTAGCACCCCAAGGTGGGCTATGTCAGCCTCGTGTGTATTTTCACTGTGAGAGGTGCTCTTCAACCAGCCAGACGAGACTGAAGGTGATAGACCAATAGAGAGAGATAGGAGACTGAGACTTGAGAGAGACTGGGAGATGAAGGTATTACAACTAGACAAGCAGCTCAGAATTGCTCAGTCAGTGCACATGTACAACTGCCAACTAGACAGTTATTTATACTCAAAAGCTAGCTGCATGCACCGTACATCATATTATATATAAGTATTGATTCACTATTGATCCCTGTGGTAATTAGACAAGCGGTGTCCCCTCTGAATAAGAGCGCCTCGTTCAGATATTAACTCCGCGTTTTTGCCGTTTGTCTCGACATGCTCCGCATTTGATCTGACATGTATGAACAAATATGATGACCAAACTTGTTTACTGTTTATCTGCTACTTGTGTCTCTAATCATAGAACTGTTATACTCTGTATGTATTTATAATTCTGCTCTTCTGTTTATATGTATGATATGGTAATTGTACCCATTGTTTTGCCTTTTTTTCAAATGAGCTACAAATTTAGATGCATTTAGATATTTTTTATACTCAACAGTCAACGTTTTAAGTAGCAAATTTGCAAATGCAATTATCTGGGGTAGGGTAGCAGACTTGTTTGTATGGGAGTGACTTGTTTTTCAAATTGCTTGTTTTATTATAGAAGGGATATCCGACAGTGAAATATCGTTTGTAGTTCGAGATTTGGTTTTCCTATATTTGATGATGTTCTGATAGGAAAACTGTCCTTTGCACGTATCATGTGTGTGATTCTCAAGACCTGTGTTTACTGTATCAATTGTCTCATATCTTCCTTACATATTCCCAAGTCAATATGTCATCCTATTTAGTAGTGGCTGCAAATCATGCAGCGCAATATAAATCAATTTGGGTCTAGCTAGTGTCTTTGCCATTCAATTTTTTTGGCAAATGATGTCGCATAATTTATGTTGTGAACTTGTGATGTTTATCCACGAACTTAATTGGCATAAACAGGTGTACAGATGTAGATTCACTTGTGAACAGGTGTAGATATATCATAACCTGTTTAGCATACATCGATACATGGGACAAGTAGGAGATACATGTGGACTTAAAACGCCATGAACACGATAAGCAAATGTAGATAAATCAATATGTCAGTTGATACATTTATACAGATGTAGACTCTTTCTAAACACATACCACAAATAGAATATCAAGGAAATGTAGATGCTGATAAGATTATGCAAGCACACTGAAGATGCAACAGGTGCAGATATGTGAATGCAACAGGCATAATTTCGATACATTTATACAGATGTAGACACTTCTAAACATTAACCATGTTAACCTATGAGCAATATACCATTGTGTGATGCAGGTGTAGATTGGGCTTGATACAAAATATACAGGAGTAGATACTCCCTAAACAAAGCTTGGTATGATAAACAGATGTAGATACATTTGTAAATACCATCAACATATGATACTCTGATACTTGAGGTTGGTTACTTTAGTAAATGAAGAATTCTTGTCAGCACAGCTTGACTTGTGTTATTAATGTCTTGATTGTCTTCAATTCTGTGTTTGTGTACTGATGCCTTGTAGATAGACCTGTCAGACTGTCAGTGTTTAGAATTTGTGACAGAAGATACAATACATGTATTTTGAAAAAGAAGTTACTTCAAACTTGAGCAAATTTCACATGATTTTTGCTTTGATTTAAAAAGAAAATCTCACTTGCACATTAAGTCGTGCTGAGTATGTCCACATTTTAGCTGAGTAATATCTTTTGTCTACATTTCAATGCATCAGCAAAGAATTGTCATTCTCACTTTGTACCAGAGTCATGTGATCCAACACTAGCTTACAATGTTGCTGCAAATGTCAAACTCCATCAATATGTGTATAGTGTGTAGTGTTAGTTTGCTATTTCAAGTGTGTACATTGAATGTTCACGCATTCAAACATTGACTGTACTTGCACATGTGTATTCAATTCTTATGTTGATTTATAAGTCTCGTACACATTTAATTTGAAATTTATGATTTATTGTTGTATTTTACATTTTCTTTAATTTGCTGTATTTCATCATTCTTTTGATTTATTGCATATTATGGTTTTACATTTCTTTATCTTCATTTCCCTTTCCTGCTTTCTCATGGGTTAAATTTTATTGAAAAAATTGTAAGATACCTGTAGACATTATATTCCTAGACTGAGTCAACACATGTATGTTCTGTGAGTTATATCTGAATACATTGCAAATACCTGTGGCTGTGACAGCACAATTAGTATTAAGTTTAATGTATCACACATGTTTTATCAGCGTTTTCTCAAATTACCTCAACTGCTGAATATATCATTTATGACCATTTAGATTCACATGTTTCGTTAACATTTCAGTACCTTTAGCTACATATGTTATTCCATTATTAGTCTGGTCTCTCATTTTGATATAATATTTATGTATGTAGCAATAGATAGCAACACGTAGGTGCCAATAGATATGTTGAGCAAACTGATGCACTGACTGCTACACTCTGCACTGCACTTCACACCTGTAAACAGAGAGGAGGTTTTTGCTGATTTTTTGCACACCCTCCGAAAAGTGAAAAGTAGCTCGGTGCACTTTTGATGCTGTGAACTGAAGTGAACTTCTGTGAAGAAATATTTTTTAAGTAAAAACTTCACTTAGCATGCTTAGCAGCTTTGCATTGTGACTTCGGATGAAGCAGTTACATGCGTGGAAACTAAGTGTCTTGTCTGCAAATTGCCGGAGAACAATTTTCTCAGATTTTCTCTCCTTCCGTAATGCATATAAAGTGGAGGCAATGTCCGATTACATTTCTAAACTTTGCAAGAGACACTTAAAGGAAAAGTTTAACCATGATGATGCTGGATTATGCCAAGATAGTTTTGTTTTCAAATTGCTCCTGATGTGTGAGTTGCCTCTAAATAGCCCACACTGGTGCTGATGGGGCGTAAAACACAAACTCACTCACTCACTCACTCCTGATGTGTGATGCACTGAATTAAGTGCAATGTTTTGAGCTTCTGTAGGCTAATTGGGAGTGCCTGGTAAAGACTGTAAAGTTTAACTGCACTATAAAGTTAAATTCAAACTTTTTAAAGTGCAATCATGTAGGGAGGAGTAATCTGCAACTTGAAAACTCACTTGAAAAACTAACTTTATCCTTCTCAAATCCAGATGTTTTTCATTTGCATATTTTTTGTTACAGGTGTGTTGAGACTGTTATTTTCTTACTTCAATGATGGGATATATGTCTAATGCATTGTGTATTTCAGCCATAGAACAATGAAATTACAGAAATTTTATTTTCAACATCACATTTCAACACTCAGGGAAATAGACTCAGACAGAAATGTAGAGAATAATATATTATCATAATCAATGGGAAAATTTGAAATCAACAAAGTTTGATTGAATGGTTTGTGAACAGTCAATTTTGAGACATTCTCATGGGAGGAGTTATCTTTGAATATTCATTTTTATGGTGATTCTTGATTACCCAAGAACTGTAATGTGTGTATCAACATGAATACGATTTTCAAAGAGTTCTCAGCGATTGTAAAGTTTTTCATTTGGTAAATGCCTAAGTGTATCAATCTAATTATTCTTAAATCAGTTAAAGACTTGATTTTGTAAGTTGTAATAATTATCTGGACGCCTCTGGCGTCCAGATACTGTCTCACAACGGCCTACTTCCTTGTGTTTTTCAGTTTCCTGTTGGCTGAACATAAGACATAGTGATGTACACAGTAAACCCATCAAACTTACTTTATGTTGCACACACGTGATCCAAGTGACTCAGACTGATATAGCAAACAGATAGTGGATAGATCTACAGATATCACCCGGTGAATTGGTCCTTAACACCGAGAATAGCTGGAAATCTGTGTTGCAATCATGGAAAATTGACTGGATTCTAAATAGGACAATGTACTAGAATTATAACTGATATACTGTCCCTATGGCACACCAGGGAGGGGGGACCAGTCTACCAGAATCTGATATGCTTCAGTGCACACCCGTCATCAACATGCGGTAGCCACCTAGCATGCAAAATACGCACTAATGCTATTGGTTGAGAGAGCTATATAGATTTGCCGGTGTTCAAAAACTAGATCATTAGATTGAAACTGGCATGCATAAACAATTTAAAAGGGGGTTAAAGAGCCCTAAAGCTATTGACCAACTTGTGACCGACTTATGCTCAGACAGGATGAACTGTTTTACAACCATGGCCTCATTCACACCTCCTTCTGACCTAAAGAATGGCTTTTTGAGGAAGCATACTACACTGGTCCATTTGTTTGACAATGTATAGAAACAAAATAAAAAGAATTCTCCCATGATGCATATATGTTTTAATAAAGTAAAGTGTAGTATACATAATCAAATAAAAGTTTTACTTTTAATTTGAAGTTTATAAACTTTATACAGTGTACTTTTAGTAAATGCATGACAGTTACAAGGGTAACTGTCATGGTAAATGTAAGCTGCATATGCCTATACACATACACATACAGCAAGATTGTTGGGTAATTTGAAAGAGGTGTGAAAAGGGGTAAATACATTTACTCTGCCCTTGGTCCATTTTTCTAGGCCAATGTGCAATGAAGTAGGGCAATAGCCTCAGGGCTCTTTGACTTCGTTTAAATTATGTTATTGCTTTCTTTCTCGAACATCTCAGGTTTTATTGAAATCATAAAAGTGGGTCTGCTTCATGAAGATGAGCTTAAGATGTCCAAAGCAATGATGAGCTGTGGGTGTGTATCTCCTCTGTCAGCTTAACACAACTATTTCAAGTTGTTAAACACACAACTCCATCACACACAATCAAAAAACTTCATGCATCGCTATGTAGCAATACATTTATTTCTCTCTCTTAAGGCCCATTGGCCACTATGCCCTGATAACTTCTGACTACTGCTATTATAATTCAGCCAATCAGACTACCAGACCAATATTATGTTACAATGTTCAGGTCAATTATCAGCGTCCAGATATGCAAATTGCAATTTGCCTTCTAGTTTTGGAAGGGTATTTAGCACGCTGAAGACAAGAATCTGATCATTCCCATGAAATGCAAAGAGTGGAAGAGAACCTGCAGGAAACGGTTAACACGGTTTACATGAGGGAAGGCTGGTCATCAAGTAGATCATGGCTAACTGGAAGTCTGTGCTTTGTACGAGGTGAAATCTGGAATTCGTCAGGAAGCAATTGCTAGTCTGCTTACGAGAGAACTACAAGAACAACTACAAGAACCTGACCTCTCTCTCATATCCACCTGTGTACATTTAAAACGGGTATTCTCATGATTCTTGTTATGAGATTTTGCTTTTTGTTCCTTCGCAATTTTGCATTACTCTTGCAGTTCTATTCATGCTCTGTCACAATGGACAACCCACAGCATTCACCATTCATCCCGGTTCATGAAACATACATATCATGTGTCGGGTGAATCTGTTGAATAAATTTGAATTTATGTCACTGTGAATTGTGTTACATGCAACACAATGATATAGTTGACAGTTTCTGATTTTTACCCATTTTGTATATTGTAGCTTGTAAACTATCTTAAATCTGTCTGAAGTGTAAAAGTGTAAGTGTCATATACCAGTAGTCAACCCCAGCCCTATATCATGTATATTGTAAATTTCTAATGAAACTGAAATTGTATGATATATTAGTGTGTAAGCTCGCATAGCCCAAGGGCTGTTGATATTACAAGTATTGATTTTAGTCAGTGCATGATTTGTGGCTGGTGTAGTGTGGGTTTTGTCTATATGAATATATGAATTGGGTATGTAACAATAATTAATTGAGTTTCATCAATTCTTTCTGATGCACTGTTAAGATAATGGTAGAGAAGATGATCTACAGAATCAAGTTAGCCTGTCTGTATTAATGCTATATTTATGGACTTCAGCAGATTCTCTAGGTGTATTTATGTTCCTTGGTATTTCAAATTAAGTTTAATATCTTGAGCACTATTGAAGTACCACTTGGCTGCATTGAGCAGTTGAGCAGTGCTGTATGGAGTGTATTCTGCAAAAAATCTCTTCATATTTACATGTAGAAATACTCAGTACTGTGTATATGCATCGCTGTTTGGCATTCTGCTTGTAGTGCAGCATTCATATCATTGTACAGATACATTTTGTACATTGCTGCATTGATGTGACTAACCATTCTGTGAATGTCAGGGAGTGCTGTGACCTTGGCGTAGCCTTGGAACAAGTTGGAAGCCGTGCTATACCTGTCCGCTCTCTCCGAGAGATACGGCGGATCAAGTTGCTTCATCTCAGGGACAATTGATGGCCGAGACGCTGACACCGTCTTCTTTTTTTCCTTCATTTTCCTAAGCGAGGAAAGAGAAAGACTTCCAGTTTATGTTGCTTTGAATTCAACATATTTCTTTCGCTCGCTCAGTCGCTCACTTGCTGTTTTGTATTTTCGATTTTCCTCATTGTGTGTCTTTGATAGTCTGATAAATTGACTCATTTAATGTCTGGAAATCTAAGTGAGTCTACTTGGTTAGGCTTACCTTGACAATGATATTATATTTTATTATTTAAGCTATGATTGTAGATTCCTTCTGTATTTTTCATACAATTTATTGTTCAACATTAATCTTGTAGCTCTTTAATAGTAGAGGCTGAATGTCTGTCTATGATTTGACTCCTAGAGGAGTCTGGCACATTCCTTAACGAGTTTCCTAATGTCTGTCTTATTATTATTCCGTCTGCTGTTTACATGCGGTTCGGCAATTTGTTCAAATTGAGGTAATTACGGAATTATGGTTGACATTTGGCATCTGATATGGTTTTGTTTTCTGAGAAGCGGTTACATTAGCGAAGACTGGCAGTTTCATAACATAGGAATTACGTATGAAGTGTTAATGCGTCATCATTGTATGGCTACTAGGTTAAGATGAGTCAAATATAAGCTAATCACATTGTCCTCCTAGGCCTCCCATGAACAAAATTCTCAAGATTCTGCATATTTGGAATATTTTAAAATTTAGATGATTCCAGTTTATAAGATGGAGTCTGAAAAAGGAAAGATTCAGTTTTTCCTCCAATGCCGTACTCTAAAATCAGAAAGAATTCTGATTATTTAATTATTTTTAGAGGGCTTGAGAGTCACATATTTGCTAGTCATTACTTTGTTTTTAGTATTCAACAATTCCTGTGGCGTCATGTTTATCGAACCTCTGCCTCGATAAAAGTTGCCACTTCCTGTGATTGTTAGGTGGTTGGATGTTCAATTTTAATTTAATTTTGAGGTATCCATGCGTTTGTTTTAGCAATTTGCTGCTCTGATTTGTTGTAAATTCACTGATTCTGATTCTTTTTCTTACTGACTGCTGGGTTAACCACTCACAAGGGGTTAGAACAATTGAACCTGTTTAGAGAGTAGTGTTATGTGGTTAGAGAGTACTCTTGAGGTTAGTTTAGAGAGTATGGCATGCAGCGCCACCGATGGCAGACATGAACATTGGATGTTCCATTCTGTAACTTGTGCTGTGTGTTCTCTGACTCATGCTCCAATGCCTGAGCTTTGTTTGCCCTGGTGTTTACTTTATCTGCGTCCAATTCTGTTGCTATGGTGGTTGTTGGCTGATCAGCCATCTTGCATTTGCATCTGTTGTGTTTGTTGTGTGTCAAACCGCAGTTGCCCATCAATTGCTCTTCAATGTATCGCTTTGTGGCGTTCTATCATCTCTTTCCTTCTGATCCTCCTGAAATGGGAAAAAGTGGTTGCTATGAGTGTATCCATGGTAACCAATGTGTAATTATTGTGCCTGGCCTCTGTAGATATATTTGCATAAACAGTTCGGTTAAATCTGAAACTTGTCTTTGTGAATATTTAGTATTTGTTAGATAACTTGTAACCCGCTGTATGATTGTAACGTTTTAAACGGCTCTGTGTAGCCGCTGAATAAAATTTTACAGCCGATAACAATTTTTTTGTTTTGGCAATATTGTCGCAATAACATTTTCGTAAATGGGATTTGCAGATTTGATGTAATGCCGATGTCGTTCATTAGCCCAATTATTAGGATCTTTACCGAATTAGTTAATTGGTTAATTACAATGTATTGCTGGGGATTTCTCTTCATTCGTCAGTGTTTAATAATTCAAATGAAATTGTGATGGGGAATTCATTCAAATTTATGGATTGTTGTGAGATGTAATGGATTGGAGATTGTAACCGAATCATTGCGGTATCATAACATGTGAATTTGAAACTGTAATACTCCTGGATTACTCCATTGTTGAATGCTTGGATTGTTCACTGTTGTAAGCTGTTCAAACTTGGGTTTGCTATACCTACAGGCCTATAGATCCTCTGTTAGTCATCAATCAATGCCGTTGTGACTCATGAGTCAGAATTCTGCAGAGGTGTCTTCGAGAGTTGGTCGCTGAACGACAAGAAATTGCTGTCGTGACATGAATTGTGTCTGTGACTTAAGAATAAGACAATAGATAATGTGATCTCTGTTCAGGCTATTAGTCTGTGTGGCCTAAAGATTAATAGGGAGTGTTTGAAGCTGCTCAAACTGCCAGCAATAAAGCACCAATGGAGCACCAATGATGTAGAGTGGTAGACTGATGCAACTCAGTACTTTGGCCTTGGGTCCTGTATGGCTGCTGCTGCTGCTCTGTGTTGCTGGTGCAGCTGGCCTGGCTGCTAAGTGATGAAATTAAACAGACTAAGCAGGTGTTGTTTGGTGCGACCTGTGCGGAACTTGTGTTAATCTCACTAATCTACAACATTTATGATAATATTTATAACATATATGTTATAACGTTGTGTAAATGTTGCATAAATGTAAAAAAAAATTTCCATATTTTCAATTAGTAACCTCATTTATTGTATATTAGCTGTTTCAATTACTCAAATGGTTTGTCTAGTTTTTTGTGTAATTTTGTGTTTATCACCCACATGACCTAGGGTATCTGTTCGATTTTGATTAACCGTATCACACCGATTGCCAGCCATAAGCTTCAGTATTTCACATTTTACTGTGAATCAAAGATCAGATTATCTTTTGTATCGGAGAATATTTCAGAGATTCTGAGGATTGAATTGAAAAACAGATTGTATTTTCACTTAATTTTTCTAGTCTCTTTACCACTTGTTGATGAAACTAACCTTATATGAATTTGATGGAACTTTGCCGAGCAAATACGGTATTACGTTTCATTAAGTGTAAGGTCATAGCTCCTGTTCGGAGTGATGCGGGATTATAGCAGTATTGCATGTTAACCAGCAATGGAGACATGTGAATATAAGGCTATTGTGGGTCTCTCTTGTGTGTTGATTCTGCAAATCATGAGATAGCCAAAAATTGTTACCAGCACGTTTCATCAGAATTATATTGGTGAAATTACCAAAGGTTACCTAATGATTTGCATGTGCAGTTTGTATGGTTAGAACTAAAAACAGATTACTGGTACTTGTAATGTGCTTATGTTAGAATTTAACCAATTAAGGTGTTTATATGACTGCCTGCAATGAATAAATTGCAGTGCGACGAAAAATGCAGTCTCAGAACTGTAGTCATATCGTTCTTTTATAGCTATTAACTTTTTCTGCTTCTAATTTAATCCTGTTCAGACTCACAGTTACTGCCAGGCTGGAAAATTAATATAATTAATTTCAGATTAAGTTTTACATAGTTTTAGTTGCAATCTGCATTTCCAAACAAAGGCATTTGCATTGAGGAGGCAAATGAGGTCTGTCCTGCAATAACTTTGCTTTAACCTGCTACTCCGGTGAATCCAGTTTGATTCATTTCTGCTTCATAACTCATTTGATAAAGGGTTCTTGATTAATAAGATATATGGCTTCATACGGTTTTAATTCTCTCGCTTTTGGTTGAAGTTGCTGAAGAAGATTTCTGTAAAGATATATTAAACTTTAAATTTACAAGAGTTCTATTTATTTAGTTATTGATTTATATATTCGTCATTTAAACGCATAGTCAGATATATTGTTCAAAAGTTCACATGTATAAATTTTAATGTCATAGATTATCATTATAAGTTGTGCTTTTAGATTTATCTGCACTTGTCAGGTCATGTTTTATGAGTTATGTTTTCTTGACCTTATCTGCTTATGTCAAATAATTGCTAAATGTTTTCTTATAATAATTAACTTATTTGTGAAACTGATCTTTTCCATTTTCTCTTGCAGGCCACAAAGGCTAGATGAGGACTGTTCAAACTCAAGTTGTGAATTCCGAGTCAAGTTTTTCGAAAAGAACTCTAAATAAGAAGAGTGGTCCAAAAGAAAGATGAGGAAAGCTACAATGTCACTAGAAGGATACTGCAAGGTACTGCAAGCTAAATCACTATATGGAGTCCCAGATCTGTAAGGATTATCACTACAAGGAAGTCACTAAAGGAACGTTCGTCACTACAAGAACAGATGTTTAAAGAAGTGTCGCTGCAAGAAAGTCACTACAAGAAAGTCACTACATGACGACATGATCAAGTCTCGAGTTGCACGGTTCACGATCGCACGGAATAGATAACTCTCGTTCACTCGCAACTCACAACTTGTGGATCACTTTGTGTTCACTGACAGTCATACTTATGGGGTGATTACGGTCCTCCTTGCAAGGTGACAACGGTCATCTTTATGGGTGACTTTAATCTTACATGAACAACTAACTGTGTCACTAACTGTGTCATGACACTTTGAGAATCAGGAATATTTACGAATCAAAATCTTCTGGTCTTTTGTTGAGTTACGGACAGATGTCTTTAATCGTGTTAATAGACTGTCCGAGGAGTTAATAAAGATAAATCTCATTTGTAAAACGTAACAGTCGGAGGTTAGCTAATTAATGCTTAGCATGTAAACTAACTGGGCTAACTATTTTTTTGATATACAAGATTTGATTTGTATGAGATACAATAAGACTGATAAGTTAGATCAATGGGTTTCTTTGTATATTGAATCGTTATATTTTGTCCCTGGTTGCATTTATATCGGTTGAGGTCTAAAGAGTTCTGTCGGACGCTTGCCAATTGCAGCACGAACAAAATTTATACACGTGGTGATCGGAAGAACAAAAAATCTTTACATAACTAATTTTCTAACGTGGCTTGTGGATACTATTTGAGATGAGAGACCGCTTTGTGTACATAACTTTGTACATAGATTTTGTAAGGAGTTGACTGATACAAATAGTGAGGAACGGTGCTACACCTTTCTACTGATACTAGTTATCAATGTCCGAATCTTGAGAGGGACGTTGAAAACGAGTTGAGCCATTTTTAGTGGCTATTCTGCTTCCTAGGTATTGATAGCAAATCCGATGATTATATTAATCGCCAAGATGATTTGTACAATTAATTGAAAATAACATAACTGAACAATAAGCTGATAAGGTTTGATAGTATTTTGTTGAATCTGAGTTGACAATATCTCACAGGCTGATACATCCATGAGCAAATGTGTTAGTCTGATGTACCCTCTTGTTTAGTACGGATAGGAATCTCTATAACCTAGTGCAGTGGTCTGAATTGGACAAAAACAGTCGTTCATACTTGTATATACAGAGCATGGCTGTACAGCTATTTATATATGTATATAATATATTATGTATGGTTTTGTGTGTACATTTGGCAGTACAATTGTGATAATAACAATTTTACAAAGTTACATGTAATTGGTACATTCGAGTTGTATCAGATGATCAAATAGCATGGTGTTGAATTAGGTTTTATGTTTTTATCATTTAATTGTTACAGATTTTAAAGAAGAGATCATGATTAAATGAGTAGTTGTTTACATGAAGCAAACGTTTACACTTCACATATAAGTTATTTTAAGATTTTGAGCATCGGCTGTAGGAGCCATGTGCAATATGGAATTATTGAAATTATTTAGGAATGGTGGAATTATACTCAGTTATTTGATGATATTTATATACATGAGAGGCTGCTTTGAATATGTGTATCTTGTCAAATTTTTGTGTTTACGGTTTTAATCAGATATAAGAGATATCGCATAGTTCCAGTATTATCGTCTTTTGTTTTTGAGTTGTATTTGGAGTTCCCTTGCATTTTATAGGTACATTTTTTGACCTCCTGTTTTGTGTCCGATGCTTTTACATTGCTGCTTTGTTAGTTTGAAATCCCCTCCCAATATGGCCTCCCATGCTCACCTGTCACTGTCTGTGGCACTCCGTGTGAGTTCTAAATGGAACAGGGAGTGTTCCAAATGGAACAGGTTTTGTTCTTGTTAAGCTTACACTTCATGATTCATCAGTGAACGGTGTTTTGTCAAGTTTTGTTTCATCCTTCCTTAATTTTGAGCATTTTATGAGCATTTTAAGGACATCATATTTTATTTCAACTTACAAAAATTGTAATCTATAATTTATAGTATACCCCAATCGTTTAATTCAGACTATTTATGAAGCGTGAATGAGGAAATTGTGCAAGAGAAATAAGTTAGCATTGATTTAGTGAATACCAGTGTGATGTCGTAGTGCTCTGTAACTACACCAGTAGACTTGAAATAACTTTGGTGTTTCTAACAGCAGTGAAAAGTAGAAACAAACAAGTTCTCAGTTATCCAGGAAGGTATGGAAATGCAATTGGAGGTGTCTATGTTTAAGAGTGTGAAAAATCTCTAATTTAACAAAGAACTTTTAATTGTCCCCTAGCTACATATGGTCACCTGGTTATAGCCTACTGAATTTGAATATTAAATGCTTGGAATTTGTTAATTACGATTGATTGTTTACACGTTTTTGAGATCATGAAATATCTTCAAAAGGATTTAATTTGATCTTATTTATTATAGCATTTTAAGGTAAGGTACATCGCGATGGCATTCTAAAACGACACTTGCATTTACTGAATTATGTTGGAGGTTTTTCCGATTCAGCTGAAGATCAGCCGGTTATAAAAGAGAGAATGTTCTGGTTCTAATCAGCTGATGTGTGCTGGTAACTGTTTAGTTCAATTGGTGAATTAGATATTTCGTTAACATATTTATACATAGGAAGTGAGGTGTGTCCCATCGACAGGCAGGACTGTCGTATGCATTAATTGTCTGCACTTCGTATTTGCTCCAGAAATTCATTAAATTATTTTAACCATACGCTCTTGTTTGTTTTTACTTATCGGTAACTCCTTTGTGGTGAAAGGGAGCTTTCAAAATGTATTCTTTTGCACCAAGTTTTGCTGATAAGAGATTTCAGAAAATATATCATTACCTACTTGCCAAGTTGGTCGTCTGCTGTTTAGTTCTTTCATTTACCAGTAGGTGTCCTTATTTTGGAATTCTGTCTTGTGGTGCCCCCTATGGAAACCTATTCCTCTGTAGCCTGTCTACAGGAGCTTACAGGGTTTCAGATGTGGTTTTGCTGAACCTTGATGCTTTATGCCTTATCCGAAATACACCCAATAAGTTGGTGAAGGTGCCAAAAACCTACTTTGAAATTCTTGGTTCTATCCTCTAATCACTGGGGACAATTAATTTGAGATGTTTGTATAAGCAACGTCCTTGCTGAATTTTGACTCTGACGAAACGCATCAAATGGGCGGTGAGGTTACGTCCCGTTCCTTGAAATAGTGAAGCCGCTCTAGCCGTTTCCCTTTTTCCTGCTTCACAATTACTTCTTGACAAGTTTCTTTTGAGTTCCTTCTGATTTACCTGAAAAGTTGAAGGCATTTCCTTCATCCAGTTTGTTTTGAGTTCCTTCTGAGTTAGCAGAAATATTGAAGCCATTTCCTTCATCCAGTTTGTTTTGAGTTCCTTCTGATTTACCTGAACTATTGAAGCCATTTCCTTCATCCAGTTGGTTTTGGTTCCTTCTGATTTACCTGAAATGTTGAAGCCATTTTGCTTCATCCAGTTTGTTTTGAGTTCCTTCTGATTTACCTGAACTATTGAAGCCATTTCCTTCATCCAGTTCGTTTTGAGTTCCTTCTATATGTTACAAGAAATATTGAAGCCATTCCTTTCTTTCAGTTTGTTTTTAGTTCCTTCTGATTTACCTGAAATGTTGAAGCCATTTTGCTTCTTCCAGTTTGTTTTGAGTTCCTTCTATATGTTACAAGAAATATTGAAGCCATTCCTTTCTTTCAGTTTGTTTTTAGTTCCTTCTGAGTGAGCAGAAATGTTGAAGCCATTTCCTAATTACTGCCCATGCTATGCATAGGGCAGTAATGCTTCTGTCCTGAAACGATGTGAGGCAGAGGCCTACTGGCCAAACCTGGCCATTCCAAAGGTTCATTTTATCAATATAACTCTTTTATAACATCGTAGATTCTGTCAATTGTGTATTTTTTTTACTTAAATTCAATATTTTCCGACTTATTAATACCCTCTTTAATATGCCCAGCGTTGAGTCCACGCTTCCACAGCGTCCGCCATTACGTCATCCCATGACATCATTATTGAAGACCACCCTGATGCATGTACTTGCTGCCATTCCCTTGTAAATTGGTCATCATTAGCACTTCAGTGCGACGGATGCAGCAGATGGCTACATAAAGAATGCTTGGATATGAGCGACAGCCATTTTCGCAACCTCGAAAATAATGACTCACAATGGCTATGTAATTTATGTGGGTTCATCAACATCCAACCATCACTATTTGATTCCCATAACTCAAACATCTCACAATCTGAGACATCTCTATCAATAGATCTTACTAATTCACCAGGAGCACCGAAACATGCTTCCTCTCCAATTAGATCAACATCAAAAACATCAACTGCCAAGACGCATCTCAAGATCATAAATGTGAACTGCCAGAGTGTCTGGGCAAAAAGACTGGAATTTAACCATATGCTTGAGAGCATCAGACCAGATATTGTGATCGGAACAGAGTCATGGTTAAATAACAACATTGCAGATGGAGCTGTTTTCAGCGAAGAGTACACCATATTCAGAAGAGACAGAGGAACAAGAGGAGGAGGAGTTTTTATACTTGTTCACAAGGACATCGAAGCTGCGAGAGAGGAGGAGTTAGAAACTAGCTGTGAGATCGTTTGGTGTAAGATAACTGTAGCATATTATGCCACCAGGGGCGCTGTTGTATTGATAACTGGGATGTACTTCGGATAGCGTCGCGCACGCATGGGCAGTTCTAATCCTCTATTGTCAGTATTACCACTTTTGGTCACATGGTGGCAGCAGTGTTGTTTTGCAGTGCCATCTGTAGTGGAAATTACAAAGCAAAATAAGCATTTGTCCATATATTATAGAGGTCAATTAATTACTTCTCTGTATTAATTAATTGTATTGTACATACTGTATATACGTTATTTTTGTATGCTAATATTTTGTCGCTCTATATCACAAGTAGTGGTCTGAGTGTAATAAAAACCTTGAACCTTGAACCCTCTAATAAAGATGGCTTCGTTATGAAGTTCATGTCTGGACCCATAGGTATCCTAACTCTTATAGATGTCTATGTCTGGACCTCTGTCTTTATTTGGCTCAATATATTACAAAAATGGCGACGAGGATGAGCGTATCTATGTGCCGGAATGAGGAAACAAGTTTGTGGACATTTTGAACTGTGTTTTGTGCTGTGTCAAGTGGTTTTTCTTGGGATTTGGAGCGTGTGTCGCCCGCCCCAACTGCTTGCACAAACGCACGTGGTTTCCCGCGCACTGTCTGGAATCGTCTGGCTTATGTCTGGAAATTGTGGAATGAAATTTCGTGGATTATTTCTCTGTGCATTGATCACCATGGCTGCCGGAGGTGCATTTATTGGTTCTGTGGATGAATTCGACCCTGACAAAGAGGAATGGGTGAATTACAAGAAGAGACTTGACATTTGGATGACTGTGAATGATGTGGAGGCAGCAAAGAAGGCCAATGTGTTTTTGGCTAAGGTGGGGCCTGCAGCATTTGAAGTTTTAGTGAATTTGTCAATGCCGGACGATGTTGTTGGAAAGTCTTACAAAGATTTGACTGATATGTGTGAGAAACATTATAGAGTATCCAGAACTGAGGAAAATGAAAGAGTCAATTTTCGTTCTTACAAACAAAAGCCTGGACAGTCTATCAGTGAGTACATTCTGGAGCTCAAGAAATTGAGTCGTTATTGCAATTATACAGATGTCAAAGAATCCCTGAAGGAAGCGTTTTTGACGGGCATGTCAAACAAATTTGTGCGTACCAAAGTGATGAGTGATTGTAAGGGCAAGTCATTTGAAGTGTGTTGTGAAAAGGCCCTGGACTATGAAATGATTTATGAGGACTCCAATGTGTATCAGAGTGGTTCAACTGCAAATGTGAGTCATGTCCAGCGTTCTAAGTGTTATCGATGTTTGGGTTCCCACAATCCCAATTTTTGTCATTACAAGACTGCGAGATGTTATCAGTGTCAAGGACGAGGACACATTGGACGAGCGTGTTCGTCACAGAACAAGTCGCGACAAGAATCGAGAAGTCACAACGCAAGCTCAAGTTCATCGCAGAAGCCGAGCCGAGGAAACAGCCAACAGAATCGTGGCAATGCTGATCACCCGAGAAATCAAACCAGTCGTGGAAATGGTAACCAGAATCGTGGTCAACAGAGATATTCAAGTCGTGGAAGAGGCCGTGGCGGAAGCAAGAATACGTCGACGTCTAGTTCAAATGTACATTATGTTGATGATCAGATTGAAGATCTCAGTGATTCTTTTGAAACATTGTTTAGTGTTGAAGCTACAAATCATGTGAAAGTTGTGCCGCCAGAAGTAAATGTGACTCTTAATGTGGCTGGTAAAGACATTGACTTTGTTGTAGATACAGCTGCGCCTGTTTCAATTGTGCCAAGAGAATTGTATGATGAACAATTATCACATGTGAAACTGATCAAAGATGATTTGGCGTTGAGAAGTTACACTCAGACGTCAATACCGGTGTTAGGTTATCTTAATGTCACTGTGTGTTATGAAGGTCAGCGAAAGAATTTGCCATTGTATGTTGTTGAAGGACCTGCATGTTTGGAGTACAGTCATAACGGCCAACAACCAAAACGGCCAATTCTACGACGGCCACTATCCAGAACGGCCAAATTTAGGACGGCCAACGCCCAAAACGGCCAAATTTAGGACGGCCATTCCCCAAAACGGCCAATAAATATAATTATATCATTTATAGGCCCAGAAACATGCAAAGATTAAGTATCAGTCACAGATAGCATTTGAAAATTGATATTTCATAAATTGGAATCGTCTTCAGCAATTAAATCTCTTGAATTGTAATTATATGTTCCAATTAATTACGGCAATCAAGTGATTGTACAAAGCCTGTCAGTCCATCTACATCATGTTAAATATGTTATATTTTTCTTGTCAATTTCAATCAGTTTTTGGTCCAGGGTAAAGTAAGGGGCCGACCAGACGATAGTTGGGGGGGGCTATGGACTTTACCCCCGGGACGAACTTTTTTTTTCGCTCGCGGCGCGTCGACGAACAATTTTTTTGCATGCGCACTCGCGACAAACTTTTTTATTGGAATTTTAACATAACGGTACCCTAGCTACAGGTGGAAACAAACTTTTTTTTTATTTCCATGTGCTGAACAAACTTTTTTTTTCAGTGTCAAGTGGGAAACAATCTTTTTTTTTCACCAAATATCCATAGCCCCCCCCCAAAGATCATCTGGTCGGCCCCTAATATAAACTAAATTATGAAATCAGACAATGTTCACTTGTGATGAAAAGTTACATGGTTAGCAAAAAACCGCAGTCCTGTATCTATTTTAGAAGCCAAGCTTCAGCTGTCTGTGATTTCTTATGAACTTCACTTTCTTCAGGTAAGTTTTTTAATTAAGTTTAAGATGCTCAGGTGCAAAGGTCAATCAAACGTCATTGAGCAATATCAAAATGCTATCAGAGCAACAAACACAGCAGACAGTTTGTTTGTCTGGAAATGCTTACTTTATAACAACTTGTAACATTAACAAGAAAAGGTTCATGACCTTTTTAATGAAAGTGCAACACCACAAAATTTTCCAGACGTCAACATCGTCTGGCTTTTCGTACATTGTAGTTCATCTGCTATACATGTACATCGACCTTTTCATCATAGAAGTGAAATGGTGAATCAATCCAAATTTTTAAAGTTGGAATTGAATTCAAATGAACACATAGCCTAAGGTTCTCTTATTTGTAAATTTATATAAAAATTTATATCACAGATTCGTAGTGACCTATGAATATTACTAGTTTGCATAGGCCTAGGCCTAATTTGGGTCCGTCATTAACAGATTCACGATTAGGCCTTCATGTAGGCCTAACTTGTTTATTTGCGTTTTCAACGAATTCTCGGCAATGAAATAATATATTGTGATAAAACAAAGATTGACAGAAAGGCCAAAAAATCCCGATTCTGAAAATGTTGTTAGACGAACGAAAAACCCATTTCTTGATTTTTTATTAATTTTTATTTTGTATTAGGGCCTAATCTGCCGTGATGATCTTCAATATATATGTGTTTTCAACGAATTCTTGGCAATGAAAACAGATATTTAAATGAAACTAAGTGGGCACACAGGAAAAAAGAAATCTCGATTCTTAAAAGCCTAAAATCATGATTCAAACCCAGAGAGAAGTGTCTGACACAAAATCAGGAAAATCTCAAGAGACATAATTAAGACACCTCATTGGGAAATTTCATAGATTTAACTCCAAAATTGACTGAATCATGCAGGTTTGAAATAATAGTATTTTTTCATATTTTTAGTAAATTTTCGTCAGTTCAACTTTCTAAGAGCATTTAGACCCCAAAAAAAACATCTTGGGTATTTAATGCATACAATATGCAAATTCTCTCCCAGAAACAAAAAAAAACAACAACAACAAATTTTCACATTTTTCAATGATTGTGAGAAAAGTATTATGTCATGGGGATTAGACCTATAAAATTAAGGTTAACCCAGCCAGGCAGGAAAACAATTTTATTTCGATTTTCAAAATAATTAATTCGTTGTCCCTTTAATTTGAATTTATTCTGTTAATTTCATTTGGCTGCACATAATTGACATAAATAGTTCTATCGTTGAATACACTGCTTTCTAAAGAAAACTTGACACGTTTGCTTTAATTAGTCCTAATTACGTAATGATTTACTCAATTGAATCAAACAAAGGCAATGCGTTCACACCTTAACACAATGGGCTTGTAAGTTGTCCAATTAATTTCATGCAAGTAATAATTTCACCTACTTTATTACAGTATTTTGACTCTTTGGATTTATTACAAATCACAATCAAGAATTCATGTTCAGAACAAGACTTTGTTTATGTCTAGAAAATGTTTTTAGATAAACACTAGGCCTAAAGTAATATTAAACTGTTCAGTTCTTTAATCATGCAAAAAACCAAACTAAATGACTGAAATAATTGTTTTGGCCGTTTTGGGAAGTGGCCGTCCCAGCAAGTGGCCGTCCCCCCTGGTGGCCGTCATTGAAAGTGGCCGTCGTGGATAATTGGCCGTCTTGATTTTGGCCGTTTTGACCGTCCCCCGCATGTTTGATGGGTAGACAGTGGTTAACTGAAGTGAAGTTGGATTGGCCTAGATTGTTTGCTGTGCGACAGGAGAATTCCCTAGAGGCAATGTTAGACAAGTACAAAGATGTGTTCAGTGGTACTTTGGGAACAATTAAAGACTACAAAGCAGACATTCATGTGAGATCAGATGCAAAGCCAATTTTTCACAAGCCGAGGAATTTGCCGTATGCTTTGCGAGATAAAGTGGCTGCTCAATTAGACGAGCTTGAGAAGAAAGGTGTGATGTCAAAAGTAACGAGAAGTGATTGGGCTGCACCAGTAGTTGTAGTACCAAAACAAGATGGCTCCTTGAGACTGTGTGGAGATTACAAAGTAACTGTAAATCAAGTGATTGTGCCTGAGCCTTATCCGTTACCAAGTGCAGAAGATATATTTGCTTCATTAGCCAGAGGCAAAGTGTTTACGAAGCTGGATCTTTCAGCTGCGTATCAGCAAGTAGAGCTTACAGAAGATGCCAAGAAGTATTTAGTGATAAATACCCACAAAGGACTGTATCAGTTACACCGTTTGGGTTTTGGCGTCTCAACCGCTCCGAACTGTTTCCAGAGAATTATGGATCAGATTCTGCTAGATATACCTGACGTTGTATGTTATCTTGACGATATATTAATTGCCACTGCTGAGGAAGAGCATGTTGCCAGAGTTGAGAGTGTGCTAGCCAGATTGCAGAAGTTTGGTGTCAAAGTGAAGAAATCAAAATGTGAATTCAACATGAAACATGTGAAATACTTGGGTCATTCCATTAGTGCCGAGGGTTTGAAACCGACGAATGACAAAGTGGAAGCCATGCAATTAATGAAGGCTCCAAAGGATTTGAAGGAACTCAGAGTTCTATTGGGTTTTGTCAATTATTATGCCAAGTTTATTCCCAATCAAGCCAGTTTGTTAGCTCCATGGTATAAACTCTTGCAAAAAGGCGAGAAATTTGTGTGGAATGATGACTGTGAGCAAGTGTTAGACACTGTTAAAAAACTGTTGACTGATTGCAAGACTTTAGCTCATTATGACCCATCGAAGCCGTTGACGTTGGCTTGCGATGCGAGTCCAGAAGGCGTAGGATGTGTGCTTTCTCATGTGTTCCCCGAAGGAGAGCGTCCGATCGCTTACGCCTCCAGAACTCTCTCATCAGCAGAGAAGAACTATTGTCAGCTCGAAAAGGAAGGGTTAGCTATTGTGTATGGTTTGAAGAAATTCCATAAGTATTTGTATGGTCGTCGCTTCACGATCATAACTGACAATCGACCGATTGCCAGAATTCTAGGACCAAAGACTGGTATTCCAAGCTTAGCAGCTTTACGTCTCCAACGATGGGCGTTGATTACCATGGCTTATGATTATGAGTTGCAAACCCGCCGTTCTCAGGAACATGCAAATTGTGATGCATTGAGTAGATTACCAGGATCAAATGATGGCTATTTGGCAACGGAGACCCAAATCAATTACTTTTCGTATGTTGATCAACTGCCTATAACCGCAAAAGACATTCGTGAAGAAACAAGAAATGATCCAGTGTTAGCAAGAGCTTATGACTCGACCCTGAATGGTTGGTCAAACCACTGTGAAGATGAGAATTTAAAACCATATTTTGTACGACGCGAGCAACTATCAGTGGATAACGGGTGTTTATTATGGGGATTACGCGTCATTGTCCCTCCTAAATTCCGAGCAAGATTGCTTGAAGAATTACACACCGACCACCCAGGTGTGGTGAAGATGAAGATGGTGGCCCGCTCCTATTTTTGGTACCCAAGTTTGGATCACGACATTGAAATTTTTGTTGCCAGTTGCTCAACGTGTCAGTCCATGCGGAATGACTCGGTGAAGGTGCCGTTAATTCCTTGGAATTATCCTGGTCAAGTGTTCGAACGAGTGCATGTGGACTTTGCAGAATTGAAAGGCCAGAATTTCTTAATGCTTGTTGATTCCCATTCTAAGTGGATTGAAGTTGTGGAAATGCGCACCATTACCACCAAGCAAACAATTGATGTTTTGAGAGTTATCTTTGCGTCATATGGATTACCCCAAACCCTTGTTAGTGACAATGGTCCCCAGTTAGTGTCGTATGACTTTGAAAACTTTCTGAAAATGAATGGAATTAGACATGTCGTTTCTGCACCCTATCATCCAGCTACCAACGGAGCTGCAGAGCGAGTGGTACAAACTGTAAAGGCGTCACTTAAAAAGCATTTGCTAACGCGGTGTGGATTATCGATGGCCCAGAAACTGCAGAGTTTCTTGTTAACTTACCGTACTACACCCCATTCGACGACTGGAAGACCGCCTTCTGAGTTATTCTTAAAGCGACAGTTGCGTACTCGCTTAAGTTTGCTCAAGCCGAATTTGCGTTCTGACGTAGAGCGTAAATTAGAAGTTCAGAAGGAAAATCATGACAAATCAACCGGAAAAGTGTCTGAATTTCAAATTGGAGAAATTGTTCGTGTTAAAAACTTTCGTGATGGAATGGAACGATATGTGAAAGGTGTTATCGCAAAGAAAGTTGGACCCTATCGTTATGTTGTGAAAGTTGGAAATCGATGTAGATTTGTGCATCTGGAGCATCTACATAAGACGGGAGAGATGGAATTGGATGTTCAAAAGGATCATGAGAAAAGTGATTTGTTATCGAGTGGAATTGTGCCCCCTGTGAATGTGTCGGAGTCACAAAGTGTTCCCCCTCCTATGAATGTGTCTCCAAGTTCCCCGGTGCAAGTGTCTCACAATCCCCCAGTACAGTCCCCAGTACGTTCCCCCATGACTTCAAATGTCCCCGTTCATACCCCAATGAAATCTCCAAGTGAAGCTCCCACAACAAGACACAATTTAAGAAGATCTGTGAAGCCTCCTGCTAGGCTTATTGAACAAATGTAACCTGAACTATTGAACAAATGAATTTGTGAATTGAATTGGACTATGAGTATTTGAATATGGACTTGAATCGATTTCAGTGGATTTACATTTAAGATGTTGCGTTGAAATGATTGTGAACCCTGGTTAGTTAGAGGTGTTCTATTTGATTAATACAGTTGTTAAAATTGTATGGTATATTCAGATACTTATAGAATCATGTTTGGGTTTAGTATGTGTATAAGTTGTTAAAGTTTCAAGTTGATGTTTAACAATAGATAACAGTAATCATAATAATTTTGGAAGTAATTTTCAATATGAAGTGAATTATTTGGATACTTAACTTGATGTTTAAGGTAGCATAACTTTGTGATTGCTGTAACTAAGTTGTAATTTTAAAGTTAAAAAGTTTTAAGAATTACAGAATTAAGAAGGGCGAGTGTAGCATATTATGCCACCAGGGGCGCTGTTGTATTGATAACTGGGATGTACTTCGGATAGCGTCGCGCACGCATGGGCAGTTCTAATAAAGATGGATTCGTTATGAAGTTCATGTCTGGACCTCTGTCTTTATTTGGCTCAATATATTACAATAACACTGAAGAATAACAAAACCCTGCACGTAGCAGCGTATTACAGACCACACGAGACAGATGAGGAGAGTCTTGAACAACTAGATATCTCCCTTAAGAGACTGCACAGCAGTCACAGCACCATCATAGTAGGTGGAGACTTTAATGCCCCAGGATGGGATTGGAGAAGAAGCAAATTCAAGTCTAACCCTAGACATCAGGACATCTACAACAAGCTGATTGCAACACTGGATGACTCAGGACTTCAACAAATAATTGACATCCCAACCAGAGGATATAACACCATGGACCTCGTATGTACAAACACACCAGGCAGAATCGTCAACTACGAAACATTACCAGGCATCTCAGACCACCACATCGTTGCTTGCCAATTGAACATCCTACCACTAAGAAGAATCCAGAAACCGAGATGGATCTACCAATACCACAAAGCAGACTGGGAGTCCATGCAAGCTGAACTACAACAACTACTGCAGAACATAGATAAAGAACAACAAAAACCAGTAGAAGACCTTTGGAAGATGTTCAAAGAGAAGCTGCATGATCTGACTGAAACGTTCATCCCCAAGAAGAAATGCAAGAAAATACAGAAATTGCCATACATAAATAGAGAAATTGAGAAACTCATCAAGAAAAGGAACAGACTGTATAAGAAGATGAAGAAGAAGGAAAGTAACATGGAACGATCAACAACAGTATACATCACCCAAGAGGCAAGACTGAAGGAACTACGAAAAGAGATACAACAGAAAATGAGGGCAGCATACTGGAAATATATTGACCAACTGATTACACCAGAAAAGGACGATAACAACAAGTGCAGTATGAAGAAGTTCTGGCAATATATCAAGACCAACAAGAAAGACTTCCATGGAGTTGCCACACTAAAGGCACGAGGTAAAGTCAGCACTACACCGAAAGACAAGGCCAACGCACTGAATACACAGTTCCAGTCGATTTTCTCACCACAATGTCCCATTCAAGACAACTTATTAGGAACATCACCGCATCCAAAGGCCAGCAACATCACCATCACTGAACAAGGAGTCAAAAGCTTACTATCCAGACTAAAACCGCACAAGGCAGCCGGACCTGATAACATCTCTTTGCGCATACTCAAAGAACTTTCTTCACAAATAGCTCCAATACTGAGAATCATCTTTCAGAAGTCGTATACGACAGGAGAAATACCATCAGACTGGAAAGAGGCCAACGTTGTCCCAGCATACAAGAAAGGGCCTAAATCAGATCCAGCGAACTATAGGCCGATCTCGCTCACTTGCATCTGCTGCAAGTTGATGGAACACATCATTGCCAGCTCCATAATGAAGCATGCTCGCGAGAAAAACATCATCTACCCAATGCAGCACGGCTTTCTGGACAAGAGATCATGTGAGACCCAGTTATTGGAGTTCCAGACGGATATCCTGGAAAATTTAGACCATGGTCAACAAACAGACGTTCTGATAATGGATTTCAGTAAAGCTTTTGACAAAGTTAGCCACCCTCACCTTGTCAAAAAGATGGAATATTATGGAATACACGGGAAAACGCTGAACTGGATAGCAGAATTTCTGAAGGATCGAAATCAGTGTGTACAACTTGAGGGTGAAAAATCTGACAAAGTGCCGGTCACGTCGGGAGTGCCCCAAGGTTCTGTCCTGGGGCCCCCATTATTTCTGTATTATATAAATGACATCGCCGACAGTCTCCAAGCCACAGTCCGACTCTTCGCGGATGATACTGTTGCCTACCTCGCTATAAAATCAAATCAGGATGCCGAGAAACTCCAGCAAGACCTGAACAAGATGGGCGAGTGGGAAGATAAATGGCTTATGGAATTCCACCCGAAAAAATGCCAAGTACTCACCATCACAAAGAAGAAAATTGCCATCAACTATCCTTATCATCTGCACGGACATCTACTTGAACACGTCAGCGAAGCGAAATATTTGGGCGTCACCATCACGAAGGAATTCACCTGGAATACCCACATAGATAACATCATTGCAAAGGCTAGTAAATCTCTAGCTTTCCTTAAAAGGAATCTGCAGATACAGTCAGCGGAAATGAAAGAGAGAGCCTACAAGGCACTGGTTAGACCTCTGCTTGAGTACTCGCCATGCATCTGGGACCCGTACACCTCAACCTACATCAATAAAATGGAAATGGTACAAAGGAGGGCTGCACGATATGTGCTCAACAGATACCATAATCGCAGCTCAGTCACTGAAATGCTCAACCTGTTGAAATGGCCAACCCTGCAAACGAGAAGGAAACAGTACCGTTTAGCCATGATGTACAAGATTATCAATAGACTGGTCGACATGAAGGACACACAAGACAGATTGAAACCAACATTGAGGGCATCGAGAAACAACAACAGCAGATCTTACAATATTCCAGACACGGCAAAATCGTACCTAAAGCATTCCTACTATCCAAGGACCATAAGAGAATGGAATGCCTTATCAGAGGAAGCTGTAAATTCACCTACAATAGAAACCTTCAGATCGAGAATATCAACATGTAAATAGACACTGTATTATTGTATATACACCATGATCTCCACTGAGGATCTTTTAACCCTGATCTCCACAGAGGATCTTTTAGACGGAACTTGCAAGCCATGACGCACACCAACTACATTGACGAAGCCATCATTGTGATGTTGTCAATTATCCAAGAAGAAGAAGAAGACGTCGTATCTAAAATGCGGAGCGGCAGTTGCGGGCTAGCGGTCGCGGGAAAAGTGCGTAAAATGCGGATTCAAATTGCGTTTTGGCTGCAGATTCCTTAGTTTTTGAGGTATTCCAAAGATTTAAACATCTAGATGCATCAGAAAAAAACGAGGATTTCGAAGGAATCAACCTCATGGTTCCTCTGCTCACAATTGTACCAAAGATTTTCAATTATCTTCATACTTATATCTTAGGGAATTACCTAAGCTTATATCATTCCATTTAAACTCCATGATGCATGCATGGGCAGTTCTGCATCTCTAAGAGTGCTTGTTCAGTTTCTTTTTAGTTCCTTCTGATTTACCTGAAATTATGAAGCCACTTCTATCATCCAGTTTGTTTTTAGTTATTTCTGATTGACCTAAAGCATTGAATCCATTTCCTTCTTCCAGTTTGTTTTTAGTTATTTCTGATTGACCTGAAACGTTAAAGCCATTTCCTCATCCAGTTTGTCTTGAGTTCCTTCTGATTTAGCTGGAATGTTGCAGCCATTTTATTCTCCCAATATTTAGGCAGTGAATAGTTCAAAGGACAACTCCACCCAAAATGACATATTTGATCAATTTTTTTCTTGTGAAAGTATAGGGTGCTGCAAGTACGTCATACCAATGCTTAAAAAATTGGTTTTAACCCGAAATTAGGAAAAATATGTGAAATTGGGTTTTTAGCAAAATTTTGTGGGTCTTCAGCATGTTCACTCAGCTGATGAGTGACGTAGGGTAGGGTGGCCTCCCCCTCTCCTCCAATTAATTGAACAAATTTGAGGTGTGGACTCCTTCTATTTTGTCCAACTAATATGCCTGTGACAAACTGTCAATGAATTAAGAAACTGATATAATACTATCTGTGAAATGTGTGAGTTTGTACACATGGGATGAAGCTCTTGTTTGTGGAAATGACAATAGCTGCTAAAAACAGAATACAATTTACAACTTGCAATCATTCAGCCATGCAATGAAATCTGATTGGTTAAATCTCAAGATTGAAAGAGTAAGCAGTGACTGATTTGGACTACAATTTGCAAGATCAGATCGAAAAATGTACAATTATGGACTATTTAATATAGTGACGAAGCAACACCCCACGGAGTTTTCAAGTAAAATACACCATGTATCTATCCATTTATCTATCTGTCTATCTATCTGTCTATCAATCAATCAATCAATCAATCAATCAATCAATCAATCAATCAATCAATCAATCTATCAATCAATCTATCCATCTGTCTATCTATCTGTTAGGCCAGTAAAAAGGGGGAGTGGGGTTGACCCTGGACCTCTCTATAACAGCCAGGGATGCCGGAAGGAAACGAGGGCGGCAGGGGTGGTCAGTCGAGAAAGGGCAAATCTAATTCGCGCGACAAAATTTTAATGTAGCGGCAATATAAATTGTGAATATATACTATACATGTTAAGGCATAATAATGTTTTTTCTTCGAGATGAAAAGGACACCCTTGCAATTGCCCCCCCCCCTGCCCCCCTGTTCCGGCACCCTTGATAACAGCACACATTTGGTACCAAAAGAATCCTTGAAATCTCTAGTTTCACCAAAAACATTCCCCAGAATTCCCAAGTGGAGGATTTTTTTATTCAAGTTTCCATGGCAACACTCTTGAAAAAAAGAAAGAACCCACAAATGAACAACATTTTATTGAATAACTTTCCTTCTGCTTTAACAGTAGTTATGTCTATCTATGTGGTACTCTGGTTGTTCAATTATATTTCAGTAACAAAATCAGGTTACAGTATCCTCTTTCGCTTGCTCGCCTGCTTGAATGGCAGACTGTGTTCAGTCAGTTACAAAATGCGATCTGGACTTCTCAGACATGGAGCTGATTAATCACTGTCAAGTGGAATCTGTAGGACCAGCCCATCGAATGATTGACAGAAATGTTACTGGAACTACTCTGAAATATTTTCACAGTTTCATTTTGTCTCAAATTCATTTGTCTCCTTTATATTGTTTGACTGTTTAAAGGTGTCATTTCTATAATATTTCACAGCTATGTGGCCTATGTCTATCCTTTCCATAGGTTTTGATAAGTCACATATGTATTTGTTTATTAAAAACCCATTCTCATGTCATTGAAGCACCTTCCTGCCAAGAGAGGTCGCTTTTTACTGTGCCAAAATTATTGCCAAAATCTAAAACTTAAAGTTAGTTTTAAATGGGTTTATTTTGGAATGAATTTGAAAGGACCACCCTAGGGATTCTTTAAATATAATGCTTGAAACTTTCAACTGATAAAAAAAGTGCAGTGGAGTGGCCCTTTAACTTCGTTTGACTTGTAACCATTTTGATGTATTTATTCTTTGTGTCAGAGTCCATTATTTCAGCCTACTAAACCTCTCTTCCACTTGACATGATCTTCTGTGTTATGATGCGGAAATGACCTCTCTGAGCCTTTCTGAACTCCTGATGATCTCTCCAAAATTCTCTCCTTGTCTCATGGTGTCCATGCATCCACAGTTGTTTCTATGTCCATGACATGCTGATTTGTTTTAACCATGACACAAAATAAAGATACTCCTTATCCTGTAAGGTCACTATTAGACTTAAACAATTAATGCAATGCTTGTGATTCAGATATATTTTGATCTCCATATTTTTAATTTATTTTAGAATACAGTACACTGAACAGAAATAGCTTATTGCAAGGTATAAGCTTGAACCATCTTTGAAATTTAATTAACTGCTTGAATGCCTCTTCAGTTTTCAGGTGAGTTAGCAAAATTGTTCTGTGTTGACCTGGTCATTGGAGAATTTGAGTCTTACCTTACCTGCAATGGAGGATTGAAGTGTAATTTATGTAAAGTCAACACAGACATTATTTGCACACTTTGATTTTTCATCATATTTCACAGAAAAATGCCAATATGATACAAAAATCTGTACTGTGTTTCAGAGTAGGCCTAGTATTAGTAGGTTAGGATCACATGCATTTCATTTTGACGAAAATGCATTTTTCTTGGAAAACTTGAAAAAGGTAAACTCCGAAGACAAACAATTATTGGCACACATGAGTCAACTACCAGAAACAGCATTTCAAAAATGATATTCCAATTTTTTTCCAAAGAAACAATGTTGTTTATGGTATCTTTAACATGTTAACATCAATCTGACATTATTTGGGGTTCGCAGGTGGAATTAGAGGGGTTACCTAAGGAATACACTCAATCCCATGTTTTTATTTCTATGTATGGCCTTAAAAACTGATGATAAATCATGAAAGTCTGATGAAATTAAGTTATAAACCTCTTTATCATGTGTCTTTGTCAGAAAGAAATAAATTGGCAAGTTTTGATAGGTTATTTTGTTCAATGTGCAAATACGAATGCCAGAAAAGAGTGACATTGGTAGAACCAAACAGAAAAAAATCTTAATTATAAGACATAGTTTTGCCCTAATGGACTATTTTGACAGTGAATGGTGAAGAATTTGTTGTAATAACACAGGAGATTAGGCCTATTAAGAAAATAGTTTTCAAAATGTGCACTATATCATTACTATCAGTCAGCCTCCAAACAGTGTGTCTGCACAGCGTGGCCCAATATAGGCCATGAATGCGGGAAAAATTCACATCAATGTTTTTCTTTCATAAAAAGGAGCAGTAAAATTAAAAGTTATTCACTTTTATAAATAATTTTTAGTCATAATTATTCAATAGGCATGCCTCAATGGGTCTTGATAATCAATGCATGATTGTGTTTGGAATATGATATACTATACATGGTAAATTTAAATAATAATCTGGTATTGTGTACAAATATTAAGGAAAACAACTCTAAATATTAGCCCGTGGCTAATTAAATTGGATAGAAGCTGATTATTAGCTGTTTCTCAGCTCAAATTCACCACAAGTGCTATTTTCTGGCATTTTTTGGTGGCATATAGAACAAAGTTCTTCACTTAAACCTGCGTGATTAGCCTTCCTCTCACAATTTGACTATGTTGAAGGACTTTACAAGTCAATTTCATGAGTATTGCTGCTTTTAGGTCCATTTTGATACCCATACGTGGGAGAAAAAACATGCAAAATAGTGTACTCCTCGGACAACACCTGTAATCCCAGGTGTGAAACCCAAATAATGTCAGATTGATGTTAATGCGTTAGAGATACCATAAATCATTGTTTCTTTAAATTGGAGTGTCATCTTTGAAAATGCTCAAGCGTGCAAATAATTTTTTGTCCTCGGGATTCACTTTCTTCAAGTTGTCCAGAAAAATGAATTTTTGTAAAAAATTTAATGCATGTGATCCTAACCTACTATTAGTAGGTTAGGATCACATGCTTTTTTTTTGCAAAAACCGTCGGACAATCGGCTTTTGCCGATTGTTTTTATGATTGTCCGAGCTGTCTCTGTCCCAGGCCAGACAAAAAATCCGACAGCAAACTGCTGCACATGTTACAAAGACTCAACTGGACAATTTGCTAGTCTTTCACACCAATGCAAATGGCAATTTGGAGTTGTTTCAAGTGAGGCAATCTAAAGTTCAGTGGATTGCAATTATGTTTTGTAGCTTCCCATGTATTGAACTAGAAAATGCCCATTAGTGAAAAAAGTTTGACAATGCATTATTGTGAAGTGATGGTGCATGTCGACACTGTCAATTTAAAATAAGGTAATATTTTAGGAACACCTGGTATTTAGAGTGATGTGTAGGCATTTAGGAAATGGCTAATTTGATTTGTAGCAGGAGGAATTCGTCCTGGTAGGTGGCATGTACTAAAAAGAGCAAGCAGGGCAATCAGGAGATTTGTTACAGCCAGGTTAGCAGGCAATCGGATCAATGATAACATAGGGGCAACGTGCCTGTTTCGTAAGGTTCAGGCTGTCTCCAGGCAAAAACAGATGAAGATAGGTGCTGCCACCTGTCGGAAAAAGGTTATGAGAAGTGGCTCCCTCTGTGGCGGAGTAAAGTATGAGAATATGCTGTTTCATGCACTCCTGGTGGGAGATTGGCGGTGGAGTTGGCAAACGGAAATGAGAGAGGAGTAAGACCATTGAGGGGGCCCATGTGAAATATGAGTCCAATAAAGTTGGATAGGTGGATAGTTTGGGTGAGTGACATGTCTGTGACAGGCGTTTACAGCTGGCAACTGGGGTGGTCATGTGACGTGAGTTTAACTCAAATGTTAGAGGGATGTAGGGCGTCTGTATTTAGCGGAACGGAACGGAATTGACGGAATGGAATATCTGTATTCCGCGGAACTGTAAAATGCGGAATTGTAAAGTGCGGAACTGTAAAAAACGGAACTGTAAAATGCGGAACTGTATTCCGCGGAACTGTAAAACACGGAATTAGGCCTTTATGTGGCAGCTGAGCAGTCTGGTGTATACCAATTAGGCCTATTTATGGCAATTGGTATTGGGGTCCACTGCAAGCACTCTTGTCTAATTGGTATTGAAGTGTCAGGATATTATAATCTGGTTGAAGTGTCAGTTTGATGAATGTCTTCAAGTGCAATTAAGTTAAATTGGGGCTAGCTTTGAAAAATGTCTTATAAATCAGTCAAGAACTTACACTGTTTTAACAGGTTGTTTTATATCTCGGTCTTAGGCCTATATTTCAATTAATGCAAAATAGGTCTGTACCAAGTAAAAAAACTTTGCAAATTTTTTTGGCCAACTCAATTTATCTTTCTGTTGGTATTAGATATATCTAATCAAGCATTACATAGCCACGTACAATGCTTGCTGCAGAATGTAGAAAATCATCAACAAATGCAGTGCTTTTCGTTCATTGAGTTTATCTATTTATATTTCTTGATCTTTTGATGTGAAGAATTTTTTCAAAAGGCAGATTGGTACTTTGTTGTCCAGTCTGATACAAGTGAGGCAAATAATTATGGTGAAAAACAGTAGGGGCTACCCTGTGAGACTCTTTGACTGCCCAATGGTTCTTGCTTGGTCAATGTTTTAATTCAGCCTAATTGCTATTCTGGAGATTTTAAATTTTTCATGACATTTCAAAGCCTTAATTGCCATTTGCACGGCAATGTTCTTTGCAGGCCTATATCACGTTGGGATGTGTCATTGTTGATTTCAATTAGCAATTGCTTTGTTGACTTTCTATTCATCCTAACTTCAACTGTCTATATATATTTTCTGAAAAATTAGCTATTAATCCTCCAAAAAGGATATGAATGACAACTGAACTTCCTTTATCATGGTATGATTTTTTGGTGAATATTAGCCTAAAATTTGTAGTTCAGTGACTCCCCACAGAGCTTCACCCTTTGGTGTAAAATGTGCGTATCAAGCTCAAGCTACTAACTTCTCTTTATAAATAAATGAAATCCAGCTAAACAATTTTCACTTTTGTGATTCTCTTATTTGTTGGGTAATTAACCACATTGAAAAAAGGTTTGTTTAAAACAGACAAAACAAACATTATAGCTGGTGTCAAACTTTGCATCTAAACTCTTTTTGTAAAATCAGACAAAAGCTGTGCATATTCTTGTCATGTTTTAGAGGTTTTTGCTTGCTTAATTGCAAGCGCACCTAAGTTGTGATAGGCCGGCACAGCAACTTGTTAACACTTCAGAGATCACACTGTTTCACCAATCTCATTCAAACTTTGCATACAGTTGCAACAGAATTTTTACTTGACGGGAAAAACTTTTGGTACCATGATGTGATGTAAAAAAATTAATAAATAAAACAGACAGGCTGATTTTCTTGAGGTCAAAGGTCAATCCTATGCAAATTAGCTGCACAGAGGTCATCTGGGGTCATCTCCTGTCATAGCCTGTTTTCTTACTCAACCGGCATACCCTACACCTGATTAGTCAATCTAATTCTGTTTTATATTTTTCTGCCTCACTTGATTTAACAAGTTTTGTACCTACAGGTAGTACAGCTTATTTATATAAATTAAAAATTTTGTCTGAGATAAAACATGATTTTGACAGAAGTTCTTCAAAGCAATTCTACTTCTGCAGTCTGCACTTAGATAAATTGCACTTATGAATGTTCATCAGACTGACACTTCAAATAGATTATCATATCTTGGCACTTCAATACCAATTAGACAATTTCTGACACTTCCAATACCAATTGGACAGACTTCAATGTCAATTAGACACTGATACAATTAGAAGGGAACAATAGCCTATAGGCTCCGTTCCATCAAATACAGACGCCCATGTAGGGCCCCCCATTGATTAAATTGCAATTGTTCATCATTGATAGAACAAAGTGTGACACAAGCACTTTCTGATTACCAACTGCATATACTATTTACAATCTACTGAGGAAGAAAATTGCCTCAAAGACATTGATCTTTCACTAAAGGGAGCCAGATGCAACTAACACAGGCCAAAAGCTACGTTAAAAATCTAAAATAGAGCATGCACATGTTTCTAGAGTTTTCCTGAGAATGAACACCATTGTTGAAATGTATTTGACAGAACTGAAGTCTGATTTGATGTTCCAATTTGTCCCTGTACTCCCCTCATTAGGACAAAAGAAACGGAGGGATTTATTGATAATCATATATATATCATGTTGGGTGTTTTGAGCCATTTTAAATGTATAGGCTAGCTACATATATAGGCCTGCATGCTATTATTGGCCAAATGATGGCAAGTCAAATACAATGTATTAAGATTTTTGAAAATGATTATATTTTGCATTTCGCATGACTGCTTGTCTGACAAAAATGAAAATTGTCTGACCAGAGCTGTTTTTCCGTCAGACAAATTGTCTGACCATAGTAAATTTGCTTTCGCGTGTACTGCCTACTGACACTACTCTGAGACACAGGACAGCTTTTTGTATCATATTGGCATTTTTCTGTGAAATATGATGAAAAATCAAAGTGTGCAAATAATTTCTGTGTTGACTGTATGGTTCTAAGTGGATACAACGAAAAAAATAGCACCGTGAAAAAAATAGCACCGTGAAAAAACGTTCTGTGAAGAAAATGCCTTAAATCGATTGAAAAATGTAGTAATTTCAAGTTTTACCGGACTGTTTGGAAACAAGAAACTGCATTTACATCGCAGGAGTACACGGCAAGAGTATACATGAACTTTTTGTGAAGTTGCAGTGCTTAATGTCCAAGTTTCTGATCGTGATGTTCAATTCCTGTATTATCGCCCATAACAACTTGGCTGCTTACACTAGTTACAAGAACTTTCATTATGACTAGATATACGAAAAAGAAAGGTACAAGACAAGAGTCCCCAGCAGATCCAGAAAATGAAGGGTTAAATACCAGTACTGACACTACAACTGTCTTACTTCAATTAGTCGTCAAAGTAACTGAAGTGCTGTCTAAAAATTCAAGTCTCCAAGATGAAATCAGAGATCTCCACAGCGAAGTTAAAGACCTCAAAGAAGCCATGGAACAAATCCCTGTTAGAAAGAGTTGAAATTCTGGAAAATAACAGCAATGTATGGTCTAGTCAAAACAGACCATTGCATCTCACCGCTGCGCCCTCAGATATCACCGCAATGACCTCGGCTGTAGCTGACGAGCTGCAAGCCAGAGACGGAAAACAACTGAATATCGTTATCCAAGGTTTAAACGAACTAACCCCAGAAAATGCTTCAGAGGAAAACGAAGACAGGCAAAATGCACAAAACGTCACAGAGGAAGATGTGAAAAAGCAAGTGATCAAGATGTTACAGGAAGCGACTGGTGTGCAGAATCCGAAAATCGTAAAAGCATTCCGTATGGGTCGAATTTCTAACCGACCTCGCCCCATCAAAGTTATGTGTGAAGATAGAGAAACCAGATCGAATGTGTTGGAAAATGCCAAAAAGCTCAGGGAATTGCCAGAAAGACATGTCCATCGTAGGGTCTACATACGGCCAGATCTCACCCAACTTCAGCGTGACCAGGATTACCTACGTAGACAGGAACAACGTTGTCGAAATGAGGAACCAAATTTGTACATGCCTCCAATATGTACACCAAGAAACTCCTCCCCCGCAACAAACCATTCACAACGTCAGGGTCGCCCGCCTGATCGTTACAGATAAAGAGACGCAACTCCCACTACTTTTCTAACAACAGGAACTTTACTTTACTTTAATACTCGTAGCATTTGCCAAAAACTACCGGAACTTATCGAAACACTTGAACATTATGACTCTGATGTAATTGGTATTAGTGAAACATGGTTAAAGGATGATGTATATTTCTCATTGAATAATTTAGAATATTGTGTTTTCAGACAGGACAGACCATTAATCCAAGGTGGTGGTGTATTACTAGCAGTTCGATCTAGTCTTCAAAGCAATATTGTTTATAAACAGTCAATTGGAAATTGCAAATGTACATTTGTTGATGTTTTATTTAGCAACTCTGAATTCATGAGATATGGTTTGGTTTATAGACCACCGGACACTAATCTAGATGATTCTAAAGAACTTTTCCGTGTTATCCATGAAAACTTAAAAAATGTTAAACTTTATTGTTTGATAGGTGACTTTAACTTACCTGATATATGTTGGCAGGATTTCACTGCTAGATCTCAAATGTCTAGAGAATTCTTAACGTTGTGCTTTATGATTGGTGCCATACAATGTGTTGATTTTGCAACTAGGGGAAAGAACACTTTGGACTTAGTCTTATTTTCTGATAAGGGTATATTAAAATCTATTCAACCTGAACCTCCATTCAGTACAAGCGATCATGCCTCTATTCTATGTGAAACTGTAAAACATGTAAGTGTTTCTGACAGTTCGGTCTGTAAACCGTGTTTCAAACAAGCTGATTATGAATTAATTAATGCATTTTTAGCCACTCTAAATTGGAATGAAATATATAGTAATTGTATATCAACTAATGATTACTGGGAGGCTTTTAGAGACACCTTGAATGATGTTATATTCAACTTTGTACCATTCAGAAATGTTTCAAAACATAAGGGGGTTCCATGGTTTAATTGTAATCTGAACAAACTGCGTAACATTAAACAGCGTAAATGGAAATCTTATGTAAAATCAAGTAATATAGTAAGCCATGCTGAATACAAAACCTCAGCCAATAAATTTAGATCTGAATTTTTGAAAGAGAAATGCAATTATGTTCTCAACACAAAATAATTCTAGTAAATTTTATGGATATGTAAAGAGCCAGTCTTCTGTTAAATCAAGTATCCCATGCATTAAGAAAACTGATGGTTCTATAGCTGTAACAGATCATGAGAAAGCTTCTGAATTTGTTGATTATTTCTCCAGTGTTTTTGTAGAAGATGATAATACTCTTCCTGACTTCCATTCCAACTGTAACGATACGCTCAGTAGATTCAATTGTACACCTGATGACATTATAAAAGTTGTTAGAAAACTAAGAAGTAATTAATCCCCGGGTCCTGATGGTATCACAGTGTATTTTTTAAAGAAAATTATTGCACATATTGTTGATCCCCTTGCCAGAATTTATAATCAATCCTTACGTGATGGTATTTTACCCAGTGATTGGAAAACGGCCCTTATTGTTCCATTGTACAAGAAGGGTGATGCACAATGTACATCACAATATAGACCTGTTAGTTTGACTTCCGTTGTATGTAAAATCTTAGAACGTATTATCAGATCTCAATTGTTGGACTACTTGTTAAGAAATGATATCATACCAAAATCTCAACATGGATTTCTGCCAAAAAAATCTACAGTTACTAATCTTTTGGAATGTTTGAATGATTGGACAAGTAACTTTGATAAGAAATTGTCTACTAATGTTATATATTTGGACTATTCTAAATGTTTTGACAAAGTATGTCATAATAAGCTCATGTACAAATTAGAAAGATACGGGATATCAGGTTGTGCTTTGCAATGGTTAAAGAACTTTTTAACTGGAAGACTTCAACAAGTAAAAATTAATGATGCAATCTCACACGCAACCGATGTTAGATCAGGAGTCCCTCAAGGGACTGTGTTAGGTCCTGTTTTATTTTTGTGTTACTCGTCAGATTTACCTAATGTTGTCAAACATAGTTCTATTAGTATGTATGCTGATGATACAAAACTGTATAAGTCTATTCAAAATGTAAATGATTGCATGTTATTACAAGAAGATTTAGATAATGTTGCTAAATGGGCCGACATTTGGCAGATGGATTTAAATCCAGACAAAACGAAAATATTGACTATTGGTATTAACAAAGTGAACTTTGATTTTTAGCTAGTCGACCAGCCTACAGATAACAATTAGCAGGCTGTCACCTGGCTGTGGTTGTCTTCAATTACTATTTGCTTCAATAGTCATTCATGATCATGCAAAGGCATTTGAGGTAATTAGGCAACAGTTCACAGTCCAGTGAAGTGGAATCGAATGGCAACATGCCATTCCTTATTCCAATCAGGCCAATTGACAGTTCATCACAGAGGTGCACTTGCCTTGACGTGGGCCAGGTGTGAATGTGGATTGCAATAAATAAACTTGTGTGAGCTCCTGGGATTGACAGCCTGTAGACCTGTTATGTTTGATTTATTGATCAGAGAATACACAATAAATTGTGAAAACAGAAAATATTAAACATTTAACAATGCATGCACTCTATGGACACTTCTGAAGTTCACAGTGTGTATCAGTTATCCTCTTTTTCCTCATCCTCTTTGGCATGTTCTTTTTTTTTTTTGACACATGTATCTATATTTGATATTTCTGCTTGTCAATAAAAGTTTATATATTAGGGTGTCCGAAAAAATTGTAAGTCTGGTATTCATTGGGGGCTAACCTCTAAATGTGTTCTATAGTCCCTCTCTGCGACCCATGCAAAATTTCAGTTCATTAATTTGAAGCGGTTTTATATATATATGTTGCCCAAGAGCCCAAAGATATATGAGCTAAAATAGCCATTTTCGCATGAAAATTCAATGTTTTTTATCTAGGCCAAGCAAATAGAATTCATAACATAAGATTTACCTTTTTCTCCTTAAGATGTCCTGGAAGGCAGTTATCCTCTTTTTCCTCATCCTCTTTGGCATGTTCTTTTTTTTTTTAATTCTCTTTTTTTTTCTTCTTGAAGCATTTCTTGTTGTACCCTGAACTGATGCACCAAGGCTGGTCTTTATATACCATTTACTAAGCAGTCACACATTCAGAGTTGACAGCTAGTGTCTAATGATTGCAATCACTCATTGAGCAGTGTCATAGAAAATATCAACTTAATTGGCTCGAGTTGGCTGGTTTTGACAAATGATTGCAATTACTCATGGAGCTCAGTCAGTGTCAAAGGTAATATTCATTAATGGCAATTTGCTTGAGTTGGCAGGTAGTGTCTAATGATTGCAATTATTCAGTGATCTGTGTCAAAATTAAATATTAAGTTATTGCAATTGTACAATTTCTTGAAAGTATAACACTATGCTTTTAATTAATTGTAATTATTTTATGTTTTATATTGTAAATTACACCACAGCGTGAATGAGAGTAAATAATTTAAAAAGTGGTAATTAATGTGATATCAAGTTGGTCAGATTATAGATTAAATGTCAATTCAATTGCACTTACATCATAACTTACATGTCTTCTTTGATTTATTTTGTCTTCTATCAAGTATAATGATGGTCTAATAGAGCAAATTTATGCAATAAGTGCTGTATTTTTGATTGATGAAGACATAACTGTGTAATTTTTGGGTTCCAATATTTTGATTTCCTGCTGCACCACATCACAACAATAGCTTGTTTATGTGTAGGTCTATATACAAACAGGCCTGAACTCAGTTTCATTGGTGTTACAGCCACAGTGTTGTTGTTAAGAAATTTCACACACAAGCACATCACATTTGTCAGACAACTAATCAAAAAAATGTAAAAAACACTACAGATCAACAAAAATGTGCAATTGTAAATGAACACAGCTCAGTGCAACTGGTCTGCTTAGTGATATAATTACTCCTCACTGACATTTTTTTTGCATAATTCACGTTATTCAAAACTATGACAACCATATCTGCAAGACAGATGTAATACACCGTGGATAATCATAACGCGTTCTAATTGAGGGTACGCGTTCTTGTGGAGTTAATGCAAGCGTTCTTGTTGAGTGGCTGTGAAAAAATCTAGCTTTGTTGCTAAATATGACCTTTTCTGAAGTAAATACTCACTTCATGGAGTGCCAGAAAGGTAGTCCTTTGCCCGTGTGCCATCTTTGCAATAATAAAATTTCAACTTCCGATGATTGGAGCCACACAATGCAGTGCAAGTCTGTCACTCTTCTCACAATGCTTCTCTATCACTCCGAAAGAACGCTTTCACTCATCCTCCATAAGAACGCTACCACTTTACTGTGAAATGCACTGATTTCTGCAAAGGTAGGGGTGAGTTGGGCCAGTTGAACCAAATTTTAGAATTGCTCTCCTGTGTGCATACTTTTACAGCTTTCAGGGAGAACAAAGATGGAAAAGGTAGTTTGAAAAGTTGGCAATTCAAATACTAAGAAAGCTCCAATCTCAATGTGACAAACTAAACTTTACATCCAAAAAACGAAAAAAGTGTGATTGTTCCCTTACCATGTATCTCATAACCAAATTCAACCAATAGATCTACATGGAAAAGACTAGCCTTATAAGGTCTAACACAAGGTTTTATGTATGTTCCCTGCTCCATCTGGTCAAAAATCAAGGGTGGTTCATCTGGCCTGCCGGTTCAACTGGCCCCACTCTCCCCTACTCAACTCCTTGGTTATTATCCCGGATAAAGCGACTTGCATTTAGTAATATATAAGTCATGATTGTCTCTGCTGTACCATGGACAATTTTTGTCATCCCACTTAATGCCTAATGCTTTGAAATGAGTGCAATATTGGAGGCAGTATTAATTTTTTCCCGAACTTTCCGAAGTTGTGCCCATTATATTGCACTCTATGATTTGGTAAACAGTATAAAACCACAAGATAATGATGCTCTACAATACCCATTACTCCATGGTAATAACAAAAATTTCCTTTCCACAACATTTTTTTGTCTTTTCTGGTATTTTTCTGGCATTTTTCTGGCATTTACTCATAAGCCCTCCATTAGAACGCTTCCACCACTCAATAAGAACGCGTACCCTCAAGTAGAACGCTTTATGATTATCCCCCGTGTAATAGAGGCGTATCGCTATCCCATGTTAATCACTGTTCTATCAATATAGGCCTAATACCGAATCGACTAGCTTTTGAATCCATGGATTCTTGTTTATTGAATAATGATATTATTGAAACTGTCAACAACATTAATGATATTGGAGTTACTATCCAGTCAAATTTGAAATTTACGCTCCATTGTATTAACATTACTAGGAAAGCGTATTTTGTTATTCATAAACTTTTTTCAATTTTTAAGAACCACAATTACAAGTTCTATCTCAAAATGTATATGTGTTATGTTAGACCACTTTTAGAATATTCTAGTCAGGCTTGGTCACCAATATTACAATGTAATAAAGACAAAGTAGAACGTGTGCAAAGGTATTTCACCCGTCGTATATTAAACTATGAAAATGTTTCGTATGAAGAAAGACTACATTTTTTGAAATTAGATTCATTGGACATTCGAAGAAAAAATTCTGATTTAATATTGTTTTACAAAGTTATTAATTGTCATACGGTATCAAGACACTTCGTAGACACACCAACTCGTAGACAAACCAACTGGTAGACAACCAACTAGTAGACAACCAACTCGTAGACACCAGGTACTACCAACTGGTAGACATCAAATTGGCAGGGTTCACCAAGTCGTAGACACAGACTTTTTGGTCAATGTGATATTACCAAGTCGTAGACACAGTAATTTTGCTGTTAACAAACTCGTAGACACTCATTTCATCTGTTGATAAAAATTTTAAAAAACCAACAAGAAGTACCTAACAAGAAAATCTTTTCAAAAAAAAGATATGCTGGTTGTAGCAATGATATATTTGAAACGTGAAAAAATTATTAATTTTTACAAGTAGGCATTTTTATTCAACAAATATATCTATAAATTTGAACATTATAAATAGGCCTACTAGAAGTTATGACCTGTCAATATAACTTCAACCAGTGATGTAAATTGTGTGCTGTGTAAGTGCTTCATCATATTGATAGATTTATTAATGAGACATCTAATATAACATCCTTCTTTATAAATATTTCAAAAATTCAGCAGATAAAAAGCATTTGTATTTTGGTGTTCAGTCAAAAATTATTTGGGTATATATGAAAGACTTCTTTTTTTTTTAAAGAATTTGAAAATTGTATGGCCCAGCCTGGAATTGAACCCTGGCCAGTGGGGTGGAATGCTAGCACTCTACCAACATCACCACTGGGCCATTAATGACTGCTGCCTTTTTTTAGGCTGACCTTTCAAAAGGCAGTGCCATAGATGTTTCTGAACCTCCCAGCACGTGCCTTGGGCCCTTAGCCAAGATTAAATCAGAGTGTTAACTTGGACTTATTACTAATTGTGTACAAAAATACAAGTGGAATGATTGCAGAATCAATTCATGTAATCCACAGGCCATGATCAAGCAGAAACACAAGGATTCAAAGTCTATATTTAGAATTCTGACTGCTATTCCTGGTCACATGACAAGTGTCGTCCACTAGTCTGTATCAATCATGACAACTCACCTCCAGTTTAAATTGTACTAAAAACAATTTTGCGCTGATCAATCATCAATTTCCGAAATGGCAGGTGTATTTTGAGATAAATGCAACAACTTGAAGTATTTGCAATGATAAGTTATTTGTCAGTGCTCCAACTTATATCACTAAAAGCTGGGGTGAACTTGTGTTGACACTTTTCAGTATGGGGTGCCCAGTAAACTGCTGGTATTAATGGCTAAAGATATGCCATAATACATCTTTTCTTACAGCCCAATGGAACCAGCATTAAACGTTCAATTGCAAAGGCAATAAGGCCTTTACCTCTCAGAGTGTCTGGGTGGTGTAGTGGTTAAGGTTCCTGCCTGCTCCGCTGAAGGTCTTTGCCTGCATGGGTTCGACTCCCGGTTGGGGAACCTGAAATTTTCAGTGCACCTTCATGAGCAAAATTCCAGCTGGATGTCGTTCGGATGAGACGTTAAATTGGTGGCCCCTTGTATCAGTGTCTGTGCTGGGCAAGTAAAAGATCCCTTACATGGGGTAAATTTGTAACATGTTGAGGACTCCTGCTCTCTCTCCCATCTCATCAATCAACCCTCGTGAGCACCCAGAACTGGGCTTAAAGGGCTGCACTTACCATATCTATATATCTATCTATATATATCTATATCTCTTATGCAGGTGCTAATTGCCATCAGGAGCTAATTGCATTTCCAATGTTACTTTGAAGCAAGCTTCCTGAAGTTTACAATCAACTCAATTGAACAAAGAAGAATTGAACTAATATAGTGTGTCCTGATTGAAATGCAGGATCACTCAATTTACTGCCATAGTTGCTTTATATTATCCCATTTTAGCTGCTTTAAACGGCTTTTTGTGCTTGGAAGATTGGGAAAATCTTGGAAGTTTGCTGTCTACGAGTTGGTAGACCCTAAAATAATGTTGTCTACAGGTTGGATGGTGTGGTGTCTACGACTTGGTTAGTTCATTTTATTGTATGTCTACGAGTGGGTAATGACATTTTTTTGTGAAAGGTCTGTGTCTACGACTTGGGGGAGAACTCTTAAATGTGTCTATGACTTGGTGTGTCTACGACTTTACTTGTATTCTAGTCATACAAATCTCAATATAAATGATAGGGAAGAAGTTTATAAATTTATACATAGAAGTAGAGGTCATAATAAACAATTGTATGTGTTTTATAGCCGTACTGATAAAAGAAAATATTTTTGGTGCAATCGAATTGTAAATGAATGGAATAATTTAGATGAAAGAACTATTAATTCTGTTTTAATCAAGAATTTTATAACTAATTTGAAAATGTTAAATGTTAAATTCTGCTAGTTAGTGGGAGTTACGTTGTAATCTACTTAAACTCCCATTGTTTTTGTATTGTTCACATGTTGTTCTTTTTAATAAATAAATCAAATCAAATCAAAAACTCATACAAGTGAAAGTTCAAATTGATGAAATATCTTAGCCAATTTGTCACTGGCTCTGCCACATGACATATTCTCATGTTCTGACAGTTTAAGGAGCCCTCTTTACAACTTGCAGGATTGAATTATCTCGTTTAGCATTGTTTGGCATTGACTGTTTGTTATAATCACCTGTCTCGAACCTCAGGTCCAAACGTGGCACCAATTTAAATTGGATTACCATAACAATAGCCGTGTGAATATGATAAAGTTTTGGAATATTTTAAAATGGAAAGATCACCATTAATCTGCCTTTGGTTATTCATATGCAAAGTTTTCATTCTTATAGTATTCTCAGACCATGAGTTTCCTTTCTGTAGTCACAAAGACCCTTAAGTCTGTGGGCGATTGGGACGTGATCTCCCTGATATCTGCATGATGAACAAGGGCCAGGGGAAGCATCACACACCCTCCAATCTGGTTAAATTGTCCTCCCTGACACTTTATTGGTCTTTGTCACAGATCACAATTGATAGGAGTACAATTGCCTCCTGGAACAGTGGGGAGACTAAGGCTTCTTCTCTCTTTTGAATGTGAAGTAAATTGAACAAAGTATATGACAGGGATCTGGATTATAGAGATTTATACATTTTTTAATCAAACCAGGCTTGTATGCCTCCACAACTACAGAACTATATAATGAGATTGATTGTACTAGGCCAATAAGTACAATAAAGAGAAATTTTACAAGATTTTTTATAAACTTTAGATAATCCCGACCTTTGCTATATCAGTTGCCAGGATTGTGATGAACCCTACTTGTGCATTGCACTGGGGATGTCCCTTCATGCACTTCATCTCATCTCTTGTTTCCCAGTTCAAAGGGTTTCCCCAAGTCTAATCTTTCTAAGTTTGTTCTTTGTTGTGGCATTAGACTGCCATCATTTTACTTCCTCACTTCTGCCTTACAAGCTCTGTCAGTATTCCTCTTGTTTTAAGACATTCTCCCATCATACCAGCTCATCCAATTTAGTAACCTCAACCTTTCAGAACTTGGTTTTATTCAGTGAGCACTGAGCAGTAGGCCTATAGTAATTATAAATGACCAAGCTTCAACATATATATGCCAGTGGCTTTGTCACGGAAGTCAATTCTAAGAAGTGAACAATCAGGGTAGGTTGCGTATGCTGGGTTTTGGATGAGGCATTATTTTGTAAATTAGCCAAGGAACTGGAGGCAGAGGAAGCCAGTGCATCCTGCAACACTGCCTGAATGCACATATTAACCACATGTTACTATAACAAAACAACCCAAGTCAGGGTCACTGAGTAATAATATCACGAGCTGTTGTGTGAATTAATATCACTTGAGCCCAAAGGGCGAGAGTGATATTAATTCACACGACAGCGAGTGATATTGTACGAAGTGCCCTGACGCGAGTTGTTTTGTTTTTATCACCTGGTTTTACCTCAATTTTTGGCTAGTCGAGGACTAGCCCTTAGAGAGATGACAAAAAAGTCCGCGAAAATCGGAAATTCAAAATACCGTAATGCAGATTTGCCTCAAAAAGCCCCTGTGGAGCCATGAACTATCTGAAAACCACCCAGCGGCCGAGATGTGACCGAAAACGATCGTCCACGATCATATTTACGATCGATGGAGCTCTAAACAATCCTGTACAACTTTGCGCATGCATGCCTAGGGGCTTCTAAGGCATGGTCAATAAACATATAAGTATATAAAACTTAAAGGGGAATCACCATTTTTAGCAAAAAACATGCCAACTTTGACACCATCCTGAGGCAAGACATATTGATATTTTAATTCCAAAATTATCTAGATTTGTCCAAAAACACCTGTGCATAAACTGTGTAAAATTTTGTCTGGGTACTGCAAGCGGTTCCTGTTGAACAGGACAAACAAAATCCGCAAGTTTTTACACTTTCCCAGGACTTACGGGACACCAGCAGTTACCAGAAAATCTCAAATTTTCATCATTTTTGGTCTGAAAACACTTACTTTGTGTGGAACTGTGGACTTTTTTTGATGTTCACCGATGAGAATAGTACCAAAGCTTCGATTAAGAACAGTAGTGGTCATCTGTCACTCACAAATTAATTCGTGGGAAAGCCTTTTATCTTTTTTTTCATGCTTTGAGTCACCACAAATCTTCCCTGTCCTCCATCTTGCCCTGAACTGCTTTGGTGACGTCACCATGGCCATTGTTGCTATTGTTGTGGTTATGACATCACTATAGTCAGCTGACCAGTAATTTCTCAAATTTAGGCTGTTGTAGGATTAGGGCCTTTTACATGGACACTGAATTTTCTCAATCAAGTGAAAAAAAATCTTTTTTATTAATAGGTTAAAATGTTGAACTAAAAGTGGGATTTTTAGATTTTTATGGTCCCTCGCGGTACTTGTTGCAGGATGACTTTCAAAATGGCTGACAAAGGCTGAAAGTACCTCTTAGAAAATTTTATTTTGCCTGGGAAAGATATTCTTGTTAGTACTGAAGATTCATATTGCACTTAGCATTTGACTTTTATGTCAAGGAATATCTGTTGAAAAACTTATGGTGCTGGCAGGTCTGGTTATTTAAGACCAGGTCATTTTATGACAAAAAATCTGAGATTTCCTGGTAACTGCTGGTGTCTGGTGGGACTCAAGCCAAGCCCTGAAATAGGCTTTGTTCTTTCAACCAGTATGGAAAAACTACTTGCAGTAGCTTCATGAAATTTTCATATGTTCAATACTGGGTATTTTCCTACAAATGTGGAGACTTTCAGAGTGACAGACTCAATTTTGAATGCGTATGATTAACTTGAAATAGGTGTGTCAACACGGCAAAAATGGTGATCTCCCTTTATATTATATGAGTAATATAAGTATAGATCTATAAGCTTAGAAATCCCTAGGATGCATGCGCCCATAGCGAGTGGACCCACTGGGACTGTCGGTATCCCGCTAGCCGGGCGTATGACGCTCAGGCAAGCGAGCGGGCCCAGTGGTGCTGTTAGCATCCCGTTGGGTTTACCTGGCGGGAACGCACCAGGGAGCAATCAGTGATTTGTAACTGTTAGTGAACAATCACCTAATTACTGACTACAACCCTTAACAGTTTGTTTCAAAACATGACAAATTCATATACATGTATACATTTTTTATGTGAATTGACATTACCGACTGCTCCATCAGCGGATACCAGTCCAACATTGCTATATATATATAATTATATAGAGAGAAATTTGGCTTTATTTAGCACATTTGTATGACGTTTTATATGTATTTCATAATAGATAGATCATAATAAGCTAGTGTTCATGTCATCTAAACTTTTAAAAATTATGGGCAAGGAGACCCACTGAAGCAATGCTTGTGGTTGCAGCTATATACCAAGCTGATGCAGGTACACAAGCAGCTTGGTGTGATTATCAACTTTCTGGTGTTCATATTCAGAAAACCAGTGATATGGTGACAGGTCTGCAAATTTGTCATTGAATAGTAGTGAGTCATCCTAAATATTTGATCAGAACCTACCAACCATGTCATTATAAATAATATGACTTAAGTAAGGTAATAAGGTAAAAATACCATTATGTATTTTATTTATTTTAATTTTTGGATAATACATTATTAGCATGATATTACTGCAAAAACTACATTTTAGGTACAAGGTAGGCCTAACTTTAAAAAATGTCTCTGAGGATGGGACAGCATGATATGCAGTCTATGCTACTATGGGAAGGTGCCAATGGACAACTGCTTGAAACAGTAACAAGCACAAGATGACTAGGCCAAGCAAGTAGAAATCATAACATAAGATTTACCTTTTTTCCTTAAGATGTACTGAAAAGCCATTATCCTCTTTTTCTCATCCTCTTTGGCATGTTCTTCTTAAAGCATGTCTTGTTGTACACTGAACAGATGCACCCAGGCTGGTCTTTATATACCATTTACTAAGCAGTGACACATTCAGAGTTGACAGCTAGTGTCTAATGATTGCAATTACTCATTGAGCAGTGTCATAGAAAATATCAACTCAATTGGCTTGAGTTGGCAGGTTGTGTCTAATGATTGCAATTACTACGGAGATCAGTCAGTGTCAAAGGTAATATCAATTAATGGAATTGGCTTGAGTTGGCAGGTAGTGTCTAATGATTGCAATTGTAATTATTTTAATGTTTTATAATGTAAATTACACCAGAGTGTGAATGAGAGTAAATAATTAAAAAAGTGGTCATTAATGTGATATCAAGTTGAGCAGATTAGAAAATAAATGTCAATTCAATTTCACTTACATCATAACTTACATGTCTTCTTTGATTTATTTTGTCTTCTATCAAGTAAAATGACTGTCCAATACACCACAATTTATGCAATAAGTACTATATTATGATTGATCAAGACATAATTTTATTTTTACCAATTTGGCCATGTAGCTTTAATTTTACAACCTTACTTTCCGTTTCCGCTCCCCCGTGGCCTAATCGTTATAGCAGTTGATTTTGAATCGAATGGCCTGTGAGGACATGGGTTCGAATCCCGCTCCTGGAACTTCACTTAAGAATACATCATGCAGGAACACCAGATAAGACACCAGCACCAGAATGAAGCCTGTACCAAGACAGAAATCTGAGAAACCAGAAGCCAGAAAAGAACAAGTTCCAAAAATAGACACAGAGCACCAGTTCCAAAAATAGAAACCTACACACCAGTGACACCACAGGAGATTGATTGAATTACACTGAAAACTAAACTGAGTCCGAGCCCATGGGACGTTAAATGGAGGTGGGTTGTATCCAGTGTTCTATGCTGGGGCAACTGAAAGACCCTGGACATCCCTGAATGAATAGGGTATGTACCAGACTCACAGCCTTATCATCCAATGTGCAGCTCCTCTGATCTGATCAGAGTGAAGCTACCCGGCGACCCGGGGTATCCCAGCACACAGCAGAAGAAGAAGAAGAAGAAGTTGGATTGGAACTGTGTGGAATTTTTAGGTTCCAATATTTTGATTTTCTGTTGTACCACAGTCATCACAACAATAGCTTGTTTATGTGTAGGCCTATAAACAAACAGGCCTGAACTCTGTTTCATTAATGTAACAGCCACAGTGCTGTTGTTAAGCAATTTCACACATAAGCACATCACATTTATCAGACACAACTAATAAAAAAATCAAAAAAACACTACAGATCAACAAAAATGTGCAGTTGTAATTGAACACAGCTCAGTGCAACTGGTCTGCTTAGTGATAGTATATATATGATAAGTAATGCACGATAGACTGCAGCATCACAATCTGTTGAGTTTCATTGAACAATATTAAAATAAGGCATTTCATTTCAGACACATTTCTTGATAAAAATTTGAGATCAGGGCAATTACTCCTCACTGACATTTTTTTTGCAAAATTCACATAGTTCAAAACTATGATAACCATATCTGCAAGACAGATGTAATAGAGGCATATCGCTATCCCGGTTAATCACTGTTCTATAAATATAGGCCTAATACTGAAACGACTAGCCTTTGAATCCATGGATTCTTGTTTTAGTTATAAAGGGAGACTATCTATTGCAATTACAAAAGTGTGACGTCACCATGGAGCAACAATGGATATGACGTCACAATCCCATTGTTTTGGCCATTGCTTGGTTTGTGACGTCATCATCATCTGAAATGCCGGTGATGTCATAACCATTGTTAAAAAATATCGCCCTTGAAGGGTGGTATTTTTTACAATATCATAGGCCCTGATATTTTGACTGTAAACAGTGATATTCACAGCCAACAAGGTGATAAAGGTCATAAATGACCGTGGAGCCCAGATTGGGGTGTGGTGGTGGCAGCCCCCATGTGATGTCATGACAACGGTCGTGACGCAATGATTTTATTGAGTAAACAGTCACCCTGGAACTTCTTCTCCGGATATTGGACTTGAGCCAAAACCTCCAGGAGGCACCACCCTCTATTTTTGATTGAGCCTCATTTTCACAACAATTTAAAACAGATCATTGGATTACCTGGGCTAACAGAATTGTGAAACTGTCAAACTTCTTGTGACATTGCGTAGAACCTTCAGGATCAGCATGAAAACCAATTTGAAGAAAGGTCAGTATAATTATTATAATTATTATAGGCCTACATGAAATATTTAGGCCTAACAATCGATGTCATATCCATTGTTGCTTCATGGTGACGTCACATTTTTGTAATGGCAGAAAATAGTCCCTCTTTATAAAAAAAAAATTGAGGTAAAACCAGGTGATAAAAACAAAAGAACCACGTGTCAGGGAACTTCGGGCTCGAGTGATATTAATTCACACAACAGCTCATGATATTGTTACTCAGTGACCCTGACTTGGGTTGTTTTGTTATAATAGGTTACAACGACATGACGTCACAAATCTATTGTTCTCCAAATATGTTCAATTTCACGGCAAATTTAATTTTGCATGCAGAAGGCCTAAATCTGTGGTCTGACCAGGGCCAATTTTGTATATATCGCTGATTTAGTGGACATCACAATATTTTCCTGTCATAATTGTGGCCATTAATTTTATCAAAGATGTTGCCTCATGTTCGATTCAGTAATTCTATGTAAAATGCTTTTAAATATCACTGCCAGACCACAAAACAATTTTTGGTCCAAGTCATTTTGATCTGCCAGTCTGTTTTTGGCTATTTACCGAAAATTGCCAAAAATGACGAAGGCCAATCTTGGTTCAAGCTGGTGACTGGAGAACTGTTACAATTTTTTCCCTAAAATTTCAACTAGTTACGGATGGCCAGGGCAGTTGTCTCTATTGGAAAAGTAGTAGGCCTACAGAGTGAAACTGTAATTAAACATATTTATCGTTTGCAGGGATTAAATCATTCTTTAAATGGAGAAGGCGCTCAGCAGGAAGAACACCTTCAAGAAAAACTCCTAAACCACGGAAAACTCCTAAACCGCGGAAAACTCCTAAACCACGAAAAACTCCGAAATCACGAAAAACTCCGAAATCAAGAATTGCACCTTCAGCACAAAGATCACGAACATTTTCTAAAACTCGAGGAAGATTGACGCCTTCACCATCAAAAAAAGCACGAAACTCCCCTGCTTCCGGTCAAGGAAATCGAATAAGATACTTCATATCTTCACCAGTGCCCAAGGAAGCTGTTTCTTCACTGTTCAAAGAAGAAGGTACTTTCCAAAAAGTACCAAGAACGACCACTAGCCACTGGAGCTCGCCAGTTGTTCAAGGAAATCCAAGAAGATTCTTGATGTCTTCACCAGTGCCTAAGGAGGCAGTTTCTTCATTGTTCAGAGACGAAGGTACTTTCCAAAAAGCACCAAGACGAAAATCTAGCCAATTGAGAACATCTCTTGTCAATAAAGAAAATCGAAGAAGAGACTTGATACGTACACCAGCCCCTAAGAAGGTAGTACCAACATTGTTTAGTGAAGAAGGTACATTAAAAAAAACACGAAAGTCTCCTACCCCCGGTCAAGGAAATCGCAGAAGAGACTTGATATGTGCACCAGCTCCCAAGAAGGCAGTTCCGTCATTGATCAGAGAAGATGGTACATTAAAAAAAGCACAAAACTCCCCAGTTTCCAGTCAAGGAAATCGAATAAGATACTTGATATCTTCACCAGTGCCAAAGGAAGCTGTTTCTTCATTGTTCAGAGAAGAAGGTACTTTCCAAAAAGTACCAAGAACAAACTCTAGCCACTGGAGCTCGCCAGTTGTTGGTAAAGGAAATCCAAGAAGATTCTTGATGTCTTCACCAGTGCCTAAGGAGGCAGTTTCTTCATTGTTTAGAGAAGAAGGTACTTTCCAAAATGCACCAAGACGAAAATCTAACCAATTGAGCTCGCCTCTTGTCAATAAAGAAAATCGAAGAAGAGACCTGATGCGTTCATCAACTCCCAAGAAGGCAGTACCGTTATTGATCAGAGATAACGGTACATTCAAAAAGACACGAAGCTCCCCAGTTGTCGCTCGAGGAAATCCAAGAAGAGACTCAATATCTTCACCAGTACCCAAGGAGGCAGTTTCATCATTGTTCAGAGAAGAAGGTACTTTTAAAAAAACACAAAGACAAAAATCTAATCACTGGAACTCGCCTGTTGTTGGTAAAGGAAATCGTAAAAAATTCTTAATATCTTCACCAGAACCTCAGGAGGCAGTATCATCTTTGTTCAGAGAAAAAGGCACTTTCCAAAAAGTACCTAGAAGATAATCACTGATGCATGTACTTTGGAAGAGGACCCATCTGATTGATTATGTTATGGACGATTGACAAAAATAATCAAACCAACTGAAAAACAATTATTATCGAATCATTACAAAATCTCTTAATATCTTTGTAGCATTAATCTCTATGTAATTTACTGACTTTTTGGTCAAATGTGACCCCTTATAGCCAATAAAAACCTATATGTAATAACACAAATTATTCATTATTCTTTTTCAAGCCTGTTGCATGTAAACTATATATATTTTACACAGCATCCCTGAATGAAGAATGAGGTTTAAAAAATTGACCAAATGCGCCACTAACGCAGTGTTCAAGAAGGCAATCAAGGGAACATTTTAAGACAAAAACTTTCAGGAAATTCTTGGGATATGACAATTTTATAATTTTGGTTATCACACCAAAAAAAGCATGCCTTAATAATTAGTAATATTGTGTAAATAGGCCTAAGAGTGAAGTCGACTTTAATAATTGTGACACGTTGAGACCATCATTTACATGTATGGTTTCCAAAGTCAGTGTTAAGATATATATAATTTTTCGGTAAAATTAATTTTTGTGTGTGACAAAAAACATCCGGTTTTAATTTTAAGACAAACAGACACACTCACTTCAGAAAACAAAGTCATTTTGCTTATTTTTTAATAGTACTAATTGTTATATAAAACTACAGACTCACAGTCATTTAAATAGTGTTCCGATATTTCTTCAAACCTTATTTATAGTGGATAGTGAGGAGACCAATATTGAGTTTTATTGGCCGAAGCAGTCATATTGGTTTGATTGATGCGAATAGAAATTGATGCATGTAGCCAAGTATAATTTTACAGACATGCGCATGTGGTTTATGTCTATACAGGGTGGTCAAAAAAAAACTTTACACTTATGAATAATTTTTTGGATGATGCTCATTGTAACAAATGCTTATTTTTCAATGCAAAAACAACTTATATAGCAAAGAATAACTCTTCTAGAGAGAATTTATTCACTCGGAGGTCCTTTTGGACTGATGACTTTTCTGCAGTGGGCCTAAATTATGCAGAAGTGTCAAAAATGTAACTTTGTGTCCATTTTTCCCATACAAACGTAATGGATGCCTTTATTGGGCAACTAAGGTCTGTGGTGTCTTGCAGGGATCTGCCTCTAAGTTTGCCCATCCAGAATAATCACATTGATTGAGATCTTGTGATAACAGGGGCCATATTGTCGCGCTGAGAAACTTGACAGAGCGAACCCTGATCCAGTTCTGGGCTTTGCAAGGGAATGTGGCTGATGCCCCGTCTTGTTAGAAAATCAAATTATCTGTGGCACTGTATGTCTTATCTATCCAGGGCTTTAGATGCTCTTTCAAGATGTTAATATGTACTTTTCATGTGATTTCAACACCCTGATCATCCACCTTCAGACGGCTTTGTTTTAAAATCTTATAATGGCCATAGTGAAGTCTGAACTTGCTCTAGCACCTTCTGGTTTGTGCTGAATTGTGCCTCTGTCTTCTCAATTTCATTTTATGTTGTATTTGTTTTGTCGTGTGAAGCTCAGTAGCTTCTAAAATGCCAATGGGCCATGAACAACCCAGAGTAGTAAAAACGCAGGAGCACTCCCGGCTTCTATTTTGTCTGCTATCAAAAAAGTAATGAACCGTTTTGATTATTAACAAATTTTCCAAAGATCTAACATAATTGGCTTGTATAAACAATAAGTACCCAGGGGTCCCAGGCACTGACTCAATCATGGCAGCCTGGAAAATGAAATATCAACTGTAAAGTTTTTTTTTGACCACCCTGTATAGACCTACAATGAAACAATCCCTAGCTTCTTCCAAAAGCATTAATATCTAATTATCGCCCATGCTATGCTATGCATAGGGCGATTATGCTTTAGGGCTGAAATCTACTGAAGGGGTGAAATTACCAATGCTGTGGCCTCAACCAACCCACTCTGGAAGTTCTTATCATATGCATAACACATTGATACCATTGTAGATGTGCACAACGGTTCGTATTTTCACTTTAATTCAATATTAGAAAATTTACTATTATCAGTTTTAGAGGCTATCAAGGTCCAGAAAGCCTGCATTGTGGTGGCCATTTTCCCTTCCACAGGGTGAGTTTTAGTACACAGAATGGCCACTGCAAGCAGCTCATTCATACATTACACAAGAGGGCAGCACCTGCAAGTCATTTGCCAGTTCCTCCCTTTGCACCACATTCTATTTCTGGGAAACTCAGCAATTCCTGCATCTCAGTATAGTTCATGCATCTTTCCAACTAATTATACAGGTAGCACGGGCTTATATTGTATCTATTTCATATTATTCTATTCTCTTCCCTCCAATCTACGGGCAACTTACTATATATTATACTAGAAAAGCCCACTGGGTCACACACTGTTGAGATATAAATTCACATGTTTATCTAAGTAAAATTATCAAGTGATAATCTGGTGACAGACGGGCATCACAAAGTTTATCCAATGAAAATGTGGGGTAATTGTCATTTTCATCAATTTTACCCCCTTGTCCTTGTTAATCATGTGATCTTCATGTGCATTGTCAGCTGGGTGACTTGATGTGCAGTGACCTGAGTTGTACTAGGGGAGGCGGGGGTCAGAAGTCACAAAATTCAGAAAAAGCCCCAGAACAGAGCAGGTGTTTGTCAGATCTGAATGACCTTTGGCACAATTATGCAGTATTTAGTTGACTATAGTTGTATCACATGATAGCTGCTGTGTTGTAAATAGGCTTTAGTCAATTCACAATTATTTAAGGCAAAGTCCGCTGTGACTTTTCACCCCATGTCAGGGTCAAGAAGTCACAACCATGGGGTAACAAGTCACATGCAATTGTTGTGAACATACAAGACTATATGAGGTAATATGCAGACCTAGACTTGATAGTCATCCTTGTGCATGAAATTTATAGTGAGCCTTCAAACGATATCGGCATGCAATGACAATGCACCATCAGCAAAGCCGGCATCAGAAATTGTCCAAATTTTGCGAAATGAAATTTTGCTGCAATCCTTTCTCATCAGTATTATTGATGATGGATGATGATAAGATTGTAAGCTAAAAGCTTCTAGTGTGGAATATTTTACTTTCCTTAGCACAGAATACCGACTTCCCGGTACCCTATGGTAAAATATCACAGTGCTGGGGTGAAATGTCACAGTGTGACATTTCACCCCTCAGATGTTTTTTAAATTCAACACATGATCCTGGCAACTTAATGGCCAAATGGCCAAAAATGGGTTCACAGCATGAAAGACAATTATCCGAAAGACCTTGAAACACTAGCACAACTTCCTATGTCACAGTGACCAGACATAAATAGAGAAAGTTCAGAATCGATAAAACCTGTTTGGGACACCAAAAATGCATGAGGTGGGTAAAAACCCACTTTGCACAATGAGTATAATTTTCATATTCCCTGCTGACCTTCTTCTCATAAAAGTTTCCCAAATTATGATTTAAGCTTAAGAATTAGGTCACTGCAAGTTGGTCAAAAAGGCCTGTGACTTTTTACCCCTGTGACTTTTCACCCCCTCTTCCCCTACTTAATTGAGTCTACTTTAATATAATTTAGCCAACATATTTTACTTGGCTTAAAGCCCTTTCACACTGACGTAACGGCAAGCAAGGAACTGCAGATTTGTGCACTGTTAAATCCGCCACATTTAGTATGCAAATGAACTGGAATTGGACTGCTGGTGACTGGTAGATGATTACTGGTTTCCAAAAAATCTAACATACAGTTGCTGATGACTGTTGATGGTTGCTGATTCATTACATATCATTTCGTATGCCTTCTCGGAGGCTGGTTGGTTGAATAATTGTCTCATACAATCTTGTACGAAGTTGGTGTGAAAGGGGTATTAGGCTCTCTGAATTTGGCTGACTCAGCTTGGGTAACTTGATCAAATAATGAACACATCAAAAATGGGAAATAAATGTCTGATGATATTCATTGCTGTTGTGTCCAATTTATAAAAAAAAAATACTGAAGCGAAATCTCTTAATAAAATGTGAGGTTTGGTCCAGACTCCTCCAATATTGGTGATTTTAGTATCGTTGGAATTTTCTCTTCAAGGCAAATCCAATGATACCAAATATAATGGGGTAGGCCTATTAATTAAGTGGCGACTTTTGGGTCTACCGTAGTAAGAGAAGACATCTTTGGTCAGGGGAGGGTTTGCTGCTGTGGACATGTATTATCACTTTCAATGACGTCACGACATGTGACGTCACGCCAAGTGCTCTTTATCTCAATGTCCTCATGCCCTATTAAGGTTGCTAGGCAACTCAACGTAGCATAACAGAGCCTCATGATGGCGGACGGTTACCTGGTTACGACGCATGCGCATAACAGACTGTCAACATGACGCTCAAGGCTGGATTTTCAAAACTGCTGCAGCACATGAAAAGATGGAAATAACAAATTTAGGGTCCGTTGAACTACCAAAAGTGCCTCTGGTGCCTCTTTGGGACAATGTAAGTACCCTGTGCGAATTTGGCAGTCGTAGGCCACCCAGATTCCTCAATCCTAAAGGTGAAAGATATGTGGCTCAAGAACATGAACTTTATTAAGATAGATAAATCTGTTTTATATTTACGTAAATAAAATACTGGTTATAATATACACTCATGTAAACAAAAGATAGATAGATAGATAGATAGATAGATAGATAGACGGATTGGCAGACAGATAGGATAGATGGATAGGATAGATGGATGGGATATACTGTAGGATAGGATAGATGGATAGTATAAACGGATAGGATAAACAGACAGGATAGATAGATAGATAGATGGAGGAATGGATTGACAGATGGTTTGATGGATATATGGGTTGACAGACGGACAGGGTAGATGGATGAGATAAACAGATAGGATAAACGGATAGGATAAACAGATGGGATAAACAGGTAGGATAAACGGGATAAACGGATAGGATATACGGATGGGATAAACGGATAGGATAAACGGATGGGATAAACAAACGGGATAAACGGATAGGATAAACGGATAGGATAAATAGAAACGTAGATAGATAGATGAATGAATGGATTGACGGATGGATTGAATGATAGATAGACGGATGGATAGACAGATTGACAGACAGATAGGATAGATGGATAGGATAGATGGCTGGGATAAACAGATAGGATAGATGGATAGTATAAACGGATAGGATAAACAGACAGGATAGATAGATAGATAAATGGAGGAATGGATTGACGGATGGCTTAATGGATAGATGGGTTGACAGACGGATAGGATAAACAGATAGGATAAACAGGTAGGATAAACAGGTAGGATAAACGGGATAAACGGATAGGATAAACGGATGGGATAAACAAATGGGATAAACGGATAGGATAAATGGATAGGATAAACGGATAGGATAAATGGGATAACGGATAGGATAAACAGACAGGATAGATAGATAGATAAATGGAGGAATGGATTGACGGATGGCTTAATGGATAGATGGGTTGACAGACGGATAGGATAGACGGATAGGATAAACAGATAGGATAAACAGGTAGGATAAACAGGTAGGATAAACGGGATAAACGGATAGGATAAACGGATGGGATAAATGGCTGGGATAAACAAATAGGATAAACGGATAGGATAAATGGATAGGATAAACGGATAGGATAAATGGGATAACAGATAGGATAAACGGATAGGATAAACGGATAGGATAAATGGATAGGATAAATGGATTGGATAATGGGTAGGATAAACGAGTAGGATAAACAGATAGGATAAACGAATATGTTAAACGGATAGGATAAACAGATAGGATAACAGATAGGATAAACAGATAGGATAAACAGATAGTATAAACAGATAGGATAAACAGCTAAGATAAACAGATAGGATAAACAGGATAAATGGGATGAACCAATGCTTATGGGGTACTGGATAAACGGATAGGATAAACGGATAGGATAAACAGATAGAATAACGGATATGATTAATGGATAGGATAAACGGGATAAACAGGATAACGGGTAGGATAAACCGATAGGATAAACGGATGGGATAAATGGATAGGATAAACGGATGGGATAAAGGGATAGGATAAACGGATAGGATAAACAGATAGGATAAACGGATAGGATAAATGGATAGGATAAACGGGATAAATGGGATAAACGGGATAACGGATAGGATAAATGGATGTGTTAAACAGATAGGGTCAACGGATAGGGTAATGGATAAAATAATAATAATAATAATAATAATAATATTAAGTACTTATATAGCGCCAATTCCAGTAAACTGCTCATTGGCGCTTGGTTAGATTAGCTGATATCTCCGTAAAATTTTGCAAAAAGATAGGTTTTCAATCGCTTCTTGAAGTTATCCAGTGTCCTTGATTTTCGTACATATTCAGGTAAGCCATTCCACAGTATCGGTGATGAATAGGTAAAGGCTCTATCCTCAAACTTGTTTTGATTTTGTGTGGCAGGCACCTCTAACAGCATTTTGCCATTGCTGCGGAGGTTCAGGTCATTTTCAGGTTTTTGTTGAATAAGACATCTGAGGTACTGAGGTGCTTGATTATTCACCGCTTTCCATGTAGTTGTCATTAGTTTGAATTGGATTCTTGCAGGAATTGGAAGCCAGTGTAACTCTTTTCTGTAATGACTAACTTTATCTTGTCTTTTTAGCCCTTCAATCAGTCGTACAGCAGAGTTTTGCGCTACCTGGAGTTTATTTATCACTTGTTTTGAGGAGCCATAGAGCAATCCATTTCCATAGTCTAAATGAGGAGTGACTAATGCATTGACAGCTGTTTTGATTGACTCCTTGTTCAGTGACTTACGCAGTTTTGAGACGTTTCGAAGGTTAAAATAAGCGTTTTGACACATTTTGTTTACTTGCTTATGCATTGACATGTGTTTATCAAAGAATACACCTAAATTTCTGGCATGATCTGTCGCTTTTATTTCAACATTGTCCACACTGATTGACGACATGTGAAGTTTCTTGAGTTGAAATGGTGAGCCAATGAGAAGTAACTCTGTCTTTTCACCATTGTTACAGAGTTTGTTTTTGTGAAGAAAATTGCGTATTTCTGTGATGCATTTTTCCATTTTCTTTGTTGCATTTTCCTCTTCAAGAAAAGTTGGCTTGAAGGAAAGGATTAGTTGTTCATCATCGGCATACTTTTGATCATCAACCTCATTTTCTTCAGCCACCTCACTTATAGGAGCAATGTACGAATTGAATAAGATCGGACCGAGTTTCGATCCTTGAGGGACGCCATATTTTAGTGGCAGTTTGCTTGATTCCGTGTCATTTATGAGTACAGATTGAGATCTATTGGTGATGTATGATTTGAACCAATTTAAAGCAGAGCCATCAATACCATACTTGTCTCTCAACCTTTTCAAAAGGATGTCATGATCAATTGTGTCAAATGCTGCCGATAAGTCTAATAGAACCAGCATTGTTACTTCACCACGGCTCATGTTCATCATGACATCATTGTGGATTTTTGTCAATAGCGTTTCTGTACTGAAACGCTGCTTGTATGCTGACTGTTTTTCATCATGCAGGCTTCCAAGTGCAAGGTGATCGGTGTATTGTTTGATGACAGCACCCTCTATGACTTTACTCAGGAAGGACAAATTTGAAACTGGTCTGTAATTCTTCTTAATGAGATCAAGGCCATTTTTCTAAATGGATAGGCCATTTTTATAAATGGATAGGATAAACGGATAGGATAAACTGATAGGATAAACGGATAGGATAAACAGATAGGATAAACAAATAGGATAAATAGATAACATAGACAGGATAAATGGGATGCACCAGTGCTTATGGGGTACTGGATAAACGGATAGGATAAACGGATAGGATAAACAGATAGGATAAATGGATAGGATAAACAGATAGGATAAATGGGATAAACAGGATAACGGTAGGATACCCGGATAGGATAAACAGATATGATAAACAGAGAGGATAAATGGATAGGATAAACGAACGGGATAAACTGGCTAACTGGCTAACGGATAGGATAAACATAGGATAAAACATGCGGGCCATGGGCGATGCTGTGCCATTATATGTGCTTGTTATTAATATGGAACCTGGGATACATGACGTCATATGAACTCACATCATGTATTTCCCTTTCTTTCGGCCTTCTAACTTCCTTTCCGTGCATTTCAACATAGCCCTGCAGATGCATTATCATTTTGTCTATCCATACATACCATGCATTAGCCAATTACTGCTATATCTTTTACGATACCTCAATGATGCATTTCCTAGCGAGCGTATTTGGTCCGCCATGTTTTCTTTTTTTGTTGTGATCCAAAGGGGATCAGGGATTCGCGCCCAACAGCTTCAGGGAACAAGCCCTCAATTCTCATTGCTCTTCAAGTGTCAACTGAAGTGCACTAATTTATTAATTGGGGTCTATTTAATTGGTATTGAAGTGTCAGATCTTAGGTGTGATTGTCAAGTGCAATTACCAACTCACACCATTTCAGAAACTCATTTTCTAATGAACCATCAACAAAATCCATTTCTCAAGCAACTGCTATTTACATTGCCACAATTACAAACAACATTGATGATAGAGATAAATAGGTAGATAGGTAGATAGATAGATAGACAGCTAGATAGACAGACAGATAGATAGATAGATAGATAGATACTGAATGCTTACGGACTATTCAGAATTTAGCAAAATGTATATATATATCATAAATACTTAAGGGCACATGCTGGTCGAAAAATGGGCTTATGCTGCCCAGAAGAAACTGTTGTAGCTAGAGCTATGAAATTTTACACAGGTCTTCAGGGCACCAAATTATGACCCTCCGTGAAATTTTAGGTTGCCATGGTTACGGTTGCCATGGCAACAAATTTTTTTACATATTTTAAGTATTCGTCCTTACAAAAAATTCATCTCAAGACTGAGCTATCAGAGTAACCAGAACTCCTTAATTTTTCTTATTTTAGGTGTTCGGATCCGCAATAAGGCTATTTTCAAACTGAAAATATGTTTTTATAGTACTTTTCAGAGTTCGCGAACATGGGACTACGGAGCTAATTCATGATTTTTCAGATTTAAATCACTGTCCCACGGCCTATAATCCAAATATATTTATGAAAATAGTCTTATTGCGGAAACAAACTTGTTGGTAAGCACTATGCAAAATTTCATATTGATATCTCCACCGGTTTTTGAGATGAATTTTTTGTAAGCGCTCAAAGTCAGCAAAATTCGCAATTTTCGTGAAAAGGCAAAAAAAGGAAATAAATAGTTTTACTTCAAATACCCATGCCAACCTTGTATAAAAAATGGTCTGATATCACGCGACTCACTCTTTTACACAAGCAGGCCAAGTTTAGTGTGGATATCTTCTATACTTTTGCTGAAACTGCATCTAAGTTTTTGAATAATCCTATTTTCCGAGTTATGAGAAATTTTGAGAATTGGCCCTGCTTCAAAATTATGTTGCCTTTTTTCACTCATATCAGATGTGCTTTGTTTCTTTCATCAGGTTTATCATTATATATATAATACTAGAATTACCCAGTGATAAATGAATAAAGGAAGAGGATTGCAATTGTAATTTTTTTTGGGGGGGGGGTGTACTGCAGTTCTGTGACATTATAATGCTGCAGGCTGACATTGATCCCAGGGATGAAGATTGGAATTTGGAGTGTAAAATTTGGTATGCTCTTATAGATCTTTGGGATATTAGGAAAAGTGAGGGACATGTTTGTGCATTGACATGCAACCCACGATCAAATTCTATCTACATGCAGTGACATTGCCAGGGATAAAAGTTTGGGTGGGGGGGGGGGGCTGAAGTTGCAAACGTTGATCTCTGAAAAGAAAAAGGTTTGTTGGCCACATTGTCTCACCAGGCCTATCATGTCAAATCAAATGTTGGTATATTGATGGACTTTAAGCACGAAAAGTTCAACATATATTTGGCCATATTCTGACAATCAAATGCAAATTTCAGTTCATAATAATAATAAAAAGGATGGGGAGGTTTATATTTTACATGCTGAGTATATGTAGCTATATGCATGTTTGCAAATTGTGTAGGCCTACAACTCAATAAATAATGACAGAATATTCCCCATGTAGGCCTACTTGAAACCAAAAAAGGCCAGATTGAATTCTTTGATAGATAGCACTCCGTAATGATGGCACTGCCTGTCAATTTATTTCTATCTATCTATGTGTGTTACTGTCTATGTTACTTTATCTATCTGTGATTATCAGTCTATGGCTATCAGTATCTATCTATTGATCTATAGCTATTTATCTATATATGTATGTTGCTATCTATCAATCAGATTCTATCTATCTATCTATTCATTTACACATTTGTCAACAGATTTATCATTCATGTGAAGTGCAATAGTGTGTCAAAGATAGTCAAAGGGATGATTCAATTGTTAATTGTGTGATTTGGGGTGTGTGTTTAATTGTGTATTGGTAGGTGTGAAGGTAAATTGCACTCGACAAAGTGGCACATTTGGCCCTAACTAAGTGGCATTATGACACAGAGGCACATTAAGTGGTATTCAGTCAATATATATATAGGCCAATGCCATAGAAAAGAAATGTCCATGAATTGGGTAAAACACACAGACAGATAATCACAATGGTTTTATGCAGTGCAGTTGCCGTGAATTAAATACATGAAATGGCGCGAAAATACTGGATCCTGCTGGATCACAACAAAGCAGACGAAACGGAAGTAAGCTCACGAAGGTATGGGCTCAGCAGCAAAGGAAAGTGGAAAATGGAGGTGAATCGAGGAGAAATTGGCACTAAGGAGATGATGTAACTGTAGCGCATTTTAAAGGTATATTGGAAAGAGGAGGTAAAATGCATGGCATTTGGTAAGAGAAGTTAGCAGACAGGTATGCATTGTGTGTAAAGAAATGACGCGATGAGGCAGTGGTGGATCCAATGTTATGTGTAGGGAGGGAGGTCAAAAAACGCATGCTTGCAATGGGGGAAATTTGTTTTTTTAGGCAAGTTAGTGAAATCCAGCAGCAAGAAACAATGTTTTGACACCAATGGGGGTTTGTGAATAGGAAATGGGCTTGAAATTGGGTTATTTGTGGGTGGAGGAGGTGGAACTGCCCCTCTGGAATCCGCCTCTAAGCTTAAACTTTTATTAATGTAGATATAAAAAAACATTTTTTTAGAATTTTTTTTTTTTCAATTATTTCACGTCAACGTATCATGTGCAACCATAGTGCCCTCTTTTGGGAGGATTTGGTGGCCTTTAAAAAGGCCGAGAGATTTTTTGCACTGATTGACTTGGGACAGTGCACACCCCTTAATTGCAGCCCTGGCGATGACTCTAGTGACCTCCAGCCTGGTACAGGTGACCTTCCTGGGATTGAAGTGTGTCTTCGCGTCGCACCTTCAGCACAGACTTCTTCTTCCTGTGGGCCTTGCTCTCCTGGGAACAGTCACGCTCGGCTTGGTAAAGACCACAGGGGATTCTGAACAAATTTGTGTATGCTATTATATCTTTATCTTTATAACCATATATTTGTGCAGGCCTGTGCTTTGTAACGCAGGATCTCAGCTGTTGCTTACCTGACTTGGCTGAAACTCTGCCAGGCATTCTAAATGTGTTTAATCTGTGTTTTGCCACTTCATAAGCATGATGTGACTGTTTCATTTCCTTGAACAACACTTATTGTAAATAATAAATGAACTCAAGGACGCTCAAGTCAGACATACTGCAATTGAACCTCACTTCGGGAACAGGCCCAGCTCCATGGCAACGTCACATGGCACTGAGGATTGAAGCAGCATGATCATTTTTGTCATGATCATTCTACCAGAGTATGGTGGCGCTATAAAGCCTCACTGTGAATAGTACACTCCCTACATGTATACATGTATATAGACATTGCTCAAAGTTTTCATCTGTATTATATATCCCTATATTTCTATATTTTGTTTGGCTTTGGCCATTCAGAAAAAATAGAGAGCCATAATCAGGCAAATATGGTAGTCCAATGTCATTGCGTAATACCTCTTATGAAAGTGGCTCTTTGTCAAATATCCCTCAGTTGGGTGCAGGGCACCATTGAGTAAAGTGGTAGTATAGTCCTCTTCAACACAAAATCCCCTGTGTTTGTGTCACATAGTTTTAAAATTTTAGCATTCAGAAAAAAACAGAGCCCATGATTTAAAACTTCAGACATACTGCTCTATTGAGCCTCACTTTAGAATGGTGTTACCGTTTGATAGTGAGTAAACAATGGTTGTGTCATCAATTGTGTCATTGTTGCAGTTGTGACATCAACATTGACAATGGTGACGTCACAGTGACTCTCAAGTACAGTAGCGCCACCACCAGTCACTGTGAAGTCTACCTTAGGCCTAGCACCATGGAAACGTCACATGAGACTGCTGATTGACATGTCATTGTCACATGAGACTGTTGAGTGGCATGGCAAGACTATAAAACATCAAGTACTGTTTTTAATACACTTCCTTGAAGCAGCACAGAAGCCCCTCTATAAAGATATATGATAGCGATATCTAGGCCTAAATTCATCTTTTGTCTATCTTTAGCTGTTCAGAAAAATATATCAAGCAATTATTGCATAATACCTCTTCTAAATTGGCACAAAGCCAAATTCCCCTAAGTTATGTATACTACATGTATATATATAGGCCTATTTTTCACCAAAAAAAAATTATGGAATGATCAGGGAACAAACTGAGGAGGGTGAATAAGAGGGGGGGCAGACAAGCGGGGGGGGGGGGCAAGCCCGGCAAGACGAGGGCAAGATATGGGGCCAAGACTGATGGGAGGTAGATAGAATAGGAGCAAGATGAGGGGGTGTACGATTGTAAGGGAAAAAGTAGTGGGGCAAGATTAGAAAAAAAAAATAGACAGAGGTAAGAAACAGATTTGACAGTTCATTTTTCATTATATTACCACTCTCCCTGTCGTAAGACGGGTACCCTGCTAGTAACCATATATTTGTGCAGGCCTGTGCTTTGTAACGCAGGATCTCAGCTGTTGCTTACCTGACTTGGCTGAAACTCTGCCAGGCATTCTAAATGTGTTTAATCTGTGTTTTGCCACTTCATAAGCATGATGTGACTGTTTCATTTCCTTGAACAACACTTATTGTAAATAATAAATGAACTCAAGGACGCTCAAGTCAGACATACTGCAATTGAACCTCACTTCGGGAACAGGCCCAGCTCCATGGCAACGTCACATGTAATGGCACTGAGGATTGAAGCAGCATGATCATTTTTGTCATGATCATTCTAACAGAGTATGGTGGCGCTATAAAGCCTCACTGTGAATAGTACACTCCCTACATGTATAAATGTATTATAACAAAACAACCCAAGTCAGGGTCACTGAGTAACAATATCACGAGCTGTTGTGTGAATTAATATCACTCGAGCCCGCAGGGCGAGAGTGATATTTATTCACACAACAGCGAGTGATATTGTACGAAGTGCCCTGACGCGTGGTTGTTTTGTTTTTATCTCCTGGTTTTAGCTCAAATTTTTAGTTATAAACAGAGACTATTTTCTGCCATTACAAAAGTGTGACGTCACCATGGAGCAACAATGGATATGACATCACAATCCCATTGTTTTGGCCATTGTTTGGTTTGTGATGTCATCAGGCAGCTGAAATGCTGATGATGTCATAACCATTATTGACAAATATCACCCTTGAAGGGTGGTATTTCTTACAATATCATAGGCCCTGATATTTTGACTGTAAACAGTGATATTCACAGCCAATCAGGTGATAAATAGACAGTGCTCACAGTTTTCATCTGTATTATATAGCCCTATATTTCTATATTTTGTTTGGCTTTGGCCATTCAGAAAAAATAGAGAGCCATAATCAGGCAAATATGGTAGTCCAATGTCATTGCGTAATACCTCTTATGAAAGTGGCTCTTTGTCAAATATCCCTCAGTTGGGTGCAGGGCACCATTGAGTAAAGTGGTAGTATAGTAAATCCCCTGTGTTTGTGTCACATAGTTTTAAAATTTTAGCATTCAGAAAAAAACAGAGCCCATGATTTAAAACTTCAGACATACTGCTCTATTGAGCCTCACTTTAGAATGGTGTTACCGTTTGATAGTGAGTAAACGATGGTTATGTCATCAATTGTGTCATTGTTGCAGTTGTGACATCAACATTGACAATGGTGACGTCACAGTGACTCTCAAGTACAGTAGCGCCACCACCAGTCACTGAGAAGTCTCCCATAGGCCCAGCTCCCTGGAAACGTCATGAGACTGCTGATTGCGTGTCATTGTCACATGAGACTGTTGAGTGGCATGGCAAGACTATAAAAAAACATCAAGTACTGTTTTTAATACACTTCCTTGAAGCAGCACAGAAGCCCCTCTATAATAGGGCAGGTTGATTTTGCAAAAATCTTTGAATTTCAATTTTGGACAAATTGGGATAGTGACATTTTCGTATCAAAAGGCCAAATACAAAATTTTAGGTCTCCAACTCTAATACTTTTTTGAGGAAATCCAGTTGAAATTTCAAGTTTTTAGATATTTTTCGCTTGGCGGGCCGACTCGCGGTATTGAATAAGTCAGTCAATTTAAGAGTTAAGAAAATGAAACAGGGCTCAATTAGACCTTAATGTTGAATCCCATCATCAATGGTCTAGGCCAAATTTGAAGGTTCAGTAAATTCAGAATGTGGCAACTTTTAATTTTTTGCTTGACTTGCAAATCAAAGTATGACATTATAGGTGTACATGTAAGTCCATTGGCTGTTGAGATGTCTGGTATTAATAGCAATCTTGGGAAAAGCACAAAGAACTATAATATAGTTTATTTGTTATCATTGTCAATTCAATAATTGCCTCAGGTATCCAGAATAGAACCCCAGATCTGAAGAATTTGTAAAAGTATTAAAATAGGCGACAGGTTATCTGATTTGTCAGTGAGTCATTTCAGAATCCGGTTCAGTATTATTATGTACTGAAAGTAGAAATGGAATCCAGGGCACCCTTCAAACCAAGAGAGAATTTCAAATAGAACAACTAGCTGATTGGAAATTGCTTTTATATTTCTGTACTGGCGTTTGGAAGTTGTAACATAAAACTTCCCAGCTTTGCAACAATTAAGGTACTATAAAAAATATTTTACATGCGTTTTATAATGGAACTTAGAGGTGTTATAGGGAGGTCTGGATAGCTTATTAGACAGCTCTTAATGTCATGACTGGTGCCTTATAGAGTACATCATGACTTTTGGATTGAGAACATTACATTTCAAAATAATTTATATCAATGCTGAGAGATGGAGAAAGAAAATTATTTAGCTTTTTGTGTGTAGTGCAAAAATGTATATATATCTCTCAATTAACCTTCATGCTTGATGCTGGCTGTGAACTTGTTTGCACATTGAAATTCTATTTCTGATCTTTGATTTATTTTAGAATTAAGCTGTGTATGTATTGTATAGATGGAAAATTATATAACAACTCTGCCTGTTTCATAGGTTCACCTAATGAAATTGTTACTTCTCCCATACTTCCAATATGGCTCATTGTGAGAGCCCCAATGCTTTGTCAAAGTGTTATCCAGAAAGCTGGCATAGAATTGAATACAACCAGGACTATGTAAAATACTTTTTTTTCAATAATCACCGGTTCACTGCTGGTTTGCATCATCAGATATGACTTTCTTTCTCCGAATCATGAAATTCTATGAAAAGTGCAGATGAAAAATCATCTGAAACCCATCATGTTGGTATTCAAATTGTAGGTCTTTTTGTGACCTTCTCAAATATGCAAGTTATATTTCTATATGAAGAGAAATGACAAAGTTATACACGTACGTAAGCGAGAGTTTGCGAAACAATCAAAAATGTTTAAAATGTCATTTCCTCAAAAAACTTTTCAAGTTAGAGACCTGAAATTTTGGATATAGTCTTCTGATGTGAAAATGTCACTATCCCAATTTGTCCAATGGTGAAGTTCCGAAATCAACCTACCCTACTCTATAAAGATATATGATAGCGATATCTAGGCCTAAATTCATCTTTTGTTTATCTTTAGCTGTTCAGAAAAATATATCAAGCAAATATTGCATAATACCTCTTCTAAATTGGCACAAAGCCAAATTCCCCTAAGTTATGTATACTACATGTATATATATAGGCCTATTTTTCACCAAAAAAAAATTATGGAATGATCAGGGAACAAACTGAGGAGGGTGAATAAGGGGGGGGGGCAGACGAGGGGGGGCAAGCCCGGCAAGATGAGGGCAAGATAGGGGGCCACATTTTTCATTATATTACCACTCTACCCGTCGTAAGACGGGTACCCTGCTAGTATGTATATATTATATTATATTATACACATTAAACTTGGTGCAGAAGCCCCTGTGGTACAGACGTGTGTGGTCGCGACGCTTGGACAACTCCTCCAGAGGATGTCGACTGTACTCCTAGGCACTCAGTTGCATCTACCAATCCAGTGGACCCTTTGTTAAATTGCATGAGAGCCAAAGCAGTTGCCGTTTCCACTGTCTTCCTGCCACAGTACTTGGACTTGGGTGCTCTTTGCCACAGAGTGGAGTGCAAGGACTCGTTCGCATTCGACGTCTGAAGTTGCATGCAACGTTTCAGCAGGTTTCTGTCTGCGAGTCGCTCAAAGAGGGGCACAATCAGCTCGCAAAGGTCTTTCGGAAGTGGTGGATCATGCTTCACTAGTCCGTACACTTCAGCTGGGTCCTTCCCCTGTTGTTGTGCTTCTTTGTACCAGCACCAACTGCCACAGAAAGTGTGGTGAGGGTCATCCAATGTCGACAGGCTGTGAAACAGGATGGCCCACACAGAGTTCCGACTGGTTTCCACGTCTGGAGCGTTCTCCACAATCGCCTTCCGGTAGTATGAAGAAAATTTCTTCATCCTTTCCTTGGTCATGCGACCTCGTCCACTCATCTTGATCGAAAGGCGAGTTGCATCTGCAGCTTCAGACGACAGGGATCGCTTTGTCTTCTTTGAAACCTTCGCCTGACTGTCAACTTCCTTCACCAGCCGTTCTAGTCCTTTATACATCCGCTTTGCAACGTGGTTGATGCATTCTTCTTTCTGGATCTCTCCACCATAGGGCTTCAGGGTGTTCAGGGCCTCAAGGACGGCTGCATCCCCATCACCTATCAAAGCGACATATTTCATGCCGCAGACATCCACGGACCTCTCCCACAACATCTTCGCTCCAGCCACTTCCATCGATCCACTGGAGCCCTCATGGTTCCTGTCGCAGTTCGGTGCATGTGCCTCCATCCATGCCTCCTTGTCCGAGCCCTCCAGTTTGCTTCCTGCGAGTTCGCATTCAGCATAATACTTGGACAGAACCACAAAGTCCAGCACCAGTCCAGTGAGGCTATCTATTACGAAACAGGCACCAACTGATGATGTATGTCCCTTGATGTGCCACGTTCCGTCATAGCTGACCGTTATCTCCTGTGGGCCGTCTGTTGGTCCATGCAGATCTTCGTAGGCACTTCTTACAATATCATGGGTATTCGCCAAGTGTTCTGCAGCTGGTCCATGCAGTAGTCTCTGATGCAGTTGCTTACTGATAGAGTGGTACGTCTTGTGGTGGAGTCCACCTTCCACATTCATTACAGCCATCATGCGAACTAGCTCCGATTGTCCAAGCCCAAATTCCTTAGCTGCCAGCACACTCCTCCTGTTGACTTCAAACGGATGCCTCGAGGTGTTGACGCTCTCACCATCTTCGACGATCTGGGGACTTGTGTAATCACTCTGAACAACACCACAGTGCTCGCAAGAAACCTCGAACTTCAGCGCAAAACCACGTCGAAACCCCTCCAACGATCTGAACTTCAGCGGGGACTTCCTGCACTTGGGGCAGACCGAAGCTTCCGTCATGGACTTCACCTTGCTGCTGTGGAATAAGATGAAGCTGTCATCTGAAAATAAAATATACATGTTATTAGAATTAAATATATTATATCAGACATACTAGAATTGTCAATAAATTCAATTCATCAAATAAGAGCTGAGAATGTATAGAATTATTGATTACCTAGATTTATAGTGCAACCAGTGATCACAGCATCAGTGAAATAACATGACAAAAAGTCAGTCTTGCAATGAACAAAGAAAAGCTCCACCATTTCTTTCTTTACAACAGGCTACTTTAAATTTATTTCTTACATTAATGTCATATTAATTTTAAATAAATTTTCAGTTAGTTTTCAGCATTGCCGAATGTCATTTCATGCAGAGCAAATGTCACAATCATGTGGCAAAGGCCACTCCTGAACTAAGTGCTTCAGAGTGATACGAAAGACCCCAGCACCCTCCTCGTACTGTTTGTCGTACAGCCCGGCCGATGATGCACCGAATCTCTTCCTCACAAGGTCCCTGATGAGTTCGGGAAAAACGTAAGTCGGGGAATAGCACAGGGGCATCTCCTCTTTACCAACTTTGAACTTGTACCACAATGTTGTGAACAACATTTTGTAGACACTCTTCCTTGATTTCAGGTGGAACAAAATGTGTATAAGTCCTCCATGTGGGGGAACTCCCACCTCCCGAATGAATGCTTTTAGCAGGTCAAGCCTCAGCTCAGTCATCAAGTCACTACAGAAAAAAACATTACACTATATATCTATCAATCTCATCATGCTAATGTCATAAGTGATGTGAAATGTGTAAAATTTAAGCTAAGCAGAAGAATGAGCTGAAGTGCATGCAAAGTATTGTCAAAGGAACAATTACCTGAAGTCTTCATCTTTCATAGTAGGCCTATTTGATGCCATGATCACTGGTTGCTAGCATGAGAATTGACAATCTTGTGGATGGAATGTCAAGAGGGACTCTGTCACTAAATGTTTTTTTTTTTTCTAATTTGACAACATTTTATTAAAAGGTGAAATTAACATGCCATATTTGCATTTAATCAGCATTAAAAAATATTTTTTGACAGGTATTTACCTTCTTGACACAAGGTGGCTTCCCTATCTGCAGCTTCATAGGCCTCCAGTTTTCGCTTGAAAGTTGAATGGAAAACTCTTCCATGGACTTCCTGGCAATTTTCCTTATTCTCTCCTCCATTTTCAGCATCCGACACGACTTTTCTTCCTCTCTTTGACCGTCTTTTCTTTCCAAACGAACGACGAGTATGGAACTTAGGCATCTTGAAAGATCGCGGCTATTCCAATACACGTGGGTTTGTTGACAGTAACACGCTCTCTGATTGGTTGGTGTAATGATATGCACGAGCCGAAGCCACGACGAAGAAAGCCCGCGAAAATCCGAGCGATCTCATTGGACGCCGAATGACGGACCTCGTTCGGGTTAGGCTTCGGCAAACATCGGTGCTATAATTCATGCGAGAAATCGGCGAAATTATGGGATGGCAGGCCGACAGCCAATGAAAAAAATTCATATTTATTTCGGGGGAGGAGCCTAGCGAGTGGGGAAGACGACAATATGGCGTCCACGTGTTGTGAGAGCGCCGTTAGAGCAGTGCAAACTCGCCCTGTTTTCGCTGTGAAATCGCTATGACGCCGCCATTTTTAGATCCAGGTGACATGTGAGCGCGACAAGGTCAGTTTGAGGTTTAATTTAAGCGGCTTATAGGTGGATTTGCGCAAAAATTTCGAGCGATCTGGACGTCATAATACCTCTAGATTACGAATCTGTCAAAATCCCAATATCGATTTCTGACGAAAAAATTGAGATTTTTCGACCCGCATGTGCCCTTAACAGGACATAAATAGATTATCAATTCATTCATTCTCCACTGCCACAAACCTGCCTCACTGCCATTTCTCTTAGGCTAAATTATTACATTTATCCTTTATCACGGGTAAATACTAGTTCAATAATTACAACAGAACAAAATCCATCTTCTCTTCTGCAGGCACGCATAGAAACAACTTCTTTTTTCGAACCATACACGATTGCCATTTTAACCCAACTTACAAGTACTTTATCTTTATTTGTTTGACTTTGTTCTATCTGAATTAAGGAACATTTCTAAAATCCTACATATTTCATTCACCATTGGCTTTACATATTGCCAAATTACCAACCCCGTCATGCAGAAGATATGGAAGGGACTCTAGGGGCCTGGGAAATATAAGATCTAGAAAAAAATCCAGCCTAATAGTTTTTGTCAGCTTCAGAACAAGCTTGATTTCATATCATATTCAATCTAAATGTTGGTTTGTAGGCACTACTGAGCAGAAATATTTATGCTACTTTTTTGTCTGTCATAGTACAGTAATAATTTGCTTTTGCAACGGAGTAAGTACCAGATGTGGAGATGCACCATCAATAAAAGAGGCCTCTGTGTTGTGAGTCAGAGTTTTATCAAATTACTCAAGCAGCAATAGCCGAGGACTGAACACAAAAAGGGACTATTGAGAAGTTGTGGGATAGGTGTGAAAAAGCGTTTATATGAAGAGGGACAGGTTTAGGCCTACTGCATGCTCTGCAGGAGCACCATTGCCCACATGCATATCATATGTCGGCAGCAAAAAGAAAGTGTGATAAAAGTGCATAAGAATATGAGTTTGATTAATGCTTGGTAAATTGAAGGAGGAGTTCTTGACAAGGATCTTACTGAGGTGGCAATGGTGAATGCTGTGCGTAGGTGAAGTTATGTTGGTTAATATGTTAGGGTCTGCTTGCTGGGGTCTGCTTGCTGGGGTCTGCTTGCTGGGGTCTGCTTGCTGGGGTCTGCTTGCTGGGGTCTGCTTGCTGGGGTCTGCTTGCTGGGGTCTGCTTGCTGGGGTCTGCTTGCTGGGGTCTGTATGCTTGCCCTGCTTGGGCCCTATAGCTTGGTCTATGCTTGGACAGGACATTAAAATTTAACTGCAGTTCTTTGCTTATCACAGGAATGCCACAGGGCGTTCCACTGTGTCACTTCTTACACTTTTGCTCTTTTCCATGGCACGTTTCCACCTTGGGGAATATTTTTCCTCAGCCAGAGATAGGCAAAAAATCTCCTTGATATGATATATAAGAAACATGGGTTTGGGCTGAGGGCTTGAGGGGTGAAGTCGATCTGTGAAGCCCTAGCTCTGACGTGCATGGCCCAGTGCATAACCCTGATGCCCACTGTAATAGCACCAGCATTATCTCTTCAGAGAGTATTACCTCAGTATTTGCATAGAACTGGGAGAAGCCCTTTTCTCAGACATGACGATTGCATGGAGGCTTCATTGACGGTTTTACGAGTTCTCCCTATTTCTCCTGTTGCAGGCAGGGCTGATAGTGGAGTGTCAGGTGATCAGGAGGGTGTTACCCTTTCCCCCTGGCAGATCTCTTGGCAGATTACCTCAGATCTTCCTCTCCTCACAGGTGTGACTTTCTCCTTCCACGATTTTCCAGACATCCCAGAATTTAACTCTTTCTCCGTCTGTTTCCCAATGGATCCAACTCTGAACCAAACCATTGAAACCAAGCCCCAGGGAACTGACTTCTGGTACTCAATATTAGAACCAGGTATTGGTTTCACCAACTGCAAACTTACTCCCCTCACCATTGACTTGTTCGCTTTACAGAGGCATGTATGAGTATATCTTTTCTATATATTTCTATTAACTTAAAAGTTATTCTTTGTGGCCCATAGCCCAGCAGCTCTTAATTTTTCATGGAGGGTAAGCCTCAGAATGTAGAGATGCAATGTGGAGTGAGTGAGTGAGTTTGTGTTTTACGCTCCATCAGCACCGGTGAGATGCAATGTGGATATATTTATAACAAATACAGAAAGTTCCCCTTGGCAATCACTACATTATCTTGATTTGACTGGTATAGCTTGAGACAATTTTCTCAAAGGGACAACAGTTTGACCGTCATCTAGCTGTGATCACCTTATTCCACGATATTATTGAAAGATACACTGTTTCAAAACAGCGAAACATGGATTACCCTGATAATTGCAAGTTATCCTCCCAATTTAAATTTAATTGCTGCTATCCATAAAGTGCAGCAAGATCACATTTCTGAGGTTGGGCTTCCTAGAAATGAAATTCCACAAGTACTGTTTTTTTTAGCATGATTTGATGCCATCACATGGTTATTTTTCTGTACAAAACATACTGCCCACTTGAGAATATTTATGTTGCATGTCTTTGCACAAAAAGGCTATGACCGGGGACAGATTAAAAGAAAATATAGACCACTTGAATTGACGCCAATTTGACTTAAATGTTTTTTTGGTTGAACAAAAATGAGTGGTTGAAGTCAACACTTCCAAGTCTCAGCCAAGTACAAATGATCACAGCTTAGAGTGCTTTGTTTTTCTCCCGAAGGAAGACCAGATGTTCTCAGTTTAATAAAAGGCAGCACTTGTTTTATGCCTCATTTCAAAATGTCCATTCAAGTTATAATTCTTATAAATCAGTTGTTGAAAGATGACGTTTGTTTGTAACCTGTGTCAGCTACTCTTGTGCCACCTGCCAGTCAAGAGAATACTTCAAAAGGGCACCTGGTGGTTTGCGGTAAAATTAACGTCAATTAGTGGAAGAGGGATTCCATTGCAAGAAGTAACTTAGCTCAGGCCACCATGCTATTATCTTTGTTTTGTAGATTTTACTAAGGCTTTCGATTATATTAATCGAAGTGCTCTCTATTATAAATTGATTAATCAAAATATTGGTGAAAAGATGCTTAAAATGATAATGAGTATGTATGATAAAGCTAAAGCTAGGGTTTGTCAGTCAGGCATTATGGGTGATACATTTGACAGTAAATGTGGTGTATTGCAGGGCGGTATCTTGAGCCCTAAATTATTTAATGAATATCTTTCAGATCTGCCCGGATACTTACAGAAAAAAGACAGTATTACCATTGACACTTTCAATATAACTCATATTGCTTATGCAGATGATATAGTGTTACTGGCCAATTCAGCTGAACAGTTGCAGTCATGTGTAAATAATTTCCATAATTTTTGCAGTAAATGGCATCTTATTGTGAATGTAAATAAATCTAAAGTAATGAAGATTGGAAACCGATCTACTGATTTTTCTGTCTACTATAATGGACAGCAAATTGAAGAGGTTGTAAATTTTAAATATCTTGGTCACGTGCTTACAAATAATTACAATATTCACAATGAAATGACAGACTATCTTGTGACACAGGCTCACAAAGCTATTTTTGCACTGCAAGGTGACACTAAACAATCTCTTGGTTACATTACTCCGCAATTGTCTATGAAAATGTTCGATACTTATATTTTGCCAATACTGGAATACAATTGTGAATTATGGACAAAATCAAAACCTATAAATGAAATAGAGAAAGTACAACTCGGTTACCTAAAACATATGTTAGGTGTAAGAAAGCAAACTTCCACACTTGCAGTCTATGGCGAGACAGGGAAGTTTCCTTTGCATCTTAGACAACAAATGAGAATGATCAATTATTGGCTTAAACTTGAGAAAAGACCAGATGATAATGTTCTTAAAAAATGTTTGAATTTTCAGAAAAATATACCTTCACGAACATGCTGGTTCAGCAAAATAAAACAGGTACCGTAATATGGGGTGAATCGGGACACTGGGGTGAATCGGGACAGAACAGACAAGCATTATATTCCGCCAAAAAACACCAACTTCTACTTGCTTTAGGGATTTGATTTTTGGCACACTACTAGAATACATTCTAGTGAATATTGTGATGGATTTTTATACTTCTACTTATTAGCACTACGGAGCTGCAATACTTTTAAGTTGCGCCCGCAGAATTAACATTTTCGGAAAGTGGTCAAAACTTTGCTTGTACTATGAAAAGTCTAAATACCAGAGCCATAATATCTCACAGGAACATATTTTTCAATTTGAAATGGTTTCAGGGGACCAGAATAGTAGACCAGGTGTGGGATTATTTTGGTTTGGTCATGGGTTCAGATCCAGGTCATTGGCAAAGTTTCGGGAATAATAAAAATGTACCTTACCAATTTTCATTTGAATGTGCTAGCACGGTCTTTGGATAAATATTATTGAAATTGGTATCATTTATAGTGGATTTAGTCCAGAATTCACAATCACCAGCAAAATGAGCAGAAAACAATAGTCTTCCCTATTGTTTTGTCATTTATCACATTTTTAAAAATCTGCATATTATAGATGAAATTGATTTCAGATTTTTTTCAAATAACTTTTGTTTGCATATTGAACATGTTTTCTAATGTTTATTCACAAGATGCAATCACTTAGGGCAGGTATGAAGTATTAATTGTGGAAATAATGGAGTGTCCCGATTCACCCCAAAGGATGGGGTGAATTGGGACAGTGATTTTCTGGGCCTTGAGCATTGGGAAATTGAGATATCGTACCAAGCTCCAAGGGGTACTTAGCCCTTGTGTTCAGACACAATTTGACATCAAAGTTTGATTTCTAGATTTATTTTTGTCCATGCTATGACTGAAAAACGGCCAATTCTGTCCCGATTCACCCCATATTACGGTACTAGAGAACAACAATATACAGTTTGGAGAAATTAATGAGACAGACCTAATAAATGAAACGTTCTCTAAGATGTCTAAAGAGAAACTATACCAAAAGTATCAAAATGATTTTTTCCAAGAAATGAATGACTCGACTAAACAACCAAAACTTAGAACTTATAAATTAATGAAGACTGATTTCAGAATAGAACCTTATTTACTACATAATATTAACAGGAAATTATACACTAAAATTGCGAGATTTCGCACTAGCTCTCACAACCTTCGAATTGAAACTGGAAGACATGAAAGCCCTAAGTTGCCTGTAGAAAACAGAATTTGTAATAAGTGCGATTTAAATGAAGTTGAAAATGAAATACATTGTTTATTGTTATGTCCTAGTCATGGATTAGACAGAGAAAATCTTATTACTATATCATCTAATATAATATGCAACTTTGATCAACTCGATAATTTAGAATTTTTTTAAGCCATTATGACATCACAAGAACCCCAATTATTAAAAGCTATAGGTAAATTTCTTGTTAGTATTGATGTTTAATGATATAGTCTGTCGTTTTGCATTTCATTTTAAATGTATATATATATATAGCCCATTGTGATTTAATTTACTGATTTGTCATGTCTTAGAATTAACATTTATTTAATTGGCTGGAACCTTAAATTGTATAGATATTTTGTAAGATTGAAATTGATTATGTCTTTTTAAACTTGAACCATTTATTGTATGTTTGTATTACTATTTTGTTATTTTCTGTTATGACAATTTTCGTTGTCGTAATAAAAAAAAAAAATAATAAAAAAAAAAGCAAAAAAAAAGCTATTGGATAACAAAGTAGTACGTTTTGTCAGGAGAACTGCCTCAAAGGAAAATGCAAAAAAAGTAGGTCTTAAGCAAATTCAGAAAAATTATTCCTTTCATGACCTCACTCACCTCTTGACGTGTCATCACATATCTCTGTCACCATGACGTCATTTTGATCTGTATGACTCATGATATGATTTTGTGAATGAACTTCTGTTATATAGGAGTAAAACCTTTCAAAATTCATGAGCATAGTTACAAGATTTATGGTTGCCATTGTGGGCCTGATAACCACCAGATATTCATGTGTATTTTAAATCCATTTTTCAGTCACTTTCTTAGTACTGATTCCAGAGTTGTTCAACAATGTTATTTGGTCAATATTATTGACTCATTGTCACACACACAAGGGTGAAAAGTATGTATTGGTTATCTACTTGAGTATACTGCAGAGGAAGCTTTGGTGTGGCATGATTCCGTTCAAGTAAAGTAAACTCTCAAGATCACTTTTTTGTTATGTATGATTACCATACAAGTATGCCCTTATGTGCCAGCTGAAAAATTGTCAAATTTGACACGAGATTAAAATTTGGCTCCTTCAGATTTTCAAATGAAAACCAAAGAGAAGATGGAGAATATTTCATTCAATGCTCTGAGCAAATTAACTGCAACCCCATGTATGTACTTCAAGGTCAGATTGTGATGTTCAGTGGAGAGCCAGAAGCAAGAAAACAGACGGTGAAACAGAGCATCCTTGGTGAATTTGATGCGGTTACAGCTGAGGGTGACTGATAAGTCCCCCCCTCCATGATACACACAAGGAGCAAAGAAAGGCTGAGGTTATCCGGGACTTATCCTGAGCCAAGTTTGGCAAGACGGCGTCAGGATGGCTGAGACAGACATTGAGACAAAAGCTATCTGCAGATGGATGGATGAATTATGAATAAATGAGAAACAGATGAAAGCAGAGATATTTGGGTATTCATTCTGTCACCACAATGACTGTTGTAAAAAAGCATGCATGTACAATATGAGAGAAGGAGATATATAGAAAAAAAAAAAAACATACAATCAGAAAAACAGACAGATGGATGGAGATATATAGATAGATCAATATTTTCAACGATCTTTACATAGATACCTATACATATACATAGATATATATGGAGATAGACCTACGTACCTATACATAGGTAGACTGATTGACATCAATGTGGGATTCATCGCACATACTCTTGGGATTGGGAACGTAATACGAATCGTTGGAAATTTGAGATTATGCAAATTGGCTGGCTGACAGATATGGCTGAATGCAATGACATGCACTGTCATTTTGGAAAATCAATAAGAGAAAGATTATCTGACTGACAGACGAGGTGATTGGTATAATGATGGCAGCATGGGATACATAGTAATACATACATTGTGTAGCAAAATTTTGGAACTTGAGTCAAACATTTTGGCTAGAATGCACTATGTTTTCCTGAAGGTAAATTAAATTGAAGATTTAGAATCTGCGTTTGAGATATTGAAACTTGGGTGCTAGTCAGCAAGCTTACAGCTCAGTGTGAAATCATCTGTCTTTTGGAAGGCAACAATGAAGCAGGCAAAAAAAGAAACAATTAAATGAATTGAAATGCAATTATTCAAATAACACCATGTGCTGCATCTTGCATGATAACATGAAAATTGAAAAGAAATCAGAGGAACCAAAAGGTGTTGGCATATTGCACATCAAGACTCAAGATTGTCAAACAATCCCCCGAATCAACAGGGCTAATTGGCAGGCACATAGCTCTGAGACTGATCTACTCAACACTTTGACTAGGCAATGTGGTGCATGCAGCTTTCCAAGATATAACACTGGTCATTTCACTAGCAGGGTTTTCTTTTGCAGTTTAGTCTTTACAATTTATATGCATCTAAAAGTATTTTCCTTTTTCCATGCTGTCATGTAACAAAGTGTATATAGAGAGGTTTGAGAGGACATTTTTCTTTATTGACCATATCTTACAATTTCTGGAGCATATGAGAGATGTATGTGCAGAAATGTATTTATATACGTATGACCTCATATTTGACAACACCTTACTGTCAGGTTATATCACTCTTGAATCTCCGATGTCATTTTAATCTCACTGCTGTGTGAAACGAAATGCAGTAGTTCTCAATCGAAAGTCACCAGAAAGAATTAGATATAGAAGGTTTTTCCACAAAACATGCATACCCCAGAAGGTAACATGGTATTGTGTCACCAGAAATGGCAGTGAGGTTAAAATGACATCGCAATGACAAAAGGTGATATAGCATGGTGACATCAAGTGGGAGGTTATAAATGAAACAATTGTGCTTTTATACATATACATGTACGCTTGGAAGTTGAGAACATTGTGTATTTTGCAAAAACTTTCGGGACAAATGTTCCAGCTAACCACACTCCACCATTCGCCTTAACCGAGTAACATCTTGCAATAAGATTCCTCGCCACTAACTAATGTTAATTCTCCCTCAGACCACCAGGTGCTCTTTGAACTGTTCTCTTGAATAGTAGATATGGCGCAAGTCATTTAAGTCTAGGAGATTGGGACGTTATCTCCCTGATATCCGCATGATGAACAAGGACCAGGGGAAGCATCACACACCCTCCAATCTGGTTAAATTGTCCTCCCTGACACTTTATTGGTCTTTGTCACAGATCACAATTGATAGGAATACAGTTGCCTCCTGGAACAGTGGGGAGAAAATTTGAAGTAAATTAAACCAGGTATATGGCATAGATCTAGACTACAGAGATATCTATTTTATTTATCAATGCATAGACCCCGAAGTCAGTCAGAGTTAAAACTCTGACTTGCTTGGCAAGAACTTCAACTGACTAGTCAGCTAAGTTGTTCAACTCTGACTTCACTTGACTTCAATTAACTTCAGCTTACTTCAACATCTTAATGATATTTATTAGGGGCTTTTGTTAAATATTCTTTAACAGTACATTGTAATTTTCGCAATTTTCAAAATTTGTGCACTCGGAGAATTGTGCCGTTAGCAAATGTGAGATTTTTTGGGGATATTTTAATGTTGCATAGACTTTAAAAAGTTTTAAAAGAGTATGAAATATGTGCTGTGTTCTTTATACTGTTTAAAATGATACAAAAACCATTTCTGTGAGGTAAAAATTGGTTAAGTTATGCAACAATGACTTGACTTTAGCTGACTCAAGTCTGACTTGACTTGCCTGAACTTCAACTTGCTGCTTGGAAAGCTAACTATGACTTGACTAGTCGACTTTCTGTAATCGACTTCGGGGTTTATCAATGCAGGCTTGTATGCCTCCATTATTACACAAGTATAACGACCAATATGATTGTATTGGGATTATATTGTATAGGCCTGCGAGAAAGGAAAGGATATTTTACTAGATGTTTGTATAAACTTTAGCTAATCCTGACCTTTGTCATGCTAGTTGTCTGGATTGTGATGAACCCTACTTGTGCATTGCACTGAGGATGTCCCTTCATGCACTGCATCCGATCTCTTGTTCCCACTTCAAAGGTTTTCCCTAAGTCTAACCTTTTTAAGTTTGTTCTTTGTTGTGGCGTTAGACTGCCTGTATTTTACTTCCTCACTTCTACCTTGCAAGCTCAGACATTCTCCCATGTCATACAATACAGTAACCTCATGCAACCTTTTAGAACTCAGTTTTATTCAGGGAGCTTTATAGTTGTGTTTCTTACATGTTATTGTCAAACTGCAATAAAGTTACGTTCTGAAGTGAGTGAAGCCAATTCCAAGAAGGAAAGGATCAGGAAAGGTTGCATCCTAGGTTTTGGTCTTTTGCTTGAGGTGTCATTTTGCTAATTGGTCAAGGAGCTGGAAGCAGAGGAAGCCAATGCATCCTGCAACACTGCCTGAATGAACATATTAACCTCATGTTACTTCCAAGTTACAAACATGATCATAGAGGGAGCATATGGGGCATTTATAAATGTTTCTTGTAGCCTTGCACCTTGCAGTGGCATCCAGGTGTAAGTTGGAGTACGGGTGTAGTAATGGGTAATATCAGTTACACCCTGCTCGTTTCGAGGGTACGGGAATATACACCACGAAGGACTCCATACACCACGAAGCCGAAGGCTGAGTGGTGTATGGAGGCCTGAGTGGTGTATATTCCCGTACCCTCGAAAAACGAGCAGGGTGTAACGGTTTTATCCTCAGACTTCTTGTTTTATTGATGCCAATAGATTATCTTGCAAACTAAGTCTGAAATGTCTTTCAGTAACAAAGCAACAGCATTGTGACGTCATCGCTAGTGCTGTCACCTGGATGATGTCACAATGGCTCAAACAATGGCATTGTGACGTCATGACTATTGTTGATGCAAGGATGATGTCATAACAATCCTATAGCTGCAATTGTGACATCATTGTTTATCTCATACACCCTGTCTGATGACGACAGACAGGGTGTACGGTGTCATACACCGCGGCTCTCAACCAATCAGAATCAAGGATTCACACTGGACTGAGGATAATACTGGGTATCCCTGTCAGTGGAAGCTATACTAGTGGTCTTGGAGCCCAGTTTGTGTATGTACTACTAGATCAGCTGATGTAAGTATACACCCTAGGAGTGCCATGTATGCTCTTGAGCAAGTTCCTGCCTGAGACTGCTCTTCACCTGTTACTCCTATAATTTAAACATTTACTTGGATGGAGACAGACAGAATTTGTCTGTTAAGTTGCTTTCTCAGTTACAATAGAAGAATGCAACTTTGCCCCTTGCATATTTTCAGCCTCTCTTGCTTCCACTGCCAACAATCACAGCCGGACTCTTCTCCTGACTCGTCTCCCCATCTTCCCCTTCAACCAAGCTCAACAGACACCAGTTATAAAACCTCAGCCAACAACACTCCAAATGTTTTTTCAACAAAAAATATCTGTCTGCGACCTGACCCATATATATATAAAACCTTTTTGACTTACTGTCAATATGTTTTTGCAACTTTTGTGTAAACAAAACAAAGAATTGGTTATTTTTGTGTCTGAATCAAAAAGTTTGCTTGATGTGAATAGAAATGGATGCATGTAGTATTAATTTTGTTTCCTGTCTATGCTTTTCTTCACTTTGCAGACAGATTTAATAAGAAAACTGAATCTCCCGAAAATGGTTTTTGTTCCGAAGTATTGTATTGAAAATGAAAAACTCATTTGGTTTGAAAAGCCTATACATTCGATCGAATAGTATATATATCAAGCGTGACAGAAAAGATTATCCCCATATGGTGTATGTCATATACAATAAAACAATCCGTAGCTTCTACCAAAAGTATTAATATTCAATAAATTTATGTGAAAACAACTTCTTTTTTCAAATCATATAATACCATATTGCCGTTTTAACCAAACTTATAAGTACTTTATCTTCATTTGTCAGGCTTTGTTCTATCTGAAGAGAAGAGCATTTCTACACAATCCTATATATTTCATTGCCATTGGTTTTACATAACTTGCCAAATGATACCAACCCTGTCATGCAGAAGATAGAGAAGGGAATCCAGGGGCCTTGGGAAATATTAAATCAGAAAAAAATCCAGTCTAATAGTTTTTGTCAGCTTCAGAACAAGCTTGATTTCATATCATATTCAATCTAAATGTTGGTTTGTAGGCACTACCGAGCAGAAATATTTATACTGCTTTTTTCTCTGTCATGGTAAAGTAATAATTTGCTTTTGCAACGGAGTAAGTACCAGATGTGGAGATGCACCATCAATAAAAGAGGTCTCTGTGTTGTGAGTCACAGTTTTATCAAATTACTCAACCAGCAATAGTTGAGGACTGTACATACAAGCTCCAGGGATTAGTGAGAAGTTGTGGGATATGTGTGAACAAGCATTTATATGAAGAGGGACAGGTTTACTGCATGCTCTGCAGGGGCATCATTGCCCACATGCATATCATATGTCAGCAGCAAAAAGAAAGTGTGGAAAAAGTGCATAAAAACATGAGTTTGATTAATGCTTGGTAAATTGAAGGAGGAGTTCTTGACAAGGATCTGGCTGAGGTGGCAATGGTGAATGCTGTGCATAGGTGAGGTTATGCTGGTCTATATGCTGGGGTCTGTATGCTGGGGTTTGTAGCCTTGCCCTGCTTGGGCCCTATTTGCCAGGTCTATGCTTGGACAGGACATTTAACTGCAGTTCTTTGCTTATCACAGGAATGCCACAGGGCGTTCCACTCACAGGGGCGTCTGTACGAAGTTTAAAGTGGTTTTATATATATATATAATATAAAGGGAAGTCACAATGTGATTTGACTTCCATTTAGAAAACGTAGCAATGTCAGGCTGTTTATGAACTGTGTGAACCATCTATGATCTCAAGTGGTAGAAAACTATTTTATCTACCTGTGTGTGAAGTTGCATGGACCTACGACAAGTATTAAGGCCCAAAAGACCGTTGAAAGTCAGGAAAAGACCTTCAAAAAGTGGACTCAAAATCTTCTCCACAAACTGACGTGGCCAAGCAAAGCCAGGTTTTCGTGAATTAAGGCAAAATTGAAAGAAAACTGACCTGCATTGATGCTTAAAACCCGGCAGTGGCTTGAGTCCACATATAAATGCATGCAAAAACACCAAATCCAACGATATTCAATGCTTCAACATTCTTGTGTGAGGATTTTTGTCCATTTGAAGTGCCCAAAACTTTCCCTTAGACTCCATCTTGGAAAAATGATCAGCTGTATCGTGCTTTCTGATTGGTTTAAAATACTAACCTGTTTACTGTAAGAATATAATTACCAACTAAAGCAAATCTATCAACATAACTTTATTTCATCTAGTATAACTACCTGCTGGTAATAACAACGGAGTTATCAAGCTTGTAGTCTGGGACTATTTAATGATCAACAGCAGGGAAGACGACACAATTTAAAGCCATGTAACAAAACGTGACGTCACTATAATAATATCATGACGTCACAAAACATTTGGTGAGGTCATTGCCCTTCAGGTATAAAATGCTATAAATAGACCCAAATTATGAATGCACAGTAATTTACTGGGTTCTGTAGGTGGCATTGCCATCTATATATAGGCTTTAGAAGCCAATGTGTAGGCCTAATAGTATGTTGAGTGTATAGACATGACTGGGTCTATTAATAATTGACAGTCTTAATTTGGCTTGGCAATATTTTATTATTTCCATAATGAATTTCAAGCTGTTTCATTGTAGCCGTGCTGCCTATGGAGCAGAACACTGCAATTAGGTAAAAGATAGCATTGAAGAGAGATGTGTTGAATTCAAAGTTCTGAAAAAATGTCCAGTTGATAAATTTATGTTAATGTTATGTATTTAAAAAGTTTTAATTCACCACGCCATGGAGCATACATGCATGAAGAAAAACTAAAAAAAAAGCAAAGCTTTTAAAGGAATATATTTCCCGGAAGTGCCTAAAAATTGTGATTAGGCCTATTGATTGATTTGTGTATTTCTGAATTTTCTACAGGTTGCCACGATAGTCGTTATTGAAAAGAAATAATGTGCATTATTTTCTCTTTTCAAAAAGGATTTTTGTGTAAAACTAATGATTGACAGGATCATGCAGTGCAAGCTCCACCCACAAACTTGTTGTTTTCTCTCTTCTACAATTCAAGCAAATTTTCAGCACTGTGTAACTTTATAAACATTGCGCAATGTAGCAATGAAGGTATTAATAAATTGTTTCATTGAAAAATCGTAAATAATTTTTTTTCAAAACCCCCTAAGTGTACTGATTCATTTATCCATTGTAATAAGACATGTCCAAAAAAAGCTTTTATAGTTGCACATAGATTTTTTTACACCAAAAAACTCTTGTTTATGACATTGTCTAGAAAATGTCCCAATGCTATATTTTGTTGCGTTGCACTGATGTCAGGAAATCTTGCACTTGCAAGGTCACTGTACCTTCGATCTCTGATCATTTCTCATTTTTGTTTTGTCTGTCAAATAGATCGAACATGAGAAAAATTACATTTGCTTTTAAAAGGTGAAGTTGACTTGCATCAGTCGCAAATGACTAAATTTTTAACCACACAGACTGTCACTGCTGTAGTAAATTTATTTATGCCCAGCTTTCGGGTGAGTGTTTAAAACTGTTTTAATTACTAGATAGGCTTTAATCTAGTAATAGGATACCTTAGCCTATAGGCCTACAACTTACGGGTATGCTGAGGGTATCGTCAGTGGTTACAGTAGCAAGGCCAGAGTAGGGGCTGGGGGGGGGGGGGGGTTGCAGAGGGTTGAGAGGCAGAGGGGTGGCCTCAGATGGGAGGTAGTCGTGCCAACTCGCGGGATTTTAATTGCGTAGATATTGTAATCTGTATAAATTAAGTTTTAATTTTTTTTACATGCATGTATTACCAATTTACCACATAACTAAGTTTTCAATATATTGCTGTTTTATTCTTTCACTGGTAATGGCACATACATCTCTAATAGTCTAGATGTCAGCCTATCACAATGTTTTTTTATGAACCGTGCATGCCAATGTATAATACTATTTCTTTGTTTTTAGTGGTCAATAAATTGTATTTTAAATTGAATTGAATTGAATTGGGGGCAAGGATAAGGCCTACTGTGCGGGGGGGGGGGGGTGTCTATCAATTGCGTTGCAGGAAATAATGTTATGTGCCCATAAAGGCATAAACTTACTTAGAATATATATATCAAGCAGTCATACCTTTGGTCATACTCTCCCAAGCTGCTTGGGAGGTCAAGATTTGTGTGAGCCTCTCTTTCAAGTTGGCAAAAAGTGACGTAATCGTTTGTGACGTCACCATAGCGAATTAATATCTTTCAACAGCCAATCAGATTTGATGTTTTAGTGACGTCACGTGCCGCAAAAAGTCCAAAATGGAGGTGCATGTCAAGCTTTGAGACATTTTTGGTGACAAAATGTCGTGAATTAAGACTACTAAGGAGTATAAGACTTTCGCAAGGTATGTAATTTGAGCATTCAGGACCCAAATCTTGGTAGACATTATTGTGGGGAACGTCAACTGCTCAGAATGTTTGTGAGGTCATCAAAATGATCAGGATTTGCTATTTGCTTGGCCACGTCACTTTGTGGTAAAAATCACGCCAAAACATAGAAATCAAGCATTTCTTTGACTGGCCAGGTACTCAAACCTATTTGACTCTGGTCCTTCAAATTTTCAGGACTTGTACTTCAGGGCATTTGCAATGAGCGTGGCCAGTTTGTGGAATGAAATTGTGAGTTGTGTGGTCATACCAAGTGGTTGAAAAGAGGGTGTACAGATCAGCATTTTTTCGTGATTTCCCTTTATATTTATAGTATATAACAATCAAAATTTGTTCAGAATCCCCTGTGGTTCCACTGTGTCACTTCTTACACTTTTGCTCTTTTCCATGGCACGTTTTCACCTTGGGGAATATTTTTCCTCAGCCAGAGATAGGCAAAAAATCTCCTTGATATGATATATAAGAAACATGGGTTTGGGCTGAGGGCTTGAGGGGTGAAGTCGATCTGTGAAGCCCTATAGCTCTGAGTCTCTGACGTGCATGGCCCAGTGTATAACCCTGATGCCCTGCTGTAATAGCACCAATATTATCTCTTCAGAGAGTATTACCTCAGTATTTGCATAGAACGGTGAGAAGCCCTTTTCTCAGACGTATTGATTGGATCCTTCACTGATATAATGCATGCATGTTTTTTTCCAACAGTTTTTGTGATGACAGAATGAATACCCAAATATCTCTGCTTTCTTCCGTTTCTTATTCACTCATTCATTAATCATCCATCTGCAGATAGCTTTTGTTTCAATGTCTGTCTCAGCCATCCTGACGCCGTCTGCGGCAATGCCAAACTTGGCTCCGGATAAGTCCCGGATAACCTCAGCCTTTCTTTGCTCCTTGCGTATATCATGGAGACCATTGGAGGGGCGGGGGGAGGACTTATCAGTCACCCTCAGCTGTAACTGCATCAAATTCGCCAAGGAGGCCTTGTTTCACCCTTCTCTTTTCTTGCTGCTGGCTCTCCACTGAACATCACAATCTGGCCGTGGAGTAGATACATGGGATGGAGGTTAATTCGCTTGGAGCATTGAATGAACATTTTTCATCTTCGCTTTGTTTTCACTTGAAAATCGGATGGAGCCAAATTTCAATCTCGTGTGAAATTTGATAATGTTTCAGCTGGCATGTAAGGGCATACTTGTATGGTAATCATACATAACAACAGTGATCTTGAGAGTTTACTTTACTTAAACTGAATCATGCCACACCAAAGCTTCTTCTGCAGTACTCAAGTCGATAACCAATATATACTCGTCACCCTTGTATGTGTGACAATGAGTTAATAATATTGACCAAATAACATTGTTGAACAACTGTGGAATCAGCACTAAGAAAGTGAGTGAAAAATGGATTCAAAATACATATAAATGTCTGGTTGTTATCAGGCCGACAATGGCAACCATAAATCTTGTAACTATGCTCATGAATTTTGAAAGGTTTTACTCCTATATATAACAGAAGTTCATTCACAAAATCATGTCATGAGTGAGTCATACAGATCAAAATGACGTCATGGTGACAGAGATATGTGACAACACGTTGAGAGCTGGGTAAGGTCATGAAGTGAATAAATTTGTCTGAATTTGCTTAAGACCCACTCTTTTGCAATTTCCCTTGAGGCAGTTCTGCTGACAAAACGTACTACTTTGTTACCCAACAGCATGGTGGCCTGAGCTAAGAGACTTCTTGAAGTGGAAACCACTTCCACTAATTGATGTTAATTCCACCACGAACTGCCAGGTGCCCTTTTGATGTATGTTCTTGACTGGCAAGTGGTGCAAGAGTAGCTGACACAGGTTCCAAACAAACTTCATCTTTCAACAACTGATTTATAAGAATTATAACTTGAATAGACATTTTGAAATGAGGCATAAAACAAGAGCTGCATTTTAAACTGAGAACATCTGGTCTTCCTTCGAGAGAAAAACAAAGCACTCTAAGCTGTGATCATCAGTACTTGGCAGAGACTTCGAAGTGTTGACATCAACTACTCAGTTTTACTCAACCAAAAAAACATTTAAGTCAAATTGGCGTCAATTCAAGTGTTCTATATTTTCTTTTTATCTGTCCCCAGTCATAGTCTTTTTGTGCAAAGACATGCAACATAAATATTCTCAAGTGGGAAGTATGTTTTGTACAGAAACATAACCATGTGATGGCATTTAATCATGTAAAAAAATAGCCAGTGCTTGTGGAATTTCATTTCTGGGAAACCTAACCTCTGATATGTGATCTTATTGCACTTCATGAATAACAGCAATTCCGTGAAAATTGGGATGATAACTTGCAATAATTAGGGTAATCTACATTTCGATGTTTTGATACAGAGCATCTTTCAATGACATCATTGAATAACCTGATCACAGCTAGATGGTAAGGTTGGTATAAAAGGCTGCTGGTCAAACTGTTTTTCTTTGTCTGAGAAAATTTTCACACCCATATCAATTATCAAATCAAGAAAATATAAGCGATTGCCATGGAGAACTTTCCGTATTCATTCAAAATATATATCCACCATGCATCATTATGTTCTGAAGCTTATTCGTTATGAAAAATTAAGACCTGGGCTATGGACCACAAAGAGTAACTTTGAACTTAATAGTAATATAGAAACCATAATATATTCATACATGCTTGAAGTTCTGTAAAGTGAACAAGTCAATGGTGAGAGGAATAAGTTTTCAGATGGTGGAACCAATACCTGGTTCTAATATTGAGTGCCAGACGTCAGCTCCCTGGGGCTTGGTTTCAATGGTTTTGCTCAGAGTTGGATCCATTGGGAAACAGACGGAGAAAGAGTTAAATTCTGGGATGTCTGGAAAATTGTGGAAGGAGAAAGTCACACCTGTGAGGAGAGGAAGATCTGAGGTAATCTGCCAAGAGATCTGCCAGGGGGAAAGGGTAACACCCTCCTGATCACCTGAGACACCACTATCAACCCTGGCTGCAACAGGAGAAGGAGGGGGAACTCGTAAAACCCTCAATGGAACCTCCAATCGTCATGTCTGAGAAAAGGGCTTCTCCCAGTTCTATGCAAATACTGAGGTAATACTCTCTGAAGAGATAATGTTGGTGCTATTACAGCAGGGCATCAGGGTTATGCACTGGGCCAGGCACGTCAGAGACTCAGAGCTATAGGGCTTCACAGATCGACTTCACCCCTCAAGCCCTCAGCCCAAACCCATGTTTCTTATATATCATATCAAGGAGATTTTTTGCCTATCTCTGGCTGAGGAAAAATATTCCCCAAGGTGGAAACGTGCCATGGAAAAGAGCAAAAGTGTAAGAAGTGACACAGTGGAACGCCCTGTGGCATTCCTGTGATAAGCAAAGAACTGCAGTTAAATGTCCTGTCCAAGCATAGACCCAGCAAATAGGGCCCAAGCAGGGCAAGCATACAGAACCCAGCATACAGACCCCAGTATATAGACCAGCATAACCTCACCTATGCACAGCATTCACCATTGCCACCTCAGCCAGATCCTTGTCAAGAACTCCTCCTTCAATTTGCCAAGCATTAATCAAACTCATATTTTTTATGCACTTTTTCCACACTTTGTTTTTGCTGCTGACATATGATATGCATGTGGGCAATGATGCTCCTGCAGAGCATGCAGTAAACCTGTCCCTCTTCATATAAACGCTTGTTCACACCTATCCCACAACTTCTCACTAATCCATGGAGCTTGTATGTACAGTCCTCAGCTATTGCTGCTTGAGTAATTTGATAAAACTGTGACTCACAACACAGAGACCTCTTTTATTGATGGTGCATCTCCACATCTGGTACTTACTCTGTTGCAAAAGCAAATTATTACTTGACTATGACAGAGAAAGAAGTAGCATAAATATTTCTGCTCAGTAGTGCCTACAAACCAACATTTAGATTGAATATGATACCAAATCAAGCTTGTTCTGAAGCTGACAAAAACTATTAGGCAGGTTTTTCTTCTGATCTTATATTTCCCAGGCCCCCAGATTCCCTTCCCTATCTTATGCATGACGGGGTTGGAATCATTTGGAAAGATATGTAAAGCCAATGGTGAATGAAATATACTTAATATGTAGAATTGTAGAAATGTTCCTTTATTGAGATAGAACAAAGTCAGACAAATGAAGACAAAGTACTTGTAAGTTTGGTTAAAATGGATGTATGGTATGGTTTGAAAAAAGAAGTTGTTTCCACATGTGGGGATAATCTTTTCTTTTATGCTTGATATACTTATTGTATCGAATGATAGGCTTTTCAAAACAAATTACGGGTTTTTCAATGCAATACTTCGAGACAAACACCATTTTCGAGTGATTGAGTTTTTCAATAGCCTATATCTGTCCGCAAAGCGAAGAAAAGAGTATAAAAGAAACAAAATTAATCATTTCATGTTTAGCATGTCCGCTTTCAGGCTATATGCATGTCTATATAATTATACTTGGCTACATGCATCCATTTCTATTCGCATCAAGCAAACTTTTTGATTCAGACTCAAAAATTACCAATTCTTTGTTTTGTTTACACAAAAGTTACAAAAACATATTGACAGTAAGTCAAAAAGGTTATATATATAGGTCAGGTCGCAGACAGATATTTTTTGTTGAAAAAACATTTGGAGTGTTGTTGGCTGAGGTTTTATAACTGGTGTCTGTTGAGCTTGGTTGAAGGGGAAGGCGGGAGAAGAGTCAGGAGAAGAGTCCGGCTGTGATTGTTGGCAAAGGAAGCAACAGAGGCTGCAAATATGCAAGGGGCAGGGTTGCATTCTTCTATTGTAACTAAGAAAGCAACTTAACAGACAAATTCTGTCTGTCTCCATCCAAGTAAATGTTTAAATTATAGGAGTAACGTGTGAAGAGCAGTCTCAGGCAGGAACTTGCTCAAGAGCATACATGGCACTCCTAGGGTGTATACTTACATCAGCTGATCTAGTACTACATACACAAACTGGGCTCCAAGACCACTAGTATAGTTTCCACTGACAGGGATACCCAGTATTACCCATTACTATACCCATACTTCAACTTACACCTGGATGCCAGTGCAAGGTGCAAGGCTACGAGAAGCAATTCTAAACACATGCTTCCTCTATGATCATGTTGCTAAGTTACATGAGGCTAATGCGCATTCAGGCACTGTTACAGGCATCTTTACTTAGCATTGGCTTCCTCTGCTTCCAGTTCCTTGACCAATTAGCAAAATGATGCTATACTAGTATGGTTAGTTCACATCACATTTAAAAGAGAGAAGAAGCCTGAGTCTCCCCACTGTTCCAGGAGGCAACTGCATTCCTATCAATTGTGATCTGTGACAAAGACCAATAAAGTGTCAGGGAGGACAATTTAACCAGATTGGAAGGTGTGTGATGCTTCCCCTGGCCCTTGTTCATCATGCAGATATCAGGGAGATCACGTCCCAATCTCCTAGACTTAAAGGACTTGCGCCATCTACCAGTCAAGAGAACAGTTCAAAGAGCACCTGGTGGTCTGAGGGAGAATTAACATCAATTAGTGGAAAAAGGAATCTTATTGCAAGATGAAACTCAGTTAAGGTGAACAGTAGAATGTTGTTTGGCGGAACATTTGTCCCAACAGTTTTTGCAAAATACGCGATATTTCTCAACTTCTCAAGCGTATATGTATATAAACAACAATTATTGTTTCATACAAAACCTCCCACTTGATATCACCATGCTATATCGCCCTTTATCATTGCAATGCCATTTTAACCTTACTGGTGACATAATACCATGTTACCTTCTGGAGTATGTTCTACGGCCTTCTATATTTAATTATTTCTGGTGACTTCTCGAGTGTGAACAACTGCATTTCGTTTCACGCAGCAGTGAGATTAAAATGACATCAGAGTGACATATAACCTGACAGCAAGGTGTTGTCAAAATGAGGTATTGGAGGTCATATATTAATAAATATCTGCACATACATCCATTGTATGCTCCAGAAATTGATAAATATGGTCAATATAATTAAAAAAAAGTCCCATCAAAGCTCATTACACTTTGTTACATGATAGCATGGGAAAAGGAAAATACCATGAGATGCATATTAATTGTTACTAAATCACAAAACAAAACCCAGGTTGTGAAATAACAATATATAGAAAATCTTACAAAAACCAATTGTCCAACAGGCATGAAATTAAAGAAGATGGCCAGTGTAATATCTTGGAAAGCATGGCCAAGTTGAGTTTTGTCAGATCAGTCTCAGAGCTATGCACTTGCCAATTAGCACTGTTGATTCCGGGGATTGTTTGACAAGAGTCTTGATGTGCAATATGTCAACACCTTTTGTTCCTTTGATTTCTTTTTGATTTTCATGTTATCATGCAAGATGCAACACATGGTGCTATTTGAATAATTGCATTTCCATTCATTTGATTGTGACAGTTGCTGTTTAATTGTTGCCTTCCAAAAGACAGATGAATTCACACTAAGCTGTAAGCTTGTGGATTAACACCCAAGTTTCAATATCTCGAATGCAAATTGTAAATATCCCAATTTAATTTTACCTTCATGAAAACAGTGCATTCAAGCAAAAATGTTTGATTCAAGTTCCAAAATGTTGCTACACAATGTATGTATCCCATGCTACCACCATTATACCAATCACCTCATCTGTCAGTCAGATAATCTTTCTCTTATTAGCGCTGCCCTGGGGGTGCCCCCCTTGGGCAAGCTCTTCGTTTCGTAAGGAAGATTTTTTGCACACACTGAAATGTTCACATTCTAGGCCTAATTTTCTGTAAAAGCTACTGGGCACCAGCCACCACTTCCAATGCCCTTATTCACATGTATGTTCATTCATGTCATAAAGTGTGTCCTAAAGTCTTTCTTTTTGCATTTAGTGTCCTTATTGTGTCATTTATGAACAATTTCACCTCCACCACTCTGACCAATGTCTTCACACACGCTCTCCCAGCGTGGATATGGCTGGCTGAGTTCCTCCGTGGCCTAATGGTTAAGAGTGATTGTTTGCACAACCACTGGCTCTGAGGGCGTGGGTTCGAATCCCACCCCGGAACTCAATTTAGTCCGAGCCCATGGGACATTAAATGGAGGCGGGTTGTATCCAGTGTTCTATGCTGGGGCAACTGAAAGACCCTGGGCATCCCTGAATTAATAGGGTATGTACCAGACTCACAGTCTTCTCATCTCATCATCATACGGCGATCGCCTGCCTCGATATAGCCCACTAAGGTGCTGCAGAGGCGTAAAACACAAACAAACAAACAAACATGGATATGGCTGCAAGATAGACTGCATGCATGACTTATAAGTGTCAGCTTTGAGGGGGGCACTCTCTTTCAATTCAGTCAGAAATGTTTTCCAGCCTTTTGGATGGCAATTGTCCACTATTCAGCAGTTCCAAATGTTTTGTCCATTTTAATTCAGTGTATTACCAAAAAGTTGATTATGGCTGCAAGATAGCCTGCATACATAACATAGAGTGTCAGTTTTGAGGGGGGCACTCTCTGTCAATTCAGTGACAAATGTTTTCCAGCCTTTTGGGTGGCAAGTTATATAATTACAATATTTAATGCATACACTGTAGGCCTACGAGACTAGGGGGTTACTCTTGCTAATTTTACAGAATGAAGTAACAATACAGCTAAGCTGTTTTACAATTGGCCTCCAGGAGTATATAAAGGGTCTAAATATATTATGTATGTTAACAATGGCTTAAAATTTATGTTTCATTTGCTAAGTTAGGGCAGCGCAATACTCATCGCCTAGCGATTAGTACATGTCTTGTTGGTTTTCCAAAATGACAGTGCATGTCATTGCATTCAGCCATATCTGTCAGGCAGCCAATTTGCATAATCTCAAATTTCCAACTCTTCGTATTATATTCCTGATCCCACGAGGATGTGCGATGAATCCCACATTGATGTCAAATCGGTCTACCTATGTATAGGTGTATATATATATCTACATATGTATAGGTATCCAGATAAAGATAGTTGAAAAATATTGATCTATCTATACATCTCGATCCATCTGTCTGTTTTTCTGATTGTGTTTTCTATTTCTTTTTACAAGTCCTTCACTGATATTGTACATGCATGTTTTTACAACAGTCCTTGTGGTGACAGAATGAAAGCCCAAATATCTCTGCTTTCATCTGTTTCCCAATTTATTCATTCATTCATAATTCATCCATCCATCTGCAGATAGCTTTTGTCTCAATGTCTGTCTCAGCCATCCTGACGCCGTCTTGCCAAACTTGGCTCAGGATAAGTCCCGGATAACCTCAGTCTTTCTTTGCTCCTTGCGTATATCATGGAGCCTATGGGGGGGGACTTATCAGTCACCCTCAGCTGTAACTGCATCAAATTCACCAAGGATGCCCTGTTTCACCCTTCTCTTTTCTTGCTGCTGGCTTTTCACTGAACATCACAAGCTGACCATGAAGTAGATACATGGGGTGGAGGTTAATTCGCTCAGAGCATAGAATGAAATATTCTTCACCTTCTCTTTGTTTTTCACTTTTAAGTCCCAAAGTCTGCATGGAAAGAGCCAAATTTTGATCTCAATTCAAATATGATAATCTTTTATGATGGTAAGTATGGCATAAATGATATCAAAAGATCTTTATACAATGTGATCTCGACATAATACTTAACTTAAACTGAACAATGTCACACCAAAGCTTATTCTGAAGTTCTCTAGTAGATAACCATTAAAAAGGATATAACTAACAACAACTCTGGAATCATTATTAAGAAAGCAACTGAACTGTGAATTCAAAACACAAACTTCACAAGCTTACTGATATCTAGCTGACGGTAGGCCTACAATGGCAACCATAACTTTTTCTAACTATGCTTAGGAGTATTGAAAGGTTTCAGTTCCTATGTAATAGAAGTTCAGTCACAATATCATGTAACAAGGCTCATGAGTCATATCAGTCGGATCAAAATGATGTCATCATGACAGAGATATGTGACGACACGTGAAGAGGTGAGTGAAGTCATGAAGGGAATACAATTTTTCTGAATTTGCTTAAGACCTACTTTTTTGCAATTTCCCTTGAGGCAGTTCTCCTGACAAAACGTACTACTTTGTTACCCAATAGCATGGTGGCCTGAGCTAAGTTACTTCTTGCAATGGAATCCCTCTTCCACTAATTGACGTTAATTCCACCACAAACCACCAGGTGCCCTTTTGAAGTATGTTCTTGACTGGCAGGTGGCACAAGAGTAGCTGACACAGGTTACAAACAAACGTCGTCTCTCAACAACTGATTTACAAGAATTATAACTTGAATGGACATTTTGAAATGAGGCATAAAACAAGAGCTGCATTTTAAACTGAGAACATCTGGTCTTCCTTCGAGAGAAAAACAAAGCACTCTAAGCTGTGATCATTTGTACTTGGCCGAGACTTGGAAGTGTTGACATCAACTACTCATTTTTACTCAACCAAAAAACATTTAAGTCAAATTGGCGTCAATTCAAGTGTTCTATATTTTCTTTTTATCTGTCCCCAGTCATAGTCTTTTTGTGCAAAGACATGCAACATAAATATTCTCAAGTGGGAAGTATGTTTTGTACAGAAACAAGACCATGTGATGGCATTTAATCATGTAAAAAAAACCAGTGCTTGTGGAATTTCATTTCTGGGAAACCTAACCTCTGATATGTGATCTTATTGCACTTCAAGAATAACAGCAATTCCGTGAAAATTGGGATGACAACTTGCAATAATTAGGGTAATCTACATTTCGATGTTTTGATACAGCACATCTTTCAATGACATCACTGAATAAGCTGATCACAGCTAGATGGTAAGGTTGGTATAAAAGGCTGCTGGTCAAACTGTTTTTTTTTGTCTGAGAAAATTTTCACAACCCATATCAATTATCAAATCAAGAAAATATAAGCGATTGCCATGGAGAACTTTTCGTATTCATTCCAAATATATCCACCATGCATCATTATGTTCTGAAGCTTATGCGTTATGAAAAATTAAGACCTGGGCTATGGACTACAAAGGGTAACTTTGAACTTAATAGAAAATATAGAAACCTCACAAAGATATATTCACATATGCTTGAAGTTCTGCAAAGTGAACAAGTCAATGGTGAGAGGAATAAGTTTGCAGTTGGTGGAACCAATACCTGGTTCTAATATTGAGTGCCAGAAGTCAGCTCCCTGGGGCTTGGTTTCAATGGTTTTGCTCAGAGTTGGATCCATTGGGAAACAGGCGGTAAAAGAGTTAAATTCTGGGATGTCTGGAAAATCGTGGAAGGAGAAAGTCACACCTGTGAGGAGAGGAAGATCTGAGGTAATCTGCCAAGAGATCTGCCAGGGGGAAAGGGTAACACCCTCCTGATCACCTGAGACACCACTATCAACCCTGGCTGCAACAGGAGAAGGAGGGGGAACTCGTAAAACCCTCAATGAAACCTCCAATCGTCATGTCTGAGAAAAGGGCTTCTCCCCGTTCTATGCAAATACTGAGGTAATACTCTTTGAAGAGATAATGCTGGTGCTATTACAGTGGGCATCAGGGCAGTGCACTGGGCCATGCATGTCACAGATTCAGAGCTATAGGGCTTCACAGATCGACTTCACCCCTCAAGCCCTCAGCCCAAACCCATGTTTCTTATCATATCAAGGAGATTTTTTGCCTATCTCTGGCTGAGGAAAAATATTCCCCAAGGTGGAAACGTGCCATGGAAAAGAGCAAAAGTGTAAGAAGTGACACAGTGGAACGCCCTGTGGCATTCCTGTGATAAGCAAAGAACTGCAGTTAAATGTCCTGTCCAAGCATAGACCCAGCAAATAGGGCCCAAGCAGGGCAAGGGTACAGACCCCAGCATACAGACCCCAGTATACAGACCAGCATAACCTCACCTATGCAGAGCATTCACCATTGCCACCTCAGCCAGATCCTTGTCAAGAACTCCTCCTTCAATTTACCAAGCATTAATTAACTCATATTTTTTATGCACATTTTCCACACTTTCTTTTTGCTGCTGACATATGATATGCATGTGGGCAATGATGCTCCTGCGGAGCATGCAGTAAACCTGTCCCTCTTCATATAAATGCTTGTTCACACCTATCCCACAACTTCTCACTAATCCATGGAGCTTGTATGTACAGTCCTCAGCTATTGCTGCTTGAGTAATTTGATAAAACTGTGACTCACAACATAGAGGCTTATTTTATTGATGGTGCATCTCCACATCTGGTACTTACTCCATTGCAAAAGCAAATTATTACTGTACTATGATAGACAAAAAAGTAGCATAAATATTTCTGCTTAGTAGTGCCTACAAACCAACATTTAGATTGAATATGATATGAAATCAAGCTTGTTCTGAAGCTGACAAAAACTATTAGACTGGATTTTTTTCTGATCTTATATTTCCCAGGCCCCTAGATTCCCTTCCCTATCTTCGCATGATAGGGTTGGAATCATTTGGCAAGATATGTAAAACCAATTAGGTGAATGAAATATGTAGGATTGTAGAGATGTTCTTTTATTCAGCTAGAACATAGTCTGACAAATGGAGATAAAGTTCTTGTAAGTTTGGTTTAGGGTAAAGTTCTTTGATTCCGACACTTAGAAGGTGACACCTTGAGTCGGACACTTTTTGGTGGGCTCAGTTGGCTATTTGAGAGCATGTGATATGAGAAACTTAAGTGTACTTCTCATGGCTATAAAGATGAGGTAAAAAGTGCTTTTTCTGCTAATGTTTTATCAGGTATTTGTGAATTTTAGTAGAAGTTAGCCACAGTGAAGCCATCTATAGTGGGTCGATGATATTTATTGTACTTCCATTTGTCTATCTTTTAGTTGGAGCTGGGCTTGATCGGTTTTGTGCTAGAATTCAGGCTGTTTCAAAGGACTGGAATGTTGTTAAATAGTTATATATACATGTAAGGTATTGTTTCAAGGTGTTAACTGTCCGACTCAAAGGTACCCCATTCAATTTTTTGTTTTAGAAAATTAACATAGTAATCAGGAATTTAGCTGCCCCTGAGTACAATTTTGTATTCAGTTCAGGAAAACGTTTTATTTGAGGCTAACCTAAAGCCCACAGGCCCATCAAAATTATCACTTTCTAACATGTCTAGAAATAAAGTGTCCGAGTCAAAGAACATTACCTTAAATGGCAATGTGGTACGGTTGAAAAAAGAAGTTGTTTCCACATGTGTCTGCAGAAGAGAAGATTGATTTTGTTCTGCTGTAATTATTGAATATTACAGTGAAACACTGTGATATAAAATTAAAGTGGACTGTGGCACTGTGAAAATGTGTCATCATGCTGATGATTTACATGATCAAACCCAATACTTTCAATGTTAATTTGATTGAAGGAGACTTATCTCACTTGTTGGTGACAGCCAAACGAAAGGATTATGCACCTGATTTTCACTCTAAAATTTGTTATGAGAAGTCAAATGGCTTACTCTTGATCATGATTAATCAAACAGCCTCTATGTTTCCCATGTTGAAAGTAGAGAAGATGACACTTCATCGGCTATCATGAGTTACAAAGTGCCATTTTCACAGTGCCACAGTCCACTTTAATTCTTTATCAAAGTGTTTTGCTGTAATCCTTTTGATTGAAGCTAGAGATTGTTTTATTGTATATGACATACACCACATCGTGGATAATCTTTTCTGTTATGCTCGATATACTTACAATTGCATGGAATGATAGGATTTTAAGATAAATGATGGGTTTTTCACTACAACACTTTGAAACAAACACCATTTTTGTGTGATTCAGTTTTATATATCTGTCTGCAAAGCAAAGAAAAGCGTAAACAGGAAACAAAATTAATCATTTCATTTTTAGCATGTCCACTTTTAGGCTATATGCATGTCTATGCAATAATACTTGGCTACATGCATCCATTTCTACATGCATCATACAAACTGTTTGATTCAGACACAAAAATTACCAATTCTTTGTTTTGTTTACACAAAAGTTACAAAAACATATTGACAGTAAGTCAAAAAGGTTATATATATGGGTCAGGTCGCAGACAGATATTTTTTGTTGAAAAAACATTTGGAGTGTTGTTGGCTGAGGTTTTATAACTGGAGCCTGTTGAGCTTGGTTGAAGGGGAAGGTGGGGAGAAGAGTCAGGAGAAGAGTCCGGCTGTGATTGTTGGCAGAGCAAGCAAAATAGGCTGGAAATATGCAAGGGGCAGGGTTGCATTCTTCTATTGTAACTGAGAAAGCAACTTAACAGACAAATTCTGTCTGTCTCCATCCAAGTAAATGTTTAAATTATAGGAGTAACGTGTGAAGAGCAGTCTCAGGCAGGAACTTGCTCAAGAGCATACATGGCACTCCTGGGGTGTATACTTACATCAGCTGATCTAGTACTACAAACACAAACTGGGCTCCACGACCACTAGTGTAGCTTCCACTGACAGGGATACCCAGTATTACCCATTACTATACCCATACTTCAACTTACACCTGGATGCCAGTGCAAGGTGCAAGGCTACGAGAAGCAATTCTAAACATATGCTGCCTCTATGATCATGTTGCTAAGTTGCATGAGGCTAATGTGCATTCAGGCACTGTTACAGGCATCTTGACTTAGCATTGGCTTCATCTGCTTCCAGTTCCTTGACCAATTAGCAAAATGATGCTATACTAGTATGGTTAGTTTACTTCACATTCAAAAGAGAGAAGAAGCCTAAGTCTCCCCACTGTTCCAGGAGGCAATTGTACTCCTATCAATTGTGATCTGTGACAAAGACCAATAAAGTGTCAGGTAGGACAATTTAACCAGATTGGGAGTGTGTGATGCTTCCCCTGGTTCTTGTTCATCATGCAGGTATCAGGGAGATCATGTCCCAATCTCCTAGACTTGAAGGACTTGTGCCATCTACTATTCAAGAGAACAGTTCAAAGAGTACCTGGTGGTCTTAGGTAGAATTAACATCAATTAGTGAAAAAGGAATCTTATTGCAAGGTGAAACTCAGTTAAGGTGAACTGTGGAATGTTGTTTGGCGGAACATTTGTCCCACTAGTTTTTGCAAATTACAAAATATTTTTCTAAATTCTCAAGCGAATATGTATATAAGCAACAATTGTTTCATTTATAACTTCCCACTTGATATCACCATGCTATATCACCATTTATCATTGCAATGTCATTTTAACCTCACTGGAACATAATACCATGTTACCTTCTGGAGTATGTTTTGTGGTATAGGCCTTCTATATTTAATTATTTCTGGTGACTTCTCGAATGTGAACAACTGCATTTCGTTTCACGCAGCAGTGAGATTAAAATGACATCAGAGAGACATAACCTGACAGCAAGGTGTTGTCAAAATGAGGTATTGGAGGTCATATATTAATAAATATCTGCACATACATCCATTGTATGCTCCAGAAATTGATAAATATGGTCAATATAATAAAAAAAAAGTCCCATCAAATCTCATTACACTTTGTTACATGATAGCATGGGAAAAGGAAAATACCATGAGATGCATATTAATTGTAAAGACTAAATTGCAAAACAAAACCCAGGTTGTGAAATAACAATATAGAAAATCTTACTTAAACCAATTGTCCAACAGGCATGAAATTATAGGAGATGGCCAGTGTAATATCTTGGAAAGCATGGCCAAGTTGAGTTTTGTCAGATCAGTCTCAGAGCTCTGCATTTCCCGATTAGCATTGTTGATTCCGGGGATTGTTTGACAAGAGTCTTTATGTGCAATATGTCAACACCTTTTGTTCCTTTTATTTCTTTTTGATTTTCATGTTATCATGCAAGATGCAACACATGGCGCTATTTGAATAATTGCATTTCCATTCATTTAATTGTTGATGTTTTAGTCAGTTGAATTGTTGCCTTCTGAAAAACCGATGAATTCACACAAAGCTGTAAGCTTGTGGATTGACACCCATGCAAGTTTCAGTATCTTGAAAGCAGATTCTCAGGAACACATTCTAGCAAAAATGTTCGTCTCAAGTTCCAAAATTTTGTTACACAATGTATGTAATTCTATGTATTCCATGCTGCCATCATTATACCAATCACCACTTCTGTCAGTCAGGTAATCTTTCTCTTATTGGTTTTCCAAAATGACAGTGCATGTCATTGCATTCAGCCATATCTGTCAGGCAGCCAATTTGCATAATCTCAAATTTCCAACTCTTCGTATTATGTTCCTGATCCCACGAGGATGTGCGATGAATCCCACATTGATGTCAAATCGGTCTACCTATGTATTGGTGTATCTCCATATGTATCTATGTATATGTATAGGTATCTAGGTAAAGATCGTTGAAAAATATTGATCTATCTATACATCTCGATTCATCTGCCTGTTTTTCTGATTGTATGTTTTCTATTTCTTTTTACAAGTCCTTCACTGATATTGTACATGCATGTTTTTTTACAACAGTCCTTGTGGTGACAGAATGAAAGCCCAAATATCTCTGCTTTCATCTGTTTCCCAATTTATTCATTCATTCATAATTCATCCATCCATCTGCAGATAGCTTTTGTCTCAATGTCTGTCTCAGCCATCCTGACGCTGTCTTGCCAAACTTGGCTCAGGATAAGTCCCAGATAACCTCAGCCTTTCTTTGCTCCTTGCGTATATCATGGCCTATGGGAGGGGGGACTTATCAGTCACCCTCAGCTGTAACTGCATCAAATTCGCCAAGGATGCCCTGTTTCACCCTTCTCTTTTCTTGCTGCTGGCTCTCCACTGAACATCACAAGCTGACCATGAAGTGGATACATGGGGTGGAGGTTAATTTGCTTAGCTCCTGAGCATAGAATGAAATATTCTTCACCTTCTCTTTGTTTTTCACTTTTAAGTCCCAAAGTCTGCATGGAATGAGCCAAATTTTGATCTCAATTCAAATATGATAATCTTTTATGATGGTAAGTATGGCATAAATGATATCAAAAGATCTTTATACAATGTGATCTCGACATAATACTTAACTTAAACTGAACAATGTCACACCAAAGCTTATTCTGAAGTTCTCTAGTAGATAACAAATAAAAAGGATACATTTCACCGTTGTTTATGTGTGTCAATGAGTCAATAGGCCTATTAACCTACACAGCGAGCTTGAACAAACTTTGGGGTTAAAAAAATTGACCAAGAAAACGATTAGCGCAGTGATGTAGAGGAAGATCAGGCGAACATCTTGATGTAACAAACGAAAAAATCTGTTGGGAATTTTTTGAGATATTTGAGTTTTAAACTTTTTATTTTTCACACCCTATTGTTAGCATGTAATCTCCATCTAAAGATGATCAAAACTGCCCATTTTTCCTGTTAGAAGATATCTAAGACAAAAGTCATTACTCAAAAGTAAAAATATGCAGTCATTGCCACAAGAGCAAGTACATGTACATACCACCCCATTCAGACTGACAGAGTATGATAAACCTATATATACATTTCTCCGAAAATTTATAAAATATGTTTATTTGCCAGCTTGTTAGATCAGTTTCATCATTCTGGTGAATAATTGTAGAGAATCTACCTCCCTTTTGAACTCTATGGTGTATTATTGAGGTTTTTATGTGTTTTTTAAGAAATTTCATCACTGTGAAACAAGTGCTTTTGCAACCATGTAAAGTGTAGCCAATGTTGAGTGAATCACCAGAAAACGCATAGATAGAATGTTTGGAAGCATTCAGTTAAGTATGGAGGTAAATACTTTGACATTGCAGTCTTAATGTGCAATAGTTGTACATGTTTGTATTAACTACATTTTCACATAATTTACTGAATTTATGCTATTTTTGTTGTTCTATGCAATTAAAGATTGGTTGATTTTGGATGCCAGATAACCTACATAAACATTAAACACCCAACATCCATTTTAAGCACTCAAAATACATTAAGCATGAATATTACTGTTTATTTATAGCTTTTAATCATATTTTTGTCTTTTTGGTCAATTGCAAAGATTTTTCATGTAATATCAGGGGATTCAACTTCATAGTGAAGCAGATACTTAAAAACATTCTATGCATGCGTTGTTTGATAATTTACTCAACTTTGTCTATCCTTTTACATTGTTATGAAATGCTAGTTTCATGGTGGCAAAATTTGTGATAAAATGCAAAAAAAAACTCAACAAAGCCTGTTGCAATGATATGATGAGACCAAATTTTCTAAAATTATTTATCAGAATTATGTAACTAACACAACCTGGTATTGCAAACATTTTCTAAGGCCTTTAACCAGAAATGTTAGCTGTTATAGGTTTATCACACCCTGTCAGTCTGGATGAAGTGGTACATACTTTCTGCAGAGACAATGACTGCATATTTTTACTTCTGAATAATGACTTTTATCTTAGATATTACCTAACAGGAAAAATGGACAGTTTTGATCACTTTTTCACGGAGATTACACAACTAAAACTCAAATATCTCAAAAAATTCCCAACAGATTTTTTTGATTGATACATCAGAATGTTCGTCTCACCTTCCTCTACATCATTGCGCTAATCGTTTTCTTGGTCAATTTTTTTAACCCCAAAATTTGTTCAAGCTCGCTGTGCCTAACAACAACTCTGGAATCATTATTAAGAAAGCAACTGAACTGTGAATTCAAAACACAAAGTTCACAAGCTTACTGATATCCAGCTGACAGTAGGCCTGCAATGGCAACCATCAATATTTCTAACTATGCTTAGGAATATTGAAAGGTTTCAGTTCCTATGTAATAGAAGTTCAGTCACAATATCATGTCACAATGCTCATGAGTCATATCAGTCAGATCAAAATGATGTCATCGTGACAGAGATATGTGACGACACGTGAAGAGGTGAGTGAAGTCTTGAAGGGAATACAATTTTTCTGAATTTGCCTAAGACCTACTTTTTTGCAATTTCTCTTGAGGCAGTTCTCCAGACAGAATGCAGTACACTTTGTTACCTAATAGCATGGTGGCCTGAGCTAAGTTACTTCTTGCAATGGAATCCCTCTTCCACTAATTGACGTTAATTCCACCACAAACCACCAGGTGCCCTTTTGAAGTATGTTCTTGACTGGCAGGTGGCTCAAGAGTAGCTGACACAGGTTACAAACAAACGTCGTCTCTCAACAACTGATTTACACGAATTATAACTTGAATGGACATTTTGAAATGAGGCATAAAACAAGAGCTGCCTTTTAAACTGAGAACATCTGGTCTTCCTTCAGTAGAAAAACAAAGCACTCCAAGTTGTGATCATTTGTACTTGACCGAGACTTGGAAGTGTTGACATCAACCACTTATTCTTACTCAACCTAAAAAGTAAAGTTGTCAGATTGCAGTCAATTCAAGCGTTTTATATATCTTCTTTGACTTGTCTCCTATATTTTTTCCTGGATCCACAACGTAAATAAAGCCAAGTGCTGAGTGATGGCAACAAAATACACGAGGTACGTATAAATCATGATAAAGAGTAGTTGTTAAAAAACCATGAAATCACAACCGTAAAATATCTTGTATAACTACACCGTCCAACAGGCGTGCATTTAAAAATGATGTTGTTATATCTTGAAGGCAATTACATATAAGATGTGCAACATAATGACAAAAAGACTGGTACAGGCTGCATTTCGCTGCATTGCCTAAAGTGCAAATGTGTTAATATATCATTCTCAGAACTATCCTGCCAATTAGCCCTGTTGATTCTGGGGATTGTTGACAAGAGTCTTGATGTGCAATATACCAACATCTTTTGGTTCTTCTGTTTGATTTTTTATGTTTTCATCCAAGATTCAGCAGTCAGCCTTATCTCAATAACTGCGTTTCCATTTATTTAACTGTAGCCTCAAAGAAGATTGGTGAATCAATGCAAAGCCACAAGTCTTCAGATTTCTCATTGTATCACAGGCCCAAGTTTGATGGAACTCTCTCTTTACTTGTCACTGGTTTATATTCAAAGGTACTATGTTCTGATTGAGCCTACTTGCTGGAGAGAAAATGGGTCACACTTGAATTCAGCCAATCAGAGAATTATCCACAATGAACTTACGAAGGTCACATTAGCAGGACCTTCTCCGTCAGAATGGGTAACCTTTGAATATCCTATAGTGTCATGTAAAGGAAAATCACTGTTCTAAGGCTTTGGTCTGTGATGGTATTAAACATATGTTCTTATTTTGCATATTCCAAGTCATACAAGTCGTACTGTATTCCAATATATTGCACGTGTATGTATCCCATGCTACCATCATTATACCAATCACCTCATCTGTCAGTCAGATAATCTTTCTCTTATTGGTTTTCCAAAATGACAGTGCATGTCATTGCATTCAGCCATATCTGTCAGGCAGCCAATTTGCATAATCTCAAATTTCCAACTCTTCGTATTATGTTCCCTATCCCATGAGGAAAATACCATGAATCCCAGGTTGATGTAGAATCTGTAAATGTTGATGCATGTAGCCTATCTGTCTATCTATCTATCTATCTATCTATCTATCTATCTATCTATCTATCTATCTATCTATCTATCTATCTATCTATCTATCTATCTATCTATCTATCTATCTATCTATCTATCTTCCCATCTATATATCTTCCCATCTATCTATCTATCTATCTATCTATCTATCTATCTATCTATCTATCTATCTATCTATCTATCAATCTATCTATCTTTCTATATATCTTCCCATCTATCTATCTATCTATCTATCTATCTATCTATCTATCTGTCTATCTATCTATCTATCTATCTATCTATCTATCTATCTATCTATCTATCTATCTTCCCATCTATATATCTTCCCATCTATCAATCTATCTATCTATCTATCTATCTATCTATCTCCCCATCTATATATCTTCCCATCTCTCTATCTTCCCATCTATCTTCCCATCTATCTATCTGTCTATCTATCTATCTATCTATCTATCTATCTATCTATCTATCTATCTATCTATCTATCTATCTATCTATCTATCTATCTGAGCCCAATGACAGAGCATGTTGGTGGGATGTTGGATTGACTCAAGCATGCACCTTATAATATTCTTATATTGAGGGTGATTCTTTTATCTATTGCAACTGCATAATGTGTGTTTCTTCATGATTCTTATTTTGGTGACAAAGCTGCATAAACCAAAATAGCTTTCATCTATTTTTAGATGTATTCATTCATTCATAATTCATCCATCCATCTGCAGATAGCTTTTGTCTCAATGTCTGTCTCAGCCATCCTGACGCCGTCTTGCCAAACTTGGCTCAGGATAAGTCCCAGATATCCTTACAGATGATTTCATAACTGCAGACACTGAGACTGAATGTGATTATTTTTCTATGACATTCAACAGAGAAAAATGACAACTTAATACTTATGACATCATTTTTCCCTATAGAATGCATGTCCCAGAAAAAAAATTCACACTCTCCAGTTTCAGTATCCACAAATATGAAATCATCTGTAAGTCTTCTTTTGCTCCTGTCGTATATCATAGAGACCATTGGACGGGGGCGGGGGGAGGGACGTATCAGTCACCCTCAGCTGTAACTGCATCAAATTCACCAAGGATGCTCTGTTTCACGCCTCTCTTTTCTGCTGGCCTGAACATCATAAGCAGTAGGCTAGTCGAAAAAGGCCCAATATCAGCCATACCCTGGACCTCTTCATAACAGAACCAATTTGGTACCGAATGAATCCTTGAAATCTTTAGTTTCACCAAAAAAATTCCCCAGAATTCCCATTCAGAGGATTTTTTTGTATTCAAGTTTCCATGGCAACACTCTCAAAAAAATTATAACCCACAAATGAACAACATTTTATTGAATAACTTTCTTTCTGCTTTGAGGAACAATTTCAATTTTGGCACACTGTACCTCCACAACCAACTCTCTCAGATGCATGCAAAAATTGTGTTTTACATTGTGCGTGTGTGTAGCTATGGTAACAGAAATATAAAAAATCATCAATTTTTTAAAAGACGGTCTTAAAATGTTTGATGTGGAGAGAAAAAATAAATATACAAGCAAAAATGTGGTTATGATATTAATAGAGCATCTCATTGTGGACAATCATAAGCAAAAATATTGGAAATATCTCATATAATATGGTCGCTATAGAGACTGATTTAATGTTTGTTTAAAATTACTTTTATAAACCTGTAGTTAAGGAGAGGCAAGTTCCCATGTTTTCTTCAAATTCATTTGATGAATGGACTTAATTTTGATATAATATTCATCTCTGAATGCAATTAACAATTTAAAAGTTTACCGTTGCCATGGAAACCTTGCTGTAGCCAGTTCCATAGCAACAAACCTCAAATGCATCTTTCTGATCAAATGCATAGCCAATGGTTTTTACAATTTAATCATACATCTACCCAACCCTATTAGCTATATCAGTTAATTAGTTTTACAACTTAAAACAAGTTGTTTGTTTTGTTTCTATGGTAACAAATGCCTCCAAACATGATCAATTTCTAAGATAGGGCAAAAAAATAGGAAGTTTCTACAGTTTGCAGTCATGTAATAAAGTTTCCAATGTAATTGTGGTTCTGAAAAGGCATTTGAACCTCAGTATTTTGTAACAGAACACCCTTAACTTACAAAATGACAAAGGGTTGCCATGGAAACCACAATAATATACCATAAACTGTCAATGATAATTCAAGTAATGATTGAAACAAATTCATAAATTCTGTAATTGTACAAAATATTGTTGATCGATTTTCACATATCATGCATCAAAAGATAGCTGGTAATGGCTTCTATTTTTTTAATTTTAAATTATTGTTGCCATGGCAACCAGTTATCAGTTATGTTCAGTTTCAACCAATTTTGAAAAACTTCATAAAATAAGTATTTGCGATATTAAATCATTGATATCCATGACAAATAGGATATAATTCATTTATTTCTAATCATATTATAAATTCTGAGATATTTTTGTATAAATTTGATTGGAATAAAGTTTATGATGGCAAGAAATTTGGCACTATGATGATTCATAATATGGACGTCAAGGAGATTTTCTTTTAGACATTATGAGCAAAAATGGAGTTTCTAAGGTTTGAACGGAGATATTTTATCGTATGATACATCATTTTAAAGCTTGAGTAAATATCTATCTTTTGCAATGAAAATTTCTGGTAACCATGGCAACAGAAATGGTATATCAGGCTAATCAGTCATTTTTAGGGCCTGAGATTCTAATTTTTTTATGTAAGAAGTGCAAAAATTATCAAGAAGATCAGTTCAAAACCATACATAATATAATTATATTTGATACTTAGTAGTTAATGACATGGTTGCCAGGGCAACTGAAAAATAATGAATACGTAATGCCAGTTATTATTACAGAGAAAAGACACTGAGGAAAATCAAATACTAGTTGCTCCGTTTTCAGAGGTGGCCCTCTTACATGTAAATCTTAAGGTTTATTTGAAAATTTGCTGAAGGACGTATTGTTTGCTTGATTTTCCTGAACAATTGCAATGTGATTTATGATCGGAAAAGATTTTCATGATTTTTTAAGCGAGCAATTCCAATTTTTAGCCCTCCCTTCAAATACTTTCATGGGAGGATGAAAAGGACTTTCAATATGAATATGAAAAGCAATGGTCCTAAACATTTCTTTTGTACTACACTGCTTGTAGTCGCATACAAAGTCTGCAAATAAATCAACATGTTACTTGTAGTAATTACTTGGATCATTAGGATTAGTTAGATTTTGGCTGCGTGTCACTCCTGACTGGAACCATGATTTTGTGACAATTTTCGAAGTGCAGCAGTAGTGTAAACTTATTTTTTGATGCACACTGTACCAGCAGTACAAAGCTTTGGGTATGCTGTGATTAAGCTATGTATTTTGACACCTCCAGGACAGCCCTTTACCAAAAAAGTCATGATATCATAAACTTTTAAAAGAAATGGTACAATTATATGCGTTTTACTGCAGATTTTTTTGGCAAGACTAATTTGAAAAATAGTCAGAAAAGTTCCAAATCAAGACGACTTTCATGAAATTATCTGGCACAAAAAAGAACATGAAAGATGGGTTTCACCTTAAACACTGAGATTAGTATCTTGAATTGCTTGATTTTTGTCGCTGTACTAACTGTATTATAACCCAATTATGATTATGCATTTAGCAACTCTCTCATAACTATATCTATTATTGAGACACCAATATACACTGAAAATTAAGTTTCTTTTAAAGATGCCTGTCTGTGTTCCTTGATTATTTCTTTGAAAAAACTGTGCTAATAATAATGCAGACAGATTAGCCAGAAATACACAAATTCTGATTCTATACAAATCTCTGATGTTTAGGGTGACATTCGTTGAGCCGGACACCTGGATTCTTGACATTTAAAAAATGTGAAATAGTATAATACAACCCATACAACCCATAGGCCAAGCAGTATTTCAGAAATACTGCTTGGCCTATGGGTTGTATGGGTTGTATTTCATCAACCAGAGCCTCAAATTAAATGTTTTCATTAACACTAATAGTATATGTAAGTTGGCATGGTAAGAACACTGAATATCGGGTGAATTCCCTGAAACAGAAAAAGGAAGGAGGTATCCTTGAGTCAGACAGTTGTGTCCCAAAAACATGACATTTAAATATATAGCTGCAAAATAACTTTTCAGTCCCTTGAAAAAGGGGGAGGTTGGTCAAGTGGTAAAGCTTGCTGGGCTGCCAATTGCTGGGCCAGGGTTCAAATCCAGCTTTTGCCGGGTCACCGGGGTGTATGTTGGACTGCTGTTTCAATCATCCTTTGCCTCATTGCCCAAATCATCCATCCATCCAGTCCCTTGAAAAACCAAATTTAAGTTGAAAATAGCGTGACATCCTTCCTAACTATGTTTCCTAACTATGTTTAACAAATTGAAGTTAAAATCAATACCATAGGCCAGCAAAGGATCCTTCAAATGTGACCAAAATTCACTAAAATGCACAAATTCATGGCAGAATCATGAGAAAAACAGGGTTTTTACCCCTTCTTTATAGCCACGAAAAACCACTAAATATGTTCATATCATGCTCATACTTTTAGAAAGGCATAAGGACGTCTTTGGCTACAGGTTGGTACCAAATACGGTGGTATAGAAGATCTTAATTAGCCAGGTCAGCCCCACTATAATGTCCGTCTCAAGGTTACCTAAATCTCTAAGTGTCCAACTCAAGGAAACTTACCCTACACTTCCAAACCAACAAACATTGAGGAATTAACTTGAAAATCAGTGATAATTATTATAGGTTATTCACCACGGGAGAGGGAATATGTGATTTATCAACTGAGGGCTTTAGCCGAGGTGTGATAAACATATATTCCTGATCTTGTGGTGAATAACCAGCTTATAACATGAGACAAACACTCAAGCAGTCAAACATGAAACGATAAGTGGACATCAAAGAATATCAGAATTATCGCTCTGAAATACTGGCATGTGATTAGCCGACAGCAGTGTCAAATGGTACACCACTGATTATGATGATATGCCTGGTGTATATTTTAGGCTTATTGCTTTTAGGTCCAAATCTTGCTGTCGAGAAAAATCTTGAGATTTTGAATTGAATCACTAAAGTTAGATTCCTTGGCTGAAAAACCTCACAGTCTATCAAAATTGGTTTTTAAAATTAAGCTCACATTTTGTCCTGGTAATTAATTTTTAGTTGCCATGGCAACTAAGTTGTAAACTAATAAGTATCCTAAATAGATAATGTATACCATTGTATGGTTTTGGACTAATCTTCATGCTAATTTTTGCACTTATTACATAAAAAAATGAGAAACTCGAGAACATAACTGACAAAATAATACTGATTTGCCTGATACACCCTTTCTATTGCCATGGTTACAAGTAATTTCATTGCAAAAGATAGATCTTTACTCAAGCTTTAAAATGATGTATCATACGATAAGATATCTCCTTTCAAACCTTAGAAAATCAATTTTTGCTCATAATGTCTCAAAGAAAATTTCCTTGACTTCAATATTATGAATCATCATATTGCAAAATTTCTTGCCATCATAAACTTTATTCCAATGAAATTTATACAAGAAATTCTCAGAATTTATAAGGTGATGTGAAATAAATGAATTATATCCTATTTGTCATGGATATTAATGATCTAATATTGCAAATACTTATTTTATGTTTTTCAAAATTGGTTGAAACTTAACATAACTGATAACTGGTTGCCGTGGCAACAATAATTTAAATTTTAAAAAAATGAAGCCATTACCAGCTATCTTTTGATGCATGATACGTGAAAATCGGTCAACTATATTTTGTAAAATTACAAAATTAAGAATTTGTTTCAATCAATAGTTGAATTATCATTGACAGTTTATGGTATATTATTGTGGTTTCCATGGCAACCCTTTGTCACTTTCTAAGTTGAGGGTGTTCTGTGACTAAATACTGAGGTTCAAATGCCTTTTCAAAACCACAATTACATTTGAAACATTATTACATGACTGAAAACTGTAGAAACTTCCTAGTTTTTGCCCTATCTTAGAAATTGATGATGTTTGGAGGCATTTGTTACCATAGAAACAAAACAAACAACCTGTTTTAAGTTGTAAAACTAATTTACTGATATAGCTAATAGGGTTGGGTAGATGTATGATTCAATTGCAAAAACCATTGGCTATGCATTTGATCAGAAAGATGCATTTGAGGTTTGTTGCTATGGAACTGACTACAGCAGTGTTTCCATGGCAACGGTAAACTTTTAAATTGTTAATTGCATTCAGAGAAGAATATTATATCAAAATTAAGTCTATTCATCAAATGAATTTGAAGAAAACATGTGAAAAAGCCTCTCCTTAGCTTCAGGTTTATAAAAGTAATTTTAAACAAACATTAAATCAGTCTCTATAGCGACTATATTATATGATATATTTCTAATATTTTTGTTTACAATTGTCCACAAAGAGATGCTCTATTAATATCATAACCACATTTTTGCTTATATATTTATTTTTTCTCTCCACATCAAACATTTTAAGACCGTCTTTTAAAAAATTGATGATTTTTTATATTTCTGTTACCATAGCAACACACAAGCCCATTGTAAACCACAATTTTTGCATGCATCTGAGAGAGTTGGTCATGAAGGTACTGTGTGCCAAAATTGAAATTGTTCCTCAAAGCAGAACGAAAGTTATTCAATGAAATGTTGTTCATTTGTGGGTTCTTATTTTTTCAAGAGTGTTGCCATGGAAACTTGAATAAAAAAAATCTACCGAATGGGAATTCTGGGGAATTTTTTTTGGTGAAACTAGAGATTTCAAGGATTCATTTGGTACCAAATTTGTACTGTTATGAGGAGGTCCAGGGTCAACCCCACTTTTTACTGGCCAACAGTTGCACAAACTCAATATTAATTTCGCTCCCAGCAAAGAATAAAAAATCCATCCTTTTTTCTTTGTTGTTCCCTTCAACTTTTCATGCAACCAAGTCTGGGTTGACTCAAATTTTGATCGCATGTCAAATATGTTCATTTACTGACTCTGAAAAATTGTAATTATGAATAACATGCAAGTTAGGTCATACATGGGAATCATGGGATGATTATAAAATAATGCAAATTGAAAACGACATGAGTTGGAGAGATTATTATACTGAAACTGAACTCATGCTAACTTGTATATAAATAGTTGTGAAGGCCTACATGCATCTAAATGTACCTTAGACACCACAAATTAAGATACTAATACCATTGGAAAAGCTGGGATCTAACTGAAAATTTTGCATTTTAGTGACCTGTTAAGGATTAAAACACTGTAAATAACAGCAAACAAACAGTCAGATTATTGTTTATTTTGCAAAAATTATCAGTTAAAACGTATAATAGAAGAAGTTTATGATGTCTAAGTCAGTTAGACACCTCATTGTCCGGTTCTAACATACATTTTGTCAGTTAGATCCCTCCTTCAGACTTGCGGCTTAGCGTGAATTATTCCATGCTTTGGAAGGCAACAATTAAATGAATGGAAATGCAATTATTCAGATTATGCCATGTGTTGCATCTTGCATGATAACACAAAAATCAAAGAGGAGAACCGAAAGGTGTTGGCATATCGCACATCAAGACTCTTGTCAAACAATCCCCAGAATCAACGGGGCTAATTGGCAGGCGCATAGCTCTGAGACTGATATAACACATCACTTTGACTTGGCAATGTACAAGTATGTAGTGCAATGCAGTTTATGCAAGCGGTCTTATTGTGGGGAGCAGTGGAGCTATGCATGGAATTGCAGAATCCACTGTCAGATGTAAGTACCTGCGAGGCTGGAGTTGCCCTGCTGTGTAATGATCTTTATCTCGGAGTGCCAGTTGAAGGGCAGACCCCAGAGCTACTGGAGAGTGGAGACCTGTGGGCTGCAAAAGATGAGTCTGCAGAAAACTCAAGAAAAATGTACAAGACTACATCTACATGTGGTATTTAGTCTCACAGTGTTATTGTAGAACTGTTGGTATATCTCCAAATGGTCCTAAAAGGGCCCTGAGTGTGAGTTTGGACAAAGCATACTCCACATTTTGGATTGATGGGGTTTGTTTTAAGCACCATAAGAGGTCCACTGGGCTCTGCATTCATGTGCATTGGGTCAGCATGGTTCTTCTGGGGTCTGTTGAAAAGTGTGCTGTAAGTTATTGCAGGCAGAATGGAAGGGGCGTGTTTTGGGTAACATGCATAACAGGGGGCCATTTGGAATCGGGTAGATTGATGGGCTGTATGACAGAAACATCAGAACAACAGTAGCATCATCACCACCATCAACACTGTAAGCAGAGCTAAGCAGGATCAGCCTCATCCCATATTATGGCCATATGACATCACAGAGCCAGACACAGCAGCTGACCTGCATGGAGCCAGCCTGCATGACACCAATGGAAGCTGCAGCAACTTAGGCCAGCCCCCTGCCTCCCCCTCCCCTCCCAGCCACTCCATGGCCCTCCATGTGATGCCAAGGGGCGGGATCATTCAGCCTATGATTGTTGTGCTACCAGTAAGCCTCACATGGATAATCTGGCAAGTTGAGAAATAAGAAGTGAAGAAAGAATGGGGAAGAAGAAAAAGCGTGAGTACTGCACCTTTCATTATCTTGCTTTGAAGAGATTCTTGTAATGAGTTGTAGCAGCACCATGCCAATGATCTCTGGAACTAAGACAACTCTCAACTATACATCACTTCCACATTGCTTGAGAGCTGAGCAGCAGGTGCTCTGTGCATGTTGGCATTGTCAAGAATGAGAAGGAGATTTACATTGCCAAGAAGGCACTTCTACAAATACCTGCTTAGTGTTTTCTTATTTTCATATACTCTCATGTACTCTCAGGGAGACTCATATACCCACAGATACTGTATACCTCCACTATGAGTCCACACATGACATGGTATCTGCCCCTCTGCATTTAATATGTTGCATCAGCATATGCTTATCATCCACAAATGTTTGGGTATTTAGACAACATACAATGATGTAAAACAAGAATAGCCCAACTGGTATCCATACTATTGCAAACCAGAGAATGTCCAGTACCTTCCTATGAACTATAAAAATACAGATGATGAGATCACAAAGGTACTTTTGTATGTGTTACTTCAGATTGATAGTTTTATGAAAATCACAGCCATACTTTTTGATAGTTTGGTGGAAATCACTGCCATACTTTTGGGAATCAAAAAAGTTAGATAAATATCTGTAACATTTATAGAAATCCATCACAACTGTCTTTATAATAAATGATAGACATACATGTCATTCTTTTTCTTACATATCTGCAAAATTCCATCCGTCTTGTTGACAGAGAACTGACAAAAATCTCTGAGATTTGCTGGATTATAAAAACTGTATGATGGTAACATGTTGGATCCTTGAATATGCTAAATCACAACTTGTGGTGATCTGATCCAAAGTCTATTTGCCTGGGACTTAATTCTTATTCTTATACAAATGAAAGCAGTCTGCAAGTTGTTAAGAAGTCCTTTTTTATATAAGAAAAATTGAAGTAGTTTTAAGACTAAGCTCACCATATTTTTGCTATCAATTTACATGTAATTCCTGCAAGTTTATTGACAGAGTGTCATGTTTAGGTTGCCTAACGGTATTACGTGAATTGAATATATATGTGGAGACTGTTTAGATGTGGGATTGTGGTGTAAAAGTTCCAAGCCTGTCATAAGGTCTGTGTACTTTTCTAAATATGGTCCCTTGTGTTCAAATGGATGCTAATTAGACATTTAGAATTAACATTGGTCAGAATTTTCAACATACAGTTTGTCCAAGGGATTTGAAGGAGAAATTGCTGCATGCATATGAAAAGTATATATGTATGCAATACTATTGCAATAGAGAATGTGTGTATGCGACTATTTCTCGTGCAGAAGGTTTCCTCTTAGCATGATAATATGGCTGTGTGAAAACATTGTTGCTTGTCTGTCTGAATTATGTACAATAGATAGGATGTTAAATTGTTAGAAGAGTTGAAAACATCACAGGCGTATGCAGGAGCGTCGAATGCAGATCATGGCACAGCATGAGGGGAAATGAAACAATCAGTTTGATCATTGATAGATGAGAATTTTATCGGCAGCAGGGAATTCATCCCAGTTTCTTGTTTTATCAAATCTTGCCCAAGCAATCACTGGGGGTGTCACTGTTTTTCTGCAGTGGCTGGCTTTCATTGCTGGCATTCATTGCCTGTTTCATGTAATGGCTTGTGTGTGTAATGACACTGCGCAGAAATCTGCAGGCTGCAAGTCCATGAGTCACTGCATGGGATTATCCAGAGATGAATGAAGTCACCATGACCAGTCCTTGTGCAGGCCTGTAGAGGCTGGATGTCTTCTGCTAAAGCAATGAAGTTGGCACAGTCAGCCTCAGTGCAGCAATAATGTGAAGCAGAGTGGAGCAATTCTTTGAAAGCACTGCCTTGAAGGCAATGATGTGTCCAGGACCAGTGGAATGGTGCCACTCCAGCAGCTGTGAGACTGATGCTGGCAATTCCCATACTACTTTGCATGTAATTTCCCCACTGAAATTCCCCTACTTACACAACTGTCTCAGAGGCACCATTGTAAACTATACACATGCTCAAACTTCATTACATAACACACTGGACATATATAGCACATGCTCTACAGAGTGCTCAGCCAGCTCAGGCTTCAAATCAGCAATGGAAACAATACTTTGGAGCAAAAAACACAGGAAATATGATTGTGTTCCATCATGACAGAATTGCATGAAATTTAGACGAATTTGTAGAATGACAGTTACTATACTCTGTGTACATGAAGGACAAATATTACGATTATCCCTCCTGGCAACCTCCATTAGCTATCCATGTAATATAAAATGGTCTAAATATACTCAATTCACGAGTAATTTGCCACCCATGGTGTCATAAAATACCCATGATTGCAACAACATTCTACGTTTGTATATCATTGGTACGTTGATACACTCTTATTTTTGGAATATTGGGATAAATAATTATACTCCCCACCATAACATTTGTTGTTAGCAGCATTAAATCCCTCACATATCTCTGGCTATCTCCATCATATTCTTTGTTTATACCAATACATTATGATTATCTACAGTTTACGCTGGTCTGACTACACCCATCCCACCCACCTACCACATACCATGTTTTGTCTATATCTCATTTGTTTCATAAAATATGCAGTTGGCTTTTAGAACAAGTCTGCCTGAAACATAGTCAAAATGGGAGTCAGAAAGGACCTCCTACAGTTTGTCTGCTTTTCCCATAAACTTAGAGCAGTCTTTCATTTTGAATTGATGCAACTGGTAATTGCATTGCTTTCCCCATAGATCATTCACAGCCTGTGAGCTGATTCGATTTAGTCAGATACAGTTTTCCAAATTCTCCTGATTCAATTAAGACAATTGCCATCTTTGTTTTGACAGAGCTGATCCTTGGAATGTCGAATAGCTCTTTAAACAAACAGACAGCTAAAGGATGAGCAGATACTTTGCCCTGACTGTTGTGTTTTCTGCACCTTCGAAAAACTCCCAGTCGATTTGTTTCCCTCGGGGCATCTTGCTTTTCGAATACTTCTGTTACACCTTTTTCTCAACTTTTTATCCTCACTTTTTTCAAGGCTTTTTGCCCAATTTTTCCTCACTTAGCAACAAAAATGTGGATTTTCACCAACTTTCTCAGACAGGGTGGCAAGACCCTCCTTTTACTGGCAACTTGGGGAGGTGTGTGATATAGATTTACTGAAACGAACTGGCCAACTCACAAAACATGAGTTAGTGAAGTTTACAGAACCCACAAGGCGTAAAATTGGACAAAAAAGAGATGTATTAAATAGGAAATTCCTTGTTAGAAGCCTATCAGGGGACAGTAGAGATATGGGTGACCTGTCAAAGTTGGCATCCACTTCAAAACAAACCAGGAGTTTTTCTGCTGCATGTTTGGCATTGCCTGCAACAAATTATCCCTTGGCACTAGTTGGCAGTAGACCTCACTGCTGTTCACTGCCTTATTCAGCATGGGCAGCTGCATGTATGACATTGTATGTGGGGTGTGGAAGAGCATGTTCATTTCTGGAATATCTCTGGTGCTTTTTAGATAGGCCATGATTAGTTGCCTCAGCTATGGAGCATATTCCCACGGTGCCTGTCCTCATGATTCCATCCAGTTGTCAGCTGTCCTAATTCAGAGCATTTCTTCATGGCCACTTCAGATGGAACTCACATGTTGGCAGCATATACCACCAGTCTGTGGAGCAGACCCAGTAGCTCAGCCCAAGAGCCCAACCAAGCCCTCTATCATCTAGCATGATCTGCATGTCAAAATATAGTTTGGCACTCAAGGGGGACCCTGCACGCCATGCGGGCCCCATGAGCTGGCCATGGTTGGCTCTTCTGAAATAACAAAACAAACGGTTGGAAAAAGACACACTTCAAGTGCCCCTGACTCCCCACCTCTAAACAGCCGCCAATGAGCTGCAAGGGAAGAAGCTTTATCAAAACTACCTGTAGTGCAATGTTGGCCAACATTGAAGGGGCAGGGGCACAGGGGCTATTTTGGACCTTGAGTTACTCCCAGGGGTCGGGTGTATTTTGAAAGGAGACGCCACCTAGAGGGCATCGTCTGTCCCTGTGAAAACAAAGCCCTATGTTTACGTGACATGGACACTCTAGAAGGGGCCCGGCACACGCTCATCCTAATCCTACCCCATCTATTATCTTTCGGGGCTCGTCCTTCCGTTTCTCGCTGGATCTTTGAGGAATTCGAGCAGCCCGGCCGACGAGATACCACAATACCTCTGTGGGGCTTTATTTTCGCTAAGTGTGTTATGATTGCTGGCAGGACTGTCTGCAAATTTTGTGCAAAAGCCAAGAAAAAAGGATGAGACCTGGATGACAGTCATGAAGAAGGGTTGCCAGGCACCTAGTCTCCTCTTCATCGCCTTCCCATCCCTTCTCTTGGTGCCCTACACCTCTCTATCTCTCTCTCATCGTGTTCCCTTCTCCCATTTCTCGCCTCCGACAGCAGCGACAAAACCCAGACCCAAGTCAACAGTGGAGCCTTTGGTGCAAGGATGACTGTCATATCTCTGCGCTTCAGCAAGTTGATTTTGCACTTTTTCTCTTATCAGCAGACGAAAGGAGACATTGCCACATGTTCTGCTAAATAAACTGATTTTACACCACGCTGAGTTGTAGTAACAATCTCTGATGCTGCAGGCTGCTGCTCCTCTCCAAATATTAGGAACTGGTGATGTGCGCTCTGGCTTCATAGCTCTGACTGCCTCACCTGCAGAACCAGCCTTGCTGCGTGCAGACGATCTGCAGGGTCTGCCCAGGTACTGAGGTAAGCAATCTATGGGCAACCAGTTCCATAAATTTCAGGCAGAGGGCGCCGAAAAGCACGTGGGGTTATCAGGCAGAGGGGGCTGCAATCTATGCTCATCTGTCTCGCTAGAAAGAGGGCCCTGTCTGCAGCTATCTTTGGTCTGAAGGAAACAAGCTACTGCACCAATCCAACCAATCCAACTGAAGTTAAGCCATAGCAAAGCAATCTGAGGCAAACCTCACAAGAATGGGAATGGCAGCCATGAATCAAGCCTCCTCCTCAAAATGAAGATACATGGTGTACCCTAAACTTTTTTTCCACTTCCAAAGAGATTTTCCTCATCATAACTAGCCAGCCAGAGCAAGGTATATATCTCCAGGTGTATGATGTGTATAAATCACCAATGACAAAGTGCAGAATCCAATTCGTGGGAGTGGAGCTTTGATTGATGAGTTCTGAACTGTTCATATTTACAGTAGCCATTACTGCTGCCATAACTGTTTGGTAAGATTGTCTATTCATGAGGAGACCAACTGGATGCCAACCTGGCTAAGTCTTTCCATGAATTCAGGATTACCAGCATCAAACGGTCTCAGACTGGTCTTGTGGTGAATGGGCAAGAAGTATGTTGCTGAATTGGTTGCTGAAAGCAAGTTCACAGGAGGTCACCATATCAATTGTTTGCAGGCACATTGTGCATTAGCAAATCCACTTATCATGCACAAAATCTGTATTTTTTCGACTTATCAAGTTAAGGGCTTCTAAAGGCTGTCAGCTGTTCATATTATGGTTAGCGTAATGGTTCTTGCTCAGTATATTGGCAAGTTGACCATAGATTAAAAGGTTCTGAGACCATAAGTCAAGTCCAACAAAAGATCAACAACAGACTGTAATTCAAATGGTTTATTCAACAACAGAATAAGACCCCAAAGTTGTACCAAACATATACACAACAGTCAAACAAGGTGATATCCAGAGAATGCTCCATGAGAAGCCAGACTCCCTCAGTGGCAACTGAGACTGCCTCAATACAGCATGTCTCAGAAGTAGCCACAAAGACTGTTCCAAGAGAACTAGCCTTCTCACAATAGCAACAGAGACTGTCAAGAGATCAAGCCTCAATCAATAGCTACAAGCTCTCAAACCACTCACCTCCAGGACTAAGACCAACAAGAGATGTATCATAAGTCCAGGTGAAGTGTCTCCAGAACTCCCATGCATGAGCACTGGGGATCAGGGTCAGAGAGAGAGAGATCAGGGGGTGCAGCCCTCTTATGGACTTGACCCTCACTAGGGGGCAGCAGCACTGGCCACTGGCCAGACTGGCCAGTGGAGGGGGGCACTCCAGGGGGTGCCACTCCCAGCAATAACTGGATCATAGGACCTGTTAGAGTCCAATACCCAGCAACACTACATTCCTCCCATCTTAAGATTCAAATGCCCTCATTTGACAACTTAAACTTTCCACAGTATAAATTGACAGGGTGACCAACATTCAGAACAATATGCATCAATACAGACATGACAAAACCCAAAATGTGATCAACAATTCAAAGTGACAAATATCAAGCACAGTAGCAATGAACATACCAACATTGTCACAAACTGATCATTCAAAGGCATACATTAGCATGACATCACAACAGTCCACATAAACAAAACAGTTCATCATCACATTTGCCTCACAATCATAGTGGCACAAACATTTCCGAAAAACAACATCATAATAGAGTCCATATGATCATTTGTCCTTAAAAGGACATCAATAGCATTATAGTTCAATATAAGTCTCTGATCATGTTCGCAATGATCGTTATTCAACGAGCGATTCGACCATGTTCGCAATGGTCCACGTATAGAATGACAGTGACAGTCAGAGGAACAATGACTAAAACATGTTCCTAGAGGAACAATGCTAAAACTATATCCTGAATCCGCAAATGGATTCACTGGATAAAGGCATTTCCAGCTTGGCAGTCACTTCCATTCTGGAGGATCATGTTCGCAATGATCCTGGAGCAGATCATGTTCGCAATGATCTTGCTGACAGCTGTAATAAACGATGACATGACAAAGCAACAAATAGACAAAACCAAACAGCAAAACAACAATAAGCAACAACCAAGCATGTAAATTATAAACACACAATAAAACCCTAAAAGTAACCAGGTACCAATACACCAAGTATATATACACATGCACTGTTATACACTGCACATAATATCATCCTGGTAGCTCCATGGGAAGCAGACAGGAAAGACAAAAGCCTGGCCAAGGCCTGTCCAAAAGTCACAATGACAAAAGCATGTTCATAGATGAACAATGCTTAACCATCCATGAATCCGCTTATGGATCCCTTGGATCAATACCATTCCAGCTGGATCTTAAATCCAGACTGAATGGAACATGCATGTGTTTCATGACCATCATAGTCTATGTCAACACAGCAAATGGCAAGATAATGCCAACCAGATCTTCATGATCCACAACAGGTGAATCTTAAAGATCAAATATTTGGATCCAAACTGCCAGTACTGATTAACAATTAGATCAGTACCGACAAAAGCTCAATTGAATGAGCTTCCCTCCTTCCTCCATTAATAAAACATCAAATCAAAGGAGGGGCCCTTGCAACATCCTCTGGGAATGATACAAGAAAATCTCTCCTTCCCTGACTCTTGCTTAATTTTAGCTAAGAGACACACAGGGCAAGGATCAAAGACCTCAGTCTAACTAATACTTGAAGCCTATATACTAAGCTGTTGCAATGGTTCATTCAATGTTAATTACAACCAATGCACTTCCTGCCTGGACCCATAATGGAGTTCCAGGCCTGCTGACCAGACAGCAATGGACACACTTGTCACAGTTGCAGCTGCTGAGTCAGACTCAGTTTCCCTCGACCATGGTGACCATTGGATCTCTCATGGTTCAAGGACATGCCAAGGTCACTCTGAACTTTGCAAGTTCTAAGTTGACCCGCATAACTTGGAGGTTGGACCTTAAATGGCCAATTTTCCCTCCTTTGAACCAGATTTCCACTGTCAGGATTCAAACCAAAAGTTTGATCCTGTTGGATCTCTGATGCACAGCCAGCGACTCTTGTAGCCTCATGTGTCGCTTCCAATGAGCTGACAGTGGCCACAGTTACTGCTGGAACAGGGAGATGCTGAGGTAAAGGCAATTTGGGCTTGCTAGAATGCTTCCTTCTGCCTCTCCTCCTTGATCTCCTGACTTGATCCTTTGACCTCAAAGCTGTTCTTTGAAGTCCACCACAACCTACAGGTGCCTTTTCAGCCACCCTATTGTCTTGGGAACTGGGGTTAGCTACAAGAGAAAGCTTAGCTCCCGCAAGGATCCCCTTCACCTCATCCATTGTGCAGCCATGTCCAGCTCTCAGATGAGCTCTAAATAGGCCTATGTGCACAGGATGGAAGGTCCTGGGACAGTCATTCATAGGACACCCATAACCTAAGAAATTTGGTTGATGAGCTGTCTCACAATGGGCTTTTAAGCTTCGTTTAGCCTTAAAAGCTTTACTGCATATGTCACATACGTGTACATATAACTTCTGCAGATCCGGGCTGCGGCTATTAATAGCTCCACAGGTCTTCTTACTGCATGATGGCTCAATCCCCACCTGCATGGCCAGGGAATTTAACCTGTCACCAATTGTCCTGACTTGAGTGGTCAAGGACTGTTGGTTAACTGTCTGCTTTGACTTGTCACAGTCACAGCATCTGCAAGAACTGGCCTTCATGGGCTCAGAGGATCCAAATCCCAGCTGATTTTGGATTTCCTCCAGTTCTGCAGTACATGTCTTCAATTGTTTCTCCATTTTGAGAAAACAATCTGCTGATTCAGGTGCAACTGCAGAGCCTTGATCTGGACCCTGCAGCTCACTTTGGCTAATCCCCTCAAAAACCTTCATTGCCTCCTCATATTGGAATGCAATGTCAATTGAGGCCCTAATGGTCCTGGGATTATAAGCCCTCAACCAGACATGCAGGTTGTTGGATCCTGCAGTCTTGAAGAAAGATTCCCTTGCCATCCTCTCCTGTTCTGGAGGAGTAAACAATGGGTAGGCTTTCCTTGCTAAGTCCAAGAGATAGTAGCCATAAGTCTCAAGATCCATAGTTTGGATCCTCTTAACATTGGCTAACTGCTCTCTGTATCCCTCAACTCTCCTTTCACTATGAAAAACTGCAAGCAGTTCTTTCAAAAAGGTGTCAAAGTTGAGTGGGTAAGGCATAGTTTTCACACATATCTTAGCATGACCAACTATATTGTTCCACAAATGAAACAAACTTTCCTTCTCATCCCACTGATTATACTCAGCAACTCTCAAGAATTCTTCCACAAAGTCAATGAATGACATATTCATTCCATCAAACTTAGGGGATTCAGCTTCTTGAGAAATTCTAACCTTTTTGACATTGTGAACTCTGTCCATTTTCAGACCAGCAGTTTCACTCAAAGTGCACTGGCACTCTCTGTCCACAAGGTTGAACTTTTGACCCCTGATTACATCAGAGTCCATGGAATGGGGTAAACAGTACCCTCCATTCATAGCAATTTCTCCAGGCTCATCAAAGCCCTGCCACGCATGACTGAACACAGGGCCAGTCAAGTCATTAGGCACCTGGGAGCTGCTATTTGACCTGCTATATGTGTGGTGTCTGGTGACATACACACTAGATTCATCTTTGTCAATTCTAGATGGCAAATTAGACATCTCAGAAAATCTAGATGATCCAGACTGACAGCAAAACTTGATGCTTATCAATCATAAGCAGGGACCATGTATATGCAAAATATACATTCAATGACAAATGAATGCCAATGTCAATGCTTCCAAGACAGCTAACTTAATGTTAGTCCAATGTCAGACTTAACATAACTCAATAGCTTGTCTTTAAGAAGACACAGTCAGAATATACACAAAACAAAAATGTCAAATGAAGACAATTTAAGTCATGTCAATGCTTCAGTACAGCAAATCCTCATGTAAGTCCAATGCCAGACTTCACATGACAAAATAGATTTGTCTTTAGAAAGACAGAACCCATCCAGTATATTCAGAATACACATAAACAATTAAATGTCATATCAAGACAATTTAAAAGTCAAATCAATGCTTCACTACAGCCAATCTCAAGTGTTAGTCCAATTTTAGACTTAACACAACAGCAACAAATTGGTCAAAGAAAAGACACAATCTATCAAAATCACCTCAGATCAATTGTTGACTGACTTTCAGAATGGTCCCATATCAGGGCGCCAAATCTGTAATGGTTCTTGCTCAGTATATTGGCAAGTTGACCATAGATTAAAAGGTTCTGAGACCATAAGTCAAGTCCAACAAAAGATCAACAACAGACTGTAATTCAAATGGTTTATTCAACAACAGAATAAGACCCCAAAGTTGTACCAAACATATACACAACAGTCAAACAAGGTGATATCCAGAGAATGCTCCATGAGAAGCCAGACTCCCTCAGTGGCAACTGAGACTGCCTCAATACAGCATGTCTCAGAAGTAGCCACAAAGACTGTTCCAAGAGAACTAGCCTTCTCACAATAGCAACAGAGACTGTCAAGAGATCAAGCCTCAATCAATAGCTACAAGCTCTCAAACCACTCACCTCCAGGACTAAGACCAACAAGAGATGTATCATAAGTCCAGGTGAAGTGTCTCCAGAACTCCCATGCATGAGCACTGGGGATCAGGGTCAGAGAGAGAGAGATCAGGGGGTGCAGCCCTCTTATGGACTTGACCCTCACTAGGGGGCAGCAGCACTGGCCACTGGCCAGACTGGCCAGTGGAGGGGGGCACTCCAGGGGGTGCCACTCCCAGCAATAACTGGATCATAGGACCTGTTAGAGTCCAATACCCAGCAACACTACAATGGTTAGCAGCCATGTTTGGCAATGTTATGCATGGAGTAAATGTGACAGCTCCATGCGAGGACATATCCCATGCAGCTCCATGTTAGATCTAAATATGCTTGAAGTCTTGAAGGCCTTGGGGAGAACTTCATTTCTAAACCTTAAACTGAACTTCTGTTTGACTTGATACAGAACTTCTGTTTCAAGTTTAGAAATCCATAGGAAATGGCACTCCGAAATGCTAAATGTCCACCTCTTCTATTTCTTCTTGCAGACATGTATCTACCTTTGATTGTCAATGTGGTTTCTGTCTCCTTCCTCTTCATTGTATGTATACAACTATGAATTCATGCTTATATTTACTGCACTGACCCTGCTATCAAGGGAACAGTTGCTGAGACCTTCACATGCACATTGTACAGTGATGCACTGATCTCTATGTTTGAGTGATGTGACTGGAAGGAGCTCATGTTGATCTGACACTTCCCATTTACTGGGCCATTTGTTACTCCTTGCCAAACTCCAGTCACTTCAAGTCACTCCAAGTCACTTCATGACTGACATGTCAACTAGTCCGTCAAGTTTGAGGGAAGTGGACAGCCATCAGGAGGGGGAGGCCATGGAGTAGATGGGGGAGCACTGCTGGAGCAGATCTTGTTTCTGTAATGGAGCAGGTTCACTTAAATCACTTCCCATTCATGTATTATAGTGTTGTGAACATCTACTGACAATTTCCATCAGTATTTTTCCCTATTCATATCTTATAATTATGTGCACTTATGACTTATGTATATATTGCTGATTTTACGATTCATAGCCTGTAGCCATGTTGAAAGATTGATTGAAGTTGCAGAATGCATCAAAACTAACACAGATAAGTCAGTCTAAACATGTAGTAACTTGCAGTTGGGTGGTCGTTTCCACAGTTTGTTGTGATAAGGTCTTTCCCACTAAGTGATCTGGCGACTGATGCCCTAAACCAATCTAATTATAAGTGCCCATTTTGGGTTAATCCATGTTTGCATATAATCCATATCAGACATCTCTAATCTGGACTCAAATCTATGCAGCTCAATTTATCATGAGCATTGAGCAGCATGGGTCATTAATCTCAGCTCCAAAAAAATGTTTTTGACATTTTGTGTTGAGAACTTGCAGGAGACTGAAGAGCAACCCTCGATACACCTGACTTGGCATTTTTGCATCTTGGCATCTTGGGAGCTGGAAAATGTGTATGATGGATAAGAGAGGGAATCTGAGGGATGGGTGAAGGGGACCAAGGGAGTATCAGGTTGGAGGTGTCGAGTCTCATGTCTGAGCGTTCTACTGATAGGAATTGGGGATAATTTATGGGTTGAGCATATTTCTAATCTTGTAACATGATGGTTGGAAGGGTTGTGGGAGTGGGAATTTACTGGAAAGGGGTTTCGACTTCAGAAAGAAGGGTTGATGTCAGTGATGTCAACACAGCTCTTGGGGCGTGCCCTTCCTGCATGCCCTGCACCTGTGCTCCCCTTCAAGGCCAAAACTTTTTCACTTTTTCAATTTTTCCCCTCTTGATGACAGTTCATGTCATTGCACGTATTCCAATGAAGGCATTTTCAACCATTTTCCTCTCTTATGCATTTTTTTGCAGCCCATTGGCTCCAATCTCAATGCTACTCTGTCTACTTCACCTGACAAATGGCCACCAGTGTTGTAGACATACCACCTATACTGCATAACAAATGGGTTAGCAGTCAGCAGCATTTCAATTTTGAGTTAGGGGTTAAATGTGTGGGTTATTATTGATGATTGTGAAACTATGGATGGATCCTGATGAATGCTTTTCAGTCCAGCCCTTCACTTCGCTGCAGTTTACAGGAAGGTAGTCTCCATATATTTCCCATATTATGACTGCTCTTCAAGTCTCATCATTGTCACTTTAACGTGGATCTCCATCTTGTCTCTTTGCAGCTCCAAATTGCTCCATCTTATTGAGAGGAAACAGAGACATGTAACTAATAGCCAGCTATTTTTGTTGCTTCACAGGCATTCCACGTTGCATCCAAAGCATATTTTGTCACTTTTTGTCTTCTTTAATGTTCTCAACTCAGCTGAGCTCACATAAACTAATGCTTTTATGTGCAGTACAAATATGGCTTCAATTTCATACATACATAGGCACATACTCTTTTTGAAACAACACTCCATAAAGATTATAGAATGTATACTGTAACTGTGGTGCAACAAAAGCTTTGTTGAGTTTGTATACATATGTTCTATTCATCCAAGCAAAAAGATCTGGATAATCTAAACCTTGGAGGACCTTGGAGCCATTTTTATAAACCAGGGTCTTTCTTTTTTGCTCGTGAGCTTTGGGAAGAGACCTGAAGTCAAGTGCCCTCAGACATAAAGGCAAAAACTCCTCAGATGTACATTTTGGAGTAAGTACTGCCTTGCACTGTCAACTGCCCTCTTGTCTTGTGTGGGGATCTTGTGTAGGGATCTTGTATTATGTTGTATGTAAAATAGAATGTATATGTTGTGGATATGGGGTGCAGATATCCCTTTCTGAAGACAACTCAGCCATCTTATTCTTTGCTCACGTTTAGCCAGGCATGCTGGGGTGGCAGCCATGTTGCAACAGACTCAACCGAAGATCATATCTAGGCGTAGGACTCAGAAATCAGAGACATTGGAATTTCTTCCTCGGGTCATACTATCCGCCATTATGTTGCTGTAGCACCGCAGCGCCCCTGGTGAGCAAACACTGCATTCATAGGGAGCCCAACAGAAAACTCCTTCTATGTGTTGATATAAAATATTTATTTTAGTCCAGCATTATTTTTGCTGTTGCCTTAAGTCTACTTTAGTCTTATACTTAGCTGTCTGGGGTTATACAATATGACAGCACTGGTATTTCTATCTTCTCCCCAAATGATATGTACAAGTTTAGCTTGAGTTCAGGCAACTGTTTAGCTAACTTTGTACAGCAATTCTGGAGGCTGGGATGCACAAATATATACCAAAGAAAACAGATCAAGGATATTACGTATCAAGGGCAAGACCAGGAATCATTATGACGGATTTCTTTGAAGTTTTGGAGGTGGACACACCATAGTGATATGAAGTCAGAAATGGAACACCATATCCAGTAATATGCTAAGATCTGAGAAAATATGTGGGAGTTAGCAATTCCCTCTCCGAAAATTTGGTTCGTATTGATTCTTAAAAATTCAATATATAGTTCGACATCAATTTACTCAAGTGGGAGATCGATCTGACATGCCATTTGTACTGAAAATTAAAAACTCATGCAGAACAGACAGAAATATTGGTCTCTCCACTGTGGAACAAATTGCAGACTCAGATCGAGGCGATTGTCATAACTGAGATATCGGTCTGAGATATTGTACATGCTCCAATTACGTAATGGTCCCTAATCGATATATCTTAACAATCATAACTTCATGCTCAGTATAACTGTCAAGCTTATCAGATATATGTGTGTTCCTTTATTCTTACACCCAGATTGACACTTGTTCACACATCGCTAATTGCTGGCACATGGTTGGCAAAACAGGGATTATGGAATTCACAGTAATATTTGGCTTATGCTTCACTTGAGTTTATTTGGAAAGATTTAGGCTGTTAATGATAGGCCTACACTAAACCAGATAAATAAACAAACAATGGCATGCATAATTATTATGCATAATACTTTGTACAGAGTGTCAGAAGTGGGGTTGTGTTTTATGAAATAAGTTCTAAGATAGATTTATAAATATGCCACATGTAAAAACATGTATCAAATAGGAGCCCTCTCTGTAAACGAAAAGACATGTAAGTTTGACATTGATTGGGGTGGAGACAATCTATAGAATCACCTGCAAAGTGTTTATAACACACACTGACATCAGCTTGGCCGTTTTCTCAAGATATGTGACAGATATGTGGTGGAAATAAGCAATAGGTGAAGTCAAAAGGGGAAGGTGAAATAAAAGGAGTTGACATTTTGGGTCTTGACAGGGCGGATTGAACTGCATCAGGTGTGAGGGATGCAGGGGAGGCTGACCTCTGACAATGCATGATTGGGTAGCAGAGGAAAGGGGGGCACTTCTAATATATATGTAGCATGAATCACCTTTTCAAAAATAAGTTATGAAACAAACAAATTATTATTCGGAGTTAACACTTGGAATTGATTGTGCGATTTCTTGGCCTTTTATTTTTACTTTGTTTTAAAAGTCGATGGGGGGGGGGGGGTTTGAAAACTTTATAACTAATACTTTAATGTTTATGCAGAGTTCATTTAATCGCCAGAACGCTGGTAAAAATGTTATAATTGGGTAATTTAAGTGTCACAATTCATGACTAGTTTTCCTCATTAAATAACTTGATGATGGAATAGAGAAATAGGTTCAAATATCCAAAATAAGATATGACGTAGTTGTTAATTTTGGTTGGAGGGTGCACCCCTTGAGGGTGGTGGGGGTTATAGGGGGAAGGGGACAAAATAAGCTCTTGGACATGTGGGCCTCATCAGGGCCTATTAAAACCATGTTGGCCATAGGCAGGAGGTGTAGGGGGTGAGCTGTAGGCCTGTGCTTCAAAGGTCCAATGTCAGCTAGCCTATGAGTTCCTAAGCTAGGCCTGCACTCAACTTCACTGCAGGATACAATATTTCCCGCCAAAAAGTTGAGAGAACTGATGACTCAGGAAAGCAAAGCCACTGGAGCCACGTAACTTGCACTGGGAATAGCCCCTGGTCAATGGTCGGACACCGGATAGAGGTTGACACTCACGCTGTCCAACATAAACAGAGGGCATGCAGCACAACTCAGGGCAGCTCAGCTCAGACCACCGAGTCAGAACAGTCGTGTCCTTGGGCCACTAAGCTCCATGCTTGTCCTACATTGGACTGGCTTACATGTTTCGGGGAACTCCAGTTGTTTCTATAGCTCTCTTGATCTTCTGTGACAAGGGAACAACCATATACAACCTTGTGGGGGAAGTTGTGCCCATCCAGTGACATAATGATTCACTGCAATTGACCGTGGATAAGGAAAGACAAGGGAGTCACAAACAGGAGTGACAAGGGATCGAGTGCATTGCACTACACTCTGCATTCTGGCCTTCATTTGTCTTTGCTTCTGCAGAAGCAGCCTCTTGGCTTAGCCTGCGATTTGTGGGGATTATCTGGGAGCATTCTGGCTCTTCTCCCTGGCTCTCCTCTGGCTCTGCTCTGACAGGCACATCAGCTGTCTGCTGCCTCATCTCCAGTTCCTCTGGCAACAGACTTGAAGTTCGGATCCCTCACATCTTGGATTCTTGGGATTTTAGGAAATAACAGCAATTGAGGTTAAACCCCACGTGGACTTAAGGTCAGCCTCGACTTGACATAAGTGCTGCAGGGATCAAAGGATATTGACAGATCGATGCTTTAATCTCTAGACTACAATGAGGAGTGGTGAAGGGGGTTGAAAGATCCTCTGACATAAAACCCAAGCAGCAACCTCAATCAACCCATCACTGGTTGATACTGCAGAACAAACACTGAGCTGCTGACAGCAAACTTTGCAAAGACATAAAAAGTGCAAGTGATACCAAGTTCAGACAACTTGTTGTGGGCAATTAGGGCTCTTGAGGTGCTTAGAAGTCGAGGAGTCAAGAGGGTTAGAACTAATTCACTCCTGTACCTCGGCTGTACCTCCCCTGTCTGCTGGGCGCCAAACCCACAGAACCAACCAAGCAACGGAGCAACCAAGCAAACCAAGCCTGAACCAAGCCTGGCCAGTTCACTTGCTCAGTGCGCCTCCTAATGAGCGGACCTGTCTACAGCTGATGCTGCTCCGAGGGGCATCCCGCCTCGTGATGGATTCGGCCTCCAAAAACACTTCATAGTGAACACTCATTACGACCCGTGGATTTACTGGCCCAGAAACCAGGGAAGACTACCTAGGAGAGCTACCAAGGAGGACTACCAGGGAGACTACCTGGGAGAACTACCTTGTAGGAGGAGGAGTCAGGGGGCAGGGTGTCTCCCTCCAGGAATCCAAAAAACTTAGCAGGGACTATTAACTGGGGCCATGATGTCTCAGAGAAAAGGAGAAAACTTGAAAAAGAAGGCGCAAGGTAAGTCATTAGGGAGGGAAAACATCCATTGCTAACATTCACACTTCTAGTCACCTCACCTGTGTTCCTGAGAGGTACTCTTGAGTGCTACAGGGATACAACTGGTAGCAACTTTCACCACACAATGCATTTACCCGAGGTACCTGAGGTAGTCGACTTGTAGTTGTGCATTTCTCACAAGTTTGAAATTCTCTCCCACAGCGCAGAGTTGCAATGCCAATTTGCCAGTGGGATTAGCTCAACCAGCCCAAGTCAAAATACATCAGATCAATGCCCAGGAGAGAATCACTTTCCACTTTTTACAACATTTTCTCCCATTCATCTCCCACTTTTTGCTCACTTTCTTCTTCCCCATTTATCACTGTATGTGTGGCTCCATGAAATAATCCCTGCCGCTATAACTGTCCAGCTACAAAAAGTCACTAATTTGACTTATATAGCTGTGAGCATTTGGCTTTCTAACAGGTCGGCGTTCTTCTTTCATACTTGATAAATAGCTGGTCATATTTTCATATTATAACCACCTGTAGGTTCTCCATTTATAGCACTGTGCACCTATAGCTCTAGACCAACATTTATAAATATCCAATAACTAATACCATGTACATACATATGTATAACACATTAACTCAAATTCTGTCAAATTGCATAATGACATGCTTATATCATGATAAGCAACAAGTGATATCTGCAGATGAGGCCATTTGAATTCTAGGAATTTTGCAACAGTACAGAATTCTGTACATTTCTGTATTGACAGAGGTCCATGGGACTCCCATGCACAATCGAACACTGTGGGAATATTTAGAACATTTGAAAAATGTTGTTTCAAAAGTATAATTTGTAACCAGATTCCTTTTCTCTCATCTCAATTTTAATGAGGCAGATTTGGCATAGCTCTGTGTGAGTCACTTGGGTCGGTGCAAGTGTTATCACTTTAATGGGGATGTAATGAAGTCTCCGCTCATCACACAATTCCAATCAATCGTCAAAGGGAGTCTGGATTTCACAGTCCTAAACACCCGCATCTGACAACAAGAACATGTGAGGAGCACCAGCCCTGTCCTGGAAGTCTCACCCCGCATGGGGTAAAATAATCCTGACACCCTGAGGACCTTCAAAAGTCCTCCCAGGCCGAGATGCCCTCTTCCTCATTAGGAGAATGCCCCCTGCTGCATTTCGACCTGCAGAGAAAAAAGGGACAAAAAGAGGGAGATGTGAGAGAAGGATGGTTGGATTCAGAGTAAACACAACCCATGGACACCCCTGAAAAAAGAGAAAAATGAAAATACAGGCTTATTAGAGGGCAAATGGTGCCAGTCATGGACACCACTGCCAATATTTCACAACCTATTGGGTTCCAAAGGGTTCATCAGCCATTGTTAGTTTGGAGGGGATCCAGGGCGGAAAGAGCCCGGATTAATTGAGATAATTCCCTTTAATCAACAGATTTTCTGATAGGAGGCTGTTGAAGACCAACACAACCTCCGAAAACAGTGTTTCCTTATGTAACCAAGAGATTAACACGTTGACACAAACTGTGCATAATAACTTTCTATTTGTGAACTTGGATCACTCATAAAAGCCAAGTGGCATTACACCATAAGCCTTTCAGTCAATAAAAGCCAAATGATAACTTGGCAGAGTCAGCCATCAAGATAAATGCACCCTCCTGTCCTGTTGGAGGATGGATAAATGGCCATCCAGCACATATACTGTTGCAGCAAAGTGAAAAACACGAAAGGCAAACCTTGTAAATTGAAAATTGTGCCTTAAAACGTGGAAAGTGCAAAATGAAAAACAGTTTATCCCCATCAGTGGAAGTTGAGTGAGTACTTGTTGTCATGCTAAGTGAGAATCAACTGCAGTTAACCCAACTTCATTGAAATGGTGCAAAGTCAGCTCACCAGCCCAATTGCCTGCAGATTACCCAGCATTCACCCTGTTGGCTGCCAAGGGCTCTAAAACAAAATGCACTCCATTTCCACTTTTTCCAGTGCTTCCTAAATTGGTGTTTTTGGCGGGAAAGGATCCGGATCCGGATCGAGGCTGGAAGCGTTCACGGCTGGTTAGACCCACAAGATCACATGTTGCACGCAAATCCTTGTGTTGAGTCAATTTTTACAGAAGAGTGGAGCTAATGGGATGGGATTGTGATCAATGGGTCGTGCTATGAATATTCAGCTTATTTCACAAATAATATTCACAAATCCCTCGCTGTCATGCATGCAATTTAGTTTGGGCCAATTTGAAACTCTCCCTCCCCTCCCCTCACTCTCTCTGCCACAGGCTGCTTGGAAATTGCATCGAGTGTTTTTGATGCATCATCTAATCAAGAGGCGGTTGTCTTGCAAATATCCATTGATTGAGTTACAGCCACCCAACAACAATTGATGCGCAATATTGTGAAGCTGTGTGTTTGTGGAGCCTCCTCTCCAAACAATCTCTCATCAGGATAACCACCAACACCAGAGTGGGAGGCTGGTCCTCTGCTATATTTGCAGTAATTGCTGTTTTTGTGTGACTTTTAGAAGGTCATTAAACCAGCCACTCACAACTATGTGCTAACAATGTTTCACAGAGATGGTATCCGTTTTACACATCATCTCTAAGTCCTCACACACGAGGATCTTTCATGGCCAATAAGCACCAAGCAAATTAATGAAATCATCATTTCATTTTAGCTTTCACTTGTTCAGACCAAGGTGGAGTAAGCTTACTTATATATCCGTGTTCAAACCTTTGGTATATTTTGTTTTGTGGAAAGAAAAGAGGTATTGCCTTTGTTTATTTGGATATCTAGGAATTCTTATTCCTGTTTACAGGGCAAGTTAGATAAATTTTGAGGTCAAGTCCTTGTTATCCCTGGGCAGGCAACCACTGGACAGGGCCACCGTGGGGTTGAGATATGACATCACATTTAGGGCTTGGCCCATGGGCTGTGGTGGGGCAATAGCAACAGGAGGAATGCTTGTAGACGGCATGTTGATAGAGCATGTTGATAGAGCATGAGATGCCAGATTTACATCCAGATAGGCCTGCTTATGCCAGCTATGTGGCTATCCTGTTGAGGCCATGCTGTAGTATAGAGGCCATCCTGTTGATGCCCTTTTTGCCCTGGCTTAGATGCTTAGTTGGCTTGTCTGAGGCTTAGATTAGGGCTTTAGATTTGAGCTTCAAATGAGGGCTTAGGCCCTTGCCCAGACCACATCCTGCCATCACAAGGCCCTAGGGATCTCCTGAAATGTCCTGCAATGTGGAAGGGCCATTGAGCAATAACTCAAGTCACATTTTGAGGTCACATTTGGGTCACATCCAGAGGTCATGTGGTGAGTTCACATTTAGTGAGGTCAAAGTGGCCATTAGTTATGAACAATGACAGACAACCTGTTGCAACCTGTTGTTGTCTTGGATTGATTCAAGATGCAGCTCAAGACTGTTGACAGCCAGAGTAGCCAGGGAGTCAGGGACAGGTTGTTGTTGTCTCTTTTTAAAGTTTTTGTTTTTTTGTGTCTTTGTGATATATAAGAGCAAAGCCTGGATCATCTCTCTTTTCATCTTGTTACTTCAGTGTTATGTATATAGCATCCTGAACATAGGCGTACGGCGCGCGTGATTTTTTGGGGGGCGAGCGACATTTGCCCGAATTTCATGATCTAAATTTATAAACATTTCAAATTAAATTGCCTGGAAATCATTAATTTTCAGTAGTTTTTATTCAATCATCTGCCCAAATTTTTTAGCCTTTTTGCCCGAATCTTTCTGTTTCCCAAACTTTTGGGGGGGCGACTGCCCCCCCTGCCCCCCCCCCCTCCGATACGCCTATGATCCTGAATCACATGAAGTTTCTCTTCAATTATCTTCTCCTGTCTCCCACATGTAGATCTATAGGCCTATGTCTTCAGAGCTTTGAAAGTGTTTGGTACATGAGTATTGAGTAAACTACACACATGTATATATACCATAACGGATAATTATAAACATAAAATGCATCTGGGAAGGTTTTAGGCCTAAATATATAGATGCATGGAATTCAAGTCAAAACAGTTCATATTTTGTCCTGGTCACAGACAGCTAGGAGTTCATATTTGTACGTCAAGCACTCAATTTTTCACATAATATATTCATAGAGAGTTTGAGATATCAGTGCATGAGCTACCACTGTATGCTTATTCCAGCTGAAGCACAGTGAAGGTAAATTGGGAATTAGAGGAAAGAGGAAATGATGTCCATGTGATCAGGAGACTGAACTGTCAGAGCATGGAGCCATTGGGCAGCCCATTGGGCCAACCATCAACCACACTCGTGACTCTGTGGTTGGCCTCTAAATGAAGACAGACCAAGATGGCTTCATTTTTTTGCTACACTTTTCCTGAGATCTAAGGTAGAACAGGTTACATGTGTTGCAGGTCGTGGAGTCAATTTCTGGTGTTGATGTTCTCAGAGTTCATCAAGGAACCAGGCTTCGTCTTTTTAAATTGGATTGGTCAGCTGATACAACTGTTTCAAGCTGTTGCTTTTGATTAAACCTGAGCTAAATTGATACACGTGAATCGAATTAGACATGTTATCTAGTTATTGTAGGTTAAAGATATATTTTAATTGGTAAAATACCATTGGTAGAAATGATTGGTTTTATATGGCTCATTACTGTTATATAAATCTGTATCTCCACATTTAATGCTTTCGATTGCATCCTTTAGATATATCTACATCTGTCATTGAATTATGAAATGACTAGATACCAAGTCATTGCCAGCTCTTTAATCATTCCTCAACCATATTAACAGTAAATTAGTTTCTAATAACCCAATTTCAATATTTGTACAATCTGCATTAGTACATTTCACGCCCAGTACTTCAATGCTCTTAATTTCACTAATTACTGGGACCACACATGAAGCAGAGCATGCAACCCAATGGAATCACATGTCACATGCTGACAAATTGATAAGACAGAATCACAGGGTCACAGAGTGAGTGCATGAGCAGATAGAAGGGTGAGCAGGGCATAATGAGCACATTCATCATATAGTTGGGAAATACCCCCCCCCCTCCCCAGGAGGCCCTCATGTGCCCATGCATAATCTCACCTCACCTGGATTCCTTCCTGGAGCCATTCTTGCACAAATTTCCACAAACCCTGTTTGTCTTTCAACACAGAATGTTGATAAACATTTAATGAACGGTTGTTGAATAACTGCCCACACATGAATGTGCCCAGAATGATCTTAATGCTCTCATTTAAACCAAAATGTCCTCTTTTATTACATGCTCTCTCACATAACCTAATCTAAACGACTATTTGACATGCTCGGGTTTCTCTTAGTTATGTGTCTAATTTCAAGAATTCGATAGTGACTTCATGAAATGCTTTTGTAATGTAAGAACAAATTCATTTCAATGAAGAGTTGACATTTTTGTTGCTGAAACGAATTAACTAAAGACAGAAATGTGATATTTTCAGAGGTTTCTTTCTGCTCCCATCTCTGGTGCTGCAGGAAGCAACCCAAAGTGGGCTGTGACTGAGCAACCCTAGACTGGCTTGGTTGCTAGAGTTCTTAGAAAAAGGTTCTGACAAAATACCGTATTTCCTCGATTACAAGCCCGGGCGTTTATTGTTTTACAGGGCCTAATTGGCCCGGCGTTTATACGAGCCAGGCGTCTATTTGAGACCGGCGTTTATTGTTTTAAACAAGATAGCAATCAAGTAACATCTGGGTATGCAAGGGTAGGCAGTGGTACGCACGCAAGTAAACCATGCATGGAAACACCTGGGAAGCATGCAAGGCAGTCAATTAGAGCTTAATATAGTACCTGACCCGGCGTGTAATTGAGCCAGGCTTCTATTATTTTAGCGTGGGCCCCTACCCCGGCCTCTAAACGAGACAGGCTTCTATTTGAGACCAGGCTTCTATTCGAGGAAATACGGTAAGAGGTTTTTATTGCCAGGCAAGCACTTGAAACGCTCTTTACAAAATGATGTTTTGAAATTCCTTGATCATTACAAGACTGGCCTGGCTATTGAGAGGCTAATGGCAACAGCTGAGGGTCAACTGTGATGAAATGGGGATGGACTTGAGATGGACTTGAGATGGACTGGAGCTTCTGGAGGAGGTGAGAGCTGAGATGTTGCAGTCAAGCTGTTGTGGCGTTTGCTGGACCTCATCAAACTTTATTGAAGTCCACAGCAGCTGAAGAACCAGTGCCAGTCCATGTGGTCCAGTGGTGAGAGTGAGTGGCCAGGGCTGTGGGTTTGATTTCAAGTGAGTGGGCACTGTGAGCAGGGATTTGTATAAGGTTCGATTCATGGACCAAGAAGGGTCCTGACCTCCAAAGCCAAGTGGAAACAGGGGCCAGAAGGTTGCAAGTGCAAGACACATGTGGAAGGACTAACTGTATATTAGAAGGATATTGAAAGATTAGAATGGATGTGGACTGCTGACCCTGGATTAGATGGGATCGGGCTCCTGAATCCCTGACCATTCCTTGACCACTCATTGACCAATCCTCGACCAGAGGCAGTGACTCTTCACTCCATTCTGAAATGACCAGCATAAAACTCACTCAACTCCCACATTTTAGTATTTGACTCACTCAATAATGACCATGTATAAGTCAGGAGTGAGTCACTTGGCAAAGGTTGCCTGCATCAGTCCATTAGCTGTTCAGACAGCTGTTTATTTTATGGAGATCTTCTCCTCCCCCTATTCTTGACTGCTTCGTGGCCTCCATGCCTCCATCCAATCAAGAGATCAGCTTTATCAGCCATTAGACAGGACTAAGAGTGTGTTTATGTATGACCCCAAGGCATGCCAAGTTATTGTCAACAAATGCTGTTCATACACCCACCAAATACATAAATATGTTCAGCATACTTCATCGTGGCACTGTTCTTACAAATGCTTGTCTTCAGTACAAATTACAAAACATTTACTCTATGCAAATTAGTGTACATTTTATACCTATAAAATTAACAGGAAACTTTTGCAAATCAGAGGCTGCTTAGAATCACTGTCTGTTCTCTTTGGCAGCTTGTAAATCTCATTGCTTCAATCAAATTCAGTGCAGTTCAGAGGGCAGATGTATAAGGTGACTTAATGACTTCAACATCAGCTGTACAGGTGCATGACTAGCTCCATATGATGAACAAATTTATTTGCATCATCTCATCGTTGCAAGTGTAGAGGAGATACTTCTACTCAGCCTCTAGTGGTAGTAAATATACAGAAGAACATTAACCCACACCTGGAGTTCAAAGAACTCAGACACTTACAAAAAGCTGACCAGACTGCATGCTGTAGTTCATAATTTTGGCTTATGGTGTAGAGGCTGTCTAGAAGGGCAAGGGGGCCACAGGAAGTAATAACACTTGTAGTAGGAAGTAGAAATATGAATATGCTTGCCCTCTAAACCTCTAAACCAGCACAGGTGGTGGGAGTGAGCCAGTGAGGCCTGATCCAACTGCTTCCCCTCCTTCAGTACGTCCTTCCCTTCTTCTTCCCCCATCTCCTCCCACCCTGCCCTCCTCCTCCTCAGCCTCCATCACAGCTAGATGCTCACCTTTGCTTCAGCAGCTGCCAACAGACACCTCGGCTCCTCATCAATGATGGAAAAGGGGGATCATCTGCCCTGGCCAATCCCCCATCCCCAGCACATGTGCAGCTTATAATGCTGAGGGGCTGAGGGGGATACGATGCATGATGGATCTCTCTATAGTCCTGATATATCACTGCAATTATTCATTCCAACCATAAATTTACTGCTTGATACATGTATGAAGTTGTATGTCTAAATCGGCTTCAGGTACCTGGCATGAATGTTGTAACGCAAGGAGGTCCACTTTGGGTAATAGTCTTTGGGCTGAGCAAAATTATCATACATTTCATTTTGATTCTCCTCCTTCAAAGGTGGTCAGAAAGTAGCATGTATGAAATCCATGTGTCTTAATAATAACTATTCATTTATTCTTTGGGAAGTGACTTGTTTGTGATACTTCAATTTCTGAGGAAGTTATCTTGCCAATGTCAAACTGATTGCCTTTTATTGCATTGTAAATCTCTGGCAAAAATAGCTGAAGTGTCTTGAAGTATCCAGAAGATGGGTCCCAGTCGATATCTTGTCAAACTAAAACTGTTCAAAAAGAGTTCTGCTTTCTGGCGAGACAGGGATATTGGGCCCTTGAGATCAGAAAGGCATGGAGAAGGATCGATCTGTGTTTATTTGGCGCCACTGAGAAGGCTGTTTGCTGTCTGTTGTTCTTTTGTGACAATAGGCAGGCTGATCATTCCTTGAGTTCTCTGTTTACTTTTGTTTCGTCATTCTTTTTGGGAGATGAGTAATGTTAAGGATTCTTTCTGTTTGTTCTTAGTCATATATTGTGACGTCATGGTGACATTTAGGGTCCATTATTTATTCAGTGAGTCCTCCAGAAGGAGTGAGTTCCATTTTGAAATTGGTTTGGACTACATCATGGAAGAGACTTAGGAGCTTAGGAAGAAGTTGATTGAGTTTATTTTTCTTGCCAGAACCAGGTGTTTTTTGGATTGCATTCACCTCACCTGAACTTTTGAGCCACTCATAGACCCTTAGTCTATCTGATGAGTTCTGTCTGTCCAAGGGCTGTTCTATATGAAGTTCTATAGCATTTACATGATATGACAGCTTCTAGATTCTCCATAAGAACAAAGGATGCCCTTCCATGCACAGCTTGGAATATACAAATCCAGGATATTCAGAAATATTCGCATGACCTGGAAGACTGCTCTTTGTTTGTGTTTAATGATGTCTACCAAATGTGCAGTGCATATCAACAGGTCCACTGCAACGTTTAGTCACCACAGGCATTGATTTAAATGCAAACGAGTTGGCTTTTCGTGTTTGCAGAGGGGTGATTAGCCAGGGTTGAATTGGGAATTCATTGGAGCTGTGTTAGGGTTTTCCTGAGGGGCATATGTAGTTGGAGGCCCGAGGGACAAATCAGCCGCCCTCAATTCTCTTGATGAGCAAGATGCATGCGAACACATGCCCTGGCAGAGGTCTGGTATAGAGGGCACATGCAACACACAAAATGCAATTGCTCACGCTGGACTTGGGTCTGCATGACTCCTGCCATGTTCAAAGAAGGCTGAAGCAAAACATTTATGTTCGGAGTTGAGTCCTGTTAGTCATCCAGCTTCATGTACCTGGGGTCAGCATGCCTAGCATGGCAAAGGGCAAGTCTAAGGACTGCACAGGTGTGTAAGGGTTGTGTAGTAACATGTAAGAACATGAACTTGGACATGAAAGTCTCTTTTGGAAGGGGAGGAGAGGTGCAGCTGCTGTGGGTGGGTGGTGGAGAATGATGTAGTATCAGGACTGCGGGGGAATGACCATTTACCTACATCACAGGGGCAAAATACATACAGGGGGAAACATGGGTCCTAGCATTCTACAGCACCCCTTGGTCTAGTGCCTGCTCGATGCCCTTTTTACCTGCATATGGAATGCATCAGCAGTGGTTCAGTGAGGGCCCGCCAGGGGGTACAGTGGGTAGGTGGTCAGGCCCTTACATCTGGTCACGGGTTAAAGGATAACGACAGCTGAGCAAAAGGGCCGGCTGGCCTCCCCCTCCGCACTCATTAAATCGCCCCAAGAGACCCCGGGTAAACCCGACCTTTGGGCATGGGTCGATTGACCTGCCAGGGGCACCTTTCTTGGGGCTACTTTTTAAGCCATGCGCATCGAGACAGGCCTTATCACACCGCCTTATCACACCTCAGTATCAAAACCATATCACTGAGCGCTGACCCAGATATGTAATCCTTCTAATGTACCTCTAATCCATATGAATATGACTATATTCTCTCCAAGGGTCATCTCTCAGTATTTATGATGAATTTCTGCCCATTTATCTTCCATAATAGAAAGGATATGTTGACCTTCAAATCTCTGATGAAGGTTGGGATGACGTTACCAGATAACCAGAGGCAGAATTTAATTGGTGTGCTGTGTACATTGTATACATTCAGGAAATGAAGCTTACATAACAAACTTAACCAACCAACTTTCGGTTACCTAATTAATTAGCTTTTGAGCAGCCCTTGGGTCCTTACCTCCTGTAATAAGCGGAGTAATTGAACTCATGTGATCAATGTGTACAATGCTGTAATCCAATTCCTGTGTACCCAATCCTCTGGGCAGTGTGTTGGAACTGGCCCTGAGCTAAAGAAGGTTAATCATGGAGTTGATTATGTGCAAACATGTAACACATGAATCCATCACAAGTTCCATGCACAATGCTATACCAGCCTGACAATGCATCACTTGGAAGCTTGATACAGGGTGTGGATGGTCTGTCATGGTCAGAATGTATGTTATTCATGAAATGCCAAGCAAGAGCTGGGCAAGAGCTATGCAGGGCAGTCATCAGAAGCCTCAGAAGCCAAGAGATGGTGAAGTGATACAAGAGTTTACACAAGGCCACCGTCAAGCCAAGTCTCGTCTTAGATGAGATGAAATATGGAATGTTTGTGATAACAGATGACTCAAAGAGATTTGCAAAAAGCATCTTGCTGTGCCACATGCCATCCTTTGGCTAACAGGATCAACCTGCATCCAATTCTACAACCAATCCTATTGCAGCAACCATCCCCAGCAATGATGCCCAACCCTTGAAACTGGAACATCCCCCACAAGAAGGCAAATAAACAAACCTGGAATGGGGGAGTATGGAGGTCCACTGGAGGTTCACTGGAGGAGTGGGTTATTGGAAGTTTTTAATGTTGTCAAAATAAACATGGCGATGTGGCTTTTGTTTGAGTCACGGGTGCATTCGCTTGTGATCTCCTCTCAGCGCCTTGTGCTCAGGAAACACATCGCTTCCCTCGCATTGCTTTCACAAATTGATCCTTCCGAGTGGAAAATTGCCACTTATCTGTGTGAGAACATCTGGTCCTCACTTTGTACTGCTATCTTAGGGAATGCTTATCAGGGATTGAGTCAGTATACTTGCTATCTTGCTCACTGACTTTAAATTGGACCATCTTGAGCATCCTGGGCTGAGTTCACCAAACTAATGGGTAATGGATAAGTCCAGGATAACCTTGCACATGGCAGCAACAATAACTCTCCCCACAGCCCCGATTGCCTGCAATGCTTGCATTCCATGGCTCCACGCTGAGCCCCACAAAGCTGTACATTAGTGTGGACTCACAAGTTTCATCTCATCTGACATACATGCAATACTTGTGTTATACTTCAGCCATGGGAAGCCCCCAGCTTAGCAGCAGCTAGCAATCCTATCAATCTTGGTGGCATGCATTGGACTGAAAGCTCCTGTGCAATGACCTTGATGGTCATTTGTATCTCCTTGCATACAAGCATACCAGTTATGTTCTGACAAATGCATGCATGTGAAGTTGATGTCATATTTGCTTCTCATGACCATACACAGAGGGATAAAGCATGCATGTCAAGGATGTTTAGAGCTTCACAATTGAAGTCAGACTGCCAACAGACTTCAGAACTCCCAAATGTGGTTTTGTTATAAGAGAGAAACACAACACCTTCCCATTTCCTCACATCTTCTGTCATCATGACAAAACATTTACTTTGACTTTTTTTTGCTCCTGTGTGGTTTGTTGTTCATAGTGCTTGGTCCTTGGCACTGTCTGCACATGAAATCATACATGTTGAAATTGGTCTTCGTGGTATACATTTTCTAATGGAATATCCAAACTCCCTGTCATCCATCTGGCTTGCATGTCCGATTTCTTCTGTTCTAAGACTTCCATATTTTTTATCGCTAATTCGAAGTGCCAAGATCCAGATGTCCTGCATAAAAATGGCTCCATCAATCATTCCAACTGATTCCTACCCCACCTGGCGGCCATCACCTTATTCCATTTCCCATTTCTCATGTCCACCTTTTGATAATCATGGTTTTCTATTTGCAACAAACAAGATGAAGATCTGTCCCAGAGTATCATGTCTTTCTTGATTGAAGTTTATCTGTTATCATCTGTAACTTCATGAGTCAGGTTGTGTTTGTGTTTAGCCAGATAGAGTTGCTACTGGCGATGATCAAAATGGATGGAGGGTTCATGGACATCACAGAAGTCGCAATCACCAAGCAAACATGTTCTGTTCAAGTACAAGCATAACTTAACCCCACATTTGCATGTTGAACCAATTACTGGAAGTTTTTTAATTGGAGCACTGGGTTAACCTCCCCCAAGGAGGAATAATAAACGAGTAGCAATGATTTACAAATTAGGTTGAAAAAGTTCACATAATCAGAACATAGGCAGATGATTCATTTTGCAAACATTTGAGTTTTGGATGAAATTATTTTCCCCTTTGAAAATGGACCTGTTGTGCTCATATGGTTGATCCTATATACCAAGAGCCTCGGTTTGATCCATTCCGTTCTCATGCCACTGCCTCACATGTAAATTACATTCACTTGTGTTTAGCATTACTCACTTAATTGAAAAAGTAAACAAGTCAGTGGTGTAAGTGTTTGTTTAACTTGTTGCTGATCGTATTAGGAACCATCAGTACCAGTTGAAGACCAGTTGAAGCCCTGTTTGAGGTTTGCTGTTCTTCTCAGCTTGAAATAAATTGAACATTCTTCTCATTGCAGAGCTGGAGTACTGCCGAGGCTGGTACGACGCCAATGGCATATGGAATAATGGCTTCCAGTGTCCCAGGTGGGGAGGACCGGATAGGTCATACTGCTGTGGAGACGAAAGTGACAGATTTTGTTGTTCTCCGGATTCACCGGGACAGAATCTGGCTCCAGAACCGGACAACTCACCGGACCTCCCTTCCCCATCTCTCCATCCAGCAGTCGCGGACTCATCCATCGCTTCATCCACAGAATCAACGCCCTTGTCTTTCTCTCAATAGTGAGTATATTTTTGGTGTGTGCAACCTAATTTTATGAATTCATCAAAGATGATTACTTTAATATATATATAGAGGACTCCAACCTTTACTGACCATGGTGCAGATTCACAAGTCACCAATCAATTGTTAGGCCAAACTTCGGCATTATGAAAATGCAATATATACCCAAACATGCAATGCCTGAGCCTAAATACCCTTATAAAGGATTAATATCAGGTATAGGTGGGTTTGAGAGGCCTGTGAGGTATCGAAACAAAACTATAAGGTGATTCAATTAATCCAAGTGTATTACCCTGGCTTAGAAAGTAAATACGATCTCAGACCAACAGCAAAGATGTGGAGGACCTCTCTGAGATCTGCCAACAGATTGAATGTCCTAAATGCGATGATCCAATGTTTCTCGTCACCTCATTAGCAAATAAGATTACCTGAGGTGTTGATAACCTCATGTAAAACACATGGTCAGATAACTCAGATTATAGTAAATCGTGGGCTGGTTTTCCTTTCAACAGAGATATAGCTCCTGCATTATGCTATAATTCAACTCAGCAGTCTTTGTTAAATGAGAGGCTCTCAGAGAAAAAGTGGAATAAAAAGAAGTAGAAGCACTTGGACAAGGTTGCTGAAAGAGTTATAGCTCTCTGGCATAACTCATTGAATAAAGAAGCAGACTGCTACTCATTATAGAGATATTTCTCGGATAAACTTGCTGCTTTTCACCAAGACACAAGTGGCATTTCAAGCTCTGGTTAGATCAGAATTCGAACAAATCACTCAAGGTGCAGAAGCAGAAAGAACTGAGATGAAAAAATGTATAAAAGTAAGAATAAAAGAAGAATAAAAGTAAGAAGCAAAGAGTGGAAGAACCTCAAAGAGCCCTAATCTCTCTGCCTTCTCAGCCTCTCTACTTGTCTCAGGCTCAATAATAACGTCACTCCCTCAAGATCCTTTTGGCAAGCTGAGCTTATTCACTTCATTCAGAACAAATGTATGAAACCATTTTTCTCCAAGTTCAACATTCACCCTATGAGCTTAGCTGCTACTGCAACCCCAGAGAAGTCTTGTAAGAACTGCTGAAGCTTGCCGAAGTGCACACAGCATCTCCTCTTGTGTAAAATTGTTACGATGGTCTCTTGGAAACGAGATATGACAAGTTTACAATGGCATGAAATGCAGCAATAAAAACTTGAAAACAAGAAAAGGGAATTCTTGACATACAAATGTGCCACACACAGAGATTGTTCTTCTTATACATGTGAAAAGTTGTACAAATATTGAAAGTATGCTTTGCAACTTGCAACATGCATAATACATTGATCAGGAAAACACACAAGGCGCGCAGAGAGTCTGTAATTTGCAGATTCCTTACCTATGTCCATGTACCTGTAAGGCTGTGAAACTTGAAATTGTATAAATTTACATGCTTTAAATGTTTTTATCATCCGAACTGTAGAAGAAAATGTATATGAAACATTTACTATTATACCATACCTATGACCCATCAGCCAATCAGAAGCCTGTATTTGGCTGGTATATATCATATATTCTTTGTTGTTCACTTATACGCCCATGGGAGTATATAGGATATATAAGCCTCATTGTTTAACAAAGCTCATAACACAAACAGCAAAACTGTACCAAACAGTGAATTACCAAAAAAAGTTAAATAAAACAAAAGTATTATAAAAACCGAATGTCTGTGACAAATCTGTAAATCCTTTGATTTGATTAGATATTAATGACAAAGGGGTCAACCACATAAGATCTCAGGGAGGGGGAGGAAGCCTGGAAGCTTTTTTTTTTATTTGAAAATAAATAATTCCCTGTCTGGTTTTGGTGAGATCAATTAAAAAACCTTTTGAGTAGTCTTTAAATGTGGTGGAGGTATATCTTAACATGGTTTCGTTTCATTTAGAAACTAATATTTGAGGACGTCATCCAGTCAAAATAAATAGGCCCAATTACCCCTGCAGTTACCACGAAACCAATAATTTCCTGTCTATTAAAACTCCCCCCTAATCTGACAGTTGCCACCTAACAATCCAAATGCATATTATATATAAATATATATAGATCTACATGTATTCTTCTGATTTAAAAAATAAAGTGTGTCAAAATTATTTCTTTTGCCTACATTTTCCCCCTAATTATATGTTTTTCCAAATCCCGCCCCCTAATTTCTTACCAAAATTATTTGTTTCAATATAATTTTTTATGCACTTTTTTTTTTATCTTCCCCTCCCCCACTTATTTTTTTCTAAATATTTTTTTTTCTAACAAATATTTTCCAACCAAATTTTTTGCCATTTTTTTCCAGATTTTTCTATTCACTTCATTTTTCTTTTTTTTTTTTAGCATTTTTTTTCCTAACACGTTTTCCTCATTTCCCCCCTTTTTTTACTTCATTTTACTCAAAGAATTTCATATCATCAAGTAATTAAATTTGTCCCACGTGACAAATTGTTTCTAGATGTTTTCTTCTTCTCTCAAATCCTTTTGTTTTATTATCTTTTTAAATCTCTTAGTTTTTGTTTTATTTTGTTTTGTTTGAGGTATAAGTCAGTTATATCCCTTGTTTTCGTGAATATGTGATAATCCTCGGCTAACGCCTCGGATATATCACATATTCCCTCAAACACGGGATATAACTAGCACGTATACAATACCCAATGAAGGAAACTTTGATTGCATTGTAGATCTCTGATGGCAATCTCATGTATGGCCATTGCATGGACTGTCCTGACTTAGGTCCAGGTGTGCATTCTCACAAACACGTCATTCTGGAAGGGTTACAAGGAGCAACATGGCTACCAATGCAAGACTAGATAGAGCTACACTAGATCAGCCATTAGAAAGATGCTCTTGAAATTCCCTGTCAAGCCACAACCATGTAGTTTTATGGGCTAGTATCTAATGTATCAGGGAGGAGGGACAGCATGACAGCATCGTAGATAAGGGCAACTTGCTGCTCAGGGTGGGGTGAACTTTTTGGAATTCTTATAATGAGTAAACTGCTTAGACTCTCGTAAGACCTTTGATTGATGGGCTTGCAAATGGGAAGAGAGTTCAGGAGACCCAGAAGTGATGATGCTTGAGTGCAAAATCTCAGATATGATTGGACCTCGTTCCTGCTCAAAAACCAACATCTCTTATTCCTTACAGTAATTTTGAAGGTGTGGGATAAATCAGGCAATCTCACATAAAATTGGTATCAAATGCCAAAATGGAGGCCAAAGGTAGTGAAGGAATTTGATACACCTGGATTAAATTTTGCCACAGGTGGTGAGGAATATCAGAATTATGAAATGGATGGGTTGGAAATCCCCATTGTTAGTAGTGCAAACCACATGGTCCCAGATACTGCATGGGATAGGAGCTTTTCATTGAATTGGAGTATGGCTGACTCCTTGGCTTCTGGAAGATTGTGGAACATAACTGGTGTTTTTAGGTGGAATGCATCTGGGTCATTCCATGTCAAATCACCCAGAATTAGAAAAATGCCCCAGGTGACCCCTTCAGAAAAAATTGAAAAAATTCACACTTGTTCACTTACCAGATATATGCAAATTTGCAAAATTGTAGGTCTGTGACTCAAAAACTCACCGAGATAGGAGCCCTTGAAATTTAAGGCTTTTTTCATTTTTTTCGAAATTGTGGTTTCAGCCAACTTCAGGGGTGTATAACTCCCCAAATAACTATACCACTTATTATATATCGTCACACTGGAACAACTTCCACCCAAATATTTCATATTTGGCATCAAAACTCATGTTTCTGGCTTAGGTGTGTTTCTACAGGGGCTCAAAAATGGACAAAAGTGCAAAATCGCCAAAAAAGTGCCGTTACTTATTTGTCAATTTAGAGAAAATGGTTAGTGACTCAACCATGTATATTTTTTTACTGGCTTTAATAGGACCTAATGAGTACTTCCAATTTATCAGATGAGCTTTACCTCTCAAATTGTTGCTGTGAATTAATTTTGAAAAATAAAAATTTTGTTATATTTTCAAAAATGCCTGTTATTCAAACCTGAAAATGACCTGGTTGACAGTTAACCAAAATTTTCAAACTTTCTTAGTAGATTTATGTATAGATTGAGGTGGTATTCACAAAGTTTCAGCTTTGGGATAGGATTCCTACTATTTTTAATATTTTATTTAAAATAATTCAAATTTAATTCAATTTTTTCGAAATTGTGTTTCAGCCAACTTCAGAGATGTAAAACTCTCCAAATAACAATTCTACACATTTTATATTCTCACACTGGACCAACCTCCACCCAATTTTTCCATTTTTGGCATCAAAAAGCCTGTATCTGGCTTAGATCTGTTTCAGCAGGGGTTCAAAAATGGACGAAAATTCAAAATCGCTAAAAAGGTGCTGTTACTTATTTGTCAATTTAGAGAAAATGGTTAGTGACTCAACCATGTACATTTTTTTCTACCTTTAGCGGGAGCAAACAAGTACTACCAATTCATCAGATGAGTTTTGCATCTCGATATGTTGCTGTCAGGTAATTTTGAAAAATAAAAATTTTGTGGCATTTACCAAAAAATGTATGTCATTAAAACCTCAAAATGACCTGGTTGACAGTTACCAAAATTTTCAATACTTACAACATTGATTTATGTATAGATTGAGGTGGTATTCACAAAGTTTCAGTTCCGGAGACAGACTCTTTCTATTTTTAATATTTTATTCAAGATCAGGCATTGTTACAAAAATCGCACACCGAAAAAGATAGCATTTTAAGGTGAATAGGTTTTGAATAATTTTCAGTTAGTGCTTTAAATAATTTGAATACCTCGCTGCTAGGTCTACACATCAAAGGTTGGTATTTCAAGGAACAGGAACGAACTTTGGAAGAGAATCCAACATGTTTTACGGTCCCTTAGGAATGAATTGTACTGGCGATTGCCTCTGTCTTTCTCACTTGGCGCATGCAGAATTTAAGGCAGATACATTGTGAATGAGCATGTCACACAAGAACAGTGCATCAGTCAAGTGGCTATTGTCATAGATTTGCATAATTATGTCCATGCATACTATCTATTTATAATGTTTTCCAATGCGCGATTTTTGTATAAATGCCAGACTTTTAATAAAATATTAAAAATAGAAGGAGTCCAACCCCAGAACTGAAACTTTGTGAATACCACCTCAATCTATACATAAATCAATGTTGTAAGTTTTGAAAATTTTGGTAACTGTCTACCAGGTCATTTTGAGGTTTGAATAATATGCATTTTTTGTAAATACCACAAAATTATTATTTTTCAAAATTACCTGACAGCAACATATTGAGAGGTAAAACTCATCTGATAAATTGGTAGTACTTATTTGCTCTTGCTTAAGGCAGAAAAAAATGTACATGGTTGAGTCACTAACCATTTTCTCTAAATTGACAAATAAGTAACAGCACCTTTTTAGCGATTTTGAATTTTCGTCCATTTTCGAGCCCCTGTTGAAACACATCTAAGCCAGATACATGCTTTTTGATGCCAAAAATGGAAAAATTGGGTGGAGGTTGGTCCAGTGTGAGAATATAAAATGTGTGGAATTATTATTTGGAGAGTTATACATCTCTGAAGTTGGCCGAAACACAATTTCGAAAAAATTGAATTAAATTGGAATTATTTTGAATAAAATATTAAAAATAGAAGGAATCCTATCCCAAAGCTGAAACTCTGTGAAAACCACCTCATTCTATACATAAATCTACTGAGAAAGTTTGAAAATTTTGGTTAACTGTCAACCAGGTCATTTTGAGGTTTGAATAACAGGCATTTTTGAAAATATAACAAAATTTTTATTTTTCAAAATTAACTTACAGCAACAATTTGAGAGGTAAAGCTCATCTGATAAATTGGAAGAACTCATTTGGTCCCATTAAAGCCAGTAAAAAAATGTACATGGTTGAGTCACTAACCATTTTCTCTAAATTGACAAATAAGTAACGGCACCTTTTTGGCGATTTTGCATTTTTGTCCATTTTTGAGCCCCTGTAGAAACACACCTAAGCCAGAAACATGAGTTTTGATGCCAAATATGAAATATCTGGGTGGAAGTTGTTCCAGTGTGACGATATGAAATATGTAGTATTGTTATTTTGGGAGTTATACACCTCTGAAGTTGGCTGAAACCACAATTTCGAAAAAAATGAAAAAAAGCCTTAAATTTCAAGGGCTCCTATCTCGGTGAGTTTTAGAGTCACAGACCTACAATTTTGCAAATTTGCATATATCTGGTAAGTGAATAAGTGTGATTTTTTTCAATTTTTTCTGAGGTGGTCACCTGGGAAGCCCTGGGTGATTTGACATGGAATGACCCATCTGGAGTTCACACTTGCTGTATTCCTTTCATGCTTCTTGCAGCCTGCACCTGCCAGGTAACTGCATCCCACAAGTTAAATGAGGAGTTTATGTGCATGCTCTTGCGAAGTTTGCACTTCAAGTGATACCGGGGTCCGCATGTTCAGGTTATTAGACCTCACAAACCTTGTCATTCAATCCGTCAACGAGCCATGCCTCTGATTCTCAAGACACACCTTGGTGGGGAGATAGCATATCTGCTGCTGAAACTGCTGAAGAGCTCTGAAGATGCAGATGCTGTTGCAGTTGCTATGCATCTCCAGGTGATGGTGATGAGGATGCAGCATTGCTGGAGATGTGGGATGCAGAGGTTGCTGGCTGCATGCTGCATTCTGTGTTATCTGAGACCTGAACTCAGTTTCCAGCTGCAAACATATCTGCTGAGATCTTTGGATGTCTAATGAGTTCGTGTTGCTGACATGATTTATTTCTGGGGGAGTCTGTCAACATATCTGCTTGGAAGGCACCTGATGCACTCACTGACTCCATGGCCCTTGGTGTACTAGTTCAGTCTGCCTGTGTTGTGCTTGTAGTTATCAGAGCTTGCAAGGGACCTCCAGGGTCAAGTTACAAAAGGAAATTAAGATAAACATGATTAAAGGCAAACTTTAATTGCATTGTCACGATGTGAGGCATTATGTGAAGTATTGTGGACTGTTATGGGGTGTGAAAACGAGGTCTGCCAGGAATGCCAACGTTGACAAGAATGGGTCAGGGCTCAGAGGTGTGATAAGTAAGAGAATCAAGGGAGAGCTCCATCATGGGTTTTATACCAAGGGCTGTCTCTGATTATAGGCATTCCCAGGCTTCACATGACTGCCTGATTATAGTCAAATGCACCAGGGTGGACTCGGTGGAGTCATCAGTTTATGATTAGCACCAAGGTTGTTTTCAGGCCAGGCAGAATATTGGATACACTCGATTGCAAACATCAACCTCTACTCTGCACTGAAGTAACAAAAAGTACACACTGCAACTTGACTTTAAAGTATGTCGAACTTTTTGCATTACACTTTGTAGACAGTGTTTATTGAAGCTGTGCAAGTAGAATGCCAGGAAATTGCATATAGCACGCTGGTATAATCAAACTTTGCCGTCTCAAAGAGGATTAGATGCAAAGCTGGTGCATCTGTCCCAACTCTCTATACAAAGTGTGGAAGCCCTTGGTGCACATAATGCAATGGAATATATACTGGTAGTCGTGATTTACACTTGGGAAGCTCACTGTGTAAATAATTATTGCAGTATCGTCGCATAAGAAAACAGTCTGGGAGTTGGGCAAGTTTAGCACAGGGTGCAATAGAGGGAAAAGCAACCTGGCCAAAGGCAACAGCATTGAGGCAACAGGATCGTGCTTCTGCAGACTGGCTTGCCAGGAACACAGTTTGGAAGGTCCACGACTGCCTCCCCCAACCCCAAGGCCCTCGTGGGTCAATGAAGGACCTCCGCAAACCAACAAACAGGCCAGACTCCCCAAGCAAACAGCAACCGGGGCTGCGATTAGCTGCAGGGCCCAGGGGCACACACCCTACCTGCCCAGGTAACTCCAGCCCTTACAGGTCGCACCCTAGTTTCTCCCTCAGTTTCTTCTTACATACATTTCTAGGGTAAATTCTAGCATCCATACAATCCTAGGCCAGCTATGAGCTGCTATGAGTTGGTATGAGATGAACCCCTGTCCAAACAGCTGTGATTCCTGCAGACCCCTGTGCATACATTGCCCCCAGTACATGGCCCAGTACAACTCCTGTATACCATTGTGTATTTGCACACGTTGCCTGCTGCCCTCCTTGCCTTGCAGTGCTTCATGACATGATAACGATGTGTCACTCAAGAACTGCCAAAGCTTGTCATGCCTCAACCAGAAATACCTGAGCAAGCAACCAACAGGTTCAGACCTTCAGCCAATGGTTTAGCCAATGGTTTAGCTTCAGCCAACAGGTTTACCAACTGGTTTAGGAGGTCTGAACAAACACACTGTGAGGTTGGGCATTCCCTGCAGAGTTCTGCATTCCTCTGACAAATTGCCTCTGCCAAACAATGCAAGTGGAAGGCCCTTGTGATGAGAGCTGCCCTTTCTTGCAATTATGCACATCTACCTTGCTCTACCTTTGCCCTATTGGAATACCAAGCACACTCAGATGCACACAATGCAATAGAGACCAGTCAACAGTCACCCCCCAGGCCACAATCAGCCACAATCGGCATGGCAGTCCATGAAGTCATGTTTTATGTCCAGCCATCACAGGATAGAGGGGAGAGTGACAGTTAATCCTGGCTACTGTCTGACTTATCACCCCGATCAGCCTCCACTAATCTCCCCTAATCTCCAGATATCAAGCCTGGAAGTTAATTAAACCTTATCAAAGTGTAATTTCGACGACTTAGCCACAGTGAATGATACGAAATGCTGGATATTGCCCAGATATATTGTGGGGGGTTATCAACCCAATGACCCTGCCATGGTTAGAATCGATGCAAGCCTGTGTGTCTATTGGTGATAGGAAACAATCAACCTTTGGTGGACTATCACACTGGTCTGATATGTGTACTACGTAATGTTGACAAGCAAAACAAAGCAAACACAGAGTAATATCATCCAGGCTGAGCTTTGTGTTTGTTGGGTATCACAGAGGAGCAGATACAGTGCGAGGCACAATCATTGCATAAGATCAATAAACAATGGGAGGGTGACTCATGGAAGTGACTAACTGGAATTCCCTTGCTTCAGCCAAAAGGAACACAAAAAGCTGAATCTTATAGCTCTTGTGGTGATAGATCTTCATTTAATTGCCATAAACTTCAGGTCTTCGCGACCATGACGTGCACCTTTTTGATGCTTTTGTTGTGCACATGCTGTTGTGTTTGCAGCACCGTGCACTGTCATCTGAGAGTTATACGCTGGTCACTGGGTTGAAGCTCTGTTGGAGGTCTGGAGGGGAAGTGGAGGCACAGGAGTTCATAGGGCATCCATCTCCTCAGCATCTCCCTCCTTTGCAGCTTTGCTCCTTGGCTGCTGGTGATGGGCTGAGATTTGTGAGAAATCGAGTTGGTCGAGCTAAACGAGCTCAGTAGTTGAGTTTGTCTTGAGAAGACTGGTGAGAATTAACCTTTCACTCCTATGGCTCCTTTGGCCAAGTTGAGAGGCATCAGAAGAGGGGTTGGCTCTTCACCCTGTTGGGTGTAGACGAGTGTAAACCAAGTAGAGACCAAGCCAAGACCAAGCCAAGCAAAGGGGTAGGGTGAAAAAACTCATCTCCAAACATCTGCTAGCCCTTTTTTGAGCACATCAGATCCCTGCATCTGCCCCGGGCCCTTGCCAGGCAATGCTTGCCTTGATAACACCCGATGCATCGCGACAAGTGTGCATCAGAAGTGTCTTCTCTCGTTGCTTTCCCCTTCATCACCTGAATACACAGTTTATAAATAAATACAACAAACTTTTTTCTGACTTTTTTTCTGACCGGGTTTCTTTGAGTGCTCTCTGTAACACTGAATCTGCCCATGACTTTGCAAGAGGGATCCTCTCTCCATTTCTGTCGCAGTTCTGTCTCAGTGGGCAGCCCAGCATGGTCCATCACTGATATACACAACTCACTTTTTGCCTCTTTTTTGCCTGCTAACAAAACAGACAAAGAGATATCTAATATATGTTGATGATGGCTGCCAAATGCACAATGAACCTGAACCAGCTCAGATATTTCCTCCATTGCATTTGTGGCATGTTAATGACCCTTCTCCGACATTTGGCAGCATTTGTTTTCATCTGTTTTGAAATCAGTTCTGTCATTTGACATGGTGATGTCATAAATATCACTTCATGAAATGACCGCCATTATATGATTAACATAGTTTGACATCATTTGTGTCTTCATTTACATCATTTTGTAGTCATAGTGGTTTGATTTAATGCTCATTCAATTTGATTTACATCTGGAGCCCCAGGCTACACAACAACCCACATTAAAAACCCACAAATAGCCACAAATAGCAGGATTGTGTTTTTGGTTATTTTCTAATGTTCCCATTAATAACTGTGTGCATCCATGCTGGCAACCTAACCACACCTCCTGCACTGGCTCTTTGTGAAGTGATCTGCTATTCATCAAACATCCATGGAAGAGCATAGAAGCTCATAGATGCTCAGAAGATGTTCATAGATGCTCATAAGATAGATGGTCCACCTACTACAGGGCCCACGTGCATGTTATCTGCAACATGTAGATGGTAGTTATACTCTCTAGATTATAGACGAGCAACATGTTTGCATACCAGGTATACACGTGCATCCATGATTACATTCTTATCTGGCAAGACATTGAGACCAGGTCAAGCCATCATTGGCCATCATCACCTGTCAGTGGCCAGCCTGATAAGAACTGCCCAGTTGCTGTCCACTGGGTCTGTGGTATGGGCTTATACTCCAACAATGAGGGTCTGGTGTCTAATTTGTTGTGTCTGTAAAATATAATGAGATTGAAAAAATCTCCCAGGTGCATCCCATGTCTGTTCGTTGTTTATATATATATCTGTTGTGTGTCATTTACAGGTGATTTCATTAGTACGCGATTCTCAGGTTCTTGGCCACAAAATACATAGCATTTTTGGTTAATCTGATTGGTTTAGAAGCAATAGAACGTCACAAATGTCATATATGAAACGTAGTAAGTCCCTGCTTAGCATTGATTTCTCACTATCTATAGTGTGAATGACCAGAATCGCGTGCTTATGCAATCACCTGTAATGAGATTCAAGAAAAAGTGAAAGCCAGTTTGCACAATGTAATGAGGTATTTCTCACACACACAAAAATCATGTAACAAACAACTATGATGTGTGTGGTCAGGAATTCACTCCCATACATAACAAATGACTTGGTGTACAAATAGTGTACAAATGTAGTAGGAAAACTGGGTTGGAGTAGTAGCAACAAATTTATATTTGTCATTCTTGGTATTGGTGGAATGTTGAGTCACTGAGTTGCTCTGAGTTGACAGATTCTTGCTCCAAATGACATGTAACTTCTCGAAAAGTAGAAAGCTACTAGAAGTTGAAGTGCTAAAGAGAAGTGGCCTCTCAGAAGAGCACTTCAGAAGACAGGAGTAGAGCCTGTGATCAATGAAAGTTCCACTAAAGTTGAGGATGTTGATTGTGACATGCACATGTGCACTATGCCCACGTCATGCTCACATGGTCCCCACTCCTGACCTCTGGTGGTTTTTCTTTAGGTCTTGTCAAAACACGAGGTGGCCAATTCAAAGTCATGTCCCATTTGTTTGTTCATGGAAGAAAAACACGTTTGAAGAGAAGAAGGTGGCAGATTTCATGTGGTTGGCGGTTTGTGGGGGGGGGGGGGGGTTCTCGTAAATTGAAATTTCTCTGAAGTAGAACAGGGAAGCAGGGAGGCAAGTTGCTCAGGTTTCCCTGCGAAAGCAATAAAAGAAAGAGCGATGAATGAAGTTTGGCCTCAGACTGACCAAAGAACACAACACATGTGGTCTGCCAATGAGACTGTGAAGGAGATCAGACAGGTCAGGGTTGGTCTGTAAAGTGAGAATGCCAGTTATGAGTGCCAGATGATGGTGATGGCGAAACTGTGATGTGATGGACAGAGGATGGTGCTGATGCAGGCCTGGGTGCAGTGGGTGGGATGGACCAAGGGGCAGGGAATGGGGCATCCTTGATGGTCACGCGCAAGTGGTCTGCTCCAGATCCATGCCATTCTCTCAAGAAATCTCAAGAAATCTCAAGCCATTCTTTGGTCTGTGAGGAAAATGAATGGTCTCATAGAAGGGTCTTCCTGCTCACCTCTCCCCAACTGTCACCACCTCACCTCTTCACCACCTCACCCCCTCCCCCCTCACCTCTCCACGCCTGCTGCCAAGGCCAATGAACTGTCACCCTCCAATGGCACCAGAAAGGTCACCAGACCACCACTGCTCATTTCGTGGATTGCATCTGTGCCCTCCTGACAGATCCGGAGACTTCTTGACATCTGGAAACCCTAAGCCTCATGTCATTCCACACATGAATATTTCTCCCAACCAAGGGTGACTCACTCACCATTGTCAGTCCAAAGTCTCCATATTCTGGATATATGTATTTCAACTATTGGTCCCCCACCCATTTTTCACAACAGAATCAGTCTCTTCCTTTTTCATCACTAACTTTTTTGCCAGAGGTCTCCCACGCAACTGTCTTCAGAGGAACTTAGCTCATTACTGATGAAAGCAGAAGGCCTCTTAAATTCAGCCTTGTAATAACAGCAGTTACGAAGATGGCACGGACGAGTAATAACAGATCAGTTACGAGGCTGCTCCTGTGGAGGCTTGCAATCACTTCTTCATTTAATATCAGAGGGGAGCCCCCGATTAGAGGAAGGATAAAAGGTTGGGAAGAACAAGTTGTATCTGGAGGGAGGTAGATGAGAGGAAGGCGAAGTGAGCGAATGCTTTATGACAGGCGGATGTGCTTTTTTCACCCGGGTTAGGTTAAGAAGATGGCTGCTGTGTTATCACTTATGAAGCAGTCTTCTTGCTGTGAAAAACCTTTATATTTCCACTAAGATCAAAGGTAGACATAGTCAGTTTGCCGAGGATGGCCTCAACTGTTGTAAGCTGCCAAGTCATTCTCATCTGATGACTTTGTAAATGGCCTGGCGATTCGGCTCTCGGGCTTCTGGCAGCTTAGTTCTTTATTAACCCGGTGTGTTTGTGCAACTCTGAGCAGTTCAGAGGCGATGAGCAAGTTGCTCTCAAGTGCTTTCAGCTGCCCCCTGATGAGCCATTATTCTAGCTGGACAGCAACATCAGCAAGACTATGCAGTTGGCTGCAGGGGAAAGCAGCATCACCAGAAGCAGCTTCTACAAGAAGCATTTCAAGCAGCCATGGCAGCCAAAGTGAAGTTTGAAGCCATTTGGTCGAATCGATTATCCCAAACGATCGCAGCAGGATGAACCTTGACCTCTGCGACCTCCATCTTGACCTTTTGTGACCTTTCAAGGTCACCTGTCAAAGAAAGGTCAGAGGAGAAGCTATGACGTGCAAAACAGAGATGCTGAGGGCATGTGCAGAGCCAGAAGGAGGCAGAAGAAGGAGGCAGACCTCGGAGCAGACTGATATGAGCAGAGATAGGCATTCTCCCTGAGGTACAACTCGGAGGAATGCTTTCACCTCAGCACATTTCACGCGTTTCATTGCACGTCCATGAGTATGCAGGCATAAAAAGTACATTACATGCATTAGATGTGTATCTGCCTCCAGTGAAAATAAGAGACCTTCAAAGGTCTAGGTTATCTTCGAAATCACATGCGGTCAAAGGAATAAGCCTTGGGACTAATTTCAGACATGTTTGAAACAAGTTGGCTTAGATTATTTCGTTAGGGTCGCCTTTGAGCATCGTTGCATGGTAAATGGCCCCGTCACCGGAGGTAGACAGGGAGGGCCAGGTAGGACCACATCAAGAGAGGGGGAGGCTGGGCAAGGGCTGCTGCAGCAAATGTCCATCCCTTGGGATGCGGAGAACTGGAGTTGCCCAGGGTGGGATGGGGGACAGGTGTGCACAGGTATGAGTGCCCTGTGATAAATACCTCGTCTACTCGGCGATAACAAGACACAGACCTCTAATGAACCTACACTGCAACATACACCCAGCCTGACCCAAGGTCCAGTGTATATTGATCGACCCATCTTGCAAATGCTGGTGTCTAAAGCAACAGTCAATAGAGTTGATTAATCAACTTCTATTCAGGGTTGAAATGCTGACACTGTGCAGATCCTCGCTAAATGATGTTCTGCCACTGACCAGGTCAACTAATGTGTTGACCGTTTGACCTTGCTGACAATTCCAATAAACAGAATGCAGCTGAAAAAAGGAAGATGTTTTGACTTTAGTTTTGACACTGCAAGATTCTCCAATCCTCCTACATTGACTGGAATCTTAATCTCATTCCATTCAGTTAAAATTTTTAATTTCCCTTTTACTGAATCATTGCATAAGCAAAGAGGTCATGATCATCAGTTGGGAACTTATTCACACAGCAGCCCTTATGATCAGACCCATTTCTTGATTAGCAGAACCCTGATCATAACTAAAGGCTAGAATCTCTCTGAATTGTGTCTACAACAGTAGATTGATAATATCAAGGATGGTATGGACTATCACGACCTCTCTCTGTTTTGCTGCTTTGATTATAATAACAGATAAGGGTTGGTGTATTCTGCTGGAAGATGAGGGGTTTTTGCAATTACAGATCCACTGACAATGTCTGACACAGTAATTAAGCCCAATACACACGGAGGTTTTTGCTGCAATTCCATTGCATGCAATTCCCTTGCAACCCCCTTACAGAGCAACAGTTCCTCGTGTGAGTTGACTTGCAACTGTATTTTAATGACTTGCGACGGAATTGCAGGACATCTAGCACTGCTAGATATTGTGCATCTCGAGAGCATGCAACTGGAGATGATTTCTCCGTGTGTATTGAGATGCGATGGGATTGCAGCTAACTGACCAATCAACTTCCAGGGATTTGACCTGACCTGGTGGTCATAAATCTCCCAACATCTTGTACAGTTCAGAAGTGAAAGGGGTAGAGACAAAAACTCAGGGAAAGTCTCCGTGTGTGTTGACTTGCAAGTCCAGAGCACACGTTCACCAAAAGGGGTAGAGATACAATCGCATGCAATAGGATTGCAGAACTTCTTCTCGTGTGTATTGGGCTTTATAAGGCTGTTATACAACAGCTGCATCATTGGGCGTCTGCATCATTGGTTGGCTGCAATGGGCAGCATTCTGGGCACAAATAGATTACATAATTGGCCGCCATTGCCCTTTGATCCTGGGCGACCTTTGGGCAGCTGCAGAGCCTCGTTTCCAACTGGGAAGCCACGAAGAAGGGCTCAGGAAGACAGGGCAGGGGGATTTGTGTGTCTGAGTGGATTCATTGCTCTAGGTCTACTGCTGCCTCAGCTGAAATGTCTTGTTTTGAATGCAGTAATAAATGGCATTGCGAGATTTATAGGTCCAATCCATGCACCTTGGCATACACCTCGGCATACTCCTTGGCATACTCCTTATCAGCCAACAGAGAGCAATGAAAGGGGCCTGCTGCGGACACACATGCAAGGCATTCCCCTATCAATCCCCTCTTTGATTTATCCACCTCAACATTGGGTCAGCAGCCATCAGCTTCCATCAGATCATTGGTATAAGTAGTTGGAGGAATTCTCACTTCTCCTGCAACGTTACAGCATAATGTGGCCGCCCACGAGGGCAGGAGGGCATACCAGGGGAGGCAGAGGCTGGGCATTGCAAAATTTGCGAATACTGGAGCATGTAGCCTCCTGCCATTATGACACCCATTTGAACTGTGAGGGGCTCATGACTTGCCCTGCAATGATATATACTTGCGTCAGAGTCTCATTACTGACATTAGCCCATGGGTGATCCTTGGGTGATCCTCCTGCCCTTCTTAAAACCAGTCTTATACCCAGTCCACCCTACATCTGAATCTGACGCATCCCTGGCCCTCCATCCATCATCCATTTACTTCATTCCTCACTCCTGACTGATATGCATATTGCATTGTGCACAGCCGGCCATTTGCTGTCTGGTCCCAATTATCACTGGCCTAAGAGAGGCCTACAGATCACTTTCTTGGCAGGTGAGGCTGAGACCACACTCAAGGGTGAGACTCGAGGGCCTGGAAATGACCCTTTAGCAGCTCCCAAGACCCGGATGTGACCCCAGCCCAGGTGTGTCAAATCCAGGTGCATCATGGAACAGAGGGCTTAGTAATCACCTTGGCATCAGCGGTCTCAAAGACTGCCTTTTGACAATTCTGTCTCTGCTTGTTTTTATGATGAAGGGATAGAAGGAATTCCTGACATTTCTGGGTCTTGGTTGGAGATTTTAGGGTTTTCCTGAATAGATATGACTGAGATAAATGTTACAGCATTTACTTGAGATATATTAGCTACAATTTATCATAGGGATCCATCTGTCATCATATTATATCTCCTATTCATGAAATCTGCTAACTTGGTACATATATAAAAGAAACACTGGCAACATAGTTACTGGGCTTGTATATTGGCACTGCTGTTTGATGTGTTTGTGCTGACTTATCAAAGGCATTCCTTGGGATTGTTTCTGTTGCCTGTGTTTGTCCCACATTGCCAACTTGGCAATTCTGATGTCTTGGGCTGCTTATATCTGCAGGACTGCTTTGGGCTCCAAGATTTGGACTCTCCTGCCAGAGTCTGCTGCCCAGAGAGACTGGATCCACCAGCTGAGTGGGGATCATGCACAGGGTCAGATGTGGGATGTGTACACAGCTGATAGTGGGAGATTACAGGTTTGTGGTTGGGGCAACTGGCCAAGGTCTGGACTACAGCCTCTGCTACCTCTATCCTTTACTGTAGGGATGCCTCTCCTTATCAAAGGTGTGTCCTCACTGGCCAGATGAAGGCACTGCTTAAATATCCTCTCACTCATCCACTCGTAATGAGCTGGCTCTTGGTGATTGCTGCTAAACCAGCAACAGACCAGCCCACAGCTAGCCCACAGCCAGCCCACCTATCCTGGGAAGCATTTTAACAAGGTTCCTGTGACCTCAGCTCATCACAAGGCAAGCAGTTCAACCTGCGAGGTAACTGCAGAAAGTGCATAACCTCACACACATGCAGAACACACCTCAGGTTTTAACCTCCCAACATTCCAGCTGATTGGCTTCCATAATTCAACAGACCTATTACCAATTACACTCTGATGGAAGCTTATAGACATTAGGAAATTGGAATATTTAATTACAGTTTATGGCATACACTCAACTGGGCCCATCGCTCCCATAAAGTGCCATCACTGAGCAATCGAGTTCAACCTGGAACCATCTCCGCCATCAATGACCCATCATCCCATTCTGCGTTGCCTCAACTTGAGCAATGCTCCTCATACTCCCACCATGCACCCTGGAGGCTGGAGACAGGCAATTTGTTTTGCAAACTCCACTATTCATGTATTTGCATGTGAATTCCATTTTGAACGCCCAAATACCCCCAATTATGCAGTCTGCATGCTGAGTAGATAAACTCAGTCCTCTGTTTTTTGTGAGTGTTGGAACCAGAGTGGTCCTAAATATATAGGAGGGGTAGCCACTTGTAGTACTTCACATCACCCTGCAGTGAGTTTTTGCACCTGCCACTGCCCCACTGCTGCCATACAGGATAACAACAAGCATCTGAAATCCTGGGTAGTCAATGTTGGGCATATCTGAGTAACCATCGAGAAATGCTTGTTAACTATACACACAATGGAGGTTCAGGTGGGCTGTCAGGAGCCTGGAGGGAGGGGAGATTTGTGCAGGAACTTGGTGGGGGAATCTATAGGGGGAGCCAGACCCCATTGGAAGGTGAATTGGGCAAGCAGAGGTAAGAGGAAAGGATGGCTTGTGAGTCAATTGTGACATCACCATAACCTCTTTCCTCCAACCTGCATGAGGCAGCCTCTTCCCTCCAGGTAAACTGATAGGTTGCTTCATGCAGCCACACTGCAGTGGACAGGTAGGGAGCTGCTAAAGCAATCAGAGGATGAGGCACACACGTTTTCTTTCTTTCTGCTTGAGTAATTACAGGTCTCTCCAAACTTTTCATAGCTTTTCAGGGATTAATCTGTGTGCTCTGTGGAGGCTGAGAGCCCAGTGAGGGGGGTGCCCTGTTTGCATTCAAACCAGGTGAAGGCAGCGAAGGAAGAGGGAAAGGCAAGCCATGAGGTGCTCAGTCAGTGTGAGGCCATTGATGGACTTGTCTTGTGTTGACTTGCTCACTGGAAGCCATGTCTGCTGCCCTCGCTCGATTTGAAGGGGTAAACAAAGGTGCCACAATTGACCTGTGTATATGTGCTCTCGGATGATGGGCGGATTACGCAGGTGCCAGTTTAAGCCTCCAATGCTGACCACATGTGACCCATGAACCCAAAAGCCACCTTCAAGACCATGGCATCCACTTCCACTTGAACAGGTCCTGTTAAAACACAGTCAGTCAATCAGAAGATGACTCCTGTTGAGCTTCAACTTGAGCACTATAAAGACATGCAACAAGCCCTTGTCAGAAGAGACCAGCAAAACACTGCATCAAAAGCAAGAGACTTATTAGAAACACCACACCTCAGCACTGCAAAAAGAAGACCTAGGTGTCAGCAGTCTTGAGATACGTGTAAGACTTAACCCTGGGAGTTGTTGGGTCTCTGTGTAGAAAAACTTGGGCTGGTTGTTGAGGCGGTAAACCTGTCAGAGGTACTACATTCTGGCAGGCAAACTGGCATCAGGGAGTTGTTTAATGGCAAAAAAGGAGAAATGTTGAAAAGTATATCTTGCTCTTGGGTTTGCCCAGGTACCACCCCACTGAATAGGAATAGCCCCACAATCATTTGACCCCTCGTAACACCTGTGAACCCTGGAGCCCTCCTGGAGGCCCCCGTGCCTGACCAGGGGAGACCCCCGCAGATCTTGCATACATTGGCCATCGTAGAACCACTAGAAGCCCTGACTTATGGGCTAAAACAACAAACAGGCATGCGGGCGAAATGTGAGGGCGAAATGACCTGTCAAGGGCCTGGGGGTGACCATCTGCCCTCTGCTAACCAGTTTATTATCTAATCCTGCAGGTGTCCATGACGCTGCCCCCTGGATACATGTTGATGCAAAGTTAATCTGAATTCTTCATATGGTTTATTAAATATGACCAACAGTAGGCAAGGTTAGGTATCCCTACTATCATGTAGCCAATGGTACCCCCATGGCATCCCAAACAATTCAGCAATGCCTATCTTGCAAGGTATTCCTGGAGCCAATACAAGTGTGAGTTTGTTTGTGGAGTAATGGTGTGTTAATGCAATTGTCATTGCAGGATGATTGGCTTGTTATTCTTGTCAATCAAACATGATATGGACTATCACAGGAGGGTATTTCGAGCTTCAGACAATTGGGGTGATGATAAACCCTCCCCAGTTACCCTCCTCTAAACACTCTTACCCAATGGACCTGCAGGAAGTCCCTTACCCCACACATAGTCCTAATCTTGCAGATTCTCTCAATACAAACACACGCATCTTATCCAAGACTGTTGTCAAAAACAACTCTGTACATCCAGTGAAGAAGTGTGATTTCATTTTGTGGGAGAAACATGAAAAAAGAGTTTGCCATTTGGAAGTATTATTGAGCAGCTGGTTCCCACCTTGCTGTCCGTGGTACGAGGGATGCTCCGAGGTCCTTCACTTTGTTATTTGATTATAGGGGCAAAAAACCTGTGAGAAAAATATCCCATGCAGTGAAAACTAGTCCTCCGTTATTACAACAAACACTGGCCAAACATTGCCTCTGATTGGGTGAACACTGTGCAAGTTTTTCAACACAGTGTGCAAGTTTTTCTACACAGCTCCATCAGTATGCAAACATGCACTTCCAATTAAGTTCTTTGTGGAACTGAATAATTTGCATTCCATGATGGTCCCCTGTGTGTGGTGAAAATAATACAAGCTTCAAATAACTTTTGATTAGTTGCCAGAATGCAGTACACTTAAAAACCACACATACTTTTTATGACAGTACAATACACTACATTCATAGTAAGCTGTGCATTGTATATATTTGTGGAAACCACAGCTTCAAAAACTTGGTAGTCTTGCAGATTGGAGTCATTAAAGAATGTTTACACAACATTTTCAAAGCATGTGACTTTTCCTATAATCAGTACCATAGAATGAACTCCTAGAGGTGCATATCTATGTGAGACAATCCAAGGGTATTTCTTTGACAACAACCCATGCAAATAATTATGTGAACCTCAATTTCCAATCTATTGAAATGTTAAACATTTTCTCTTTTCTTTTGTTTCAGCATTCCATTCATCATCGCAGCAGGAGCAGGTCTTCTTGTCATCCTCTTAGTTATCATCTTGTGTTGTTTTTGTCATCCCAAATGCGCATACAAACGACGGAGAAGAAAGCGAGAAATGCAAAATAGTAAGTGAAGACCGTAATATTCTTCCGTATGAAATGCCTCTACTAATGGCCTATGAGATATGCATCAGAACACAGCCATCTCAGCAATTTCTTACTCCTTTTTCTCCCTTTCTGTTTTCCAGACAGAAGTGCCCACCCCTGTCCTGCCTGCAGACACTCAGCACGCATGCCCGTTGTGATAGCCAATGAGAGAGGAGACGATTGTTCGGATGGGTCGCGGCCGCCATCTTACTGTCCTGTGTGCAGAGAAGAAGGCTTGCGATGGCAGCATGGTTGGTTCCTTAAACTTCCTTTCATACAGTTGTTGGCAGCCTCTAACACTTTAATCGATTGAAGTAGTCTCCTTTAGAATTTCCTGAATGTTGCAGTAATGCCAGAGCTTTGAAAGAGCCAACAATTTTGCACCTATTGACAGTGGCGCTCCTTGTGTTTTGGTAGCGACATATAGTTCAACCTCCAAACACCAGGTGGAAGCCACAAAATGGCGCTAGATTTAAAATGAGTTAGCTGACTGTACCTCTTTTGATTAGCTGTGGCGATGATTGCATTTTTTCAAATGAATAACCTAGAATTCCACCTTAAGCTGACCAAAATCGTCTCTTAAATGAAAATGCAATGTGAATTTCTTCTTAGTACGGATAGCTATGTGAGCTCATGAATTAAAAGTACATTTAGGCTTATAAACGGTTTAACTTGCTAGAGAAATTACTAGGTCATTCAAAATAAACCATCGGTAAAATTGTTTCAAAGCCCGATAATCTTTCATTAAATTTTAAAAATTTTTCCATCTTTGTTGCAGGTGTGAATGACCCAAATATTTTATATCCTCGAGGGGACCCGCCGCCTTATACGCACGATGGAGAAGGAGATAAAAGCGATGATGATGATAAATATATCCAATATGATACAACGTTAAGGTGAGGAATATTCACTTGACGACTGCTACAGAAAATATTTAAATGACTTGCAATGGCATTATGCATGGAAGCATTCAGTGACTGTGCATTTTGTCTCCTGGCAGGTCGGGCTGCTTGGCCAGAAGCTGATATTCTCAGCCTTGGATGTTCCTGAGAGGTCATTATGTGGTTATTTCCTTTGTTGGTTTTCCAAGAACCTCAAATAAATAATGCCCCTTTAAGTTTCACTGTTTCAGTACTCACAATGTTACGTTATTCCCATTGTTCAGCTTTGGCTTGTTGTTGAGAAGTAGTAGCCCCAGTCAAGCTCCCTGTTGGTTACTGTTTTGTCTTTAAGTAGACTTTAGTAGAGGTGTTCTTGTTCTGAACATCTGAGGGAAGAACATGTTTTGCATGATCAAGTTCTCTTCCACTCAGTGTTGCAAATAATTGCAAATTTTGTTCATGCAGACTATAGATGAACATTGAACAGGAGTTCCTCCAGTCTACAATTGCTTGCAACACCGACTGGTCTGCAATTGCAGTTGCTTCCCCTCTAGAGCCTTTTAGAGAGGGATGAATTGCAATGATCATTTTGACAGGACACAATTGAGCAACAGCCTGCCAAGTGCCAACAGCCACTAACCATGCACCAAGGTGTGCTGGAATTTGGTAAACAACATCAAATTGATATGCAATTGTCTCAGGTATCCCCCCTTTTTACATTGTATATGTTCAAATTCATAGTTGTGTAACCCTACCCCTCAGTAACAGTGACATCAGCCTGGAACCATCCAGGTAGCCCAAACAGTTATAAACATCCAGTTGCATTGTGGCATGTTGAGTTTCCTAGAGACAAAATATACTTCTGATGTGAGTTCAAAGGCCTGCTGGATGGGGGCTAGATGTTGTAATCGTTGCAGCATGTATACACAGTGGCAAAAAAGACTGGCTCTAGAGGCAATGGAGGCAATTCTTCACCCCAGGCATTTTACCTGATCTAGATTATGATGGGATGTGTTGCCCAAGCAGGAGAAACAGATGATCTCCCAGATGGCTACCTATTCAAATATCAAATGTGGGTGAAAGGGGGCCAGTAAATAGCAATGGCAGTGTATAATGTATGGAGTATACCACAGACAAAACATTGTAAAAATATCAACTTGATACCAGAGGATATTATTGGATAATATTTGTGGATATAGTGTGATAATGTGTTTTGCATTTACCTATATTTTACTCTTTTTCTTCTTCTTTCCATCCAGGTTTACCTCGTTCATGGGGAGCACCCCAGATATCACCCACACCAACAGACCTCCAGCCTTGCTACATCACACAGACACTCATTTAAAGTACCTGGCTCGAACCCCTGACCTGACACACCACCCAATCTCTCTGTCTCTGTACCCGGGCGAGATTTCTGACGATGGCAGTGAAAGTTCACTCAGCAAACTCTCTCGGATACCCGCCTTGCTCAATACGGAGACCCGGAGACTAGCAATGCTCCGAGACTAATTTGTGAATTTTAATATTTTAACTTCTACAGAATTTCCTCATGATTTCGAGGTCATATCAAAGGATTTTACCTGGTTCAATGACAAGGTGTGAAAAGCTGGATACGTTTTACTACAAATGAGGATTATCAAAAGCTTAGAAGGGCACAGAAGACATTGCTCCAAAGGTCTAAATATCAGTGATGATTTTTCACACTCTGTAGACTAAGTGGAGGATCTGGACGAGCAATGTTATATTTATTACTATTCCGAAACAGACTAGACTTTTCATCAGTCATATTTGGATTTCCCTTTTTGTGAACTCTGTGAAGAGTTTCAACTGAACTGCTATACTTGGATTCCAAGTTTTTATTTATTGGATTAAACTAGACAATTTTTGTACCAAAATCTACATTTTCGCTGCAGAGCAGAACTGATTTCTTTTATTGGTGCTGATTTGAGGCTTTTTCTACAAGGAAATAACAAGGATGATTTGACTTCCAAGTACTCCGGGTCAAAGACTCGTCTTGTCACCCAGCCCTCAGAGGTGTCCGAGAAACGTTATTGCTCATTTACACCAGGGGGCATGTTGGTGTCGGTCTATTTTCAAATGCTTATAAAAAGCCACCAGCACAACAATGAAAATTATGTTTGATTAATATATGTACATATACTGTATATTTGTATAGCCGTGAATAAATTGGTGTATTTCAACTTCTTTTTCTCTACTTTTTCATGCCAAATGCACTGTAACGTAAAATCCTACAGACAGACGGACAGACACACACAAATGAAAACACCAGTCCTGCTCTTGGCTGGAACCAATGCCACCACAGATCAAGAAATGTAAAGATATAACAATCTTGAGCCTTAGCCGTTAGCAGTGGCGGAGCTATGGGGGGGCCTGGGGGGGCCAAGGCCCCCCCAAATGGACTATTGGCCCCCCCACTGGCCCCCCCATTTCAGATTTGAGAAATTTGAAAAATTGTTTGAGCAGAGCACGTCCGTCTTTGTGACCTGATCCGGCGCTCACCAGAGTGGCAGTTGCCCTTTAAAAAGTTCTAAAACATTTGACATTTTTTTGTTTTCTTTGAATTATCTGGCGCCATAGGAATACCTGCATCTGAACTTTTTAGTGCGGCCTTGTGACATTTGGCCTAATTTTCAAGATCCAGATTTAACACAATTTCAAAAGAAATCTTGTGGATACAATGAGTTTTTAAATATGTTTATTTAATAATCTACCTAAATTGTTTGCCTTTTTGCCTAGAATCTTAGTGTTTCCCAAATTTTAATCTCCCCCCTTCCTCCGGTATGCCTACGTATCTATTGCAGTTCCATGCAAATTCAAAAAAATTGTGATTTGAGGAAATCTTTCCCTTGCCATTGTTGAGCCAAAGAAATTTTGCGCCTTTGGAATATTTCTCGAGTGAACTGATTATCCAGATTGTTTTTTAGTACATACTGCTCAGTTTTTCATGTATTGTGTGGAATTTCCCTCTATTTTTGGAATTTGTGTCATTTCCAACAATTGCTATCATCTTTTTGGCCTATTTGAACAGATAAAAAATAATTAATTTCATGAGACCATTCAAGTCTGTATTAAACTTGTATGACATGGCAATGATTGTAACATATCACATTATTGTATGTCAGTGTTGATGGGGCTGGTGGGACATTTGCAGCACAACTTTTTGGCCAAAAAAGGGGTATTGCTTGAGGAAAAATTTTGAGCGTTTCTTGGGACCCACTTCCATGAAGGCTTTGGCCCAATTTGCCCTGCCACTTCAAAATGAAGCTGATGTCTGTCTTATTTTGTGTGCATAACAAATTGAACAGCTGAAATTAACATTCTGCCCTTTGTCCAAATGGTTTTATGAAAAGTCATTTCTCTCTAAAAGGTAATTGCAAAAGAGTATTTAGTGGTTTTGTACCATAAATTATCTAGATTGAATAATAAATGCAGTAAGTGTATGCCAGAAGAAGAGAACGTCAATGTTCCTTTGTCACTTGTAAAGAGGGCTTGTGTCGCGGCGTTAATTTTTGCCCTTGTATTGCCCCAAAAATGCCGCGAAAGGTGGGCCCCCCAGCTCAGACCCTGGCCCCCCCTTGGCCCCCCCACTCCTGGATTTCTAGCTACGCCACTGGCCGTTAGGCTCAGCACCAATCAATATCAGACCAAGAATTAAAATAGTTTTCCACCATTTCATTTATCAACAGAATATAAGGCATCCATTGGCTTATACAGGGTTTTATTTGAATGAGAACACAACTGACATAAGACCCAGAGACTTAACAATGATATAACTTTTGGAAACAGACTTGTTATATTAGGCAAAACAAACTGGACGTTAAATTTTTAACTTTTTGGTTAACACATCACACTTGCAAGCATGACATCTGCACTCAAGGTGAGGTAATTTATAACGCAAAACGTACAACCATCGTCTGTCAGTAAATATTTAACACAACTTCAGAATTAATACACAGAAAATGTAACTGTAACTTTCATTATGTACACAAATTTGCACACAAACTTGTACAAAAAGGAATGCTTCTCAAAATTGTCATTAAACAACATTTTTCCAATATTTCAATATTTCAACATTGATATTGAGAATGAAGAACGATAAATGTGTATATCATAAACCCTAAGTTGAAAAGCCAGGATGAATTGAATCCACCAAAGGCTCGTGTCGCACATTGTCAGTTTTGACGGAGCTATGATATGGTGCTCATTGGATGACCCAGGGGATGACTAATACTGGATGAACAAGGTCATGAGTCGTAGTTGGGAGGTTGACTTGATGACATGACGTGATGAGACGGAAGGGGAGGCATGTATGACGATGAAGGGTTTGGTTGTCCGTATGACGGAGACCCACTGAAACAAAATAAGACCGAGTAAATACGATGAACAAGCCTAGAATGGCATTGCTGGTCTATTTCATGGGGTAATTGTGGATCACTTCTTTGCATAATTGTAGGCCTATGGAGAAGTAAAATCACTTGACAAATCTCCAATCAATGTAGCCTCAAATCACAATACATACAGCTCTCAATTTTACATATTAAGCTGTTGACTGACTGGCTATCCATTACATAAGACAGGGAAATTTTAGTCAGAACACTGTTAAAATAGCTTGTTCATTTAAAACTCACTATGCACTAATTTAGAACAATAATATCTATTCATCAGCATGTATATTACACATTTTAAGAATTCTACAAACCTGTGCATGTTCGGATGAGACATGTGGGCCGGGGGAGGGTGTGGGTACGGATAGGACATGGGAGGGGGACCCATGGCGTGACTGTAGCCCACATGAGCGGGAGGAGGTGGCCCCGTCGGATAGGTCATTGGGGGCAGGTACCCTGGTGGCGGATAGGGATGTCCTGAGCCATGTCCAGGGCCGTGAGAGGCTCCACTCGTTGAGGGCATGGAGCCAGCCATTGAGCCAGACATGGAGCCGGGCATGGGGTTATGATGCATGTCGTGGACTCCAGCAGGATGGCCGTTCCAACTGGGAGGAGCGGCACTTGCTTCGGCAGCGGGAGTCGGGATGCCAGAGTCATCATGGTCCTCCTCTTCTTCTTCTTCGTCAGTATTCTCATCTTCTTCCGTTGCATCATCTGACCCGCCCTCCTCTTCCTCCTCCTGAGAGGCTGACTGTAAACAATAGCAGACAATTGAATAAAACAGGTACAACTGATCGTCTGAAATGTTTCAATTCAAATAAGATACCAAGTTATCAACTACCACAATTTTGTTAACTGTAAAACGCACCCAGTGAAATTGGTTAATAACTTGATTGATTAAAAGACAATTCCAAACAGCCGAGGTTTCTTTTTTTTCACACCAGGTGGCACTGTTGTCAACATTTACTAATAATGCTGCCACCTAGGGACTTTCAATGACACTTCAACGGAATTTACCTCAGTGGCTGAATCTTCACTGGATTCTTTCTTCTTTCTGGGCCTTCCTTTCTTCTTGGGAGTTTTTGATTCTTTATCTTTGTTCTTTCTTGGTCTGTCAAAGATAAAGTTATCATGCATTTGAAAATTATCATGCATTTGAACAGTGCACTGCTTGGAACAGGGGACACACAATCAGTTCACATTAAAGGTAAATTCATCTACTATTAAAATTCTGATAAGGAAATTGACATGGGTTAAGACAGTAATTAATTCGAATAGCAGGAATAACGGCAAATACCAACAAATATAGGATATCTTGTGAGAAAATAGTTTATTAAGAAGAAGATATTATCATCTATCAAGCCAACAAATAACATTAAACTTGTATGTAGCTTACCTTCCACGCGGTTTTGGGGCAGAATTATCGCCAGCCCCCTTCCCTCCAGAACCTCCTTCTTCGTCGTCTCCTTGCTGCACGTCAGGAACGCTGGCCACGAGGTCTTTCAAGAAATCAAAATTCTTCTCACCAAGGATCGTCTGTTTGCTGAAATAAGTGAAATCAGTTGGCCTAACATTTCTGCACAAGATTTAATAGAAAGGACGAAAGGATCCAGAACCAAATAGCGCGACTGACAATGACAGTAATACATCACATTCCAATTAATCCCAAACCAATGAAAACTATCAATAAACTTACATATGCTGCGGACTCAATGTCTTGGCATTTCTTGAGCGTGTGGTTTCACTTGTCTTCAGTATCAGTGACTCGATAAACAGCTCCAGGGCACGTGCTGAAAGTAATTAAGCCACAAGACATTAAACAGTATAGTTGCAGCAGCCAAAGCATTAGATGTGTAGCCTGAGGCCTCATGAATCTTGACACTGGCATCAGTTAACTAACAGATGCCTTTTTTACAATAAAAAAAAAAAATTGGCGTATGAATCACTGGTGTGCCGATGATTGACTTTAGTTGATCATCGGGGATTGCTTTAAGAAAAATATTTTATTTGTAAACAAGTTTCATTATTTGCACCTAATGGCCACATGTTCATATCATAATATTAACTTAAACAAGAAAACATAAGATTTTTTCAAATGACCATATAAATAAGTTTCATCTCCCCTGTCCATTCGATTATGAACCGATGATCGGTTTGCAAAATGGAACCGAGGTCAGGGATATTACGATATTATTAATGCACAAACTTGGGAGTCATCACTCATATAGGTTCTTCATTTCAAACTCCACGTATGTTAAGCCAAAACATTACTATCAGACATAAGATTCATACTAGTGGGGGAGTACCCAAAGACCATAAGCCTGATAGAACAAGCTATGGACGAAAGATTGTTTTTATATATATTTAAATAGTAAACCCAGTTAACGTACAAATGATGACGGGCACAGCTGCAGCAACCTTTCCAACATCTTCATCAGTCTGCATGATCTTCTTGATACGGGCCTGCAATTGAAAATAACAAATCGCTTTAGTACCCCAGAGCAAACCCTAAGACCAGCAAGAGCAATAAATAACCTTACTTTCTTAGAACACATACCAGGGTAAATGGTTAAAGTATGTTTTTTATGCAAGTTAAAACGTTTGGTGATGGAAAGAACACATGCACATGATATTGTTGCATGTTGTATGCAACTTTAGTTTGGATCTGTTGTTGATGAAAGCATGCCAAAAATATGGGACTGAAATAAACTGACACCAGTTTCATACAACGCTGTATAACAATCACATCATAATCACAACTCCCCTCTGCATTGTTACATCCCCAAAAGACGGAAAATTACATACTGGAGGGAACCTGGCATTGTATTTCTTCTTTTTGGATGGCATTTTCGTGTTTTCGCTTTCCAAACAGGAAGTTTTCTCTGGCTGATAGCTCATCCACGCGACTTTCGTTCAGGTTGGTGGCGACACCTAGCGTTTATGCTTCTTCGAAGAAAAAAAAACTGCAGAGCAGCAAACCCTCAGCAAGCTGTTGAAGACCAAGGCAATGACCTAGAAAGCTCTAGAAGCTCCTAGACTACCATTGCCATTGGCCAATACCACAACTAGAGTAACCACACTGTCACAAGGTAAATAAGGCTCTAGAGCAAACCCTTTCATGACTTTGAAATTGGTCTATTGGCCAATTGGGCAACTTGGAGACTGACATCAATGATCTAGAGGTCACTGACCAACATAAACTTTGGTGAAAGGCTGGGTAACCCAGCCATGCCTACAAAAAAACCGAAACATTTCACGTCCCCTATTCAGACATAACCGAACTCTGCGGACGCGGACTTGAGGAAATGATGATGTGAGACACACAGGATTTACAACCATTTCGAGGCGCAGAGGGTTCACACTCTGCTACTTCTATGTCGGTGATCTGCATGCAGAGACCATTTAATACTGCAGACATGTGTATTGCTAAGGAGGGCAATTCCATAAAGTACAATTTACAGATTTGACACTGTAGCAGCTTGTGTAGCCCTACAACTACACATCAGCTATTTCATTGTTCAACAGGGATGACCGGATGAGGCCGGGTAATAGGGGTATCAGACAAGCTGTCAACCAAAGCTGCAACAGGAGCTGAGTTAAATGCGCGATTTTTGGCATTCTCACGTGGTCATCGGCTCACTCGAACTGGCTCTGCCAGTGAGCCTCTGACTCTGTTGATAGTTTTCCCTGTGGTTTTAGTCAAATTTAGAACTTTCATGCTTTGGTGGTCCAGCCAATCAGAATGAATCTTCCAAAATAATTTTGGGATTAATGTATCTGTCACTGATCACACCTTATATTGACAAACACCAGTACTGATGTTGAGCAATGGAATAAAACATACAAACTGAAATCAAGAAACTGTCGTCTGAAAGTTACATAAACTGTGAAATGTATGATGAGTACTAAAGACAAACACAAAAACTGTGAATATTTCAGATGTCAATCATTATCAACCATGCATTTAATTTGGATCTGATTGGTAGTTGGAATTAATCTCTAGACAACCTTCATGGACAGTGATTGACTTTGTCCAAGTTTGATATTTTCAGAACGCATTTTTGTGCAAAAGCTCACTCTCATTCCCAAGTTGTTAGGGGGCAAGCACTAAGAGGGGGGGGGGGTTTAAAGTTTTATATTAAAAAAAATTTTAAAGTTGATTGTAGATAGACATTTATTCTATCTATCTACCTATCTATCTCTGTATCTATCTCTGTATCTATCTCTGTATCTATCTCTGTATCTATCTCTGTATCTATCTCTGTATCTATCTCTGTATCTATCTCTGTATCTATCTGTGTATCTATCTGTGTATCTATCTATCTATCTGTCGATCTATCTATCTCTCTATCTATCTATCTATCCATCTATCCATCTATTCATCTAACTATCTATCTGTTTATCTATCCTCCCTTCCTCCCTCAGCTTTCTCCCTGCCTTCCCTCACTTCATTCCCTCACTTCATTCCCCCACTTTATTCCCCCACTTTATTCCCAACTTCATTCCCAACTTCATTCCCCACTTCATTCACCCACTTCATTCCCAACTTCATTCCCCACTTCATTCCCCCACTTCACTCCTTCCTTCATTCCTCCCTTCATTCTATTGAATGGTTATCAAACATAAGGAACCTGAAAACAACAAATAGATTAGCAGACAACAGCTATCAACTGTATGCAGAGTCTTGAATGACATGCCAAGCCTGAAATGTAACAGACTCTCTGATTGTGCGTCCACTGTCCTTCGCAACCTATCACAGGTCGGCTCCAAAACCACACTAATTGCAGCCATCCAGGTCAGAGGCTCACTGGCAGAGCCAGCTCGGAAGTGAGTCGATGACCACGGGAGAATGGATTTTTGGGGGGGGGGGGGGGGGGGGGGCGAGCGACATTTGCCCGAATTTCAAGATCTAGATTTGATACCATTTCAAATAAAATTGCTAGGAAATCATTAATTTTCAATAGTGATTATTTAATCATCTGCCCAAATTTTTTAGCATTTTTGCCCGAATCTTACTGTTTCCCTAACTTTTGGGGGGCGATCGCCCCCCGCCTGCTCCCCCCCTCCGATACGCCTATGGTCATTGTGTCGGACGTACTCGCACGATGTACGTCCGATACGATGACATTTCGAAGTAGTTGTCAAAAGAATGTGAATTGTTTGTTTGCCAAGTATACAAAACGGATTCTGTTTCTAACAGATTGGAACAGGTCAGTTTTGCACAAAGCAGAACACTGGTCTCAGATGCATGCCCCCAAGTTGCATATATCATGAGGGCACAATGGCACATCATCAGGGGATGGTGGTTAGAGGCCGGAATGTCCTGACTGACAAAATGGTTGGGAGAAGGATTGCAATTAACTGTCATACTTTGCTCACTGGATCTGTTTGAGACAAATGTTAGTTGCAGAGCTCAGCCAGAAAACATAACCCATTAATTTTTATTAGCATTTACATCAATGATCTTCAACTTGCCCAACATGGATTCTGGTACACAAGACAAAGCCTCAGAACAATATCCATGGAGTTTTGCTGAGTTTCCAAGTTGAGTTACAATCATAAAATGAGCGGTTTTTGACAGCTATTGTTGTACGATGAATTTTGATGACTGTCCTTTCTACGTATGGTCATTATGAGGTATGATTGTTCTGAGACATCTGTAAGTTTTCTTTTTTTAATTGGAAAAAGACTCGAAGATCACCTCTCTAGTGCAATTAGGGGCCAAGATACGTTTGAATAAAACAATTTTTGCCGCCATCTTGGATTTAATCATTAATTATTAGGTATGATTTTCATTAGAAAATATTACTCTAAGGCATCTGAAAGTAGGAGACAGTGGGGCATGATGGACCGCCTTTTTATTTTTTGGCTCTCAATCAAAAACTTCCCTAAATATTTGAAAAATATTTTTGCTGACTGACTTCTAAACATCGACAGTAACTTTCTGCCAAACGAGAAAAATGAGTTTGAAAATATTTTTTTTATGGTCCAACGACCAACGTGCCCCGGACGCGGGGCATGTTGGACCATGGCATAAAAGTCCAGGAAAGTAAAAGAAAGTAAGCAAATACCACATTTTATTCTCACAGATCAAAATACACACTTGTGTGTCATTGATTATATCGGAACATTTACCAGATAATTTTAATAAGTTTTGTTTCAGCTAGAAGGGCTGGCAAATTAGCTAACTGAATTAATTTTACCGTCATATTGAACATGAATGACAAAGGTGCTGTATTAATGTAAAAAATTACACAGCTGGCATTTTGCAGATTATTTTTTGTCAGTCAATCCAGTTTACAATGGTCCAACGTGCCCCAGCCATGCTGGTCCAACCTGCCCCGTCCCCACCTCTTATGAAAATGTGCATTCCTCGCTGCCACGCTTTAATGTGAACTCGGGACACTTATATCAAACTTTACTTAAGTGGTGATAGTTTCAATTTATGAGATTTGTCTGACCAGATCTCCCATATTGTAAGAAGGGTAACCTAACCATCGAGACTTGGAAAAAGTAACTTTTTATGCCGAAAATCAGGAAACCTGAAATAGAACTCACTCTTTTCCTTCAATGCTCATGAAATATTTTAGCCAAGAGGCATGCCACTAAAGGTCTCTTCACTGAGGATTTGGATAGCTGCACATTTTTTTATTAAAAAAAATATATTAGGGATGGTCCAATGTGCCCCACTCTCCCCTAGTCTTTATTGGGTTCTTTGTATGCAAAAAACATAGAAAAAGACTCCAAGATCACCTCTCCAGTGCAAGTAGGGGCCAAGTTATGCTTGACTAATGTGATTTTGACGGCCATATTGTTTTTGGCTATTTTGAGAGCTTAATGATAGAGATAGGAAATGGCATCCTCAAAATTTGAAATCAGCTTAATTGACTTATATTCCAGGGGATGCCAGTTTCTACACTTAGATGCCTCATGACAACCACTTTAACTGAGCAATTTTACTGAATTTGGCTCCTGACTAAGGGACCGTCCAGAATTTATGACTGGGGGGGGGTGTGGGAGTTTTGTCAGAACTTCCCGTAATCAATTGATACTCCACCTTGAGATCCATGCGGATTTTTAGTACCCCACCCCCTCGACATACAAACCTATCAAAGACTTGGAAAAAGTCACTTTTTATGCCGAAAATCAGGAAACCTGAAATAGAACTCACACTTTTCCTTCAATGCTCATGAAATATTTTGGCCAAAAGGCATACCACTAAAGGTCTCTTCACTGAGGATTTGTATAACTGCGCATGTTTTATTTAAAAAAAAATACTAGGGATGGTCCAACGTGCCCCCCTTGAAACGCGTGTGATAAGTTAGTACCCCCTCGGCCAAAACTCCCGACCTCCCCCCAGTCATAAATTCTGAACGGTTCCTAATGAATTAATTTGAACATCAAAACTGGATTCAAAAGTCAAATATGCTATCTGACCCATGGATTCATGTGCCAAATATCAATAGTTTTTACACAGTGGCCAACACACATCACCTTATAAAAAAGACCTTATCACATTTGCTGAGAATGGCCATGTCCTAGACCAATCAGATGCAAGCAAGTTGCTGGGTATGGTAATCAGAAACAGAAGAGATTGGTCTTTGAGTCTCTATGACTGCCCAATTTTCTCCCCTAAGCCATTGTGTTCTTTTGTTCAGAGATAACTCCTCCCGTGGAGGGGATTCGAGGGTAGTTGAGGGAAGCCAAGTTTAATTGAGGGGAGCAGAGTTTAGTTGAGGAGACCCATGTTTAGTTAAGGGTTGTGTTTAGTTGAGGATAGTTGAGGGAAGCCAAGTTTAATTGAGGGGAGCAGAGTTTAATTGAGGAAACACAAGTTTAGTTAGGTTTTTGTCACAATCAGATGCAAGCAAGTTGCTTGGTATGGTAATTAGAAAAAGAAGAGATTGGTCTAGGAGTCTCTATGACTGCCCAATTGTCTCCCCTAAGCCATTGTGTTCTTTTGTTCAGAGATAACTCCTCCCGTGGGAATGTCTCAAAAGTGACTGATTTCAGGCCATCCAATCAAAATGTGTTGATTTCAAATTTTCCCATGGATTATGAAAATGTGTTATTCTTTACAGTCTTGCCTGAGTCTATTTCCCTGAGTGACACACATGTGTGACACCACTCGCCTGCTCACCCACAGGACAGACAAAAATTTTGCCATGGTAACTACAACACCTGATGGCAATATATAGATCTACATTCAATTTGCCCCAGGGTAAAAATATGTTTTTACGGTTCACTTCAGCTAAGCAGTATATATAATAAAATTGAAAAGGTTTCATAGCCTGATATTAGCAATTATTCAATATTTACAGTAGCGGATCCAGGGGGGTTCAAACCCCCCCCTTTGGCCAGTACATTTTAATGTTAAAAAAAGTATTCCAACATTTTTAGTACATTTTCATTCGTAAACCCCCCCCGTCCGACATTTTCTGGATCCGCCCCTGATTTATTCTAAATATTTAAATAACTTTATTTGTGAAAGGTCATACATATAAATATTGCTGAAAACTGTGAAACCGAAAATCCAGCATTGACCTTCATAATTCACAAAATGTTGCCCATGACCTGAGCATTGAGAGGCATTTGGCTTTTAGTATAAACTACAATAGGGTGATAAGCTGCTTACTGAGAAATGAAGAGAAAATACTGGATAATGACCCAGTGTGAGTTATAAATGATGGTGGCAGAATAAAAAACAAAATCCAAATGTCAATAAGCAACAAAGATGACAATGCAAACTAAGTAGATTAATTCAAATATCTGCGATTTAAGCAACAATGGATGTTTCTCGAAAATCTCACTCTGGTCAAAATCAGTTCAATATAGCGATTAAACAGTTTCCATATAAAAAGAGCATTCCAAAAGATACAAGCTCAGTCCAGTGGGTCAAACACTTTTGGTAAGTAATTTTCATTTCTATGCTCAAATCTTTACAATTCGGCTGATTTAACCTCTTAAAATTCTTTCACATTTTTTAAATTCATAGCCAAGTCAATTTGAATGTTGTTCTGAAACTGATAATTTGTTTTCATGAAGTAGCTATCATCAGAAAGACTCATGTGGTGACCGAGGGTAGTTGAGGGAAGCCGAGAGCAGTTGTGAGAGACTCAGCTTAGTTGAGGGAAGCCAAGTTTAATTGAGGGGTGCAGAGTTTAGTTGAGGAGACCCATGTTTAGTTAAGGGGGTTGTGTTTAGTTGAGGAGAGTTGAGAGTAGTTGAGGGAAACCAAGTATATTTGAGGGGAGAAGAGTTTAATTGAGGAGACCCAAGTTTAGTTGAGGGAGTCAAGGGTAGTTGAGGGAAGCCAAGTATAGTTAAGGGGTTGTGTTTAGTTGAGGAGAGTTGAGGGTAGTTGTGGGTAGCCAAGTTTATTGGAGGGGAGCAGAGTTTAGTTGAGGAGACCCATGTTTAGTTAAGGGGTTGTGTTTAGTTGAGGAGAGTTGAGGGTAGTTGAGGGAAGCCAAGTTTATTGGAGGGGAGCAGAGTTTAGTTGAGGAGACCCATGTTTAGTTAAGGGTTGTGTTTAGTTGAGGGGAGTCGGGTAGTTGAGGGAAGCCAAGTGTATTTGAGGGGAGAAGAGTTTAGTTGAGGAGACCCATATTTAGTTGAGGGGTTGCGTTTAGTCGAGGGGAGTTGAGGGTAGTTGAGGGGAGCAGAGTTTAGTTGAGGAGACCCATGTTTAGTTAAGGGGTAACCGCTTGTGTTAAGTAGAGGGTAGTTGAGGGAAGCCAAGTTTATTGGAGGGGATCAGAGTTTAGTTGAGGAGACCCATGTTTAGTTAAGGGTTGTGTTTAGTTGAGGGGAGTTGTGGGTGGTTGAGGGAAGCCAAGTATATTTGAGGGGAGAAGAGTTTAGTTGAGGAGACCCACGTTTAATTACTTAAGGAGTTGTGCTTAGTTGAGGGAGTCAAGGGTAGTTGAGGGAAGCCAAGTTTATTTGAGGGGAGCAGAGTTTAATTGAGGAGACCCAAGTTTAATTAAGGGGTTGTGTTTAGTTGAGGGGATTTGAGGGTAGTTGAGGGAAGTCAATTTATTTGAGGGGAGCAGAGTTTAGTTGAGGAGACCGATGTTTAGTTAAGGGGTTGTCTTTAGTTGAGGGAGTCAAGGGTAGTTGAGGGAAGCCAAGTTTATTGGAGGGGAGCAGAGTTTAGTTGAGGAGACTCATGTTTAGTTAAGGGTTGTGTTTAGTTGAGGGGAGTCGTGGGTAGTTGAGGGAAGCCAAGTATATTTGAGGGAATAAGAGTTTAGTTGAGGAGACCCAGGTTTAATTAAGGGGTTGTGTTTAGTTGAGGAGAGTCGAGAGTAGTTGAGGGAAGCCAGGTTTAATTGAGGGGAGCAGAGTTTAGTTGAGGAGACCCAAGTTTAGTTAACTTGATGCGATGTAGGTACATGTGAGGTTAGTTACCTTTTGTGACTTTCAGCAGACCAGTTTGAATAAAGGCTGAATGGGTAATTTCCTCATGCAATTTGTGTAATAGAAAATCTATAATCACAATACATATTTCACTTGGGTGTTCGTAGCTGACTTCCCCCAAAAAAGGCTTTTTCTTTTAAAAAATGACTCAATGCAATTTTGGATCAAAATTTTTTGCACATATCTTAGGATTTGAACAATGTAATTGAATCACATGGCTTTGACATTGTAACGTTCATAAAAGATAGACAGTATTATTTTATGTGACAGGTTACCATGAGGACTGGCATCTTCTGTCTGTGGCTGTTGGTGGCCCTTTGCGCCATCGCCACAACCCAAGCTAGAAGTCAACCCAGAATACGAAATTGCCTGCGGCTTCGTGGAAGAGCAAGATCAAGATGCCTTCGAATTGCATGGAGACGAGGTTACCGAGTACGTTGCTTCCGAGTGAGGACTGGCTTTCGTGTGAGAAGAGTCTGTCGAATGGTGAGAAGAAGACGGCCAGTTAGAAGGTACCGCGTGAGGTGCAGGTGGGCCCGCACACGGAGAGGCTACAGGAGAATTTGCCGTAGGGTCTATTATCGGAGAACAAGGAGACCAACTCGCAGATATAGAGTACGATGCAGGTGGGCCCGAAGGGGAAGAAGATATAGGAGAATTTGCCGAAGAGTCTATTACAGGAGAACGGCAATGTCTCGCAGATATCGGTTAAAATGCAGGGTTGTTCGCAGAGGAAGAAGTTACAGGAGAATTTGCAGAAGGGTCTATTATCGTAGAGTAATGACTCGCAGAACACTGAGAACAAGGAGGCGAAAAAGGAAGCCAACTCGCAGATATAGATTACGATGCAGGTGGGTCCGTAGGGGAAGAAGATACAGGAGAATCTGCCGTAGGGTCTATTACAGAAGAACAAAGACCAGGCGAGTTTCTCGAAGATCTGGAAGGCATTCAAACTGGATCAGAAGGTGGATAAGGAGAAAGAGGAGAGCAAGGAGGAGGAGCAGGTGGAGTAGGAGGAGGAGAAGGAGCAGGTGGAGTAGGAGAAGGAGAAGACCTAGATACAGGGTCAGGCAAAAATGCCGGTACGTCAGGTTTAGGTACAGCGGAAGGGTCAGGAAGATCTGCCGTTCCATCTATTACCGCTACTGAACCATGAGCTTCCTCATTAAATAACACCCTACTTGAAATAAAATCTGGGTAAAGTTACCAATTTGTTTGTTGTAGAATTGTTTAGCATTTGCATGTAATATCAATTATTATCATAGCAGAAAACCCAACATGTTTTCGTTGTTAGTTACTTATAAGCACGGAAAAGTCCTGCAGAATAATTGCAAACAGGGTATCACAAAGACCTGTGAAGCATCATAGCAACTGTGAAAAGATCTGTGGAGCATGACTGCAACCTTAAGTCCTATGTCTCACAGACCTGTGAAACATCATAGCAACCAGTGTTTTACAAAGACCTGTTAGAGTCATAGCAACCAGTGCCTTCACAAAGACCTGTGAAGCATCATAGCAACCAGTGTTTCACAAAGACTTGTGAGGCATCACAGCAATCTGTGTTTAACAAAGACCTGTGAAACATCATAGCAACCAGTGTTTCAAAGATATGTGAAGCATCATTGCAACCCTTGTAGCAGCCAGTGTTTTACAAAGACCTGTTAGCGTCATAGCAAGCAGTGCCTTCACATAGACCTGTGAAGCATCAAAGCAACCAGTGTTTCGAAAAGACTTGTGCAATCTGTGTTTCACAAAGACCTGCGAAACATCATAACAATTGAAATATGGTCAATAAATACTTAATTAAATATTTACTTACTATCTGTGAAGCATCATAGCAACCCTTGTTTCACAAAGACCCGCGAAACATCATAGCAACCAGTGTTTCACAAAAAGAACTGTCAGCTTCATAGCAACCAGTTTTTTACAAATAAAAGACCTGTCAGCTTCATTGCATCCAGTGCCTTCACAAAGACCTGTGAAGAATCATAGCAACCGTTTTTTTTTTTACAAAGACCTGTTCGCATCATTGCATCAAGTGCCTGTGCAAAGACCTTCCTTTTTTTTCAGCCACATGAAGAAAAGTATGAATTTAATAAGATTGGGCCAGTTTTGATCCTTGAGGGACACCATATTTGTGTGATTTGAACCAATTTAAAGCAGAGCCATCACCACCATATACATATACTTTGTCTCTCAACCTTTTCAAACGGATCAATTGCGTCAAATGCTGTGGATAAGTCTAATAGTAACTGTATTGTAACTTCACCACGGTGACATCATTCAAGGTGCAACAATGCGGCAGCACTGTACATGACTTCCTGTTTGATCAAAACATTGGCTTGGAGAAAGTATATGGGTCAAGCCACAAAGGTGCTGCTCCAAAGCTGAAAACAGTTGTCAAAAATAAATCTTGTACTTTTGATAATAAATCATGAAATGTATATTCTACGAACATGTACCTATACTGGAACCATGATGCCAAAGAGCTAGACCTTCCACTTTTTTAGGAATTGCCATTTAAATGGAAAATTGAAAAAACGTAACATTTTCACATTTTGTCACTTTTAACTTTCCAGGTGCTTAATATCTTTAAAATTAACTGCTTAGAATGAAATATAACACCACTGGGTCACCTTACAAGTGTTTTGAAAGCTCCCAATACACAGATATTTAAAATTCTATATATTCAAATTTTAAAAAACGTAACAGGACAATTACAGGTCTAAGTACTGCAGCTGTAGCAATAATGATGAGATGTCAAATATTTAGCTACTTACTACACATAGAAAGTCCATAGGTATTTTCTATGCTATTTGTGTTGGTGAAACTACCTTTATATAGCAACTATAAAGACTTTAAAATTATAGCCAGATATACAGTAACAGGACAGTAACAGGACAGTAAATAACTATGCAGTAACAGGACAGTAACAGGACAGTAACAGGACAGTAACAGGACTCTTCCAGATGTCTTGAAAACCCTGGAACTTTGAAGACTTTCATAACTTAGCCATGCAACTGTGCAAAATACATACCATAGGCCTAATGCTATTTATATCAAAGTTACATTTCTTATTTCTCCCATCAACATTGGCAATTTGGATGAAATTAATGACCAGTAACAGGACATCTGAGTAACAGGACAAGTAACAGGACATGTTTGTAACAGGACATGTAACAGGACCAGCTTGAATTAATGGTTGACTGTGAGTAGGTGCCGTAGTGGAAGTATAAATATATGATTCCAGAGTCTGTATAAAGCATATTACAGTCATGTATCACTGTTTGATTGTTGTTTGACAAGGCAGGAATCATCATTGTCCTGTTACTGTCCTGTTACTGTCCTTAGTTACACAATATCACATCAAACATTGCCAACCTCTTCAAGAGTTACTTTACAATCAAGCTGCAATCTAACAAATCTGTCAGGTACGCTTGAGTTCAAAGTTTCCAAAGTTATAGGGCAACCCTGACACCCATCAAAATTGTTAAAATGCTTTGTGACAGTTAAAAACATAACAGGACATGTCCTTGTTACCTTTAACAAACAGGACAAAAAGTAGCTGTCCTGTTACATTTTTAGCTTTTCGGGGGCGTAACATGAGAGTAACAAGGACAAAAAAGGACAAATGCCCCTTTTTCTTCATGCCCTGGCCCCAATTCTTGTCCCCCATGATTGCAAATTGGCGTATTTCTTATTCCATTGTTCCTCTGCACTCTTGTGATATAAAGACTATCCTAACAGTCTTTCAAAATATGAAAGGACAGGGGGTAGAATTTTAGCCATGTAACAGGGACATGTGAGGACATTGTCTAAAATCTACTTTTTCCCAAATTTTGCTTGAATATATCCTAAAAACTGGATTGTATCCTGTTGGCATCACTTAGGCCTGCAGATGTACACTTTTTTGGGTTAAATATTATTATAAAATAAAAAGTTATCACAATCTAATGGCGAGTAACGGAAAACAGTAAAAAATGTTACTCTGGAAGATTTACTTATATCTCATCAAATAAAAGGTTCCCAGGAGTTCACTATGCATGAAATAAAAGTTCAAGACATAGGTTATCATTTTAAACTTAAAAAATAGACATAGAAAGAATTACCTTCAGCCAGTAAAGTCATCTAATGACCATGGCATGCCACGAACGCCAAAAAACGTCATTTTTGGCCTGTTTTCATGACAAAAAAGGAGTACAGCTTCTTTATTTTTTGTGGTATTAACCTCAAATTTTCACACAATTTATTCTAATATGTATACTTTAGTATGGCATTCCTTAATATTGCCTCAATTAAATACCCTTGTAGCCAGTCACCTCCGAACTTACAGGACATGTTTTACTGCTCAAAAGCAGCACCTTTATGGCTTGACCCATATGTTTCAGAAAAAGTCAATTCATATAAAAACAAATTCGCCAGCTATAGAAAACCACTAAGAACTGTGTATGTAGTCACTATTGGCTAAACCTATGCAAAGTATAACCTTGAAATATCTGTGATTTCAATTAATTGCCTCCACTGTTTCAATGTGAATCGGCAAAAATGTCTGTGTTGACATGGCCATAGGAGAATGTGTCTTACCTTGTCTTGCAAATCAGTTTCCTCCGATTTATCCTCTTAGTTACTCTATTTAAGAGATATCCCATGCAATATAATTATAGTCCATGAACAATCCATATATGGATAAATTGATGCTCAAATGTTCAAATCATTAACGGTGTTTTAAGGGGCCTGTTACAAAATAGCAAGCTGGATTATCTTGTTTAGCATTGTTTGGCATTTACTGTTAGTTGTAATCACCTGTCTCAAACCTCGGGTCAGTACAGTGTATCAATTTAATTGTGAATTCCATGCCTGTGGTTGTGGGACCATGATTATTGTGTACTTTTGTCAATAGAGTTTCAGTACTGAAATGCTGTTTGAATGCTGGCTATCATCATCCAGGTTTCTAAGTGAGAGGTCATCGGTGTATTTTTCGATTACAGATAACAGCGCCCTCTGTGACTTTACTCAGGAAGGACAGGTTTGAAATTGGCTTGTAATTTTTCTAAATGAGATCAAGGCCATTTTTCTTCAGGAGCAGTTTTACCAGAGCATGTTTCAGTTCACTAAGAATTTCTCTTGTCTGAATGATGTATTGACTATTTTAGTTATGATGGGGAGAAAGTCATCAATGCATTCCAACAATAACCATGTAGGTATCGGGTTAAGATTCTGTACAGTGTTTCACAGGCATATCAGTGATGATTTTCTTCATGTCCATCTCCAAGAGCGATTTGAATTACAACTGAAAATTTTTGCAATCAAAACCTATTTCAATTGTTTTCTCCTATTTTATTTAGTTTTGAATGCCCTACTCCTACTAGTATAATTTTTTTGTAATTTCTTCATTTTAAAGGTGCATGGTTGAAAAAAAAATCCCAATACACTAGAGATATGATTTTTTGACTGACACTAGACTGGTGTTGGTACACAGACCTTATATGATGATCTAGGGGGGAAAATTTCAACAATTGATGCCATAATAATTTCTTCATTTTAAAGGGGCATGGTTGAAAAAAATATATCCCCATACACTAGAGATCACAGGTACTTGATTGTTTACAAAATTTCTGCACTAGACCCTGCCACTGGTGCTCACCACTACAGACACACCAAGGTTGGAAAGTCCCTGAATCATGTGAATTGACCACCCTGCTGTAATGTTGTACCAATGGGGTGCAGGGTGGGTGATTTCAAGGGAATTGCCCAGACTTTCCCACCTTCCATGTGCTGTTTAAGGCGGTCAGCATCATGCACTCCAGAGAGCAGGAAGACTTGCAAATGATTGAAATGTCTGTGCTAGAGATATATGTTGGTAAACAGACCTTATATGATGATGTAGGGGTGAAAATGTCAATAATTGATGCCATTGTATTAAGTAAATAAAGGAAGAAATCACCACTGGAACACGCTGGTCTGCAGTGCCACGATAATCTCACATACACAAGTGTCCACGAGTGTAAAAATCATTTTAGAAAGTTGACTGGACTAACCAACTATGAGTGAGGAAAGCACTGAAAGCAGTTTGCAACTCTACCAATAAGAGGACATAACCAGTACAATATTTCTCAGTAGACTGAGATGATGCAGTGCGGCCATAGTGCCTCTATTGCAGAGGAATCATGCCAAAGCTTGCTTAGAACTTACAATTGATCACGTGGAACTATTTTGCTGATGATTGGAGGAAATTCCAAACAAGCTGAGGCATGATTCTTCTACAAGAGAGGCACAATTACAGCACTGCATCACGTCGGCCTACTAAGATATTTTGTATCGGTCATTACCTATTGCTTGCAATGTGTGAGCTCATTGCTCAAATAGTCAACACTCCATTAGGATAGACCCAAAAGATATCAAACAACTCCACTAGGAGGCTCTGCTGTTTGCCCCTCGAGTGATGCCCATACTGCACCGCCACCTGTTGTAAATCTGATTATCGAAAAGGCAGAAGGTGGTCGCTTTTGACTTTAAAAGCAAATCTGGTTCTCTCAACTTCTTCTGGGTATGTTTCTTGAGTTTTGAAAATATCATTTTGAAGCTGAGTTCTACACTAATGGTGTCCGTTTCTATACCGGTTTTAGATCTAAGATGTTTCTAGATCAAGTTGTTTTAGTTTAACTTCGGTACAAAAAGCCTATGGCTTCGGTTTTCTTTAAATGTATAACGGAATTCAAATACATTTTTTTCGACTTGACTTAACAGGAAGTCACTTTTGTCCTTGCTGTTTCAATTCCAAGAATTGGATTGCAAACTTTATAATTGTTTATCACACATGAGGTGACCAGATCTTGGTTAAGGCAGGGGTGCCATTTCAGTTCCATTAATTTATGAAAAACCACTACCAAGGAGCAGAAACTTTTAGAATAACTAGCAGTGTACCCGTCTAAAGACGGGTAGAGGGTGCATTGACATTGTATTGTAAATTTACCCAATCAGGAGTTGTGTGTATATGTCAACATGATCTGTGTAATACTTGTGAAAAAAAAGTTTGAATCGTGCAAAGGCTCAATCATGCGTCCATCTGCTCTCCATTCCTCTTGTTGTCCGATAGTGTTCTTTTTTATTTTGCTTTGTAAATATTTTCCTTACTGGTTCTCAAAGTAATCTTCCATATTCTTTGTCAAAGTGTTGTCCCTGTTTGAGGCCATTAAATTTCCTTGGGGGGGGGGGGGGGCTTAGAGTTGTCCTCGGTGAGAAATTATTTATTTCAGTGTAATATAGCGGCAGTGATAATTTATTTCAAGCGCGAAGTCCCCGAAGATTCATTCCCAAATCAAGCAACACCTTTTTAAGAAAAACACCCACCAGAAATCATTTATTTGAAGACTGCCTGAAGAGAATTTATTTATTTCACCAAAAATAAACAACAAATTATTTATGTAAAAAAAAACTCCAAGCCCCCCGTTGAGATTAAACGGTGGCCCCCTTAACCCTGCAATTGTTCCCGCATATAGTGTTCATCATGTTCACCACTTCTTTCGTATATTTTTAGACCTGACTCATTGCTTTTTTTTTGTTTTTTACTTCTTTCATCCCTTCCTTCCTTCAAGCATTCATTCCTTCCTTGCTTCCTTCATTCATACATCCCCCCCCTTTCCTTAATTACTTCCCTATTCCCTTGTATAATTCCTTCTTTATTACCTCGCAAATTCCTTAATTCCTTCATCCATTCCTTCCATACTTCCTTCTACAGTGTTTTTAGGTTTTGATAGAATGATCTGACTAATAATTGTTCATGGTGATTGTTGAATTTAAACAAAATTTCTACTCCTGAAGGCCACGCGCTCCTAAAGTTTTGATGGTCCAGTGCCTAATCTGAGTGTGTTCCCCCTGTCCCAAGTAACCTTTGTACTATGTGGTGTATAAATGCAGGAAGGCTCAATCATCCATCTATGTTGTCTCCATCCCTCTTGTCCTCCCATGCATATATAATGTCTTGTCTTCAAAGCAATCACCAATATCTTCTTTGATCCATACTGTTGTCCTTCTTTACCAATCCAGGGCCATCCTGCAATTTTCCTTCCTTCATTCCTTCCTTGCTTTCCTCCTGTCTACCTTGCTTTCCTCCTGTCTACCTTGCTGTCCTCCTGTCTACCTTGCTTTCCTCCTGTCTTCCTTGCTTCTATATATTTTCTTTTGTTAATTAAGCTTTTTAAGAATAAACATATAACACTCACTGTGGCTGGCTGCTGCTGTTGCTGGTATTACGCAAAGTGGGGAGGTTGGGGGCTCAATGCTAAAAGATAGGAAACTTTTAGTTCCTAGCAAATTAAAATGGTGACATTTACAATAATTTCGAGACATTAAAAACACAGAGCAGGTATACAGGAATGGTATGGTAGAAGATTATGTATGTGAGATCAGTCATAGCTGAGATCCTGCGTGACAAAGGATGCATGGGAAGCAATTTTAGTAAGGGTTATAGAAAGAATATAGAATATAGATGAAGTGACCAACGCCGAAGAGACTTCAACACAACGAAGGGTTAGTCCTAAAGACAGGCCTGGCTGCATTTGAAGTTATCTCAAGTTTAAAATTATAATTATTAAATTTTCATTTTCTTTAAAAAAATTACATTGAAATAAAGAATATTCTGTATACATGCTTTAATATTCTTACTTTTTTGGTTAAAAATCCAAGGTGTCTTTTAACCTTTTTTAATCGTACTCAAAAATAATAGCTATACATGATATACCATAAAAAACAACTATTTTTGCAAGCCTCCCTTTGTTCAACAATATTTTCTTTTAGGCCTATTTCTTTTTCTCAGCAGTATCGGTTGTTGCAAATTTTTATTTGTCTGAATCAAATCATGGCGGTCATCCACAGAGAAAAAACTAAATACAATTAGATGGTGAAGCAATAAAAGATTACTTTTTTTCTCTTTCCCTCCCTTTTTCCTGTTGGAGTTGCAGCTAATGGAAGAGTGGAGCAAGTGAAAGTCATCCTGGGCAGAGCTGACTTGAGATGGCTTGGGCCTGGTGTTGGGTGACAGTTCATCTTCAACTGCTCATTTTGCTAACAGCAGAGGCCCAGCTTGCCGGAGCCTCGAAGTGGGCCTCAGGTGGCCCTGACCTCCTCTTTCGTGATCGTCGTCAATTACGAGGATTTAGTTCATGGAGTTGATCCGACAACAAAAACAAGAGAGGGACGAACGACACTAATGCCCTCTGCTGGCCACGACAGGCACACGCCCAGCCAAGCCAGGCAAGCACCTGGCCATTGTGCAAGGAGGGCACCCAGAGGCACACAACAGGCCCTAATGGACCAGCCTCCTCTGATCTCAAAATGCCCTCGTGTTAACCAAAACTTAGGGCCCTGGGTTTCACTAGCTGTGTGCGTGACCTTTTTGGTCATTTTAGTGGCTGCCAGTCACGGTGAAGTCAATGATATCTGTTAGTGGGACTTCAGCTTCTCACGCCACTCTGCTATCAGACCAGCCAGGCCCCTTGGTTTTAATTCCACTGGCCCCCGGCTCCCCGACAAACCACCACAACTCCCAGACCCCTCTTGCCCCTTCTGGTCCCCCAGGTTGAGCCAGTACAGATCTACCTGAGCTTACCTGGGACGTCAATTAAATGACCACAATGTCACTCTACACCTCTAAAGCCATTGTTCGAATGACATTGTTTTAACGCCATCAACAACCACTCAATCCCCAACGTCATCATGTGACGTTACAACGTCACGACGTCATAACGTCACTACTCAAGCGGAGTGGTGGAGCATGGCCACCGCAGGTCCCAGGTTACAACTGCCCTCGTGGCACAACAATGGCCATCAAGGGCATGAGACAATAAGCTGTAATAGTGTGACATTTACTTAAAGCGGTGATTCACAGGGGGGTATTGTTTGGAATCGCCTTCTGCAAATGTAACTTTCGACAAGTGACAAATTTGCCAGCCTAGTTGGCAATTCATGGCATGCATGTTGCCAGAAATGCTGTTTGTCGAGTTGTTTAGTTTCACGAAAGCTTTTTAAAATCACAATTTCGACCCAAATCGAGAGAGCATAAATTTTTGCAACGCGAATGTTGTTCAACACGATGTTCAATTGCCTTTTGTTCTGCCAACAAGCTGTCGTGAATTAGCTCCGAGCAAGAATTGTCATGAGATAAACGAAGAATTATGGAAACAGAGAAAATGAGGTGTATGCTACAAAAAGATGGGAGCTAAACATGAAGAATGCATTAGATCTTCGCGTCAAGATTATAAGGGTATATTCATTTGGGACATAAATAATTTTATTCATCCATTTAATTGATAAAATTAACCTTTATATTTGGTTTGCATTTATATTGCACCTTATACTTCTGGAATAAATTGGACTTGGGCATTAGTTTGATGCAAATTGTATGAATGCAAATGTGACCGCACAAAGTATATGTATTGGCCTGGGGCTGAGCTCCGTCTTGCAGTCCTGGTCACTCTGCGCACACTGTGAGGCGCTCGTCTTGAAATATTCATGGACTATTTTCCAGAAGCCGTTATAAAAAAAAAGAAAAAGGAAGGGCGCTAGCATTTCCTGTGACACTTAGAATGTGGTCTGTCAACAAATGGCGCCAGAAAAAAAAGACCTCAACAGAAATAGGCAGTTTGTGCAACGGAGGCCCTTACCGTCGAAAGACATGCCAGGAGGGGATAAGGCGCCTTGGCCCTCGCAGATCGGGGCTGGTCTCTGAGCTTGCATTTCATTCTGGGCTCAGCCGCACCTCCAAGACTCAGGGCTCCTCCGACACCCCAATGCTAAATGTTGTTATTGCCCCCAACGGACACCAGATATGGAATCGAGACGCCTTATAAATATAGGATACTGGGTGGAATACACATCCAGTTTAGACGGCTAATAAAAAGCTAATCTCCTTGCATAAATCCAATATTCTTCTAAGTGGCCCTCCGAACACAGACACTTGCCCTGTTCCCTGGAATCGCTTCACCTCCATGCTAGCTGAATCCACCCTCTTTGACCTGCTCCGTGCGTTTATGACGCGTCATGACCTTTTGGCGCATTGCTGTCACGTCAGTTGTCCTTCACATGTTCACAGAACTCCAAGGCAGTCCTCTTTATTATTCAAACTCTTTATTCAGACCTCTTTACTCGGGGTTAATTATACAAGAGTTCATATGGCGATTCGTGATTCTGGGACAAAGCTTGTGAAACAAGACTCCTCTCTTTATTAGTCGTTTTTGCTGGCCAGGTTGATCCTTCTTCTAATAAGCCAATTATTGATGGAGTTGCTGGATGCAATGGCTTGAAACGAAGACCTGGCTCTTGATGACTGTAGAATAGCAGATCTGTCTCTTGCCTGGCTCTTTTTATGGCCCTGTATGTTGTGGTTACGGCACCTGTCGAAGGCCTTTGACAGCGTTTAGCGGAGGGCGTGCTTCGATGCAGTGTCATCCGCAAATCAAAGAGAATCCATGATGACATGCGACCGCTGCCCTTCCGCTTTATCTTCTCTCTTTCAAGACTCTTTGCAAATATGTTTGAGTCAAAAGGCAAGTCAAAAGCTGCCAATAATTGTTCGCTTTTTAACCCCTGCAATTACCCCTGGCCATTGTCTTTCCATCTCTGTGAGGCTCCCTCTTCAGGCTCAACGAGGCTCTCAACAGCGAATCGCACTTTCAATTATTGCCCCATTATTGTCCACTCGTCTTTCAGTTTTTCCTTGATCATTTTTTTTTGCACTGGGTCCAGAGATCTGTGCAAAGCCTTAGAAATGTGCAAGTGAAGTAAGCATCTTGTTATCAGCGATCGTTACCTACTCATCTCTTCGGCAAAGGTGCTTGCCAACTTGGTGGGTCGTTTATTGTGCGGAGCTCTGGCGAATGAGATCAGATTTGGTGAGAAATATCATCAGCACCCTTTTTATCTCGGGCATATTCAAAATTTATAATTTATGTAGCTCAATGTTTTCGAGAAAGTTAATTGTTCACGAATTCAACTTGCAAGCAACGAATTATCCAAGAGTATTCAGAGACTGCTTGCAATGTGGTTCAGTCATTTATTTTGCCATGCAGTGCAATTCGGCTGATGAGCCAACCTCAAGTCTGTATGATCACTCTGATGACACATTCAAGTCCCCATGCACTGTCACTGATGGTCACTGACTGTACAACACACACAATCGGCACTCATTGCCCATGGCCCACCCATGAAAGACATGTACCTAGAAATGCACACAAAATCCATCAAGGGCCCGACACTGGTCAAATTTGCAGACCCCTCCACCCTCGGCTAATGTAATTTGGGCTGCAATTTTTCTGTCGCCCTTTTGATTTGTAGGGGTTAATGTCATAATCGGCGCCCCGCACCGAGCGAGCAAATAGCTGACTCCGACCATGACTTTATGTATATCATTTCAAGCAGGGGGATCATCTTAAGACAGCCCAGTTAATAAATGATGAGCAGTCGTAACCCAACTCCAGACTAAAGTCACCAAGAAAAAAGAGCGGGGAACGCGAGAGGGCGCTGGCGTCGCCAAGCAACGTGGCTTCAACGCGATTTGTTTCTCCTCTTCAAGTGACAGACGCAAAAAAGAGGAAAAAGGCAACACTATCGCTTCAAGAACGTATCAGCTTCAACTTGCAGGTATAAAATTGAGCAGTCAGCCTAGCTTTATTAGACAATATAAGATAAAGAAAAGGAACTTAGGCAAAAGCAATGTTCAAGGCCCACACAATAAGCAGTCCTCATTAAGAAAGCTGCAAGGTCACCTAGGGAGATGTGGCCATTGATGTTTCGTAAAAAGAACAACTTCGATTTTCAAGAATATAATGTCAGGATAACTCGACGAGACAGTCAGAAAGAGTCATGCAAGCTGCACATTGGAGACAACATTAGTTTGGTCATTAAACACCCTGCTAGGGAAAGCAAAGAAAATAGTAAATATAAGGTAAAAAGCAAGAAGGAATGGTTTCAGGCCTATACAATACATAAGAGAGTGAATTAAACACAAGATGAAATGAGATGAGGTATGTTCGATGAGGGATCATCACATTTTTGTCGGCGATGAGATTAGTTGATGAAACAAGTAATTGAAGTGAGATAAAATGAAGTTGAGGTGAGTTAAAATTGAGATGAGCGGAAGAAGCGATGAGATAAGTTTAGATTAGATGAAATTGAGGCGAGCTAAAGTTGAGGTGAGGTGAGATGGAGTTGAGGTGAGATGAGATGAAGTTGAGGTGAGATGAGATGAGATGAGATGAGATAAGATGAAGTTGAGGTGATACAGAGTTGAGGTGAGGTGAAGTTGAGGTGTGATGAGATGAGATTGAGTTTAGGTTAGATGAGATGGAGGTGAGGTGAGATGAAACAGAGTTGAGGTGATGAGATGCAGGTGAGATGACATGCAGATGAGGTGAGATGGAGTTTAGATGAGATGAGATGAGTTGTGAGATGAGATGAAGTTGGGGAAGGGTGAGATGAAGCAAGAGTTGAGGCGAGATGAGATGAAATGAAATGGAGGTGAGGCAAGATGAAGTTGGGGTGAGATGAGATGGATTTGAGGTGAGATTAGACAGAGGTGAGGTGAGATGAGATGATTTGAGGTGAGACGTTCTCCTTCCACTTCACCTCCTGGCTCCTGCATCTGATCACATCTCATCAGTCTTACCGAAGAGGTGAAATGAGGCATTAATTCATCTCTTGGAATTGATGAGTTAAAACGAGATGAGGTGAATTAAATAAGTTAAAATAAAGGAAAGATAGATTAATAATGTGAAATGAGCAAACCGGGTAGAGCCTATAGAAGTATGAGACAAACAACGAAATGGTGTTGTGAAGTTGTTGACTCAGTAAGAGTTCAAAACAAGATGAGAAAACGTGAGAGAAACCGAATACGATCACAAATAAGTCCAGGATGTCTTGGTCTTTCCATTTCTAATAGGCCAGGCGGATCTGCCTCCTGCCCGGCTTGTTATCCGTCCTAATCCCCACATCTCATCTTTCTTGTGTTACTACAACTCTGACATGAACATGTCTTGTAGTAAGAAATATGAAGTCAAATGACACCTGGCTTAATTGTCTTTCAAATTGGACCTATAGATTTCCCATAAAGCTCAGTAATTAATGAGGCCACAATTAAAAGTCACAAAATGGGCTCGGGAATTTAATGAGTTTTCGTGCTCTCCATATAATGATAAGAGACAAAAGGTTAGGGGTGTCGATGGCATTGTGTTGAAATCGAATAAGTTTGTCATTAGTAACACAAAGGAAGTCATGATCCGCTCAGGGGTCGCCATCTTTCACTTCTTAACAGGCTGCTGCTGCTGTTGATGCAGATGCATGGAGGTGATGATGGTGACGATGATGATGATTATGATGATGATTATGACGTAGTTTCATGTGATGATGATTATGGTGGTTATGAATATGATGATGATGTGATGATTATGGTGATGATGTTGACAAAGTTTATGATTATGGTGATGGTGATGATGATGGTGATGGTTGTTATGGTGATGGTGATGAATATGATGATGACGTTGGTGATTACTTTCACGATGAAAGTAACTTCCAATGAGGTCTCAGAAAGTAGTACAAAATACCAGTAGTTACAATAGCTACGACAATGGACAAAATTTATCAGCTTATATATAAGTTAGGAAGATGTAAGAAAATGTTTAGTTTACATACATGTAGTTTATATGTTTGAAGTAGCTTTTTGCTCGAACAATTTTACTTTCACTCCTCATCTTCATCCCACTAGTAATGTGCTCAAAATGGGATTTGATTTTGGATATGCATCCAAATGTATTTCGAATAGGCCTACAACTCATGTGTAGTATTGTGTACATTGTACATGCTTCGAATGACTTGAAAGGTGAGCTGTTTTGGGCACCAGCTGTCTTGTACCAAACACCCCTGTCTGATACTCCCTGACTGGGTTTACACTTTCCCTCCTGTGTATTTCCACTCACTCTTGAGGCCTATCAGGAAGTGCATCTCTGTGTATGGGATTCAAGTGTGTTTTGACATCTTCAAGAGCCAACATCTCAGGCCAAGTGCATTCAAGGGGAGGACTGTAACTGTTGCTATTGCATGCATTTAGATAGATAGATAGATAGATAGATAGATAGATAGATAGATAGATAGATAGATAGATAGATAGATAGATAGATAGATAGATAGATAGATGATTTGGTTACAGCCCACACAGCCTGATCTGTTTAGTCATGGATTCAGATTTTTATTCGATCGAAGAGGTCCAACTGCAATAGGGCAATTCGCATGCAAACTGCACAAGGGCTGAGATAACTGGAGTCAAAACTGTTGACTTTGGGCTGAGTAAAACGCGGGGCACAATGGGTCGGGATGAGCGGGTCAATGGGACGATGAATAGACCATCTGGTCGGCTGGGGAGGTCCTTGGACAGGAGATGACCTCGATTGTGGCCCAACAAGGACCTCGCCTGCTAAAGCCAATAGCCACGAGGGGGAGCCATTGTCCTTCCTTTCAGGTCAGTCTGTCTTCAGTTTCTGCCCTTTGTGTCTGTCCATTCTGAAACAATGGGATGTTTGACTTCACTCCAACCGCCATTAACCCATCCCACCACCCCCCCCCCTCCTTCAGCCTATGCTGTGATTGCATGGGATGTCCTCAATAAGCATCCCCAGGATTGGTTAACTGCTGCATGCAAGTCAATCAATGGCTCGTTTGTGGCATTATCTATCTATCTAACTATCTATCTATCTATCTATCTATCTATCTATCTATCTAGATTTCTATCTATCTAGATTTTCTATCTATCTGTCTATCTTGATAAAGATCTATCTATCTATCTATCTATCTATCTATCTATCTATCTATCTATCTATCTATCTATCTATCTATCTATCTATCTATCTATCTATCTATCTCCCACCCCGGAACTCAATTTAGTCCGAGCCCATGGGACATTAAATGGAGGCGGGTTGTATCCAGTGTTCTATGCTGGCGCAACTGAAAGACCCTGGGCATCCCTGAATTAATAGGGTATGTACCAGACTCACAGTCTTCTCATCTCATTATCATACGGCGATCGCCTGCCTCGATATAGCCCACTAAGGTGCTGCAGAGGCATAAAACACAAACAAACAAACAAACAAATCTATCTATCTATCTATCTATCTATCTATCTATCTATCTATCTATCTATCTATCTATCTATCTATCTATCTATCTATCTATCTATCTATCTATCCATCTATATTAATTAAGACAATCATTTTATCTCTCTTTCCATCTGTTCTAAAATTTATGACTGCCTAATTTTGAACTGATGGCAATATTTTATCTAGGTCTGCAATTAGGACGTGATGCCCATTATATTAATCCCATTTTATTGCCATTTAGATATGTCCAGCAGGGTGCAATCATTGTTTGGCTGGGTTGTATATCACTCCTTGTCAAATATGTTATGATCTAATCCAGGTCGCCACCTTTTATCGGAAGTGGTTAGATGGACAATAGCATGTGGGGCATTATCAGTGCTCTGTCTGATTCATATCAGTTAATAGATTGGCAAATGGCAGACTTTGGACTTGTAAAATCAAGATACCAACTTGACACAGTTTGAGTCGTTACTTTCACATTGTCAAGAGAGAATGTCAACAAGGCCTGAGTGATACAGCTATGACCAAGGACTGCCATGACTACAAGGTAAAATAAATCTAAATATATTCCCTTTTCCATGTTCAAAGTTTTCTATACTTCTTCAGACCATGTATAAATGCACAGCCGGCCAAATTTAAAACCAATTCATAATAATTTAGAATCCAAGAAAAATCACAATTTGTTGAAACCAATAATTCAATTCACCTTTTGGACTTGGTGGTGCAGACTGCACACTCATCATTACATCTGCCTCTGGCGAAAGTTGTCGTTACTATACGTGGAATAGGTACTAGGTTTTCAGTATAGACAAAAGGTCATAATACGTTTATATTGATCTCATAACAGATAAATCAATATATTCCTGGACGATAATAGGGAAACTTAACCCCTTTCATTTATTTTCCCAGATGATATCCTACAAGGTGTCTGTGTTCCTGGTCCTGTCTGGCGTCTACTTCCTCATGGTCCACGGCCCTTCCAGATGGAACGACCCTCCACCGGAAACACTGGCTACGATGGTATTCAAGGTCCTTCCAATGACGTCACTCATCTCAATGGTGATCTACACCAAACCGGAAGACGAGGAGCACCGGAAGTACAAGACAATGATCACTCTAGGACTGCTCTTCTCACTAGGGGGAGACATTGCCCTTGTTTGGAAGTCTAGTTTCTTCAAACTGGGCCTGTTGCTGTTTGCCACTGCACATGTCTTGTACACAGCCAGCTTCCAGTTCCGCCCTGCTGGTCTCTCTTCCGGTTTGTTCTCCATGATGGCTGCTTCTGTTGTGTTCATGTTCTTCCAACCTGTGATTAAAGAAAAGCTGATGCAGTGGTTGGTGGCGCTGTATGTCGGCCTCATCTTCACCATGTTCTGGAGGGCCCACGTCAGGTGGAACAAGGATCCAAGATGGGACAATCTCTGTGCTAGTTTAGGAGCCATTGTTTTCATCATTTCTGACTTTTTATTAGGATTCAACAAGTGGCATTATCAAATTCATCTGGGGTCAGTGTACGTCATGGTTTCTTATTATATCGCTCAGTTGCTAATCGCCCTTTCGGTGACTCTTTACACCCACGAATCTCCAGAGGACTTGAGGGAAAAGAAAAGAGGGTGAATTAGCCTCATTTAAAAACTTTTTTTTATCTCTTTAACAAAATAATTCACTGAACAATTTTGCTTGAATTACAACAATCTCATTGTATATGTAAACAGTAACTAAACCAGGGCTTCAGAGTCAGGTAACCATTGGACCGACTCTGACTCCCAACTCCTCTGCTTCCTAAAAAACGACTTTGACTCCAACTCCTTGGGCCTACAGAATTTCGACTCCGACTCCTGGATGCTTTTAACCGCAGTATATCCATAAAAGTTTCACGTGCTTTACTAACCCACAACTTTTTCTTGGATTGTATACATCAATAGTAGGTTAAGAAGTTATGTTTAATTGGTCCTTAATTTTCGACTCTGACTCCGACTCCACCTGAAAACCGAAGTTTGACTCAGACTCCGAGTCCACCTGAGAACTTCCGACTTCACAACTCTGACTCCGACTCCAATGCCCTGAGCTAAACAATATGTGTCCTCCCCAGGCTCTCCTCCAGACCCTTGGAAACAACTTTTATGTAAAGTGGATCTCAATTTATTATTTCATCAAATTTTAAAGTGTAGGAAATAGGAGTGAATACTTGGATGTTCACTGAAATGTCCTTACGTTTTATTTCAATGAATGAGTCTTTGTCACTCGTGTAGATCTCTCTGTGACCAATGGACTATTTCAGTGTTAAGATACAACCTGCTGTGACATCATCGAAGTCCCAAAAAGTAATCACCTGCTTTTCCTCAACTGTAAATTCCAATTATACTTTGACGATTGTGTTTTGTACTTTGATACTTTTGATATTTTTTAAACTTTTCTTAACATTTTTATGACACTGATATTTACATAAATAAAGTTTATGAGGAAAAGACTTGTTGTTTTATTTTTTATTAATTGAGTAAACCTTGTGTAGAACTCCTAGAAATGTGGTGCAAGTTATTGATACTCGAATGGTTAAGTACTGTTGCACTTGTCATTCAAACTCTGAACTGTAAGAAATTCATAATCATCAATTATCAATTGAGTAAACTTGTGACAATAGATTATCCATTGATCATCACAAAAACTTATCAATTTATCACCAAGAACTGATCTTATCTTCCTGAAAAGGCTTAAATATGTGGACATCATCTCGAAATGCTCAGTTTGATGTCCTGAAAAGTTCAAGTCTGATTATTGAACGTCTTGCCGAAACAGGTACAAACACTTTTGCATTCAAAACTTGTACAATAACTATTATACATGTGCAGGTGCTCAATTTCATGAATTCATGTAGATGTTTAAATGTATGTGTACATGTATGCATATTGATATTTTAATTCAGTTCCTCATCATGATAATGTGCATTTAATTGCCTGTATTTGTTAATGACTTTTTGATGAAATCCTGATCGGCTTCTTTCTTTTTTTTGCTTTTTTTTTCAAAAGGAGTAAAATGTGCAATAATGACTTCTGTCATAATTGGAGGCGTTTATATTTCAAGCTAGTGCATGATATGGCTACATATTTGAATTCTGTCTCACAATAGCCATACAATGCATACATAGATATGATAGTAGGGAGGGGGGTATTGTTCAAACAAATTCCTTCACAGAGAGAAGAGAGTGAAACAAGACTCCCATTAACGTCTTCATGAAGTTAGACCTGGACTTGTCTATGAGGAATGTCAGTTATAGGACAAAAGCTAGATAATCAAATTTCAAGGCTTTCTTGTGGCTATGTTATGTATGACATGACTTATGGACGATCTGGGCTAGCTTATGTCATTAATTCTCAGCAATAGAATGTGGCTGACATGGTTTTAATGGGCAGAATGGTGAATTTGGTGTAATTTACAATGCCGATAAATCATGGAGGACTCGGGCGCCGTGCATCACAATATTGCCCCAGGAAAGAGCTCGGTGAAGGGGACCTGGAGGAGTTGTGGGCAGCCAGGTAAATGTATGATAGGTCTGGTATAGGCTCAGGTGGTAAGGTGCCATTAAAGGGGGTGAATTGCAGACCACGATGATCTATGGCCAGAGAAGGGCACCTAGCACTGTTCTCCTCTATATCAGTGACCTATCAGGGCTTGCTTGACCCCACATTGGCCCTCTCAGGACCTCTAGCAGCACCTCCAGGACCTTGTGCACTATTGGTCCCCAATTTTGGTCGATAAACCAGAAGCAGGCAGAACCCTGGCACTTTTGGCCCTACTGCTAATTTTTCATTTACAGGCATGGCTGGCCAGCAGATGCCCCGGGCCAGTGTAATGACCACGTTTTACTCGCCGTGTTTCGCACCTCCATGGCCCCGTCCCTCGCTCTGTCATTTGCCCCTGATAGGCATGGCTGTAATTGCAGGTTTCTGTTTCCCTGGAATGCAACTCTGCCGCAGGTCTGCAAACATAAGAGAGCCCCCCTGCAATTTGCCTCCTGTCTTAGGCCGTCCTGCTCTCCCCCCGCCTGGCCCCCGCCAACCAGGCAATCCCTGGCTGAGTCCCTGTCCCCTCAGAGGCAGACACAGCCCCCCCTGACACCCCCCCCCTCCCCCTGCCCTGATGGAATTCCATTGTCCCCCTCCACCCAATTTGGATCCTTGTGATTATATCACCACAAGAATGCACCACCACGACACCTAGGAGACAATAAACAAAGACAGATAAGAAGAGAATGCACAACTTCTATTATTTGACACAAAACATATTCTCAAACTAATTTCCAAATAATCTCCCAACTATCTGAAATATTCCATCTTAATTATGTAGGAAGCAAAAACACGATCCATTGTTGCAAAACTTGTAAATCAGCATTCAAACATCTCGAAATGATTTATAGACTATAGAGTTTATTAAGCTCATTATATTGGGCTTTTATATTTAGTGTGTTTGGATATATAATAAGCTTTACAAGATACTAGCTTTAAACTCCTCATTTTGATCCTGCTATTTATTGTGCATCCAGGTGGTGTATACACTGTAGGCCAGACCTATTCATATGTTTATCAGAAATGAGTTGCATGCTTGAAGCAAAACCCTAATTCCAAACCCAGCTAAAATACCACTAAGCTTGTAAATTATTAAATGGAAACGTCTTCTTTTCCTTCTTTTTTCATTTTAATTCGGAAAAGTCCACCTATTTTGTTTTTGAAATGAGGCTTGGATAACAGACGTCGTTACTCAGTATGTATAAAACTGCAAACAGGAACCCTCGCAAACTGTTTACTAATGTAATGTGTTAAACCTGATTAACATCATGAACATGTCTCATTCACCTTCAGTCCTTCACTGATTTAAAATATTTGGCTCTGAAATTATTTCAATATCGCCGTGTAGATGCATATACATTTTTCTGGCTTTTGCATGAGCCAGAGCTGTTGCCTATTGGAAATTCTCAGAGTAAGCTACATTGTATAGTCCAGGGAGCCTCAGGGGAAAATGACATGCAGTTACAACACCCAATCTTGTGGCAGATCATGAAGGAAAAAATATTTTATCCTCCATCCAATAACTATACAACTGTACCCTTCAATTTTTCTCTTTTGACAGACAGCATGGTGTCATGTTGATTTGCTGAGGGTGGTTGTGGATCATCCTTGTGTTTGGCAATTCACAGTTAAAGATCACTGAACTAAACTGCAGTAATCTGTAACATCAAAGGCTGGTTACATGTATACAGGCCTAAAGTTATTGTTTGTGATTGGAAACATAGTAATCTGGTAGGCCTACATGTTATAGATTGCCACAGTTTGATATATTCATCTTTAATTGCCAAACAAAAGGATGATCCATTACCAGCCTCAACATGACGCCATGCTCTTATAGTCAATGAAGCAAATATGAAGGATACACAGTTATTGGATGGATAATAAGATGGTAGCATGCATCAGCAGCAATTTATGCAAAAGTAATCTTTCCCAAATAAATTTATAGACCACATGAGCTCCCCTCACATGTGTCATCAAAGTAAAAATGGTCCCAGCCAGACAACAGTTACCGGTACTCTCCTCACTGCACTATACCTATATTCGTAGCTCCATCCAAATATAGGACATCGGTTTTTGGAAATCACCCAAAGTGGAGCATCATATTATGGGATGCATTGGACTGGAAAGTGGGTTATGATGGTTTGCTAAGTTCCTGCCTGCTTTGTTATGAGATCTGATCTGTTCAATCATGAATCATTGTAATATACTCTAAATAATCTATGGAAATTTAATAAGGAGCCTGCAGCTCTTGACATCCATGTATAGCAACAACTTCAGGTATGAACATTTGAATAAGTATTGAGATAGCACTCACTGATATGATGCACTGTTGCTGGCATTTGTGTACTTGGTCACTGGAGTGACCATATGACAATGTATGTATGATTGCAGTGTTTGTAATTGACCAGAATGGGTTGGGGGAGGGGCTGAGGGTTGAAGTAACAATGTGCTGGTCATATTGATTTCTGACGCGTGACCTGGGAGGCAGGGAGGGTCAACCAGCTGGGCCAGTGTTTTGGGAGGACTCCATGACACTCCTTGCATTTGAATGGGCCACATGAGAAGATGGTGGCAGTTCTCAATCCTGCATTTGATATTGTGGCACCTCTGATTTGCACTCAATCCGGGAAAAACAGATACAAGCAGGGACACGGAATTCCTCCCAGAGGTCACTGATCAAACAGAGGAATATTTCTTTTCATTCTCTGATTTATATTCCACTTTGAAGGCGTGCCAAATCAGACACCTCCGCCCAACCCCATGCATTATTCCTCAAAATGATAGACTGCGTCAATATGGACCCACTGGATTGCCTTTCTTTTATTCCACTCTTCACCCTTTCACCGCCGATTCTCTGATTTATTCCCAAATTCAATAATTCATAGAAGTATCCAAATTCTGCTGACGGTGTTGATTGTGGTGTCACCGGCCAAAACGAATCAATACCTGTCAGCTAACCCTACCATTACCCTGGCACTTTTCAAATCTCCAAGTTTTACTGCGCATTTCATGAATAATTATGTAAGATGTCTGAGTCTTATATCTTTTTGATGAAACCTGTGGAACTCTTCAGGAACTTGGGAGGGGGTTGTGTATCCGTTTCATAGACTGCCAGTGTGTCTCTGAATTACAGGTTGTCTCTTCAATGTTTGTGGTGAGAAGGGCTAATTTTTCAATTCGGTGGAAGGGAGATGTTTGAAGTGGGCTTGGTGGGAAGGAGAGGCCCTGCAATGGAGAGGGGAAAGACTCAAAAGAGACTAAAAAGAGAAGGGCATTTCACAGCAGAAGGGGACACTGTCTGATACAGGTGACAGTCAGCTGACTGCATGGGGTGGAGGACTCTCGCGTGGACCTCTTCACTTCGTGCAATTGCTCCAGACACAAGGGCGTCCCAGCTCCCCAGGGGTCTCTTGAAAAACCCCATGATTTGGTCACCATGACAACTAACACATACATCTTGCCTTTTGTGGTCTGCTATTAATTGACTCGGGCCAAGAAGATCGCCACCTGAGAAGCTACCAGAGAGAAAAGCCACGATCTGTAGGAGTCCATTTTCACCTGGCCACACCAAAGGCAAACAGGAGACATCAGATCATCTTGGGCAATCAGCAGATCCACTCGAAATAGACCCACGATGGGGTGCTTGTTGGTCATTCCAATCCCACCATGCAAGCCAAAGAGATGTGAAAAGATACCCAAACAAGAAACACAGTCTTAAATGGGTGAATAAATCATCAACACACAAATGTGTCACACATCAAGTTATACCAACACCAGACCCCAGGAGAGGAAACAAAACTTCCCATAACCTTTACAAGATCGATCTGTCATACTCTTTATATGCAGAATATGAATTCATGTGCTTTTAACATTTATCAGTGGAATTTGTAAATTTGAATACAATACAATAATGTAAGATGGACAATGTACATGCACATACTTCAATTTTATATTTTATTTTGTGAGTTCGATAATAATAATAATTTGAACAGTTTAAAAACTTGGAACACAAGTCAATTCGAAAGAAGAGAAGGTAGCACAGTGTAGAGTGCATAGTCCTTCTATATGCACACATGCGCCAGTGGTGTCAGAAAGAGGAATCAACAGTGGCCTGAATGTAGTGGAATGTCTGATTATGCTATGGAGTAAGAGCAAAATCTTTTTGTTTTCTTTTTCAGAAGTTACGAAGTTGTCCGTGATGTTGAAAGGACTTCCGTTGTACCTCGGTTTGTGCCTGAACTACTTTTACCTCATCCACGGCGGAGGGAGATGGGGTGAATTTCCTAAAGAGAACTATTTCAGTGCAGTGATCAAGACTTTGCCGTGTTTGGGCTTGACGTTTCTTACGTGGAGAAATGACGTCACTAATGACTCACACAAGCGTCTTAAGAACAATGTGACGTTGGGACTATTTTTCTCGGTGCTTGGTGACGTCTGCATGGTGTGGCGATTCGACCGGGTTCTTCAAGGAATGTTCTTTTTTGCCATTGCTCACTTATTTTACGCCAGGGCCTTCCGATTTAAGCCTCTTGGTGATGCTACAACTGCTGTGACGTGTCTAGTGCCTGGCTTACTACTGTTCGTCATTATGGTGCTGCCAAATATTCCAGAGACTTCTGTCAAAGTGTGTGGCCTGTTATACTCAACCATCATCAGTATGATGTGGTGGCGCTGTGTCGTATACTTCAAGTCAACAAAAAAGACAACGATGGTACGCGCGTGTGTAGGGGCAGTCGTATTTATGACGTCAGACTTTCTCATTTGCATAGACACCTGGGTGATGCCCTTGCCCTATGCTTCTCTAATCATCATGATCACTTACTACACTGCTCAATTCCTCATTGCTTCGTCTGTCTTGGAATACAGGGCGGTAAAGAATGACTGATGCACCTTTTGAAAATATGTGTGTTATTCAGATTAAATTTTTAAAGTAGTAGTTACAATCTATTAGGCCCTACTGTGCATATTTCTTTTTTTAAATGCATCAAATTCCATATAGGTCTAGTATTTCTGCTACTCTTTTCATTGTTCTTTTTGATGACTGACTGATATGTATTGTGTCACCATCACCAGCAACAATTTGCAGTAGGCTTATGTCAGTGACTAGTTTGGGAGGATCAGTAAGGCCACACATAATTGATCTTTAGCTTCTCGGATCCTTTCAGGCACTTTTTCTAAGGTCGGTCGGTAGGACGAAAAAAAAAAAATTTTATAATGTAAAAAAAAACCAATTTTTTTTCCATCGGCAGCATATCTATTGTGCCGGCGGGTCTGCGAAGCTAAGAATCCATTATGTGTGGCCTAAATGATGGTAACAATCACAATTTTGTTGATCACACGCTTTATCGTGGTTCACACCATATATCGATGGTGCAATTTAAAGTTGAGAATGTTCCCCATGTGCCAATTTGCAACCCATGGATTCTTGTTTGTTTTCTTAAAGTTCTGTACACCAACAGCAGGACAGTTTTTATTTTGCATTTCAACACTCTTTTGTCTTTCAATTTAAAATCATCACGGCTTTGCTATTAAAAGGTTGCTTGTTTACGTTATTCATTCCTCTGAACTGATTCCCTATCCAACATTCGTAACATAGTACACTCTAAAAAATGTCGGGACAAAATTGGTTTTTTAGATTCAAAATGGTTTTTTGAAAAACCAAATTTCAATGCAAAACCAAAATGGATTTTTAAAAAAATCCATTTTGGTTGTTTGCATTGAAATTTGGTTTTTCAAAAAACCATTTTGAATCTAAAAAACCAATTTTGTCTGAAATTTTTTAGAGTGTATTAGTTGGTCACCAAGTAGAGCAGTGCCAAAAGGTCTAGGTATCCATGAATTTGATTGTGCAGCAAAAGATTATGCATATATGCAAGAAATTAATTGTTTTCCTACATTGTCAAACAAACATGTTGTTCTATTAAACATGCTTGTGCACGTGAAACATAAAGCACAGACATTTATCAGATCCATATTGTGTCTTTGCTCTTTTGGAAGTCTGGGACTGAAAGTTACTTTTACTTGCTATATTGATTTTTTAAAAATTGATAAATCACTTTGTTCTTTGTTACTTGAAATCAGTTGTTCAACCATATGTCACACTTGTATTACATACCATGTCAATATATCCAGTTTCTGTGCCATGTTTGAATTTGAGATCTTTATATTTTTAAGTGACTACAACATAAAATTGTAAACAATTGATTGGTTTACTTAAATTCCTTTTCTAAAAGTTCAGTAATACAGGATATCTTCTAATTACTTTTCTTGAGTGTATCATAATTCATAAGATCAAAAATGTATTTTATTTCTTATTGCAAGTTGAAATTTAAACTTTGTTTTGCAGTACTTTTGAATTAGGTTTCATGAAATCGTGTGTTACATTTGAAAGGTTGTAGCTTGTTGATACCAGCATATATACACCCATGGTGGTGGGATTTAAATAAACAGGAACTTTAGCCTGGGGTGCATACATTGGGGAGGGCAAAAATACGAGTCTCAGAATGAACTGGGGGGGGGGGGGTGGTATATATCTGGGGAACATGTGTGCTGCAAGTCCTGGAAAAGTGACACCCAAGTCGGCCCCTGACTCCCACCAAGCTTAACTAATTAACAAGCAGCATCTAGAAGGGATCAAACTTTGATGGGCCTAACCAGCCCCAGATCTGGAGCCCTATCAGTTGGCAGCAAAACCAAGGCCAGGGCTATTGGGTGTCCTGCCCCCATGTGACTTGCTTCAAGTTGCCTGGGCCAGAATGCCTCCCTCTGCCAATTCACTAAAAGTTTAGGGATATTCTGGTTTATATACATTTCCATGTGGTGTTATTGCTCTTGATGCTTTCTCCGATTCATTTGCTTCTCCTTAAAATTTTGAGTGGAACTGATAACTTCTAAAATGTCTCTCATTGACCTTGTCCAGCATATATGTCTGTGTGATAGAGATTGAGAGGACATCACAATTAAATTCAATAAGTATAGGCCTAGTTTTTGGAAGGAGTTTGTGAGAAGTGACTACGACGGAATAGAATATTTTGAATGTTGGACTGGGGAAGGGAAAGGGGGGGGGCGGTGGTTTCATTTTATGTTGTGGCTGGTGGAAGCTGGTTGCTATATAGGGTTGCTGAGCTGGGCCCCTGGGCAGGCCCCACACCCAGGGAAGATGTGCTGCGATAGTTGTTGGGGCCGATGCACACCTCGCCTACATATTTATGGAGAGCGGCCTCCCTTACCTTATCAAAATAAACACTAGAAACATTTTGTCGTCTCATTAACCTAACATTTACTCCGGGAAGATTCCGAGGGGTATTGTTTGTTAAACACAACACGTAAACAGCCTGCATGAGGCATATCGCCTGACAGCAGTTTTTGCCCACAGTTCCCTGTTGATGGTTTCCATCGACCCCCCTCGTTAATCTCGCCTGCCCCGTTAATCTCGCAGCCTGTGAAACCCATGAAACCAACAGCTCTTATTAAAGTGAGTTAATGCGAATTATAAGTTGAGAGGAGAATTCGCTGTGGGCATTCTAATGGGGCCCAGGAATAATGAGCAGGGAGCCGCATGATTGGCTGGCACTGGAGGGGGGAGGCAGTTCTCCTGGCAAAAGAGCTTTCCTCGTCGTTGGTTGGCGAATGGAGGCCACAGCTTCTGCCCTCGCAGGAATTCCGCCTCGGGCTTCGTCTATAAATCATTCTCCTCAAACTTCAACTCTCTAAGCTCAAGTATTAATCACCAGTATTTTGTGCGCAGGGTGCCACGGACACCAGCTATGATCGCTCTTATTGATTGTGTGTCACAGTGTGTGCATGGCCCAACATAGGGGAATGGCAGCGCAGGCAACCAACCAGCCAACCATCAACCAAACAGCCAACCAAACAACCATCAACCAACCTCATCAAGCAACCAAGCAATCAGCCAAAAAAACAGAAGTCAACCAAGCCAAATCATGGCTTGACCACAAAACTCCTAGCTTGCATATATTACAAAGATATCATGATGAAATAAAAAGTCTCCGAACCAGTTTTGAAATCATCCAATCTTTCTTTAAAAGCTTATAAACACAAGACACCACACGCAAGGAATAAATCAAGGCAGCCATTAGAGCATCGTTCAATCATTAACAGAAATTCTTCACTGTAAGAGATGTTTCCTGTCATTTTCTTGTGTTTTTGTGCTGGAAAAAACTTGAGGGCAAAATTAATTCTCTTCTGCAATCTTAAATGACCCATTGCTGGCTAATTACAGCCTCCCAATATGTCCATTTTATTGGCCTGCAATTTAGCTGTGGGAGACCTGTGGGGGACCTGGCATTGTCCTGGGGGAGAAAAGATGATGCATCGGACCCATATGGGGCCAGTCCGTCACGGGGCCGTGTTCCGCAATTTACAGCTGACAGAAGGGGGCGAAAATAGATCACTGGCGTTTGTTTTTGGTGATATGGAGATTAGTTGTCCTGTGGAGGCCCATATTTCACCCGTCCTCTGCCAGGGGAGTCTTTTAGACCTGTCTGGGACCTCCATATGAAACAGGAGAATAATTTGACCAGCTACCTATGTGGTCAGTGCCACTCCAGGCCCTCATTTGACACCGAGGTCTTTGACTTGGAGAAAGTGAGACCCAGGCCCTTGGAACAGGTTGGAAGGGCCACTGGAAGGGTGGGCCACCTTGCAATTGTGCCTCACTTGACCCTCCCAAGGTCAGATGTCCCAGACAAGGTCACTCACCGTCCTTTGTGTTACTTATAGAATCATTATCTGGATTTATCTGGATTTTTTCCTGTCTCACAATCCTCAAAATCTTGCTTTTGCATTGTTGAATTACATGTCCCCAATTCTTATCTCTTCGCATCTACATTTGCTCCAACTGATCTGTCTTTTAAATTGCCATCTGTCTTGTCGTCTCTGTGTCTGTCTGTGTCCGTCCATCTGTCTTCGGGTATTGAGTGACCACTCTGATATCCTACTGTACAATTGAGAAACTCTTTTTTGTAAAGAGAGCAAACAAATTCCATTGGCTAATATTGTAGATACCAAATTTTGAATTTGGACGACCATACACCAAAAATATGATTTCTTAACCGGTATATAATCACAGGCTCGTGAATACTCTGCAACTATATAGTGCATGAGGCTTGTGTGTCAATATTGTGCAATAGTGACTTAGACATCATATGCTTCTTCTATTATACGGTTGAACTTATCATTTTTGCGAAATAAACAATAATCTTATTGTTTGTTTGCTGTTGTTAACAGTGTTGATCCTTAGCAGGGCGCTAACATGCAAAATTGTCACTTAGATACCGGTTTTTCCAATGGTATAAGTATCTAAATACAGGCAGACCTATAGATACGAGAGCTGATATGGACCTTTGGTCCAACTGAAAACTGCACAACTCTCTGTCGGTAAGAAAAATATCAGTTTTTACAGTGTCAAGTCCAACGTCATGATTATTGTGATAATTAGCAAGTTGTCATAGTGACATATGAATCGCCCAAGTGAGACTGTGACACAAGCCAATTACCAATAAAGGTTTTTAGATGACAGACTCGACATGTGCTTGTGAATGGTTGTGGCGTAAATAATGGAAGGTGTCTGGAGTCACTGGGGAGTGTTTTCTACCCTAAATGAACCCCCCTCAGCCTCCCTACACCCAAATAATCGCCTATTGTTTATTCTGATGGATGTTAACAAGGCTCAGTGGCAACCAGGCCCAGCAAGGCCCAGCCAAGCCCCATGGGACAGGTTATATGATGCAATTTATCTTCTTGAAGCAAATGGCGTTGGAATCACGTCAGGCCTTTGTATTCAGCCACTGCTGCTGCAACTGGGGGCACCCATGCATCCCCATCCCGGCCTTTTTAGCGGCAATCTCCAAATTGTGAAAAATGGCCATCATGCCATCCATACCAACTAGAATCCCAATCCTTCAATGGCTTTCATATTTTTTTACTCTCCTTTTTGTCAAAGCCAACTATTGGTTTACAATTATTCACCAATTAAAAGTTTTCGGTGGATAATCTTTTGAACAATATCATTTTAGCCATTTTTTTTACTGTAGCTCCCTTCATGAAGGACATTTCAAGTTTAACTTATCCGATTTCACTACAAACGTTTGTTTTAACTTCAGAAATGTATATGTACAAGTTATTCACACGACTTGAAGAGCTCTTCTCGTCTGTTGTACACATTTAAAACAAAACCAAAATACATCACCAGATGTAGGGGAACGAGGGGCAAAACGGGCCGCCTAACTTCGAAGGCTCGCTGCACGAAGGTGGTATAGCATGCGAATGCCAAATAAGGTCTGATCCATGAAGAAGTACCAATACCACTTGCTCAAACACAGAAAAGTGCTTTTTTAATAGTTCCAATTCAGATTTTCCCCTATTTTCTATAATGCCACTGTATCCCGTTTTGCCCCATGCTTGGGGCAAAATGGAATTTCATATGGGGCAAAATGGGAAGAAATAAAGTTGCAAAAGTTCTGCAATAAATCAGCTGTTTTGATAACAGCCTAACTAAAAAGCATGTTGACAAACAAAAATGCATTAATTCATGTCATTGCAATGTGAGAATATTGCAGAATACTAAGAGTAAACATAGCAATAAATTATGAAATCAACATCTCAATACAGGATGCAATTATAGCTGGGAAGTGATGCTAGTAATTCTACATTCTATGTAATTATTTGACTGTTTATTTAACCATAAACATTAGGTTACAAAAGAAACAAAATTAGTTAAATTTTGTGGAGATGTGACATTTTTATGAATATTCACATAACTCTGATTATGAGTTTTCTTAATAATTTAACAATTTAAACTGGAAAGGCAGTTACATTTGTTTCAGTTTCAACAATACAGGGTTTTAGCACGAAGCCTTAATCCTCAAGTTATTACTGATGACATGGATTAGATCCACAAATCTCTTGCGATTTTTTCAAATTTTGCTTGTTATATATCCAGAAAGTGTATAAGATGTCTCAAATGTCATGGTTGAATTGACCCAATATCAAGCTTCAACCTTTTCTAGGCTGGGATCGCTTTTTTGTGCTTCCCATTTTGCCCCCTCAGGAGGACTCCATCTTGCCCCAACCATGCAGCATAGATTAATAATGACCTACTTACACATGACTAAGCACCAGACTAGATTTTTTTGCTTAATATGCAAGCTTAGTAGTCCTCTAATAACACTGACTATGAATTATTTGGCTGGGAAAGTCATTGGAGGTATTACACCATTTCCAAAATTTATGATTTTTTAAAGAAAATCGATCAAAAACTTCAAATTAACATAGCTGCATACCTGTAACGTTCTCATCAACGAAACTCTCAGGAAAAGTTGGTCATGTATCCTATTTTATTTTCCAACAGTCTAATAAACTCTAAATTATAGTCATTATTTAATGGTCTAAAGAGTTTACACAATAGCTTGATGACGACAAGTATACATAAGCTTTTCAGGGGAGAATTTTTAAATTATGTATTTGACAAGCCAACTACACTGTGCACTCAGTGTGCAGGTGTGGGACTATGCAAACTTTGCAATAAATTTGAATTTTTACTTCTATTTGCATTGAAAAAAGTGGAAATAAATATGAGTTAAAATATATTGGTTTGTGTGAATAATAATAATATGTGTGAGAGTTTCTGGTGTCAGTGCGAAATTATTGAATATTGGCCAAATATGATGTCAGCCTATTAATGCTTGATGAACAAACGGAAGTACTGAGAAAAAAATGAGCACATGCATGCAATACCAAAGTATAAATGTTTCGCGGGAAGACACGATTCAACTGTGAAATATATGAACTGTAGGAAAAAGCTTTCATTGAATTTCCCAGTTGGCCCAGCACGAAGAACACTTTTTGGGAAAGAGAAGAATTGTTAAATGTCCCGCACATACTGCATAAACATTTATAAAAGTAGCCGCAACGAGGACAGAAGAAGGATGCTGGTTGTTGTGGTCAGGGAGGGCATACTGGCTGTGAGAAAGTACCACCCGCTACGAAATGCTAGCTATATGTTTGAGGCGTGATCAACAAGTCTTGCGCCATCTGATTTTGATGTTAGGAAGATCGATGTAGCTGCAAGAGTTTGCTGAGGCAGGGATGAGGAAAGGATGAAGGAGCAAGGGGATGTATGTTCAGCAAGACATGGGCTGGTCATGCTCAAGAGGCGGGCCTATGTATGTATGATAGGGCACTCAAAAAAGTTTGGTAAGTTTTGGCAATGCATTGTGATCAGGAAGGTATCTGTGACAAGTCGTAGAATGGGCAACTGTCCAGATTGGTCCAACTGCTTAGTGTTTATATCAAACTATAAGAACTTCTTAAATTTATCAATACAATTGTGTAGCATTGTACACAAATCGTGTGAATCTGACCACCTATCTACTAGTATCTAGGCAAACTTGAAAGAGAAAGCTCCAGGTTAAATATTTACACTCGGCAACTGCTGGGCATGTATGTATTGGTCGATCCTCTCTCAGCAGGAGAAGTGTTGGGATTCGCGCTGCAACTGATCTCAAGGAGTCCGGGGATTGTTATGGCGAGGTTTGGTGGCGGGGCAGGGTGTGCACAACAGCAAGAGGTGGGAGAAGGAAGGGAGGGGGGTTAGAGGTATACATGTATCCCATTGGTCATCCAACCAGTTGCAACTATCACTTTGAAACAATTGGTTGTTTTTGCAGCCTTGGTTTTTAAAGAATCTGTAGACAGACATCACAAATGTAATATAGGCCTGTACAAGAGCCTAGTACTGATAGTTTTGAAATTTAAGAAACTTGTAACGTAACTGACACGACAAAAATATGTATGAAAAATGGTAATACTGTGCACCATACAAGACAATGATATACATTTAAGAGCAAATTTCTGGTAAAAGGCCCAAGCACTGAAGCAAGGACTGAAGCAAGCGCTGGGCAATTGGAGAAAAGCATGAGAAAGCATTGAGCCAGGTGAGCCTCCTGAGAGATGATCAGATTGTTATGCTTAACAATGGAGCTCATGAGATTCCACCTGAGATAAGCTCAGGATAGCTCTTGGCGGGGTATATCGGTTGCCCCATCAGGTCATCATTCTACCCCACAGGTAGCTAGGGTTACTGAACACCTGCAAGTACGCCCCGATGAAGATAGGCCCCCGAAGAACTCTATAAACTGGCCACAGATTATGATAGATAAGAAGAGATAGGGAAAAGACAAGAGAGGCATTGTGAGGAACAAGATAGGCATTAGTGATATTAGTGATAGGCATTAGTGATGAGGCAGAAGTGACACCGACACCAGCCATAGACCCATCTCTCACTCCCAACACGATTCGTATAAAGATAGAAAAGCTGATAACGTGGTATTCTTCCCCTGGACAGATTGTCTTGTGAGCCATTGAAATACAGCCATCTACGATATCCCTCAAGAAATGCAGTCAAGCAACAGAATGCCAGATATGGCCAGATCCAGTCTTGCTTGGCTGTCATTTGGAGGCTTGGACAAAATTGTCAAATATCTCACCCCCCCCCCCCTCTGACTATATAGGTATCCTCCAGTCCAAGTTTAAGCAAAGTGAGGAAACAGTATACCCGCAAAGACTAACACCTAAAACAGAAAATAGTGATATATTACACGGCCTGCAACCTCTCAGTGTAATTCTAAACTTTTTGTGAAAATGCAAAACTAAATTGTGTCTCTCACGGTGACTAAACAATGCAGAGATGAGCCTCGCAGTGGAAGAGAATACGGCCCAGTGTAAACCATAGGAGATCCATGCATGAAAAAGTAGCTCATAATGATCTGAAGCAGTTGCTCACTTCTTGGCCATTCTTTGACTTGTTTGGTTTTATCACAGCTTTTGGCCTGGCTCGAATTCCTGCCTGACATCAACTCCTGCAGAATAATCTTCTTCTGTTGTCTTCAAATGCCTTGTGTGACTTGTCCCTACAATGGCGTCTCCCTGCCTGTCAACTTGTGTCAAGCTGCATGAAAAATCAGGAGGGAAATTTTCAGGCCATCACTATTATGCGTTTTGGCAAATTATCCAAATTGAGTGGCCCAACTCTTTGGCTTTCCCTGCCACGCTGCCTTCTCACTTACACTTTGCCAGCCTATCTTGTGATTTATGACATTTTTCAGCATTTTTCCAGCTCTTCATTCCTTGCAAATTGTTCACCTCCTTCAAAAGATTCTTTGTGTTTATCAGGTGAAAAAATGACATAACTTGTTGGCATCCTTCGCTGGCTGATAGAGGGCGCTAAAAACATTGATACAACATCCTCAGCTTGGTGTCAATGGAAACAGAGACAGGTGAAAAACAGCTATGTTGACTTAAGGTGACTTCGCTATCTGGAAACATATCATTCCAAGATAACTACAAAAGAAACATTTATTTACCCAGGAAGATATTAATCATCCTCCCAGAGTTGACTTCTTACTTTCATTTTGAATTTAAAATTTTGGAATGGCATTCAGTGATGCCTGCTTAGTTCTGAATCTTAATATTTTTTTTATATCTCGCATCACTTTTTCTTAATTCAGAATTTCTTTCTTCAAATCAACATCATTCTGACTGCCAAGTATGTACACGCCATCTATATACATGTAGGCCTATAGGCCTTTATAGGGCATTTTTGATTTGACCAAACTCGAGCTGGTGTCAATCAAGAACTTATGCAAGAAAACATCCTAAAAATAATATATGTAATTGGTTCCACAAGTCTATTGGAATATTGGTAAAAAATGTTCAGTATTCAATTTCACTAATCTGATTTTACATTTTCACAAAAAAATACAATAAAAGTTAGCATCTCAAATTAGTATACTTCTTTGTTGTTTTGATGAGTATCTCCAATACATGCAGCTGGGATTGCTTACATATCTCACGATTTTATTTTCCAGAAGTCTGAAGAAACTGAAGTTGAAAAAAAAAGTTTTAAGAAACATGTCAATCTGCAAGTAATGCAGTAAAGTTGAGCAAATCGTTGGTGATTATTTGAGCAGCGACAAAGAACTTTTCCTTGAACAAACGAAAGTGAGAAGAGAACAGAAAGAAGCAGAAAAGGGCAAGGACTGGCAAGCAGGGAGGTGGCAAGTGGGATTGGGTGCAGATGGTCATCCCATTTCAATTCCCAGCAAAGAAAGCGCTAAGTGCTGATACATATGGCATTGTGAAAACTGGTGAAATTAAGAAGAGAGAAAGTAAATGGGCGCTTGGGATTTCTCTGAGATCAGAAGGCAGGTGGGGTGTTTTTATGAAACCAACACCAAGCCCAGTGTTCTGTTAGGCAGTCTTTGAGAGCTCTCCAAGCAGTGGCAAGCACTGTATTATGTGGATTTACGTGATACAATGAGATTTGCTTAATAAAAGGTGTAGGTTTCCTGCGTGGCACCCTCTGCTTCTTGAAACGCACTCCTTCTTCTGGGGGACAACTCACGTGGCGCGAAGTGCGAGACCGAGCTGCGTGATTATCTTTCTCACTGGCGTCATGGCAACCGACACAGCAACCGGCAGCTTCACACCAATCCACTCCAAATTGATAATCCAATCCTAAGAAAACAAGATCAAAGTTTCCAGCTTTATGGACTTTGAAAGTTTCCCGGTGTACGAAATGAAAGCGAAGTTGTTCTAAGTAGAAACACGGGGGGTGTCGGGTAGCAAGCAAAACACTAGGGCAGGGGGAGAAGGGGGAGGGGAGGAGGGGGCCCATGGCCTGCCCGGTGGATTCGTGGGGCTGTTAGGGGTTTGGGAGCTTGGGGCTTTTTGGGGCTGGGCTCACTTTTCTTTCCTGAAATCACTACATGTTTATCTAATCGTCGTAATGCCCAGCCCAGACACCTCGGTATGTTTTAATCAGCTACAAGGGGCAAAGTGTTGATTTTTGCAAAAGCCGCCGTCTTCCCTTGCCTGACTTTTAACCCGGACCAGCTCGCTTTACAGAAACATTTCAATCGGGGAGTGGGCCCAGGGCACATCTTGCCAATTATATCTTGTATGAGTCATGAAAAAATCTCTTAGAATAACCTAATTTGTTGTTCTTAGCCCTTCCACTTGTGGATGTTTCTCCCCTAAGTTTATCGGCGGTTGCTTTGAGGATGCCCTCCGGCAACTAGTTACAGCCTCTTGCAGATTATGATGAAAGAAAAATGTTGCTGCTTGTTGCCTCACCCTAGCTGGGGATGGAGCCAGAAATTAAACACCAAGATCAGAAGCTGGGCATCCAAAGAAAAGCTGAATATTCATATATTTTATAGTGGTTTGTTTTCTAAACAGCCCCCCCCCCTCCAAATAGGCATAAACCTATATTTGAATACAAGGTCCAAAAGTTGAGAGATTTGTCCAGCATCGATATGTCTCGTTTCTTGTTCGTCTTTCTTTTTTACTTCAAGCTGACCACAGTACTGCAGACCGTTTTTATTCCATTCAAACAAATTCATTCTATCAAATTTCATATAAAGTAAATTGAAAACACTTCTATCATGTTCCATTCTGGGTAAATATGCACGTTCCACTTGTGAAAGGCAAGTCGCCATACATGTATAACATTTAGAAAGATGCATGTTTTGGCCTTTCTGTTCAACTTGAAAATCATGGAGATCCAAGAGATGTTTAGTTGTGAAAATATTTGTGCATTCATACTATATCTATATTGTCGCTGAAGAAATCAAATATTTTGCACTTGTTGTGGTCTTTTAGAACCATGCATTTTGCAAAAATTACGTGTAGGCATATTGGAGTAAAGATATTTGCACTGCCAAGCATGTTCATTTTGACACGATTGATTTCCATGCATGTATGAAAATGAAAAATAAATGTTAAATATAGATTTATAGGCCTATCCAATAGTATCCATGTTGATTTTGGTGTGCTGCTGCCTTGCTGAAAAATGCATTGGCCTTGTGTCACTTTATTAGTTGTATACAACTACGGGTATGCATAGGACCACTGTCGATAGTCTGATAGTATGTTGATTATGCAACGATGAATTATAAATAAACTAGTCAGAATGAGACGTCCAGGCACCAAATGTATTTAGTGTGATTGGAGTTGAAATGAGTGAAAGAGTTCCCATCAGCCTGCATCAGCCTGGCAGCTTTCATTGTGGGGCAAATGCAATGAAGGGAGCTCAGCAAACACACTAATACTAATCCAACTGACTTCTGCTCTGTTTGTCCATTTAGCACGATTTAAAATGGAGTTAAATTTTCAGCAGGGGGATTTCAGGGGCCAGGGGCACAAAGGGGAGCCATCGGGGGGCCAGTCCCTTTGTGCTCTGGGGGAGGGAGAGAGAGGGGAGCAATGGGCCTGGCTCTATTTTGCACAGACCTGTTCGTTTTTGCTGATACCCAATCCGATGGCCAACAGACTCCACAAATGCTGGCCAGTATGTCCCACAAGAAAGCCATTTACTGCAAACACATTAGCGGACATTGGATATGGCTGTTTCCTATATTAAGGCCTGCACTGCTCGGAGCAACACTCGCCCTGGACAAACCCCTCAACAAAAGGTTTTTGGAGACCAGGGCAGCCCCAGGAACGGGCAGGAAGCAAATGGGCATCTGTCAGTGCTTGCAAGAGAGAGGGGAAAAGCAAGAATGGTCTCAACTGCCGCCTCATTGCACCACTGGGCAAATATTGGTGTTGCTAATTCAATATAACGGCCTTGTTCACACACCTCAGACCGCAACCAGTGTAAACCACAGCCACTTCACAAGAGCCAATCACTTCCAATCACTTCCAATCACTCCAAGAGCCACCCAATTACTCCCCCCTCCTCACAGAAACATCTCTCAGTGACTGTCAATTCTTCTCATTTCTGTTAGTGAACTTACTCAGCTTAGTATGTAAAGTTATGGTCATTGCCAAATTTGGAATGTCACCGCTTCTTGAATTATTTATTAATTGTCAAAAATTGTCGAAACATTTCAAATGTTCACTCTCCAAGAGGTGACTGCATTGTTGCAGAGTTCCCCCGTTGCCTAATTGGTAAGTGCGCTTGTCAACTGGCTTTGAGGGCGTGGGACCGCCGTGGGTTCAAATCTCACCCCGGGAACTGACCTTAGTCCGAGCCCATGGGACATTCAATGGAGACAGGTTGTATCCAGTATTCTATGCTTGGGCAACTGAAAGACCCTGGGCATCCCTGAATTAATAGGGTATGTGCCAGACTCACAGTCTTCTCATCTCATCATCATACGGCGATCGCCTGCCTCGATATAGCCCACTAAGGTGCTGCAGAGGCGTAAAACACAAACAAACAAACATTGTTGCAGAATGAAATTTCACTTCAAATATTTCACAGTGTTGTTATGAATATAACTTAATCAACACTGCCTTGGAATAAATATAGTCAATCAATAACTAGATCTGTTAACTCGGTCTCCTGTATGTCGTTAATCGATGATGACTGCTAACTACCTAGGAGATTCTTCATTTCTTTCAGGCTTATTTTATTTTTCATGGAAGAATTTGTATTTCTAATCTGTGTCATTCATGATGACTGACCAAAAATAAATATTTATGGCATTTACGTAGGCCCATGCTATGTTTTTATTACAGCTTGAAGTACTCACTTCCCTATCAGCTTGTATGGCGTATTGTATGCTTCATTTGGAAGTGATAATTTTACTGACATATTTTCTCTCAAGCACTGACAATGCAACCAATGCCCATGCCCAAAGCACCAACCTTTTTTTATCTCAAGTGTGGCCACCCTACTCACTAACATGCCTTTGTCAATATCACTGACCAAATATCCTGACTCTACAAAACTATGCCCTTCGTTGCAAGCACTGACTGCCCAATTAGTTGATTTGGCATGACACGTCAGTCACTTTGCCAAATGTTTTGCTGAAGATATCTGAAACATGTATACCAGTCAATGGGCCAATATGCTATAAGACAGGGTAAGAGCATTGAACAGTGGTGAATTTATTTATCAAATGGACCATTCCCCAAAATAAAGATTCATACTTTTCACAAACAAATTCACTGCTGCTGGTACATATTTACATGGACAGCTGATTTCATACAATTTTATTGGTAAGTTTCTGACACAAAAACTATTATCTATACTTCAAAAATCGTCCTGCATGACATACAATTCTATTGGTATTTTTTGACACAAAAACCATTATCTACACTTCAAAAATCATCCTGCATGACATGCAATTCTATTGGTAAGTTTTTGACACAAAAACTATTATCTACATTTCGAAAATTGTCCTGCATGACATGCAATTCTATTGGCAAGTTTTTGACACAAAATCCGTTATCTACACATCAAAAATTTTCCTGCATGACATGCAATTCTATTGGTAAGTTTTTGACGCAAAAACTATTATCTTATTATCTACACTTCAAAAATCATCCTGCATGACATACAATTTTATTGGTAAGTTTCTGACACAAAAACTATTATCTATACTTCAAAAATCATCCTGCATGACATACAATTCTATTGGTATTTTTTGACACAAAAACTATTATCTACACTTCAAAAATCATCCTGCATGACATGCAATTCTATTGGTAAGTTTTTGACACAAAAACTATTATCTACACTTCAAAAATTGTCCTGCATGACATACAATTCTATTGGTAAGTTTTATACATAAAAACCAATATCGACACTTCAAAAATCGTCCTGCATGACATACAATTCTATTGGTAAGTTTTTGACACAAAATATATTATCTATACTTCAAAAATCATCCTGCATGACATACAATTTTATTGGTATTTTTTGACACAAAAACCATTATCTATACTTCAAAAATCATCCTGCATGACATACAATTCTATTGGTATTTTTTGACACAAAAACTATTATCTACACTTCAAAAATCGTCCTGCATGACATACAATTCTATTGGTAAGTTTTTGACACAAAAACTATTATCTATACTTCAAAAATCGTCCTGCATGACATACAATTCTATTGGTAAGTTTTTGACACAAAAACTATTATCTACACTTCAAAAATCGTCCTGCATGACATACAATTCTATTGGTAAGTTTTTGACACAAAAACTATTATCTACACTTCAAAAATTGTCCTGCATGACATACAATTCTATTGGTAAGTTTTTGACACAAAAACCATTATCTACACTTCAAAAATCATCCTGCATGACATACAATTTTATTGGTAAGTTTCTGACGCAAAAACTATTATCTATACTTCAAAAATCATCCTGCATGACATACAATTTTATTGGTATTGTTTGACACAAAAACCATTATCTACACTTCAAAAATCATCCTGCATGACATACAATTCTATTGGTATTTTTTGACAAAAAAACCATTATCTACACTTCAAAAATCATCCTGCATGACATGCAATTCTATTGGTAAGTTTTTGACACAAAAACCATTATCTACACTTCAAAAATTGTCCTGCATGACATACAATTCTATTGGTAAGTTTTTGACACAAAAACCATTATGGAAACTTCAAAAATCGTCCTGCATGACATACAATTCTATTGGTAAGTTTTTGACACAAAAACTATTATCTATACTTCAAAAATCATCCTGCATGACATACAATTCTATTGGTATTTTTTGACACAAAAACTATTATCTACACTTCAAAAATCATCCTGCATGACATGCAATTCTATTGGTAAGTTTTTGACACAAAAACCATTATCTACACTTCAAAAATTGTCCTGCATGACATACAATTCTATTGGTAAGTTTTATACATAAAAACCAATATCGACACTTCAAAAATCGTCCTGCATGACATACAATTCTATTGGTAAGTTTTTGACACAAAATATATTATCTATACTTCAAAAATCATCCTGCATGACATACAATTTTATTGGTAAGTTTTTGACACAAAAACGATTATCTATACTTCAAAAATCATCCTGCATGACATACAATTCTATTGGTATTTTTTGACACAAAAACTATTATCTACACTTCAAAAATCGTCCTGCATGACATACAATTCTATTGGTAAGTTTTTGACACAAAAACTATTATCTATACTTCAAAAATCGTCCTGCATGACATACAATTCTATTGGTAAGTTTTTGACACAAAAACTATTATCTGCACTTCAAAAATCGTCCTGCATGACATACAATTCTATTGGTAAGTTTTTGACACAAAAACTATTATCTACACTTCAAAAATTGTCCTGCATGACATACAATTCTATTGGTAAGTTTTTGACACAAAAACCATTATCTACACTTCAAAAATCATCCTGCATGACATACAATTTTATTGGTAAGTTTCTGACGCAAAAACTATTATCTATACTTCAAAAATCATCCTGCATGACATACAATTTTATTGGTATTGTTTGACACAAAAACCATTATCTACACTTCAAAAATCATCCTGCATGACATACAATTCTATTGGTAAGTTTTTGACACAAAAACTATTATCTACACTTCAAAAATCATCCTGCATGACATGCAATTCTATTGGTAAGTTTTTGACACAAAAACTATTATCTACACTTCAAAAATCGTCCTGCATGACATACAATTCTATTGGTAAGTTTTTGACACAAAAACTATTATGGAAACTTCAAAAATCGTCCTGCATGACATACAATTCTATTGGTAAGTTTTTGACACAAAAACTATTATCTATACTTCAAAAATCGTCCTGCGTGACATACAATTCTATTGGTACGTTTTTGACACAAAAACTATTATCTACACTTCAAAAATCGTCCTGCATGACATACAATTCTATTGGTAAGTTTTTGACACAAAAGCTATTATCTACACTTTAAAATTTGTCCTGCATGACATACAATTCTATTGGTAAGTTTTTGACACAAAAACTATTATCTACACTTCAAAAATCATCCTGCACTACATACAATTTTATTGGTAAGTTTTTGACACAAAAACCATTATTTATACTTCAAAAATCGTCCTGTATGACAAACAATTTTATTGGTAATTTTTTACAATAAAATCTATTATCTATACTTCAAAAATCGTCCTGCATGACATACAATTTTATTGGTAAGTTTTTGACACAAAAACCATTATCTACACTTCAAAATTCGTCCTGCATGACATAAAATTCTATTAGAAAGTTTCTGACGCAAAAACTATTATCTTCACTCCAAAAATTGTCCTGCATGACATACAATTCTATTGGTAAGTTTTTGACACAAAAACTATTATCTACACTTCAAAAATCATCCTGCATTACATACAATTTTATTGGTAAGTTTTTGACACAAAAACTATTATCTACACTTCAAAAATCGTCCTGCATGACATACAATTCTATTGGTAAGTTTTTGACACAAAAACTATTATCTACATAAATCTGCCTCAATGCAATACTATTCTTTTGGCAAGTTCTTGACACAAAAACTCTTATCCTTTCTTTGAAAATTTGCCACAGATTTCTTTGACACAGAAAATATTTTCGATATTTAAAAAATCTGCCTGAAATACAATCTACTGGCACATTCTTATAATAATATATAATAATATGGATTTATATAGCACTAATTTCAGTAAACTGCTCATCAGCACTTTTTGACAAAAAGACTTTTTTCTATACTTTAAAAATCTGCCTGCATGCAATACAATTCTATTGATTAGTGTAAAAATCTGGCACATTCTTGACACAAAAACTATTATCCATACCTAAAAATCTGCCTGCATGCAATACAATTCTACTGGCAATTTCTTGACACAAAAACTATTTTCTATACTTTAAAAATCTGCCTCAATGCAATACTATTCTGTTTCAAGACATTGACGCAAAAACTTTTATCCATTCTTTAGAAATCAGCCTCAATGCAATATTATTCTGTTCGCAAGTTCTGACACCAAAAAAAAAATCTGCTTACATGCAATACAATTCTGTTGGCAAGTTCTTGACACAATTTTCGTTGCCTGGAGCTGAAGCTGAAAGGAATGCATCAAGGTTCTTCTAGCTTTTATCTATGGATTCTCTTTTTAAATTAAACCAGACACCCCCCCCCCCCCACTATACTATTATACATTGTATGTAATCACTATACATGACTCTTTGTTTTCTTTCTTTCTTTTTTAGATATGTTTCAAGAATCAAAACTGAGTTGGAAGGGACTTTGTACTAAATTTGCTGATATGCCTGTTAAGCTGAAGATGTCAAAATTTCTGACCAGTTCACACCCAAAGTTCTAGCAATTCCCAAATCACCGATCTGCTGTTACCAAAAGTACTGACGAAGTCTTCACACTGAAGAAGTCTCAGACAGTCAACTATGTCAACAAAATTAACACTCCAAAAAAAATTCATGCTTTCAATTGTAACATTAACCATTAAATGGTTATTTTTTTCCCTGGCGGTTCTACAACATCATTCATAATCACATATATGTCACTGTGAATATGTAATTTGCAGAAACTTAAAAAAAAAATATATCAGACACAGATTCTGAGAATTTGTGTTCAGAAAATGCCAAAAAAACTTGCAGACTGAAAAGTCTCTAAATCAGCCATTAATTAAAGTTCTAACAAGACTGGGTTAACCGATCTAGTAATTGAGTGACTGTATTTATTCCAACAAAGTGTTAATTAAGTTACTATTACCAACACCGTAAAATATTTAAAGTGAAATTTCAATCTTCAGCTTCCATTCAAAGAAAGGAGTTGCAAGACTAAATAGCTCAACTGAAATGTTTTACAGCCTTCAAAACCTTCAGACATAGTATATATATGCATCGTGATTCTAAAAAAGGATAACCATTCTGTTTGTGAAGATGGAGGTGGGATACTTTCTTTATACTATTTTCAATCGGCCATCTTAAGATTGCATTTTATGTTGACACAGTGCCCATTTGTTTCCTACATGAATATGACGCATTACTGACCTTTTTGCAAATTTTGCTTACTTGAAAAAATATACATAGATCTATATGCATGCTAGAAAATAGTTAATTCAAGTGAATAACTGTCATTTCAAAGAAACAGATTCATTAATAAAATCATAACAATTTCTATGAACTCAGCATTAAGTCCAAGGAAGTACTTATATGGTCACTGGCGACTATCAGAGCCAATGCAGTCAGTACTTTGGGCAGCAGTCAGTACTTTGGGCAGCAGTCAGTACTTTGGGCAGCAGTCAGGACTTGGGCAGAAGCATCGATGCATGCTTTGGGAATCGACAAATCTTGTTGGAAGACCCATGTATATATTCCATCAAGGGTATTTCACTTTCTATGTATATAATGGTCTTCCATATGGTGCAGTTCTACTACTGAATTAGACCGAAAAATGCTGGCGTGTCTCAAGCAGCCGCGTTTTGAGTCAGCCTTTGTCGGACTACTACTGAATAGTACTGATATATGAACAACTTCCTTCTCAACTGAAGTTTTAGTTCAAAATTGACTTCTGCATAATTTCTCTCAATTTCCTTAAAATTTTGCATATGCAGTGCACACAGGAATGCCCTCCTGATTAAGCCAGTCTGACAGGAGGAGGGTCCATCCTAGGCAGGCATTTGGGGCCAGAGGGATGCGTGCCTGACGGATGTCAGCTTCTGAAGCAACATCAACTGACTTGTTCACTTCTGTGAAACTCAATCGCCTCAAATCTCCTGCGAAAATATCTCACGAATCAAGCGGTTCAACCGATAGTCTTGGGGGACTGACAGGGCCCGGCAAATGAGGTTTGGGTTTCCAAGAGAAACAGACTTTGATTGGCCACGGCCCCTTGCTCCTGATGCATATCAACAGTGCATGACTGAGCCACAGTCCTGTGCATGCATGCAGCCTGGCCCTTGATAAAATGTAAATAAAATGGATTAACTGAGAAAGCAAAGATAAAAGCCCGAATTAGAGTGATTCTGAAGGAAGAAAGAACTCCCAACAGCCTCAAGAATGACAGTGATTGGACGCTCAGCTGCTGCTTGGGGGGGGGGGGGGTGGTGTATGCTATGCAACAGATAGAGGCAACAGAGATGCCCCCGCAAGATGCCTTAGCAGGATGGTGTTACGTAAGTGACCACCCCGACGTTTCCCAGGACGTAGGACGCAACGTAATGCGCTGAGGATGGGGCTGAGATGGGCTGAGAGGGGCTCACTGGGTATCATAGGCCCTTGAGTCTGCAACAAACGGGCCAGGTGTTTGTTTGTTCAACAGAATTGAGAATATATATAGGGGCCTAGGGGTGACCCTGCTGTACGCCATCTCCACAACAAGACATAACTTCATTCTTGCCCGGGTGCCGCTGTCCCCCAAAAATGCTCATCATGCGGGCAAAAAGGCCAACAAAACGGTTTGTTTATGCGCCAGAAATTGAGTGGCAAAGGAGGAGGCCCTTTGTTTATTTGGTTAAGTTTTGTGTATAGTCTTACGGGGGCAGCTTGAGACACGGCTGATCTGGCTTGTTTGTTGTAAGCCTCCTGGCTGAGCTGGATGCAGTGGGCCTTTGTTGTGGGGACATATGTTTCTCGCCAGGCCAATTCCTCCTAGCATGTGTTTCGTGGCTTTAGGGCCTTTTTTCCGAGGGCCACCCGTCCTCCCCGCATCCCCGACATGCCCCGCATTGCCCTTGCCTCTGATCTGACGCAGCGCATACCTGTGAGGTGCAACTCGCTACCTATGTGGGCTGCAGGCTGGAGGGTGCTGCAGAACAATGCCTTTGTAATAACTAATTCACTCTTTTGATTGTTACAATTGATAATATGAAGCTGGCAGTGTCAGTGATTCGAGAAGCTTCAATGTTTTATCAAAATATCTCTGTAATGCAGGAGGGGAGGTGTGGTGGGACAGTTTTGGCTAAAATGTAAAAATCCCTTTTCCTACTCATTGTCAAACTCTAATGTCAGATCATGGAAGTGTATTGTTCATTTCACTAACACAGCTCAGGATCTAAGTTTGTTGCATGATTTACAGGAAAGTTAAAGGCAATCATGCTCCAAATATAATATTTTGTTATGTTCAAGTAAGATCGATAAGAATGCCATTCACCTGCATCCAAATTCCCATAACCGATGCATGCATGCGTGTAGCCACATTTCCGGTGTGGTATCTTTGTCAATGATCACCTACATTGGGTATTTTGGGCGTTTTGCTCCTCCGCTATGCTAAGTATGTGATAAACCCACCTCTATTGGAATTTGTCACAATTCTGTCTTAATCTTTAGGTGGAGAAAGTAACAGATTTGACTGAATAATATTACAATCAGAGTATATTATCTCAATAACCTTATCAATGACATGTATTCAGGTGACAGGTCTCGGCTTGCCCGGAGACAGTAATATTAAACTGCTTGGTTTTGTTGAAATTCACTCCAACACGATCGTTGTACAACTTCTACAGTGTTCCAGCAGTGGGTGGCCAACCTGTGTTTTTTGGTCTCTTTTTTTCAAAAGCCTGATACAATGTGTCGTTTGCTTAGAATATCCAAACTGAAAGTTTCATTTTTAAAACTGTAGCAACATTAAATGTGAGAAAGCACACTTTTATAGACAAAATCAACACATGAACCAACAAATCAATTTTCTAGCAGCATTTATCAAGTTTATAATGCCAGAAGTCCTGCATCTCTTTATGTCAAGGCACTCAGAACCAAACATACAAAGCAGGATCATTTTATGTTATTTAGTAATATTAACTGTGTCTAAAACAATTGAATAATGAAAGTGAAAACGTATACATGTATATTTGTTACATGCACAGGCATGGATTAAGTTGCGTTCCATTCTTGTTGATCATATCCTCAGCAAAGAAATTTTGATACGACAAATGCAGTTTTCAAAGAGAGTCGTGAGCGCATATGTGATAATTGTGATATACTGTTTTGTCAATTGTAACAATCAAAAGAGTGAATTAGTTATTATAAAGGCATTGTTCTGCAGCACCCTCCAGCCTGCAGCCCACATAGGTAGCGAGTTGCACCTCACAGGTATGCGCTGCGTCAGATCAGAGGCAAGGGCAATGCGGGGCATGTTGGGGATTGGGGAGGACGGGTGCCACTTGGAAAAAAGGCCCTGCATAGTCCATGACACTACAAAGTTGCTGCACATCTCTCATGAGAATTAGCCTTAAAGTTTCGCCATCTTGGTAAATTGGGTATACCATATAGGCCCATTCAGTTAATTATCATGGAGCTCTGGCTCTTTAAACATTTGAAAACCTGACTTCTTTACTTCCAAAATCCAAACCATGTGTTGTTCTGACATTATATATGTACACAATGTATATGTTATTCTCTGAACCTCCAGTTTGTGTCATTTCCCATCCCTGCATTCCCCTTTCCTTTGAATCGTTCCCCCAATATCTTCATATATATATATATATATATATACTTTACTTTCCAACTCTTTCTAGTACATGGTTTCTGCTTGGGGAAAAAGCAGAGGTTTCTGTATGTTTGTCAGCCCTCACAAGTTCTCCCTCGTGCAGCCTCTTTTTGACAGTCTCTCTGTCTCTCTGTCTCTCTGTCTCCCTCTTTCCACGTTCTCTCCCAAGTCTTTCTTCTCTCTGAATATCTCAGTTTGAGGATGACAGGTGTTTGGTTGGCTATCTTCATTTCTCTAAGCCTTTGTTTTCACACCCTCTTGTTTTCCCACAGTTGGCCTCCTCGGGATGCAGGAGCGGTGAAATCCAGACTGAGTTTAATATGAAAGATAAACGTGGGGTCGGAATTAAGCGGCTCAGGGCTGAGCATGTTGGTGTGGAGGGGCAAACACAGAAAGAGAAGGCCCCAGAAGCCTCACTCGGCTAATTAAGAGGGAATTCAATTGCTCATATAGAGAGACAGGCTCAGGCAACCTTCCCTTCTGCCTCCAGTCCCCTTATTGGATTTGCCAGCTCGCCAGCCATCATCTGACACTATCTCTAAACGCCTTGTAATTTTCCTAATGCTGGCGGATTTGTGCAACGAATTTAGATTTTGCCATTTTGTAATTTGCCACCAGTTTTCGCACATTGCTGCATGGTGGGATCGAAGCACAAAGCCAGTGACAAATAGGCAGAACCAACAGAAGGAACAGGCGGCCGCAACCTGAGCCTTCCAATCCCTTGTCTTTGCTCGGGGATTTCCTTACAAGGGGTCCGGAGGGGGGCAGGGGAGGGAGAGGGGATCCCGGCTCAATCCTGCTGCCATTATTAGCTTTGCATTGGCCACATCCGAGGTGCAAAACTTCCTTGTTTTTTGCATATTTTCACACAATCCAGCTTACTCTGTAACCGTACCTAGTGCATCCCCATTGCAGCCCCCAGCTTCCTAATTGAAGAATGTTAATTCCTTGCAACCCAAGATGGCCTCGGTCCCCCCTGATTATGCCCCAGCATAGCAATTCCAGGCGACGCTTCCTCAAATCTCCCTCATTGAATCAAAATGTCGAATTTTACTTTTCTCAACTCTTTTGTTTTCGGTGTTTTCTTTATTTCAGTCACAAAAACTTGATTGAACTTCTACTTTGTTTCACTTGCGAGAAACTATTTCTTGAAGAAGCAATACCCCCCCCCCTCTCCACTCCTTCTCTTCCTCTTTATCTAGCTCCCCTGTCCTTTTGCTTACAATCAATATAATGCTATTACAGATTAGCCTCTTAGTTACTACTTTAGATGTAACACCTCATCTGGGATAATTGGCGAATAAATGGCCATATCAATGGTCAATATCATTAGTCATTAAAAGCCTGTCTCTCGTCTAATCTGGATTGTGCAATCCTTTCACCCCATTGAGAACCTTTCACACCCTCCCTGGAGTCCCTGCCCTGCCTGAAAGGTGCCTACCCTGCCTTTCTTGATTTCAGGCCTCACTCAATGGATGCAAATGGAGGCTCTTTTCAGGCCGCATAATGCCAGCCCCTGCCTCGCCATCACACCCTGTGCAAATGTAAAGCCTCTATAAAAAGTATAAATTTCACAAAATGCTGAGGTTTCAAACGTCACCCGATTTATTCTGGTAACTGAACCCATCAATAATTCAGGTGCACATCGCGGGGCAAAAAACATCCGGGAAATCCTCTAAAATGATACAGCGACATCTGGGGGTTGGGGGGGGGATCAGCTGGAAGGTGCGATTCTAGGAATATTTAAAATCTAGAAATACCACATTGATGCCAGGTGAAGGCAGATGATAGGTCAGGAGACGGAGAGATGCAAGCAGTTTCAGTTTACTAAGGAGTTATATTTGAGACTATTTTTTCAATATCAGTCTTCAAAAGAGCTCTTTTTGAGACGCATGATGTGTCCATAAATTTGAAACAGTTAAAAGGTAATGGATTCCTGAAAAATTTGTCATTTTGAGTTTTAATACATTTTGAAGTTTTTGACATTGTGGTGTTTGGTTAGGTATACATTCATGTGTCTCTCTGAAATTAAAAATATAATTCACAACTGCTTCAAAAAGTAGTAGGAAAAGAAAATTATTATATGCAAAAACATTTTAAAAAATTACAAAAAGCTCACAAACTTGTTTAAAATGTAACACAGAATCAAACATTGGAATTTTTAGTATACGTAACATGCAAAATGTACTTTTTTGTTTCACCACATATTTTAAGTTGTGCACAAAACATTAATCCTTAGACTTTAAATATTCCCAGAATCGCATCTACTAACAGGCCCCCCTTGGCCCCTCCCTTTCAAGATGCTGCTGTATAGATATGATTTTTTTTAAAGGATTTCCATTTTTGCCCTGCGATGTGCACCTGAATTATTGATGGGTTCAGTTATGGTGAGGTACAAGAATAAATATTGGTGACGTTTGAAACCTCAGCATTTTGAGAAATTTATAGAGGCTTTACATTCGCTCAGGGTGTGCAAATTTTAACATATATATATTATACCTTGTAGTACTTTTTCACAATTTTTAAGAGAAGCAAAGGGAAATCATAATATGACTTTCAATTAATCGCGGGGAATTTGTGATAGGTTTTTATAAGAAAAAACATTTATGTCACAACAATACGACTAAAAACATGTAGGCCTATGCATTATGTCAACATTATGTTTTAACTGGGCAATAGATCAACGTGCTGTTTGTGAAATAAAAAGAATATATTTAAATTCGAATCTTCAACTCTAGTGTGGAAACAGATGTGAGCCGCAACTACACATTAAGAGTTTGTTTTTCGTCTTGTATAGGCCTACCTTATTTTTTCTTTAGAAATAATGTCTTATGACTTGTTATGACAATGATAGGACAATCACCTGAAATTATTCTTTGTTTATGAGCTCTGTGGTAATGAGCATTTGAACTGGCTACAGGACAGTCTTGTCATTTTAAATCATATGGAAATCGGGCAAGTATGATAATTTTCTTAATTTTGATTTATATTAATCAACTTGAGGGGAGGGGATGACATAATTTTTTTGATTCCCAAGAAAATAAATAACAGGATTAAAATCAATAAGACGACACCCCCATATAAGGGTCATTCTCAAATTTCGGGACAATTTGCGTCACTCTAGCTCCCTGACATTAATATGAATGCTATAAATATCTGAAGCGTCACTCTGCATCTGTTATTCATATTTCTACTTAGAACCACTGCATTTGGAGCAAAAAGTAATTCATTAGACTTTTTTTAATGCATTATGTCCAGAAATCCGTGCAAAATCAATGGTTTTTCCCTGTCACTGGACCTGACATGACAAAATCAAGCGTTCATTTTCCTCCTAATATACCATTATTTTCAAAGTTTCTTTGCACGATTCATGGGAATATAGACTTGAATTTAAATTTAGTTCATATTCAATTCTTTTTTGTATAATTTCATTGATTAAATTGATACAATAGTTGTGTCACTAATTTATGTCAATTTTTTTGTCCCCTCCGTTACTTGCCATAGCTCTGTTCGTTATTGTTTTTTATGAGCTATTTTCACTGAATATCATCAGACGTATGTGCGCCATAGTACCACTGCCTTGCAGACTTCATAAAACATGTATTCAATAAATTATGACATAATGTTCATAAAAAATGTTTCTGGTCCCACTAAAATGTCCCCTCCGTTTCCTTCATTTCCGAGCTTACCAATGATAATTTTACAGAGCGATTTCATGTATATGTTGCTGAGGGTGGCAGGTTTTAATATTCTGCAATTATTTTGTCTAATCTCCAAAATGAAAAGCAGTAATGAGCGAAAAGCAAAAAATTGTTCCCCTCCGTTACTGTCCACTCCGTTACCAGATCATGAGCAAGAAATCGACATTTGGACCAAAAAATCTACTGATACGAGATGAAGTACTTCTGAAAATAATAGTTACATCGATCTTTTATCATTTTTCCTTTTGTTGCTGTTCCTACAGTTGGTTTTTTACATCAAAATTCCCCTCCGTTACCACATTGTCCCCTCCGTTACAGGACAATTTTCCTATACCTGTTGTCCCGAAATTTGAGAATGGCCCATAAAAGGATGAATTCAGCAATACTAGATGCTAATTTCAGAGATTAACTTTACAGGATAGCTGTAATTAAAATATTAAATTCACAAGTCACAGCTGCACATGTACCCTTGATGGGCGCATTGGAATTTGACATTTGTGATCCATTAATTTAGGTTGTAACGATGAATAAAATGACATAAATATTGACATGAAAAAGTCAACAATGGTTTAAAGTATGGTGATGTCACCCAGGTCACCCAGCTCTTGCATAGCTCATGTAGATGAGAATTGATGGCCTTTGGCAGGGAGAATAACATTCGTCAATGAAGTCCCTGATCACAATTAGCTTGCCACAGATGTGTTTAATGTGTATTCTACACACTCGAGAGCACCCTGCCACTATGGCGACACTCTGAATTTGTTGACAGAAGTTTTGGCAGCCCAACCTCCCTCTTTGTGCCGCTCTGCTCCTAATTGTCTAGTGTTGATCCAGCAAATTTATGGACAGGACATATGTGGATTTATTCATTTTATTGTACTATGAATTGGGAATATTTGACCTGAATTTGCACCACAATGAAGGGGATGAAACTACGAAGCAGTCCATGACAGGAGCCAGCTCTTTAACTCGTGTCAGATTCCAGCAGCTGCAGATCCGCTCCAGGCCAAGATTTTACAATAGAAAAAATGACAATAAATAAACAAATAGATGAAGAGAAAAAATCCCATATTCAATTGTCGCAGTTACACACAGTTCAACATGAATAAACAAGGTAGTTTCAAGTTGTCAAAAAGTTATGTTACCACGCAGTTGCACACTTGAGTTAAACTGCAATAATGCTCAATCTGTTGAATATTATAAAACTACATTTACATAAATCTAGAAACAATATTGTGTGAATAAAACTAAGATTCACCGGAAGTGGAATTTATGATCATCATATCTTTAGTTTTCTGGATGCTCCTGTCTCCTGAATATATATACGTAGTAAGGATATAGAAAGGAAACAAAGGAAAGATGGAAAGGAAAGGTAAAAGGATAGATAGAAAGGATAGATAGAAAGGATAGATAGAAAGGATAGATAGAAAGGATAGATAGAAAGGATAGATAGAAAGGATAGATAGAAAGGATAGATCGAAAGAAAGAAAGGATAGAAAGGATAGATAGAAAGGATAAAGAAAGAAAGGATAGAAAGAAAGAAAGGATAGAAAGGATAGAAAGGATGGATAGACAGATAGACAGATAGACAGATAGACAGATAGACAGATAGACAGATAGACAGTTAGACAGATATATAGATAGATAAATAGATAGATAGATAGATAGATAACAGTGGCATCAGTTCTCTGGCCTCTGGCTATAGCCAATTAAACTCGTCTTGGTCATATTATCTCAGTGGCTTACTGCCAGGTCAAGTGTCCTTCGACGGTCAACAACTCGCCAGATAGTTTTGCTTTTAATTACGCAAAGTAAACAAAAGGAGAGGAGCAGTAGCGCCCACCACGCAACGTGATCTCCGTCGGGAACGTTGTGCTGAGCGTCGACGTAACGTGCCAACGTCCTGAGTGACGCTATGACGCAATGACGTCACTTAATGAGCACGTGGTGTTGAGAAAGCAAAACAAATGCCCCAGGAATTGATGGGTGTTTGGAATATCTGCTAAGCTGGCTAATGATCAAATAAACATCGAGTGCCATCCAATATTGGTCCTTCTGCAATGTCCCTCCATCCCCTGCGATGTGTGTGGGCTCCTCCCTGTGACTTACTGGTTATGATGCCAATTAAATGGCTTCGCTCCTTCTCTGCTTTCTGCGTCTTCGTTGTTTCCATTATCTGTCTTTTCTTCCCACCATTTCAAAAATCCATTACTTCATTTTCCTTTTTTCTTGGGTGAGGTGTTTTACCATGCACTCACTACTAAATGTTTATTATAATTTTTGGACCTTTTGTTTTTTATTTGATGTCTCTCATGTCTCAGTTTTTGCTTCTTTCAAAAGAGCAGAGAGGAATGATGAAATTGAATTTACAGTTATGATGAGAGCATCAGTTGCCTTCAGTCAAAAGCCGAGCAATAAGCTGAAGAAATAGTTCACACCTCAGACCAGAACACTCTAAATTGGAAATGCGTACAACCTAAACAAAACCTAAACATTAAACATTCCCGCTTTGAGCGCGTTTATTGGTGTTTAGCTTTTTCTTTATAAACACTATGTTTAGCCAAATTAAACTAGCTGCGTAAGCGACTGCGCAGATGCAACCTAAACAATTATGACTAAAAACATTTAGTTTTAGCGTTTTATTTGTTTAGAACACTAAACAATACCTAAACAATTAGGTGCATAGTCTAAACAACCAAGTGTCTAATGCCTAAACTACTAAATGTTGACAACTTAAACAAAATCTCAACAACTAATGTGCGTACAAAATTCCCGCTTTGAGCGCATTTAAAAGTGCGTACAAAAAGTAAATGTTTAGGCGGTAAACAAATGCGTACATCTTCAATAAAAGTTTATATCATGTGAAAAAAGCTATTCCATACTTTTATCTATACATCGATAGTGACTGTACAGGCAGCAGTTCTATGCTTTACATACCAAAAGTATATTTCCAAATAATCCCACTTTCTCATTACTTACGACCTGTCATAATTATGAAAAATTAATTCAGCATTTTATGAATTATATTCTCATGCAAAAGACACAATTCGTCATAATGTATAACATCTCCTGTCCGATAGTTTACCTGCCTACATGCCATATCTGATAGTGCCTAAAAAAATGTAGCAATTTAACTTCCCAATAAGTAGCATTGACAAATATTCTGTACTTGAAAGCACTTTATTATAATGACTAGCTAAATCGATGACTGTTTCTTTTTTGTAAATCATATTTTGAGACCTAACATTTACAAAATTTACAAAATTGAAATAAATACCATTTTGTAAAAACCTTAATGATCAATCACGGGAAACTTCACACATCAAAACAAACAACTTTTTGGATTACAATTAATTAAATTTGGTACATAATTCAACTCTTTTGCATTAAAACTTTTACTAAAATATCAACAACATTCATTATTCTAATCTAAATACAATTACAAAATGCCTTTTTTTGTGCACAGTTTGCATTTTTCATGGTGCAGTTTCACATATCATTTGTGTGATTTTACAATTTCTCAAATCGTCCCAGTTAGAGCCAAAACTAATTGGTTTGGCCTGAGGTGAACGGCACTGATGTTGCACAAGTTTTGTTTGTTTTGTGAAGGTATCATTGAAATTTGCATGAAGAGAGGCCCCAAATACATTTAGTAAGGGCCTAGCCTCAACGAATGATCCTGCTGCTATCTGGACAATTCTGAGAGTCTCCTTCAAACATCTCTGCATTTCCAAACTTCTTCTTCTTCCACGTGAGAGCTGGGTTCATGTGTTGAACGTTTAAGCTCTGCAGGACTGCACATGTGTGAATGAACAACACATAACACAGCCTATAAAAATGTGGTCCTAATGGTTAAAATCAGTGCGTATGTATCACAACATTTTACGAGCTGATGAAGGTTGTGTCCGTTGTCCACGCATGCGCTTAATCCCCACTTACAGGCTTTGTGAAGCTGGCCAAGTGATCCAGACATTCTACTTTAGCATCAATTATTTGTCCTTGGAGACCATCACAGTTTGTGGCACATATGACAGCTAGTGCTTCTGACCTTTGTGGAAGTTCACTTTGTGTATGTATTTTTTACTTTCGTGATTTCTCTAGGTCCTGGCCATTCCACATGCCGTTTTCATAATTTGAATAAATTCAATGTGCCTGAAAGTAGACATACACACTATGTACGTGAACAGCTAATAACAATATCAACTGGTATTCAGGCAGAAGGCCATCATTACCTTCTGAGTTATTATACAGAAGAGACAGGGTTAACAATTTTTCATCAGTATTTTAGAATTATTTTAAATGTTTGCAAAAAATCTAAGTCTGACAACATATCAATAGCACTTACTACTTTCTGAAAATCTGTGCTGGTCCAACTCAAATTTTAAGGCAATGGCATTTATAGAAAATTTGCTTTTATCTTAGTCCAAGATTTTCTCTTGATATGTCCTTTTGTGAAGTGATTAGTGATGGCATGGATGCCTAGAATCGATCATTTGATCAAAGATTGGGTTAGTTTGATTGCATCTACTCTAACTAGGCCTACTCCGGAAATTATGTTTCTACTTTGAGAGTAAACTACTTCAAAATTGTCCCAATTTATAATGAAAATGAGTACGGAATACCCTGGCTGGTGGCAATTCAAACCATCATTTGACATCTTCAATTGACTGACTTAATTGTTTCAATTGAATTACAGCAATCCACACCATAAAAATAACCAGCCACTAAATCAGAAGTATCAGCTTTTTATGTAATCAATCCCATGTCATGGGATGTCCCAATTTCTAGACTCTGATCTACTTCCGGAGATGCAAAAATGATTAAGAGTAAACTACTATACTCCAAGAATACCAAATCAAATCCACTCAGCATTCACAGACTGAGTGATATGATATTGTAGTGAAATATGAAACCATTCTGGTCTGGATGGTCTATAATGTGCCATTGCACTGCCATTGTTACCTGGACCATTGATATACTGTCAGCATGATGAACCAGTTATATAGCCATATGATGGACATTGTCACAAATAGCAATACTTGTTTGTTTTTAAGTAGTTACCTGAATAAAATTCCAGTAGCACCAAAGCAAGGATTCAAGGCCATTATTTGTGTCTGTCAGGTGGAGCCACAGCAACTGTCTTCCAATAATAAAGTTAGGTGGCACTGCCATCAAGTTACCCAGTTCAACAACTTGTTTAGTCTGTACAAAAGATCATGTAGATATCTGCAATTCTACATAATGTGTTTAGGAGCTCCACATATTCTAATTCTGATTCCACAAATGTTTAGCAAAGCTACGCAGTTTGTTTAAGTGAGATATACATGTTGTTTAGAATGCTCGACAACCCATTTCGACTGTAAACGTCATGTCTTCATATTGAACATGGTGTTGTCATTGACAACATTTGAAAGCAACATCCATGGAGAACCTAAACATTAAACATTTGAAATGTTTAGAATTTGTTTAGGTCAGTTTAGAGTGAAGAAAATGTTCAGAGAGTTCTGCCAGAGGGCTGTCAGTTCATCTTAGGCTGAGAGCTTCTGGACAGGAGTTGAAGTTCATTAAGTCAAAAAATGGCGGCTGAGTATGTGAGGGGTGGGGCGAACAGACGCTGGGCAGAAATCAGAGAACACTTGGCCCGTCAATTAAGAGGTCTTTTTAGGGCCCCGATATAAGTGTTAATGCCAGTTTTCTATCAGCCCTGAAGGCAGCCCTGAAGGCAGCCCGATGGCCCTTCTGAAGTGGCCAATGAAAGGTCATTGGATGGGACCTGATCGTCTGCTCATTTCACGCGAGATCTTGCTTGGTCACCTGGCGCCTTTGATCAGCAACGCAAATGTCGTCTGCTGTTTGGCGCCAAAAACAGCTGAAGCAACCAACCTCATTGCATTAACTTTTGGTTGATATTTGGTTGATATTTGCTATAGGTTGTTGCTTGGTTAAGCTTGGATTTGCCATTAGCCAATACATGAGAAGGTGATGGGGGCATGTTTGGCTGCTCTCGATCTGTCGTGGGTGCTAACCTAAAAGTTGTGGAAACTGGTCACACATCAAAAAGGACAAAATGGGAAACATACGAGCAGGGGAAATTGGGGTGGGGTGTGGAGGTGCAAATCAAAAAGAAGCAAGGGGCATGTGTGGTGGGGAGGTAGCGAGGTTGGCAGGGATCAGGGCCGAGGAGTGACGGCTCAAAGTTCAGCTTACTGCTGGCCAGCTCAATGGCGAAACCAGGGAGTCGGACGTTATCAAGTCGGCTGGCCTTGCTGTTTATTTAGACTCGACAGCAGCTGAAGCCAATCAGAGTTCTACTCAAAATATCCCAGCAAAGCGAGAAAGAAATATGTGCTGTCAATCAGGGGCTGTCAAGGGGCCCGGCTGCCTGGCTCATGTGTCTAGCTTGCGTGGAGGCTGGGCAGGGGCAAGAAGGAAAGAGAAGGGAAGATAGAGGGGAGGCCAATTTCTCACAAATATCCTTCTGTCACAGAACATATGCCCTGTGCACTCCATTTCTCTAAGTCCACACTGTTACTTCTTGTTCCTCTCACTCGCCCAATACTACTACCCTCCCCCCTTTTCTCCAATAACTTGCTCAAGAAAAAAGTTGCCAGAAAAAGGGCACAAGTGAAGTCTATTTGCTGTGTGCCTCATGCTGGGGAATGAGAAAGCCTTCTGGGGTTATGACAGATCTTGATAGTTGCTGGAGGACGTTAGAACACACACTCTGCTGCTAAAACGCCCATTTCTTACAGATTAAAACATTTCTTTCTCTTTTTTTGGGGTGAATAAACAATTTCCATTTCTTTGCTTTCGTATAGCACATGTAATAGATTGGAGTGACTTTGGAAACTGTGTTAAAATCAAACATGTTGAGAGTTGGAAAAGTGTTGGAAAAGCAAAATAGATCAATATATTTGAACCGGACGCACATGGCCAGAATACACAAACAAAAAGGAGCAAGAAATAAATTGGATTAGAATACAGATCGATAGCGATCTAACCAGTGAGTAAAATTTATGTAACATTAAGCAAATAGGTTACGCACTCAATCCCACATTTAATCCACTTTATGAATCCACATTATGATTTCTTAGTTACAAATATTTAATCTTTTTTACCCCACAGTCAGGCTGACACCATATATATTTGCATAAAACAAATTGTTACAATTGAAATTTATGTGACATATAATTGCTACAATAACACGAAATGCACAGATGATTATTTCAGATAACATATGAAAATCCAGGTTTATAAAAATTTGCATTCATCGCCCAATCCAACCTTGTGTGTATTGTGTATAATTGTGCAGTCATAAAATGAATAAAAATGTGCAATTATAATAAAGGCAGAGTGCAGAATGGAGGAAGTATAAAACTATTCCTACCAATGATGTTGTGTATATATAATAACATGGAATAAGTGCACAATAACAGCTAAACAGCAAAGCATCAACAGTATAGACCATCAATATTAGGAGCACCAACAGCCAGCAACACAAATGGCCTGCAGTGGTGGCCCAGAAGGTCAAAGGCAAGATGGCCGAGTCAGCGAGGGATCTGGTTAAATGGGAAGTCAGATCGTTTTCTCAGTAAACACTGACCAAATGCACTTTCTATTTATAAAAGAAAGTGGCCTTTCACTTCAAATGGCCCTGCAAAGAACTCTTCAGAGGTACGAGTTAAAATAATAGTGCATTTCTATGAGAAGTAACCTAAGTCCCTTACTTATTTTTATGCACTCATGAATAATATTTTTGGTGTTTTAGTGAAATTATAAATGCAATTTAAAAAGTCAGCCAATAAATAATTACTCGCATGCATATATTCTATCATGCATAAATATTCCAAGTCATGTGGTTCATACACAGATCGATTTTACAGTGTCATAGGCCTACTGTATACGTGTGTAGAACTTGTATGAATTATTATAACTGTTGGCGTTTTGTATTTGTTATGTTTTACTAAATTTGTTTATTGCATTTGCCAAACCATAAAGTAATTTTTTAAACTTTTTCTTCATTCCCTGCTTGAATGACCTGATGTTGTACACATACGTAAGTTTATCACACTGGCCGGACGATACAATTGATTAACTTGGGTGCCGCAACTGTCATGGCGTCAATTTCAAGTTGCGGCACTTTAATTAATCAATTCTGTGACCACGTGCGAGGCGCTGTTATGTTGTATCAGTTGCAAAAAGTTTGGACATACATGTAATGGGTGTAGGCCCTGTAGGGCCAGTATGTAATCAGTATTTCAAAAGTTTAATCTGACTACCCTGCAATTGCTGTAGACTTCTTGTAGGATCATTTGTCCTTGCTGTAGCCGTGGCATTCACAAGATGCTGCAGAACAGAGGAATAATTTGGCAAGCTTTTATAAAAGACAAAGAAGCACAAGGGAGTGCAGAGACACAGCCAGTGACAAAAAGAGCCCACGATGAATCAGTGTTTTTGTGAAAAGAAACTTGCAAAAAGAGAGAAAGTGTTTTCACCTCCTTGTTTGTGTGGTGTGGTGATCAAAGGTTGTTTGGGGAAAAAGGAAGAATTGAAAGGGGCCAGCGACGTCCATGGGGCAAACAGAAGAGAGGGGTGAGCTGAAACTGAGAAAAGACTCAAAAGAGAGGGAGAGGGAAGAGGGGAGCAGGGAGGGAGGTGTGAATTTGGTGAATGGTCCTTCTAATGGTGTGTGCAGTGTAAGAGGAATCGGCCATTTGTTGTCGTTCCCTGCCAACATGCACAGGATTCAATGACAAACTGCGTGATTCTCTGCAACCAAAGACAACCAAAGCGAACCAGAGCAACCAAAGGGGCAGCCTGCAGGACGCTCTTCTGGGCCACCCCCCACCCCCTCCCCGTTCACAAGAGGACTTTCACCATCATCAGACCGCAATGACCATCATCACGAGCTGTGTAAAGGGCAGTGTTATGAAATAAAGAGAACGGCAACCACTGTCAACCAGGGGCCAAATGTCACAGAGCATCGTGAGGGGGGCAGCAGTCGCCCAATGAGTCTCCCTGGCCCCCACAATGGCCCGTGTCACGCTCATCAGCCCCCTGCAACCCCTGGCCCATGTCCCCTTGCTTCGGAGGCTGCTGAAGAGCATCGCAGTTTATTTAATTGATCTTCAGCCATGACCACATCACCATACACACAACAGGCGCCCCCAGCGGCCATTCAGGGAATCACAGGTGTACCACAGGGATGCGCACTTCTAGGGACACTATCTCCCAAGCACTTAGCACACTCGGCAAACACAAAGCACATTGCGTTGAATGCTCCTTTAAAATGCACAAGTTACTCATGAAAGCTTAGAAAACATCATTGGCTGCGAAAAAAGCACGTCCCCCGAGAGCAATTTGTGGACACATCCTCAGAACGTGTTGTCACTGTCGCCTTTTTGCAAAAGAAAGTTGCAATTAAAGTAATAAGTGTTTTATCTTTGACAAGTCTAATGCCAACACCGCACACAAATGACACAAATGCCTCTTAAAAACTCCAAACACCATCGAACGTGCAGGCGTGAGCAGCTCAAGCGAATTTCACTTTCCTTTAAAGTCTGCAAAACAATTCTTTGAGAGTTTTAATGAAGCGTCTCTGAGAGAATCAAATGATATGGGACAAGCTGTTCGGATGACCATCTCACAATTTCACGAAATTTTGCAGAGTCACCCATTGACTTCTTAAACCATGAAAAATGTTTAAAAAATTTCATTGCTGCAAATATTTTTTTTACTGTGGCCCTTCAAAGTTTATAGGTTTTCAGCCAACTTTTCGCCAAAATTTAAAGTTTTCGGCAGCAAAATCACCCCAAATTGAGGCTTTCATTACCGTAGCTTAGACTTGCCTGGGACATACAAAATTGGTTTTATATTATGCCTAATAATGTTCTTAACATGCAGATATTTGAAAAAATTGATTTCATCAAAATCCTGGCTTCTGGGGTAAAATCGAAAATGCCCGATTTTTGACTTTTTGTCATTTTCAAAAATCATGTCAAGTTCAAAAGTCAATATTTTCTATAGTGGACCTTAAAAATCTATCATTTTCGCTCACAGCTTGGGAAAACATCTGAAATTTGGTTACTAAGTGAAATTTCCGTGGGGAAATTGGTATTTTTTAAAATAGAACTGGAGTAAATATCCTATTTTTCGTAATTTTTCTGATAAATTAGAGATAATATTGACGATATGTATTGTGCCTGCACACTGCAATTAGTTCTCTCATGGAAGTTTTTTTTTCACTAAATAGTATATTTTTGGGTCCCTTAGCATGAATGTTAAAAAAAGAACATTTGACCTAGTTTTGGGGTCAAATAACTCTGAATTCAGTTAAATTTCACGAAAATTCCGCAATTTTTCACACATTCATGACATATCTTCTAATAGAAATTTGCAATTTATCAAGATATTTTTGCTTTTGAATTATAGCTCAATAGCATGAGCAAAATTTATTACAAAAATGTGGTTGGCATGGAAACACAGCATCCATCAAGAAGGCAAAATGACAATTTTTACAATGTAGAAAAATTTGGCCGAACAGTATTGATATTTTAGGCTTTCTGGCCAAATGTTGTCAGGAATTTCTGTCATAATGACATTGGAACTACTTTATATTCATCAAATTTCAACTCTCCTTTGTATGAATTTTAAAGCAACAGCATTTAACCTTCTTTTGAAGTCAAATTAGGTCAAGTAAACTCAAAATTTTGTGATTTTTCTGGCAATTTTTAAAATTATCCATCGTTTTAAGAGATCTTTTCAAAGAGAAATATACAATTTATCATGATATTTATGTTTCTAGACTATAGCTCTATAGCACTTGTAACATTTATTACAAAACTGTGGTTGCCATGGAAACATAGAATCCACGAAGAAGGCGAAAAATTTTGTCGAGCAGTATTGATATTTTAGGAATTTAGCCAAATATCAAATGGACATTCTTCAACAATAACATCAGAATTACCACAAAACTCATCAACTCTCAAGTCTCAGAGGTATAAAGTTTAAAACAGGAGCATTTGGCCTTGTTTTAAGGTCAAATGAGGTCAATAAATCCCTGAATTTAGTGATATTTCTCAGAAATTTAGTAATTATTCAGCACTTTAAAGGATCTATTCCAGTAGAAATTTACAATATATCCTGATATTTTTGCTACTGAACTATAGCTCAATAGCATATGTAAAATTTATTTGGAAACTGTTATTGCCATGGAAACCCAACATCCACGAAGAAGGCAAAATATACATTTTTTGTTATAGAAAATTTGGCTGAGCAGTATTGATATTTTAGGCTTTTTAGCCAAATGTCATCAGGATATCCTACCACAATTATATCAGAATTACTACAGACTAAATTTTTTTAATACTTAGGACTGGTAACAGAAATATAACTCATTCCCACAGAATCCCACTATGCACTAGGGGGGGGACAACCTCTGTAATTTTAAGGACACCCTAGATTTTATGATTTTTTTTCCTTATTTTGGATATTTTTACAAATACTTTATACATAAACATGAAAGCTTCCGAAATATAAGTATAGGCCAGAGGCATCGCAAAATATGTTAAAGTATATTCATTTGACATACTTTTGGGGGTCAAACTGGGGTTCCCAAAGTTCAAAGATTTACTAATTTTTTGAAAAAAAATTGGATTAACTTGTCAATCCTTTCTTCCCAGACTGCACCTGATTCACTGTGAAGGGTATGCATGTATCATATGAATAACCCCCATGCTTCAAATATGACTTCAAATAATGGGTTGCCAGGGATACCATGGGGTCATAGAACATGTGAAAACTCAATTTGGCCAGATCCATAAATTTGTTTGAGCATTGTATGAAATTTTTGGCTTTTAGTCCAATTTATTCAGAAGTATTAAGCATAAAAACATCATAAATACCATGCCTTAATGATTTCCTAAGTTCTTTTGGAACAAATTTCTTAAAAAATGACACTTGACCATGCTTTTGGGTAAATTGAGGTCAACAAATTCCTTAATTTAGTGAAATTTCTCTTAAATTGGGCAATTTTTCAGATTTTTGTGAGATCTCTTCTAATAGTAATTTACAATTTATCAAGTTATTTTTTCTTCTAAATTATAGCTAAATAGCATTACAAAATTAAGGTCGCCATGAAACACAACATTCACAAAGAAGGCAAAAAAGTCAATTTTTCACTATAGAAATTTGCTGAATAACATTGATATTTTTGAATTTTTAGCCAAATTTTATCAGGAATTTCCGCCACAATAAATCAAAATTACTGAAAACTCAGCAAATTTCAAGTTCATTTGGTATGAATTTAAAAAAAGAGCAAAATGACCCAGTTTTGGGTTAAATTATGTCAAGAAATCGCTCAATTATGTGAAATTTCACGAAAATTCAGCAATTTTTCAGATTTTCAAGAGATCCTTTCAAATAGAAATTTAAAATTTATCAAGATATTTTTCCTTGTTAACTATGGCTAAATAGCATGAGTAAAATTAGAAAACTATGATTGTTTTGGAAAAATACCATCCATTTTCGGCTTTTTAGAATGACAACAGAATTACTTCCAAATTCATGAAATTGTAATTCTCTTTTGTATTAATTTTAAAACAAGATCATTTAACGTTGTTTCGAGGTCAAATTATGTCAAAAAATCTAAAAATTTAATTTCTAGCAAATATAAGAGGTCTTCTCAAATAGAAATTTACAATTTATCAGGATATTTTGGTTTCTGAACGATAGCTCTATCTAGAGTACATAGAGGACAATTTTAAAAAATTGAGGTTGCCATGGAAACCAAGCATCCACAAAGAAGGCTCAAAGCCAATTTTTCACTACAGAAAGATCTTGCTTCACAGTATTGATATTTTAGGCTTTTAAGGCATCTATGTCATCAGGATTTTCGGCCACATTGACATCAGAAATACTAAGAAATCTATTTGCAAGTCTCTTCAGTATGAATTTGAAAACAATAGCATTTGGCCTTGTTTTGGCATCAAATGAAGTCAAGAAATCTCAAAATTTTCTGAAATCTCATGCAAATTTGGCAACTTTTCAAACAGCCATTTATCAGAATATTTTTGCCATCTAAATGATAGCTCTATCACATGAGTAAAATTTATTACAAAATAGTGGTTGCCATAGCGTACACAGGAAGGCAGAATGTCAATTTTTCACTAAAAATTGTTTGCCTAACAGTATTTCAATAAGCAATGTAGGTCCTTTGCCCAGCTAGAGTTACAGCAATCGTCTCCAATAACCCAAAGTGGTTTTCCAATCTCCCAAAGGATTTCCTTGCAGAATATTAGCAAACAGATGATTATTAGTTTGAATATTAATTAGTTCTTTAACTATCTCTCATTCTGTCAGGACAAAGTCAAAAACTCAATACTGTCTGTAGAGAAATTTTTATAGAGAACAACAATTGACATTTTGCCTTCTTTGTGTATGCTCTGCAGTGATGTAGTCGAGGCCAGGCCATCCAAGGAGGAAACCCGAGGCATGACCCTCCGAGGCCGAGGCCACAAAAAAGGCCCAACACTGGCCCAAAGACACCGGAGACTAAGGCAAGGTCAAGGATTTGGCATCTGAGACAGAGCCAAGGTTGAGGCCTTAAAAATATGGCCTCAAGGCCAGCAACACTGATGCTTTGTTTCCATGGCAACCACTATTGTGATGTCACTGTGGCAGAATATCCCAATGACAATTTTGACTGAAAGCCTAAAATATCAATACTGTATGTTAAGATTTTTTTATCATGAAAAACTATATTTTTGACTTCTGCTTGGATGTCATGTTTCCATGGCGACCACAATTTTTTTAATAAATTTTACTAATGCTACACAGCTATAGTTTAGAAACCATAACATCTCAATAAATTCTAAATTTCATTTTGAAATGATCTCTAAGTGATAAAAAAATCACAAAATTTTTGAAAAATTTCAATAAATTCTTAGAATCCTGACGTTATTTGACCTTAAAACAAGACCAAATAAATGCTCTTTTTTTTTACAAAATTCATGCTGAAGAGACTAGACATTTGATGAGTTTGAAGTAATTTTGATATCATCTTGGTAGGATATCCTGATTGCACTTGGCTAAAAAGCCTAAAATATCGGCAGATTTGCTATAGCGAAAAAAGTATATTTTGCCTTCTTCCTGGATGCTGGGTTTCCATGGTAACAACAATTTCCAAATAAATTTACTTATGCTAATGAGCTTTAGTTCAGAAGCAAAAATGTCTCGATGAATTGTATATTTCTATGGAAAAGATCCTTTAAAGTGGTGATTAATTGCAAAATTTCACTAAATTCAGAGATTTACTGACCTCATTTGACCTTAAAACAAGGCCAAATGCTTCTGTTTTAAACTTTATACCTCTGAGACTTGAGAGTTGATGAGTTTTGTGGTAATTCTGATGTTATTGTTGAAGAATGTCCATTTGATATTTGGCTAAATTCCTAAAATATCAATACTGCTCGACAAGATTTTTCGGCCGCAAAAAATTGATATTTTGCCTTCTTCGTGGATTCTATGTTTCCATGGCAACCACAGTTTTGTAATAAATGTTACAAGTGCTATAGAGCTATAGTCTAGAAACATAAATATCATGATAAATTGTATGTTTCTCTTTGAAAAGATCTCTAAAAACGATGAAAAAGTTTTAAAATTGCGAGAAATTTCACAAAATTTTGAGTTTTCTTGACCTAATTTGACTTCAAAACAAGGTTAAATGCTGTTGCTTTAAAATTCATACAAAGGAGAGTTGAAATTTGATTGATATAAAGTAGTTCCGATGTCATTATGACAGAAATTCCTGACAACATTTGGCCAGAAAGCCTAAAATATTAATACTGTTCGGCCAAATTTTTCTACATTGTAAAAATTGTCATTTTGCCTTCTTGATTGATGCTGTGTTTCCATGCCAACCACAATTTTGTAATAAATTTTGCTCATGCTATTGAGCTATAATTCACAAGCAAAATATCTTGATAAATTGCAAATTACTATTAGAAGGTATGTCATGAATGTGTGAAAAATTGCGGAATTTTCGTGAAATTTAACTAAATTCACAGTTATTTGACCTTTTTGATCCCAAAACTAGGTCAAATGCTCTTTTTTTAACATTCATGCTAAGGGACCCAAAAATATACTATTTTAGTGAGAAAAAAACTTCCATGAGAGAACTGATTGCAGGGTGCAGGCACAATACATATCGTCAATATTATCTCTAATTTATCAGAAAAATTACAAGAAATAGGATATTTACTCCAGTTCTATTTTAAAAAATACCAATTTCCCCACGGAAATTTCACTTAGTAACCAAATTTCAGATGTTTTCCCAAGCTGTGAGCGAAAATGATAGATTTTTAAGGTCCACTATAGAAAATATTGACTTTTGAACTTGACATGATTTTTGAAAATGACAAAAAGGCAAAAATCGGGCATTTTCAATTTTACCCCAGAAGCCAGGATTTTGATGAAATCAATTTTTTTAAATATCTGCATGTCAAGAACATTATTAGGCATAATATAAAACCAATTTTGTATGTGCCAAGCAAGTCTAAGCTATGGTAATGAAAGCCCCAATTTGGGGTGTTTTTGCTGCCAAAAACTTTAAATTTTGGTGAAAAGTTGGCTGAAAACCTTTAAACTTTGAAGGGCCACAGTAAAAAAAATATTTGCAGCAATGAAATTTTTTAAACATTTTTCATGGTTTAGGAAGTCAATGGGTGACTCTGCAAAATTTCGTGAAATTCTGAGATGGTCATCCGAACAACACCGCCTGATATTCTCAGAGACACTTCATTAAACACCTAAATTGCTGGGGAAAAACAGAAAATCAAAAGCAATGAGTAAATGAAACTTGTAACTGAGACAAGTTCAGGAGCGAATCTTCCAGATCTATCATGTTGAAATGGGACAAGAAAATGGTTCAACTTCTTCTTGTGAGAGGGGGGGGGGGGTAAGGCACATATATACAGAAGAGATGCCAGGCCTGTGGAAATCTAAACATGTATGGGTTACATGTGCACACAACATGGCCATGAGGGAAGCATATTAGAGAGACTCAATTACTTCTGTTACTTGTTAACCTATATTACCGACTTTTAAATAAAATTTTACTTACTTACTTACTTACTTACTTACTTACTTACTTACTTACAGAACGTGATCAAGAAACTGGCTGAGGATGAACAACAACATGGAGGTCGTAATAGAAGAGTCACATGTTGGAGATGTCATACACCAGAGCAACCAGAGCATTTATAAATGTCATGAGCATTTTCCATTGTAAACAAATGAGCAAATACTAGAGGGAGAGGAGAGTGTTTGGGGATGTCATTGACTCTGACATGGACTCAGACATGGAGTGGTCAACTGCTGGGTGCTGCATGAATGGTCATGGAATGGGCTTCTGGGTGTCCGCTGGGTGTCCACTGCATGGGTGTCCACTGGGTGTCTAGTGGGCAGGCTACTATGGGTGTAAGAGGGGTGGGGGGGGGGTCCCAAGGGCCAAGGGTGGTTATGCCATCGCAGATGCAATGGAGGATCTCGTTTAATTAAACTTCCCAAACAGGCAAGTGGCTGATAAGATGGACATGGCCGGTAAATCACAGTGGTAATCAGTTCCATTTGGGCAGTTTGATGAGACCCTGCCTGGGCCCAGCAGACCATCAATAGGAGGGGCCCAGTGACATAACATGAGACCCCGGGCTGACACTTGGCTGCTTTATGCTGCCCAGGCCCAGATCCCAGCCCCGATTGGTGCATAAATCAAACTGCGATTATGATGCCTCCCTGATATCTAATATTCATCTAATATTCATCTGCCCCTATCTGATAACCGAACTGCAAAGACAGGCCTGCTTGTGACATAACAGCCGCCAAATCATGACAGGCCAGATCTCATCTTGAGGGTTCACCCCTTGACTGAGGGAGGCGGGCACTTGGACGAGTGGGCTGGAGTCATTCTGAAGTCATTCCTTGACCAAGATTAAATGACCTATCCAAGCATCGTGCACATTTCTCTCCAGAAAAACTGCCATGCAGTCATGTCAAACTTATAGGTCAGAAAGTCAACAAAAGTGTGCATTTCTTTCATGACATTTTGTATTAATTGACTTCATGCATGACAATTTGTTGTCCAAAACTTTTTTCAGACTGAGATTTAGTGACAGAAACGTATCCACTATCAAAAACAAATTATGGTAACTTTTGTTGTCCAGTTCTTCTTGAATAACATGCACAGTAATTGCACACGTGCATGTATCAAAGCTCAGCTAAGTCAAGTGAAGTCAATTCAAGCCCAGTGAATTTGTTGTGTAACCAATTTGGCTTCAAGAATGAAAAAGTTCATTTTGTGAATGGTCTTTTTCTGTATTTGATTAGCTCAACTTTTGAACTGGAGTGCGTCAGTTGAAATTACCAACCCAAAGCTCCTCACAATTAGCCAGAGATGCAGGCAGAATTGAGGCAGAGATGGTGGTAGAGATGAGCTCGTGGGATTGCTTCCTCCATTCTGCGATCCAAGACTGAACAGGCCCCCGCAGAGAGCTGTCTCAACAGAAAACAGCTGCACTGCCTAGTAGCAGTCAGAAGTTCTATAACCCGTCAATCAAGGCCCTTTCAGGAGATGGGCTTTGACGGGTTCCCTGACTCCGGAAGTGCAAGGCCCTACAGCCTCTCTGCAGTATTGCAATCTCTTGCTTTTAGGGGCTCTGTGAGGGCGGGGGGCACTTGGTGAACTGGGGCTGGTGAACTGAGGTCTGATCTGACACTAAGTGACTTTGTCATCTTGGACTTCAGAAGGAGGCAGTTTCCACAGCAACGGCATCAGCCTCGTCATGGCAATAGGTGATGGGATGAGGGGCCACCAACATTGTTACTTGCACCAAACCTCATCCTCCTCACATTTCTCCTTATTCTGCCCCTCAAGAGCCCCTTTCCACCCTCAACCTCCTAATAACATTGTTCCTCTTTGCTGGGTCTATGCTGGGGCCCCCTCAAGGGTCAGTCATTTGAGTATAGAGCCTGTAAAGTGAGCATAAGTGTTCATGAATGTATACAAAGATCACTGGCTGCCCCTGACGGGTCAGAATGTATAGAACGCCAGCCTCACACACCGGACCAACTGCACATGTCATCCCAACACCAGGCCATGGCAGCAAACCCTCAACCTGTCAGGGAATCACTTTCTGCGAAGCTACAACACACGTCAGAGCTATCAAGCAACGACAGCCAATACTCCAAATACTCATGCATGTATTTGTTATGAGTGGGTCTGAATAAGCAAGTGATTTCTCACATGATAATGGCCTGTCCCTGAAATTGGACAATTGAGTGGCCAGAAGTTTTGCATAAAGATATGAATCCATGTTATTTGCACCAACTCAATTGGTGTCAATTATATACATTATTTGTAGAAAACATTTACTGTTGATATGTTTCACGTGACCCTTGAATGAATAATTGACCATCCAGTTTTCAAATAGGAAAATGCAATACATGTCAATATTAATTCTGTTCATTCTTGACAGAAGTACAGCAGCCCCTGAAAAGTTGCATATCTCTGACATCTTTGGCATCTTTATCATCTGCTGATGAGTGGAGTTCCAACGGTCTCCACATTCTGAGCAAATTAGTTCATGGGAGCAGCTGGATCCAGTCAGCCTTGTTACGTATGCTAATTAACGTAGCTGTGACGTAAGCGACGTAACGTCGGAAGGTCTTATCAGGTGTTGGTGGAGTCTTGGTATGACGTTCATTCGGGGAGACTGGGGGAGTGATCTGGGGGGCTGCTGGTTCGTCATACGTTCTTACTGATTACAGGAGAGATTCCGCAGACTCCGATATATCCTGAGATGGGGATCTGTGTGCTGCCTTGTAATGCTATAAGTAATTGCACAGATAACAAGGAAACTTCTCTGACCACCAAAAGTTTCCAATCTCGTGGAATCTCGTTGAGTATGCGGCTTGTGTGGGTTTTATCAGAAATGAAAGAAATGTTGCATCAGATGCCTTCAGTCCTATTAGATGGGGAGATGTGTGTTGTGATAAGGTGAATGAAGGAGCCAATCGTTTCATCCTGTTCAACTGCATTGCACTGCAAGATTGTGAGGGACACATTTACATCAGGAGGAGAGACTGAGGTGAGACTTCTAATTTTTTTCATTAACTAGATGAACAAGTTCAGATGAACAAATTAAGAACAACGTGACTGCTCCTCAGTGTCAAGATAAGGTGGTGTTGATGATGTGATGATGATGTGATCTGCACTTTCTGCAGCTGAATCAGTGATGATGCTGGGCTCTCTGGTGGTGATGCAGTCTCCTGTGACCTGCTTGGGAGTCTCATACGAGTCTCTTAGGAGTCTCTGAGGAGATAAGGAGTGATGAGCAACTGATGTTGGGAGATGGGGAGATGGAGATTGAGAGAGAGGTGGAGTTGAGAGGGATGGAAGTTACGTAATAGTGCAGTGAGAAGTTGCAGAGTGTACAGGGGGGGGGGGGGTTATACAGAGGGTGCATGAGGAGGCAACACATTCCTGCATGGATAGCATCTCCCAACAGCCTCTCATTTCGAGCAACAAAGAGTCACCTGCCTGCAGTGTCATGCAGGAATTTAACTGCAGCACCTTTCTATTACCCTCCATTCCAGCTCCCTGTCCCTAATTAGCTCCTGAATAGCTGATCATTTTCAGAAATGCAAAGGACCTGCACATCTGCTATTAGTTCCAGGATAGTTTATCCCTGGTTCATTTCTACAGGGTTCCAGGAAAACAAAAATTGAGGAAAAAACTCAAAGAGACAATGAAACACAAACGAGAGCAATAGCACTTATACTTGTGTGTATTTACATGGAAAATCAATGTCAGTTGTTGGGGAAAATCACTTACTTGCAAATAACTTCCATCTACTCTGATACTGCATACATATCTTGTTGAAAATGTGAACCACAACTTATTTTCTTTGCATCGTTGTGGTTAAAAGTGCAGTGTAAAATCTCCTATAAAATTGACATTTGGACACACAAACTAGGCAACACATCTAGGAGGGGGGGGGGGAGGTTTGTGAATTTGCCTGAAGAATATAGTGAATCCAACTGAACTGTAGGTTCTCTTTGCAGCATTTTTCATTTCTATTTCTAAACCAAATTATTATTTTTAATTTACCTCTTTACATTTTAGCAATGCTTGGCGGTGGAGTGGTCTTGCCTGTTTTGAATGTTGGTGTTTGGTTCGACAAAGGTTTTAAAAAGTTTATTGGAACTTTTATTTGCCTGTTGGTGGCCCAAGCAACATTGGCGTCGGCAATCCCTGTATGATTGATTGATTGATTGATTGATTGACTTTATTCAACATTATTTTAAGAGTGTACAAACATGTTAACAAGAAGTACTCTGTCAAAATAATATTAGGATAGCACACAAAGTTTTCCAACTTATTTCCAGTGTGGTCCATTGCTAACAACAAGATGGTGCTGCTAAGCAAACAAATATATATATATATATATACAGGGCTTCAGAGTCTGGTATCAAGTAAACCGACTCCGACTCGTGATACCTTTGGCTATACCGACTCCTCAGGTCTCCTGACTTTCGACTCCCTACTCCCAGCTCTTTTTGGCGTTATTGCACACAGTGTCATGCGGTTAATAGAAGAAAATATTAATTGCATACCACTATTTTTTTACTGAATTTTACACACGCATACTTATTAAGGAAGTTTATGTATTTGTTCGATAAACTTTTGAACACTGTTCAGTGTTCACATTCTTACTGACCTGCTATTGTCTCAAATTATTCCTTGAGTCGGTAGTCACCATTTTCATTTTGACTCCAACTCCGACTCTGTCGAAAAACCTCCGACTCCACGACTCCGACTCCTGACTTCGACCCGACTCCAAAGCCCTATTTACAGTTTTTTCTTATCGGCTACGCTTCCGGCATCAACCAATCACACTAAAGGCAAGTGCTTGGCCTATACGTGTCGAGTTTGAAAAGAAATACATGTTAATTGAAACTGCAGTAAACAATAAAATCATTGGTGTAAAACAAGAAATCAAAATGCTGACACGATTAGGTTTTCATTGGCGCTGGTTGTCACGTTCAGGTTCTTAAAGCAGATTTATCGTGCATGATACAATGTTGATATATAGTTTCATCAGTGATGATAGAAAATTGAGAGTCAATGAATGTATAATTGCATATCACTTATTTTAAATCTGTTCAGTCATAGAATAAATGCTTTGTTTAATTGGATTGATAGCTTTCAAATAAACCTGAGGAGCACTTTTGTCAGAGAAACATGACGATTTGAGATGTTGTGAAGAATTATGCATTTCTTTTACTCGAAGGAATTTTAGAAAACTCAGGATTCTGTTATTTGTTGAAATCTATATGGCAGAAAGGATGATTATCTATTCACAGCTATTCAATTGTGAGTAAAGTGGGGGCAATTTTCATATCTGCTGCTATCAGATTTCGCCAATGAGACACTTAAATGCAAACAATGGATGGGAGATGTTTAATTGTGCTCCGTCCACAATCACTCCTCAAGTCTTTGTTGCTTGTAAAGATTTAAACAAAGGTGTAACACTGTCACTGTAACAAACAAGGGGAGTTATGAGCTGCTGGCCTTGAGGTGTTATCCCAGTGACATTGAATCCAACCCAAGTTCCCCCTCTGATGTTCGTAATTGGCAGATCTGAGGTGGTTTTCTGGATCTGGAGTGGTTTTCTGGATGTGTTCTTGGCTGGGGTGTAGGCCTCTGGGGCAAGGGATCTGACACTTGGGCCAGCAACAGCTGTTTCCCTGAACTGTTGGGCAGACCAGAGAGGCAATTGTTACAATTGGAGCATCTTCAACTTCAAGCTGATCATTCGATCTCCTCCCGCTTGACAGGGGTGCCTCAAGGAACCCTCCAGGATATCCCCAGGATACTTCAAGGATACTTCAATGATACTTCCAGGTTGTTCTGGACTGCCAAAGATGCCCACACAATTGCCCCAAGACGCCCACAAGATGCCCACGGGTTAACCCCATTGCCCCAGAAGGGTCTCTCTCCATTTCTCCCATTCCCTCGACCTTCGAAGTCTTGTCTCATCTGATGTGGGTTCTGGCAGCGATGAGCAGAGGAAATCCTAGCTGAGGAGAGGAGCTATAACAGACAGTGAGCATCTGGGTTGAAGAAATTTGGTGGCCAAGAGGGAGAAGGGAGGCAAAAAGTTAAATTAACTGTTATTTTCTTAATCTCTACTATCATTGTGGTCATTTCAACTTATAAGCTTGTATTTCTCCCATTTGATTATCTGCATATTTTGCCACATCATATTTCCAGCCATTGTTCTCCAATGAATACAAGTATGCTGTATACAGCATTATCGCCATGATAGACTGATAGACAATTATGTACATTATGCATCAGTTAAATTGAATTCATGATTTATATCCCAATATACACTATTTACGTTGGTAATTAGGGATTTTAATGCATGATAATGAGATTAGTGTTCACTTAATATTGATGAGTTTTGTTTACATTAATTGAAAGCTATCGAAGTACTACATGCACCACTGTTTTATAATCGGCTGAATTGTGTTAATAGGACTAATTAGAAGGAAACAGCCTATAATTGAAATGCATGGTGTAGCCGACCAAGCCCTATAGCAGCCGGAACAAGTGAATGATACTGAACACCACCCAAGAAAGTAACACTGATCCCCGAATTAGCCGACGATGGCCGGAGAACGACACTGACAGACGACACTGGACACAAGCGCAACCGGAAATGACAGGTAACCACCAAAGTAACCAAGACGCCGAGTGCGCTACGTACGACGCTGCGTCATCCGAGCTACGACGTCGTCAGCCTCCGTCCTCCATTGTTCTTGGCATTTCTCACGCCCTTGGACGCCGCTAATCAGGTGATGGCAGAAATTTCCCATGGATGCTATTGGATTATGGTGGAGAAAAAAATAAGGAATAAAATAAGGAGGGGGGGGGGCGCTAAGTGAGCTATCATCAAATTAAAAACATTTAAAAAAATGAAGTATATTAATTATTTGCACAGAAGATTAATTATTTGCATTTTCAATTTGTATACCCCAATAAAACTCTCCATTTCATTTTCTATTCGTATTAGATTTTATGTTGTACAAGCAAGAAAAACTAGCTGCACATCATTCGAAATGATACAGTGTAATAATGAATGTATTAATCATGTATTAACTTTTATGATTTATACTTATGGGAAAGATTGATTACTCATCATTTCAGCCAATAAACTGCAGATGAAAGACGACATCAGAAGTGAATTAACTGAACATCAAGTGCAATGCTATTCATTATGGCCAATTCTGCAGCCTAGACTTGGGAAAACAAAAATTGACTACCATCCAAATTTCCAACGACTACCATCCGTCACGAAACAATGCAGTGTCACTGCACTCTCAGGCTGAGCTTGGTCACAAGAATACTGCTTCCATTTTTGTCAGAAAATAAACTTGTTGCCACTGTGGACGTGAGGTGTCGCCACTACTGTGCACATATGTACACCTCAGATAAGTGCATATATCTCCAGGCACAGTCAATACAATGTACGTTATGATTATTGGTGAAATATATGTTTCCAGTAAGGTCCACCTCTCCATGGGTGAGCCATTGAACAAAAATTATTATACACAACAACTTTGAAAAGACAATGTTGAGTTTATTATTTGGAGGAAGACAAGATTGGGTGTTTGTCAATAAATGGTTAAATAAAATTGATTAATTGAATTATTTTAATTGGTTTATGAATGCCTGAGGACAAATCATTTTGTTGGGCATAGCTTAGGTTAAAAGGAAAACACTTCATAAAGTGCATGACTAACAGGCCCCCAACTCGAAGCAAATCGCTACCAATAGTTTGAACTCTAGCATTTAAATTTAATTGTACAGAGTGTCAATTAGTGGGACTCAGAGGTCGTTATATTTGAAAGGAACAATCAAGGCCAGGGATTAGGAGGCATTTGGGTAATGAGGGCAGATGTTGCGTAATGTACTGGGGGTATCTCAAAGGGTTGGGGAGGCAGGGGATGTTGGGGGTTCCACAGAAACTTCTCGAATTGCATCTACGTTTCAGGGAGGGTCGTTGGAGCGAGGTAGACCATAAAGGGCCATGAATCGGATAGGTCACTGAGGCTGGAGGATGTCGACAGACTGGGGCCACAGCAAACAAAACAAGGGCTTTTAAGCAGCAGGGCAACAGGGGGTGGGCCACCTTGCTTTTTGCTCTTTTGCTCCCAGCCCTGAGAGGACTGTCCTCCGGTCTTCTAGGATGTCAGGGCCTGGCTGTCATGGCTTGGCCTGTAATGGCTCTGTGCAGTCACTAATGCACCCCTCTCTGCGGGCCATTGTAGGCGTGTCACTGCTCTGTCAGGGAATTAAATATGATATACATTGAAAGCTGGGCAGCTTTTCTCTCTTTTTGAAGTGGCATTACATGATGTTGGAAGCTGGTCGGGGTGTGAAGAGACCAGGGATCTGACAGCCAGCCAGGACAAAGGCCCCAGGCACCAGCTAGCTCCAGGTGACCAGGGGGCTTTGATCACATGGCCACAGGTAGCTACTTAGTGGACCTCTGGGCTGGCTCATTCCAAGCTGATTCCAGGCTGAATGAGAACTTGTCAAATGGCCTCCCAGATTCAATGGGCCTCATTCGACTGCTCCTAATGTGACTTAAGTAGCTTCTGAGACAGTGGCAACTTTGTAGCTGGAGGAACAATCACGACTCATGCCACAGAAGACCACCAGGGGAACAATGCCCAAGGCCCATGCTCCTCTTGCTCTTCTTGCTCTCTGGGAAAATTCACCCCAGTCTGAACAGTTACTCAACTCTCAAAGTCCGTTTTCTGACCAAAATTACCACATGAAAAGAGCAGTCACAAAACCACTCACTTTGCATTCTTGGAAAAAGTCACTCTGCACTAGTCTGCAGTAAGTTGTGTCAACTACTAATGGGTGTTTCACAGCAGGTATGGCATATAAATTGACATTCAACTTCTGTGTCATTACAAAGTATAGCATGCTCTTCGTTTGTATTCCAATGGGGCACCCATCAAATATTTGTATTATTTTGGTTGATCATTCAAAGAGAAGTCATGTACACAAAGAAATGAGGGGGCTGTGTGCTCACACAAAGGTGTTTGTTTACAATTTGTCACTGTAGATGGACAGGATATTGAGCCATTGAAGAACAGCAGCAGTCCACGACAGTCATGTATATTCGTCATTGCAGTGAAAGTTTAATTGATTAAAGCATTCCTTAATAGCATGTTCGGGTGTTTGCAGGTGACTCCAGTTCCCATATTACATTATAACGTTGTCAGTCCAATGACAGAACCTACTAGGTTAATTCGGGGGTGTATTCATCTCGGCCAAGATCTATCCCAGGAATGTTTGTTTTCAGTAACACTTAGAAGACTTAAGCATTCTAAGAGCAGGCCAGGGTTAGGCCAGGGTAAGGCTACACCGACTTTTTATGCACTTCTTCACAGAGTTACAGCCTCGCAAGCTATCATTAGAAAGTAGATTTCTCCTGACTGTTGACAGCTACCCAGGCTGTAATTAGGACGTAGGTTATACAGACCCAATGATTTCAATGGCGGTCCCTTTGGTCTTGGGGAAAATGAAACGTTTTGGGAATTTCTAGAAGTATAAATTGCAGGTGAAAGGAAGAGGCCATTACAATGTATATGGAGGGATCCAAAACATACACTTAGAGATCGAGAGGGCAGGGGAGGGCAGAGCAGGGCAGAGCAGGGCAGAGCAGGGCAGAGCAGGGCAGAGGAGGGCAGAGGAGGGGAGGGTGGGGAGAAGAGCTATGGGTAGGGCAAGACCCGAGAGAAACATTGTGTCATGCTTTTTGCTACAATCACTAATCAGTTTAATTAACCTCTAAGAGGCCAGGTTAGAGGCTATAGGAGGGCTGGAGATAAGATCTGAGAGGGTGTCTAGTGTCGCCCCCTGTCACCTGGGCCAGCTTTGATGTGAGTTGTGAATAGAACGTATGTGGAGGGCACTGGGCAGCCAGGTAACCCAATCCACCCTAATCAGAGCAGCTACCAGGTAGACCCTTCATTACTAGGCCACCACTTGGCCCCGGCCTCACCCCTTGACCAGCTCCCTTGAACAACTTGCCCTTGCTCCTCTATAGTTCCCTTCTATAGGTCCATTCCTCTTCTATAGCTCCCCTCTAGGACTCCTTGCTATGGCTCCTGGGGTCCTATAGCTACCTTGCTTCTCTAAACAGTTACCCATGTAAGTTTTTCTTCCCCACATATACATACCAAGTGCTACCACTACTAAGTCGTGCTCTCGGCTGTCAAATGCTTGATGGTTCTGGGCAGGGACGAAGACATCAAAGGAGGCCGCCAGGATCAAAGCCCCACCTGACACAAATGTTATTTGTAAGCTGTTGAGTCTGTATGGGCCTCGCTTCTATCTCCTCACCAGATCTATGTAGATGCGCCTCTAAAATCCATTCAACAAGATCCCAGGCGGAGATAAGCAATTCTATCTGAGCAAGATTAATTGATTAGAAGGAGTGAATGAGATGCTGTCAACTTTGAATTTGTAAGAGAGTGAGGAAGCTACATTCTGGCTGAAGGGGGGCTGCTCCCCTGCTCTCTAATCTACTTGGAGGGAAAATCTAAGAAGGAAATAAATCAGTTTAATGTCAGTTTAGTTAACAGCCCTCTGAAGGGCTCGGCTCCTGTAACCAACAATTAGGGACAGCTTCCAAATTATGTAGATAAAAAAAATTAATAAAGTTATTTTTGTTGGCCTTCGACTTGGTGAATACAAAACTCCAAGGACGTGTGAAAACAGGTGGGGGGGGGGGTAGAGAGAAGGGGGTTGCTACATGGACTGAGATAGCACACCTCGGTTGTTATATTTCCCTTTTAAGTCTTTATTCTTTCCTGTACTCTTCATTTCTTTACTTGCAAAGCCTTCTGTCGTTTCATTAACGCCACTGTTGCTTGTTTGTTGACTGAAGACATTACTCGAATTCAATTGAAACATGGATTCCCTTCTCAAGCAAACCGCCCTCCAGCCACCAGCCCAAAACATACCACACCTGGCGACTTATTAATCAGGAAAACTTAATTGATAAATTGAATAAAACTGTCATGTTAGATCAATCTTCGGTTTATCCCTCGGGGTTATTGTACTCAAGTAAATACAATATTAATTTCTGACACTTTTACATAAAAGGTTTAAATGTAAATACATCGGCGAATCGTTTCAGAACTGCAAGTCCCTTCATGTGTCAGAAATATTATTTGAATAACTGCATGCAGATAAATCATAGTTTACATGAACTAAAATGTATTAGCCCAGGTGTACAGTGTGGAGTGCAGCCTCCACATGAATTCAGAATTCTACATTCTCAGACACCTATGATCACTTGCCTGCGGATGGTACCGTATAACACACAGGGAGCAATCCAATTTAGCTTTCTGAAGCAATGATTATCATAGTCACCTTGTAGTTGTAAACCATTTAGAGGAATGGTAAATATTTACCAGAATGAGTGGGTGTGACAGATGACTAGATGCACACAACTGTCATTTGCTTTGGCTTTGCACATTTCATGCTCAATGAGGATACAGGCAGTCAAAGGAGTCGGACAAATGGCATGAGAGGAGAGGCAGTCAGCTTGCTTTGGCTGCTTTTGGTTGCCTTTTTGGTTGCCTTTTTGGTTGCTTTCTAGTTGCTGTTTGTGTCCCTTTGATTAAGGATGTTCAAGTTACGTAACGCACGCTCAGAGAGCAGCAGAGAGAAGCAGATAGAAGCTGAGAGTAATGCAGTGACTTCATCCAAGGATCACGACGTTCACCTGCGCGGCAGAAACCTTTGATGACGCTGCGCAATACGTTAAAACAAGCGTCGTGGACAGACGATACGTTTGAAGTCGTTGTGTTGAGCGTCGAGTCGCCAAGAATGGCCAGCTCCGATCAGAGAGGATCGCTCCTGCAGCGATCACTTGTGCTGCCACCTGATCGTAAACACAACAGCAGCCAGCAGAGTACATTCTATAGCCAGAACGAGGCAGGATGACAAAAAAGAAGCTCAATTATTAAATAATTCAATAGATGCTCATTAATTAAGGCAGGTAGATGGGCGCACGGCAAGCAGAGACGCAAGCAGTTAACCTGTATTGTGGTCTGGATGAGAGATCAATTTCGGGCCACATGAAAGTCAAACTGTGCGCCGGGTATCAAAGGACAAACGAGCCGAGCAGATCAAACGAGCTTGTCTCCGTGTCTACCTTGGCGTTGGCAACATCTCGTGGGGTCCGTTGAATCGCGTTAATTTGAACGAGACTAGCACGCCAACAAAAAGATCTTTGGTAAATAATGAGGATGAGAAGGGGAAGGTGGGGGAGGAGGGGATACATCAACCTCAGTCCTTGGCAAGGAAGCCCTCGTCCAACGGCCTCTGTGCCATGAAAGTTGCAAGGCCCTCTTCATCAAAAGCACTTCCTCTAGGAGACAGACTCTGGCCGCAGACCATCTCGTAACTGTGTTTGCCAATACATTTCTGCCCAATTGAGCTTTTTTCCTCTGTACACTCTAAAAAATGTCGGGACAAAATTGGTTTTTTAGATTCAAAATGGTTTTTTGAAAAACCAAATTTCAATGCAAAACCAACATGGATTTTTACAAAAATCCATGTTGGTTTTTTGCATTGAAATTTGGTTTTTCAAAAAACCATTTTGAATCTAAAAAACCAATTTTGTCTGAAATTGTTTAGAGTGTACAGAGGATGTTAGACTCTATTCTAATGTACTTCATCTGTGCGGATAAGCTTGGCAAAGTTCAATCTGGTCTGACTGTTTCTACACAGGCCTATTTTATTGTTTTTCACATTATCACATGAATGTAAACGGTATTTGGAGTTAAATGTACATTGAACACGATTCTTCATTATTTTCATCATGCAGTGACTTGGCATGCTGCAGGTTCAGCCTATACTCAAGCTCCCTAATAAGTATCGCATACAAATCACCATCAGGCCATGCTGTAACACTTCCTGAGGTGTGACAAACATACTTCCTGTTATCATACTCTCACTTCCGCTTCCGCTTATATACACCTGGGAATGAGGAGGCAGCTTCACTCAAATTAGGCATCCACGAAGAATCAAGGAGTTTTTGCAGAAAAGCTGTCAGTCAGGTCAAATAATATGGTGCTGAAAATGACATGCATAAGCCTATGCTGCAGCCGGACTGTCCAGGGCGGGCAAGTTGACTGAACATTATAATTGAAATTCAATAGACTCACGGTGATGATTATTTTCACCTTCTATGTGTCAGATATCTCTAAATGATATTTGCCAAACAACCTCTGAAGAGTCTTGTATACAGTGGTGTAGCAGTTATCAAACAGTTTTGAAGCTGATGCAACTTTTTTCCTGCTGTTTTGGTATAGTTTAAAAAAAGATAGTAAAGAATAAAGAAATGCATATACATGACAATGTCATTGCTTATCGATCTGTGTTTTAAATGACAGGAGTGAGGCGGATCTGTTAATGAGTCCTTCTGCCCTTGAGGCCCCTGCCAGCCTCCGACACCTTGTTGTATAACAGGGGAGTTAGTTGCATTACTCCTCTCGCTTTCATGACAGGACGAGTGCTCACTCACTGTTCGTGTGCTAATGAGGGGCCGAGAGGGCTTCAAAGGAACGACACACAAACTGCAAGGTCACCTGGCAGACACTGCAAGGTCAAGAAGAAGCAGAGACATCTAGCGGAGAAGAAGGATAAGACAAAAGATCAACTGAGAGATCAACTGAGAGATCGTCACAAGTCACAAGAAGATCAGCATGAAACAGAAGAAGAGTGTCTGTGAGTAGCAGAAGTCAAGAACAAGTCAAATGCCAGTCAATTAATTACCTGAGAGTCAGTTAGTTACCTGCACGAAGGTTTGTTACCTGGGAGTTAGTTAGAAGAAAATCAGTCAGTAACTCCAGAGTCAGTACAAGATGCCTACACGAGAGTCTTGCTAGTTACTTGTTAGTTACCTCAGAGTTAAAAGTCAGTTACCTGAGACTCAGTTACTTACATGGGAGTCAGTTATTTACATGTCTTCGGAGTCGGATAGTGAAATGAATTGACTACGACTCCCAACTCCTTTGTCTTTCCAAAAAGCGACTCCGTCTCCTTAGGTCTCCTGAATTACGACTCTGACTTTGCTTATTGGCATTATTGCACACATATAGGCCTATTACATTGTTAACAGGGGACTGAAAGTGATTTTACAATGATTCCATAGGATTTTGCACATGAATACTTGTTTAGGAAGTTTTGTGTAAAATTTGCATTTTTTTGTATTTTTGCAACTCTGTTTTTGCCTCCAACTCCACCTGAGAGTCAAAGTTAGACTCCGACCCGACTCCATCCAAAAATCTCCGACTCCGACTCCAAAGCCCTGGTTATTTACCTGAGAGTCACGTACATATTATATCTGAGAGTCAGTTAGTTACATGAGAATCAGTAAGTTACCCGAGTTAGTTACCTGAGAGATAGTCAGTGAGGTTACCTGCATTTGCCCAAAAGTCAGCGAGTCAGTTTGTTATCTTAGAGTCAGTTATTTTATCATAGGAGTCAATAAGTTACAATGTACTTGCATTAACCTGAAAGTCACCTAGCTGAGAGTCAGTCGGTACCGAAGTTAGTAACCTTCATGATAGTCAGCTAGTTGGTTGAAAGTCTGCAAGTTACCAGTGAGTTAGCTGTTTACTGAAGATTCACCAAGTTACCTGACATTCAACTATTTTCTGCATTTACCTGCAACTCAGGAAACTATGTGCGAGTTAGTTACCAGTGAGTTAGTTAGTTGCCAGTTTGTGGTATGTTACCAGTTTGTGGTATGTTGGTTACTTAAAGTCAGTTATCTGAGAGTAATTTAGTTACCTGAGAGCCAGCTAGTTAGTTGTCTACATTCACTTGTGAGTCAGTTACCAGAGTCAATTAGTTACTGGAGAGTCAGCTAGTTAGTTACCTGTGAGTCAGTTAGTTACATGAGACTCAGTTTCCAGAGAGTCAGTTACCAAAGAGTCAGTTTGTTACCAGAGAGTCAGTATGTTACAAGAGAATCAGTTATCAGAGAGTCATTTTGTTACCAACAATCAGTTAGTTACCAGAGAGTCAGTTAGTTACCTGAGAGTCAGTATCAGAAAGTCAGTTACTTATCAGAGAGTCAGTTATCAGAGAGTAATTTTGTTACCAACAGTCAGTTAGTTACCACAGAGTCAGTTACCTGAGAGTCAGTTAGTTACCTGAGAGTCAGTTAGTTACCAGAGAGTCAGTTAGTTACCAGAGAGTCAGTTATCAGAGAGTCGGTTTGGTACCTGAGAGTCAATTAGAGAGTCAGTTAGTTACCAGAGAGTCAGTTAGTTACCAGAGAGTCAGTGATCAGAGAGTCAGTTAGTTACCAGAGAGTCAGTTACCAGAGAGTCAGTTTGGTACCTGAGAGTCAATTAGTTACCTGAGAGTCAGTTACCTGTATTTACCCTGAGGGTTAGTTATTTATCTGCATTTGCAAAACATGAGAATCAGTCAATTGCCTGCATGAGAGTTGGCTACCTGCATGAGAGGTAGTCACTTGTGAGTTAGTCATCTGAGAGGTAGTCATCTGAGAGGTAGTCAGAATGAAAGGTCACCTGAGTTGCTGTATCTCAGAAGTTGTCCTGGGAATATCTGTTTGCCACGTTTTTTTTTGGTTTTTTTTTTCACGTTTGTTGAGATATAGGCCTGTAACATAATGGTAGGATGAAGAAGGGATTAGCACAATTGCTTCCACTTGTTTCTGCCAAGCAATTGGAACATAACTCAGTCAAAGTTTTCATTGGTTTGCGAACTGTACATAGATCTGTGATGCAATTCCTGAAAAGCAGGATGTCGTGAATTTGGCTGTCAGAACCATTTTTCATTCCTTAAAATTATTTCAGCGTTGATATTATTAACAGAAAGTATACAATGGTCTCATTTCTTCAACTACAAGCATTAAATTGTTCATATAATGTCATTATGATTACAATGTGGTACATTGTATACGCGTTGGATACAATTTTAACTTTTTTTTCAGACTCTCTAACTTTATCATTACTGAAATAAATGTAGCAATAAAGATGCCGGGTCATAAGTAGAACATTCATAAACTGCACAAACACTGTCATAACAGGCCTACTTAGGTTTTTGAGATATAAATCAAAGACAAGATAAAGTATCATGCACGATTCACATGGATAGTATGTCACCGACTGAAGATGCTGGTGGACCTTGCACATTGGCCCCTCAGTTGGCCCCTCACTTGCTGCTTCAGCCTCCCAGGTCAGTGACCCCGTTGCGGCTACATGTGAATGTCACAGGGGGCTTGCATCTCCTGCTAACTCAATGGTATCTCAATGGGGTCGCAATGGTCTCAAGTGGGAGGATAACCCGGGTTCTGATGGTTGTTAGTGTTTGATCTCATGGTTCCTTGAAACCTGGTCCATCCACTGACACTTGGAGGCAGGTTTATGATTTCTGAGGGCACTGGCTATGAGTGGATGTAGTACGTAGGTGGTGGGAAGAGACGATAATGAGAGTCTAATCACCAAAGGTAGCCAATGCTGACCATGATGCTGTGTAGGAAGGGTTGGGGAGGGTGTTTCAACCTTGTTTGATACCTGGCCCTGTGGCTCTGTGCCCGTGCTGTGGTCAGGGGGATGTGGGGGCGGGGGTGGTTGAGGGGGAGGGATCCAGTGACGTCTCAATGTTCTCCTTAATGAGTTGGGAGGCCAGGCAAGCAGCCAATGTCATCGGGACACCCTGCCACAAATGAGAAAAGGATGAAGTGCAATCAGTTGCTTCAAAAGACACACATTTGCCCAAGAAATGCATTCATAGGAAGCAGCCACATGTCAGACTGGAAATTAGAGATCACAAACTGTAATCAACTGTTAATTCCTTCACCCCAGTCTCCGAAGAGATGAGAGGCTGATTTGAACATTTCAATTAACATGTGCACCAGTCTTTGCAGAGTCCTTCTGTAAAACCCTCCTTCAGTGAACCCCATAGTCTGTAGTACAAGCAGACATCTTCCGAATATTATGGAGGAAAAATCCCAATGAATATATAGAAAATTTATGCATGGATGTACATATATACTTCTAGTTTTTGAAGTCACAGAATGGTTCTCTCTCTTGCAAAAAAAAAAAGGAGAAGAAAAAGGATTATGTTTCCCTTTATAAGCATGCAAAGTTTTAAACCTCACAAACAATTCTCCTAATCTCATATCCAGTCTCAAAACATGGCAAGCGATACATCACCTAACACTTTTGACATTGACATTTTTATTCAATTCATCACACCATTGGATGCAGCACTGGGTCGTGATATATTTGCATAATATTTAATAACATCACACACAAGAATGTGAGCTGCTTTCAGAGGCTGACAGCAACTATTCTAAAATGATGTCTGCATTAATTTTGACTCAATGAAGTTGTCATGTATAGTGCATTCAAGTCAGCACAGGTTGATGTCTTTCTTTCTTGTAAATGCATCTTTGTTAAATGATGAATTGGGGCTTTTTAACATTTCAGAGCAAAACATCATCCAGTGAACATCATTCAAGGTTCATGACAAGATAGCCAACAGAGGTATAAAGCAAAATTAGGTGAATTCCATAATTGTACATGTTAGACATAAAACACAAAGGATGGCAGTGTTTACATGTAATATCTGGTGATCTATATTCCTGTTTTTCTTCTCATTTTCTAAAAAATATTTCATCATCATCTGTTCACTTTGCAGGTCCATGAATTACATGTCATATTGCTGGTATTTGCTGTACGAGACCAACTTTTTTTCATACCTTTTTGCCAGGGGCATGTTAAATTCTGCCTCTTTTTTCTTCACATACATGAAAATATGCAACATGCCACATGCTAACAAACATGGATGGACAGGCTAATTGCTTCGATCAAATATTTCAACCCCTGGTCTGGCTCAACATTTGAAAAATCATCCCCAGAACAAGGTGGCAGTGGCAGGTGGGCCTATCAAGGTGTAAGGATAAAATAACAAACTGGGAGAAAAGAAAACATGACTCCCTGATGCAATGAACATACATGCATGCAGTAATTGCCAGGCTGGGAATCTGTCCGGTCGAATTGTCTCACCATGCTGCGGCATTGCTGCCCACCCATGAGCCATGTAAGGCCACCTACCTGTCTAATTAAAATCTTCTAACTTTTGTAAAGAGCCCACACATCATTTCATCTGCCCCAAAATCAGTCTTCAGATTTATAAGTATATTCCTACAGTCGGTCAGTCAGTCAGTCAGCAGACATTGACGTCAGTCAGTCAGTCAGCAGACCATGACGTCAGTCAGTCAGTCAGCAGACCATGACGTCAGTCAGTCAGTCAGCAGACCATGACGTCAGTCAGTCAGTCAGCAGACCATGACGTCAGTCAGTCAGTCAGCAGACCATGACGTCAGTCAGTCAGTCAGTCAGTCAGTCAGTCAGTCAGTCAGTCAGTCAGTCAGTCAGTCAGTCAGTCAGTCAGTCAGTCAGTCAGTCGGTCAGTCAGTCAGTCAGTCAAATCTACCTATATATCTATCTGAAAGTTCCCACAATATGTTGCAGTACAGATGGCTACTTGATGCCATAAAATTTCCACTGCAATTGAGAACTATCTATAAAACATTTTACAAAATTGTCAGGAGTAACTGAATCTTCTTGGACGATAACTCATGTGTTTTATTCTGGGTGTTGTGTTGCAAAATAATGCCCAGAGATATACTGCAGTCAAGAGTGTCAGTCTATCAAGGGGAGAGGATTTTTGATGGTGGTTTGTCAGGGATCTCCCATCCACCTCTGGAGGCCTCTTGCCCAGCTGTTGCAGTCCTGACAATGGCCTGCGTGAAATCATTTCTATCTTTCTGTTTATTTATGTTTCATGTGTATTTACAGGTTTTGAATGTTTAGCTGATAAATCCAACATGGCAATTCATGATGCAAAAGTAAACAACATTTTTAATTGTCAGGCTCCACAGGACTAGACCAGTAAAGCTCAATTCAACTGAATCACCTTTAATTCAATTTCACATTGGCTATAAATCTCTATGATAGTGTGTTTTCAACCCAATGGAAATTCATTACGAGCACCAAACCTATTACATTGTTGTTTCACCCTCCAGCAAAAGTCCTCTGTCCATTGAAAGGCTTGTCCCCTCAAGGGCTTTTGGTTCTCCAGATTAACGCTAGGGGTGCAGTGCCAAGCTCTGTGTGGAACTGATGGAACATCCTCACATTTTCCCATTTGTCACCTTTGTTTTCCAGTTTCACGTGCCATTGGTCAAATGTGATGTGGTTTGAACATTTTTATTTCTGTTTTAAAATAGCAACTTTTCCCAAAGGGCAAAGTAACTGTTTCCCAGATTAGTCTCACCAGGACTTTTCATATACTTTCTACTTTCTTCTCTCATCCAGTTTCTTTGTTCATCTGTTTGTCTTCCTTATAAATGATATATAATGTATGTAGCTCAAATAGCCTATCGTTTTTCTAAATTCAGAATTGTATCAATTATTCTTTCCTGTGTTCTCTCTTCTGTTTCCTATTTCCTTTTTTCCTGTCTTGATAATTTTCTTCTTTCCTCTCTCCCCCTCTTCACTGTTTCCTTCCTATTATTTGTGTTCCCTCTCTTATATTTCTCTCTTCCATCATCTTCTCTTCTTTCTCCCTTCTTCCTCCTTCTTTTTTGTTTCTTCTTTTTTCTTTAGTCCCTCTTCTTTCTTTCTTTCTATTTCTTCCTTCCTTATTCTGTCTTCCCTCTTTCTTCCTTCCTTATTCTTTCTCCCCTCTTTCTTTCTTCCCTATTCTTTCTTTCTGCTCTCTTCTTTCTTCGCTCTTCTTAATCTCCTCACTTCCTTCATGTCAGCTTCCTTCTCGTGTCCTTCTCTCCTTCTTACCTCTTCTGTATATTTATCTTCTGTCTTTCTGCCCACTTTCTTGAATTTCTTCCCTCTTCATCTCCTTTCTTTCTCCTTTTCTCATCCCTGTCATTCCTACTCTTTCTTCTCCTAGAACTCCCTCTACTCTATTTCCTCTTCTCTCTTCTTTCTCCTTTCTTGCAGCATTTCCTGATTTGCTGTGTAATATCTCTCAATTGCAGATTATTGATTTCTAATCATTTTTAATCAGAAGAGGTGCTAACCCAGAAGATAACTGCTACTGTATTGTGCAAGAGGTCAGGAGGGTGCGAAGGAAACAAGGCTGTGGGGGTAATAGTCACCCCTTGAGCAGTGTTACGTCATAGGGAAACTCCATGTCATGACCAAATCGTAATTACCCCTTACACTGCTTGCTTCGGCCTGATTACCCGATAGAGGTGTCAGGGCACCCTCCCAACAAAGAAACGTAATTGAAAAACCAAGTTCGTTATTTTTATCTGTTAATAATTCCAGCTCATCCCCATAATTTCAGATTTGTAGTTTTCTTAAGAAGAAATATCTTTGCTGGAGATTTTGCAGAAATTACATGGATAATCTGATGGCCTATCAGTTGACATTCTGACATCTCCTAAAGTACATTGAATAATCAGTAATCACTGGAGTCATAGTGAAATGCAACATTACACCTGTTCAGTGACAAAAATATAATGTTATAACAAATCAGAGTTATTTTAATTCTTAATTGACCCCTATGCTACAAAAATAAATCTGAGAGTTGTTCTGATACCAGGACAGGTGGTTTTCTAAGCAGCATATTATATATATACAGGCTATCTGTAGTTTATGTAGGGCCTAACCACGAATTTATTTACAAATTCATAAATCATGATTGTACTGATGTTCCAGTCTCTACAAGACTGTTTTTATTAGTGCTTTTTACTGCACGGTGCACAGATAGTTGCTTGTGATACATGACTAATACATGTGCTCTGAATTATATAGTAGAGTTTTTTTTTAGTTAAAAGCAAGCAAAAAAGAAAGTCGACAGTCCATCCCTTGAAAAGCATTAAACAGCATTAAACAGCATTAAACAGCATTAAACAGGAGTTGGTGACTACATCTTATTAGGGATAATGATCGTAACGTGGCTATTGTTCATCCCCAATTATATTCACTGAGCACTTCACAGTAATTGTGTGCAACTACATAATTCTAACAGGTAACAACAGAATGGCCGTCAATATTCTCAGAGAATGAAGAAAATGAGACAATTAATTCGGAGGCAGTTGAGAGAACTGCAGCCATTCTCGCTTGTTGGAGGGATCGAGTGACAGAAATGTCTTACGTGAGAAAAAGATGACACCTGACCCCAGCAATGGAGCATTTAACAATTTAATATGTCTGTTATTTTCCTCTTTTGAAAATAGGGGTTTTATAACAACTATAAACAGTGAACTATAATGTTTTAGTTTAGATAAATTACAAAAACACTAACATATATATCATAAATTGCATTGTGTGATTACGCATATACTTTTACCTTTAAATGTCTTTAAATGTCTTTTAAATGTCCCACATAGGTCTGTAATATTGTTAGTGGCAAATATTAAACAATTATGGACCATATAATGGCGTGACAGCCTAGCTGGTGCAGTGTCTTTTTGGAATAATTATTTGAGACTCAGAAAACACAATTTTCTTCTCAGAATTCGAGAGATAAGTCTGTTGGGGAGAAAAGATGTGAAAAGCAATCAGGAGATTTGATTTCTTTGCGAAGTGATCTGATAAATGATTTTACACAATTACAGAATATTTGGCTTCACAGGCTTTTTGCCTCCCGATTCCCATGAGTCTTATTTCTCAGTCATTTCAAGTGTCTCCAGACAAAGGCGAGTGAGGGGGACAAGAAAAGGCGGTCACTTCTCATTAGGCTGGATTAGGAGATCAGAGGGGCCGCCATTGAGTGACCAGTGAGCAGCCCTTGCTGACCAGTGCTGACCAGTGTGCCAATTATGTTTGGGAGGACTCCCCAGTGAGAGGCACAATGGCTACACACGCTCTGAGCAGTCGACCACTCCCAGGACCAGTGTTCGGTTCACGCCTCAGCATTGCACAGACCAACACTAAACACTCAAAAGACAATTAGCAAATATCACATTCTGCCTTTTGGGGTTGTGCTTGTGAACTCAAGTGGTTTATAACTTCAAAAATATATGACTACATTCAAATATTGGGCGAGAATTTTATCTGGCCTTGTTGGTCATCCATAAACATGTGCATTTTGGCTCTTTTTCGAAGAATCTCTCACTTGTCTATCTATGTTAAGACGATATTGTGACATGATTCAGAAAAGCTAAATTCTACCACTGTTCTACCACTGTCTGATAGTATTGACTTTCAGAAGAAGAAAAAAGTGATCATTTAATAACTATGGTTCAAATTGGTTGTAATGATCAGATATTGTTAATGACCAAGCATTCTATGGATCATAATCTAACTTTTTTTCTTTTTTCTTCTTCTAATTACGAGCAGGTAATATAAAAATTAATGGTTTCTGAATTTTTGGAAAGTGATGAGAGTTAAAATACCAAATGTGGCAAATGGATAGCTACCATAAATGATACCATTGCTATGCATTGAAATTCGATTTCCAAATTAAATTCTACTTTATTAATTGCTAAACATGACTGGCAATTAAGTCGTGAAAACATTATTTGATAGGCACATTATACAATCGTCGATTTTTCCTAATTTAAAAATACCCAAATTTACCCAAATTCAAATAGGCTGTATTATGGGAGAGCTTTAATTATGATTATGAAAATCTCATTGGGTTCGAATTGATTTCACATTAAAAGATCATTGTAACTTAATGAAGCCACACGTTAACCCAATATTTCTGTTTTAGTCATCTAATTGAAGTCCAAAAATGTTCATAACTTTCGATTGTGTTTTCAAATATATCTGCATTTCGCCTGCACACATTTCAAACGTGAATTCATTTCAAAAGGGACTGGTGTGCAACTCATGTTTGTTTTATCGCCCGTCACTCTCGATTTATGTGTCCAAATGCAATTTCATTCAAACGCACATCTCCCAAAATATACAAACAGATCGAAACAGATAAATTGACATCAAACCATTGAACGGGGAGAACTCAAATAATTTTAATGTGACATGAGAACCATATATTTGAAAATATCTGAAATATGGCAGGCAGATAAGTTGTCAAAGGATCCACTTGTGAATGATAATGCAGCCCATACATCATGTCTGTAATAAATTCAAAATGAATAATTCATGCATATATTACGAGTGATTTACAAATCATTCAAGTTTATCTGTTTGTGTACAAAAGAGAGAAATTAAACATCAGAAAAAGAAACAGTCGTCATGATTTAAATGCATTGACCAAAGATATGGTACAAAGCAATGATACAAAGCATGTACATCACGATTAAAGTTTATATCGCAGCTCTAAATATTGCGTTACAGTTAAAAGCATTTCGTGATTAATGTTGATTTTCTGAGAAAATTGACCAAAACTGACAATGTATCATTCATGGGGACGATAAATGGCCCGGCTGAATCACCAGCAGTTTGTGCTCATTGAAACGAAATCAAAATCCATGGCGAATTTAATATTTTCTGCAAAAAAAATCCCACTCTATCATCTTGGTTGCCTCCATACTAAACCACCCACCCTGATATCATTTAATGCCCCATGCTCATCTCATAGATTGGCTGGTTGACCACTGCCCTTGGGCCTAATATATTCGCTCAGAGCTAGATCAGCGGAGAGCATGGCCCATTCATGATCAGCAGCTCAATCGATTGACCCCGCGCACTGCCAAGGGCCATGGGCTGGGGCCAAGATTGCTGTGGGCTTGTAGAAAGTAGCCAAGGGCTTATAACTATAGTAGCCAAGGGCTTATATTGTGCAGGGCGAGTTTGTATCAGTTGTGGTTGCCTCTACCCACCGCTGTTCAAGAGATGGCGATAGGGGACGCTTAATATCAGAGAGGCGATTCGAGCAGGCTCGTATGTCGGCCCAAGGGCCAGCAATAGCCCAATCTCCCCCTGCTCCCCCCTTGGCCTCCCCTGCCCCCTCAACCTGTGGCCCCTGAATCCACGGGACCCCGGCCCCTGAGCCCACTCCAAGCTGAGACAGGAGATGGACCCACCCGGCAGCAAGAAGTCCATCAGGCCAGAGTTGTCTATTGGAGATTTAGGAGCAGGGCACTGTGTGAGGGCATAGACGCTGCTCTCTCTAAATGAGGTTGAAGGTCAACAGTCAATTCGTCCTCTCAGCTTTTGCCTTTTCGCTCAAGGGCCATTTCTGCAGCGGTCGTTTTGTCACCGAGTGTTCATAAGTGGAGTCTATCTTAATATTTGCCTTTCAATTTCATGGGGGCTGCGCTGGCTGATGACTTGGAGAAATGAAAGTTACAATAATAATCTCTATAACAAACTTTCAAAGGAGCAGGGCCGGCCCTCTTGAGGCCGGGACAAGAGTATCGAGTGTCGGCCCTTTTCTTTCTCTAATGCGCCGAATTGGTCCTCACAAAACACCCACAAAGGGCTGACAAAAGACAAGCCACGGACCATTGGCTGCCCATTGCCCCTCCATTGCTGGCTGCTCATCAGACATTACCTGGACAACATCCCCTGGACATCATTTCCCTGGACGTCATATCCCCCTGGACAGAACCCTTGAGCCAAGGAAACCCTTGTCACGCCCTGGGCTACATGTCTCATCCATGACTGACACCGAGTGACAATCAGTGACATACTTCGCAAGAGAAAGTATCTGAGATGCTCAAAGTCCGCCAATCAAATTCCGCCAACTGCCCATATCAAGTTTCTCATAATGCCTGTTCTAAATGTAATCAGTTGTTCACCCGTCGGCTATGTGCAAAAAGTTCCTCAATGATATATTTGAATTATGACGTTGTTTGTACATACTATAATGATAAGTTGGTGCTTCCTTCATCAAGTAATGAATAACATTGTGCATGTTGTAAGTCAACAAGTTAGTAATAAGTGAATTTGAACCCAGCCCCTGGTCAGAGGGAAGTGAAATCAAGCAAAATCCAGACATTCTTCAGGCTTGCATAACATTTTCTTGCTAAACGGATTTAAATTCTTGTGAAACATGAAATTGCAACACAGAATATTCAGAATATACTAGTATAATTTATAAAACAATCTATGATTCTGATATGATGAAAAATGTTCTGGTATATATACTTCTAATTCTAGAAAAAGAATGACTTTTAATGTTGAGACAAAACTATTGTAAACATGGAAATTCTGAGAGTCTCCCGATATTATGAATGTGTTAGGTTTGCTGAGAAGTCGAGTGAGAGCTGATAGCATAGGTTGAGGTCTATGGAGGAGGTTTTTATTCATGTCTACAAAAGGTCAGAGAATAGAGGTTTGAGTAAAGCTAGGCAGGAGGGAGAGGCACAATGTTTCAGTCGACGGGAGGCCATTGAGGCAGCCTTCATGTGATGTTGTCTCAAATTTCCGTTTACCTTTAGCTGGCCTGGCTAAGGCTGGCTTAATCATTGGTCAGGCTGTGTTGGCCTACTTTTGTGAGGCTAGTTCTGAGCTATAGTTCTGAGAGATAGAGAGGGAGTTGTATAGAGAGTGGCTGACAGAGAATAAGTCAGCTTTTGACTCTTTGGTTTGCAAGTCCTTGTCTTTAGCTCTTTAGCTTAGTTACCTGTGTCCATCTTATCAGCGCATCTCCAAAGGCACGGCCAATTGGGCCCTTATTAGGCAGATATCAGCCCCAAACCCCTCAACCCTCTTCGCCCCGACAACACAAAGTGTGAAAGACGTTGCTTGGTCCTCCTCTCATAATCATATCTACCCTTATATCAGCAGATATCTCGTTCTCAAATCTCCCCCATTCATATCCCTAATCACCGAAGAATCACTGAAGAATCACCCAGGAATCGCCATTGACTGCCAGAGGTGCTTAATATTTCAAATCGACAGAATAACAAAATGGAATAACAAAGAAATTCAGTGACATATAAACCATACCTAAAAAGATAAATCGCAGCAATTTCCAAGCTATGAGAAAACTTTTTTCCACTGACAAACCACAAGATATGCTATGAGTTGTTATTTTGAACTGAAAATCATGTCATAATATCCTGTAACTGCAACTAAGCCAAATATGAAATGTCCCAAGTCAATTAAATAATTGTTAACAATGCATTTGACTTCCTCTCATATAATAATGATGATAATCATCTCGACAAATAATTTAAAGCGATTTTGATAGCACTTTTTGAACCAACTGTTTGACTTATCATTCGCAAGAGAATCATGTTCGAAAATTGATAAAATTATTTTAGTTGAAAGGATTTTTTAAAAAGTAAAAGAGAGTAATATTTAAAGGTATCTGGTGACAACACAACCACCAAGTCAGATGCCTTCCTCTCTTATTTAGAGAAATAATCTAATTCCAAGACTTAATTTGAAGCATAAACCTGGCGTTTTTTGTCCTTGCAAATAAGCCACATTTCAGCTGTAATTTGGAGAGTTGGGAAGCTCTTTTCTTGGAGGAAAGTAGCTGAGAGAGTAGAAAGGAAGGCATGATACAATAATGCAGTGTCAGACGCGAAATAATAATGAATTAAATGTTATTGTTGCATTGTTAGCAAGTCTCTCTCTCTCAGCTCATCTTCTGCTCAGCGCTCAGCCCTGCAACGTCCATGACGCTCAGCAACGCCCTCTGCCGTGCGTCGGGGAGGCCATGACGTGGCTGTGACGTCACGGGGGAGGGCTGTCAATCACGGCGAGCTGGCCCCGCCTCCCTGCCCCTCAGCACACTTTCCGAAACCAGTAACAGGAGCAATGAGGAAAACTCACACAGTGTTCTAGACACCAAAGCTATTGCATAGGAGCTGCTTGGCGTTGGACACCTCAGTGTGATTATGGCTACGAGGGACCTCATCCACGCTGGCTTCGGGGGAAGCCTAATGCAGAGTCCCTACTATTCCCCCGCCGACAGGACCCTGCCTTACTACGGTAAGTCGAGCCTTGCTTATAACTGTCAACTTATAGACTGTACTACGTTGCACTCTGGATCTATTAGACGACTTGATTACGCTATTCTTGGTTGTGTAGCATTTACTGTGAAATGTCAGAGGATCGGATTTCAACAGCGATATGAACTGACCGAATTAAAGGAGCTGGCTGTGGCCTGAACATTGTCCACGGAGAGAGACTATACCAGGCCACATTTTATCACACACGAGTCACAGCCTATTACAGTGGGTTACACCTCATGACATGGCTATGACATTGCTGTGCGATACATGTACACAACATGCAGTCCCTGTCTCTCACTGCAGGATGGATACTCTACATCAGGAGAAGCTGCAGGCTGATCAATGGTTGAGGGGAGCCCGTCTCTTTCCCATCCAGATAATCCCAAAGCAAACGGGGAGGACTTTGGAGGGGCTTTCAACTATTTGCCTGCTAAGCCGAGGGGCTGTGAACTGATTCACTAATCAAGCTCTCTCCTCCCAGCTCCTCCCTGGCTCCTTGCTGCAGTTTGTTAAATCAGCTGTTGGTTCTTGGAGACAGGGAGGTCCTCATTACCCCGCGATTGTTGTGAGGACTGATTCGCCCCAGGCCAATCTACAAGTCATTTTGCCCTCTCTCTTCTGAGTCTTCTGAGTTGAGTTTGTGGAGCAGGCAGCTCAGCTGTTGCAGTCTGCAGTGTCATTCAGAACTCATTCTGCAGGTCAACTGAATGACAAGACATGTGTGGCCTTCCAACTTCACCTCATTGGATTTCATCCTCTTGTTTATGGAGCCAGGATTCTGCCAGCAGTCTTGTCCGCTTCCTCAAATTGGCAAATCCTCGTTCTATGTGGTCCAGAGGTGGTCCTGAGGTGGTCCAGAGGTTGACTTGTAACTCTTGTCAAATGCCTCCAATTTGTGTATGTCACATGTGCGATGAATTGCTGTTTTAAGCCACCATCACTTTTATAAACAGCTCCATCCCTTCAGATTCCCTTGTGAATCCCTTCTGATTCCCTTTGCAGTTTCTTTTTCTCTCTGCAGCAGCAGAAACAGTTGGCTCCCCTCCGTACCACTCTGCCAGCAATGCTTTTTGCACAAAGATTTTTTTGGCTCAGTCATAGGCAATTATTCTCAGAATAATCTGTTTATAATAGTTGTTTCTTATTTGTCAGCCCAAGTGTGGCATGGTAGCATTGGGTTATCTTTGAAAGAGAGCAGGTTTAGGAGAGAAAATCGACACAGCACCTCAGATGTTCATCCAAAATACATTTGGAGCAAAACTCATGGAATTCTTTACTGAAGGGTTTTGGATATTGCTCAGAAGCTGTAGGGTAAAATGCTGAGGGGTTTGATAGAAAGAAAGGTCTGGCTATCAGGGTAAAGAAAGACTAGCCTGCCAAAGAATACTGCTCCTAGACTGCTGATTCAGTTGCCTGAGAGCGGTTACTGATGGCTTGACGGCCGCTGACGTCTTGGGGGAGCTGAGTCCGGGGGCCGTCAGACGCTATGACAGCTGCCAAGACGCCGCGCCGCCGACGCAGCTGAGCGCAGCCCCCGGCCCCGGTCGGCCCCTTGCAAGAGGCAAGCAGACAGGCCAAAGACAGGCCCAAGGCAGCCCCCAAGACAAGCCAAAGACAGCCCGGGGAAAGGTTGCCTCATCACCGTGACAGTTCACGTAACTAACCCAGTCAGGAGCATCCCCATCTTGCTGCTGAAGCTGACAGCAAAAAAACTGACAGATGTGAGTCAACCAGTGCAGTCCAGCAGCAGTCTAGAAATATTCTGGCAATCGCTAGATCTCAAGCTAGCCCCTCCACAAACAGATAGTTATCAGCCAAGATCAGGGATCTGTATAGTTAACCTGCAGTGCCTGTGTATACACTGTATTCCAAAGTGTAAATACATTGGCCTAGCCACAAGCCACGACACCCATATCCTAGAATATCCCCTTTCAGAATAACCTGTAGACATTATTATAAACAAAAATAATTCTTGCTTTCTTGTAAACATTTATTTTGGACCTGCAGCAATATTTCCTTTCAAGAAGTTAAATATTAAGAGGATGATAATAGAATAATAGAATTACTCTTCCTGAGCGAATAAGACAGATGTATAAATTATACATGTGCCTTGAATTATGGGAATTGATTTAGTATACTCTATGAAAGTGCATTATTTAAGACTTGTGTTTGCATGCATTTATAAGTCAGCCACTTTGCATGTATCTGTTTGTGCACATTTATTATGTATTCCAGCATGATAACATTAATAATTTTGCAACATGAATTTTACAAATAATTTTCCCTGTATTTTGGGATTAAGGGAAGATATTCCTGTGCTTTCCATATTATGTGGAAATTGATATTGTGAAAATTGGGAGTTTATATTTGGATGGCTGGTTAAGATCTGTTACAGGAGATATCAGCAATTTAAAAATGAAATATCTAAAGGCATGTTTACAATTTTATTTCTAATGGGTTATGCACCTGAATGTCATTACTGAGATTTGGAAAAAAGTATAATTGAGAGTAAATGTCACCGAAGTAGGAGCTCTATTGAAGGCCTTGGCCTACATTAGAAATGTGCAGGGATCCACTGACCTTTCTATAATATCAATTACAAGAGATTTAATGAGGATTCGTAATCTGGGTCGATTAGAGAAATTCTGCTGCATGCATAGAGAAAGAAGGACAGCTGAATGGATGAATGGTGGATGGCTAAATGGATGGTGGATGGTGCTGTGGGCAGCAGGAGGGTTATTGTGTGCACAGAGCAAATTGCTCGAATGAGATGTTTGTTGTGTGTTTGACATGCCCTGATACAAATTAGACTTCTGTAATGAAGCGTAGAAATTTCTAGCATAGCGTGAAAACAAGAAAAAGAGTAATTCTTGGAGCGTGAAATATTGTGCTTGGAATGCTGTGAACGCTGAGACGGCCGTCATAGAGCACGTCGTAGGCAGCGTCTGGAGCGTCATGGAATGGCAGAGCAGGGCAGAGGGAACTCAGGTGGTGATTGAAGCATCATCAGCCTGCACTTCTCTCATTACAATCAGGGCAGCGCGTTTATCTGGTGTTTATCCCACCACAGCCGGACAATGCTTGATTGTGGTCAGTCATAACGCCCCGCACTGCCTCCCTGCCAGTCTTATCGGCCCAGAGGTGGTGTCAGTGACGGAATTCTAGTGACCGTATCGTTCGGCGGTCACCAGATAAGCAGATTGACGGACAGGGGGAAGGGAGGGGATAGGGGAGCAGCTAGGCTAGGTGGCAGGTTTGGAGGGGGATAGTATGGATAGGGAGGGAATAGCATAACTGACCGACAAGCCTGGTCCCTTAGGTGTCACGTTGTGTGCCAAAAAAGAGTCCCATGGCACCGAGCAGCCAGCATGGTCATGTCGATGCTATATGGAGGTGGCAAGGCGGATTGGCAGTGAACAGTGGCCTTGCATATATGTGCATGGGCAAAGCAGGGTAAAGCAGGGCATGGCGAGGGTGACGGGGGCTGTCTCTATACTTCTAATACGGCCGCTCAGTGTGGGGAACATGCCTGTGCATAAGGGCCGCCAGCTTTGGGTCCCGATGGGCCTCCTTACCTGACATCTTAGAGGAAAATCCGTCTTTATTCAGCACATTCAAGCCTTATATTCCAGAGGGCGGCTTAGCCAGCCTTGGATTGGACCTGGATCTATCAAAAAGTGCACCCAGAAATAAACAAGGGGGCTCCATAAACAATTAGCCAATCCAGAAAGAAAAATACGATTGAAAAAACCTTTGCACACTCGATCTCTCTCAATGATTGTGTGTTTTGCAAGAGGTCTACTTTGCGCACTCAACTAGCAGACCCTCGGCCCAAAAGCAACATGTGAAAAATGGCAGGTAAACCAGCAGGCTGGGGCAGGTCTGAGGAAGGGCTGAGCTGTATACAGGCTAAATAAGAGCCACCCGTTTGCAAATTCAACGCACATGTCCTCGCATTCTCTGGCCCCTCCGCCAAGCTTTTCCCTTGCAATCATTTTTCGAGAATTTCCCCAGCTCTGTTTTTTGGCTATTGGATATTTCACACACAGAGTCATCTTGTAGAGGCAGTGTGCAATGGTTTATTATGACAAACGGGTTTGGTTAGGTTGTGTTTGGGTGTTTATAAATGAGACAAGCAGGTAGGCCCAGCTCCCTGGAGGCTGGGGAAGCTTCTGGGGCTGCCATGGGGCAGGGTGGCCCAACTGGGAAGGCCCAACTGCAAGGAAGGCCCATGGAGGCAGATAGAACTGTACAGAAGATAGACCTGGGACTGCAGAGTTATGGTTGTTGGGCCAGCTGATCTGGATGAGCGTGTGTGGCCAGACCTCTCACAGATTTGGGCTTCACAAGTTCACAAACACTTGTCAGGTTAATTCATGGCCATTCATGGACTTAGTACCTTGAATTGTGTGTATGTAGGTGCATGTCTACAGCACGACAATAAATAATGGAGATATAGGCTCAAATAGCGGCTCATATGGCACAATGCTAAACATGAGAATTATGGAGAAGCTGGAGGGAAGGCTGGAGCTCCTGCAGTCTGTCTTATGGCTGTGCTTCTATCAAAGGACTGCATATACTCACAGACACACATTATGCTGAGTCCAAGTAGGCTGCTTGGAAAAAATGAGGCGAATTAGGTTGCAGCCACACAAAAGGCCTGGCCCCCCACCAAAATAGGTTCTGCCCAAAGAGATTTCAGCACAGGGCTTAGTTGGCTGTCTGGGAAGCGATATCAAATTCAGCGAATCTTTTGTGTTTCTCTGTGGCTGCAGGGAATTTGGAAACGAGGCCAATGATTTGATGTTTGTTGATATGTAGGTAGAGCTTAAGGCCCTTGGTCCCAATCCATGCTCCACAGTTGAGATAAGCACTGAGTTGGCTCACTGAGCTCATGAGCTAGCTGCCAGGGCCAATAATATGCAGTCGATGTGAGGAGCAGATCTAGCTGGCCCTGCTGCTGCAAATGTGGCCCACTGTGGGGGAGGGCGATTGTACTTATCCAGGCAATGGATATGAGTTAAATTCAGTGTGTCATTTCAAGAACTCATGCCTGATGTAATACTTATGGTGGCACAATGAGAGGCTGAATGCACTGGGAAGATGCTATGATTGCAGTTTATCTGTTGTGACATCACAAAGGGCATTTTGCATATCATTCCGCTGTGTCCTGCAGTATAGAATACATCATGCAGTCCCTCATCTTCAGGTACTGCAGCTGTCCTGCTGTTCTAGTCCTGCTGCTCTAGTCCTGCAGAGATGCTACTGGCCCTGTAGCTGATGACGAAAGCCTGCAGCCAACCTGGCAGAGGGGCCAGGATGGGACCAGCTACAGAGCCAAGAGGGAAGCAGGGGAGATGCAGGGGGAGGTGTAGACCTGACTCCATTCAGGTTGTTCTAGGGAGTTGAGTTGGCCACACACCTTGGCAGCACTAACAGCTCATATATTAGGCACTCTGCGGCCAATGAGCTGCACACATACAGTTCACAGTTCAACCGATCCAGTCTGCTACATAACTCACAGCTCTTTTACATACACCAGAGATTTACTTCCTAATAACTTCGCTTTTACTCTATGGAATAACATTTAGATTAATTTGATCTTTAGTTGTTTTCGATTTACTTGATGAATTATTTATGAATTTTAATTTGAGATTAGTGCTCTTGAGGTTTATACTCTGAGATTTATACTTTGAGATTTATACTTTGAGATTTATACTTTGAGATTTATACTTTGAGATTATACAATATTTTACTGGAGTTATTATTGCCTGAGATTTGACACCTCCACCTATACGAGATTTACCCTTTTTGTGGACAGGAGAGAAAATGCAGCCGATGTACGACTGCGGGGCGTTTCTGCAAGCTTACCAAAGAAACATGCCTTACTCGGGGTCAGGATATGCAAGTAAGTCCAAAGCAGACATTTCGCAAATGCATCATATTGCTTAATCCTTAATTATATTTTATCATTAATACAAATTATAACAACTTCCCATTTTGCTCATGCTCTTGTGGCCAGTACATGATACCCACCCAGTGCTCAATAACTCCTGGCTGCAACTATAAATCATCTCGAATTGTTGTAAAACTCTCCAAAAATGTTGTAACTAGTGACATATGTGTAGTTTTGGGCTATGTTTTGAAGGATAGGGGAATGAGAGAATGGGCTTGACCACAATGTGTCCGCCGGTCCGTTGCAAACCATTAGGCCACGGGGAGGGTAAATGGCTGGGGTGAAATATATCACCAAGAGTCCGCCCCCGGGAGATGCCAGTCCACTTGCTGACCACTGGTCATCGCTCTATGGTGGACATTCATGCACTGGTGGCCGTGGCTTGCTGGTAGCTTGCTGGTAGTTTGCTGGTGGCCGCGATATCATTCAAGGGACAGGACTGACTGGACAGCAACTAGCGTCCCTTCCACCAAACCCATAGATCACCTAGAGTAGAGAAAGGCCAGAGAATGGCCAGAGAATGGGCAGCCGATAGAATTGCTTCCCTTTTGTTGCTGGCCCTGGTAATTAGCCCTCTCTCTCCCCGGGCATTATGCTTGCCAATCCAACATGGACGCTGATTAGATCTCAGCACTGATACCTTTCACTTGTTGCTTGAATAGAGCAGTCTTTTTAAATGCCCTTTCAACTTATCGCTTACAACTCCAGCCACAGAACGTCTCTTTCAGTCCCTGCTGCTAATTTAAAAGCCAACAACATTCGCCAACCACAACCTTAATTGCCCCGCACTGATTCACTCTGTTTGCTATTTATTCAAATATTATTTGTTATTAGCAAATGCACATTTAATTTGCTTTTTGTACACAAATTTCAATGAGATTTACTGTTATTTACATGTTTCATTTACTTTACATGAATTATTTCCATCTATTTGCATAGATTAGTGAACCCATAATTTTTCTAAAGATCTTGAATCAAATAGCAATGGGAAGACGATTACACGAAAGCATAAATTCTCAATTCGATTTAAATTCATTTGATTTTCAATTTAATGATCTATTTTATAGGAGGGTATAGGTCTATAGCAATGAGACTGTTACAATTTTGATAAGATGTAAATGAATGTAGAAGCTTCAAGAACAATTGTGTCCGGACCAGCTGCTGATCTGAAGCCAGAAAGAGAAATGCTAAGTCTAATCAGATTAAGAGAGAGAATATTTGTAGCAGTTTTTCAATCCTCACAGAAACAATGTGTCAGGCCAGGGATGCTCGTATAATGTCTAATTAAGAGTGCTTAGTGCTAATTCGGGCCATGGCGTCCAACATGGCGTCCAAGATAGTCTCATGTTCATTAACTGAGAAAAATATGCGAGATTCGCGGACGGATCAAGTTGCACGCTGACAAAACATAAAGCCCGTTAATTAATCCGGCCTTGTTAAGATGTTCGCAGCAATCAGGAGACTGACGTATGAGCTTGGGAGCAGTGGGCCTAGGGACTAGCAGGGAGCAGCTCCAGGATTGGATAGGACGAGGGGGGAGCAGGGAGGCTGGCCGGCTGGTCTGCATTGCCGCACTGGGCCGCTCGGCCGCCGGATCAGGTTTCCCGACTCATTGCCCGTCCGCCATCCTGTCCCCGCGCTCCATATAGACTTAATTTGCAAAGTGATTAATCAAAATTACACGCCCTCAAATGAAGTTTGGCCCGATAATACGAGGCTTGATTGGCATGGACCTAGTGGTAATTGTTTTGACGACACCCCCCCCCCCCTCGGAGGCCCGTGCAATCTCTTGCCCCCCTGCCTTACAATCAGCTCCGAATCAGCTCCGAATCAACCCACATTTGCTTACATTTAGCTCCAAGCAAGAAAACAAGTGGAGGGGCGGGTCGCAATTTCGTGGCCCGTTATTGCTGAGATCGTGAACACTGCTTCCCTTTTAATTGCGGGTGTTTAGCACATTCCGTAACCACCCCTTTTAGTTAAGCATGTAAATTGGATGGGGGGGGGGAGAGGGAATTCTGATGGTCTGTAGAACATCCATTTGTTAGACAGCAGCTATGAATCAATCCGTGCAATAAACTAGAGGAATTGCCTTGCTGTCTTGGAGTGCATTAAATTCAACGAAAACTCATGCATTTTGGAATAAATCTGCTCAGCTGGCGGGAATTAACGAGTGTTGTGGGAGAGAGAGCTTAGCTTGAGAGCAATGAGAGGGGGGGGGGGTTGTTACACTGCATTGGCCGGCATATTCACAGCCATGCAGCGAACGTTATCGATCTATTATTGGTCGTTCGATTTTGGGGAACGTGATTGAAATTCAAGCTGGCCTGGCGTGCCAATTAAGCAAACACGTCCAAACAACCCGACGTATTAGTATGCGGGGGAGAAGGCTGGCCAGAGACCAGGGCTGAGAGATGAGAGGGAGCACTCCCAGGTCTCTAGAGCAAGTTAGAGACATCTAGAGACAATTAGAACTCTAGACAAGTTTGCAAGTTGAGATTCAAGTTAGAGATTCAAGTTAGAAACACATTGTCAAGTTAAAAACACAAGTAGACAAAAGTTAAAGAGACACGAAGGTTAGAAACAAGTTAGAACCACAAATTAGAGACACAAATTATAGAGACACAAGTTAGAGAGACAACTTAGGAAAACACAAGTAGGAAAACACAAGTTGGAGAGACACAAGTTGGAGAGACACAAGTTGGAGAGACACAAGTTAGAGACAAAAGTTAGAGAGACATGTTGGAGACACAAGTTAGAAACGCAAGCAAGAGACACAAGTTATTGGAGGAACCGGTCAGAAACACAGGTTAGAAACACAAGGGATCTGGAGACAAATTATAGAAGAGTTATGAGTTTTAGACAAGCTAGAGGTATAATTTAGAGACAAGTTAGAGACACATTTGAGACAAGTTAGAGACACATTTGAGACAAGTTAGAGACCTGTAGATGTTTTCGAAGGCCACACATGCACCGTGGGAGACAGAGACTAGCCTGCAGCCCTCCCGCACCTTGTGTCCACGATCAATGCTGCTGCTGCTGCTGCTGGCATCTTGTTGTCTCCGCATCATCTCAGCTGTGTCTCGAATCAAGGTCTCCCATCATCAGCTATTGTGCTTCTTGAGTTACTGCTGACAGTGCTCAGCTTGGCTCAGCTTGGCTCTGCTTGGTTATGCTTATAGCTCTGGCTGCAACACAAGGGTTAAATGCCAGCCTCATTTCCCTGAACTGCACAAATATCAATATCATAATGTGAAATGTATACCTGCATTTAAATAGCTCCAAGGCGGAGTTTTCTTTCTCCTTTGATTTCTTTCCCTTTATTATGATTTTTTTCACTTTTCAACTGCAAGGAACATCTAAATCACCTTGCTAGCACAACTGGCAGATAGGGGGCAGGGCAGATCAATGTGAGGAGCAATACACTGTGTGTGATGTTGTCATTAAATATTTGATACACGTAGAGCAGAAATGCATGCACACAGAGGCTGGGTATGATGATGATATGGTGATGATATGATCTCAAAATGGCCGCTGTTAGAGCAAACTGAGGACTGCTGGCCAACTCCATTTGTGTGGACTGTTGGCTGTGGGAGGTTGGCAGATACTTGTCTTCTTCAGCGAGTGATTGCGAGCCAACAGAGCCTGTCATGCTGTTCTGCTAATGATGGCTGATGAGTGGCCAAACCTCCGACTAATTAGCTTAATAAAGAAGGGCCATTATTAGAGGGCAGGGGGCGCTGGCTGTGGCTATTATTGAGGCGGTTTAACTCATCCTCTTGACTGATTGCTTGTTGCCAATAGCCGTAATTATTACGTCATGACAAGCAGAGCACAGAAGAGCAAAAGCAGAGGATCCTTGTGAATTTATGAATAGCAACGAGGCCTCCCCCTCTGCCAAATGCAGGCAAATATTTGATCTCGCCAGCAGCCCATCTTTCTCCCATTTTCCTTTATCGCGGGCGATATTACCAGCAATTCCAGGAGCTCCTTCCTGTCACCCAGGATGCTGCTTTCCTCAAATTTGCACATTGGATAATGCCAATAACGGTGTCAACTTTCTCTCATATCTCATTACAGAGTATATCTGCAAAAAGAGTCTAAAAAGACGTGATTTCATTTACTCTTTATTATTTTGTATCCTCTCACTTTTAAGGCTTATAACCTGTGAATGGGTTGAGCTTTAGGGCCTTGAACTAGATGCTCCATTAAGAGGGTTTTTCTGATTTAACTTTGGGATCATGGCGGCTGTTATAGGTGCATTTTGTGGGGTTGCATTTTGGGGTGTTCCCTGACAGGGGTTGGTGTAAGATGATCCTGGGGTTTTTTGGGGCCAGTGAACGATGCTTGATGACTGTCAATATTGGGCAGGAGAGAAGCTGCAGGCTGCTCACCCCTTGGGGCCGAGATGGCCACAGTGTTCTGGGCTCGTCACGTTTCCAGCCCTCTGCTTGTTTGAGTTAGCAACGCCAGTGCACAGGCCTAGTAAACTCAATTTTCATTGTTAAACAAATGCAGAAATAACAATTTGCTGCCTCCTTCCTTTGTGGTTCTCACGGCGGGTCCAGATTTGGCCAGAATTTGGCGAGAAAATCCACGGACGACTTGAAATGGTCCTGGCCCCTTGCCCCCTCCCCTCCCTCCCAGATCCGCCTCCCTCTCCCTGAGCCCTCCCTGAGCTCTCTCTCTCTCTCTCAGCCCTGAGACAAGCCATGGCTGCTGTGGCAGTGTTGTGCTCTTAGGGAGACAATGCTGCTCTCTCTTTGCTCTCTCCTTCTGCCTATCCTCTTCTTCTGTCTACACATTAGACCTGAAATCCTACACCCCCAATAACAACACAGCCCGGTGCGGTTCTCTTTCCAGAATAGCAATTGCCCAACACTCCACTGTCCCACATTCGCTGCTCTTTCAAAAAGTCAAAATTTGAGCAATCAATTCAGGCAAAACCAATATTTGCTTATTTCATAGGACATAGGGAGCTGCAGGTTTCATGGATTCTCATATAAACCTGATATTGTGATAAATTATGTTAACCATTTAAATGCGAATGCTCCCTCGCAGCGTTAAACGGCAGATCGAATGTATAATGCTGGCAAATTACATGTTTTGCATTTCCTAATTCTTTGATAAATTGTTTCAGATCACTCATAAAAAGGCATTTTGTAGCCTGATACTGTATAGGTGCTATAGAATACTGCAGTTGTAATAGCCATTTGCTGCATATGGCCTGTACATGGCCTGCAGGGGACTGGGACTGCATGAGCATATGCTGCTTGCTGTTACTGCTGTGTAAAGGACCATGTTGAACAGAGACCTGGTCGAGCCTCGTTGAGGGGCTGTTCTAGTTGATCTTGGTTGATGTATTCCGATCAGGCAGGGCATGCCCGATACACTTGCAGCTGCCTCTATCCAAACACAGTTTTCACACCTCTCGGGGTCTCTCGGCCCAGAGTGCAGCCCATCACAACTCCACCTGTGCAAATTTGTTAGTAATGGCTTTTGTTTTATTTGGCAGCAGGGGGCGTGCGCGATATTTAATTCAAATTCACAACAGCCTAATAGACAAGGCAGAGATCAATAGCCAGCCATGGGCGAGGGGGATTCCAATTGTGAAGGCAATAGCAGGCAATAGCAGGCCAGTTAGAGCAGTTAGCTATGAACAAGATGCAAGGGATGGTCAGGCAGCTGAGTAAGCCGACCGACCACCCCAGAATACAGAGCAGTGAGATCAGTGGAGAAGAAAGCAGGGTCGAGATTTGCTCTCTCTGATTCAATATTGCTGTGCAGGGAACAGGGGAAGATTTCACATGCACATTCTAACCTGGTCGTTTGTTGGTTTTTGGTGTTCTCTATACTTGTTCTCAGGCTGTGGCTTGGATGTCACTTCTTGACAGGCATTGGATTGGTTGAGAGGGGGAGGGCCAGGGCACCGCGGGGGGTGGACAGGCCTGGTCTACTGCAGTTGTCCAATAACCCTTGGAAACGACCTTATAGCTGCTAGTGGCTCCTCTCTAGCTGCCCTGCAATGGTTGCCCTTGGACTTGCAATGTCCTTGCCTGTCTGGTCAGCCGTTGGGGGCCCTCAATGGGCTGCAGCATCGGGTTACTGCCTCAAATTGGGGGCCGGTGCCACATGAAGCGCGGGCGGCGGCGACGGGACGGCTGGCATGGGGGGCCGGGGGGAGGCAGGGGGGAAACAAGAGGAATAGGCAGCAATGGAGGGGGGAGGGCGAGAGCGGGGGGTTTCCCAGCCGCCTTTCTCAGCCGCCCGTGACGAATGTTGGGGCTGAGGGTGACGCCGATGGCCCTGCTTTCTCAGCAGGAGTCCTTTCAGCCCCAATCCTGATATAAGCTAATAGAAATTTTGTTAGTATAGAGGCGGCTGCAATTGTGCCCATCCATCAAAGGCCGTGCCCCTGCGGATGGTAGCCAACTGGGGAGCCGACTGGAGGGGCCAGGACTGCTGCTTGGGCTGGTTTAGAGTCCTGCACTGGCTCACCTTCGCAATAATAATGCCTCCAATTTTTTGCAACATTCATTTTCTGCTCTATGCTCAACTTGCAGGATCTTCATGACAATACAAGAGACTTACGAGCTCTTCATTATTTCTTAAAGTCATTTGGTTTTTTAACTTTTCTTGCAAGTCAGGTTCAGATTTATCAATGCACCGAGATCTCGTGAAATGCCTCGATTTATGACAATCCTTGGTTTGAGATAGAGATATCTGGGCTGCCTGTGCATGATACTAATGACATATCATCAGAGGTTCGTGTATTGAATTTATTCAGTCTGGGGGTCTATAATTCACCTCGATAGAAGCAGGCTATAGGTTTCCTTGCACCTTTGTGCGTGCACGGTGTAGGAGCAGGTTTATTCAAATACTCATGGAGCCTGTATGTATTTTATACATTAAGAGGGGCCATGAATGTGTATGCCTGAATATGAATTGACCATGCATAAATTCACAAGCAGAGGCAGTATCGTGCACCCTTACAAGTGCCTGGGTGTCTGACACAGTCACACTGAATCCAATGCAGTCCATAACTGCCCCTCAGAGCTCTGTTGGAAAGGGGGGGGGTGTTAAGGACCTGGCTGCCGCGTTAATCTGCTGGAAACTAATAGAATTACATTAATGTCTGTGGTAATTGACAAGTTCTGCCCATTTATTGTTCCCTAATTCCACCCAGTTCACTCCTGTTTGTTTTTGCTGTCAACCCTCCCTTTGACTCAAGCGCTCTCTGCATGGCTCACATGATATAATCATAATTCAGGGCTATAAAAAGTGTTTATGGACTAAAAAGAAGCGTTTGATAATGCCACCAATGTAAATAGTGCCTCAATATCATTATGGAAACATTAAGCCACAGATGTAACGTCACGTCCAGCTAAGCAAATAGAAAAATAAATTCATGCAGTCCTATCGAGCCAAGGTTGCCAATATTAATGCACCAATCCAGTTATCAATTATTCTACAATTCAAGGAATATATATTCCGAGAAATTCTCATGACTTCTTCACAATCTCTTGCTAATTTGCTATACAGTTGAGATGGCAATGAGGTTCTGTGAAACGAAAGAAAAGCCAAACAAAACACAATAAGACCGCAGACTTCTAAACTGCAGATTCTGAATCTGTATAGAGCTGTGGGATATTCTGTAGCTGTAGGATATTCTGTAGTTGTTGGATATTGTGTGATTGTGTTTTGAGTTGTATTATTTTCTTGTTTGGTCTGATCTTTCAATTTGCTCAAAACCTTGCTTCGTGTAAAGTGTCCATGATTGCAGTCGGGAGATTGTGACATTTAATTGTCTGCTATTTGCCAGAGGAAAAGGTTAAACACGTGGTATTTAAGCATAATAACATGTGGCAAATAAAGCCTGGATGAGGAGCAGAAAGAGTCGTTTACCTTCCCAGTTGACCAATAATTTCTCCTTCTCATAATTTACCCTGCGAGGGTAATTACCCAGAAAATACTGATGGCAGGGCGACAATATTTACCCCAATAATGGCATGGCAAATTTGTCAAAAAGACACAAAAAATGCAAGGAACATACAACATGGCATGACATCAATTGCTGCCTTGTTACTTTAAACTGTAAACTACATGTTTTGTGTAACACGTTAAATCTGATTGATCCTTCACGAGATCAAAACAAAAGATTAAAACTAGAGATCATTAGTTGAGATTAATACGCCAATTTCAGCACATACCATAAGAAATGCAAATTGATGACATCAAAATCTATATAATTTAATTGCTTAAAAATTAAAATGGATTTGCTTCATCAGCTTCAACTTCTTTTCGACCTGAATTAAACTACTCAGCTGCTAAGAACGACAGTTGCTCCCGAAAAATAAACAAATCCTCCCCCAACTTGACGCAATGTTTACATTTTTAAAGTCTTGAGTTTCACGAAATGTCGGTTGGGATTCATGTGGGATTTTGCTCTAGCTTGACATTCAAGTCTGTTGAGATTGCAATATTTTTGGTGCCCTGATATTTCTATTTTCTTGTGTTTCCATGGAATCCATATTTAAATGTTGTGAGCGGCCTGTCATGGCCCTACTGGCATTTCACAATCGGCGGCCATCTTGAAATGGATACCAACAAAGTGCGGTTATTCAGCCAGTGAAAAGCAGCCCCTGAAAACGATAGCACATCCATGCATATCATGTTTACAAACAAAACTAGACAAAATGTGGTCCCTATAGTTTCATGTCAGCCACCTTCATATACATACATGCCCCAGCCATTCCTGTTTCTTATGCTTCCAATATGCCCTACACTTGCTTGTAATTTGGCCGCTAAAAAATCCTCCATGACACAATAAACACATACAATGAAATGCTTCTTCAACACATGGGAAACACAAAGAGATTTTGTTCCCATACAGACAGATGCTCAGCCCACATAGACATACTTCTCTCAATATGCCATAGTCTCGTCTTTCTGCATTTTTATGGACAACGTGCATTCCTGAATTCCTTTATCTCCCAGATATGTTCAAATTTATAACAGTAGACTATACAATTGAGATATTATGAAGTGTAAACTCAGATTTGTAGTATACCTTTATAGTAACTCAGAGAATTTTAGGTAAAATCCAGTAAAGTTATGCATGTAGGCCCTATTTTAAAACATGTTAGGTTAAAGTCTTGCCTAGGCCTAATTGAAGGCTTTGAAGTACAGGTCAATTATCTATGATATTTCTATTGTAGGCCTAATCATAATTTCAAATCTTCCTCGACCACTTTGATTCGACCTTTTAAATTTTAATTCTGTTCTGTGAAACTGTATCTGGTGCAGATAGGTTTGTGATAGAATCAGTGTGGATAACATTAGATACAACATTTGCTCAGCACTAGCTGATGATGTCATCAAAGACGACCGCTACGTCACGCGCCAGGACGTAATTGTCTCAAGTATCATAGAATATCAAAGATCATTTCTGGGTTGAATAATTGGGGAAGTAATGACAGAGAACTAATTCTGATTGGTCAGATCAGGTGAACAATACCGGACATGACGTGACGTCACATAACGTCATCACACGTTTGACGTTTGTGTCACGTGGTCTGCTTGACCGCTTCAAAGGAAATTGTAAAATTGGGAATGGAAACTGTGAAACACAAGAAGGGTGAAATTAGCCTTCAATTAAATGAAGATGGCTTCATTTTAGACATTAGTTATGCATAATTGAATTCTGTATCGACTTTTTCACAGTTTAGACTTTAAAGCTAGCATGGTGACAATGAGATATGACTTATGCATATTAATGTGTGTGGTCCTATTGATTCTAGCGTGTGTGTCCATTCAGCATTTTAGCTAAATAAGCTGCAATAAACAAAGGTGTGTTTCCTGCGCAGTAATCTATTCCCAAGGACAGGCTGTTGTGCTGATAACTGCCAATGGTTATATACCTCGTGTCTGATATTCATGAATGCTTTTAGTCCATTAGTTTTTCCTTCTCTTTTATTAAAAGAATGTAATAATGAAGATTTTAAAGTTTTTTGGCCAAGTAAATATATCCAGAAAAAACACAAGATAGAAGAATAGGCTGTTAGGAATATATTGGGAGAAAGAACATGGGAATAACTGCAAAAGGAGGAAATTCCATGAGCTGGCTGCTCCAGTCTGCAGCTCCAGTGTGCTGGAAGAAGTAGCATTAGGAGGGATTACGTGAGATGCAGAGAATGTTTAGCATCAAGGAGAGCTGTCGATTGGAGTTGACAGGCAGTGCATGTCCCTTCAAATGTGTCAGGCTGTCTAGAGGCCCCCCTGTCTCCCTGCTCACCATGGACCCACCATGGACTTGCAGGTCTTTTGAGGAAGCTGTCGTGAGATTGCCAGGAAAGCAGATATGTCCCGAGGGCCGAGGCCGAGCGCCGACGAAGCAGCTTACGTGGGGTAGAGGACGTCATGGCGACGAACAGACACCTGCCATGTCATGTGACAGTCATGTGACCAGCCAGAACAGGACCAGAGTGTGCACGAAGCTGTAAAACGAGTGAGAAGTGACTCATTTGCAAACGCTAATTCAGTTATGCATGGGAACCAGCCAGCATCGTCCACTGCTTGTCTTTTCTTTTTCCCCTTGTATTTTTTCTGGGTGGGAAAGATGAAAAGTTACGCGAAGACAAGGTAGTGATGGGAGAGGGTAGATTGTTCAGGAAAGTGGAAAATGACTAATTTGTCCTCATTACACGGCGTTAAGAGATTGGCCAACACATGTGTTGGGCTGGTGGGCATTGTTGCTTTCAAGATGTAATAATTCACAGCAGAAATAATTAGGAGAAGGGCTGTGTCAGATGCTGTGTCAGATGGCGGAGGGAAGAATGCTGGGGGCCCACCTGCAAGCTCAGCAGGGAGAAGCAGGCCTCCCGGAGCATGGCTGATGAGCAGCAAGAGGGACAAGGCTCTGGTCCTATCCATCTTGCGGGAGGGAGGCCCGGGGTGGCCAGGGATGGCCCTGGATGCTCCCAGATGCATGGCCCAGGTGCCCTCGGTGGTGAGCAGGCTGGTCGTGACATGCGGGACTTACCTGACCAGCCCTCCGCCCCCACTGGGCCTCGTGCCTTGCAAATTGGCTGCCAGGGATGGAGGAGCTGCAGGAAGTTGCAGGGAGTTGCAGGTACAAGCCTCCTTCAATGAGATAGCCTGTTGCCCACCCCCTCCCTGCCTCTATGCTGCCAAAGCTGTATACAACCTGGCAGTGCCCTCTACCAAGATGGACGAGGCCTGGAAATCGGGCACCTATGTTTGTGGGATGAGGTGTCAATGCGGACTTCAGGAGGCTATTAGCTTCAACCTGAGCTGCCCTTTTTTTCCTTGCGCTGTGCCGGCCTTTGCTTAGAGGTGCCGGGGGATGCCTTCTCTTGCCCAACATCATCCTCCTTTGCATCAGCAGCCGCATCATCTGCCTCTGCAGCCTCCAACCCCCCCCCCCCCTGCAGCCCTGCATGTGATTCATGATCCGCTGATTGCGCTGGGAAGCCCGGCAGTTCTGCTGTCACTATGGATTCACGAGAACGTCTCAAGCGCCTGACAACTCGCACCGAGAACCTCATAAATCGGGCTTGTTAAAAGAGCACGACTAACGGCCTGTTACAGAGGCCATCTATTATCGCCCATCATCCCTGTTTAAGCTGTTTGCTCGGCATTAGCGTCTGACTGCTTTTACATAGCCCTTGTGTAATACTCGGCTCCTATTTCTGCCAAATTTAGCCACAGATGATGAGGCCATGGGGTGTTTGGCTGCTTCCGAATTATGCTTAGGAGTCACAGTCAAATATTGGGTAAAGCGTTCTAAGTGTTGATGAACTAAACAGCTTAAATTCATGAATAACAAATCCCAGAGACGCCTAATTTGACTGTTTGGTGCTTGTGAAAACAAACCCCTGAAACCAGTACATACTTGAGATGGAGTCAACAGAATTGACTTCTTATTCAAACTGCCTGAGATGCAAGGATGCCCAGGTTTATCAGGCAGCATTCGAATCTAGCATTCGAATCTAGCATTCGAATAGCATTTGCAAAGGCAGCTGTAATTGATAGTTAGGAATAAAAAGAAGTTGAGGTTCAATCTATCATTGTGCATTTCTGCCTTCCTGCCTCAATGCATTTGGTCTTTTGGGGGCAAAAAGAGAGAAGTTGATTGTTTGTTCTTTTGTTGCTCCCATAGCTTCCCATTGTGTTGCTATTGACGACAGTCGTTCCATCAAAAGCTGCATCCCTTTCAGGCACTAAGAACATAGGGCAGCTCCCCGGGATCAGATGACAGCCAAGAAAAGCCAATATCCAAAAGCCACGCAAGAGGAATTGCACTGGGCCAGCCAGATGCTCAGATGCTCAGATGCCTGCTCTGTGAGGAGGTTTGCTCTATGGGCATCTGCCCCGAGATATCTCTGCTCTTGGTGGCTGTGTTTGTTCCGGAGGTTAATCAGAAAGCCATTTGGACAGGTGGCAGCCAGTCAAGATACATGTCTCCCAATAACATGCTCTCTATCTGGCTACCGTTGCTGAGTGATCATGCCTAATTCAATCCTAGCAACCAAATTGAACCAAATTGAACCAATTCACAGTTTCCAATCCATGCTTCAATCAAAATCAAACAAATCTCACATTGTGACTGTTGTAGAGTTGAGGCCTTTTTGGCTGAGGCTTATCTCCACTTGCACAATAGCTGAACTGATTGGCTTTTGAGGTGGAGAGGACCATGTTGGATCGCTCAGGACTCTTGCTGGATCTTGCAGAGGGGGGCTCCAGCAAAGGGTTTATCTAGACAGGAACAGGCAATTTATACAAGGAGCAAGTGAGAGTGAGCCTTTGCTCTGCAAGGCCCTGTGCTGCCCTGTGTAGTGTGTTACATGATCTTGCTTTATCAAGAATCTTTTTTCTCTCTAGCTAATTATCTCAGATTGATGGGGCTCTAATCGCAGCCACCGGTTGTCGGCGTGGGTGCTGCTTGATTAGACTGCAGAGGGCCGCGATAGGTCCCAGATAGGTCCTTGATAGGAACAGGCCGAGCCCAGGCGAGCACAATCAAGGGCCACGTGGACCTCGTCCTCTTTAAGACCTCCTTCCGCTTCCTCACACTTCCTCTCTGCTCTCGTGGAATCTCGTAAACCTCGTGGCCTTCATCTCATGTGTTTGCCAAGATTTACAGTCTTCAAAAAGATACATCTCCCTTTATGAGAATATGCAAGTCACATTGAGAATTTCTATCGTTCTTTATGGGTCCATTGTTTGTAACTAAATGACTCGATTCTTTCTTGACTTTCTTACTTCTCTTTCTTTCTGGGAGATTAAATTGCAGTTGGAAAAGTGCGGGGTGACTTCTTTTTCATTGCTCATTCACAGCAGAGCACTGCAACTGAAGTTTAATAGTTCTTGGTTCAGTGGGAGTCAGTGGGAGTTATGGGAAACTGGTGTTGGTACATGACCAGTTTATTTACAATTATGGCAATAATATGGCAGTCATAGTGAGATTTGAGAGATAGAAGTATGAGTGCTGGGGATAACATAAACACAGCCCTACATGCCAGGTCCCTGAGGTGGCCCGGGAGCTGAGAGGTCAAGACACCAGTCTTGTTAGACCTATGAAATGAGGATAAGTTGTCAGGAGGGGCTCAGGCTGTTTGCTGTTGGTCTCAGCTCAGATTGAATTGAACTTGCAGCTTTACTCAGCTTTGTTCAGTCTGTAAACATCTCCCGAGTAATTGTCAAACTCCCATGCAACGCTTCACACTGATGAAAGTTTAACTCTTGGGTGGATTTTGTTTCATCCATCTTAAAGTTAAGAACCACGGGGTGCCTCGATGGTTAATCTAATTGTGGAAATACTTTGGAATTGTTTGATGGATCCAGGACTAATAAACTTATATAGACCTCTGTGACCACTGAACATACACAGTTTATTTGAGTAGCACATGTGGTGGACCTGCGTCTGAGCTGACTCTATTTTCTTGTGGCGATGTCTGGCTATTTGGCCTGAGATTTTCCTGTCTGACAGTTCCAGCGAATTCCCTCACGGAGCCCCTCCCTTGAAACTGCCTGGTGACATGCTGGTGATGCTGGCCGTTTGTTTGTTTTCAGGGCTCTGGGCTTGGGCTGCTGCATGGGGCTGCCTGGGCAGGCTGTGTAGGTTGGGCCATGTTGGTCGGGCCATGTTGGTTGGGCCTTGTTGGCCAGTGTTGGCTAGCTTTGTTGGGCTTCTGTCCAGGCGTTTGCCAAACACACAAATTGTCCCTGGGGAGGGAGTGGAGAGCAGAGCATCTCCAAACGAAAGGTCCTCTCCAGAATTAGCACACAACTGCCACGGTGGCCCATGTACCACAATCGCAGGCCATGGATCTCTATTGATTGGCGATGGCAACGCTTCTCTTTTTTGCTACACAGCGAGGGAAATGATGCTCCGTTAATTGGATGGGCCATGCATAGTTTAGCACCTCAAAATAGGTTTTGCTGGGGCAATTAGAGGATTTGCTAGGTTTTACCTTGTGTAAGCTTAAATCACGTATTGACTTTTCACCTGGATAGCACACAGGTCTGAAGCCCATCACATACAGGAATGGCATAGGGGGCACTGGGGCTAACAATGATGTCATGAAGTGATGTCGTGAAGTGATGTCATGAAGTGAGGGGAGCAGGGGAGCAGCTAGGAGCCCATCTGATTGCACGGTCAGGAGTTAATCATGGAATAATGGCCGAGGGATGAGGAGGGATGGGGAGGGAGGGGCTGCGGTTATGATGCACAATGTAGCAAGGAAGCAGACAATTGAGTGCTCAGAGATGATGCTCAGGGTTGATGCTCAGGGCTTCTGCTCCATGCTCAGGGATGCTGCTCCATGATTCATGCATGGCTGGGATGGTGCATCGTCCTCGGCACCGCATCTTCTGCTTCAGAGGCAGAGGGGAGCGAGGCGAGGCGGGGAGGCAAGGCGATCACATTACTCCGCAAAACATCTGCATCTTGGTTCATCTCTGCCGCTGATGCTTCTGCTGATGCTGATGCTGTATCCCTCCTCGTCCTGAATCCCTCCCTCCCACATATTCAAGGAGCTGATAAAAAGGTTCCTTGGCCCTGCAGCCCTGCACATCAGCAGGCAAATCGCGCGTCTTGATGCAATAAAGAGATGCAAATCCCTCGCGATACACTTTCTCCCTTCTCTGGATCCCCTCTCTGCATTCTGCCCTAATCCCCACTAGCCAATATAACTTACACATCGGTTACACAAGAGCACTGCTAAATTGCTAATACATCCAGATAATAGGATTCCTATTACTCCGGCTAACCGGGAGGGGATAAACTGCTTGTGGAACTCGGTGAACATGATGCCACCCAAAGAGATTCAGATCCGCGGATTATCAATTAGCCACTGGCAACTTGTGTGTAACAAACATTTACAAACTCATGCCATTTGTGTGTTTTGAGAACGAGTGTAAATTTGTGGCATCTCGCAGTATTTAAGTAAAATAATATGTTAGGCAAACAAGCGCATTGTGTCAGGGAATGTCAGGGGATGTGGCATTTCTAGGAGGTGTTTCAAGCATGGCCCCCTGCAGCAGCAGCAACCCTTGTAGCAACATCCTGCATCCTCAATTGCACATCCCCTGCATCTGCTACATCCCCCCTGCAGCTTATTGCAGGCAAACGATGGCTGATATGACAAATGTTTACCATGCAAACTCTCCTCTCTAACACGTTTCGATCCGGCTGCCATGTTCAGGCATTTATCAGCAGCAGAGAGATGTATTTCAAATGTTTGTATGCTGTTTGTATATAGAAGGATTGGGTTTCAAAAGGCAACATGAGATCTGCTAGATGAAATGGGAGCCTATCTGAGTTTGGCTGTCGACCCTTGAACCTCTCGTGAACATGAGAGGCAGTCAGCCTTGTTTTGTATTATTCTGCCTCTGTCGACCATTTGTCCTTCTCTGAAATTCACTCCTAAACCAAGAATAGATAGTCTCACAGACACTGGCGACTATCTTTCTATCGGGTCTCTATCGGGTCCTGCTCTCAGCAAATAAATCAAGTGAGTTGTCAAGATGATAGAGGGCAGCATGAGTGTCTCCGCCTCCCAATCTGCCTACGACCTCCCTGCTGGTCACGTGAACCAGTCTCAGCCAAGGCTACAATCAGACAATCGAACAGAAACACAATCGTTACGCTCTGTGACGGTTGATGACGGGGCTGATGACGGGGCTCTGGGGCCAAAAGGTCTCTTGCGACGGGGCCGAGGGGGCACGGGGGCCTCTGATCTTCCTCCGATAATGCCCGACCCTTGCTGCTGCCGCAGTAAATTTCCCGCCGCGACACTCACATATCGGCGGGCGATAATACCCTGTAATGACGCATATTATCGTCGGTGCCACATCAGCTGGCCTCGGGGTTGGCTGAACGTCATAAGGCACTTTGAAAAGGGCAAAGTGTTGGAGGCCACCCCAGCCAGGCCCAGCCACAGCCGCAGTGACCAGTTGGGACACATCTAGGGCATCAGTTTAGCAAATAGAGCATAGCACCCACCGCAGAGGACCCAGGGGCCGGTTGATGCACTCTTCTGGCCGCCTGTTTAAACTTTGCACACACATGGGAAACCAGTGGCTCCCTGCCCACTCACTTAGCACTCCATTGTCATATTTGAGGGGCCACTGTCGCACCCTCCTCCCCACTCGTTCCATTTGCCTTTCACGCTCATCTTCTTCCGATTGATTCAGAAAAACACCAAGAACAATAGACGAGTAAAAGCAAAGAGCTGTTATTTTCCGATGGTTTTATTCGTGTTTGTCTGTGTTTTGTGCAGAGTTAAACAAATGCCGAGTAAATGTAGCGAGAATTGCAGGTCAATTTGCTGCATGCTGCAATTATTGCCATGGCAACGCTTTTTAATGCTCACAATATGGAATGATGCGGCAATTGCCATGTATGTTCTTGCCATTGATTTTTTTCTTTAACTCTTGTGTAACTCGATGCAATATTTAATTTCTCCTTCAAAGACGAGCAAATGTAATCAAGGCGGTGTGAATTGAAAGGCGAGCCCAATTGATCCTACATTAAGGTTCTTACGTTATTTTATAATGAGTATGGAGCTATACTGATTCGGCTGTGTATGTAAACTTAGCCATTAATGGTGGTTGAGAAAGAGTCAGGCACGCTGTCTGCAATTGATCCCCCTGTCAAGTCATCTTTGATATGCTATTGTCAACTGCTGTTGCCAGTACAAAGCTACTCCGAGTGGAGGATTGGAGATAGTATGAGGAGACCGAGTCGTCTTTTGATGACAGAGGAAGCAGTGAGACCATGAGTTGATCATCATGACATCTCTGATGGGGGGGGGGGGGCGCAAGGAATGAGGGGGGGGGGCTGTAGGTCTAGCCTCCTTCCCTCTTCTGCCATCCTCCCTCTCTATCCATCCTCTTGCTATAGTTGCTGGTGTCGATGCACTGGATGGCATGATGCCTGCCTCGATGTGGCCTCATGAAGCCTTTGCCTATTACCGCGTGCATCGTAGGCTGCTTCCAGAGGCAGCTTCCAGATACTGCATCCAGATACCGTAACCCAATCAGCCGGCAATATGGCGGCCTGGCATCCTGCCTCCCTCCCCCCCCCCTCCGGCCCTCAGGGCAAACAGATCTGCCTCTGCTCCACCTTAAATAGAAAGCTTCAAGTCATCAAGTAAAAGCATTATCAGATTTATCGTAGCGTTTTTCCTTGGGCAGGTAGTGACTGGGAAAACAATGACTCTCGTTGGCAATCAAGATAAAAGAGACGAGGGCCTCGGGAGAATGCAGGGCGCTCCGCTACCCACGTGTCTGCCTCGTAATTTATTCACTCTCATGGCCGCCGCAAGAGGAGTTTATTACGTATTTGTTTGGGGGTAGATATAGCTTATTTAATCTCCATTACAAGGAGCCTGATAGATATGAGTTAGTCGGCTTTGCAGTCTCGTCTCTATTCAAAGTCACGAAGAGACATCATGGCTGCCTGGGCCCTTCCGGTAAACAGCATGCTCGTCGGCTCCCTCCTCGGAAATCAGCCTCGCTCCTCTCGGAAGCCATCTTGTCGGCCATCTTGTTTGCTCTCCAATAAGCCTCTTTATTCCAACTTAGTTCAACTGCTCTAACTGCCGAACCCAGCTTAACTTTGTGAAATTAACTTTATCAACTTTTATCAGCGTTCCAGCCTCCACAGCCATCGGCCCCAATGCCAACACAGTGTATTTGCTGGTGGATGGTGCTTTCGTTCCATGGCTGGAATTTCTCGGCTGCTTTGCGTTCTTGTTTATACGTCAAGGAGTTCATATGTTTGTGGAAAATATTTTGTACATGAGATTAAAGGGTAGACAAGGTGTAGGTTGCTGGTGCTATAGATGTTGGGGTGTCGGGTTAGCAGGGTGTTTTGAAGATGGCAGGCTGCGAGGGCATTAGCTATTCCGGTCAGGTGGGGAGGGCAAGTCTTGACATTGCGAGACAAACAAACACGATTAGGGCAGCGCTGACTGGTGGGCAAACATGACGACCTCTGCTCTGAGCAGGACGCCCTCTGCCGGAGATGGTCGTGTTTGCAGGGCGGACCTTTGCTGGACAGGACCTGGACATGACTGTCAGTGGTCTGTCAGAACAAAGGACCACGTGACAGCCAAGGAGGTCCAAGGACATGGTAGGACAGGGCAGGGTGCTGAGCCTGCCAATCTCACCAAGAGAATCTCTGAAATATTTGGAAATTGAAATTCCACATGGCCTTTTATTTTCAGAATATCACAAAGAACATCACTTGGCATTACATGCATCATATCAATAGGCAGACAATGCTTCTCACTGAGTTGCAAAAATGCACTCTGCGATCTTTGCCTGGGATCCCCGGCTTGGATCCTTGACTTCAGTTTCTTGTGCATTCTGAGGGAGTTTCTTCTTTATGACCCCAAGAAAAGGATTCGTTTGAAGGCTTTTTACATGTTTGAAAATATCCCGCTGAGATCTGTGTGAGTAAATAGCTGCTGCTTGAAAATACCAGGGGAAAGCATGAAGGTCTCAATTGGTATGTGCAAGGGAATCGTATCATGAGGAAAACAAATATATATTTAGTGCATGAGACATAGGATGGCAGCACAATGGCATTTGGCCCGTGCTTAACAATAGCCACAGAATATAGCATGACAGGCAGGTCGGCCACTGGGAATGCAGGGTGCTGTGTGGCCGTGAGAATTTCTGTCACATGTTCAGCCAGGGCCACTCTTTGGCTCATGGGGCCTTCCATTCCAGGGGCATGTTATAGCCCTGCCCAGAGCTCTGTAGCTGTGTGTAGCCATGTTGCTGGGCAGGGTTGTAAATAAACAAGCCCAGCGGGGCCATGTTAGCCCAATGGGCCAGCCTGCTGGTCAGCTGTTTAAGGTAGGCCTCAATAGGGAGCATGTGGGAGATCCAAGAGAAGGACCCAGCAGCCACATGCAGCACATGGCCCAGTGCAAACAAGGCAGCTGGGTCCCGAATTCTGACTCAGGTCAGCTGCCCCCTCCGCCGCCCAAACACTTTGAAAGTGGCGTCCGATTTCTTCAACTGATCAATATTTCAATCACATGCGACCACCACGCAGCTAACTAGAGAGCTACAGCCAAGTCCTAGCAGACGTGCAGGCTTTTTAGATGTCCTTGCTAATGTGTTAATCCCTGCAGAAAGCCCCCCCCCCTCCTGTCTCCCCTCTGCCACGCAACTTGAAAGTAATCGTTTCATCTCGTGTGATCACTTGATATTAATCTGATAACAAGCTTAATTTTTATTGCAAGATGTCGCTAAACAACACTTTGTGTGTCAGGCTGATGCACTATGCCTGCAGGGAGTTGAGGAGTAAAAAGAACCAGGGAATGTCTGATAAACAAGACAAAACAGCAGCTTCTACTCCTGTTTTAATTTGATCTGGATCCTGCAACTTAGGCTTTTGAGTCTGATGCAACAAATAGCATTGAATTAAATGAAGACCGAGGCTGGTTAATGCACTGGCAACTGTTTGGCTTCACTGCCAGTCCCTATCTCCTCTATCTCCTGCATCAGACCAGAGGGCTCTGAGAGGGTCCTGCTCAACTCTCTCTCAGCTCACCTGGACCAGGGCGTCCTCTGGTGAGAATCGCCCACATTACAGCAGATGTCGCTGCGATCGGTGGCTCTGTCACTCTGCACTGCTGCAGAGAAGGGGAGAACGCAACTGGCCCCGAGTGACACTCACTCAACACAGAAAATTGTATTTTATTGCTACAGAGAAAACAATTAAACCACTCAATCTAAAATAATTGCCCGCACGTTTTCCTCATTGTTACTAATCAAACTACATGACCCACAACATGCAGCGTTTGTTTTGCAAAGTTAAATTTCAGATTTTCATGAAGCAACAGCTGGGATCCATGTTCAATAGTTCTGCTTACAAGTTTACAATTAACACAACGTTTTAAAATGATAAAATGTTTTTCCACGTCTTGAGGTGTTTGGACAGATATAATTTAAGCCTCCGCCACCCTTCTCATATTTATTTAGCTGTGTGGATTATTTTGGCTGAATACAAATACCTAAATTCATCATTCTAATGTGGTGTTTTATGTTTATTTAATGAAAAACTGCCAACATGATCAGTAATTTTTTATGCTAATTCAAGGCAAGTACCATGCTGTTTACCTGAACTGATATCGAACAATGAATTAATAATCAAGACTGTCTCATGTTTTCAACAATTGATGCTTCATTTTTTGCTCGTTCAAAAATCATACAATGCCTCACAATACTAAATATTTGTCATCCAAGATTTTTTGCATGACGTTTTATTAATAAATTCTTGGCCTAACATGGCCATACTGGGCTTGGGTTTCACTAAAAGATGGAGGCTGTGCATGTTTATATTTCTGATATGCATTATATTGTATGGCAGAGATCAGATCATATCTAAAAAGCTCATATTTCCATTTTATTCAAAAGTTATCAGCATATTGACTTTTTAAACCTCCTTTAGACTGAGGATCATCGACAGGCTTGTTTAGCATTATGCAGCAAATGCATGAAACCATTGACTTTAAAACATGATATACACTTTCAAACTCAAAAAATCAATTACATAAATCGTACCAGGCCTTTCAACCAACTCCATCAAAGGCACCCAAGGAAGAGAGATGTATATATGGTACATGGGCAGGAGAATAATTCTTAAAATATCATTTAACCAGGCCAAAAACAACTTGACCACTATTAAGTCCAATCTGATTTATAATAAAAAGCCACATAGCCAGCCATTGTCACTATATCATAAAATTCAATGGTGTTTTCTCGAAACATAAATATTTTTCACAGCAAGTTTCGCTGAAGCCAACAACGTTGATGCAACGTAATCCGATTTATTTGTATACGACACACATTTGCGTATAATTTAGGGGCCCTTTTTTGCTTCAATTGCAGCTTAAGTGTTTTAAAACTTCGTCCCTGCAGTGTGTATATAAATAAAGCACCTTGATAAAATGGCGGGCAACAGATTGTTGTGGCTTAGCCAGAAATATTTTGAATATTTTTTACAATGGATTATCCATAATCGCATTCATAATGTGCCATAAATGGAATTAGTGCAAGAAATTGGGTCAGAAGAAATTTAGAAATGTGATTTACACAGAAGCTGGGGGGCTAATATGTTGCGGTCATTTTTGCTGGCATTTTTACGCCCAATGATTGGAGCGCCCGATCTGTCCTTGGAAGGTGCTTAACTAGATGACTCTTGGTTAACCGTCCTTATAAGGATTCCCTCAAGGATCAGATAATCACAGTGCAGGGCAGCCCCAAATATCCGGCCTCTTAATTTGCCCCTCCCCCTGCCCATGGCATTAGTTGTTGGCATTAGCTGCTGGCATTAGTTGCCCTGTCATCTGTTAACCACGTCATTTGCTTGCATCATAGATGCTGCTTCATAGATGCTGCCTCGACCTCATAGATGACAGCCTCCCGAACGCCCTCTGCAGCCAATTAATCATCTCTTTCTCTATATTTATCTAATTGCATCCTTCTTCCCATTTGCCTTGTTAATTATCTTATAATAAATGATGTTAACATGATTTGTGCAGCTTTTGTGGGGACCCACTCATTAATAGAACATGAATCTTATGCAAAATAATATTCAACATTTAGCTTGCTAATGTTCTAGTTTAATTCAATTACAGTGATATCAGTTATGTTTCAGGTTAGGTTCGTGACAAAATTAATCAAAACTTAGAATCATTAATTTTCATGTATTTATGGACTGGTCTGTGAAGCCACTATCTTGAATTCTGACTTAATGAGGGTTAAAAGTTGAAATGGATCATTAACAATTTTTTTAAGGCAAACAAAAAATGGAGAAAAGTTGTTTTGTTGCTTGAAACGAAACGTGCTTATTTTCGCCTGGTTCTTATCTAAATTCTTATCTTTGCTGTCAAATGCCAGTTGTTCCAGTGTGGCTCTGATTGGCCCTCATCAGTCATGTGACTGTCACGTGCTTGTTTTAGCAGCGTCATGTTCATCAGCTCACTCCATGTTCCTTCTTGTTTTTGACAATTCATTTGCCAATTCATTTTCTGGGGTCACATTGGCAAGTCAACGTTGGCCTAATAGGTGAAGCTCCGAGGAAATGAAACAAGACAAATAGGGGGGCACTTTTGCCCCTTTTGGCGAGGAGGCCACTGCAGCCCCAACTGCAGGCAGTGAAGGGGGGGGGGGGTGAGGAGGAGAAGAGGGGGGAGCACATAGCTATTGTTCTAGACGCCCTACTCGCCAGCCCAACCAGCCTAGCCCAGATGTTTCCAATCACATGAGTTTAATGTCACTCTTCTGTGCTCTAGTGAATATTTCAAATTCTAGCCAGCAAATCACTTGGAATTGGAAACTTGAAAAATGTCTCCAAGTGTTTGCCGATCATGCGAGCTGCGTATAGTTCAGGATTCCTGCCTTCGCTTCATTAAATTAAAGAGTCCTCGGGAAGCAGAGTGAAGTCTGCTTCTTCGCTATTTCTCTGCTGTTTCATTTGTGGAAACTGTGACAATAGAATTGGCCACGAAGCATCGGGGAGAAAAGTCAGAAAACTAGTGTTGTGAAACAGGAGACGAGTCACCAGCCAACCTGCCCTATACATTTCACTGACAATGGTGGCTGCTGGAGTATATTAGAGCAAATAGCAGGCTATGTCAGCGAGATGGCTGTGTAGATGAAGAGTCAAGGATAGCTAGCAATTATTGGTGAAAAATGGCGCATTAGGGCAGGAGATGGGAGGGAAACAATGATTTGGTGAAATCCAACACCTGGAGGGTTAGATGCAGGGTGAGGATCTGGCGGGCCCTTGGATCGCCTTACAGAACAACTATTGTCTTAGACCGAGGCTTCGATTTCTCCTTTTGTTGATAGAGATGCCTTTTAGCCACCCTCCACAATTGCACTGCGGGGTTTTTGGCTGTTTGTTCTGTAAAAGGGTGCATCCCTCCCTCTCTCTTTCTCTCCCTCTCTCTGTCTCCTCCATTTTGCCTTCCATTGTGCAACTCTCATTACGCGAAATTGTCTTGTCAATCGCATCAGGCAGTGCACAAGGAAGGCCTCTGATATTTTCTGTGCAAACACACTCTAAGAAGGAAAGGTACTTCGGAGAACCCCAAAGGGTTCCCCAGCTTGTCACAAATAGGGGACCCTAAAAGGTCCTTCAGAGCACCCTCCATTGGGGTTCTTCCGAAGAACCCTATGCAGGGTTCATCAGGGAACCTAAGGGTACTCTTGAAGAACCTTAAGGTGCCCCACACTATAGCTCATGGGTTCTTCAGGGAACCCTGATTTAGCCCATATGGGTTCTCCAGGGAACCTTACAGTTTACTCATGGGTTCTTTGGAGCACCCACTTAGTTCATTATGGGGTTCCCTGATGCACCTCCATTGGGCTTCCAGGGAACCTTGCTGCTGGACGTGCAGGGAAAATTATCAGAACAGTTTCAGTCATTATTCATCAGATTAACATTTCAAAACTCATCTTAAAATTGCAATCAGTAGAACATAGAGGTTGCTTTAGGCTTTAAGGCAACTTTTATAAATGATCTTGAAAACAAAAAATGTTCAATGAAATAGGAAATAATAAAATCTACAATTTATTCAACAAATCTGTGTACAACCTTGTGACACACAATGGGCTCGTCTCGCCTTGGGCCAAGTTAAAAATATACTTTTCAATAAATGCAAATGTCTTTCTCAAATTCTTTGGGTACTGGAACCTGTAGACTCAGTACACCGACATCAGTAGCGCCACTCCAAATGTGATGTTTGTGGACCCGTCGTCACTGGTAACGAGCACACCATCCACTTCCACAACAATCTCGCCTCCATGAAGAATTTCGCCTCCCTTGACTATCTTGACAAGATACTACGAGTGACAGGTCTCCTGAAATGATACCAAAACATGCACAGTTATGAAAAATGTTAACAGATGACTTGTTGTGTATTTAAAAAGGTAGACATTAAACATTGTCATAAAATAAGATAACATGCCTTTGCAGGCCTCAACATAATTCTTCTAAGGATCTCACTGTACAGAGTTCACCTTCTATAATTCATCATCCTGTGGGTCATTGTCTTCCACATGATTATCTTTATCATTCGGAATCACATTTTGTTAGACTCACTGCCCAGTTACACATTCCGGGTACTTTCTATAATAATGTTGCCTAAGACTTTCCACATTGTTGTATGGTATAGCACATATATGACATGTCACACTAAAATTTGCTGTATGTTCATACTGAAGAGTCAGATTAGCAAGGATTTTTTAAACTCCTTTTTTGGAAACTCCACCATAGTGACAGTTGGCCAAACATTTTCCATATTTACTCAGATCTGTAGTAGCAGTACCTTCGAAAGAAGTGCAAGGTCACTCAGCCCTTTATCTTCTAGCCATGAAACAACTTTCTGGACTGACCATCCTTCACCTGGATCCATTGGTTCCATCCTCTGTTTGACACCCCTTGGAAAAAATGAAACAGAAGAAATATTTAGAAAATCATCTCAGTACAGTTTTACATTGTCCAGAGTAATTGCAGTGGTTCAGGGCAAAAGACATATGATATTGTTTCACTTACTCAAATGTTAATTCAGTGAGGCAAATATACAGATGAGGGATTGAATGTTTTTCACATTTTACACTGTTTACAAACAACTCTTGCTAACTTAGATTGGTCTAATTCAGTGCATGCTGACCACCATCTTAGATTTTAGACTGATAAGAGAGGGGTGCACTGTCTCACCCCATGGCCCCATTAACACACACATGTGGACCCATAAGGTCATGATGATAATTTCAAGCTTCATCATGCTACTAAGATTCCTTGTTGCACTGCATAACTCAATATCAGGTTTATAATCAAATTATGAACAGGTTTGGAACTATGATACATCAACAGATCCTTACAAGCTCATACACAGTTAATTAGAATTTAACATGCAGCAATCATTCATGAAATATGGTTTCACAATTGTTACAGTACTTAACAAATATTCACTGAAAATACATTATTCAAAGTACTTACCAATTGAATTTGTGAGATCTAAGAGTTCTAAGTGACAAATGTTCTCAGCAACTCCTCCTTAGATAAATTTGTTTGCAGCAACTCTTCCCAGTTGAAGGTCCAAATTCAAAATGGCCCCAAGCAGGTCAATGTCCAGTAATTGGAATGGTCCACTAATGCATGTAGACATTTCAATTTTGAGAATAAAAAAATTTGGACAGACCACTGAATAGTGAATGGTGCTATAAACCCATATTTGAGCATTTATGTCTTCAAATCCATCCTATTTTTATCCTCTCAGTCAAAGAAAATGCTTTTCAGCACTCAGTGGAAATTAATCCCCCAAACCTACCCACCCCTTTTCAGAATAACCCTTCCCAAAACAGTTACATGCCTCAGATTTGGGTCCATGGCTGATGCTGTATAAGTAAATGGTTAAGTTTTGCCAAAGTCTATTAATTAGACTACAATATGGAGTCATTTCTCCCATAATTGCGTGCAACAACAGTATCTTTCATTTTAATAAGTCAATTTATTATTACAACCCATAAAATCCTTATCTTTTAGTCGAGTGTATAGACAGAGAGACAATGAAATGATTTTATATGGTAATTGATATTGAAGTACAATTACAAGTCAATGATCCATCAATTACACAAATACATATATATATATTTTTTTAACTATAAAATGTAATTCCGAAAATTTACATTAATTTCTGAAAGATCATTGATCTTCTGATAATTTTTTTAGATAACTTTAACAGAAAGTAGTGTAAATAATGGAACTAAATATCAGTCCCCAAAATCAAGTGGAGTATAATATGAGTATAAATATACGGATTTTTATATATTTTATGTTTAATAATGTCCTCTAAACATTAATATAGACCAACATATAACTTTTATAGCAAAATATCACAAATTTATGGTATATATGTGTCAACTACTACAGTAAATAAATGAATAAAAGGATATGAAATAAAATTGCCAAATATTTACAATATAAGCGATTATTATGATGCAGATTATTTATTAATATATTTTATTGTATATTAAAGAAGCTCTGATATTTAAATGATAGTATGCTCATTGGAAGTTAGAGATAGTATTGTGTCCAGAATAGCCCTGGAACCCTCCAAGCTTAGGTAATAAGAAATAGATCGGACACTCCTGCACTTCAAAGGTACACACTGCGTTTCGGTAGGGGCCTAATGACCAATTAATTGCTTTGAAATAAGAGCAGTAATTACCTCAATTCAATTATCAAGAACCCTAAGAAACAATGGACTGAATGTGAAAAAAGATATATTTTTATGATTTTAGATAAATTCATATATAAAAAAGGAAATCTGTTTCATGACTGACTTCCTAAGTTATGTACAAGTTTATAATCTGGTCAAATACGGTTATATATATTTTAAAATAACTATTTGAGCTGTGTTTTTTTAAATGTTATTTTTTGTTCTTAAGAATCATTATACATCTATGTATCTTTCATGGATCGACAGAGAATTGTTAGAACTTTCCAAAATGGGGTCTGCCTATTCTATAGGCCCAATGATAGTGAAATTGTGATCCATCAAAGTGCTTTCGATCTCCAACTAGTCATACTTGTCTTCTAAAAATTAGTACTTTTAAATGCATGTAACTCAATTCGAGGAAATTCGAAGATTAAACCATCATAACCATCATTAGGACAATATTCTTGGCTTTCTAATGAATGTAGTCTCATCTACGGCTTTCCATGGATAGGGGGGTTTATTTGAGTTTTAAAAAATCATGTCTTTACAAATTTATTAACATTTTGGTCCATAACTCAAGTTATTACAGGGCTATGATAACAATAAAAACATGATCATAATTGTCAAAATCTGCTTGATGCATATGAGTCAGTTTAATGTACACAAGACAAAAAATGGAAAATATTCATTTGCAGTCTCTATCTTTAAAAGGGGTGAAGATGAAGATGCTCTGTGCTCACTGAAGCGCAGTGTGTACATCAAAGAAAATATGTGATTAACAACTCATTACAGATTTTGGGCCAGCTCTGGGCCAATATGAAACCTTGGTAATGACCATGTAATGATAACTGTTTTATGACTTAAGTGAGTTTCCGATCTATTTCTTATTCCCTAAGCTCCAAGAACCCCTTGTGAACCCTCTGGCTTCCAAATAACGTCCCCAGAACCCTTTGAATGACAGAGAACCCTTCAGTTGGCTGAGGAACCTTATGGTCCCTGGGGGACCATAGGGTCCCCCCAAGAACCCCTTTGAACCTTTATTTCTAAGAGTGCAGAGTTGAGATAAATCTCAGGTCTTCCCTGAAAGTCGAGGGTGCAGAGGGCAGCGGGTGAATGGCCTGCAGGGATTGGCCTCTCCGCTGTCATATATATCTTGGCCACAATTTGCTCGTAAAAGGGAGACGTCATTATTTTCAATCGACGCATCACTGCCTTATAATAGGGGGCGTGATCAAGGAACGCACAGACCTGTCTTCCAGTGGGCTGTTGGAAAGTCAATTTACTTTAGCTTTGTTTCCTTTGACAATAACGCTTGTTGATGGGCCCTGTAGGCCTGAGGCGCTGCATTCACCCCGTACAATCGTCCCCTCCGGCTATGACCGACGAGCACCCCTTATTTTCGCCCAATGTGTTCTTAAACGATCGCTGTTTACACAAAAAATTACTGATATTAGCTGGCTTGTGGAAGAGGCTTGAAATGACTCAAACGGGGCTAGGAAATGAAGGAAGGAGAGGGAAGGGATCGGTATAGACTCATCAGATGACATTAGGCTGGCTTATCGGGGGACGGCCACGGCAGTTTTTGCGGGGTCAGGAGTCAGCCCAAGTCCCTGGGACAGATGACCTTGCCCTCGGAACAACATAACCAATTATCTGTTTGTTCTTGATCGATGGCCGATGGCTTGTTAATAATCGTCGTCTGCTGCAAAAAGGAAGTCGATGATTGAGTTGCATGGGATTGGCTTGGTTGGCTGGGCCAGTCCGAGGCTGCCTGTCTATTGCTTTCTCTGTGGGCCTGTGTGGCTTGGCTGGCCCTTGACATGACTGGCCAGATGGACTCCTAGATTAACCCTTCTTATCCTTGTTTAATCAGGTCAGTTGTGGGGTGGCTTGCTGACCTGGCGACCTGAGCGTAATACCCTTTGCTTGTTCTGCTGTTTTGTCTCTGACCACCGTCCTCGCTCCTGCCCTCATCGGCCACCTACGATGCCTTGCAACCGAGTTAGAGGATGCCCTTATGCACTGGGGCCCTCTGTCGGGACTTGGGTGAAGCTCCATGAGCAGGCGCAAGGGCATTGGGGAGGGAGGAGGGAGCCCTGAGCAGGATTAGGGCATTAATCTCATCATCTGCCTCCCAGCGCCCTTTTGATACAACCTGATTGGCTCACCTTGTTACTTTTGGCTCTCCCTGCTCGGCCTCATTCGTGCCCTGAATCTCTATTCCCTCATTTGGCCAACCTTTTCTGCTTTTAGCATTTTCTTAAATGTTTTGGAGGATTTCAGTTTCTTGATATTTGGATGGCTGCCAGTGTATTGTTGAAGAATTTCGTTTAAACATATTTTAATAATATTAGCTCTTTGAAAATGTTCATTCTACAAATACTTTCGAAATGTCCGCCAAATACAGGTTGCTCCACCTCGCGGATCCGAGGGAGCATTGAATTGCATGAGGGGGCAAACACTCTTGTGTTGTTGACAACAAAGGTAGACAGCGATCAAGCTTCACAGAGCTGTGAGGAAAGCACTGGCTGGTAATTGGGGCCAGGAATAAAGAGGCAGACGAGTCCTCAAGTGCTGCATCTCTTCCCCTCAAAGGCTTCATCGGCCTCTTGCAGTCTCTCTTGTAAACTGCAGTTCATACCAGGCAGACTCAGGCTGCAGTCAGCAAATACCTCTTCTCTCTCTGCTCTCTCTTCCAAGTGCAGACTGTGGACGCAGCACAAGCCAACCTGCACTGGGCTTTCTTTTCTCGTAAAAACACTCTGTAACAGTCTTTTATTTGTTTTGTGTAAATGCTGGGGCTTTTATCCAATTAGGCTTTTGCATCCCCACAACTGCACCTTGAAAACATGGCGCACTCAGCTTCAGCATACAGTTCAGAGAGACTGTGGCATGGAGGGCAGGCTTGGAGGGCAGGACCATGTGGAGGGCAGAACAAGTGACCTCTGGTGTCTGAGAAAAGGTCACTTCCTGGCCCTCGAGTAGTTGAAGGAGCTGACACCAGATGGCCAGGTGCATGGTCTGCATATTAAGAGACTTGGGCTGCTCTTTGGCTGGGCCTGGGCAAAGGCTTGGTGGGCCTCTGTGGGCCTAAGAGGGCAGTGGCCAGCGTCTTGCTTTACTATGTCTACAGGTTGTTGTGTTGCCAAGTGCACCAGTCGTGTACATGTGGGCAGGCCTCCCCTGACCTTGGCCAAAACTGCTTCCACTTGTCTTCACGTATCTCCCCCAAGAGTGGCCCCAAGAGAGGCCCAAGGGGAACCTGGACGTGGTCAAACACACCCCTTGCTCCCTGGCAGACCTCGTGGACCTTAGCAGGGTCCAGACAGACATGCCACCAACTCACAGCTCAGTGTGAACACCCCTCTCCCAAGTTGTCCCAACATCGCCTCTCTAAGCCCTTCTCATCACTGTCATTATAAGTCACTGACTATTTCCATTTTTAGCCTAATGCTATTCATAGTGCTATTAGTTTAACTGTTAGTTTAACTATTTTGCTAACTTTCATATCTTAATCTGTTTTGCATGGCCGACTGCTATTAGTCCAATCAGATTAGCCATTCATCAAATCCCAGAGTGCTCCCAATGTGCTCCCAGGGCAATTTGAAAAGCAAACATTCCATTTATATGCAAAGGGAGTGGAGGAATTATCAATGGATTCGATCTGGCATCTCTTGCTCGAGGTGTAACATTTCATAGCATTGAGGCTGGTTGGGGGCTGGTTGTGGGCTGGCTTCGGACTGGCTTTGCTGGCTTTTCTGGCATGAGATAGCAGTGTTAATTGCCTCTGGTGGCTCACTGGGCCAGAAGTAAATAGCGATGTAATGGGGTCTATGGGACATGACAACTTTGAAAGTGATACAAGTGAATGACCCGAGGAGTCTCTCCAGCCCGATTGTTATGTTATCATATCGAATGACACGAGAGTCGGCGAGAGCATGCAGGGAGGGATCGGGTGTTGCTGGACTTGGACCACCGAGCAAAGAACAGCCTGCTGGCCCATGTGCTAGCCTAGACGGCCTCTAGAGTGTCCATGGGTTGGGCTGGTGTCTATTCTGCGTTCTGGTCAGTCATGGACACCATTGAGGGACACTGCAGAACACCCGAGGACCTCCATGGAAAGTCATGACCATCATCAGACCATGCACGACAGTGACATTGCAGTGACTGGTATCTCGACGTCCGTCAGTCAACCAACCAGCCAGGGGACTCTGAGGGGAGCGGGGAGGGAGAGGGGAGGCCATTAGCATATTAATGGAGCGATGGTGAGAGGGTGTTCAGGGCACAGATCACATCCTTCAAACTATTCTAATCACCACTTGCCAAGCTGTCTTCGCCCTCTATACACTATCTCAACTCCACTCAACTTTTTTCATTCTCCCTTCATCCAGTGGAATGCATTAGGGCTGCCCGTGAGTTGAGGAAATTATACATTAGGCCGTTGAGACGCCGATTAAATCACTGCTCCAGTAGTTTGCATTAGCTCCGTGGCCTCGACTCAAAGTGGGAAATTGTCTAGAATTATCATGGCTGATAATTCCATCGTGGTGCTCAACTCCGCATTCAGTTTATGTCAAACGGAAAAGGCTTTCAGAGAATATGGCTGCAAAGCAAAGGGTGTCGGGTTTCATTTATTAGGGCGCGGGGGGCAGGGGAGGGGGGCCGAGGTCGGAGGGCGAGGGCTGGGGGACTGTCCTCTGTCAGGGGTTACCTTGGTGTCGCTGTCTGTTTCCGGTGGAAGGTCCTGCCGCGTTCCCAGCGCAACTACGAGGCTGGACGGTGACACACGCACAAAGATGCTCCATCAAGGAGAGGTCCTCGCGGGCCACGAGACGAGATTCACGAGACTTCAACCTCTCCCTCCTTTGCTCTTCCTCCTCTCTGCAAGGCCCTCTGTTCTCATGCTAGAGGTTGGAAGGGGGGGGGGGGTTCTTGTCAGGGCCTCCAACATGCCCAAGAGTAATGCCTGCAAGGCTTGGCAAGGTTGTGTCTGGGAGCACCAGCAAAAGCTTTTCTCTGCCACATTTGTACTTTGTATAATTGTTGACGCACAACTGGTATCTCAAGAAAACTATTTCAATCGTGAATGGTTTCTGTGCAGAGGTCACCTCTGAGTAAATATGCGAAAGAAAGTGAATGGGGAGAACCCTTAGAAAGTTGGTGCTTCAGAGCAGAGTAATCGAGTGAAGCCGAACGGGGAGGCAGCAGGAGGGTGGCAGCAGGCTGAGGGACATGTGTCCTTTTTCCGTCGGTCAGGGCCAATATTTACCTTGGCAAATCCGCTGCACCCAAGACATGTGTTGGGGAGAAATTAAAAGGAGTCCAATATTTATTCTTGGGGGTCCCGAGTTCGATCAATGGCCAGCATCAAGCCAACATCAGGCGCTGGGGCCGAGTACAGGTGACACAGCATTGCAGCGGGCATCTTGACATGTGTCTTTGTTGGCTGCTGCCTGACATTTCATGTGCTGCTCTATAGCTTAGGTCTCTGGCTCCATGCTGCTTGTCTAACCTCCAAAGGGCCCTCCATGCTACAGAGGACCTCGACAGGGAGACAGAGGCAGGTTGAGGCAGCATCGACAGCCGTGCCATTAAGTGACATTCGATCCGCCATTCTCCTAAGCCAGTGGCAGGCACGATTTTCGCACATGTACTTTGTGCTTGTTTCAACAATCTCGCCCCCTTCCCAATCAGCCTGGCCCTGCCACACAACCTATAAATATTTGAAATGCGGATCCTTATTGAATTTTATCTGTCCCAGTTCAATCAGCTTAGAGCCCAGCTGTGGACTTAGGCTGCAGGACAAGGCTCTAATGAGGCAAAGTCATCTTTAGATGCCCTCCCCTCATCCTGTTATCCTCTGGAGCAATTCTGCTGGGGTCCATGATGATGATGATGTCATGATGATGATGCTGATGATGATGCAAGACCAGAGATGACAAGCCCTGGCAGCTGAATGCAGCTGAGTGATTGTGTGAATCTCAATCAAAATGACATCAGAGGCTGCTGGCTGCATTGCTTTGTGTTGGTGCTGGGAGGCAAGATACCTGCTGCTGCTGCTGCTGTTGGGGATGTTGTTGGTAAACTGTGCAGCATGCTCCCCCAACACCCCCCCCTCCCTCACCTGTACGGTAGCATGTGGGCCCTTGGCTCATAAATCAAGATAATAGCGGACCTTATGATTTAGCCCCCATTACAGATAAACGGAGCCAGGGGGCTGGTGGTCAGCAGAGCATGCTGGGCCGTATACATCACGTTGGTCAGCAGTCCTTTGCCAGCACATCTGTTATTTGTATTTGGATGACCACCGCGGTTCACCAATATACAGGAGGCAAACAACATGCTGTTCATTTTCCCTGATTCGCTGTGATGTGTATGGGCTGGTCAGCTGGCTGCGAATTACCCAGCAGTATGTCTTATTTAACGCACCTGTGTTAAATTACTGAAACACCATAGGTGTCTCTCAGTGAATAAAATACTCATTAGCTCAATAAGCATGTGAAGCTGGCATTTTTTGCTGATTTGACCACATGAAGGCAGCATGGCAGAGGGACCACCCCCACATTACATGCCTGTCAACTGCGCAGCTGCAAAAGCAAAACCAGACAAGCTCTGAATATTCTATCTACAGACCGAGTATAGAGTTGAGAGTGATTTGTGCAAATTTCGAGCTGCATTGGGAGCTCCCCTGATACCACTCTGGGCTGGGATTTTTCATTTTGCCTAATATTGCAAATTGCAGCATCGCAGGCGCCAGATTGGTTATTACCCAGTGCAAAATGATGGAGGCCACCGCGGGCCAGGGTCGAAATGAAATGTTGGACATCACACGGGCTATTATCATGCATCAGTCAAATTGGACGTTTTGCCAGCAGCCAGCCAAATGAACAGTTCTGCGTCACAGATTTCAGGCTGTTTGCCGAGCAGATGGTTGTGTGTCGTCACAAGGTGGCTGCATTTGCACTCGGTTGAGCCCCCCACCCCCACTGGCCCCTCTCAGGCCCCTCTGCCCCTTCCTAATACCAGTCATTGTCAGGAGCCCTTTTGCTTTTACTCTGCCTGCCTCGCTATGTTTGACGTGTGAAAAATCACCGTCACAGCGTAACACAGCCTCTTCTTAGCTCCACAAAGTGGCTTAAAATAGCTGGAGTTGTTGCACTACCTGCTAGAGTTGTGACGATAATAGCAGGTTATACAAATGTCATGTGTATTCTCCTTCGAGATAGAACCAGCCAGATTGTAGGCTTGCTGGAAAAAAGTGCAGGCAGCCCATGTAAAATACAGTCAAGTGTATCCCACAAGCCAGCTAAAGTAAACAGAGAGAGGAGTTGGCTAGAAAATGAAGAATTATCAAATAACAATGTTTTGATATTTGATAGGGCGTGCTGCACAGGTGAACAGACCGAACTGACAGCTACCCAGGCCCAGTGCAACTTGTCTATTCCACGCAGGGGGATCTAGGCCTGATCTAGACCTGATCTAGACTCGTTACTCCTGGCCTAGATCTACCTCTACTTGGTTTAGATGTGAAGATCACAGGAGATAGGGGAGATACTAGAGCAGGGAATGACTGACTTGTGGATACCAGCTGCTTCAAGCCTGCTTGGGGTGAACCAACTGACTTGTCCTCATTCCTCGCATGTTTCTCGAGATGTAATACACAGTGGGCCTCGTGTGTATGAACCTCCAACTCAGACAAGCAGCTCAGACTTTCTCTTCAGAGTCTTTACCAGCCCATTCTTGATACTTGCATCATACTTCAACTTCCTCAAAACTTTGTAGTCCATGCAGGGAGGCCCTGGGGCCCGGGGGTAATAGTGTGCTACTAGTAGCCAGATAAGACTTCATAAGTGAGATAGAGTGGAATGTAGAACATGTTGATTAAATTACATGAAGCTGAGCTGGGATATGCTGGGATGTGCTGGGATGTGCAGGTAATGGAGGACAATTATGGGAAAATAGATGGCCCAGTCAAGATGCTGTGGTTGGGGAAGGTGCTTGACAGTTGGCAGACAGAGGGTGCAGGGTGGTGAGTGAATAAGTGAGCAGTTCTTGAGAAAGACAAGTTCCAGTCGTGTGGCTGTTGAGAGGCCTTGGGCCAGTAATACAGCAGAATGAGCCTCTATGAGCCTCTATGAGGATCGATGTCTTTTCAGTGCTTTTCAGGGCTTTTCAGGGCAGACACTGCAGCTAATCGTCCGTGAGGTGGCCCATCGGGCGTCTGTCGATTCAAGAGGCCTTCCACTCCTTGTTATCTGCTCCTTAGAAATGTTATTAATTATGCACGTCGTATTGACTGCTGCAAAGCCCATTCACCTGTCGCAGGCCTCACCCACCTCCAAACCAATGGCCTCTCTTGAGTTCCTTGCAGCACTTGCCTCTATCTGCCTCTATCTGCCAGCTTCCAAGGGAGCACACCAGATGAACACAGCAGCCCCCTACACATCCCACCTCTGGCTGCATCCTGTGTACCTTGCAGCCCGTTTCCATGGCAACACAACGCTCGTGAGTTTGCCAAAGTGCATGTGGCACAAAGAGGTGCAAGTAACATCCCCCAACAAATAAACAGTCCTAGGAGGGTCACCCTGCAGCCTGGTTGCCATTGGCTGGCTCTGCACTTGCAAACTAACATTGCAGTAAATGCATGTACTTGGTTTGTCTAGCTGCTTCTGCTTACTAGACTTGAGTAAGGCCGAGTTTGCTTTGAACCATCCACAAGTGCTCCCTGGCTCATAGGCCTGGCTCATGGGCTGGCTCATAGTTCTGTGTTCTGAGTAAGGGTGATGCATAGGCCTGAACAGCAGCCCAGAGGGAGGAAGGAAGGAGGGAGGGATTTAGAGGAGGGAGCAGCCAGCAGCCTATTTCTTTCTTTCTTTTTTCGCCAACAGCCTGCCACTTTCCGCTGCTGCTGCAGATAACGTAATTATTTGAGGCATATGGCTTGTGTCTGAACACGTCTTGTTTTTGCAGGTGGCTCGGCTCTCCTTGCTCCAGTCCGTGATGTGGGCCATAGTGCCACTGGTGGTGGTGGTGGCAGAGATGTGGTCCAGTAGATTAAGGTTTAATTCGTGGCTAATAATTCGAGCCCAGAAATGGCTGACTGGGTGACAAATGGGCTGGACTGAGCTGGTTGTTCATTCGATTCTTTCGAGGTGTGTGGCTGTGTCTCTGTTGGTGTCAGTGCCACTCAGTGGAGCGGAGAAATAATTGGCAGCAAAAGGCAGGGGAGGACCCGGGAGGTGGCACAGGGCCCAGCACTGAGGTCTGTCTCAGTCCCCCTGGAGTCCCCTCCTGCAAAAGGTTTTCTTGCTGTGGGATGAGTCTGGTGGTTTTGTGTGCTGCCTTCATGATTTGAATGAGTGATTCAATGGCGCTGGTCCTGCTGTGATGAGAGACAGGGCTTTTGTGGCTTCTCCTCCACGGTCCCCGGGAGTTTGTCTACAGTTCGGTTATGGCGACTCAACTCGACAGGTCCATATTGGTTGGGGGGCTGTTTGGGGGCAGAGAGCTGTTTGGGGGGCATCGAGTGGTTTGGTATAGAGTTAAAGATCCAAGAGTGAAAGAGGGATACCAGCAAGGTGCATGAAAGGGGGGGGGGTGCAATTTGCTCAAGGTGCAGAGTGAATGAACCACCAGCAGAGGGGGCACAGAGGCATGTACAGGGACTAACCCTGCAGTCAAAAGTTCTGAATAAAAACAATCAACACATCTCGAATGTAGAATTGAAACCTGACACTTGGCTAGGTTTGTTGGGCCCTGGTCGCTAGCAATGGCTAGATAGACGACAGCCCAACTCGGCTACCGTATCGGGTTTCCATTGGCCCAACCTACACCCTGGGCCGACACCCGACCGTGATGGATGACCGGTCCCCCCCCCCCCTCTAACCCAGCCTGGTCCTTGCCCCGGCTTCCAGCAGCTGTTTTGTCAATATTACTCACTTGTGCGTTTAAAAAAATTCCACCTAATATCATAGCTGTCACATATTATCTGAGCATAAATGTCAGTCTCCCTGGATAGCTGCCCATTGCTCGGGCTTTATCTGCGAACTGATCAAACGTAGTTTCCATAAGCAGATACTCCGAGATGAGTTGGAGCAGTAACAACAAAGTTGCAGGAGTTGTGAGAGAAGTTGTGAGAGAAGTTGGCATTCTGTGTCAGCAGTCGACTCTCAGCTGACCCCTGAAGCTGCATGTTGGAGTTTTCATGGGAAGGGTGCAGGCTAGGCCTGGCTAGAAGTTCAGGGTGCTCCTGGCTAGCTCAGAGGGGCACAGGAGGGGGTGGGGAGGGGGTGAATGTGGCCCAGTAAAGCTCAGCGCTCAGCTGGTTCACAGGCAGTTTGGCCCAGAGAGCATGCGCACTGCACACTTGACGCCTCAGAGTTGAGAGCTCTAGCAAAGAGAGCTGCAAACAGTTGTCTAACAACACAGTCAATGTGAATGAGAGTGCAGCTCTAGTGGTCAGACTGTGTCCAGTGGAGTCTTACAGGACTATTACATGTTGAGAGCGACTGGCCATCACCTTGGACTACTCGCCTCATCTGCGTCACCTGCAGCAGCAGCCAGGAGGACGGAGGGGGGCGCTGGGGAGGAGGAGGCGCGGGTGTCGGGTTTCACTGATTGACGGCGTTTCCATGGAGAATAATTTGGTAGAGTATTGCATGAATATCGATATGTCCACGGGGTCGGGGCCACGGGCCAATCAGCGTGCAGCCGGCCAGCTCCTGTAACGTTGCATTCAAAACAATAAGGTTGAGAAAGAGATGTTCATCGGACTGCATGGGTGCAAGGGATTACGACGTGTACACATGCATGATACAAACATTCATAGTATAGGAGTCTACTGGGAGCAAGCAGAGCTGCAGTGTTGTTGTGGGGGGTGAAGAGCACATGTACTGGCTGCACCTGGGCTAAGCCAGCTCCCTAACCATCACATGTTGTTTGTTGTGATCACGAATGCTCCCTGATGCCTGAGTCTCATGATTTTTATTTCTCTGCAGTGAACTTCCAACCTCGCGGTGCCGAGACCGACGCATACTGCAAGACGGCGGCGTCGACGGGGGCGGGGGACGCTATGCTGCACGACCAGTCTGCCTGCCCCGGGGGCCCCGTGGGGACATCGTCGGGCCCTGGAGGAGGCGGAGGTGGAATCAACTCGTCTCCTATGCTGCCCTCGTTCGGATTCACCCAGGAGCAGGTCGCCTGTGTCTGCGAAGTCCTTCAGCAGGGAGGCAACATCGAGAGACTCGCTCGGTTCCTCTGGTCTCTGCCTGCCTGCGAACACCTGCACAAGAACGAGTCGGTCCTCAAAGCCAAGGCTGTCGTAGCCTTCCACAGAGGAAACTTCAAGGAACTTTACAAACTGTTGGAGAGTCATCAGTTCTCTCCTCACAACCATCCCAAACTGCAAGCGTTGTGGTTAAAAGCCCATTACATTGAGGCTGAAAAACTGAGGGGCAGACCCTTGGGGGCTGTGGGCAAATACCGAGTGAGGAGGAAATTTCCTCTACCAAGGACTATCTGGGATGGAGAGGAGACGAGTTATTGTTTCAAAGAAAAGTCACGGACAGTATTGAGAGAGTGGTATGCCCACAACCCTTACCCCAGTCCCAGGGAGAAGAGAGAGCTGGCCGAGGCCACAGGGCTCACGACGACCCAGGTCTCCAACTGGTTTAAAAACAGGAGACAGAGGGACAGGGCAGCTGAAGTCAAAGACAGGTAGGTCACCTTGCTAATTGCATCTCAATTATCTTGTGAATATCTTGAATATTATCTTGAATATCATGTGAGTGATCTGCAGGTAATGCTAGATGTCTTGTTTGTTAACCTGTCCCTCTATTGTGCTGTGGGAAGTGAGCTGGGAACTGAGCTGGTTGCAGATGTAATTTCATCCCAGACTCGCGACCCAGACATTAGTGTCCCCTGTCATCATAGAGCTTCCCAGCCTCCTCCTAGAAGCCCCTGAAATCACCACCCCGCCCAAGTGAAAATCACCCCCGATGAATTAATGACACTCCAGACGATTGCTTCTCACTGCTCCTTCCCTGCAGTTATCCCCTTTTCCTTTCTGTCCCTCAAAACAACACAATTATGGGATCCCCGAAACCTCTTATTATCCCCATAATTCATGGGAAATCCCTTGACACGATTGGGCCAATCAAGTCACTCTAAAGAGACACATTTCTCTGAAAGCTGCAGCAACATGTCTGCAAGTAGAAGCTGATAAGCTGCTCAAATAGATGTCTGCAGCCTCTAAACTATCTCGTGGCTTTGCTGTGCTCTGCTATAGATTCTTTTGTGAAATATTTACAATCTTCTTGCTCAGCTGGTCTTTGTTTTGTAATTTGATCTATGATCAGGAACTCTACAGTTCTGACAACTACTCCATTCAAGTGGTTTATGGACTTCTGTTAAATGCAGAATTCTTGATAAATAACTCCTGCCAATTGTTCTGTGTTCTGTTGTCATAAACAATGCATTCTCATGTTCAACAAACAATTGGGCAAAGGAGGCTGTCATGTATATGCACATGGGCCAGGTTTAACATATATTATAAGTAAGACAAGTCCCAAAGCTGACTGGTGCACATTGTATTGAGATCACCAGGCAGGCCCTGGCAGGGGGGGGGGATTACTTCGAGATGTAGACAACAACAAATCCATGCTGAGAGAAAAAAGGAGAGAGAGAGAGAGAAAAGGGAAGGGAGAGGAGGTCTAATGTGGACTGAGGGGCTGGGATTCCAGCCAATGTTGGTTCAGCATTAGCATGGGCACAACCCTGGTGAATGAGGCCAAATATGGAGGACAAACAGGACTTAGCACAAAAGGCAAAAGGGAAAGGACCAGGGGAAAGAGGTCCTCTCTCAGTCCTTTCTGGTCCTTGTTGGTTGTCCTTGTGGGCTGTGCTTGTGTTGTCCTTGTCAGTCCTGGGCAGCCAAACAGCAGCCAAACAGCAGTCCTGACAGTTCCCACTCTTCAGCCTGTCTTCAAAAAGATGTAACATGCTCAACAAACGAGCTCACAAATACTTGGCTAATGCTCAGCAAACCAACCTCCATTATCTCAATGTTTATAATCATTCTCATCCCAAAACAAAGGGACACATGCAACAAACCCTCAACCCTCTCTTGGCACCCTAGGTGACCTCATCAACACTTCCTTCTTAATCAACCCCTCCAAGTGCCTTTCACTGCAATGGCTCCTTGTTATCCCACAAAACAATTAGCTGTAAGAGCAGCAAACGGCCTCTTAATTGACCATGTTATTCGACAGACAATTGTTTACCCATCCCCTCAGCCATTGTGCCTTGTAGCATTTGCAGACATTTGTAGACATTTGCAGACGTTTCTGCCATTTACCATGTATTGTCATGTCAGATTTATTGTAATTTCATTTTTCCAAACATCGCTCACACAAGAACAAATGTGAACAGAGCAAAATCAATGCAGTGCAAAAAGAGTGAAGTAAATCTATTAACATTTTCTGCATTGCACATATAACATTCGTGAATAAACATTGGTTTTCTGTGAATAATGCCAGAAGAATTTAGTGGGGGCCTGGAAAAATTCAACAACATGAAATTTCATGTTCTATGCACATATTCAGACACAATGGCTGTCACGAAGCAACAGGGAAATGATAGAATTAAGGTGGATGAAGAAGGAGGGGGGGGGCTGTCTTGGATGCTGCCTCTTCATTATTGGAGTAATTAGAAAAGGGAGACTCGGATATGGTTTGCCTCTCCCTGCCCACAGCCCTTCCTTGCTGCTGCATCTCTTCCTAATTTGCCTGGCCAAGAGCTGGCTGTGAGCTGGCTGTTTGCTGGCAGGAAGTGCAGGTAGATGGGCGATAATAAGCCACAAGACACGACAACGAGGCAGTCTGAGTCTCTCTGAGAGAGGCAGACGGGGCTGGCCAAATGGCATTGTCGTTAGCGTGATATGATGGCCTCTAACCAAGCAGGAAGGGTCGGCTCACGAGGCGACAAGCTCATTTCCTCAGGCCCTTTCCTCCCTCTTTCCTCTCTTTCCTCCCTCTCTTTCCTCCCTCTCCTGCTTTCCTCTCTCTCTTTCCCTCTTTCTTCTTTTTGCCATTTGTCTCCACCTCTCTGCATCCTTTGCCTCAGACTGACCTTGGCTGACTGTAGCACCATCACAAACAATGACTCCCCACAAATGACTCCCCATGTGAGCACAGTGTCATGACAAGTGAAACAAAGTGCACATTTCATGTCTCCTGTCTTATTACCCAACACATTCTGGGAACTCTACAAGAACTCAGCTGAGAAAGACATTTGTGCTCAGCTAATTTCAGAAGCATGTCTATCTTTATCTCTCTAATAGTCTGTGTGTGCTCCATGCTTCCTTCCACCTGATGCTCAACAGTAAATCACACTCATAGGAGCATCATCATAAGTCACACTCTTCACCCACAACCTGTGTCTTGACTCTCTCTTGACAGTGACAGATAATGGCAGATAATGCCATCAAATAAGTGGTGTGTTTGCAATTAGTGGTGCTTCCTAACCACTAACACCTGACCAGAGGTTTTAGAGACATGCTCTGGTTTCTGTCTGAGCTGTCAGTGAGTCTAATTGCACGGCTTGATGATTAAATTTGAAAACGAGCCTGGGTTGTGTTGGGTTGACTTGGGCTGTATCAGCTGATCTCTTAATTAGTGCGAAATCTGACAGATTGTTCCTAGTTGTAACAGCTAACCACGATCTGACCATTGAGTGAATAGGCTAATCAGTCTCATCAGAGATTCATGCATTTTCAAGCAGAGGAGTCAGATCTCACGTGGATGAGAGTTAGGCGAGACCACAACAAGCCAAGATGGCTGAAGTGAGATTATGAGCTGCGAGGTTTAGCAGATGAGAGGGGTGCCTTTCTTTTTGGTGTATATCCACAAGTGAAACTGACACAGCCAACTTTTGACATGTTCGAAACAGACTGGCAGACCTGAGCCCATGTTACAGGGTAACTGAACAGGCCGGCTGCTAGTTCACAGCCTAATCATAAGCATGTGTTTACAGCATAACACTGAGTTGTATACTGTGCTAAATATCAGGCCAACCTATGAACTACAACGAGACAGAGTTGTAAGTCTAATGGAAGTAATTTATGCCTCTGCATGCTCTTTGCAGTACCTGTGTGTGCAGGTGAAATTTGATAAAGCCAATAGTTCAAAGGAGTGAGTTTATGAAGCATTTGAGTGGCCATTGTAGCAGGAGGTGGGTGAGAAACACTCCCAGATGTGCACCTCTATATTTTCTCTGATAATGTTGAGTGTATCTCAGGTCAGAGCTCATAGATACATGGAGCATCCAGGAAGCAGAGAGGAAGCAAAGAGGAAGCAGAGAGGGAGGAGAATGAAGAGGACATTCACTCCCTGGCAAACACAATGCACAATGTTCCTTGTTGGTTAATTCAGCCAATTAACCACAAATGAATGAACAATATGGGGTCGTAATTAGATTAGCAGAGAACAGCAGCTGATAAGGCCACTTGCCAGTTACAAACTCCAGTTGGAAACTCAAGTTGCAGTTGCAGACCCCTGTGATGGACTGGCTGTTGAGTTTTATACGTGCTCCTAAGAGCTTTATTTGACAGACTGAGTGTTAATGATGTGCAGTTCTCCAAGTGAATTTCTTCAACAGGACAACAAATAAACATGGAAATTCCATTTAAACTGGGCGACACTTGATACTAAAAACCCAAAAGTGGTCGTGGATTTCAGTTGGTCCTTGGCTTATTCAAGATCTTTATCTGAAAGTAGAGGATTAAAAAAGAGCCGGTGGGGAAGTCAGGAGGCCGTTTCATCAACTGCTAGTTTATTTTTGTTGGGCGCAGAGGGGAGCTGAGGGGTGCTGGGCTGCCCTGTCTAATGTAAACCACATGCTGGACACCCCTCGGGCCGCCATTTTCTTTCTGGCTGTTCCGTTTATGTGACAAGCAAATAAAAATGCCTCTCTGGCAGTCTCCGCCAACCTCGTAATAGTTACAGGGCCAGGAGCAGAGTTAAACAGGAAATTGCTGGGTATACAGAGCTGATGAGGGGAGCAAAACAATCCAGTGTCTGTGCTGGGCCCGCCAGTTCACCCCAGTTGGCCTGGGTCTACCCATGGGCTGCCCCTGGCTGCATTAATCCCGAGGCTTTACTGGGGCCAGGAACGTGGAGGGAACTACAAGTGGTGAATATTAAAGCAAGGTGTCCTAAGACCTTGTAAGTCCCGCCGCCCGGGCTTATCCTTGAATGGTCTGCATGAGCTGCTTTAGATGAGGACACTTCAAAGGGCCCGCCAGTCCCCCGCTGTTGAGCTGAATGAGATATGCTGCAAGTTTGCAACCTTCAAAAGTGGCACGCGCCCAGGTGGGCTGATGAGTAATCAACTTTAATTAGTCGTAATCAGCTATCCTTACTTCCCCGATAAGATGCCAGCACAACTGCCAGAAAACTGCAGGGAGGTATTAGCCCTCTGCTAGGCAGCCCACTTCTCCCCCAGCCTGCTGCATTGATGTGTGCTAACATGTGGCTGGGCTGAGGGGGGGGTGTAACCCTATACCCCTGTGTCTCCAGACATAGGCCCGTGCCTCTAGCCTAGCTCTTATCACCACCAAAATATTTAATGAGCAAGTGGTCGATGATGAGTCTAATCTACCACCCCCTAATCTGAGGGCAGGCCCCCTTATCAGATAGTGTTATTGGCCTTATATCCACTGCTATCTGGGTCTATCCCTTGGCCTGACGCGGGTCCATGCTCTGACATATAACGGGGCTGCTATCTAATTAGTATCTATTGCCCGAAACCCTATACTATTGTTAATTAGTTGTCTTATCTTGCTATCTCCTAATATCTGCAAATCACTAATTATTTGGAAGTGATTCAGGCTGATTGTCAACAAATGAGTTGCAATGACATGGACAGAAGAGCACGATAAAGCAGGCATTGCAAGTTGAGCATGGAGCCACTGTTGTCATGAGATTCACTGAGCATGTAGCTACCACCCCAGAGCATGTAGCTACCACACCAGAGCATGTAGCTTGTGTCATTTGGCCATGCTATACTCAGGTGCTACCCTCCTGCCTTGGTGTCTCCATAAAACAACATTGTTGGTTGTCCTGTTGCTAACTGCCTGCAGCATCTGTTGCCATGGAGTCCATTGGGAGCATCACCATCCAGCCTCACCATCTAGCCTCACCACCCAGCTTCAGCAGCAAATAGGTGTGCAATACACACTGCATAGCCTCATCATTTAGCGTCCTTATTTTTGCCCATTAACAAATTTGAGCAGGGGAAGCTCATGATGCAGCCAAACAACAATAATCAGACAAAATGGCAACGGTCCATTACTCAGATAGCATTGTCCTTTGGGAAGGCAGTCAGCTATGCAGTCAGCTATGTCACTCGATGGCAGCTATTGCTCGGTGAATTAGGCTCAGTAAATGACAGGCTATCATAGCAAGCGTTTAAACTGACCCCTGATAAACACTTTATAAATACTTCATAAATACTTGAAATTGCTGCAAATACCAGAGGAGCTAATAAGATCTGAGGACAGCTGGGGAGTGAGTTCAATGCAGGAGTCAGTTATCTCCAAAAACAACCCATTCCACTTTTTATGACTTTCCCCTTTCATTTTTTCACTTTCCATAAATTCAGGGCTGTGTATGTGTGAAAACAAAAATGCCTACTCTTTGTCTCAGGTTACATCTTGAGTCTGTGCCATTCTTCCACGGTTTCTTATCATGTGGAGAAATTCAGGAGAACCTCCCAAGTCCCAACCAGCAACCAGAAAATCATATTCCCCATTTCAGTATTTCATGTATTTTGTCAAGTGTTTGTCCCGTCTCATTATTGGGTCATCAAGTGTGTGTATGATTAGTCACAAACAACCTCTAATTAGATTAACACAAACACAAGTGACCTAATTGAACGGGGCCTATATTTGTAACAATAGCAGGACAACATTTGTGCAAATAGCCACCACCACTATGATACCAGGTTCAGGTAAACCTGTAATTGAAAAAAAAGTCAATTTATTTGGTTCATTTAAATTTATAACCAATTTACATATTTATTTGCAAATTGAGTTAATTTAATCCATTGTGTGGTTGAGCAGTAAATTAAGGCAATTTCAATGCAATTAAGGAGTGTGTTTAGCTTAATTGGTGGTTAGCAACTGGCCTAATATTCTCATTTTCTCTCTCCACAGCAGGGACGGGCCGACGGCACAGAGCAGCTCGCAAGGCTCAGAGGGCGAACAGACGACGCCGGGCAGCGCCGAGCCCAAAGTGGAGCCCCCGGACTCACCCGACCTGGACGGTCTGGGCTCGCCTAAAATGGACGATGGGCCCTCGCCGCCCTTGCAACAACAACAGCAACCTCCTCCTTCCATGTTCACGGACCTGGGCAAGGCGACCCACGTGGGCCACGGGGGTGGAGGGGGCCTAGGAATGCACCACCCGAACACCGCGGCCCTCATGCCCCCCGGCCTCCACCACAATCCGCCCGGAGGAGGCATAACCAACGAGGTAGGCCCTCATGCTTTTGACGCAGCTTATTGGGCGCCCATGCTTGTGTGAGACTCTTTATCCAATTTGACGAGCATTATCACATTCGAAGCCATTGAGGTATACTATCTAGTTTAAGTGACCATCATTTTGTAATATAGGTGTTGTTATCGTTGTTATATATTGTTATGAATTTATTGAATACATATTTTTATGAAAAACATCTCATCTCATCTCATTTCGTGTAAAAAGACAGACTCAAAAGACAGAAGACAGACTCGACAACAGATAGACAGACCGACAGACGTGCTCAAGTGCACACAAGACAGAGTGTATTAGCTGACAAACATGTAAACACAGCACACACCTATCCAGAAGAAGGGAACAGGTGATTGTGACAAGAACTGGGCGGTATGACTAGGGGTGGTATGACCAGAGTCCAATGCCACAACAGCCATAAATAAAGCAAGTCAAAGCTGTTGCATATGTGCCTTTATGAGGACACGAGTTCTAAACAGTTGTGACAATGGTGTTACAGTAGTGATCCGATAAGTGCTCTTTATGGGGCCCTAAACGCCACTTTATAGCACAACACTTGAAAAATACTGGTGTATGTGATAATTGGTGTAATAATAGAGTAACAACAGAACGTGCAACATGCACACAGCCCAGGAACAAGGGCCAGGAACAACTGTTTGGTTAATCAGCAGTTGGTGATACGATATGGCGAGCCTTGTATTCTTCCAGCTGGGCTCAATGTGTAAAATGCTCTCCTCATGTTTCTGGCACAGCTTCAATGGAGTCAGCCTCAGCAACCAGCATCAATAGCCAACTTGAATGGCCAGTAAAGCAGCCAGAAAAGCAGCCAGAAAAGCACAGCCATCACATTACAAGGGCCGAGGCGGACCACGATGCTGCGGCAATTAACACATGACATCCTCCCATCTCCCAATAAGGCCCAATAAGCAGCTCTATATTGGTCAATAAAATGACTCAAGTAGGTTGAATTTCGAAAAAAAGCTTAAAAAGTTTTGTTTTTTCCTCTATTATTTTTCTCTCCTTCACAATACGCCTCAATGCAGTGACGTGCATCTTTGATTTTTGTACGACAGGCTTGTTTATCTTTTTTTAACCAAATTCAAAATGGCAAAGCAGATGTACACTATACAACAAGTTGAGCTGACATAAAGTATGCAGATAATGCACTAAGTACAACTGGTGTTCTTCAGGTCATAACAAGATACATTAGGCAAGATATTTGTTGGGATTAGAGTTAAGCTATGGATGCATGAATATGTATGGGAGAAAATACTATTACCAGGCATGAAGTGGTGAATTGGGACTGTGACCCAGAGGTGTCCCTCTCCAGGGCAGTGTGGCCTAGCAGTGGTGCCCTGGCAGTGGTTGTCTGGCATTGGTGGTCCGTGGGGGTGTCAAGTTACCCCCAGTAACCTCAATTCGAACCCCAAGAACCCCCCAGGCAAGGACCTAGCCCCACCTCGTCTACCTGTCCCCATGCTTTGTTGAATGGGCCAGTGCTGCTCGGGCCTGCAGGGGAGAGTTGTGGGCTGGAAGAAAGAATGTAGATGACACCAACGACAATTACACTCGTGTAAGACAGATACGCAAGAAAGAAAGCAAGAAAGGAGGATCCACGAAGAAAAAAAGAAAGAAGAGAAAAGAAAGAAAGATTTATCACAGAAGAGAATAATACTGACAACCATCTACGTTTTGTAATTACGGCGCTTAAGATGATGTATGCCAGGGACATGTGACATTGCTTAATGATGTTCACGGAGCAAAGGTCGTCCTGTTGACTCGGGGTAAAGAAGAAAAATCTCTGTCAAAATAAACACAAATCTCTAGTTTATAGCGCAATTGTATTGGCTACACTCTCACTCAACTGGGAAAGGTTTTATGTGATTGTCAAACAGAAATGGTGTGCGGAGCCAAATGGGAGTCCTAGTTAAGGTGTCGCAAATGGAATTTTCAAGCAGATAAAAAGCACACATTGGCTGGCGATGGTTTGCAGGGGCTGCCATGTTTTATTCTTTGTAATTCTTTGTAATATTGACAAAGCTTTGCCTGGCTCACACAAGACAGCCTCCCTGCCATGGCCATGTTAATGCTGTGTGCTTTTTTGCTAATGCATTTTGCAGAGGATGTTGTAATATTAGGAGAGGCCCCATGAGGGCTCAAGATGTCCATGATGGACTGCATGGTGGCTCCATGATGGCTCTGTGACCATGGAAAACAATGCGAAGGAGGGGAACCACCATGCAGCCCCCACCAGGTAGTCCTCTGTTAGGGAAAGGGTGCAGGATCCAGCATCGAGGGATACAGGAAACAAGCAGTGATCAAGTGAAGTGATCACCAAGTGACTAATGCTGGTCTGCCATTGCTGGGCATTACTGGGCCTTACAGGGCATTACTTTTCATTGCTGGGCATTGCTGGTGCTAGCTAATCGGCCCTAAGTGCTCTGCTTTCTGCTGAGCTGTTCACAGACAACCTTAATGAGCTGTCGAGGCCTTTGAAGTGCCAGGTTGTTGAGGCCAACAAGAGCTGGGACTTGGGCCTTTCAGAGACAGCTCTGCTTTCTGTAAATCTGTAAACTGCAGATGAAAAGAAGTGGACTTCCGCCGGGATCAAGAGAGCAGTCATTAGGAGCGATAGTGGGGTCAGGGTTGGCCCAGCATAGACAACACCTCAAGAGGAACAATCGCCCATATCACGAATCATGAACACTATTTGCGTCAAATCAAACCCCACAGCAGTTGCAGACCAGCCAGTGGTTATCTACAGGCGGAAACCAACAACTGCAGAAAGGGCCTGTTAAAACTCAGCTTCCTGCTTCTGCAGTAGCCTGGCCCTAGATGCAGCCTCATTAGAACAACTTTCTTTTCTTTTGCTATTCACCTGAAAGCAGCTGACATGACCAGAACAGAGCAGTCTGAGCTAGAACCAAAAGGTTTGTTGAATTAATAGACAAAGACTCAAACTCGCCACCCTGCCCACATCTGGTGCACTGGCTTTGTTGTTTTATTAAATCTAGACAACTCATCTTGCTCTAAGTTTTACACATTTTTACACAATTTGTCAAAAAAATACTTCCAGTTGTGGCAGCTCAGACAGCGTGAAACTTCTTTGTGCTCCGTTCTGCTTTGTTAGGAATGTTTTGTTGTTGGCTGTAAAATGTTTCAAGTTGACGTCATCCTGTCGAGCTGTTCGTAATTGCCAGTTTAATATTTAGCCAGGGGAAATACTTAAACTACAATTCAATTGTGTTTTAGTGAATAATTACAGGGCTCTCGTATTGCACCAATGAAGTTTAGAACTTTAGACACATTGCAATGTGGTGTGGATTGTGACAAGTCTAGCTGAGAGCTGCTTGGAGTTCTTTGGTGATGGTCTCAGCAGCTGAGATTAGCAGGAGCCAGGCCAAGCAGGCTGAGGGAGGCAGACCAGTTGGGCATCTCGGGTTGCAGGATTCATATGAATGTTGACACAGATTGAAATGTCCCCCTCTGCCGCATGGCATTATGCAAATGGAGCCGGCAAATTTATTTGCGGACAGAAATATGGCGGACGGGGGCAACTGCTGGGCCTCCGCTGGGCATGTGATTGGATTTTGCTCGTTTTCTGATCGTGGACTGAATGGCTGGGAGCGTGCCCAGTGCCTTAAAACAAAGAGTAGTTAGTCAGGGGCAATAATTGCCATTCTGAAGGTGTGCCCAGCCTTCATGGGGGGTTGTTGGGGGCTCAAGGACAGAGGCTGAGTGCTCTCCTCCACTCAACCCATGAGTTGCCTCTGCACTCCAGCTCTGGATCTGTCAATATGGAGGGATCCCCTCAGCTCAACAGCTCCCCTCAATCCTTCTGCTTCCAGGCCTCGGATAAATGCAACTGCCACCCTCCTCTTCCTCCTCTCCCTCCTCTCCCTCCTCCCACTCTTCTCTCAGTCCTCTTCTCTCCCTCCCAGTCCTCAGTCTGCCTCCCTGGGCCATTGTCACAGAAGCTGGACAAACACAGCAGTTGGCCAAGCAGCCAAAATCCAACTCAAATACTAGCCAGCCCTTTTCCTGGGCCTTTTCGAAACTTGTCCCACGTTTGCCCATCTGATTGTTCCCTTGCAAGACACTGGATTGGAAGCCTCGCCGACCAATGTAACTCCATTGTTGCCATGAAACTCAAGTGTGACTGCCGAGACTACAGTGTGACCAATTCCTCCTCCAATGTGACTGCCGTGTGACCACTTCCTCCTCCAGTGTGACTGCAGTGCTTAATAGCATGATTCTGAAGTGCCAACCATCTCCATTCCCTACAACAGACTGCCGAGATTCACGCCTGGATATGGTTGTTCCTGTTTTCATACACTCCTTGCTGTTTACACGCCAAATGTGAGTTTTTCTTCTGATTTTTTCCTAGTTTTTTTTTCGTTTTCCATTCTTCAAACAACTGCATTGCCAAGTAGATGCATTCTGTCAACTGGGCTGAACTAGCACGACAGACTGAGGCTGAGACCGAGGCACAACAGACAGATTCAGAACGAGGCTGAGATGATGTGAAGAAACATCACGGTGCATTGCAGCTGATCTGTGTTGAGTCAAGGTGTATGAAATGCAACATGACAACCTTCAAGGTGAATAATGTGGCCACTTGACTTGAGGATGGCCAGTCGACTTGCAGAAATTAATACCTGAATCACTTGGAACAATATTGTGTCTTCGATGCTCAGACATGCTGCAAAAAGAACATGGCAGGATCAAGAAAGCAAGGCATATAATTGCAGATATCTCAGCCTCAGGCTTGGCTGTGTTGTGGTGAGCTGTGGTGAGAATATGTCAGCTGATATTAGCCAAAGACTATAATTATCAGTGATATTGAACAAAATAATATATCAGTGATATTGACCAAAGACTATATCAGGTGATATTAGCCACAGAACATATCATCAGTGATATTGACCAAAGACTATATCAGGTGATATTAGCCACAGAACATATCATGCTATCAGCCAAATAATATCTGTGAAATTGGTTAAAGAATATATCAGTGACATATCAGTGATGTTGGCTAAAAAAATACATCAGTGATATTGGCCGAAGAATATATCAGTGACATTGGCCGAAGAATATACCAGGTTATATCAGCCGCAGAATATAGCAGGTGATATTGGGGGAGAAATCTTCAGGTGGTTGGTTGATGGCCACTACTCGGGTCACGTGAGGCTGCGAGGAGTCTTGTAACATGATATTCTGATAAATCACAAAACCTTGATGAGTGGCTCCTTCGAACTGGCAGGGCACAGCAGAGCATGGCAGCAGAGCATGGCGGCAGGTCACTTGTGACTGACTCCCATTTGTTAGGCACAGCACAGGACTACATAGAAGCTGTTAGTTTTATATACTTGCCTTATATGTCGTGATATTATGTTTGATCAGGGCGGAAAATCTGACATGGGTTGAGCAAGTTGCTGCTCAAAGGAGTTGAGGTGGTGACGAGTGGAGCATGGGCCGAGTGGGACCGCCCCGGAGAGAGGTGGCTCTTCATGGAGCACATGCAGTGTAATAAGGCTGGCAATGGTTGGCAGTGGGCAGAGAGCATTGGCCAGAGAGCATTGGCCCAAGAGCATTGGCCAGGGAGCATTGGCCAGAGAGCATTGACCAGGGGCGGACTGGCGGCATTTCGGGCCCGTGGCAAAATAAGTCAACGGGCCCCTACGTCTCTACCGTTGGAGCTATTTCCAATTAAAAAAGAAAAATTCAACAGGTCTAATTTGGCAAATTGTTAATATTTGGTTGGGGGCCTCCATATGAGAGGAGGCTGTGCTTTTCGGTTTGTGTATTCTCGACACATAATCATGAACTTGAGAGCAACATTTTGCTCTTTTCTTAAAATTTTTATTTTTTGACATCTTATGGGCCCCCCTGAGTGGATGGGCCCGTGGCAGTTGCCACTTTGCCACATAGGCCAGTCCGCCCCTGGCATTGACCAGAGAGCATTGGCCTGCAAATATGTAACTGATCCTATACCTGAGCATATATGCAGTTAGCTGCAGGTTGCCACTGGTGGCTTGGCTCTCTTTATTAGCAGCATGTAGAAGAAATGGCAGTGGTCTAAGCAGAGAAAGAACCGTCTATGCCATGGCTATGCTGAGCACTGCTGGCCTGGCGTGTTTTGTAACCTGAGACGCCCAGCTCTCCTCTCATAATAAAATCAAACATATCGTGCAGCGCAGAGCAACGGAGGCAGCTAAAAGCTGTTTGTAAACGCTTCTAAGTGTTGCTAAGATGAACATAGGCTGATTTTGGAGCAATTTTCCATGCTCCATGACTGCCATAACGCCTGCCCAGCCTGGCCATGCATATTACACCGTCCGATTGGTGCGAAAATTGGCCAAGGAGGCGAGCGAGAAAATGAAGCGCACGCGAGCTCTGCCCCGACTGCCCCGGCCCCTTATGACAGTTGACAATACTTATGATGATGATTATTTTGGGGCGAATTAAGTGAAATCGAATACGATAATAACAATGGAGCTGGTCAATTGAGCTGAATACAGGGCGGGGGAGATTTATGGGGCGGTTGAAGGGAGCGCTTGAGAGAGGGAGCACCTGCCGCCGCCGCACCGTCCCCCGCCGAGCCATGACCGTCCTCCCCCCCCCTCCAGCCCCCTCGCCTGTTCACCACTTGTCCCCGGCCACGGCCCGTCTGTTCACTGCTTGGTCCCTTCAAACATAAACTCAAGACATTTTCCGCCCCGTGAACAGCTTAATGACGGGCCTGGGGCTGAGCTAAGCGCCGTCGCGCGAATCTACGACACCCCCGAGGTCCATGGAAGGTCCTTTCTGAGGGGCGTCATGGAAGACCCGTCAAAGACAAATCAAAGGAGATGAAGGGGAAGACTTGACAGTGCTCTGGTGAAATGGTGCCCTTCGCCAACCCCCCCCCCCTTCTAATGTCTGAAGCAGCAAAGCATTTGCAGAGCAAGAAAGTCACTAGGATGCTAAGTCATGGTCCCATACACCCCAGCCCTTGGGTCAACAGATAGCAGTTCCTCTAAGTAGAGCTAGTCAAAAAGTTCTCTTCTATGTCAACATGACAACATCTCTCAAATCGGTTGGGGCAGGGCAGAGGCATCCTGGCCATTGTGTGGGCCCCTTGGTCATTATGGCTGGAATTAGCGGCCGTTAGTGATTCCGTAAGCCAAAGTGGACACTGGTCGGACATTAACAGGACAATGGAATCTGAATGGACCTCCAATAGACTCCATAGAGGGGGGCGGGGAGCACGGACATCTCTATATTGGCTGCAATGGGGCGACTTGAGGGGGACAAATACTGTGTTTACCTTTCGGGGTCATCCCCTCCCTGGTCACCTCAGCTGCAGCAGCCTCATCCTCAGGTTGCTAGGCAACGTCCAGCTATGACATGTTGATGCGCAACTTTTCCATATGCCCCCTCCATTCCTCCATTGAAGGGCCCTAAAATCTTTTAATGTACGTTCCAGTGGCCAGTGCTGGGTCATGGTGGCTGTGCAACAAATAAACAAATTCAGTCCTGTGGGCCAAGACCCATCTCTCCCACCACCCAGCCTGACCCATCGTGCCCCCCTGGGAAGGCCCTGCGATGGCATTCTGGCCTTGTCCCAGCTGGGAATTCGCAGGATGCGGGGGAAATTAATTCAAAACAAGCGCAAATTAACGGCCAGGGGAGAGGTAATCACAACGGCGATTGTGATAAAAGGCGGGGGACTGCAGGAGGCGGACGCACGCGCGCTTTGCATTCAGCTGTCAGGGGCAGGGAAAGAAGAAGGCGAAAAGAGAGAAGCTGAGAGATAGAGCAGTTTACTCACAAAATACGATTATCTGTGCTATTCCCCAGCAATCTACTCCTGGGTCTACACTGGTCCAAGGAGTATACAGCCTGTAACTGTCAGTGGCGGGAACGGACGAATGACAGAGCCAAATTTTATGCCAAAGTCCACAGAGCTTAATTAAAAGACCATGTGGTTTCATTTAGGCAATTGCCTATCTAAATTGTGAGTGGAACAGAGGTGCTGCTGCCTTTTAAACTTGGCAGTTAAACAGGAGGCAGGTTGATAGGATGGCGAACTGCACATCTGTCTTTCTCTGTTTACAGCCTGCCAAGAGAGGCCAAGACAGAGGCCAAGACGAGGCTTATGGATGTGGGCCGTTGATGGATGGAGATGTTCTCAAGAATTGAGGCGAAATTTGTAAGATGCTGCTAAGAGGGAGGGGAGGAGGGGGGAGGAGGTGGGGAGAGAGGAGTCCAACAGCTGGACACCAGGGTCACACAACCAAACATGACTCAGCCTTGTAACACTCCATGGGAATCTTGTATACATCAACATTATAATATACACAGGCATATCCCATGTGCAAGGTGCTTCATATTCAGACCTGTGGGGTATACATGCTTAGCACTGCAGTAGCAGACCCTGGCCCAGCCCATGCTATCAGAAGCAAAGTGGTAGAAAATGAGGAACCATGAGCAGCAATAATCAGGGGGCATTTTGAGAACACATTAACTGGATAGCGACTAATTGTTGGTTGTTTGGGCCACTGGTCTCACCTACCCCACAGTCCAGCCCTTGAGTCCAGCCCTCTGGTCCTCCGCCTGGGGCTACATGCTTGACCCGGTCACCACTGGACCCTCGAGCAGGGCGCCAAGCGGATTCCACCCCCGGATTCCACCCTCTGACCTCATCTTCTGGATTTGTAATGACCCTGAGGAATCTGCTTCCATAATCCCCTAATGCCTTTAGCTGTGACTCTTATCTCCGCAATTGCATAAAGAATTTCTCTTATTTAAGTAGTTTTCAATCCCCTGCCAACCCCGTGTAACCGAAAGATTTCAAACTGGAGTTCAGAGGGTCGCCGTGGGGTGGATGGAAGACAGCTGGGCTGCAACTGGGTCACGGAGCTACCACATTAGCATTGCAGTTATATCAGCCCAGGGCAACTCATGGGGCAACTCACAGCCACTGTGCCCTGCAGAAATTGTGTTCAACAAGTATTTCTCGAGATACCGAGAAACTGATTTTTATTCCTTCTTTTCCTCAACAAGTGTTGGTCGATACTCCATCAGGTGTTTCCTGACGAACCCTTCTAGATTGTTTACTGAGATAGACTGACCTTCACTCTGCCCAGCCCAACAAGTCAAGTGCCCTAAGTGTGTTTAATCAAAGGAGGCACAACACAAAAATACAACTGAGACAAGTGCTTGAGATTAACGAGGCCTAGACTCATTCCTTTGCTTTGACTGTGAGTGCCTGGGCTGACTTTCTTGTTGAACTGGCACCTTGAATTCTCTTGATTTCTGTGAAGTGAAAGTTGATGATGTCGATTTGTGTAGATTTTGTGTAGGAGGTCTAGTGTGTGCACATGGCACCGTGCACTTGTTTACATCGCTATGAACAAGCAATGCACACAAACAGCTGACCTACAAACTATCATGGAAGTTGGCCCTCGTGGATCAGGGTATAATAAGCCTCAGCTATGTTCTTGCAGTGTCAGTCAGCACTCCTCACAGAATGCCTACATGAGGATCTTTGATCCCAATTCTCGCAGAATCTCGCAAACAGCTTCCTGAACTGCTGAAATAGCACAGTGGCTGCCTGGCCCAGGCTGACTGGCTTTTTCACCACCTCCAATCCAGACGAAAGAAAAGAAAATCAACTCGTTGCTCTCTCATATTTACAAGACGTGTTTTCCTTGTTCAGAAGTGGGCCATACTATCTGATAGGCAAGGGCTTTTTAATGCAATGGGCTTTAATGACTTCTGTAATCCGCCTATGGCACTTGTCAAGGGCACGTCTTTTTCAAGTGCCATATTGCATTTATCAGAAAGGACATGAAATGCAAGTGCAACCCAAATATGTTTAACATGTCACATTTGAAGGAGCAGAGCAGGTGCAGCTTGTCTATGTGTGAACACAGTTCAACTCCACTCGCTCTAGAACGACTGAGAATGACACTTCTGCTTTCTGTAGGCTTGTCCACACTTTGCTGCAAACGAGTTTCTGCCACTTGTGTGCGAGGAAATGTGTGGGAATTGTTGGGGCCACAATTGGTGTTAATTTCTAGGGCTGTGCAGGATCCAGGGGCAATTGTCAGCCGGGCTGGTTCTCCCTCGGGGCCTCTTGTCAAGTGCTATCTCGCCATCTTCGAGATGTTGCTGTGACCTTTGGAGATGCCACTTTGACCTCTTCTGTTTGAACTCAAACAACGTCAAGAGTTGACACAGCTCGGTCAGCGCCTTGCTTTCTTGAAAGATTCTTCACTTGGCATTCCTCTTTTCTGAGTCCTCCTGAGGCCTCCTGACTTCTCTCTCTCATCTCATCCTGCTCCACACATGTCTAGCAGTCTCTCTCCTCGTTGCAAGGTCTTCTTCCTTCACCCTGCTCCTGTTTTTTCTCCCCTCTGCCTGTCATTGCACCTGGCAGGTCAGCAGGTGTACAAGTCACTCAGATGAGACCTGGCAGCATTCACCCTCTGCTCTCCTCACCATAACTCTCTTATATTCCGAGTTATTCCAAGTCGAGATAAGTTTGAATGTTCCTTCATGACAGTTGGACTGCTCAGTCTGCTCTTGAGGTCTGCAATTTGGAAATTGAACTTCTCAGATCTGCCAACCGCCGAGATTACATCAGCTGTGGAACTTGTAAGTTCCCCCTTTTTTTCTGCCAGTTGATATTTCACCTCGGCCTATATAGATGGTTGCAAAATGTCTTCTCTAAATAAACATGGAAATTACGTCAACAGCATTGCATTTCACAACAAATGCCAAACTCTGCAATTTCGTGTCTGTGCCAAAAGCTCTCAACTGTGTATTTTTGGAAGAGCGTCTATTTTGGAGAAGTTAATATTTACATTTCCACAGGGTACTCGTGGACCACTTTGCACCTCGTTCCCAATTAAGTGCTAAGCATTTAACACTCATGTTGACTGCCTCAATTAATGGGAGGGCGAGTGGTAATCTTGCATAAAATGGCTTCACAAACATCATTAGTCGGTGGTCTGGGGTTAGGGCAGTAGCCTGTGGTCAGTGGGGCGTGGCCATGACGGTCTGGACGTTCGTGACGTTCTGGACGTAGCGTCGTGACGTTCACTGGTTGCGTCGTCACTCATTAATTTGCAGGATTGGCTGATTGACGTTCTGCGATCAACAACGTCATGGGTGGCGAGTCTAACCTTTCATCCTAATAAGGAATAATTACAGCCTCAGCCAATGGCGACCAATCAAACTATTCTCCAGCCAATATGGAAGTCACCCATGACAGTGTGACCCATGGAAGTCACCCATGGAAGCTGCAGTCATCAGGGACACTCCTTGCATGGGCTGGTGATGCATCAAGGACCCACCCTGGAATTATCAGATCACATTTCTGCTGGTACAGCACTCTGCAGCACTCCGGTCACCGTAATTGCCCTATTGTGCACTCAACTGTTTCAATCAATTCTAGCATTAAAAGTATTCATGGAGGGTTTGCTCAATGCACTTTCAATTATTAAAAGCTGTTGGAAAACACAGACATATCAGTGACATTTAATCAAGCCATGTTGACTTGAAAATGGTTTTTCAATGAGCTCTCTTCAGTTTTTATCCTCGCTGGCCATGCATCCAATTTGAAAACTGTTGGTTCAGTGAAAGGTTTTATGTGTGTAAGTCACAGCAAACTAATGACTCCCACCACACTCTGGGTGAACTACAACAAGTACCTGGCTGGCACAAAAAGAATTGGCCGCCCTGAAATAGCGAGGCCAGTCAAGCTGTTTGGGGGAGGTGTCAGGCTGTTCTTGAAAAGCCGAAATTTGCCCACTCAATTTAACTTACAACAACTGCCAAGCCAACTTCAAAGGCCTTTCGTGTGTCTAGCAAGCAGTGTACAAACACTGGGTAGAAAGCCTTACTAGAGTCAGTCAATGAAATCATCATGTGCTCACAGCAGGCCAAGCTGCCTGTTCTTTCACACCGATGGTGCTGCAGGCCAATTTCAAATGACTCTCAATCCCAGTTCCCCTCTTGAGCCCTGTTCTCGAGCCCTCTGTTGAGCCCTGTGCACCCCAGAGGTCCTTGTGGTCGCCGGAAGCACTCTTCTCCTTGTGAGGCGTGCAACCACATAACCAAGATGGCCGCCACCACGACATGCTGCATGCATGTCGAAGCCATTTCATTGCATTTGCTTTGGCTTGCATCTGCCATGCTTCAGTTTGCATTATCAAATAATTACCAAAAAAATAACATTATTTATTTGCGTTTTTAGATTTCCTCAGAAACGGAGGATAATAATTTGTATTTTTGGAAATGGCTTTGGTGGGATTATCAGCCAGCCTGTTGACAGAAAAATGATACAGCCCCGGGGAGGAGAATGGCTGGTGTCAAGGTGCTAATTGGAGGTAAATCAGACGAACAAAAGCAGTGGGTGTGAGTTGGGTGTCACAGACATCACTGACACATGTGCCGCTCTTGGTGTCTGTGTGTATCTCCCATTGTTGTTAACTTCGTGGCTGTTGGAGATGCACATGTTTCCACCAACAGCTTTCATAGCTTTTCATGGAAATCAGGCATTGTTGGGACGAGCAAATGTAATCGGCAATTCTGAATTATTCTCCTGACTTTTTTTGCATATTCTGTAAGCATGTGTTGGGGGAAGCTCATTTCTGTACACATCTGTGGAGGGATCTGCTGTTGCACGTAGCCAGAGGCCACGAAGCCATCCACCTGTAACATAAAACACCAAAATGCAAGGAGACTCATTGTGAAGCAGTTGGAGAAAAACATGAAGATGAGCAGTTGGCCAAGCAACATGTCACCTCCCCCCCCATATCTCCCTCTCTTCATAACCACTGCAGTCCTGTCACATACTGTCAGTGTCCATGACTCCTGGGTGAGCTATGCATTAGATCACAAGGCTAGCCCAGCGAAATAACCCAGTTGGTTTTAATATGCTAACATTTCACGGATGATGCACTTCATAAATTGCGATGGCCGAGATTACATGCACACACGCCTGTTATTAATGTCAACAAATTCTTGAAGTAAGCGTTTGTAAACTAGCACCTCGACCCCGGTGCCCTAAACAAGCTAGAGTGTAACACAACCTGGGTCGCTGGCCATTAATACTGGAATGCCCTTGTCACCTCTACAGAGTAGTACAGAGCAGTGTGAACTACAAGACTTGGCTGGCAGCTCACTGGACGAAGATTATGTCAACAGAAAACCACGAGTGTATAATTTATACAATTCACAATTGGCTACATTGCAGTAACATCTCCGCACACACAGTTTGATATGCAACCATTGCAAGGAGAGAGTATTAGATGTGTGACATAAAAAGGGCAATTATTTAAGCAGGCTCGAGTGAGCAGCGATGGATCAAGGCTTGCTCAAGTGACACCCGGACCACCCTCTACACTCGGCTCTTATCGGCCCCTCCAATCTACAATGTCCCAAAGATTCTCATCTCTGATAAGACCCTGAGTATAAATAACTCTCCTGGCTCATAATGCAGAAGCTACTCCTTGACGCAGCAAATAAGATAGATGGTATCTGGTCTCGTTTGTAAAAACGAATATTCCTCATAAAGGCAGAGCACGAAATATTGGCAAAAGAAGGACTCCACAAACACAGGGTGAAAATGGCTGTCATTCCTGCAGCTAAGTTTCATTGGGACTAATATTCTGCCTTTATTTATTCTTATCAGCCAAAAAGAAATGGTTACAATTGTCGACCTTCGCAAGAGTTATTGGGTGCTGGGGCTTTGTAATTATAAGGTCTGAACATGATACGCCATTCTGAACTTAGGCCGTAATAGACGTGTATTGTATATTTAGCCCAGTGGATTTGACAAATACCTTTGAAGCTGATTTGACAAATTTCTTTGAAACTGACACAATTTATCACACGAAATGTGCCAGTTGTCATATTTGGCATTCCATTGGGGAGACAGGCCGCGTCAAGTCGGGATGAGGTGGCGGACGAGTTCATCTCTCGCTCAAAGGTCTCAAAGGTGGACAGACTTTCGGGAGACTTAATTATAGCTGGCGAACAGGAGAGAATCGAAGAGGCATCAAGCCTTAGAAATGGCAGCCACTCGGTAATGACTATTTGTAGCAGACAAAAACGGTGATTATGGGGGGCGCGTCAATGCAAGTCTCCAATAAATCTTGCCTTGCTATTATGTGGCCTGGACGAGCGAACATCCCTGCAGTTCTAATGATTCGTCTCGCTACCTGCCCCCATTGTCCAGCAAATACCTGGCCCGGAGCTATTTGTAATAGAAAACTATTACTTGGGAGACGGGCGTCGAGCGTTTGATAAGGTTCGGTCGAATTGTGGGCTGGACCCCACACAGGAGGGCAGGCTTCACTCTTCTGACGCTTATCGAAGGTTACAAGCTTTGTGATAGTCCTCTCAGCTGTTCAGGCTGTTGACAAAGCCTCCATTGGGTCTGCATTGGACCTGCATTGGCCACCTCCAAACCAAATACAGTGCAAGGACTAGCAGTGGAGGTGCAGCTTGTGGTCGTGTACTACAGCAGAGCAGCATGTCTACGTTGGCCATCCATGCACAGAGATGTTTATCGGACTGAGGGTCAAACCAACTCACAGCCCCGAGCCAAATCCTATCACAGGCCCCTAGTTTCATTTAAACACTTGAGGAATGGTCGATATCCATCCATTATTCACGAGCTGTCATGGCCAGCTCTACCCACTGGAACCTCTCCAATGCCTTTCCATAGTCCATAAACACCTTTTGTCAGTCGATTGGGAGATAGCCCCTGGTCGTGCAATTATGTCTCTTGTGAGATGACACAAATGATCTTCGCTGTATACTCAGTATATAGTCTGCCATAAATGGTGAAATGTCACATAAATGGGGGAATAGTGCAGTGCTCACAATCAAATTGCATAGTGCAACAAATGTATATGGTGGAGGCACAGCCATAAGCTTCCAAGGCCTTCATAAGCTCACTCACAGAGAGCACTCACAAAGAGCAGCAAGAGCAATAGAGAACCTCTGAGGTCCTTTGGGCCAGCAGTGAGGTGCAGCTAATGAGCTTTGTACAACCACGAGTTCACAACACAGAGCTAAAGAAAACATTGTGGGCGAGCAGGGCTGAGCAGTCACTTGGTAGCATAAGCAGAACTTTTAATCCTTTGATTACAGGCAGACGGGCCATTAGGAGGAGGGTTGCACCTGGCCAAGACCAGCCAAGACCAGCAAGATGAGGGCCAAGATAAGCTCCTGAATGTGTCCACATCTAATAATAAAACGCAGGAATAAAAGAGTGGATAAAAAAGCACTCAGATCTGCAATAGTCACGCAACAGTGACCACACTCTAAAAAATTTCAGACAAAATTGGTTTTTTAGATTCAAAATGGTTTTTTGAAAAACCAAATTTCAATGCAAAAAACCAACATGGATTTTTTTAAAAATCCATGTTGGTTTTGCATTGAAATTGGGTTTTTCAAAAAACCATTTTGAATCTAAAAAACCAATTTTGTCCCGACATTTTTTAGAGTGCATCAGAGCAAATTACTAGGAGAGAAAATAACAGGGCAGCCTCCGACCAACATTCCCCCAACATTCACCAAACATTTGACTCTTTTTCAGCTCGCTGTTCGTCACACATGTTTGTATCAACTGCGCTGATTCTTTTCATAGTTTTCTGACGATCTTCTTTTCACGGCCTTATCTGGCCATCTCCTCCCTTTTTATATCTGGCTGGTAGTTCATTAATCATCCAGCCTGATAACACAGGTTTACCTACTGTAAAATTAAAGAATTAATCAAATGTTGACATTAAATTTGTGCTCTGCAAACTGCTGTGCAAACTGCCGGCCAAGGTTCACTGTATGAACTCTATAGAGTTCACCATTTCTTTTGCCTATCCTGATTTTTGCCCGACAACGAGAATTACAAAGTAAAAGTATATGGGGGCAGGGCACGACCCCAGATATGGCTGTGTGCAACACAATGCCAGCGTTTGATTTATTTCCGATGTAACAGCAAAGTCGCAAAGAAACTTTCCTCCTTGTATCGTATATTGTTTGCGAGGCTCATCTGAGGACTGATCTTGCTCGGTGAAATGATGACACTGATATTGCCCTGATATGGGAAGTGATATGGGATGCGAGGACATATCACTTGGACATATCACTTGGCCCTCTCGCTGCCTCTCGGGCACTCCTGTTCTCCACAGTAACATAAACCACAAGACAATAGGAATAAGATAGGAATAAGCAAGCAAGAGCAGGCAAGATAAGGGGCTGGCCAGTGGTCAGTGCCCATCTCAGTCTGGTTGGCTGCTTCTGGGTGGATTCCTGGGTGGCCAAGATTTGCATCAACACCACCATCCAGCAAATCCACCAGACTGATGTCAGTGATGATATGGGTCAAATCTCTTGGGTCTCCAGAGGTCTCCAGAGGTCTCCAAGGGTCTCTGTGAGACTCCATTGGACACTGGTCAGAAACTGATATTGGCCCAGATGACCTTCTAGACTGCAGGACCCTATAGGAATGCCAGCCATCGCTGGGCTGTGGAGGGAATGTGGACCTGCTGAGATGATAGGGCCTAGGAATTGCCTCGCTGAGACTATAGGTTAGCTGTGTTGTGAGATTCTTATGAATCTAGGCTGCTGCTCGGTGCTGTTTAGTTGTGTAAGTTGTGTTAGTTGGATCTCGGTGTTAGCAGGGAGCTAACCGAGCCCAGCAGCCCCACATTTGCCAGCACATAGCAGCTTGCTACATCTAGAGCAGTGGTTTGTTGATAGACTGCAGGAATGACAGATGAATGTTGTGCCAAGTTGTGAACTACAGACAAAAGCCAGATAAATCCAACTAGTGCGATAAGACGCTGAAAGAACTCATTACAATTGCTGGAAAATGTTGGAAAATGCTGGAAAATGTGCACTGCCTCAAACTTGATCAATTATCTACCTAATGAATAGAAAGTTTTATAATGTGTGCTAGAATTCTAATGGCAACTCATTGTTTCTCATGTTTGTTGTTTCTTTTGAACTTTGGGGAATTCCTGTTTCTGCCTGAGGCTAGAAAATTCCGAGAACCTTATGAAATGAATTAAATTTCTTAGACGTCTGTTTAGACTGTGTTTAGATAGACTTATGGCTGAGGTAAACACCAAAATATCCCCGTGCTATCGTGCTAATCTAGAGAACATCTTCAAGGAATGGAATCGAATAACAAAATATGGCAGTCCATCACTTGAGCGATGTTAGAGCACTTGACCTGGTGAGAGCTGCAAGTCATCTTACAGGAATGCCGCATGCTGCAAATATTTTCCTGTGGTCAAGCATCAATGAAATATGGGAAGTGAAATATGGGAGGGGGCATGAGCAACCGTGGGACGCTGCGAGGGGAAGGAAGCTGGCAACATCATCAACATCATCATCATCATGTGATGATAAAACTGCAGTCACCAGGATGTGCCAGACTTCGGGTGATGTATCTGCCAACTGGAGGAGATAAGGAAGATGTAGAATTCTTGCTATCTCCTCACTGGACAGGACATGGCTGGTTGGTGTTAGAACTGACTGATGGGTCGTTTAATTAGCGCTTCCCTAATTGCCTTATCTTAATTGTGAACTATGGGCGTTGTTGTCGCTAACTTGTCCCACTTGTTAAACCTCCCAATTTGAATTCTCAACAAGAATTGTGTGCATTACTCCAAAATGTCAGCAAAATCACATCCCCCAATGTGTAAACTGGACTTAACCAAGATCCGACTGTACACATGGGAGGGAGTGCGATGTACATTAGCCATCCATGTAGCCATCCAGCAAGGGGCAAGGTCGATTTATGATTTGCTGCAGTCATTTCATTCAATAAAGCTCGTTTTATGCACTGATGCTGAAAAACGACAATGTGTGGTGTCAATTTTATAGGCAAATCTAGATTATATTGAGGCTATTATGAATCGCACCTTCGTATAGGTTTACTATTTAGCACAACAAGGTTATAAATCTTGCAGTATGGAAATGTGAAATTATGACCAGTCTGTCAAACATATCGACTGCGCAGAACCTGTATCTCATAGCAACGAACAGAAACAAATGTCCAAACTGCTGCCTTTGCTTTGGTCCGTGTGTTTGCTTTGCCATGCCTTTTACTCCAAACATTCTCTCTTCTGTTTGTACACATGTGTATCGTTCCTTCGCAATCCTGCCTCTCTCTGGAATCAGTCTGGAGCGTCATTAAAATGCATGGATTTCGGTGGTGGGGGAATCCCTGACAGACAACCAATCACAGAGTCATCAGGATTGTGCGAATTAGTCGCCAAGTGCTGCGGATTTGCTCATTGTTTATACAACATATAGTTCTAGTATACATCACAACATCTAGCTTTGGTAGGCAGTGGGGTGGCTGGGCAGGGTGCACCCAATGTTGACTCACAAGTTGTCTATCAAGGCAGCTACAACTCTGTACCCTCGAACCAAGAAACATAGCAAGCAGCACCCCAATATCAAGTTAGTGAGAGAAGCGAGCAAGTGGGCCAGTCTATTTCACCCACAGCCATGACATTTTAATGCCTCGCTATTCTGTTTACATGCATAATAGGGACTTGGTGTTGAAATCAATCTATAACGTGATCAAATAAGTGTCTTGCAGAGATGAAATATGAGCGAGCTGGTGGGAGCAAGTTCCTCTAAATGAGGCCTCCTGCTAATGTCTCATTCGCCGTCACGTATTCCTCTCAGCTCTCCTCAGCTCTCTCACAAGGTCGGGCAAATATTTCCACTTATTTTTTGTGTGGGGGCCATTGTCTTTTTCTTGCTTGTCGAGTAAGCTGTGCAATGCACTATATAGCGCTGTGCCTTTCAACTTATGTAAAGTCATGCGCGCATTTCACACTGCGCTCTATGCACCTGTAATGAAGGACCCTGTGGACCTCTGTGGACCTTGCACCAGCCCTGGAGGTGGCCCTTGACTAGCCCTCTGCTCTGCCCAGCCCTGTCCGCCAAATGACCTTGCAGGGCTGGCCTGACCTCAAAGGGCCGTGGCTGATCTAGTTTTCCCCGTCAATGACTTCAGTAACTAACAGCGGTAACCCGACACCCAGCCCAAATGGCATATCGCACAGGCATCGCACAGCCTGACCCAGTTCCGGGGATAAGTCGGTCGTGTGTCGTGCTGGCATGGCAACTCCCTATATGCCTCGCTCCTAATATATCTTGCTTGTTTCTTCTCTTTTTGTCGCACTATGCATGGTATATGGGGCCAGAACATGTGTGGACCACGTGTATACATACATGAGGATCAGACCACATTCTAAATTATCATAAACACATTCAGTAATAATAGCTCTGTTAGCAATACTCAAAATATAGCTGTGTAAGCAACAGGGAGATCTGATGCTTCCAGCGTGGCCATTGTATACAGAAAGATAAGACTATAAACTGGGGGCCTTCACAATAGCTAGGTTCAGGTGTGGAATAACCTGGCTGAAAGATGCATTTATTATTAGTCCGAAGTTTTTATTTTCATGGAATGAGATGATCGAATGTTCATGCTGTTCAATAGCTGGTTCAGAAGGAGGAGTTAATTGATTCGGGCTAAAACGGAGTTATCTCGGTTAATTGGGGAGGAAAACAAGGAACCCATTGACCAGAAAGAGAATAATGGGAGGCCGTTCCGAGTGTTCCTGCTAAACGAGGCTTAGTCGAGCTAATCTCGGGCCTCCCGCTTTCATGTCGTGATTTCTGGCACTCTGTTTGGTGCGATCAAAATTGGCGCCCGCAAATTAAATCAAGCGGCCAAAACCTATTAGAAATTTGCAGGCTAGGCCGGTCCCGGGGGGAGGCGGGGGCAGGCTGGCCGGGACTGTTTGATTTGCCAAGCCCCTAATGGAATTTTCGCAGCCAGTCTGCATAAACATCTTGTCCGCTCCGAGCTGTCTGCTCTAAAATGGATGTGACAGGCGCAACGCCGTGTAAAAAGACTGAGCGATAGTAGGGAGAATAACAGGCCCCTCGAACCATACCAAAAAATGGAAGAAAATTGGGCAAATAGACGTACACATCATTAATTAATTCGGTTCATTTAGAGTCCTTTAGACCAGGTGGCATGTGTTTCTAATTATCCATTAAGCCCATTCAGACTCACGTGTAGTTACAACTAGTTAGCAACTGCGATGCTACAATTATAAATGGTATTAATTAGGTTAGTTATTAATATTTCACGAAGCAAAGGATTATGGTGGATTACAGCGTAATTACTGTAGGTCATCCCATCGAGGAAAAAATAAATCCAAATGAGGGGACTCGTTGTTATAATGGCTCTAATTAAGCCTCAAATTCATTACCATATCATATTGCTACATTTTCTGTTGACTTAATGTATTGCAATAATCTAAAATGGAATGATTACCATAATAACACCCTGGTGACAGAGTTAACTTGTCATCTCAACTGGCGGATTAATGGAGGTGAAGCATAGGGCCCCACAGTCACAAATCGATCACATGACTTTATGATTGGGCACTGCTCTGGAGCTGGCTCTGAGGCTGGCTCCGCTGGGCACACTGAAATAAAGGCTCCCATTAGGTAGTCACCTGTTATAATTCATTATATCAAATTCCAGCGCTGATCACTTGATAACAATCAAGGCGAGATGCATGTGAAACTTGCCTGGCTTGCCTGGCTTGACCGTGAATCACTGGATTCAAATCGCTTTCAGGTCAATAACTCATAGCGTGAAGTAGCGATACCAACTTTTTATAAGCGCTGTGACTGGCAGCTGCCTTGAATTCCCCAAAAAAAGATGTGCAAGTTTTTGCAACATAAATGAACGAATCGAAATTAGAAGTGCAATATGTAGCTGCCTGCTCAGCCTGTGTGTGGTCTGGGAGGACAGGGGACGCCCTCTGTCAGCTGCCACCAAAACCAACCAAGACAACTGACAACGACACCTGACGACACCCAGCGCAGTTGCTCATCTCCATACATGACAGATATGCCCATTCTGAAAAAGACTTGGGGCTATTCAAAACTGACACACATCATTTTATCATTTTAATGTCATTTCATCTTTTTTAAGTGTATCATAAGTCTGATTAATTGGTTGTGTCATGTTGTATTATATGATGTTGTACCTTTAACACACCAACTTTGCAACTTATCCAAGCATGCTTTTATGACACTAATTTAGTTCTAAATTTTGTCAATTGTTAATGAGATTTGATTGTTTTGCTGCTGAACTTATCACTACCTGAATTGTCTAAACAATTAACTAATGAGTTTCTTTTTCTGATTTTTGCAGCAAAACAACAACTGGTACATGGGATTGAGTCCATGAGTGCCATGTGCAATGACAATAGACAATGGACGATTGTTTTGAATGGAATGCTGCAATCAAATGATGACGCCATCATAACAGACACTAGCTCTTCATCCTCGGAGGCGACTAACGATGCAGGAGGAGGAACACGTGCTAGTCACGTGACGTCATCTCCTCGCTTCACTACCTCCACACGTGACGTCATCACGCTACGTCATCGCGTTCCAGGGACGACGTGGATGGCGTCATCAGCGTTGTTCTTGTAATATATTGGCCCAAAAAGGATTCGCTGTGTCTGGCTCTCGCAACCGGAAGCAGACATTTTGGGTCATCACAGCTTTATTCCACATGAGACGTTGGTTCGCCATGCCCTCCACTAGGGGGTCTTCATTACGGTGCTACAATCCCTCAGTTTGTTTCCCTGTTCATGTTCTGCTAATAAGGACATTCACCTTTATAATAAACAGTTGACTTGAGAACAATTCTTTGAATGATCTGTCTCCATAGCTACAATTTAATAGGCCTAGTGACCAATCAATCAAGACGCTGGTAATAATTATAACGAGTGATGACTTAGTCTTTCAAGTACTTAAATTGCACAATTGCTGTATTAGTGACAAATATAATTTATCTTGAATAATTCTGGACAGTTGAAGTGACTGGTGTTCTGTGTTAAACAGTCTGGGTGGCCTGAGGCTGCCAACCAATGTGAATGCAATGGTGAAGCCTTGTAAAATGAATAGAAGCCAGTGATGAAACTACACAAGGCTTCTTACTGCCAGGTCTGTCCCTTCTGGCTTTTGTTCACCTGTAAAGTTCTGGGAAATGGGCCTGGCTGCCTCGATCCTGTATACTACATCCTGTGTCCATGGACTCATACCGTTTGCCATACATTAATTCGGACTCCTACCGCTAGGCGGTGACTAAACAAACATGAACTGTGCACAGAGGTCGCCACCTCTCATTCATCATGTGACTACTTCCGTCTGTTCGTACCAAATCTGTACAAAATGTTTTCAATGAATGACATTGTCCAATGATGTAACTCATTACAACTGTATATTTCTTAATAAATTGTAATTTATTCATGTACATGTAACAAGTGACTTTGTTTTCTTTGGGGAATTAATTGATAACTACTTAAGACAAAAGGATGAAAATTTTGAGGAGAATAATTAAAAAAACAAAAAGAAAATGTAATATGCCCAGTTTCAGAAAGTTCTTGGGAGGATATTTATACAAATCATAAACACGAAAATGAGTGAATCAATTTGGATTTAATTATGGGGTGTTAGGCAAACAAATGTAAACATTTAGCTGTGCTTGTTTGGGGCATTTCAATCATTCAATTATGATACCCTAATTAATAGAGAGCAAATAATTTCAATGACATCACGATGTAAATACACCCTTGGAGCACAATTTCTTGGAAAACCAACAATTTAGTGTCCCATGCCAGCAGATGTTTGAGAAATTAAATCAAAAATGCCTGGCAATCTGTGACACATTCAAGCAAAACCTGTCTCATTTCGTGTATCATTATTGATTCGCCTCAAATGTCAGGGTTATTAGAGCCAGGCCAGTATCATTTAGACTTGTATATTTTGAAATTCATCATAATTAGAGCTAATTATGCTATAAATAACAGCAGCTCTTGTCAGTGTTTGAGGGGCCATATGTGTGCGCACGCACTATTTCACTGCCCCAAGGAACACTTTTCAATTTTTCCGTTTATTTTGTAAATTCAGAAGAACAGTCGATATGGGCCAGTGTAAAGCAATACGAGAGAGCATTGCTAATATTTAATTTAGTGACAATTTATGCAGGGCAGCAACAGCCAACAAGAAATGGATTCAAACACTCAAATAATACCAGGGGCGTAGCCATTGCCTTACTTACTCGGGGGGTCACTAGAGTCTACAGCATTGATCCTACAGGAATGATGTGGTTTTACTATCCATGTGCTGGACATGTATAGACTCTAATAAGGCAGATACGCCTGTAAACATATCAATATATTATACGAATGAGTTCTGAGTGACTGGGGAGATATAGACATTCTCCTTATCAAAAATATTGTAATTTGTTATAGAAGTCCTAGAAACAAATAAGAGGATCAAGTTACAGAACAGCCATCAAATGTAATTCAATCTGTGAGATCCACGTCATGAAGTGACTTGGAATATTCCACTGCCCCCTGAAAAGCCCTAGTAAGATACACAAGTAACACAACTGCAGTGGTTTTTCCAAAATATCAAAATAGATCACAATGGGATCGTCCTAATCAAAATTGCATTGATTTTATAGAACATTTCTCATAATTGAAGCAATACTTTTCGGAAGTCTAAATCTGTTATTTTACAATGAGTGTGTATGCTAACGACCACATATCATCATTGTATGTTTATTTTAAAAAATACTTCCCTTTTTTATAATATGGGTAACTAACAAATTGGATTGCATGTAAATAGAAATATTCATGTTAGAGTATCAAATTACCATTTAGTATGCTATTAACTTCCGGCAAATAACACTGATAACATACATCGAAAACAGCAGTCATTCAGTTGCCGACGAGGCCCACAGCCCTCCTTTCAAACGCATTTGATTCCACCTGAGAGCTGCGTTTGTGGCACACCATTCTCTGGTAATTGAGTCTTTTCATGGAGGTATAGAGCGAGGCAGATCGGTGGATTAAAAAGCATTTTCTCTTAATTCTGGAATGTCAGCCTCAATGCAGGAGATGGGGGAAATGGACAGGCGAATAAGGAGCGGTTATTACGATTATTAGGGGTAGAGGGGAGATTGAGTTACCCTCGCCTGTCGCCCATCTCATTTGCCTGTCATAAGGAACAAGGTGTAATGGCCCCCAATACATACATGGCCCACATTACTGGAGCACTGATGCGACTTCCAAACCCAGTCCCCCAGGCTCATTACGTAACCCTACTCCACCTGGCAAATGAAGAAGATGAAGAGAAGACCAAAAATTGCTCTGTCTGTCTCTGTCTGTCTGTCTCTCTATGAGCTCTTCATATCTGTCCATCCACCAATCCAAGAGACCATCCAAAAGAACCTTCCAAAAAAATATTCCAAAAGATTTTCCCGAGAGCCACCTACCGGAGCATGACGAAGCGGCGTCTTGTGAGCAGACGACATTAGCTTCATCGCTGACGTTTTGGCGCCAATTTCGCGGCAGGTAATTACAGAAGCTGTCAATGGTAACTGCAGCCACAATCAGTGTTGCTCTTGACAGTTATGCTAGCTAAAAGCGTCATTGGGTAATTCCCTCTCCTCGGGTGGCCCTTTATTGGGACTGAGGGGAAAATGAAGCCGAAAACCGCCGAGCAATCAGCTCGACAATTGCGGGTGTCCTGTCTCTGCGCGCGCGACCTCTGAGGGAAATGTGACAAACTAACTCTCTCTAATAACTCCAATTTCACTTCGTTGGTGAAATAGATATAATAATTGCATTCGTACGAAGTGAATGTCAAAATCAGCAAATTTAAAGCTAAAAATAGACAAAACTTGCTGTTTTGATATGACGTCATTGCTGACGTCATCGATGACGTCATCGATGTGTCAATGACGTCATCCAACCACTTTCGAATTTTGCTCTAACGCCATTGTTTGGTGGATTTTTATTCATCATTGTTTGGCTGAAACTGAGTGTTTCTTTGCTGTCGGGAAGGCAGAATTTTGACAAATGTCAAGCCCTAAACGTGCAGAGCCACCGTTGAGTGAATCTGAGCGACCGCCGTTGAGCGGGCAGGATGGAGGGGGCCTGGACCCCAGACTTGTTACTGCGGACAGTTTGGGCAATGTTGAGCATATTGAGCGGGAAGACAGCTCTGATGTGCGAAAAAGATCCGCTGCGTTTGATTGGAAGGGATACTCCATCCCAAAGAAATCCAGGTCAGTTGTGGTTGGATTTGATGATCTCGAGGAAGAGGACAGTGCATGGCAAGCTGAAAGCAGTGAAGATTTGGATGCCGATGGACGGATGGATTTTGAGCGTGATGAAGGGCGCAAGTTTGGCAGCAGCCGAGTTGGCGGTGGGGTCAGTTTTTCGGCAAGACCAGCAGGGCTTTCTGATGCGAGCATGTATGACCCACTTGCAGAACCGTGTGACGCAATTGAACTGGAGGACAGTCAATGGGAATTTCTCCTCAAATACTTTACGGAACCAGGCTTCCAACCGGAGTTGCTGGCAAGCATTGAGGAAGACTGTCCAATCCCTAGGGAGGTGCAATCAGCACTGAAGCGACCGCTGGATCAGGATATTTTGGACTTATTAACCAAGGCTAATGCAGATTGGGCGAAGGAAAACGATAAGGCTCTTGTGTCGGTCAGCAACAGAGTGGGGGTAGTTCTGGGTCCACTTTTGAAGCTGTGGACTGAGCTTAGAGCAGCTAGAGATGGCAGGTGGACGCCGGAGATCAAGGTGCTCTGTAAGACCGCCGAACAAGGAATTATAGCCCTTGGACAGACGAATAGTGCGCTCTTATTTCAACGGAGGAAAGCGCTGCTGGCCCGATTTGTCAAAGATAAGAAGAAAGCAGCGGATTTAATAACAAAGAACGAGGAGCTGTTTCAGGATGGAGATGCATCCCAATTACTGGGGAGGCACTTTTACGAGGTTCTCTACAAGAGGACGAAAGGTTCTCAGCAGCTGCGGGAGGTGCATCGGGAAATGGCAAGACCGTTACGAGGCAGGGGACTGCGGAGGATTGGACGGGGCTTCAGAGGAGCCGGACAGGGCCGAGGGGGTCAGCAAGACCATGCCGCCAGTCAGAACAGTACTTCCAGTACTTCGAATCAGTACCAGCGAGGACGGGGGACCCGTCAGCCCTTTCGTGGAGGGCCATCTTCCCGGGCCCGGGGAGGTGGCAAAGGTACAGGCACTGCCAAGCAAGCGACAACCAAGCAAACAAACAGGTATGTCCGAAAGTTTTTCTATACCTCCTCGTTTAAGTCAAAGTTTGGTACTTTCTCAGGTGCTAGAGTTAGGGCTTTTAGAGCCGGTGATAGGTCCAATTGGAGGAAGTCTAGCAAGACATGTTCAGAATTGGCAATTAATAACGCAGGATCTTTGGGTGTTGCAAACAGTAGCAGGCTGTATGATCGATTGGATAGAGACACCGTGCCAGAGTCAAGTTTATGTGCCCAGGTTTTCCGACACAGAGCGGCAGTTGTTAGATCAGGAGATAACAAAGTTGTTAGAGAAACAGGCAGTGGAACCAGTAGAGAACTGTCAAGATCAGTTAGATCAGTTTGTAACGTTTCTGTTTCTGCGACCCAAGAAGGACGGCTCGATGAGACCGGTCTTCAATTTGAAACCGCTCAATCAGTACGTGGAATACCAACATTTCAAGATGGAGGGTCTCCATTTGGCATTGGAGATGGTGCAGGCGAACGAATGGTTCGTAAAACTGGACTTGAAGGACGCTTATCTGTCCATTCGGATGGATCCAGGGGATCGGCGGTTTCTCCGGTTTCGGTGGGGCAACAAGTTGTTTCAATTCAGGGCATGCCCATTCGGTCTAGCATCAGCACCCAGAGTGTTCACAAAATTGATGAAGCCCATTGTGGCTTTGCTGAGAAGAATGGGAGTGAAGTTGGTAGTATATCTCGACGACCTGATTCTGATGCACCAGGACCAGTCAGTGTTACTGAGCCATTTGCAATCAGCAGTGTGGGTGATTCAAAGACTGGGCTTTGTGATAAATTGGGAAAAATCAGTAATGACACCAACGAAGCAGATCCAGTTCCTGGGCTTTCAGTTGGATTCAGTGGCGATGAAGGTGAGTCTCCCAGAGAGCAAGGTGACAGACTTACAAAAGGATTGCCAAAGATTGCTCTCGGCGGAAACAGTCACAGTGAGAGAATTAGCAAAGGTGATCGGGAAACTAGTAGCGGCAGTGAAAGCAGTAGCACCGGCGCCACTACATTATCGTCGGTTGCAAATGCAAAGGACGAAGACACTGTTAAGCAGTGGGCAGAGTTACGAGGCATTGGTGACATTGCCGAAGGAGTGCAAGGAAGAGTTGTATTGGTGGATCAACGAGTTGAAAATGTGGAATGGCAGGACAATGATCAAGCCTTGCCCGGACTTGACATTGGATATTACGAGCGATGCCTCCAAGAAAGGTTGGGGGGCGACATGCAAGGGAAAAACGGCACAGGGGTTATGGTCCCTCGAGGAGAGCGACCTGCACATCAATGTGTTGGAAATGAAAGCCGCATACTTTGCAATAAAGTCTTTCACACAGAACCTGTCCAATGTGCATGTTCACATCCGGGTCGACAATTCGACAACAGTAGCGAACATCAACAAGATGGGCAACACTCGTTCACCAGGGTTGATGGAAGTGGCCAAGGAGATATGGGACTACGGTTTGTCCAAATCGATCATGATTACAGCGGAGCATTTGCCGGGAAAACTGAACAGTCAAGCCGATTTTCTATCGCGACAGTTCAAGGACAGCAGCAGTTGGCAGCTGGATCCACAGATTTTCAAACAAATCAGCAGATTGATGGGTCCATTTCAAATAGATTTGTTTGCGGACAGACTGAACAAACAAGTACAGAAATTTGCCAGTTGGAAGCCAGATCCCGAAGCGACAGTGGTGGATGCATTCACAATGCTATGGACAGACCAGCAGGCTTACCTATTCCCACCATTTTGTCTGATTGGGAGATGTTTGGCCAAGATTCAGCAAGAGAAGGCAGAAGTGGTGATTGTGACACCATTATGGTGTGCTCAGACGTGGTATGGGAAATTGATACAGATGGTAACGCAAACTCCTATTCTGTTGCCAAAAACACAGCGACTTTTGACGAATCCTCTGGGTCACATACACCCTCTAGTGAAGGAGGGGAATTTATGGCTGGTGGCATGGAAGGTGTCCGGGGACGATGGCAAACAGCAGGAATTTCACAGGAAGCTGTCAACATCTTGGAACAATCCCGGAGGGGGGGTACGAAGTCCGCTTATGAAAGCGCCTGGCGAAAATGGATTAGCTGGTGCATGGAAAGACAAGTGGATCCCGCTCAGGCCTCTCTGGTCGATATAACCAATTTTTTAGCTGATATGTTTGCCAAAGGGTTGGAATACTCTACCATGAATGTTTATCGCTCAGCGATGTCAGCTTTTCACCCAAGGATAGAAGGATGGGCTGTAGGACAACACCCAACAGTAGTCCAGTTATTGGCGGGAATGTTTAATAGTAGGCCGCCAAGAGCAAAGTATGGCGATACTTGGGATGTGAGTAAGGTTCTGGAAACAATCAAGAATATGGGTGAAAATGGTCAGTTAAATGACAAAGACATCACACAGAAGTTGACCATGTTGTTGGCACTAACGAATGTCACAAGAGCGCAAGAGTTGCAATGTATTAATCCCTTGTTAATGGAAGATTATGGCAATAGGATTGTGTGCCATATTGCCAAACTGACCAAGACGAAAAGACCAAAGAAGCCACATTTGGAGTTTGTGATCCAAACATACGAAGAGGATTCAGAACTGGATACCTTGCAATGTCTGAGAGTGTACTTGCAGAGAACACAAGCTTGGCGGACTAGCATTAATAAGCAGGAGCAGTTGTTGCTGGGCTTAGTCAAACCGCATCAACCAGTGAGTGTAGCAACAATCAGCAGATGGTTGCGAGATTTAATGAGTAGATCAGGCATCAATGTAGACAAATTTAAGGGTCATTCAGTTAGGGGGGCGGCCACATCTAAGGCTGCACAGGCAGGCTTAACGATACCGCAGGTACTAGAAAAAGCGAATTGGAGTAATGCGGGTACATTTTACAAATTTTATTATCGACAAGTTGAAGGACATGGAATGTTCCAGGAAAAAGTGTTGAAGTGTTAGCTTTGAACGATGCAATTATTATATCTATTTCACCAACGAAGTGAAATTGTTAATTTTATTAATGAATGTAATGAATGTCATAAAATTGAAATTTTATGAGTTGGTGAAATAGATATAATAATTCCCACCCGCGCCAACCCTGTGATTTGTGTTAATTGAGGTTTTGTTTACTTTCAGGGAATAATGGGTCCACCACGGCTGTGCATTGAAGTTGGACGAGTTGGAATTTGAAAATGTATTCCATGTTGATTTTGAGATTTGAAGATTTTGATACAAATGACAAACAAATGAGTTGTGTTACTCTGAAATTGGTTGTAAAAAAAAAAAAAAAAAAAAAAAAAAAAAAAAAAAAAAAAAAAAAAAATGCAAATAAAATGTTATTTTAAAATTAATATAAGTAGTTTGTTCGGTAATGGGCAAGTGGGCGGTTATGGGCGGGCCCATTACCATATATATATTATTGGGCAGTTGAGCAAAATTCGGTGAAGTGGTTGGATGACGTCATTGACACATCGATGACGTCATCGATGACGTCAGCAATGACGTCATATCAAAACAGCAAGTTTTGTCTATTTTTAGCTTTAAATTTGCTGATTTTGACATTCACTTCGTACGAATGCAATTATTATATCTATTTCACCAACTCATAAAATTTCAATTTTATGACATTCATTACATTCATTAATAAAATTAACAATTAGTGTCACCCAAGTCACGTCTGATGATCACGTGATCCTTCTCATCATCCAAAATGGTCACCTGCCATATCCAGGAAGATGCTACTGATCAGGGAGTGACAGTTGCAGTAAACAAAGAGAAAAACAAGCCAGAAATAAATATTAGAAGTTTATGAAAGACCCATGAGGGATATCGAATAGAAATAACAGTCTGATCATGACACAAAAATGTAAGAAAAACACTTCATCCGTCTATGAAACGATGCATAACACGAGGGCCACCAAGGGAGCCTTCGTTTTCTTATTTTCCACTGGGAGATCTTTTTCATGACTGGCAAAATGTTTTGTTGGTGGAATGAGAGGTGTCGGATGCAATTATGTCAAAGGCACTTTGTCCCACTCTTTTCTCAAGGACCGAGAGAGGTGTTATGACACTTGATAATAGCAAATATCCCAAATGGGTCAAGAATGCCTCATTCTATTAGGCTGCCAGGCGTGATCCAAGGTCTCCATATGTGGCCTTTTTTAGAGGGGAGATCTTGACATGCACAGCTCAGTTATATCACTCAGACTGAATAATATCAGTAGGCTTATATGCCTCACTTCACGATTTGACATTATTTGAAATGACAATGTCACTCATACGCAATTGAGTTATAATATATATAATTGATATAATCTGTTGAGGAGATTGAAGTATTAACTCACGAGGATGTGTATTATAGTTGGTAACAAAGTTACCCCCTCGTAATGTGGCCACCAAGAGCGCGGGATGTGTACATGTGGGATCCATAACCCAGACATGAGGAGATCAACGGAGAGCTCAACATCACGAAATGTGCGATAAACAGTTCACAGACTCAGAGCAGAGTTGGAGCAGAGTTGGGTCTTGTTCGCAGGTGCATGACGACAACATGGCCGCCAGTTTACGCCAAGCAAGCAGTTTGTCAAATCGAGAGGACCTCACCCACTCCTCTTACCATAATACCCCAATAATGCTTTTCATAATAGAGCATTCCTCGACCAGCTGTTCATTAGATGCCTGCATGCTCCGTCAGGCTACAGGTCTGGGAGGTCGAGAGGGAATTCTGCTGGAGGCGAAGCAACTTAATTCATAAGGCCATTCATAATGCCACACATTGGTAATGCCACTCATAATGCCCTATAATTGTGTAATACATGATCTCATTATCGCAAGTGTCACATCTGAGTATGTCCAACACAAGCAAAATGGAAAATGAACTGTTTTATCAAACAGCAGCTGTCAGCCCATAGGCCCATTCAAGCCTTAATTATTTAATTTACACTCACTTCTGAGTTCATCATTTGGCATTGGAGGAACCAAAGTGCCTATTAACCAAAGAAAGTTATGAATGCCCTACCCAAAGGCAAAATGGTGCACCTGTAGGAAAGTTGTATAAATGAGATATGCATGGATAGCATCGGGTTCTGTGACAGAAAAAAATACCCAGACCAACTCGGGAGACTGGGATTGATGACACCCCGAAGGAAAAACACATTCTACACCCAAATATTAGGATAAAATGATTAAAATCATCACAGGCCAAGGCATATTTAATCTGCGAGTTTAAACAATGCCCAAAAAACTCTGCTCCAATGCGGTCAAATTCTTAGGTTTCTTTAGAGCAACAAAAATAACCAACAGGCCAACAAACTCCAGAAAAATCCATTTGCTTGTTTATGCTGGGTGTTCTTTGCGGGCATGTATACCTGGGGATGTGGGCAGCCGGGTCTTGCTTTGTCATATCACTTGCTTGTTTGCCTGCTTGTTTGCCTCTTGCTTATCAGAAACAGAGGCAGGCAAGTTGCTAGCAGGTGTGGGCCTGTGCAAAATAATACAAGTACGGTTCTCGTCAGTGGTGTGCAATACTGGGCATGCAGGCATCCGTGTCACATGGCCCCAGGGTGCACTCCAACCCTCCATCCCACCCTCCACTGGGGCTTATCCCACCAGATAAAAACCCTCCTATTGTCGAATTATTTCCTTTCATCTCCTCTTTTTCACTTGTCTATTTACAGTGGGACCGAGCCAACCCAGGTGTCAAGTGGGAGCACTATAACATCGACCAGCCATCAACACTAAATATATCCATGTTTGTTTAAAATGCTTGACTCGAATTACTATGATGCTAATAAAAACATACCTATAAAATGCACTTCGTCATGTACATAACATTTTACAATGTGCATCTGCCTCTGAAACATCCTCACCAAGAAGTTATACTTCCCTTTGAAAGATTGTATGCTAATGCCCTGAACCAACTTCATATTGTTCTCCCTTTTGTACCATAAGACAAAGAGATTCATTTCATTGACCATGCACAGGTACAGTGACTGTCAGTGAGCGATAATAGGAAAGAGTGGCATGCGGAACAGGAAGTTGGCAGAGATCAAACCGAGAGTGGCTCTCACGAGTCTGTCACGAGTCTGTCATGTGTGTTACTGCTGTCACCAGCCTCAGATGAGTTCGGGTGACCAGGAAACTGTTCTAGTACAATGGCCCAGGGCAGAATAGTTGCAGCAGTACGTCACTTTGACATGTGCCATGACGTGTGTGATGTTTTCCTCTGACCATTAGGACATCACAGGCCTGTCACGTGACCTCCCTTCCCCCTGGCGGCCACCAGAGACACTTCAGAGAGCCTCTACAGGTCAGCGTGTCTCGCCTGTGTCTTTGTTGTTGTTTTTTGAGGCAGTACTCTCGTGTGAGCTCTCGTGTGAGGTGAGAAACCGAATTCCTCCTCGAGTTATTTCTGATCATCATGTCGTCCACTTCACAGGAATCGTCCGTTCCTTTCGCCCCCAGCCTCCTCTTTGAATGGCTCCAACTGTCTTCGATTCTCCCTCCTTCCTCGTTTGATAAGTCCTTTGCTCGCCCAGATTGGCCATTGCAAAGGTGTGATAAGCTCACCATTCGTGTTTGTCACACCTGCTAAAAAAAGGACAGCTTTCGTCGACCTATAACTATACGAAACTGGCGGAGATACGCAGGCACCATCAAGATATGAAATTTTGAACAGTTCTCCTCAAACATTCAAAAACTTTCAGAAACAGGAAGATAGATAAGCGGTGGACAAATGAACTATGAGACGACATGCATGTGGGTAAAAAAAAAATTACTTTCAGAATACTTCCTATACGATCACAAAAAGGAGTGCACCTCAACAAGAAGTTTGTGCCAGGACACCCTCCCCCTCAATCTACCCCCTCCCTCGGAGTCCCTCCCTGCCAAGGTTACGTAATGAGTGACGGTGCTGCCACCTGAGAAGAGGACTGTCGTATTAGGACGGGCGGAAGTGGATCTGCTTGAAACCGGAAGCGAGGGGAGTGACTGGAGTGCGTAGTTGCTGAGACAGAGCCAGGTCTCAGAAGAGACTGATATGAAGCAGAGATGAAGCAGAGATGGGGATGGGATGGCAGAGACGAGGCTCAGATGAGACTCAGATGAGACTGGGATGAGAGGAGAGGCATCCATTGAGGCAATAAGGCCTTGCCATCTCCCAAGCAAGCGATTTTTGATGACAGACAACCCAATCAAAGAAGCCTCGGCTCCGTCTCTCTTTTCCATCATCTGGTTTCGTCATGCCTTCTCAGCTTCCCTTCTGCTTCTCTGCTGCTGATGCTGCTGGGGCAGGTCCTTGTGTGGATGCTATAGTCATGGTGGTTATGATGGTGGTGTTGGTGCAGTGTACCTCTCCTCGGTCTCCCGTGGCACATCCTATATGAACCATCTCCCTTAGCAAGGGTCTTATTCACCCAACACAGCCTTGCCTTCTTGAATATGACTCCCCGTTCCTCGTGTGACAGACATGCACATCACTACATGCCTGACATGGACACCCGCAGAGGACTGATCAGTTGACATGTATCCATGTCGCTCATACACCACCACACACCACAATACGTGAACCCACACTCCTAATATCAACCCGAGGTATCATATCATCCTCGGCCTTTCTCATTTGCGAAAGTGCAACATGATATGCTGTGGACACTGACATGCATATATTCAGGGCATGGTCACTGCAACGAATACACTTCCCTTCATCTCTCTTCTTATTTGGAAAACATCAAACTAAGAGCATCCACAAAACACAAGGAGCATACCAGGACAAAACTTTGAGTTAATACATCGCTTCGCCCATCTCCTCTCGATCAGTTTGGACCACGGAGATATGGAGCAATAACTCACCGACTCTTCCGAAGTGTCGAACATCAGTGATGTAATGATCTCGCGATAGGATGAACCCATTCGGAAAGGCAAATCTCTCCTTGCTTGTATTTACTAGGTCTTCTAGTAGAGTGACTTTCATATTTGATAAGACCCCTGGCCTGTCAGAAGTGGTTGGCCTGGGAGGCAGCATTGGCCAGCAGTGGCATCCAGCACTGACATGGATTGGGAACAAAGGGGCAGAGGTGTCGGTGGGTCGGTGTTGGCAAATGTGTCTGTCATCCGTGATCGATGGTGAGAAATCAGGGAAGGATCAGGACGGCAGATCAGGAACAGATCGGGGCAGGCAGCTGAGGGAGGGCGGCCATTCAGTTAAGCATCGTTCCATTCAGACCTCAAAAGGGCGAGTAATAAGCGTAGTGGCGCTACCAGGCAGGAAGTGCAGTGTCCATATTCAACCCTAGGTGGCCCAAAGGTGGCGCTGCACCAATGACCTTGACACCAGAGGGCGATGCTATCAGGTCCCAGCAAGATGGAGGTGGGTGCGGGCTGCGAGGGCCTCCAAGGCAAAGCTGCACCTCAAATGAATAATGGAGGAATGGCCGTGCCTCCCTGACCCCTCCCAGCCCCCTCCACTCAGTCCCCCAGTCTCATTATTCTTCCATAATTTCTCCTGATTCCCAATGACCTTTTTGCAACCAACCAATATCTTGCTGGGAGCTCGATAAAAGCTCACCCACAAATGTTCGCCTGTCATTTGGCCCTTTCTACGACTGTCCCCGGGATGGCTGCCAGATAACGTCACTGTTTCAATCAGTTCTCCTGCGAAACGACACATTTTGACAGGATTCATTGTTGTTCAGCCTAATAAGAAAATCTGGATTTTCACGCCTCAAAAATTCGATAGGCAAAGCGGAGAAGAATTATTGGCACTGGGAGGCATCGGTGGGACGGGGTGGCTACCAATCAAATGTGCAAATTGAACAACAGGCAGAATGATCGCTGCACTGATTGGCTTGCAAGTCTTGCGTGTGCGGATGACACAACTTTGAACCTGATCTGCAGCCAGCCAATGTCATCCCATGCAGATGGAATGTGACTTGTACACTGTGCTATGTGTAGTTGCATCAACTTGTATGTCGCCATTACTGACTCAGAAACTGAAGAGTCAATTCAAGGCTAATCAAAAAGATTGGGAACAGAGTGTTGTTATACTGGAGTTTATTAAAGTGTCAGGCTACATAGTTTCAGGTCACTTGAATTCATTGAATGGCCTGTTTACCAGCACATTGAACAACTGGGAGATGCAAATGCTCTATGAATCGAGCCGCAACGATGACGCAGTGGCATTGCACGTCCCGTGCGTCATTTGCAGCGTCGTGGAGGGCGTCTTGGCGTCGAGGGCAGAAAGGAGCACCCCAAGACTGAGGGTGGGAAGCGTGTCCGACATGACATGTGCGTCTCTTATCAAAAGTGTATGAAGCTTTGGCTACACAGGCCCTTCATTTCCCGTGAGAAATTATGGCTCTCGAGTTTCACAAAAACATAGCATTAGGGCATTTGCCAGGGCATCTGGTGGGGCAGGACGAGGGCATTTGTTGGCTAGCAGCGCGCAATGCAAAGATGAAGCAGATTTGAGCCGAGATCTCGTTTCGCCAGCCATTCGCCTCCCTGCCTCTATTTGCACAAATGGTAAATGTCATAACAGAAAAGGCGCTCGGAAGGATAGACTTACATAAATGGTGGCTGCTCGTTCCCTTTCCAAGTCAAATGAGCAGCCGATCGATGCCTATCCCCGGCCGCCATTTTCCCTTCATTAATTCCCAACATGTTCTTGAAAATAGATTTTGCATGGGCGATGTGGCGGAGGGGCGACAAACAAACAGGCTGCTCACTGCCGCTCGGTGTGCATGGCCCTCTGCAAACCTGCCCCTTTTTTGACAAAGAAAATGTGAAATTGATGAGCTGGAATCTTGTTACAAATCGAAATAGTTCCCCTCGCCCTGTTTAGATGCACTGGCCAGCCCGGTGGACAACCTCTTGATTGGATTTGGGAGGAGGAAGGGGGGAGTGCCTAGTGCCTACTGTCTCAGTCCCTTTCCATTTCACTTCTTGTTCCGCCACTGCCCTACGACGTGATTTCATTACTACCGGAAACGCGACACCCCACTGCATGTAGCGCCCTCTGTCGGATTCGTGCTCAGGACGAGGCTGCGTCTGCCTCATTCGCCTTCTCCGGTCGATCTATCGATGTGCTGGACCAACATCCAACTCTGCTAATTCAATTCCAGCCAAAAGTCAATCGTGAACCGGACACAAGTCAAAAACTCTCACGATGAAGGAGCAGCCGATGGCAGCCATTGCAGGCCAGACCCACGAGGTGCAATAAAAAGGAGCGAACGAGCAAACAGGTCAATCGAATGCGGCATGCAGCCTCATGGAACACACTGATTCTCACTCGTCTGATAACAATAAGCTGAAGGTGGCTGCAGCACGAATCAGTCAATCAAAGAATAAATATACAGTCGAGTATCAGAGCTAAGACCAGTCATTGGCAACCAATGCAAAACATTCAAAACCAACCTGTCAGTCTGCGCAAAGGCCTTCATCAGCTGTGTGCATTCCAGGAAATTGGAAGTCATGTATGTTTACTGACCATGCATATAGCTTAGTACCTTCAACCATAACTCTTATTACTATGTGTTTCAACTCAAGCTATTAGCACCAAGTTTTTAAAATTTTCTTCTGACTAAAAATAGGCGACATGGCCTTCTGATCAAATACCATAATACTTAAATAGGATGAGGATTACATCTCACAGCTCCTCGGCCACAACAAGGGCATTATTCAAATGGGATGGCAGTTCGCAGCCTTTCTGCAAATTTCCGCCCTCCTTCCGCTGTGCAGTTATTATTCTCAAATGACGCGGGCGAATGGGGCCACCCCGGAAAGGGTTTGTTTTAACAGGAGCGGTGTGGTCAAATAAAAGAAGAAGAAAGGAAACCCCGGCTGTCAGTCGGAAGGTTAGAGCATCCAAGACATTAGCTTCAATTTGGGGCTTCTTGAGGTTTCTTTAATTCAAATCAATAATGGCCATGGTGTGAGGGTGTGACAAACAGAGAAGAGACTGACTCAGAAAACCCACAGACTGACTCACCTCAGCCTCGGTCTCAGATTGGCGAGTGGAACATTACCATATCAGAACAAGCAAAACACACACAAATATGCACAGGTGCATGCTAATTAATAATGATCACGCTCACATCACAGCTCCCTCTTCCTATTTTAAATATATATGTAGGGCAGCCACTTTTTGAGAATCGATTAATGAGCTGTCAAGTGTCACAATATCCCTACTGGTAATCTTATTTCTTTAAGTATAGCACGTCCAAGAAAGTGACATTTCGGCACTGGCTTTGATAAAAGCGATTTTGGTCAATTAATCTATTTGCAAACACCATTCTATCAGAATCGCCAGAATCGAGATCAGCATCAATTTTTGACTTCACCGCTACATACTTGGAGACCAATGTATATATTCTTGCAAAAGCAAGCTTTATTGTGTCATCTGAACATCAACCTGCTGTTTTGACATTTTTCTTTAACTTTTCAAAACTTTTTTCTGACTATCACAATTCCTGCTTCAGTTTGTCGACCTGTAAAATGCAATTCTTGAAACACAAGCCATTCGGTGATGTTGGTTTTAGGGTGGAGTTTTTCAAGAACAATTGGTCTTTGGCACATTGCACCAAACTTAGGTCAAATCAAGGGCAGGGAGGCAAAAAATCCAGGGCTGGAAGGCAATATGGTGTGCCACTGCATGAAAGGCACTCTTTTAGATATAGACTTACTTGAGTAAACTTTCCATCTTGTAACCGAGCGTGGATTTGTAACATGCTTGAAAACTCCGAGGCTGAAAACAAAGTTTGGGAGTGAAATCCATCGTCCATTTTTCACACATGTGTGCATTAACTGGAGGGCGGGATATGTCAGAAAAAGTTTCCAGTTCCGTTTATTTTGCACATGTTTGCATTGAAAGTGGCAAGGGAAGTGGGGAGATGTAAGTTATATCGAAATGGCAGTTTGCATGGCACACATGGACTGCCATTGGACTAACATTGGACTGCCATTCTGGCCATCTGATGCATCCCTCCTCCATGGCAGGATATGGCTCCTCATGTCTCTGTAACTCCATTGCTCACTGGCCCTCGCCTCAGTCCTTGCCGAACTCTCCTTGAATTGAAATTCACTCATGACATCTGGCCCAACAATTCAAATTCAAAATTTTATCAACACACTTGCTTCAGCACTGTGTGCTGATGCTAAAACATATTCTTGTATCAAAGCATACATGCTCACAATGCTGGGAAAAATGACTGCACCATGGAAACATATAGTCTGCACGGCAGCAAACCATTGGCATTTGGATTTGGGGTCAAATTGACCTAGGGACTCGTTCCATCTTCTTGACAAGGATTCTAATTTCAAGTCTGCTGGAGAGACCTAATGACCCTTTAGCCTACATGACAACCATTGAGAGCAAAAGTGTGTTCATTTCAGATTTTGAAATAAGTATGTGCCTCTGGTGTTGGAATGCATTTGGGCACCTGGTGGAAACTGGCAGAAGCTTTGATTTGCACAAAGTGGCAATAAGCAGTGCTTAAATGTCACGAAGCAACACACTAGACATGTTAAGCTATCATGTAAGTCTGTCTACAATGGACCGCTGTTTCATTGCCACAACTTTATCCAGCCTTGGCAGAACATAATTATGCTGTCATGTGTTGCCACCTAGTGGCAAGAGTGAAATTCCGCGAGCTCCAGCAAGCCATTGCGGAAAACTCACAAAATTTTGTCTGGAAGAAACCAGGGCTGTTTCTCAGTATGCTGATGGCCTTGTCTACTTCCTTAGAGCATGTGATTGGCGAGTCTTACTCTGGTTTACCTCAATGTTGAATAGAAACTTTGTGAATGTGTCATGAAATTGGAACTATTTCTTTGGAGCTGCAATGCTGAAGCATACAAAACTAACTTTTGTGGCAGGTGGCAGCAGCACGTAGTTCTCATTTTCACCAGATTGCATGTGAGTACAATTTGAATGTGGCTAATCTGCTCAATGAGGCTGAGGAACTCTTGTAGCCAAACTGAACTCTCTCTAAGACGTTATAACAACAAAATTATACTTTCAAAGGTTTGATATCCATCACTGATGGACAAATTGTGCAAAGTGGACCAGAGAAAATAAATTTAGTACCCCGGGTAAACATTAAAACCTCTGGAATTGATTCTTGGTGGATGGCCCAAATTCTTATCGGACAAAACCAGAATGATCTTCAAAAGTCCATCCATGCAACCTGTTTGACAGAGGTAGGGAATGACAATTTATACTCATGATAAAATGCTACGAAGTCGCCAGATCAAAACATTTCATGAAATTATGACTGCATTCATTGCAATGTAGGTGATGGTCCCAAAATAACCATGCACACCGCTAAATATATACAGAAGCTGAGTCCCTCCAAGACAACAACAAAGAATCGACCTCCCCACCTTCGGCCAGACCTTTCGGCCAGACTCCCATGGGCAGCAGTTGTCCACCGATCTGTTCAGAATGTGGAACACGATGTGACGTCATCATTTTCCCTGTTTCCGCCTACGCTGGCGCCACCCCAAGACAAAACGTCGTCTTTTCTCCGATATGACGAGATATATTCCGAGATCACAATTCGAGCCAGAAATGCTGCAATCGTTGGATGTAATGGCAGATTGGCCAAGTGCAACTTATCCCACTAACACGAGGAAGTGACAGAGATCAGGAAAGCAAGGAGGGGGCCAAGAAAGAACACGACTGGCCTGAGAGGCAACAGGGCACCACTTGGGCCAGGGCAGCCACTTCAACCTGCTTGTTTGCAATTGCTTATCACACCTCATTAATATCACTGGAGTCGTTGAAATGGAAATGATGTGTAAGAAAGGGGTATTAGGGCTGGGTCTGCACTCCTTCACTTTGTTGCTGCTTGTAGACAGGAACCAAGAGAGGCCAATGTGATAAGCCCTGAGTGGTTGGTTCCTCAGCCCACAATGGCCCCACATTCAAAACAAAACTAAACCTACAATTGGCTTCATGTTACAATAAACAAAATCCAGTGTCAGGGCTGTTTCTCTTAACACTGAAGTGGATCTGACAGTTCTTACTTGAACTTGGTGAAATGGAAGGTCAAGGCAGTCAAACAAATTTGCAAAATGGAGTCAATTCAGTCAAGAGAATGAGCCACTCTGTGAATTGAAGAAAAGCAAAGGGTACATCAATAAATATCCACATTTAATTAGCGACTGATTCGTGCAATTGGATAATCCGATTAATCGGTCACTTTGCTTACCCAGCGAAATATGCAGCGAAGCACTTCCGGGCAAAACCCCTTGCTTCATCTTTAGTGTTTTCATTAGCAGTCAAACAAATTTGCAAAATGGAGTCAATTCAGTCAAGAGAATGAGCCACTCTGTGAATTGAAGAAAAGCAAAGGGTACATCAATAAATATCCACATTTAATTAGCGACTGATTCGTGCAATTGGATAATCCGATTAATCGGTCACTTTGCTTACCCAGCGAAATATGCAGCGAAGCACTTCCGGGCAAAACCCCTTGCTTCATCTTTAGTGTTTTCATTAGCCCAGATCGGTGACCTCACAACAATGGATCTGCTATCAACATGTGGCTATATTCAAGCTGTGGATAACACAATCAGGATTGTTAGGGCAGGATCAAAGCCAGCCTATCTTGGCCAGAACATGTTAATTGTTTATTATCAAAGGGCAAAGAAAGACCCGCAACAGATATGCACCAGATATGCCAGGGAGAAGGGCAAGTGGGGGCAGCCTGTTGATGGAGTTATGGTCAACTGGTTCCTCTCAACCCAAGACTGCTGCCCCAAGACGAGGCTCAGCACAATGCAGCATTCCAAGGGCATTCCAAGACTGGCTGTGTGCTCTGGGGCTAATGCACGGATTAAAGAAAGTAATTCATCAAAGTCTTGAAATGTATACAATATGTATATAATAATAATAATAAATTTATTTTGTATAGCGTAAAATCCAGAAAAAGATCTGCTCTAAACACTTTACAAAAAGATAAAAATATAAGATCATGTAAATATAAAATCGAAAAGTGATTAGAGTCCACAAAAATCAGAATATTAAAAACACAAGTTATAAAAGTCAAAGATAAATTGCACAGATTTCATTAATGACTAGTCATATGATGCTTTGAAAAGTAATGTCTTGAGTCTGCTTTTAAAGACATCGATGGAGGGTTAATTTCTGAGGTCTTGAGGGAGCGCATTCCAATGCCGAGGACCAACAACACTAAAGGCTCTGGCCTGAACCAGTGACGATATATGTATAGGGTACATTCAAGAGTTTCTGATTTCCAGAGCGTAGGCTACGAGCAGGAACATGTTCTGTGATGATATCCTTGATATAAACAGGCGCTTGATGGTTGACAGCTTTAAAAACCAGGAGTAGTACTTTGTACATTATCCTCTTCTCAACAGGAAGCCAATGAAGTTCTCGAAGCACTGGTGTTATGTGTGCGTACTTTGGTGTTCCCGTCAAAATTCTAGCCGCAGTGTTTTGTATGCGATGGAGGCGATAAACAAGTGAAGATGGCAAACCGACAAGCAGTGAATTACAATAGTCCAGCTTAGATGTGGTCTATGCATTCCAGAGTAGGACGATAGAGGTATTTCCTTAGCTTGCTAAGGTTCTTAAGTTGGAGATATGCACCACGACATATGTTGTTAAAGTAATCCTCCATCGTAGCAAACTTGTCAATGATTACACCGAGGTTACGCACAGATGATGATGGAAGGATATTGCCATCTCCAATAGCCAGAAGGATGGGTGTAATTCTCTTTGCCATTTGTCTACTTGATATCACGAGGAATTCTGTCTTGTCCTCATTCATCTTTAAGTGGAATTTACACATCCACTTTTGTACTAAATTGACACATGCAATCTCTAATCTGTTGGGCTTGACACTTAGATACAATGATGAATCGTCAGCATACATGTGATAGTGAGGCGATTGTTGGCGTAGCATGCGACCCAGTGATGATGTATAGATATTGAAAAGGATCGGCCCAAGTACCGATCCTTGTGGGACGCCGCATATGACAGAGGTGAAATTAGCGGAAAAACACGAGACACTCCAGTCGACATCATAAGTGATCAACTGTCCCAATTGGAAGAGACCTCAACTTGTAATGCGAGTTATTAAAAAATAAACATGTCCCAAATCATCCTTTGGCACAATCATCAGTCTTTGCCAAGTGCATTGATGGTTTCAGTAGAACTGATATTTTACCGAAGTTCAGATGACTTTTGGAGAACATAATTTACAGACAAGCCTTTTCAAACATTCCTTAACACCAAATGTTGAATTTATACAGTTTTGCTCAATATGTCAAGACTAGCAAAATAAAGTAAAGAAAAAAAACCCAAGGTTATATCCAAACTATTGCTTTTTCAAATACAAAGAAACGTCGTCAAAATTGACTGCAAATCTGATCTGCTCAATCGTCACTGCCTTTGGCAATTGTTCATTTTTCTTACAAAACCTTGGACAAGGGAGCTGTTACAGCTTCCCGTTGGACAATGGACACAAACTGGTTTTACCAAAGCACTGATCAGTCTTATCCCTTAATCCCATAAAAGTGGTAATTAGCAGGGATATATGAAGTCAGCTCCCAGATTCCATCTTCCGGTCAGCTTCTTTCCAGCTTCCAGTCAAGTGAAGCCAGCTCCCGATTACTGCTACTTTCCAGCTTCCGGTCAAGTGTAGTCAGCTCCCGATTACTGCTTCTTTCCGGCTTCCAGTCAAGTGAAATCAGCATCTGATTCCCGCTTCTTTCCAGCTTCCGGTCAACTGAAGCCAGCTCCCAATTCCCGCTTCTTTCCAGCTTCCGGTCAAGTGAAACCAGCATCTGATTCCCACTTCTTTCCAGCTTCCAGTCAAGTGAAACCAGCTCTTGATTCCCGCTTCTTTCCAGCTTCCGGTCAACTGAAGCCAGCTCCCAATTCCCGCTTCTTTCCAACTTCTGGTCAAGTGAAGCCTGCTCCTGATTCCCGCTTCTTGTCAGCTTCTGGTCAAGTGAAACCAGCTCCTGATTCCCGCTTCTTTCCAGCTTCCGGTCAAGTGAAGCCAGCTCCCAATTCCAGCTTCTTGTCAGCTTCTGGTCAAGTGAAGCCAGCTCCTGATTCCCGCTTCTTTCCAGCTTCCGGTCAAGTGAAGCCAGCTCCCAATTCCCGCTTCTTTCCAGCTTCCGGTCAAGTGAAACCAGCTCCTGATTCCAGCTTCTTTCCAGCTTCCGGTCAAGTGAAACCAGCTCCCAATTCCTGCTCCTTTCCAGCTTCCAGTCAACTGAAGCCAGCTCCAATTCCCGATTTTTTCCAGCTTCAGGTCAAGTGAAACTAGCTCCTGATTCCCGCTTCTTTCCAGCTTCTGGTCAAGTGAAGGCAGCTCCCGATTCCCGCTTCTCTCAGCTTCCGGTCTAGGGAAGCCAGCTCCCAATTCCCGCTTCTTTCCAGCTTCCGATCAAGTGAAACCAGCTCCCGATTCCCGCTTCTTTCCAGCTTCTGGTCAAGTGAAACCAGCTCCTGATTCCCGCTTCTTTCCAGCTTCTGGTCAAGTGAAGCCAGCTCCCGATTCCCGCTTCTTTCCAGCTTCCAGTCAAGTGAAGCCAGCTCCTGATTCCTGCCTCTTTCATACTTCCGGTCAAGTGAAGCCAGCTCCCAGTTCCCGCTTCTTTCCAGCTTCCGGTCAAGTAAAGCCAGCTCCCAATTCCTGCTTCTTTCTAGCTTCCAAGCAAGTGAAGCCAGCTCCCAATTCCAGCTTCTTGTCAGCTTCTGGTCAAGTGAAGCCAGCTCCTACGTCCAGTTTCTTGCCGCTTCGGGTCAAGTGAAGCCAGCTCTTGATTCCAGCTTCTTTCCAGCCTCTGTTCAAGTGAAGCCAGCTCCTGATTCTTGCTTCTTTCCAGCTTCCGGTCAAGTGAAGCCAGCTCCCGATTCCCGCTTCTTTCCAGCTTCCGGTCAAGTGAAGCCAGCTCCCAATTCCAGCTTCTTGTCAGCTTCCGGTCAAGTGAAGCCAGCTCCTGATTCCTGCTTCTTTCCAGCTTCCACTCAAGTGAAGCCAGCTCCTGATTCCTGCTTCTTTCCAGCTTTTGGTCAAGTGAAGCCAGCTCTTGATTCCAGCTTCTTTCCAGCTTTGTTCAAGTGAAGCCAGCTCCTGATTCCTGCTTCTTTCCAGCTTCCGGTCAAGTGAAGCCAGCTCCCAATTCCCGCTTCTTTCCAGCTTCCAGTCAAGTGAAGCCAGCTCCTGATTCCAGCCTTTTTCCTGCTTCCGGTCAAGGGGGTGTTCCGATAACAGTTATTAGGGGGTGTTCCGATAACAGTTATATTTAACTAGTGGAACACCTCCTTACCATACACTTGAATTGTTATAATGATTTTACTTTACTGATGGAATGTGTGAATATGTGAAAGTGCGTTGTTGTATATATGAGTGGTATGTGTGGTAAAAACAAATAAACAAATCAATCAATCAAATCAAGCCAGCTCTTGATTCCTGCCTCTTTCCAGCTTCCACTCAAGTGAAGCCAGCTCCTGATTCCAGCTTTTTTCCAGCTTCCGGTCAAGTGAAGCCAGCTCTTGATTCCAGCTTCTTTCCAGCTTTGTTCAAGTGAAGCCAGCTCCTGATTCTTGCTTCTTTCCAGCTTCCGGTCAAGTGAAACCAGCTCCTGATTCCCGCTTCTTTCCAGCTTCCAGTCAAGTGAAGCCAGCTCCTGATTCCTGCCTCTTTCCAGCTTCCAGTCAAGGGGGTGTTCCGATAACAGTTATTAGGGGGGGGTTCCGATAACAGTTATATTTAACTAGTGGAACACCTCCTTACCATACACTTGAATTGTTATAATGATTTTACTTTACTGATGGAATGTGTGAATATGTGAAAGTGCGTTGTTGTATATATGAGTGGTATGTGTGGTAAAAACAAATAAATAAATCAGTCAATCAAATCAAGCCAGCTCTTGATTCCAGCTTCTTTCCAGCTTTGTTCAAGTGAAGCCAGCTCTTGATTCTTGCTTCTTTCCAGCTTCCAGTAAACTAAAGCCAGCTCCTGATTCCAGCTTCTTTCCAGCTTTGTTCAAGTGAAGCCAGCTCCTGATTCCAGCTTCTTTGCAGCTTCCAGTCAAGTGAAGCCAGCCCCTGATTCCCGCTTCTTTCCAGCTTCCGGTAAACTGAAGCCAGCTCCCGATTCCCGCTTCTCTCCAGCTTCCGGTCAAGTGAAGGCAGCTCCTGATTCCCGCTTCTCTCAGCTTCCGGTCAAGTGAAGCCAGCTCCCGGTTCCTGCTTCTTTCCAGCTTCCGGTCAAGTGAAGCCAGCTCCCAATTCCCGCTTCTTTCCAGCTTCCGGTGAAGTGAAGTCAGCTCCCAATTCCGGCTTCTTGTCAGCTTCTGGTCAAGTGAAGCCAGCTCCCAAATCCAGTTTCTTTCCAGCTTCGGGTCAAGTGAGGCCAGCTCCCGATTCCTGCTTCTTTCCAGCTTCCGGTCAAGTGAAACCAGCTCTTGATTCCCGCTTCTTTCCAGCTTCCTGTCAAGTGAAACCAGCTCTTGATTCCCGCTTCTTTCCAGCTTCCGGTCAAGAGAAGCCAGCTCCCAATTCCAACCTCTTTGTCAGCTTCTGGTCAAGTGAAGCCAGCTCCCAATTCCCACTTTATTCGAGCTTCCGGTCAATTGAAGCCAGCTCCCATTTCCCGCTTCTTTCCAGCTTCCGGTCAAGTGAAGTTAGCTCACAAATCCAACTTCTTGTCAGCTTCTGGTCAAGTGAAGCCAGCTCCAAAGCCCAGCTTCCTTTCAGCTCCGGGTCAAGTGAAGCCAGCTCCTGATTCCTGCCTCTTTCCAGCTTCCGGTCAAGTGAAGCCAGCTCTTGATTCCAGCTTCTTTCCAGCTTTGTTCAAGTGAAGTCAGCTAATGATTCTTGCTTCTTTCCAGCTTCCGGTTAACTGAAGCCAGCCCCGGATTCCCGCTTCTTTCCAGCTTCCGGTAAACTGAAGCCAGCTCCTGATTCCCGCTTCTCTCCAGCTTCCGGTTAAGTGAAGGCAGCTCCTGATTCCAGCTTCTTGTCAGCTTCCAGTCAAGTGAAGTCAGCTCCCAATTCCAACTTCTTGTCAGCTTCTGGTCAAGTGAAGCCAGCTCCCAAGTCCAGTTTCTTTCCAGCTTCCGGTCAAGTGAAGCCAGCTCCCAATTCCAGCTTCTTTCTAGCTTCCGGTCAAGTGAAGCCAGCTCTCAATTCCTGCTTCTTTCCAGCCTCCTGTCAAGTGAAACCAGCTCCTGATTCCCGCTTCTTTCCAGCTTCCGGTCAAGTGAAGGCAGCTCACAATTCCAGCTTCTTTCCAGCTTCCGGTCAAGTGAAGCCAGCTCCCGATTCCTGCTTCTTTCCAGCTTCCGGTCAAGTGAAGCCAGCTCCTGATTCCTGCTTCTTTCCAGCTTCTGGTCAAGTGAAGCCAGCTCCCAATTCCCGCTTCTTTCCAGCTTCCGGTCAAGTGAAGCCAGCTCCCAATTCCCGCTTCTTTCCAGCTTCCGGTCAAGTGAAGCCATTCAAGCTTCGGTCAAGTGAAGCCAGCAATTCCACCTTCTTGTCAGGTTCTGGTCAAGTGAAGTTAGCTCACAATTCCCGCTTCTTGTCAGCTTCTGGTCAGGTGAAGCCAGCTCCCAAGTCCAGTTTCTTTCCAGCTTCCGGTCAAGTGAAACCAGCATCTGATTCCCGCTTCTTTCCAGCTTCCGGTCAAGTGAAACCAGCTCCTGATTCCAGCTTCTTTCCAGCTTCTGGTCAAGTGAAGCCAGCTCCTGATTCCAGCTTCTTTCCAGCTTCCGGTCAAGTGAAGCCAGCTCCCAATTCCAGCTTCTTGTCAGCTTCTGGTCAAGTGAAGCCAGCTCCTTATTCCAGCTTCCGGTCAAGTGAAGCCAGCTCCCAATTCCTGCTTCTTTCCAGCTTCCGGTCAAGTGAAGCCAGCTCCCAATTCCAGCTTCTTGTCAGCTTCTGGTCAAGTGAAGCCAGCTCCAAATTCCAGCTTCTTGTCAGCTTCCGGTCAAGTGAAGCCAGCTCCTGATTCCTGCTTCTTTCCAGCGTCCAGTCAAGTGAATCCAGCTCTTGATTCCAGCTTCTTTCCAGCTTTGTTCAAGTGAAGTCAGCTAATGATTCTTGCTTCTTTCCAGATTCCGGTTAACTGAAGCCAGCCCCTGATTCCCGCTTCTTTCCAGCTTCCGGTAAACTGAAGCCAGCTCCTGATTCCTGCTTCTTTCCAGCTTCCGGTTAAGTGAAGGCAGCTCCTGATTCCAGCTTCTTGTCAGCTTCCTGTCAAGTGAAGTTAGCTCACAATTCCAGCTTCTTGTCAGCTTCTGGTCAAGTGAAGCCAGCTCCTTATTCCAGCTTCTGGTCAAGTGAAGCCAGCTCCCAAGTCCAGTTTTTTTCTAGCTTCCGGTCAAGTGAAGCCAGCTCTCAATTCCTGCTTCTTTCCAGCTTCCTGTCAAGTGAAACCAGCTCTTGATTCCCGCTTCTTTCCAGCTTCCGGTCAAGTGAAGGCAGCTCCCAATTCCTGCTTCTCTCAGCTTCCAGTCAAGTGAAGCCAGCTCCCAATTCCAGCTTCTTGTCAGCTTCTGGTCAAGTGAAGCCAGCTCCTGATTCCCGCTTCTTTCCAGCTTCCGGTCAAGTGAAGCCAGCTCCCGATTCCCGCTTCTTTCCAGCTTCCGGTCAAGTGAAGCCAGCTCCCGATTCCCGCTTCTTTCCAGCTTCCGGTCAAGTGAAGCCAGCTCCTGATTCCTGCTTCTTTCCAGCTTCTGGTCAAGTGAAGCCAGCTCCCAATTCCCGCTTCTTTCCAGCTTCCGGTCAAGTGAAGCCAGCTCCCAATTCCCGCTTCTTTCCAGCTTCTGGTCAAGTGAAGCCATTCAAGCTTCGGTCAAGTGAAGCCAGCAATTCCACCTTCTTGTCAGGTTCTGGTCAGGTTAAGCCAGCTCCCGATTCCCACTTCTTTCCAGCTTCTGGTCAAGCCAGCTCCCAATTCCCACTTCTTTCCAGCTTCCGGTCAAGTAAAGCAAGCTCCCAATTCCTGCTTCTTTCCAGCTTCCAAGCAAGTGAAGCCAGCTCACAGATTCCACCTTCTGGTCAAGTGAAGCCAGCTCCTTATTCCAGCTTCTGGTCAAGTGAAGCCAGCTCCCAATTCCAGCTTCTTGTCAGCTTCTGGTCAAGTGAAGCCTGCTCCCGATTCCCGCTTCTTGTCTTCACTTTGAGTGCAACACTAAATAACTTCAAATCTACTGATGGTACACTTAGAAACATAATATCTGAACTTGATAAATATAATATTTGGTTTAAACTTAATAAATTGTCACTTAATTGCAAAAAAACCTCAGCAATTGCATTTCATATGCCAAACAAAGCCATTGAATATCCAGAACTAAAGATAGATGGAATACAGATATCTTATACAAAAGAGTTCAATTATCTTGGAATTGTTTTGAATGAAAACTTGAAGTGGAATTCGCATATTGACTATATTTCAAAAAAGATATCAAAGGTGGTTGGTATGTTAAACAAACTTAAATTTATCCTTCCAGAGCATGTTCTTTTTTCAATTTATAATTCTCTTATTGTGCCTCATTTGAATTATGGAGCCTTGATTTGGGAACGTAATATATCCAGATTAACTATTTTACAAAAAAAGGCATTGAGGGCTGTGACCAAAAGCAAGTATAATGCACACACTAGCATTATTTTTAAAAATCTTAAAACTTTAAAATGCCAAGACATCTGTGCACTGCATTGTTTAAAATTTTGTTATAAATTGGAGAATGAGCAACTACCAAAATATTTTCTAAATTCTAGCATTTTCATTAAAAGGAGTGAAATTCATGAGCATTACAGTAGGAGAGTAAATGATTACAATATACCTCGAATAAGGCATGAATTTATGAAACAGGGTATCAGATTTAAAATAGCTGTAACTTTCAATAATATGCAGCCAATTTTCAGGGACAAAATTCAAACTCATAGCCTTCTTGGTTTCAAAAATTATGTTAAAAATGCCATGATTGACAGTTATGATGCAACTTGCCATATTGAAAATTGTTACATATGCAACAGAATTTAGGCTAATCTTTAGGAGTAAGCTAATTTTTTTGACAGACCGACGAGACAAACGACTGGAGACACCCAAGTAATGATGATTTATATGACGGACCTATTGACTGACATATGCCAAAAAGAAGAGCTTTGCTTCTTTAGTTTATTTACTGTGTCCATGACAGTTCCCGGTGCTGCCTCCCACTCTGCCTCTGGAATTTACTTTTCCTTTAAGGTGGCCCCAAGCCAACGGTCATTTAGGCCTTATTGGGGTCTCCTACCATAAATATTGTTTTGATGATTTATGAATGTGATTTCAAATGGTAAATAAATGATCTGAATCTGAATCTGAATCTGAATCTTTTGTCAGCTTCTGGTCAAGTGAAGCCAGCTCCTGATTCCAGCTTCTTTCAAGCTTCTGGTCAAGTGAAGCCAGCTCCCGATTCCCGCTTCTTTCCAGCTTCCGGTCAAGTGAAGCCAGCTCCAAATTCCAGCTTCTTTCCAGCTTCCGGTCAAGTGAAACCAGCTCCTGATTCCCGCTTCTTTCCAGCTTCTGGTCAAGTGAAGCCAGCTCCCAAATCCAGCTTCTTTCCGCTTCTGGTCAAGTGAAGCCAGCTCCCGATTCCAGCTTCTTTCCAGCTTCCGGTCAAGTGAAGCCAGCTCCTGATTCCTGCTTCTTTCCAGCTTCTGGTCAAGTGAAGCCAGTTCCCAATTCCTGCTTCTTTCCAGCTTCCGGTCAAGTGAAGCCAGCTCCCAATTCCCGCTTCTTTCCAGCTTCTGGTCAAGTGAAGCCAACTCCTGATTCCAGCTTCTTTCCAGCATCAGCTCTAGTGAAGCCAGTGCCCAATTCCAGCTTCTTGTCAGCTTCTGGTCGAGTGAAGCCACCTCCTAATTCAAGCTTCTTGTCTGCTTCTGGTCAAGTAAAGCCAGCTCCCAAGTCCAGTGTCTTTCCGCTTCGGGTCAAGTGAAGCCAGCTCCCGATTCCAGCTTCTTTCCAGCGTCCAGTCAAGTGAAGCCAGCTCCTGATTCCTGCTTCTTTCCAGCTTCCGGTCAAGTGAAGCCAGCTCCCAATTCCCGCTTCTTTCCAGCTTCTGGTCAAGTGAAGCCAGCTCCCAATTCCAGCTTCTTGTCAGCTTCTGGTCAAGTGAAGCCAGCTCCCAATTCCAGCTTCTTTCCAGCTTCCGGTCAAGTGAAGCCAGCTCCCGATTCCCGCTTCTATCCAGCATCCGCTCTAGTGAAGCCAGCTCCCAATTCCAGCTTCTTGACAGCTTCCGGTCAAGTGAAGCCAGCTCCTGATTCCTGCTTCTTTCCAGCTTCCGGTCAAGTGAAGCCAGCTCCTGATTCCAGCTTCTTGTCAGCTTCTGGTCAAGTGAAGCCAGCTCCTGATTCCAGCTTTTTTCCAGCTTCCAGTCAAGTGAACACAGTGCCCCTGAGCAATCTTTAAGATTAAAAAAAAAAGCGTGAAGACGAATAGCACGCAGCTGATCAGGAGATCATTTTAAGGTGGCTCGATACTCGTGAACTTTCCAAGATAGGATTTCTTAAAAATAGTTTAGAATGATCCAAAATATAGTTTATAGCAAGGATATGTAAAAAAAAGTGGTCGCAACCAGCCTTTTTTTCAAAATATTTGAGGTTATGTACAAGAAAGTCAGTCCACGCAAACCTGAAAAACTCAATTTTTTTCTTAACTTTATTATTGTGAAGTTTGCCCTGCCATTCAGTGGTCATGCATCCCATACTATGCAATGAAGCATGAAATTAAAGAAGACACTTTCAGGGAAAAGCTGATAACAATTTCAAAGAGATATATTTAGTTTAAAGGGCGCTCCAAGGGGTTCGGAATAACAATTTTAACTTTTTTCATAAATCATGGCGCTAAAAAAAATTGGCTAGATAGGATTTCTCACTTCTTTGTCATTTATTTCCAAATATTGTGAGGAACAATAAAATGCATAAGACAAGGTTTGCTACCGCGATGGATTTCGATATAAAAAAAAGTCATTTTTGAGAAATTAGACCTGCTTGCCGAAAATTGCCTGTAAAAATATTCTATTGGGACTATAAAGCTGAAACTCTGTGCGATTGCAGTCCTCTTCACAGCGCATCTAATGCTTTAAACCACAAGTCTCTAACCCTAATAGAAGTGGCGCAAATGGCAAATGAAGTGGCCGTCGCACTTAAGGTGGCTCGCTACTCGTGGCCAAGCAATGGCGACGTCACCATAGCAACAGCAGCCTGCTGAGCTCTGTGGGCAGCATTTTTGTCTTTTTATAATTCCTTATAACCTTATAACCTTAAGGTGGCTCGCTACTCGTGGCCAAGCAATGGCGACGTCACCATAGCAACAGCAGCATACTGAGCTCTCTGGGCAGCTTTTTTGGTTTTTTATAATTCTGTGCGACGGCCGCTTCGTTTGCCATTTGCGCCACTTCTATTTGGGTTAGAGACTTCTGGTTTAAAGCATTAGATGCGCTGTGAAGAAGACTGTAATCACACAGAGTTTCAGCTTTATAGTTTAAATAGAATATTTTTACAGGCGATTTTTGGCAAGCAGGTCCAATTTCTCAAAAATGACTTATAGATATAAATAAATTTTTATATCAAAATCTATCGCGGTAGCAAACCTTCTCTTATGTATTTTATTGATCCTCACAATATATGGAAATAAATGACAAAGAAATGAGAAATCCTATCTAGCCAATTTTTTTTAGCGCCATGGTTTATAAAAAAAGTTAAAATTGTCAAAATCAATAATTTTTTTCCGAGCCTCCTGGAAAGCCCTTTCAACTAAATATATATCTTTGAAATAGTAATCAGTTTTTCCATTAAAGTGTCTTCTTTAATTTCATGCTTTATTGCATAATATGGGATTCATGACCACTGAATGGCAGAGCAAACTTCACAGTAAAAAAGTTAAGAAAATAATTGAGCTTTTCAGGTTTGCTTTGACTGACTTTCTTGCACATAACATCAAATATTTTGAAAAAAAGGCTGGTTGCGACCACTTTTTTTTACATATCCTTGCTATAAACGATATTTTGGATCATTCTGAACTATTCTTAAGAAATCCTATATTAGAAAGTTCACGAGTATCGAGCCAACTTAAGACAAAAATGAAAAAATTCTGTTGGGAAAATTTTGAGTTATACCAATTTTAAGATTTTTGTTTATCACACCCACCTTTTCTGCCTAAAGAGGGGTCATAAAAGCTGATATATGTTATATAAGTCATTTTACAGACACAGTTTTTAAGGAAAGATAATATTCTTTACTCACTGTGACTACAATATGTGTGTGAAACGCGTTATATCAAAAATGAGTGTGCAGAGTGAGATAAACTCACCTGACTGTATGTTTCTCAAAAATACTATGTATTTAGCCCTGCTAAATTGACTCTATTGTTTCTTTTGAGTGTTCAACTGCTTCTTGGTGGGTTTGAATTTAGCTAAGCCTTTCTTTGGAGTCATTTTCTGTATGTTCATGACAAAATGTGGTCTCAGATGTAGCTTAATATTTTATATAATTGATATTTATGAATAATCAATACAGACACAGAGCATGACCTAAAGTCATGGCTTGTTTTGTTCTTTGAAGGGCATGTAAGTCATTGTATGTATTAATGTTGACTGCATGATTGTATTAATTTTAGGACAAAAAAATGAGAGATTCTAGACCAACATATTTTGCGGGTAACACCCGAATTAGCTTGATATTTATACCAAACTGAGATTTGGCATTGAAACATGTTTGTATGTAGATCATTGAGCAATGTTGGTACAAATACAAAAAAATAAAAATCTAATAAAAATTGTTGGGAAAGGGAAACAAAGATAGGTAATTTCTGCACCTTAAGATCATTGACTGATAAATGAAACTTCACAAATATGACTTACAACAACACAGTAAACAACATTCTGTGGCATGTTTGACATAAAACATTCTCAATATCGGTCTAATATAGCTCAAATCCAGCCTATATACAATTAACCACACAGAAACAATACCACTGATTTAGTCTGATTACTGGGGACAATGTTTGAAAGGCTACAAACTTGCTCATCACTGTACTATTGGTCTGAAGCGAACAGTCAGATGTGTTTGTCAAACTCTGCACACTATATTTAGGCAAAACATGTTTTACCCAAATGCAATGGTCACAGAAATCAATTATATTGTCTTTCCATCAAAAATTGTCCATGCAAATGATCTTAAACATTTCCTTCAAGGCCTATGCGCCTGCTTCAGCATTGAAATATGAGTGTGATAAACCAAAAAGCTTAAAATCAATATAACTCAAAATTTTCCCAACAGAATTTTTTCGTTTTGTCTTAAAATGCTCTCCTGACCTTGCTCTATAGCAGCGTGCTATTCGTCTTCTCGCTTATTTTTTCTAATCTTAAAGTTTGCTCAGGGGCACTGTGTGAGTGTGTGAAGCCAGGCCCCAATTTTCAGCTTCTTGCCAGCTTCTGGTCAAGTGAAGCCAGCTCCTGATTCCCGCTTCTTGCCAGCTTCCGGTCAAGTGAAGGCAGCTCCAAATTCCAGCTTTTTGTCAGCTTCTGTTTTTAAGTGGAATAGTCCTGAGAGCAGCATCATGCAACTTACATGCCACACTCACATGTGAGTTTTTCGCAGTTCAGAATACTAACAATTGTACGCTAAAATTTCCCATATACATGCACAAAAAATTAAAAAACTAAATAAGATGCCGTCTAAAAACATTTTTGCAATACATTCGAGGTTTTTGGATGCCTTATTACTCTTAACCAAAATTTTCCAAAATCTTTCATGAAGGATGCACACTAGATGCCACATTGAGAACTGGGCATAAGACTTTAAAATTTCCAAATTGGAGAGCTGTAGGTAAATAATTATTTCCCTTATATTGATGTAGTTTCTGTATATTACAGATTTTGGGTTGAATTAAAATGTTGTGGAAAAACCATTAGGGGCAATTCTGGGTAAGTCACTCACAGACTCGGGTCTGTATCAAATGGTGCCGTAGATGTCTGGGATGTTGATGTCTTGAGACATTTAGTTGAAACTTTTGGAAAAAGGCCAGTACTCATTACACATTTGGGTCTGCTTCTTTATTCCGTTGGTTAACTCTGCGTTTCCCATTTTCTTTCAGCAAAACGTTACTGAAAGTGACATAGGCTGCATAAGTGAATTGTATGTAGTTATTATCTTTTTTCCAGTCTCTTCAATTTTGCTAAGATTCAGGAAATATATCCAGACACTCGTCTTTCCCTGTCCCATGTCATATGCCCCACCAGACCTGGCTCATTGTCTCAGGTTTAAATCCAGACCAGCTGAAGACCATGAAGACCACGAAGACCACCAGTGATCAAGTCATCCGCAAATCAGATGAAGTCTGGTCATTAGCCTCTTTGTGGGGAATTTGTCTGATGCAAATGCATTCGGGTAGGTCAGCCAGCATTTTTTATGAGTCTATGGAAGATGAGATTTCTGGTGAAGGCTTGCTAAGTCCTTGGGCTTAGCACCTGATCCCTTCACGTACTGGGATTAAGAAACACATCCTGCGCATAATGATTGAGTAATGTGTGTATGAAGATCATATGAACACAGCTCAAGCCAATGACAACTGTCAAGACACAGATCAGAGAGCCTCATGTGAAGCTGAAAAACTACTTTGGTGTGTCAACCATCTCTCCATTCATTCACAGCTATTTTAACAAGAGTCGT